>CM028137.1:745782500-747032500 GCA_016271365.2 Neoceratodus forsteri
GGAAGAGTAGCTCTCTATGTAAAGGAAGGGATAAAAGCAACTGAACAAAGGAGTAAACAGGGAGGAGAGGAGGCACTGTGGGTCACCTTGGAGACTGGAAAGGGCACCACAATCCGCACAGGGGTTGTGTACAGACCCCCATGTCAGGGGAAGGAATGGACAAGGATAAGATAGAAGGCATTCTTAGAATGGCAGAGAAAGGGGAGATACTGTTGATGGGAGACCTGAATATGCCAAATGTTAACTGGAGCACATTTGCTGCAGCCACATCCAAGAGCAGGGCCATTCTTGATGCCCTACAGGTGGCAGGCCTCAGACAGTTAGTTTCAGAACTCACTCATGAGGGAGCAATCTTAAACCTTGTACTCTCAAACGGGGCAGTGTGAGGATCTGAGATCTAGAAGTGGGTTGCCATCTGGGAACAAGTGACCATCAAACAGTATGGTTCACGTTAAACTCAGCTACGAGTCAAGTCATACAAAAGTGAGGGTACTGGACTTCCATAGGGCTGACTTTGGCAAGATGGGAGAGTGCCTCAAGAAAGCACTAGCAAACAGGCTAGAAGGAGGTGTGGAGCAACAATGGGGAATCATCAAAACTGCCATCACAGAGGCAACAAGCCTTTGTGTGAAGCAAATAAACAAATCAAAATGAAAGAAAAAGCCACTATGGTTCTCAAAAGAGGTGGCTGTGAAAGTCAGGAAGAAAAAGATAGCATTCCGGAAGTATAAGGAAACACAGAAGGAGCAGGACAGAAAGCTGTACCAGTTAAGGCAGAAGGAAGCAGGGAGGGAAGTCAGAATAGCAAAGGCCCAAACTGAGGAAAAGATAGCCAACTCAGTTAAGAAGGGGGATAAAACCTTTTATAGGTACATCAGCGAGCGTAGAAAGACAAAGGGAGGGATAGTGAGGCTGAATAGAATGAACGGTGGGTGGGCAGAGGGGGACAGTGAAATTGCAGGGATACTGAATGAATATTTCTGCTCAGTATTCACAAAGAGGAGGGAAGTACCTAATCCAATTAACAGAAGCACTCTTGATGGGGGTCGATTCAGTCCTTTCACAAAAGAAAGGGTTCTGCAAGAACTCCTAAAACTGAAGGTGGACAAAGTAATGGGGCTTGATGGAATTCACTCCAGAATTCTAAAAGAATTAAGGGGGGAACTAGTGAAACCACTGGCTACTCTTTTTAATAAATCATGGGAGGATGGTGTGGTACCTGAGGACTGGAGGAAGGCGGATGTAATTCCCCTTCACAAAAGTGGGACCAAGACAGAGACAGGAAACTACAGACCTATTAGTCTGACCTCTGTGGTAGGGAAAGTGATGGAGTCACTTCTGAAGGAAAGAATAGTTGAGTACCTAGAGGCCAGTGGTGCACAGGACCCAAGGCAGCATGGGTTCACAGGGAAGGTCATGTCAGACCAATCTAATAGATTTCTTTGACTGGGTGACCAAAGTAGTAGACCAGGGAGGGGCTGTGGACATGACCTACCTAGACTTTAGCAAGGCATTTGACACAGTCCCACACAAAAGATTAATAGTCAAATTAACCAGCCTGGGAGAGGGTCCCAGGGTGGTAGCCTGGGTAAAACATTGGCTGGACAACAGGACACAGAAGATAATTGTAAATGGAGTCCACTCTGAAGAAAGAGGGGTTACTAGTGGGGTACCGCAGTGTTCAGTATTGGGTCCAGTCCTTTTTAATGTCTTCATAAGTGACATTGCAGAGGGACTGGAAGGAAAAGTATGCCTCTTTGTCGATGACATAAAGATCTGCAACAGGGTTGATACACAAGGAGGCGTGAAAGGATGAGAAGGGACTTGGCAAGGTTGGAGGAATGGTCAGAAGTATGGCAGCTAGGATTCAATGCAAAGAAGTGCAAAATAATGCACCTGGGAAACAAGAACCCAGGGGAAGAATACACAATGGGGGTGAAGTAGTAACAATAACAAAAAAGGAAAGGGACCTGGGGGTAATCATATCGGATGACCTTAAGGTTAGCAAGCAACGTGGGAGGGCTGGGGGTATACTGGGATGCATAGGGAGAGGCATCAGCAGCAGAAAACAAGAAGTTGTTATCCCTCTGTACGGACAGTTGGTGAGACCTCATCTGGAGTACTGTGTCCAGTTCTGGAGACCCCATTTCCGCAAGGACATAGACAGGATAGAGGCAGTCCAGAGGAGGGCAACTAAAATGGTGCAGGGTCTGCAAGAGAAGCCATATGAGGAGAGACTAAAGGAGCTTAATATGTATACCCTTGAGGAAAGAAGGGAGAGGGGGGACATGATAGAAACTTTTAAGTACCTCAGTGGAATCAACAAAGTCCAAGAGGATAGCATCTTTCAGAAAAAGAGACATGTGAGAACAAGGAGACACAATTTAAAGAATGGGGAGGTGGTTCAGGGGCAATGTGAGGAAGTATTATTTCACAGAGAGGGTAATGGATACATGGAACAGCCTTCCTGAGGAGGTTGTGGGGTCCAAAACTGTGGGAGAATTCAAGAATGCATGGGACAGACATAAGGCAATTCTTGTGTGGGGTAGGAAGAAATAGGCTGTTGGTTAACTAGGATCTGCAGCCTATCCTTTAGATAGGGAAATGTGCAGATTAGATGGGCCAAGCGGTCCTTATCTGCCGTCAAAGTCTATGTTTCTATGTTTCTGTGTTTCTATGTAAGTATCTGGATCTAGATGAACATTCACCAGCTCCTCCACCTATTGCTTGACTACTGCTTTTGCAAAGCTTTTCCCACTATCTGTCTGAAAGAAGTACAGCTTGTATCAGGCATCAAGCAGAGTAGCAGCCATTACTTCCTTAATTGACTCAAGTCATACTGTGAGAATTTGGTGTCCATTGCTGTAAGCAGCGATCTTCTCATAGTGAGGAGTCCAGGAATTTTGATGTTATCTACTGCATGATCTATGACTGTTGCTGTTGGCATTATGTCTGATACACAGGCATTGTCAAGGCTAAGCCTTTTTGTTTCATTTTTTAAGGGCTTCAGAACTGAACAGACACTCTCTGCCAAAGACCACTGGGAAGATGTTAATGTACTGTTGTCAATTTCAGATGCATGGACAGTAAGCACTCTATGTTGTTCTAGTAGATGTTCTAGCATATAGTTTGAACTGTTCCAGCATGTTGGAACATCTTGTGTTAACCAGTGAACTGGAACCTGCAATGATTTCTGTAGAGATGTAAGTTTTTCAGTTACAGTAGCTGAATGTTTGAAATGACCAACTGTTGCACGGCCAGAGGCTAAAAAATCCTCAACAGACTTTTGTTTCATTATGGCTTCATTGATTACAAGTTGGAGTGCATGAGCCATATATCCCACGCTAGGCACCACACATAGTTTAATTGCCTTAGGAATATTTGCCCCATTGTTACGCAGTACAAGATGCCTGCGATTGCTTTTAATAGAAAACTAAGCATCTCTAAAAATTCCTTTGAAAGGTTTTCCCCTGTGTGGCGCTCTCTGAGATGTTTTAATTCAAGCAGTGCTGCTCTCCTATTAAATAAAGCATCAACCCAGTGTGTTGTGATTATCAAACAAGACATAGTTGAGTATTCATTTGTCCATGTATCAGTGGTAAAGCTGATAGAATTTACTTCTGCAAGTTCAGACTTCATGCTGCTGCAAATGCGGTAAATACATATCTGGTACAACTTGGTCAGAAAAATATCTCTTGGAAGACATGGTATATCTGGGCTCTAAAACAGACATCAGTCTTTTAAAACCTGGGTTATCCACCATACTAAAGGGCTGCTCATTCACTGAAATAATTTCTGTCAGGAACCCGCTTGGGGAGGGTTCCATCCATACATGTGCTGTAGGGATGAAGTCCCCTTAGGCTAAAGGTACTGTACCCTAGGGAAGTTGCCTGTAAGAAACCAAAGCAATCCACTGGAGAAGGAGAGGACAGGGGGATGGTGGAGCAAAGAAAATGATCATCCAGATGATGCCTGGGGTATGAATACTTTATGGCACTCTGTGGGGGCATGATGAAAGTTGCCGTTGCCCCACTGAACCTCACACAAAGGTTGCAATCATGTTGATACCTTTTCTCTGATATATCTTTCTCATCCTGGGTTCTGAGAAGGTAACATTTATCACTGCTGAATGAGATCCATCCAGGGATGAAAACCAGTGTCTCCCATTCAGAAGGTCCTTTAGTGTTAGTGGCTCAGTTAGTAGCACTCTTCTCTCTAGGTCATGAAGATCAGATGGTAGTGTGTTAAAGTCCCACCCGTGGCATTTCATTGGGCTAACACCCAATACTGATATTGCAGTGCTACACCATGGAGGTGGTGCACTGTTGGAGGTGCCATTCTTGAGATGGGATATTAAATTAAGGTACTATCTCTGGTGGTTATAATGGTAGAAGTTAAAGATCCCAGGGCACTTTTATAGACAGTAGTCATATTATCCCCAGTATCCTGGCCATCATTCCCTTCACCCAGTAACAAAAATGGTAATGCAATATAGTGTGTGTGTGTGTGTGTGTGTGTGTGTGTGTGTGTGTGTGTGTGTGTGTGTGTGATTAGTCCACTTAATGCTGCTGCATATGTACTACATATATTCTCTGCACATAATTAAGTTTTTAATTGTAAAGTCCTCTTGCTTAACGTTCAGGTACATTGTGTTGTCCTATGATTGTGTAACCAGTCTGTTGAGTACAGATCTCCATAATTCTATGACCTCCCCCTTCTCCAAACCACCAATACACCCATACCCTTCTACCTCACAACACCTTCTAAGCCATCCAATAAATTCATCAACACTCACCTTCATTGCTGAACTAGCCCTTGTTACCAGATGGACCTCTGAGAAGGCATCCAGCTGTCCTTCCTCTCTGCAATTTCTCCACTCCTCTTTAAACTTCTCTTGCACCACCCCCACCTCATGTCATGCAAGGTCATTCATTTTAAGGCATTCTGTAATTTGAAGTACCTCCTATTTAAGCATTATTTATGTTGTTATCAATAGTAATAACATTATCAGACAGGTGGTGTTCGTTATTAATCAGTCTATGTAATATTACAATAGAAGTGTGTCTCAAAACTAGAGTTTTGATACCATAAAATCATCAGTTCAGTTAGCACATAACCACTTACAGTGATCATAATAGCTATGCTGTTATAATTTAATCATATATACCAATTTAAATAAACAAAATAGTGATTATTGTTGATGTCTATATAAAGATGGACAACATTCTAAATCAAATTTTATAACCTGATTTTGGATTTTTTTCACTGTGTTTATTGAGAAAGTTTACACATGAAAAGGACAGAATATGACAGTGGGAATACATGATTTTAACCTCTATCTACGGTCATTTTAATTGCTTGAGATGTATCATCAAAAGTACTTAGAGTAATGAAAATTTGCAAACATTGGTCACATGCATTAGTCGTTCTTTGTATTTTAATCACCAGAAAAAATATTTGCACACTACAATAATGAATGTATGGCGACAGGTGCAAGCTTTGCTTCAAAGTGATACTATAGACAGCTAGGTGCCAGTCTTTTTACAAGGTGCCAAAAGATGCGGTCCTGGCTTTCATGCCAAGGATGAATGTTATACTATGATGGATGTTTGCAATAGTAAAGTCAGTGAAACCGAGCTCCTGCAGGTCAGTGATTTGACCACTTTTATTAGAAAGATAATAATCAATTACTCCTGACAGGGTGGGCAGTAACAGGCAATACTGAACCACCAAGGGAACAGATGTAATGAGGACCAACGCCACAGTTGGATGGCCTTATAGCCCCATGAAGTCCCACTATTGCCCATATCACCTGGCCTGAAGGGTATTCTCTTGTTTAGAAAATAGACTACATGCCTCATCTATTACATACATTTTAAAGAGTAACTTTCCTTGTTATTTTCACACTTCAGTTTTAACAAACAGGAGGTTCGCTTACCTGAATGGGAGTTCCTCCATACCAGTTTTAAAATGTTATCACTATAGGACCAGGGCAGGGATGTGCTCCAAGCAAGTCTATGGAGCATCATTTTTTCCACAATTTTTATCTGACTTTTAGTGTAAATCAAAGTCAGTATTCAAGTAATAAGAGCCTTGCTACTAGAATACTGGCATCGATTTGTGCTACAAGTCTGATTAAAATCATGAAAATAACTTTTAAAATAACGTTCCGTAGACTTGCATGGAAAATGTCCCCGCACTGGTCCTATAGTGACATCACAAAATATTGGAGCGCGTGGATGGATCAGTAAGTCAGGAAGTGGAAGGGATCAAATGGTCAGCCTGCTCAGAGGCAAAATACAATCCCTTCTCTTCTTTGGGGGCAAATCATAACATTTTAAAACTGTTATGGATGAAATCCCACTCATGTAAGGGAGCCTTATGTTTGTTTTGTAATGCACCAAGAAAGGTGCTCTTTAAATAAATAAAAATGAGTAAAAATGAATTGGTATATCTGCCAAAGGATGGAACTGTAGTGTTTGATATCTATTTGTTTTTTTCTCATTGTATAAACTAAACATATCCTGCTGCTAATATCTATTTTTGTTCATTTTGAGTCCTCAACTCCTCTTATCTTAAACCCCTTTCTGTGTTTGTTGTAACGCCAGTATTGTTTCTGAAGACAAGCCCATACATTGCTCATCTGTACAGTAATGTGGGTGCTATGATTGGACTGGAGAGGGTACTTACATAGAGGTGTGGTTACAGAGCCAAAAGTTCTCTTCAGGTCTAGTTTAGAGAATTTGGGGAGGTTTACAATGCCATTGTCTATGGCAGTTCTGTGGCTGTATTTTTGACTCTGCTTCCATCATTCTCACCACCCGCATTATTTTTTTGACTCATCTTCCATCATGCTCACCCCCTGCATCATCATTATGGTGCAGATTCCATAATTCTTGCCTTATGCATCATATTTTTGACACCGTGGACCTCTTCCATCATTGCGGGGACTTTGCCACAATGAATGCTTTTCTTGCAAAGTATGGTGCACAGTATGTCATGCACCTGGATTTGATGCAAAATGGATATTTGGTGGATCTTGAATCACTCTAACGGCCCTTCAAAATTCTGGCAAAACAGTAATGAAACAGATGGGAGTCATTACATGGAAATGGAAGGTCTCAAGAAATGCATGAAGGAAATCAGCCAATGAGGACAGAATGAAGCTCTGATGATGGATCGCCACAAGCAACAGAGAAGTATTTGAAAAACAATCGGTCAACTGCATTTCATCTTCATTTTGATGTAAGGCATGTTTCAAAAGGCAAATCCTATTATAATATTTATATTACATACATTATGCCTTCACTATAGTTGTGCTATATTTAAATGCCTTGTTTCAAATATGCAACCACATTTTTTAATCTTTGTTTTAGGTATCACAAAATCACTTGACAAATTAGTAGGGTTTAAAGAATGTGATATGGTAGGAAAGTGGAAACAATCCATAAATAACCATGTCTATTGGTTACTTTGTTCTTCAGGTGGAACTGGTGATATGGCATATGCTAAATGGGCAAGTATAATAAATCACATCTGTAATGTGCATAGTGGTAGTGGTGATCCTAATGACAACTGTGAACATGGCCAACTTGAAGATGCAGCAGCAAAACGCAAATGGATAACACCTGGTTTCTTATTTTTACTTACAGTACATTTTGATTGTTTACCTAAACATTATACTGAATGATCGTTCTTAATGTTATGTAAAATTATAATGTGATACTGGCTGCATTCTCCCATTCTCCACAGCTCTGACACTCTCATCGTCCATTGGTAATTACCGCTTTTGTTTGGTATGGGTGAGTTTCAAAAAGGATTATAATACTTTTCTGGGGTAGTAGGTTTCTCCAAACCCCAGGTGTCAAAGATAATCCAGTGTGCTTAGTCAGTGCCTTGATAATATTTTGCAGGGTCTATGGTAGTCATGTATCATCCTTCCGGTCAGGATCCTTTTTTTTCCCTCCTTGTTTCAAGACCATTAATTGTTTAGTTTAAAATAGTATTCAAGTGATGACATTCAACTAGATTGATTATATGAAGCAATAACTGACTTCTGTGGGTGACTATTTGACAAGGCCAAAGGCAGATGTTGTTAATCACACACAAGAGTCTGTTATTACAAGTATACTCAAACTAAATGAATGTTATTGCTAGGATAACAGAAGGAGTTACATAGCTTTTTTTTTTAAATCTGACTCATAATAAAAAATGAGATCTCAACTAAGGTGAATTATGGTTTTGAAAAGTAAAACCTAGCATCTGGGTATGCACTGTTAGGCTGGCAATTATGAGTATGACTGATGACATGAAATTACTTTTCACAACCGGATTGCACCATGTTGAAGCATTCTTTTCTAATTCTGTGCTGAATGGATAAACTCAGAAGAGTAGGTTGCTGTAGTAAGTTGAATTTGCTAGCAACATTTCTTAAAAAATGAGCAACCCATTCATTGATGAGTTATCCTCCACCTGAACACCGCATACAGCGGGTGACTGAAAATATTGTCAAGCTATTGTGTGACTATAGTTTGTAGGATCATAATTGTCATTTTCTTATGTTTTGATAGGACACGATTACAAAATGTGGTATAATTAAGTGATAACATTCAGTTAGCCAAAGGAATAAGCAGCTGATGTGTGTTATTAAATGCCAAGGCTGAAGGCTGAGGCGTTTAATCAACCAGAGAAGCTGGTTATTCCAAATATACTTGGGCTGACTGAATGTTATTACTAATCTATGGCTAGGAATATTGAACACAGGATTTTGAAAGATCTGTGGTAGTTAAACTGGAACATGCCCTTCCCCTTTTTCTCTGTGAACTAAATGGTTAAACTACTGTGGGTGTCTCTCAAAGGTAGATATCCTACTGTGGTTGGGCCTAAAATGTGGGTAACCTACTGTGGAAATGTCCAAAATGTAGTTGTACTAATTCATGGTGTATTAAATGCCAGTTTTCCTGTATTCTAGTAGGCTGACAAGAGATACCTGTCATATAATAATATATATAGGGCAGTATATTTGATTTGATATTATAGAGATTGCAATTACACAGTCCTGATCTACCGTTATCAGTGAAGTTACATATCAGTGTCTGTAACTGTGCTATGTTAGATACAATGTACAGTATGTACAAAATAGGGTACAGTCGACTCCATTTATACTACCTGCAGTTTTAAGGGGCAGCTGATTATAGAAACACAGAAACATAGATATTGATGGCAGATAAGGACCACTTGGCCCACCTAGTCTACCCATTTTCTCTACATACTGTAACACCGCAGACCCTAATTGATCTCTGGCTTTACCCTCCCTCCCTTTCCCTACCTCTGTGGTTCCCTTATGCCTATCCCATGCTTTCTTGAAATCTGTTACCATGTATGCCCCCACCACCTCCGCTGGTAGGCTGTTCCAAGCATCCACCACTTTTTCAGTGAAAAAGTACTTCCTCACATCTCCCCTGAGTCTCTCCCGCCCTCCCCAGCTTCATAGCATGTCCCCTTGTTCTTGACCATCTTCTTTTGTGAAAAATGCTTCCCTCTTGAACCTTATTTACGCCCATGAGGTATTTGAATGTTTCTATCCTATCCCCCCTCACCCTCCTTTCATCCAGGGTATACATATTGAGGTCAATCAGTCTCTCCTCATAGGGCCTGTAATGTAGACCCTGCACCATTTTAGTTGCCCTTCTCTGGACTGCCTCCACCCTGTCTATGTCCTTCCGAAGATGTGGTCTTCAGAACTAGACACAGTACTCTAGGCGAGGTCTCACCAGTGATCTACTGTATACAGCAGTAACACCACCTCTCTTTTTCTGTTGGTGATACCCCTCCCTATGCACCCTAGCATCCCACTAGCTTTCGCCACTGCCATGTCACACTGTCTGGCCACTTTTAGGTCATCAGATATGATTACCCCCAGGCCTCTTTCCTGTTTACCACACACCATTTTGTAATCTTTCCCTGCTTTTCTGTGCCCCAAGTGCATGATTTTGCACTTCCTCACATTGAAACTTAGCTGCTACACCCTTGACCACTCCTCTAGCTTTCTTAGGTCTCTATTAATTTTTTCCTCTCCCCCTGGAGTGTCTACCCTATTTCAGATGTTAGTGTCATCTGCAAAGAGGCATACCTTCCCTTCTAGCCCCTCTGCAATGTTGCTAATAAAGACATTAATGTGGATCAGTGCCAGTACTTACCATGTGGCACCCTGCTGGTCACCCTCCACTCTTCGGAGTGACCTCTGTTTACCACCACCCTCTGTCTCCTGTTTCCCAACAAATTTGTCACCCAGTTTATCACCTTTGGACCCACTTCTAGGCTTGCTAGCTTGTTTATGGTGAACAGTGTTGAAGGATTTACTGAAATCTAGGTTGGCCACATCCACCGCTCCTCCCTGATCTAATTCCCTGGTCACCCAGTCAAAGAAATCTGATCTCTCCCAGTGAATCTATGCTGCCTCAGACCTTGAAGTCCTCTCATTCAGTAGTGATTCCATTGATTTCCCCACCACTGAAGTCAGGCTGACTGGCCTGTAATTGCCAGTCCCCTCTTTGCTCCCACTTTTGTGAAGTGGGACTACATCTGTCCTTCTCCAATCCTCCAGAACCACTCCCGTCTTCAGTGAGTGGTTGATCAGGACTGCCAGAGGTGCTGACAGCTCTTTCCTAAGCTCCCTCAACAGCCTAGCATAAATGGGCAGAATGGATGGGCCTGGTGATCCTCATTTGCTGACAGAATCTATGAATCCTAGGATGCACCCCATCTGGTCCCATTGCCTTGTACACTTTCAGATTTCCGAGTTCCTTCAGGGTCCTCTCCTTTGTAAATGGACTAGTGTCTACCTCACTTCCTTCAGTGCTCCTGGCCCTTTTCTGTGGTCCCTCACCTTCCCCTTCCTCAGTGAAAAAGGAGTAAAAGCATTTGTTCAAGATGTTTGCTTTTTCCTGGTCCCCCTCCATGCACTCCCCTCCTTCCCTCTTAAGCTGTACTATCAATCCCCTGGTCTTTCTCTTTTCGCTTACATACCTGAAAAATATCTTGTCCCCTTTCTGTACTTCCTGGGCTACTTTTGCCTCCATTTGTGTCTTTGCATTCCTAATTGCTTTTCATGTCTGCTCTGTTTCTCTTGATACACATCTCTATCCTCCTCCTCTGTCTGTGTCTCCTTGTACCTCCTGAACGCTATAACTTTTTTGCCCTTACCTTACCGGCCACCTCTTTTGAGAACCATAATGGTCTCTTTTTCCTCCTGCTTTTGCTTACTTGTCTGATGCCGATGTTTGTTGCCGTCTCTATCCCTCCTTTGAGATTCTTCCACTGTTCCTCCATTCCCCCAAAGTCCTCCCCCTTCCACCAGGGCATCCCTGAGGCATTCCTCCATCTTTTTAAAATTAGCCTTCCTGAAGTTCAGGACCCTCGCCTTTGTGTTTGGCTCAATTCTGCCACAGTACTTATACTGAACCACATCGTACGGTGATCACTGGTCCCCAGGTGGCCACCCACTGCAGCATCTGCAACACTGTTCCCATTGGTGAGTACAGGGTCCAGTATTACCCTGTCATGAGTGAACTCTTTTACTAGTTGCCTGAGGAACACCCCTTGCAGGGAGTCCAGGATGTCCCTGCTCCTAGTTGAAGCTGCGGCTGGGATGCTCCAATTTACATCCAGCAGATTGAAATCCCCCACCAACCGCATCTCTCCCTTGTTTGCCATCTTTTGGATGGCTTCCACCAGAACCTTATCCAATCCCCCCCCCATGCTGGAGGTTTGTAGATCACGCCAGTGTGAACAGCGGCTCCCTTCCCCACAGTATCTCCACCCCTACTTGATTTCCCAGTATCTCAGTAGTCTTTATGTTATCCCTCACATAAATAGCCACCCCTTCCCCTTTCTTTCTTACCCTGGCCTTTCGGAACAGAGTGTAGCCTGGTATGGCTATATCCAAGTCATGGTTCTCAGTGCTGCATGACTCAGTAATGGTGACAATGTCCAGGACAGCTTCTGCCATGATGACCTCTAGGTCCAGGACTTTGTTTCCCAGACTTCAAGCATTTGCACACATGGCCTTCCAGAATCTGCTAGCACCCTGTTTGTCAACCTCCTCTGTCTCATTTTGCCTTCTCTCTTTTTACCCACTCTGCTCTCATTCCCAACTCTCTTCATTGCTACCATTTTGTTTCTTTTGTTGTTGGGTACCCTAGGGAATTTACCTCCCTTTGGATTTTCCCTACTACCTACTTCTGTTTGGGGGGGGGGCAGTTTATGTCTCCCAGTGTCCTTCCGCCAGCCTCTTGCAGCTAATTTAAATGCTTGCCAATGTAACATTTAAACCATTAATTGAGGACTGCAGTTCCCTTTCCGGATGGATGCAGGCCATCTCCCCTGTATAGGCCCCCATCTATATAGGTGGGACCCCAGTCCCCTGTGTAACTGAATCCCCTGCATCATTTCTTCAACCATGTGTTGAAGCTCCTGGTATGGAGTTCCCTATCCTTCCCCTGTCATAGACAGGTAGCATCTCAGAAAAGGCCACTGAGTGTGCTACCTGCCTAATACCCCTTCCTGAACTCCCTGAACTTGCCCTGCACTATCCTAACTTCATCCCTAGCCAGGTCATTGGTCCCTTGGTGGACAATGACATCCAGCTCTCCCTTCTTCCTGCTGCCCTAGCGATCCTCAGGATCTACTTCCCATTACTCCCAGCAGTGGTGCCGGGTAGGCACCTAACCTCCCTCTCCTCCACCCTTCCTATCCCCAAATCTATCCCCTTAACCATTGAGTCCCCCATCAAGAGTTGTTTCCTCCTCCTCTGGGGTCCACTTCCATCCCCCCTTAGGGTCTCCACTATGGACGACCCCCACATCCTCCCTAGTCACTACTGCGGGTGCCTCCATGGGAAAGTACCAACCTGCCAGAGCTGGTGTAGAAGATGTGTAGTGGTACCATGTGGGGGATGTGCTTCTGACTCACCACCCTCACCCTTCCCAAGCCCATGTAATCTAGCCAATCCTCCTCCATGGCATCCTTTAAGGCTTTAAGCAGACTTGGTGATCCCTGGGTGGGGGGGCACCCTGAATCCTAGCCAACTCGGCCTGGAGTCTAGCAACCTTCCCCATCAGCCCAGAGAAGTGTATGCAGATGGTGCAGCACAGCAGTCTCCAGAAAGTCTTCCTGAAGACTGCTGCCCCACAGTCACTGCACTGCACCACCCCTAGCATATCTATGTTCTACCCTGCCTGCTTTACTGTTTTGCTGTCCCTAAGACCCAACTTGCCACTACCCTTTCTTTTGGACCCTTTCCTTTTTGTACTCCTACCCTAGATATGGTGTTTCACCTATACCCTAATTATTGCGTGTCCTTGACCCTCGTCAATCCCTTGCAATGTGTGTACTTCAACAAGGGTTAAATCAGAAGCTTACCATTGTCATCAGATACAACTATCTGGTTTCCTGCTTTCTCCTTCTTCACTCCCTGCTGTTCTCTTGCCTTCCCACTGTGCTGCAGAGTGTCTGTCCACTGGCTGCCTCTTTGGACTGACTCTGGTGGGAAGGCTCCTCTATGATATCCTTAATGCGTTGGTCCTTTGTGCAGAAGGCTGCAGCATGGGACACCTAATTAATCCCGCTGTGGGATCCTCCTGTCAGGCCTCCCTGACTTGACAATGTCCTCAGAACAGCCTATCCTCTCCCCCTCCCGCCCCACTCCCCATCGCTACCTCCACCCTCTCCAGGTATTATCTAGGTATGTTCAGGGCTGTACCCTCAATGTAACCCGTGGGTACCTTGTATTTGACTGTAACCTATTATAAGTAACATTATTATGTAACCTATGTGTAATCTTTGTCTAATGTTCTGCACCTGTACTGTTTTCACTGTTGTAACCACACAATGTAACTCTGTCTACCCCCCCCCGTGACGAGGTGCCTTTGCAAATGAGTCCATGACTCAAAGGTTGTAAATCTGACTTTTCTAATAAATAAAAAAATAAATAAATGGGGGTTCACTTGTGGAGGAGTATTTAGATAGGGGAACAACAGGAGAAAGAGCTTTGCTGCTCATCACCCGATTGACCCATTTGGAAGGGCTGGGAGTGTGACATTGCTCCTAATTGGAGCAATCCTCTGCTGAGCCTTCTAGCTCTGCTCCTTTCCTCAGGAGCGGTTATCTTTGGGTGAAAAATGCTGTGTCAAAGCTGTGCTGAGTCGGGGGAGTCCTGGATGCAGGTCCGGACCCTTGCTTCCCCTGCTGAAATCTGGTGCCTGTTCTTTTTGCACTGCTATATCAAATCCTCAGAACAAAGAGCGGAAAGTGTTTTCTTTCTATCTATCTATCTATCTATCTATCTACTTATTTATTTATTCATTCATTCATTCATTCATTTATTTATGTCTTTGGTAACTGGGTAAGTGCACGGATCCAGAGGACCATTTTCAGTTACATTTTGACATTTGTATTATAAATACAGTAAAAAATACCATATATAATGTTCTATTGTGGCCTGTTTCAGGAGATTCTGGTCACTGGCACTGACATTAGTGCTGTCACAAAGATGTGAAGCACTGTAATTACTACACAAGCTGGACAGTGTCCAGTTACTGCTGATCAGCAATGTAATCATTGCCATCCGGAAGGACCAATTAGAAGAGGCAGATGAGGAGACCATAGACCCGGATGAAAATCATGAGGAAGTTGTGGTGAACTTTAGTGATGTCTGTCCATTATTCATTTTCCCTGCTTGTTCTTCACCACATGATGGAAAAAAATGCTAGCCGAACTTGAAAAAGTTGGGGGACTGTACTTCAATACTCCTCACCATAATAGTTTAGTTAGTTAGTTTAGTTTATTCATTTAATAGAGCACTCTATTTCATTGAGACTCTAGGCACTTTACAGATACCAAGTGTCATACCATATTAAAAACACATAAATATAACACCATATTAGGTTAAAAGTTAAAAAGATGGAAAAGCTTGAATAAATAGGAATGTCTTCAGATCCCTTTGGAAGGCACTAACTGGGGGGGGGGGCTCTCTGAGCAACTGCAGCAGTGAATTCCACAGGGTTGGTACCACCACAGAAAAGACCCAGGCACCAAATGATTTCAAGTGGATCCTGGGAATGACCGAGAAGCCCTCATCTGCTGACTGCAGGGGACAAGATGGGCAGTAGGGCTGTAGGATGTCTTGCAGGTAGTCAGGCCTCAGTCCATGTAGGGCTTTATAGGTCAGTAATCTGACCTTGAAGGTGATTCACTACCTAATAGGGAGCCAGTGTAGAGTGCAGCACAGGCTTAATATGACATGACCTTGAAAGGCCAGTCAGTAACCTGGCTGCCACATTCTGCACTAGCTGTAAGTGGCAGAGTACAACACCCAATAGCCCTAGGTAAAGGGCATTGCAGTAATCAAGCCATGATGTCACAAAGGCATGGACTAATGATGGCAGATCACCTGAGGAATCAAGTGTTTAATCCTGGTGATGTCTCTAAAATGGTAAAAGCCACTCTGGACCATGGCCAACACTTGAAATTCAAGTGTAAGGCTGCTATCCAGCACAACACCAAGATTTTTCACCTTAGAAGATGCAAGAAGATGGGTATCCCCAAGCCTAAGCCTGGTGACTCCTCCAGTCTGCACACTAGCCCTCAGGTGACCAGGTTCCAAGACCAGTACTACCATTTTTTCAGAATTTAACTTTAACCAGTTGGCACTCATCAGTCCTGGATTTCAGCAAGGTACTGACTGGAAACTGAGACTGCATCCTGTTGTTTGGACATGAAAGACAAGTACAGTTTGGTATCATCAGCATAGCAATGAAAACTTAGTCTGTACCATCTAATAATGTCTCCTAGTGGTAGCATATACACTGCGAACAACAGGGGGGACAAAATGGAACCCTGTGAAACCCCACATGGCAAGGGCAGTGAACTGGAGGAAAAGCCCCCAAGACCACCCTCTGCATCCTGTCTGTGAGAAAAGAATAGAACCAAATGAGGACTGTATCAGAGAGTCCACAACAAATCTGCAGGCAATCCAATAGCACCCCATGGTCCATGATGTCAAACACAGCCAAGAGGTTGAGGGGGAACAAGGATGGAGTATATCCCTCTATCCCTTGGCCACCAGGAGATCACTAAACACCTGAACCAAGGCAGTTTCAGTACTGTGCCTTTTCCTAAAACCCAACTGGAGAGGGTCATAAATGTAAGTTGACAAATGGGCCTTCAGTTGTAAAGCCTCCACCTTCTCAATAACCTTCCCCAAAAAAGAGTAGGTTAGTGACAGGTCCGTAGTTTGCCAGACAGTCAGGGTCATTTTATTTTTTTCAAGAGGGTTCTCACCACCGCCACCTTAAGATGCTCAGGAAAGTTCCCACTCACTAAAGAACATTGGACTATCTAGCAAGGACCAGGCAGATGGACTGAATGTACCTTAGGAGAAGATGTGTTGGGCCCGGGTCCAAACTACAGAAGGGGGGGGGGCCTCAACTCCTGGATGACCCTAATGAGATCCTTGACCACTAACCGGTCAAAGTCAGACCAGACAAACAGACTTCCCAAGACAGACACTAGCTCATCACCACAATCTCCGATCTGATAGAGGAGATCTTATTGGCAAAAAAACAGAGCAAACTCATCACACTTAGATTGTGAAAAAGCTCTAATGGACTGAAGACAGGCCAGATTACACAGCCTGTCAACAGTCTGGAAGAGCTGAGCTGGTCTGTTAGTTGCTGCAGCAATCTTCCTGGACTGGAACTCTGCCTTCTTATGTGAGACTGCTGTTTGATACTCTCTATAATGAGACATCAAAATAAGCTTGTCCTTATCAGACCTGGATCTCTGCCAGCTCCTCTCCAACCTTCAGCCCCTCACCTTCAACTCTCTGAGAATCCCATCAAACCATGGGGATCTCTGGTATGAGGTGACGGGCTGAACATGGACCAGTGTAATAGAGTCAAGGGTATTGGTGACGGCCCTGTTATAGGCCAACACCAACTCCCTCAACTCATCACAAGCACTCATGACAACTGATAGGTCCAGCACCACTGCTAGACCCTCTAGGGTCAAACCCCTCAAAGGGTGGTACTGGATCATCTCTGTAGGGGTGGATCTATCAGGGGGCTTCAAATGAGAACTTCACAGCATAGTTGTCTGACCAAACTACTGGTCCCACTACGAGATCAGTGACCTCTAGTCCCAATGACAAGACAAGGTCCAAAGAGTGGCTATGTACATGTGTTGCAGAGGGAACCACCTCTGTCAGGCCCAAAGATTGCATTAAGCGGAGGAAGTTTTGCCCAAACAGCAAGAGTTTGTCATCTACCCAGGTGTTGAAGTCACCCAGAATTATCCATCTAGGTGACTCCAACATCAGTCCGACAAAGTCCATGACTTCCTGCAGGGAGGTAAGACTACAGACTACTTAAGAAAGTAGGGCTTTCACTTTTTCTTTTTTTGTGTCAACAAGAAACAAACTGTTTATTTGCTGGATGTGATGTACTAAACTAGTCATGCTTGAAGGGTTCTATTCTTCCTTCTATTCTTATAGTGAACACCTTCTATACCAGGCAAAAGGGGTTTTCACAGATCAGACTGATGTAAACAGTGGGGAATGTAATACTTAGTAATACAGGGTAAATAATTAACTCCTGCATGAACTAAAAATGTTTTCAATTGTTTTAATTATACAAGCACAAGGCTCAAAAGCTGCAACAAAATTAGATAATGCGTTATTAAGAAAAGGATTGGTGAAAGGCATCAAGAAGCTTTCACCCTATGATCAGACTTCTTCAGTGGAGGCCTTCCATTCAGTCATTAACTACTTTGCCCCCAAATGATATCACTTTTCATACTTAGGAATGAAAAGCAGCTATCCTATTATGAAAGAAATTATTAGTGTAATGATATGACTAGCAGTGCATCACTGTAGAACCAAAAAGATTTCACTACTGTTACTTTAACCCTTATCTTCTGCTTTGGTGAAATATAGTTATAACTATGAATCAAATATGTATTTAGAACATGGTTAACAAAAGGAATGATAAAATAGGGAGAGTAAATACTTCGATTTAATTGGTTTTTACCTGCACATCAAATCCATTTGATGCACAGGTAAAAACAAATACTAAAAACTAGGACCGCATTGTGAATAGAGAAATCCATGTGCCATTAAAATGTTCATTTTTAAAAGGAAGCCATTTTTTTCCCTCGCTAACATCGCTTATCCTAGCAGTCGTACACAGAGGTAACAATGAAAATGCAGGATTTACTCTTCCCCTTTTATAAACAAATTTTAAATATAGATGAGAATTTAATGGAAATGCTTCAGGAGGTCCTGTAGAAATGTATGACGGCTTTTTGTTAATTATTTTTTAATTCCAGGCCGAGTGAGTGGGACCAGAAGCACATGGCAGGAGAGCAAGCCACAGTACAGCAAGTAAGTTACAGCATAGTGAGAAGAGAAGGGGCTGCTGGAGACTGCAAGCTCACAAATGAGATATTCTTTATCTAAATTTAGACAAAAACATTTCTCATCACATGAACTGCACTCCCCCACCACTACCAGCCACTTAGCTGTTCACTGTTAATCACTTCAAATCTTGCTGCCCGCCTTTCACTTGCTCACACTGCTTGAAGTCAAGAAATGACACAGTCCAGGAAATCCTGTGTCAGAATGACTATATCTGCTTTTTAACTGTACAATTAAAAAAAATCTCCTGGACAAACATTTTCCGCATTCTACTTGATCGCACTTGCTGTATGTAAGCCTTCCCTTACATGACTTTAGTCAAAGGGCACAGAAACAGAAAATGATTTTCTCTCATCATGCTGGGTCTTACCAGAGTTCTCACCCACATCTGTTGTGATCCCAGACTGTCCTCTCCCGCTATTCTGCTGTTGCTCACGGTTTCTTTTTTTAACTTAATTAAACTTTTTTGGTCTTACTGCGGAAAAGGGTACATCACAAAACCTCTCAGCAAGCAACTTTGTTAATCTTTTCCCACAAAAAGGTGGATTCTTTATACCACATAAAATGAATCGTTTTCAGGTCACAATGCACTGAGATTTCCCAAGTCCCTGCCAGCTCCCAGTTCATCGGTGAATGTTTTATTTCACATCATACTTAGGGTTGCTACCTTTGGATGGGGCAAAAAACGGATCATAAGCTCCGCCCCTAGCCCCACCCCTTTTCATGACTCATCATGCATTGTTCCTCCTAGAAGGCCATTTGTTATATCAATAAAAGACAACACTTAAAGCAACAGTTCAACAAAAATGTTAAGATACTGTACTGTACCTGTTAAAGTTACTTTCCTAGGTTCTTCCTAGTCATCCATTTACTTATGTATTTATTTATTTATTGACATAGGTTTACCAAATAAACATACAGAGATAAAATAAATATCACTTACATATATGATCTGGGGGGAGACAAGAGAAATACCATAAATAGCATACAACAGTATACGTGGTATATAATAATACCTAAGAAATTGTTTCCTGTAATGTGTACTTTATATATTTTTCTGGCTCCATTCCGTGTTCATGTCCACAGTACTATTTCAAAGCCAAAGAAGGGACCATACTTTTTTCTTGAGGCAAAAAAAAATAATTTAAAACATTTAAAAATGCCTAATTCTGTTAGAGATGAAAAAGTATACTGGCAAATGAAAGTGGAAGACAATTGGCTCTGTTACTGTTACAAAAGGTGGGGGCAGGTGTGCTGCTATGCCACTTTAAGATGTAATGGAAATGATTGGGTTAAGTTAAGTGCAAATGGTGTTAATGGCCATACTTTACACCTCCCAGGCTGATTGCTTTCACACACAAAGGACTATATTGACAACAGAACTTGTTTGTAAGCTGGACATGCAGCTGAAACAATGAATATGACAACATTTGTTTCAAAAGTATGTGAGCACTCAAAATGGTTCAAAAACCTGACCAGCACACAGCAAAACCAGATTACCTGATAGGGACATTGAAACCCTGATCACCAGGTAAAAAAACCTGACAAGTGGCAACCCTAATCACTCTGCTCTTTCTTTCAGTTTTCAGCTGCTCTGGTTCTCCCACACACACAAATAAAAACTCCATGCTGCTGTTTCTTTGTTTTTAAATTAATGATCCAAAATACCACAGGCATGTTTATACAGCAGGACTCCCTCAATTTCTCAATCAGGATGGACTTTGTTCACTACAACAGATGGTGGGTGACCTGGCATAGAGCCAGTAGCAAAAACAAATTAAAAAAAAGGCCAGCATGTTCACAAATAAAGTATCCCACTCCTCAATCATCCAAAGGCTAGCTACAAGTCCTGCGTGGCGGGGTGGCAGGGGTTAATGTTGGTATCAAAACCATGGATACCACAATGAGACAAATATCCTATGGCAAAAAAAAAAGAAACACAATGACATCATCAGGTAGCAGGAGAAAAGACTATTTTACATCAAATTAACATAATGTTTCTAATTTTGGACATATAAATATATTTTTTTATGGGAGAAAAACATTTAAAAAAATGAACCCATTTTATAAGCTCAATAAGACACTCCAGGGTGTGCATTGAACAGCTATTACCATACACCCAGGGCCTGAAGGCACTCAGCCTGTGGTCTCATGCCTTATTATGCCCCTGAATGTGCGGTAATATATGTTCAATGCACACCCTGTTGTGTATTATTGATTACTTATTTAATTACAATAGTCTTTTTTATTTTATTTTTTTTTTCAACTGTTTTATCTCCTACACTGCTGACTGGGACCTGCTTCAGCAATCTCCCAGTGCCTTATCCCAACCTACAAAGACCCTCCTTGGTCTGTGACCCTGGTCTCCCCAGTCTACCTGTGACTCATCTGCTTGGGTAACCACTTGGATTGCAACCCTCCTTGAGGTGGGTCTGCCTTCAGTTCCTCAGTGCTCCCATACAAGTATCCAATTCCCCAGCAGGTGGAGGTGAAGGCCAGAGGGATGGCAGGTCCAGGAGGGCAGGATTTTATAGTGGGTATGGTGGCAGGGAGAGGTATCACCTGCCCAGCTAGTAGGGTTATCCACTTTACATGGTTTCCCCTGATGGGAGTGGGCAAATGTCAGTGTCAGTGCCTCAGCAGGATGCACCCTCACCTGAGACCAGAAGATCTGATGGTTATAGGTTCAAGCCCTACATCAGGCACATGAGGTAAAATCCCAATACTGACACAGTAGTGTATCATGAGGGGGATGCTGCACTCTGGAGGTGCCATCCTTTGGATGAGATGTTAAACAGATGTCCTGTCTGCCTGTTCTTGTGGTTGTTCAGGTGGATGATAAAGATCCCATGACACTTCTCGAAAGAGTAAGAAATTTCTCCGGTGTTCTGGCCAAATTTCCCCTTCACTAAAAAGACCACCAACAGCTTAGTCTTGTTCAGTTTCAGTTGGTTATCATCTGTATCTCCCCTCTCCCCCAGGACAAGACTGAAAATAGGCAGAACTGCCTAGCTCTCCTTTCCCAGTCAACAAAATCTAAATAAATAATAAATATAAATGCAGTGACATCCTGCAACATCACGCATGCTCCCGTATGTGACATGCCAACATCCGCCACTTTCTAAGGCTGTTCACTGCCCGTATATCGTTTAGTTGTAATACTTGTAATACTGTTTGTAAAATTTACCCGTGTACTCTCCCGGGTCGCACCTGAAGATAGACATTCCTTGTCTAGTGTGCTTACCTGGTAAACAAAAGCTAATAAATAAATAAATTCCCAGCACTCACTGAGAGCTCCAGGATCAGTACCCACAGGTTGCTACCAGGAGACACACTTTTGCCGGAGCCCTGTAACCACCCACCCCTGAGGAGGCAGGTTGCTCGATGGATGCCTGTGCCTACTCCATGTTGGCAGGCCCTTTAAAGCTCCGGGCTTATTCCCGAACTGGGATCATCAGCATTGCAAGTGGTAGTGCTACCGCTGTGCAGGTGGGTCAGCTTGCAATATTCTTTTCTACATAATTCATTTTCATATACTGCCATGTGTGACAGCAAATTCAGTGTGACTGTAATTCACTGTCACAGTTGGAATCATGGTCGTGTTTGTAGCTTCTAGCTGGGGTGGTGGAGATGGGGGGAGGGGCAGTTGACCTCTAGATAATACTGTAGTTACAGGAATAAAGATAGACTGAGTGTGGAGTGTAGAGGACCAATGAATAACAGGGCATACTTCTCTGTCATCAAGGGATATCAGGGGAGGTTGTAGTATCCACTGGACACAAGAACATATTTCCTGATCATAAAAACAGATGGTTGGTGGTGGGAACCTCTGATCAGCCATGGCAACCCTTTCAGGGTTGTTAGTGGTGGAAAGAGGATTCTGCACCTAGGCAAATATGCCCGTAATGGGTATGCATTGATGAATATTAAGTGATATGGCACAAACATATTGCAGCATCCAAGTGCAAAGTGCAGAGCATTGGCAAGCGCATCACACTCATTTTGGCCGTGCTTGTCATGATTACTGAATATGTGTTCTTCTATAAATTGGGACTATTGATATAATTTCCTTGGGAAAATAAACTAAGCTCAAATTGTTTGCATACTTCCTAGAATAGCGTCTGTCTCTCTGCGGTAGTCAGGTTCCTGACATCTAGAATATCGCCCGTGTCACCGCAGTTTTTAAGAAAGGTGACCCCAAAGACATTTCCATCTACCGGCCTATAGCAATCCTCTCTGTCCTTAGTAAACTACTTGAAAAACTGGTTGCCTTTCAAACAATTGAGTTTCTCCTTAATAACAGCCTCCTCTCAGATAAACAACATGGCTTCCGTAGGGGCACAGCACCTCTACTGCTTTACTTAAGTTTACTAGTGATACCCTCTCTGCCATGGATTCTAGCCTTTTGACTGGTGCTGTCTTTATTGATTTGATGAAGGTGTTTGATCTCGTTGATCACCCTCTACTCCTTTTTTATTTATTATACATTTTGGGCCCCTTGCCAGCCATCAGATTTCTGCTCTGGTCACGCACCCCTTTGCCTCCACCTCCTGACATGCCTGCACTCACCCTGTCATCCCTGGCTTGCCCCCCAGAGAGCGGGGTCGCGGCACCGACCCCCATATTGGGCTGCGCTACAAGTATCTAGTCAGGGAGCCGGCTTCTGGAGCCTGATCGAGGCATCAGGAGCTGAGCTTCATTAGGACGGCCAGGCAGAGGATGTTGTTTTCTCCCTTTTTTTTGTGAACAGGGGTGGGGACGTGCAATGACGACTAGCATCTGACCTGCCCCTAATTTCGATTTGGCATAAATGCATGCGATGCACCCAGCCTCCGCTAGGTGTCACCATGGCACCAAATACTCTTACCCTTCTCCCCCCAGAGAAGGAGAGCAGTCCTATGGATGCTCAATCCTTCTCCCCTGGCCTGCCCTCTGACAACCCGGGTCTGTTCCCGAACCCGGGTCACCGGCGCTGCAAGCGGAAATTTAACCACTGCACCGGTGAGCTGGCCTGATCACCCTCTACTCCTAACCACCCTGCAATCCATGAGCTTCTCTCAGCCTGTTGTTGCCTCGTATGACAGCTACCTGTCCAATAGGAAACACGTCTTCAAATTTTATTCTGTCTTATCTGATCTGACAACTATTAACATTGGAGTTCCCCAAGGCTCCATCCAGGGCTCAATTCTTTTTTCCTTATTTATCAGCCACATCACTAGGGACACAAAAGTCTGCTCATCTCTTCTCCATGTGGATGATGTCATCCTCTATGCAAGCTCCAAAAACATCTCTGACCCTAATCTTAAGCTCTCCTCTGACTTCTTGAACAATCAGTCATGGATCTCCACGCATAAACTTGTTCTTAACATGGGAAAAACCCAAGCCATGCTCTTTGGCTCTGCCTCAAAACTTAGATCCTGCCAAGACCAGCTCTAGGTAACCTGCTCTGATGGCTCCATACTAGGGAGTGTGTCATCCTTCAAGTACTTGGGTGTTCTTCTTGACAAGGTCCTTGGTTTCAACCTCCATATCCAAGCCACTTGCAAGTCTGTAAATGCCAAACTCGGGATTGCCTATAAAACCAGTTATGTCCTAACCCTGGCTGCTAAAATGGCCATTGCCTGAGGCATCCTGCTTCCTGCTCTCACCTATGGTGTTGCTACATATGCCTTTGTTCCAAAAACTACCCTTCGCAAATGGAACATACCTATAATAATATTTGCCACTATGCCTCATCATCCCCGCGGCACAGATATTGCTGTCAGCTCTACACTGTCCTGAACTGGCTATCCCCTTCTGCCATCAGACTTTTCTCCCTTACCTTCCTGGTGGACACTGTCATTAGATCACAAACCTATTCCTCTCTCACCTCCTTGCTGCCCCCACAATCTTCCTCCTTTGGCTTACGCTCTGTTGACAAGTCTCTTCTATGTGTACTGAGATGCAAAACCTCTAAGGGTATCTGTGCTTTCTCTCACTCTTCCCCACTGCACTGTAACTCTCTTCCTCTGGCTATCTGTCAGCCGCCTACTCATGCTATCTTTAAATATGATCTTCGTAAGTTCCTATTTATCTCCAACTCTTGCTCTTGCTTCAACCCTCCTTAAACTTATTAATGCCAGTTTAAAGTCTCCTCTCTTCTCTCTGCATGCTACATGGCTTCCCTTTCTACCTTCTGCCTTCCCTTTCTTCCATCCTTCTCTCTCCCTCCAACTGTCCATTTCCTATTGGTCTGCCCCATAGCCTCCCTCTATACCCCACTGGATTGCGTTCCCTCCATTTCTACCTTATTATGGTCACTCACTTCTATAGTTAACCTGTTTTTGCACTTATCCTGTCTTTTCCTTTATGAGACTGATGTGTTTACCACGTCCCTAAATGCTCTGATCCATTGCCTTCTGCCTTGTTATTCCTAGTGTCCTTTATGTTTTTGCACTTATTCATTGCCTCCGAATTTGTGTCAAAATCCTGTTATTTGTATTGTACTTGTATTGTATTGTTACTTTGTAACCTCCCGGGTCGTGCCTGAAAATAGTCATTTATTTGACTAGTGCACCCACCCGGTAAACAAAAACTAATTGAAATAAAAAAAGTATTACTTTTTGGCAAATCTCAATTTCAGACTACTTGCAGCTCCTCATTTTAATGAAAAGTCAGCTAGAGGGCAATATAAAAATCATAAAGGAGACAATTGCCCCCTTCTCAAATTGTTGTGAATGGCACATGATGCTTTCACCAACCAGGAATTGCAAAAAGAGCAATTTGTGACACAACATGCACCATTCTTGATTCACAGACATTGCCTGCACCACATGGGGGGCTGCCTGCACCAGCCGGATTTGCGCTGCTCTTATGGTGGATGCACAACTGCATCCTGGTGTCTGTGAGCTTGCATCACAGTGGAACCACCACATCCCCTTCAGTGGGATTCACAAAGCACTGCAATGGGCACAGGGCTTGCCAGGGTGTGGAGCAGCCCAGAGCTGGCCTAACAGGCCCTGTGACACTCCAACAGACTGTGCTGGGTGGAAAATCCTCCCATGCCTACAGGCTCAGCAGCAACAAAGCGGTGCACAGCAAACCACTCCCACAGATGTCACTGTGGCATCACACATGTCAGCATTCATCATAGAGCTGTGTGGCATCCCACTGCGGCTCTACCACTTGCAGTGCACGGAACCTGACAGCATAGTTGCTGTAAAGTTTGTGTATGGTTAGCACTGTGGCAGATTCATGTGGACAAGACAGGGCCCCCTCCCAAAGACCAACATCAGTGAGAACCCCAGACAAGTCATCTAGTTGTGCAGACATACATGCATTTTCTAATTACATGCCTGTGTTACCACTGATGTTCCATATGTATGTGTCACATAAGACTCGTGAACCAGCACATACCAAGGGCATACTTCAGGTGCCCATTTGCATGGGGGACCATTGTATCATCCAGAAGCATGCACAGTGTGACTATAGAACTCTTCAGACTATGCTGACTATGTCATATCCCCTCCACTGCCCACTGGTAATACCTTGGCTGGGTATTACTAGCGGCATGGGCATCCAGTTGGTACTCTCATGCCCACACACCTGTTGCCCCACATTCAGTTACATTCTGCAATTATCAAGCGACAGTACTCCACAGCACTGTTGGCTTGGGACTGTTATCTGTGTAATATATCTTATGACTCCCACTTCTGTACAGTGCAAGCATACACAACACATGGGCCAATGGTTCACTGGGTTAGAAATGATGGCAGCCTCCGACAAATCCCTCACTTACACCACCAGTTTGGCACATCACTTTGCTTGCAGCAACCATGAGAATTTCGCCACTGGTGCACAGCATGTACTTGAATCTATCACAGGGTCCCTGGTGTACCCAGCTGTACCGTGGGCTTGGGCATGGCATATCTTGCCTCAATCTAGGGGGACCACTGAGAATCATGCCCCATGTGTTCAATGTCATTTATCCCAGATTCAAACATGGAGGTCGTACAGTGGTAAAAGTAAGTTCTGAATGTACATACAATAAGATACGACAGTTTTTTAACCAAGACAGAGATGAAAACCTTTAAAGTATAGGAAACCTCCCCCACCCAAAAATTTTAAACAAAAACATTATGGTATTGCGCTACAACAGTAATTTCACACCTGCAGTACAACAGCTTAGAATCCTAACATACTACTGCTTTCCTGTATGTGATTGAGCTTGAAGCAATTTTGTTTTTAAACACTGATGTTACTGAAATAGCTGCAGCCCAGTGAATCACTAATCTGAGCCATCCACCTAACCATCAAGTGTTTTCTTTCCTCCCAAAACACTAGATTTCTGAAAAAAAGTGGACTGCATGAAATGAACAGTGATGCCCATACAATATAAAAGATAATGTTTGGGCATCTATACACAGACAAAGCTGTGTCTTAATCTCAGATTTTATATTGTAATCATGAAAACTCACACTTAAATCTTGAAGTTCATGATTGTTGTATAAACCTTTCAATGCAGACACAATCTTATTGTGTACAATCATCCATATATTATCCTGTATATTTTGCTGAACTTAGATACTAAAAAGAGTGCTGGTGTTGATTGGATAGATCCCTTTTTTTCTATACTACTTATCAGCCCCTATAACCCACCTATTCAATCTGTCAATCACTGCTGGTACTGTCTCCTCCCTATGGAAAATAGCCCACCTCCTTCCCTTGTTCAAAGCCGGTGACTCCTGAGACTTAAATAATTATAGGCTGATTTCTATATTACCAATACTGTCTAAACTACTAGAAAAACTAGGTAACAACCTACTAAAGTGCTATCTAGAAGAACATGATCTAATTAACCCAATCCAGTCAGGTTTCAGATGGAAACATAGTACTATTTCAGCCTTAGCCAAAGTAACAGATGATTGGCTCACCACCCTTGATCATAAGCTTTACACTGGAGCCATATTTTTGGATTTAAGCAAAGCCTTCGACACAGTTGACCATAATCTATCACTTTCTAAACTTAATAATAATAATAATTTTATTTATATAGCGCCTTTCACTATGTCAAGGCGCTGAACAGGTCAATAAAAGCTTCAACACACAATACAAACATCAAAACCATAAAGATTATAAAATATATCATAAAACATAATAAATTACAATAAAATTCCACACACTTTACAGTACATTTAACCTTCTGAGAAGGCCATTCTCCAAAGATGAGTTTTCAGTTCCTTCTTAAAAATTTCCACGGAGGAGCATTCCCTTAACCGGCATGGTAGAGAATTCCAAAGAGTGGGTGCGGCATGAGAAAATGCTCTACTGCCAGAGGATTTCAAACTCACTCTTGGAATCTCTAACAACCCCATGTCGGCCGAGCGGAGTGATCGGCCAGGGCAGTAAGGCACATAGTCGAAGTGACTCCTCCATAAGCTGGTTTGCTAGCTACTTTACTGACAGAGCACAGTGCATCAAAGCAGATGGGATTGTTTCCTCACCCCTACTACTCCTAAAAGGTGTACCTCAGGGCTCAATCCATGCCCCCTCCTCTTTTCCATCTATATCTACTCCTTAAGTGAAAACATTTACACAGCAAAACTTAATTTATTGGTGGACAACAGTCCTGTACATTTCAAAATCCTCTTTACAAGATGAAGCCACTACACGTCAATTGGACTTCAACCAACTTCAGCATAATCTTGTCAGATCAAAACTCCTGTTGATTGCTAACAAAAAAGAGTAATGTGATTCACACCTTTCCTGCCTGCATCCATTACTTCTAAACAGTACACTGTATCCATAACAACCCTGCTTGGAGACTCCTTAGAGGTAATTGATAAATTTAAATACTTGGGTTTTTGGTTGGACAACCAATTATCATTCACTGTCCACACTGAACTGCTGTCAAAGAAGCTAAAATCCAGATTAGGCTTCTTTTTCAGAAACAAATCCTTGTTCCAAGTGGAGATCAGGAAAAGACTAGTCCAAACTACCTTTCTCCCTCTTCTGAACTACACTGATGTATTATACAACAATTGTCTGATCTCCTACTAGTTGGTAAACTAGGATCTGCAGCTCATCCAATAAGTAGGGAAATGGGCAGACTAGGTGGATCAACCATCCTTATCTGCCATCTAAGTCTATGTTTCTATGTTTCTTCCTCCATAAGATGGATGTCCTTTATCACTGAGCGTTTCGTTTTATAACAAATATTCCGTCTAGGACCCATCATTGTCTTCTTTACTTGGCAGCGGGCTGGATGTCGCTAGCATCCAGAAGGAAGATGCATAGTTGTCTCTGGGCTTACAAAGCTATGCTTAACAAACTCTCTACCTATATTACATCCATATTTCACCGTTCCCTTAGCTGTTGCTCACTAAGGAAAAACACCATCATCCTACTAGACATCCTCAAGTTCTGTACCCGAACTGGAAAAGCCACCATTATCTTCACACTTCTGTTGGTCTGGAATGATATTCAAAACACCCTTAGGCTTTCCAGTTATGTATCTTTTAATATTACCAAATCCCTTATAAGCAGTTCCCTCAAGGAAGACTGCCACAGTCACTCTAGCTAACCTGGTCCATAGCACTCACTATTTGCACTTTATTGGCCTTGCAGCCATTGCTCTTGGTCTAACTGTGCACTTATTTCTATGCCTGGCTCCTCTGGCTGTAAATGATTGTCCATGGAAATCTGACTTATGTCTTCTGCAGTCTAAGTATTCCTCTCATGCCATCACTGTGATTCTTGTACTGTCACTTGTATTCATATTGTGTTATGTATATACTGTTCTTTGTTTGATCTTGTCTTGCCTGTTGCAGGACCTCCTTGTAAATGAGCTCACTCAATGGAGTTTTCCTGATGAAATCATTTGAACTTGAACTTGAAGATGTTTGATTTATAAGCTTCCAAAAATTTGGAAATTTTAAAATTACCATTAACAGTTATGTAAACTAAATGTGTTTGTCCAAATTGCACCAAATTTGGTATGGTGATGTTAGCAAAGCCTGTACATATGTGTGCCAAGTTTCATATCTCTAGCTTTAAAGGTGACTGAGTTATAAGTCCCCAGATGTTTGGAAATGTTTAAATTACATTTTGCAATTACATAGCTTGCTGAATTTTAAGACCCTATAAGTTTAAAGCTAGAGAACGGAATATCATCAATGTTGTTAGGTTCACTGACCCTGCAAATACACATGCATGGAATGGAAACCTATAGTACATTATTGCATAAGTGGGCAAAATTCTAGTAGCATACATTCACATACATAGACTGGCCTCAAGAGGAGCCAGAACTTCAAAGTTGTCTGGTATGGGGTAAGATGAAGGGAATTCAGTTACTATCTGTTAATGGGAGCAGACAGATTTTGCATGGTCATGAAATAAACACTTGCAGTAGAAAGTTTGCATGTTAGTTGTTTTTTTAGCATTTTCATTGCAAGATTAGTTTATGTGTGTGGAAATGATGCTTTTAAATGGAAGCTACAAAAAACTTGTACTTTTTTAGATCCGTTTGATGTACAGTACTTTTATGGCCTGAAGATGATTATCCACAAAAAATTTAAAATGAGTAGGTTGTCTGTTATATTCTTAATGTACAGTAAGTTGCCAAAATTCCTACTTCAGCTGCAGGAAAGATTGAATTGTTGCACCACAAGTATGTAGTTAATATATTAGACCATTCACAACTGTCAACAATATAACACATTACTCTAGTACATAATCCTCATACCAGTCAGTCTTTCCTATTCTCACATGTTGTTCTGTGTTGTCTAACTATTCAGGTTCATGCTGATCTTCTGAATCAGAACCTGAAGGCTCAAACTGATATAGAGCAATGTTGATACATGTTGGAGCTGAATGAGATTGATTAAAGTATTCGCCACTCAAATAAAGAAGTGTCCCTTAGTGCTATGCGGAATGCAGAATTCTGCTGGCGGATCTAGTGCAGAATGGCCATTCCGCCAGCAGAAATTCCACCAGAATTTTGCTGGTTCTTCAGTGGAATTCTGCCTACTTTGATCCGCAGAATAATATTCCATGGAAAAGCAAGTTTTTTCATGGAAAATTATTCCACAACAATTTCCACGGAAATATTGAAATCCACAGAATGAACATTTTTTTATGCAGAAAATTATTCCACAACTATTTTCTGCTGCGGAATTTCACCATTCTAACTGTGGAGAAATTCAGCTGAATTTTGAAAATTCTACAAGAGATATTTTGGGACTGCTGTACATATGTCTAATACAGCTGATAATATAGCATATTTAAAGTTATTGATAATAAGTTAATAACATACAACCATATGAAACATATTAGTAGACAGATGTCAAAATGTTTGTAATGTCTGTTATTAATGTGGATCACTAAGTGAATACAGTAGCCACCCACCCTATTCAAAAGGTTTCCTTACCCTGATGGAACTTCTGCCCTCCATGTTTCCACTCTCAATTGCAACTCTGCAATTTACTTATCCAAACCTCTCTTAATGCTGTCCACTGTATTTAGGGATACTACCTCCTCTGGCAACTCATTGAACTTAAACACCAACATCTTTGTGAAAAAGTGCCTGCTCATTTCTCTCTTGAACTGTCCTCCTTACTAGACTGAGTCTGTGCCCTCTCTTTTTTTTTCCTTTTTTCTGCTAAGACTAAAGAGATTAAAGAGATAATAAGAGTTTACTCTTTTTATATTTGTAAGATATTTATATGTTGCGATAATATCTGCTGCCTCTTTCATGTCCTCCATGAAGTACATGTAAGGTCTCTGAATCAGTCTTCATACATCCTACCCTGCTGACCCTGGACCATTTTAGTTGTCCTCCTATGAACCATGTCCATTAGACTTATAGCTTTCCTTACATATGAGCACCAGCATTGTGCAGTGTACTTCAAGTACAGACAAACCAGATGATGATGTGATGATGTCATATTAGACATATTCAGATGATGAATTGTTATGGTCATGATGGTTTCAAACATGTCATAAATATTCTAAATGGGGAGAAGTCCTCAATAAGAGTGTATGGAAGGAAGTCAGAGCTGGTGATTACTGTAGTCATATTCTGATGTCAGATGCAGTTGTTGCTGAGAATTCTGATTTAAAAAAAAAACTACAGTTCCAAACTATGTTACATCAGTTTGACATCATGGGCCCGATTTTAGAAAGATTTGCAGTCACACAATGGACATGTGGCTGAGAGTATGAAGCAAGTGCCAACTTGCTTCAAACTGTGCCGCTTGTGCTATTTTGAAAGAAATAGTGCCACAACTCCTCTGCCTCAAGTCCACTGCAGAGCTGCTGTAAAGGTATACCAGCTTCCCCCAGTGTAACTATGCATTCATGGGGGAGCCAGATAATGGAGCTTGCGCTGCAGCATTGGGGCAAGCTGCTGTAAATTGAGGCCAGTGTTGTACCCTGCGTCCAGAGTTTTAAAATTGGGTGAAAGTTGCGACATACCCTTGGATGCAGGTGTGGCAAACTTTGTGGGGACACAGGGTTTGGTTGCAAGCCCTGCGTCCCCATTCAAAAATCAGGCCCGATGTATCTGGCTGAAGTAAATAGCAAGGTAAAAAAAATTAAAAATGTTTATTATTTATTTATTTATTACTGGAATCAGAATTACAATCTTTTGAGTCATTGACTCCTTTGCAAAGGCTCCTTATCAGTATACACAGACAAATATTACAACAAGGTGTTACAGACAGTTATTATAATAAGGTGTTACAGAGGGCAATATAATACTGAATAGTCAACATAATAGATGCATAGTTAAACATCTGAGGGTGGTGTAGACCCTGAGTCTAGTAACATTCTAAGGGTTGTCAAACCCAGAGTCAATTAACATACATGAAACATTCAGTGAAAATAATCTTAGGTCTTGTATTAATACTCAGTGGCCCCAATATTCAATGATTAGTGCACCAGCAAATATGATTAGTGGGTATGCTAATCCATGTTTTGGGATGCCACTCCTGGCTGGTCAATATTCAGATGCCTTGGGAGCACCATCACAATCCCACAGTGCTAAAGTGCCATAATACATTTTCCTTATTTAACCCAGTTCAACCCCGATCCAGAACAGTGTATTTTTAGTCCCTCTTGCTGACACTGATTTTTTTTTCAGTTTCTTTTCCATAATTCTCTTTCTTTCTCTATAAAATGTCAGTTTCTCTCACTTCTTCATGGCTCCTCACTTTGTATCTCTTTTAACACAACACCCCTTGTCTGTTCTTCTTCCTTATCCTATCCTGCTCTCCATTTCTCTCCACCTCTTTTGTCTACTATTGAATATACATCTCTTCTCTAATTGCAGTCTCCTCCCCTCTCTCTTAATGAGCTACCATGCAAAAAAAAACTCACTTTTTTTTAAAACAAAAATTAAACCCTTTCAATCAGATTTCAATTACATTAAACAACAGACACATCAAAACCATTTTTCCTTCCTCCTTTAAGGGATTTTCAGCTGATCCTCACACAAAGGGCAGTGAAGTCTTGGCTTGTTGTTTGTTGTATGTAAAATTTTTAAGTATTGGATGCAATTGAAAATGAGATATTGTTATCTCAACTTGTTATCCAATAAAAGTTGATGCTGAAGTTGAAGTCCAGAGGTAAGAAACCAACCTTTCCTTTCTTACATCATCCTAACTTGAAACAGCCTCTGCCAGGGTTTATTTTGCTACCCTGACTTTTGCAAAAACAAAATCCTTTCATGCATTAAAAAAAATAATAATAATTACCGCAACACACAGATATGCAGGATTTTCAATATTACACAAAACAATTTGGAACATAAGAAAAACTAATACAGTAAAGCAGAAGACAGTGGCATCAGTACAGCCTGTCTGCGATTGTTATACTCTCTCTTTCAGATTCAAGTGGAATATTGGGAGGAACATGAATTATGTCGTGGATTGCAGATTTGTACAAGTCTAAGCAGGTTGTGAAAGTAACTGCATTGTTGTTGCTTTGATCACGGGAAGCAGGCAGACATGACGCCGCTCCAAGTTCATCAGGCTCTCTCTCTCACACTTTCTCTGTATATTGATTTGTTTGTGGTGGTGGTGCGGTGCTGCTTGTCGAATATTACTGATTGTTTGTATTTCTTTTCTTCCTCTCTTCTTTCTCTGACAGTTTAAAGCAAACCGTCGCATTGTGGGAGGCAAAAAAAAAAAAAGACAATGCTGAGGGGGAGTAGGGTCTTTTTAATTTTGTTTGCAGAGCCCTTGTCTGCAGCTTGCTGTTTAAAAGACTAAGGGACTGGCCAGCTGCAACAATCAGAGACTGCCCAGCATCGTAGCATCAACTTCTCATCTGCATGGAAACTATTGTGACCCAAAGGAGAGGTGGATGGCTGACACTGCAATGACGAGGCGCTCCTTGATTGTGATGGCCAAATCATTTCAAGTTGGTGGCATGCTTGCAAACTAGTGTCACCACCAGTGTGCACTTGTATTGGTGACACACAGCCAAGCCCACAAAAGCAATGGCGGCACTGGCCGCAGCAGTGCCGCACCTCCACACCCCACTTCTCTTCTAAGCTGCCACAACATGTTTCTTGTGCATGCATGCAAGCAAACATAAAAAACCTTAACTAACATTCAAAGGATATATCAGCAGTCCTCCCGAAAAAAAAAAACACGACCAACACAATATCAGCAAAGGTATGACAGTATATGCCAGTACATCATCTGTAAGTTTAGCCAGTAAACATATACACCATTGACTGCTTAATATGTAAAATCCATTGCTATTAATGTGTTGCTTGAATGTTATCAGACCAATCCATGTACAGTTGCATAAGCAATGTCTCAGAAAAACTGATATATGTGAGACTGCTGTGTGTGCATGCGTGCATGCGTGCATGTGTTGGAGGATAGGGATCTGCAGGGCCTATGTCTGAACTACTCATTTAAAATTTGTAATACTAGAAAATTTCAAAAACTGTTGTTCATGATGATACAATAAAATCATGGCATCAGATATATGCAGCTGTTTAGTAAAAGTACCACACTCATGATTCTTATTCAGATCTGTCACCAGTAAACAGTCCTGAAGTGCTACTTTTACCCTGCTGCCTGTGACACTACAATACTATCGGAATTCATATTGAACTAAACTAACACCATTTAAGCTAACACCACCCACAAATATTGTAAAATCATTGTGTTTACAGTAGCAGTCCCTCTCATCCACTAACTGTGCATCAGCGTCTGTCACACTTACTGTTATATTTCTGACTGTATTCACTGCTTCTTGGCTCAGTGTTATCACTGCAGCTGCCATGGGAAAATGAGAAAAAAAGAACTTCCTAGCAATCTGAATGCTTATAACAATGACAATTCTAGATATTAGCTGTACATGATGATACATCAAAATCATGCCATCATATATATATATATATGTCTGTATAGAAACTGTGCCACACTGATGATTCTCCACACAGATCTGTCACCGTGAAGCAATGCTGAAGCGTTACTTTTGCCACACTGTCTATGACAAGAAATGCTGCCAGAATCCATATAGCTAACGGGTACTAATACCGTCCATGCCATTTATGATGACACATTTTTAAATATGTAGCAGTGCCTCTCATTCACTAACTGAGTCAATTTCTGTCACAATTATTGTTATGTTTCTGACTTTCTTCATGGCTTCATGGCTCAGCTCTCCCACTACAGCTGCCAGGTAAAAAGGAGAAGAAAACACCTATCAGTTTAAAAGCATATAACAATGCAACGTAACACAAAGTGTGAACTGTAATAAAAAAAACAGGCAAACATTAAAATAGATGACTCACCTATTAATTCAGATGTGCTGTCAGTTTAAATGGCACTGAGTTAAGTCAGCTTTCTTCCTACCACATAACTTTGTCAGCAACAGACAGCGCACACAGTGACTAGTCCATATCTCTTTCAAAAGTAAAATCAAATGGGGTGACAACTTTCATGGGGCCAAAAATTAAAATTAGTTGCCACTCAAAAATGAAAATATCTTATTATAATGCTAGGCTATTGACTCCAGTGATCATGATGTGCTAAAAATGATATTGTACACTAGCTCTTTAAGCAATAAGGCATGACATAGTGTGGGTTATTGAAGGATTTACCCAGATCTCTTGTGGGGTGTCACAAGGCATAGTTGTGTGACTCAACCACATGACAAGTGGGTAATCCCCCAATTACGCACCTTCTGGAGTGCCTCATAGCAATTATTCAGCAGACTCATGTAAAATAAATATAAAAATGTGCTTAATTATTTTTTTTTTTTTTTTACAAATGCCATTCCTCAGCCATGGGTTATAGTAGGATTTACATATGGGTAAAGACCTTGACTGACCAATCAAGTGATAGTATTTTTATGTCCATTGTATAACAGTATGTAACTCATTACTTTGCAGATCACTTTGAGATGCCATATATAAAAGGCACAGTTTAAAATCATATTCTGTTTTATTCTCTCAACCAGTCACTCTGCTGCACCACATAACTGTGAGAAGCATGACTTGAAAAAATGATTTAGATTTGAACTGTATTTACTTTTTTATGATTTCTGCAGGAAGCAAGCAACAGATAAGTGCAGGAAATCTCAAATTGGCTGTCGCCTCGAGCAGTTATTGTGTTCACTGCTGCTCCTTAATAAGCAGTGCACGTCCTTTCTTGAAAAATCCAAATGTTTTGGTTCTGAGGCACTTGACTGCAATCTAAAATGCTTTTGCCTGGAGCACCTTCTCCCTCCCTTGACCTGCACATTAGGGGCTCCTGCAGTTAGCCAGAGACACTAACACCTTGAAGGGAGTTGGGTTCAGCCTAGTGTGATGAATAAGCAGGTGGGAGTCTGTGCTGCCAGAGCTTGATATACAATTGGTGAAGCTCATTAGCCTGAAGTTGCTTCTTATTAGTGCGACCACAGTATATAGGAAGCAGCAGCAAAGAGCAACCTGGAACAGATACTGTAGTGTAGAGGCATCAGACATGAAGGAAATAAAGAATTCAAAAGGGCTACATCAGCAGGGAGTGGGCTCACGATTCTTTATTAGGTTAGATACATTTCTAATGGAGCAGTGCATTAGTGGACTCAGGTAATTTGAACATAGAAACATAGAATTTGTTGTCAGAAAAGGACCGCTTGGCCCACCTAGTCTGCTTAGATGGCCCCTGCCTAGTCTGTCTCCACAGAACCTAATTGGTCTCTGGTGATCCTCCCTCTTCCCTGCCTATTTACTAATATTCCCCTATGTCTATCCCATGCATGCCCGAAGCCCTTACTATTTTTACATCTGCCACTTATACTGGCAGCCTCTTCCAGGTATCCACCACTCTTTCAGTGAAGTATCACTTCCTTGCATTCCTTTTAAGCATCCCCCTTTCCAGCTTCATCGCATGCCCTCTGGTATTGATGCTCGTTCTCATTTGAGACTTCCATCCTGTACCTTGTTCACCCTATGAGGAATATCTCCTTTCACTCTCCTCTCCTTTAGGGTGTACATGTTGAGAACCCTGAATTTCTCCTCATAGGGTTTTTGATGCAACCCCTGTACCATTTTAGTTGCCCTACTCTGACTGCTGCCACTTTGTATGTGTCCTTTCTGAGGTGCAGCCTACAGAACTGGTCACAATACTGTTGGAATCTCACAAGCAATTGATACAGAGGTAACACCACCTCCCTTTCCTGCTGGCGATACCTGTCCCTATGCATCCCAGCATTCTACTGGCCTTCTCCACTGCTTTGTCACACTGCCCTTCCATTTTGAGGTAATAAAATATGATAACCCAAAGGGCCCTTTCCTACTTAAGGACTCTCAGTACCTCCCCCATCCTATATTCAGCTCCTGGATTTCTATACCCTAGATGCATCCTTTTATACTTTTTGGCATTGAACCCCAGTTGCCACACCCTTGACCATTCTCAAGTTTTCCAAGGTCCCTACACATTCTCTCCACCCCCTCCTGAGTATCCAATCCGTTATAAATGTTCATGTTGTCTTCAAAAATGCATACCTTCCCTTCCAGGTCTTCTATAATGTCACTTATGAAGACATTAAGAGGACCAGCCCTAGTACTGAGATCTGCGGCACCGTGCTGGTTACTATCCTCTCATTAGAGTGAGTGACGTTAACCAGCACCCTCTGTCACTGATCCATTAAGTAATTTGTTACCTAGTTTACCACACTGGATCCCACCCAGCTGAAAAGATTGTGATTTCATAATGATGTGTTATGAATGATTATTATCAATTATGTTCAAAGATCGTGTTCAAACTTCAAAAATCATCACTGTGATCAAGACTAACAATGATTTAACATGAGCATTAAATGGCCGCCAATTAAAAATTACAATGTTATGAAAATAATGATTGTGCTTAATGATGATCTCATATAATCATGATTTTTCATGATTGGCCATGGCCAAGATTACTATAATACATTAAAAGAAAAATAAACCATCTTTCTTCTTACAGAATGCACCATGTCTGCTGATCAGACACGTTCATTTGGAATCCTCAGTTATAACACATCTTCTACACAAGCACACTGCTTTTTATTATACTGACTCTGACTCCTCACATCTTCCTAGTGTTTGAAAAACTCAGATTGGCTTATATAGCTCTATTCATTCGTACCCTTTAGAGTTGCGAGGAGTTCCTACTAGTACCTGATTTGTGCTCAGAACCTTTCCTAACAATCTGCAAACTAATACTGTCATGGCAAAAATATTTTAACGATAGAAATTACCACTGTATTAGTCCATAAACTGTGCTTTTTAAATTTGCAAGAAATATGCAAATTAGTTATGCAAATATACATACTATACCTAACATCTCATATACTTTTTGATCTGGTTTGCATCACAGAGACTTGGCTAGGGGAATAATGTGGGTCCAGTTTTTGAGGTAGCAGTCCTGGCTGGGTTCTATGTGGTTTCCTGCTCACAAGGCAATAAAAGGGGGTGGGGCCATCAGTTATGGATCCGAGTTGAACTTTGCTGTGCATGAGGTAGGAGCTACTTTGTCATTTGAATGTGTGGTCATGCGTTGGGTTACAGAGGCAGGTTGCAGGATTCTTCTTGTATACTGGCCTCCAGGGCATGAGAGGGAATTCCTGCAGTAAATTGCAGACTTTATCACTGAGAAGGCATAGAAGTCTCCCAGATGGCTGGTTCTGGCAACTTCCATGCCTGGATCGATGATTAACTCACAATTTGCACAAGATTTCCTCTAGTCAATGAAATCATTGACTGTCATACAAGATGTTACTACTGTGACCCATCAATATGGACATGCCCTGGACTTTGTATTCTCACTCGGGCTCGAGATTAACAACCTCAGGATTGATCTGGTCTCTTGGTTATTTCATTGCACAGTAAGGTTCTCTTTCAGGACCCCCTCATTTTCTAGCCCCAGTAGAAACGGTCTGTTACTGCTCTTAGAAGGGGTTGTTCCAAGCAAGACTCCAGACGGTGATGAACCGGTCAGGTGTGATAGCTGCTTGTGATGCAGGATTGGGGGATGTAGTGGTGTCCTACAACAGGGCTATCACCCAGCCCTTGATACTCTTACACCAGTTAGTATATGACTCAGAATCTCTCGCTTAGGATGCCCATGATTCAACAAGGTGCTTTGGGAGATAATGGCCAAGGATCGGAGATTGAAGTATTGTTGATGAAAGTCTGAGGACAGATTGGCTCTGAGAACTCACTACAGTGAATATTAGAGGGCAATCTCCTGTAAGAAGGCAGCATTCCTGTCTAGGGTGATTGCAGCAAGGAAGAACAGACTAGCTCAGCTTTTCTGGATTGTGAATGGGTTACTGTATTCTGCCGGTCTTCAATCAGTAAAGGCAATCTCATTCACTAGATACAAAGAGTTTGCTCAGGTCTTCTCTGACCCAGTGTCCTTGATCAGGTCAGGGATATCCCCAACTGGGCTGTTGTGGCCCATTAGCGGAGAGCTGCTTGTCACTGGAAGCATTCCTCCTGTTTGGGATAGGTTTAGGCCTGTATCAGTGGAGAAGGACTGTGAGATGATCTATGAGTTGTGGCCCACCTATTGTGAATTGGACCCAGGTCCAACACATCTCATGGTGAATTGTGTGGGTGTCCTGTGTCCAGTGTTTGCTGAGATAGTCTGGAGCTCCTTCTCTGAGGGGTCCTTTCTGAGGGCAATGAAAGATGCATTAGTGAGGCCCCTTTTGAAAAGAAAAAAACATCTCTGGACTCAGACAGTGTATCAAATTGTAGACCTGTCTCTAGCCTTCCTTTTTGGGGAAATGTTATTGAGAAGATAGTGGTGCTGCAGCTTGAAGCACACCTTATGACATTTAACATCTACAACCCACTCCAGTCTGGATTTAGATCAAGGCAGATTATGGAGAATGTGTTGTCAGAATGCATAATGACCTACTCAGGGCTAGAGATCAAGATAAATTATTAGTTCTCATTCTACTTGATCTCTCTTCAGCATTTGACACTGTGGACACTGAGTTGCTGTTGGATCACCTAAGGGAGTACTGTGGATTTGACATCATGGTCATCAGCTGATTTGAATCCTTTCTCAGAGATAGGACACTGAAGGTGGTGATGGGGAATTTCTTCTCACTCCCAAAGCCCCTGCTCTGTCGTGTTCTCCAGGACTTGATCCTCTCACCTATGCTATTCACAGTGTACATGCTGCATCAGGAGAGATCATTAGATGCTACACTCTGGGCTTTCACTGCTATGCTGATGACACACAGCTGTGCCTGTCATTTGAACCCAGGATGCCTGGCATGGCTGGCATATCAAATATTTGCCTGGCCAAGATTCAGAACTGGATCTCCTCCAGCTGGTATAGATTAAACCTAGACAAGATGAAGGTACTAGTGATTGATCCTGGTTGATGACAGGGTGCGGAGGCTACAGCAGAGATGACTGACCTTATCCTTGGTTCCTCCAGTTTTATGGCCTCTGCTAAGGTTAATAATCTGGGCATCATTCTGGATGAAAGAGTGACACTTGAGGCTCAGGTGTTGTCCATAGTTCAAAATGGCTTTTATTATCTCATGAACATCACCTGGGATAAAAGCTTGATCCCACCAGAAGACCTGCCCTTATTGGTACATGCCTTCATGATGTCCAGGCTCCACTACTGTAATGCTCTGTATCTTGGGATTAGTGGAGGGGTGCACCTGCAGCTAGTGCAGAATGCAGTGGCCAAGCTACTGATAGGCGTTCTGAGATCATGCCTTGTGACCCAGGTCCTGTGTGTTCTGTACTGGCTGCTGGTGAAGTGGGAAATCATCTTCAAGTTTGGCTTATTGACCTATAACACCCTATAAAGACTGGGTCTGTGTTACCTGAATGAACTTCTGTATCCATTCCACCCTTCTCACCTTCTATGCTCCTCTGAGATGGCTTCCCAGGGCTAGGCTTAAAACAGCTGGGTATTGAACTTTTGATGTTGCTGGTCCTATTTATGGAAATTGCTTTCCAGATCTCTGAGGGAGGCCCCGTCGGTGGAGGCTTTTAAGAGGGGCCTCAAGATCCACTTATTTAGAGAGGCTTTAAATTGAATTTAATCCTCACTGGCTATTTTAGTCAACTATAGTAGTTTATTTATGTTATTTGCTATGAATTCTGGTGCTTGTAACCTTATTCTGATATTATGTCTCATGTTTAAATATTGCGCAGTGCCCAGAGCCCCTGGGACTGGGTGCTCAACAAATACATTTACTATTACTACTTTACTACTAATACTCTTTGCACTGACTGTTTCTCCAAGTACCTTTGAGAACCAGAGTTTTTTCTTGTTCTTTCTAACCTGCTCCAGACAGGTTCCAGTATCCTCCAATAGATTCTCTTTAATAGGTTCCCACCTTTTCCAGCACCAATCTGTTCCAACCCCCTCAGTTTGTCCAAGAAGATTTCCCCCATCTTTCTAAACTTCACCATCGTGAAATTCAAAACCATTCATCTTGCCTTTCTCCTCTGTTTCTCTAGGTCTAAACTGAACCACACTGAGTTGTGGTTGCTCATTGCCACATGCTCCTTTACCCTGATATCCCCCGTCATGTCCTGGTTCAACAGTGCCAGGTCAAGGATGGTTCCATGCCTGGTAGGTTATTTTACTCACTGTACAAGAATGACATCTTGCACTGAATCTACAGGAACTTGACTCCTTTCACTCCTGGTCCCTAACATTTCCCAATCCACATCTGGCAGATTGAAATCCCACATTTGAACCACATTTCCTAAGGTGGTAGCCATTATAATATGTCCCCCCTTGCCAAATGGCCTCCTCAGACTGGTGTTGGAGCTTGCAGTCCACTCCCACTCTAATGTGCTTCTTCTTTTTGACTACTAGCTGTTCCAATACTGTTCTCACTCCCTCTCCCCTGTCAGATGTAGGTCTGTATGCTATAAATAATGTATAGTGCCACTCCTCCCCCATTCGCATACCCTTGTCTCTTGTGAATAGAGTATATCTTGGGATAAAGAGGTCCCAGTCTTGAGTTTTCACTGCCTATGTTTCTGTGACTGCTACTATATCTGGTTAGGCTACTGCCACCACTACCTGGAGGTCTTTATTTGTGTTCAAATCATTGATCACTTTGTGTGCGCACAATCTGGTGCTCTTTTTCAGTAGCATTATTGGGCTGCTTCAAAGCTACCTGTACACACACTACAATTTTGCCAGGATAATTGGGCTTTGGCATTATGACAACTGGTGATACCCACAGTGTGAGGCCATCTACTTTATGTATTAGTCCTTCCAGGGCTTTGTCTTTTTCCAGCTGGACCTCTGTTTGCGAACATAAAACGGAACTGTCTAGTGATGTTGTGCAACAGGTGAAAGAGAACCCTTAATATGTAACTTTACTTGAAACCCCTTTAACTTTTTCAGTCAATGAAAGAAGTCATCATATTCTCCCAGCAAGTTTTCGATAGCTGGTGTCTGATTTTGATGCATACTCACAGGCTGTACCACTTCAATGATATTTAACCTCTTTGCATGTTCCAACACAACAGGGAGCACCCTGCTGTTTTGACAACATAGAAAGTTTCAGATACTGCAACTCCAGCTCCTGACTGAAATTTTTCTATCACTTTCAGAGGTTTGCTAGGCCTGTAAGGAAATATTTTAACTTGTATTTTCTGGAACTTTGGCTGAGGTTTTATAAGCATATAGTTCTTTTCATCAGCCACATTCACACCAGCTCCGGTCTGCCAGGAGAGTCATTTCATGCTCATTAATCTTTGCTCTGAAATGTGGATAACTTTTCTGCTTCGTCCCATTTGACTTGTAAACAAAGATAAAGTGTGCATGTTCCTCATCTTTTGCACTTATTTGTACATTCAGGATTTACCAACTTATATTTCACGTACTCTGCCACAGCGTCTGTCATCATTTCTGTGATGAATTATTGTCATGACAGATTTGGGCTTGGATATGCATTGTATAGCAGTATAATTTCATTGTTATGCTCACCCTTGCACTTGCACAAAGCGAAACATATGGTATGATAGTGGGCTATAACAGGTGTGTCACTGTCAGTCCAATGCAGGGCAGTCTGCAAGGGGCTCAACAGAATCTGACCAATCATCAGCCTAGCTGATCATGACATTCTTCTGATCTTGCTTTGTAGAAACTTTGTGTGGTTTAAAGAAAGAAGCCAACCAAATAATAGGGCAGCTCTTTCCTTGGATCTGCATAAGCCGCCTAACATGCAGATCTGACCAACATCATGATCAGCCTGCTGTGGTCCTGCCCCCCAAATGTAAGAACAATCCCTCCCATCCTCTGCCAAGTATCCCTCCCACCTCCCATTGCTTCCTCCTTCTTAATTTTGTGACACTGGGGTGTCCAATCCCTAGTGGCGGCTAGTACCCCTACCTTGCCCGTTTTCACTGTGCGACACTGGGAGCCCACTCCCAGTGCCACAAAACATAACACCAATATTGGGGTTCCCAATCTCCACTGTTGGTACATGAAATAAAGAAAACTATCCCTCATAGTTTTTTTCTGATTTTTATACTCCCTATAAAAAGGAAAACTGTCCATCAGTGTCTGTTGCCTCTTTTTTCTTTTTACCAGAAGAGACACACACTAAGCTGAAAGCTTGTTTATAGGTGCAACCTGGGAACACAAGGAAGTTAAGTGATTTGCTTAGGGTCACACAGTATGCAAGTGGGGGCTATGGGATTCAAACCCAGGTCTCCAGATTTGCAGCTTAGAGTCTTAAACCACTGTGCTGTTCTGCCTCTGTAGGCACACTGCCGCTGTTTACCCTCCCCCCACCTGACCCTCCCACTCAGCACCCAACATCTCACACTTCCCATGTCTTACTTACCTACAGGGGGTCCAATGCCATTGTACTTCAATGAGTTTTGAACTTGTCTTCATAACTTGGTCATTTTTAAATATTTCCCCCCCAAATCTTCTACAGGGCTTTTTTGGGACCCCACTTCTTGAAAAAGTGTGGTCAAATTATGCAAATCTGTCCTGAAAGGTGATTTCACAGTCACTGTGAGAAATCACCTTTTGGAAAGATTTGAAAATGTTCTTCTCCCTTGTTCATGAAGAAGGGTCATAAGAAGGCTATGTTGAAATTTTAAGGGACAACATTTTTAAAAACAACAAAATTATGAGCCTACATTGAAATTTTTCAATGCTGGCTCATAACCTTGGTAATATTCAATATTTTGACCCCAAATTTTAAACATAGCCATTTTTTCGCACTACCTCATCAATTTGACAGCTGTCATTTTTCAACTCCTGGCCAAAATCTGTTTTCAATTTTGGGGTGAAAATCACCTTATAGGTGGGATTTGAAACTTTTTTCTGCCCTTGTTCATGAGGTGGGATCATAATAATAATAATAATATTTTTATTTTGAAGGCACTTTTCAAAAAGCTAAGGACAAGATACAAGATAAGATCAAACAGTTCAGATAAATAAACAATCATTAAAATCAGACAATACCATAAATATAATGGCATAAGATGATCAGTCACCATAAGCCTGGTGCCACAAATGAGTTTTTAAGGCTGATTTAAAGCCCTCCACAGTCATGCACTCCCGTAACCGACGAGGTAGAAAATTCCATAATGTGGGGGCCACGAACATAAAAGATCTGGCCCCTGAAAAATTCAATCATACCTTAGGAATCTCTAACAACCCCTCGCTGGCTGAGCAGAGCGATCGCCCAGGGTAATAGGGAATCAGGAGCTCTTTCAGATAATTCGGGCCCAGTCCATGTAGGGCTTTAAAAGTCAGCAAACTAACTTTAAAGGTGATCCACCACTGAACCAGCAGCCAGTACAGTTCATGCAACACCGGCGTAATATGACAGGACCGAGAGGATCCTGTCAAAAGCTGGGCTGCCACGTTCTGCACCAGCTGCAGGCATTGGATTTCTACCCCAGAAAGCTCTAGGTATAGGGAATTGCAGTAATCTAAGCACGAGGCCACAAAGGCATGAACTAAGATGGGAAGGTCGCTGGACAGTACCAGATGTTTAATCCTGGAGATGTTCCTTAGATGGTAAAAGGAAGATCTGACGACAGATGACACATTGCGAATGCAGGGTCATCCCTTTGTCAGAAGTAACCCCCAGGTTTCGCACCTGGTTAGAGGTCTGGAAGGGGACACCCCCGAGAACAAGTCCAGAGGGTGACGCACTTCCCAAACCTCCTGTCCAATGACCAGGTTCCACAACTATCGCCTCAGTCTTACCAGAGTTCAACTTCAGGCAGATCGAATCCATCCACTCCTGGATTTCTTTGAGACAGTTATTAAAGATCGAGAGAGCTCTATCCTGGTTAGGTGCAAAAGAAAGGTAGAGTTGGGTATCATCGGTATAACAATGAAACCTCAGCCCATACCTTCTTACAATGTCTCCGAGGGGTAGCACATACACCGCGAACAACATGGGCGACAGAAACGAACCCTGAGGAACCCCACAAGACAGAGAAACTGGATCTGATGAAAAATGATGAAAAGACTCCAGATACCACTCTCTGAGTTCTTCCAGTGAGGAAAGATGTAAACCATCTGAGAACAGTCCATGTTATTCCACAGATGTGCCTCAGGCAGCTAAGTAACAGCCCATGGTTCACAGTGTCAAACACTGATGATAGATCCAGAAGAACCAAGCTGGAACGGCTCTTCCGATCTCTAGCCATCTGCAGATCATTGAACACCTGAACCAGTGCTGTCTCGGTGATATGTCTCTTTTGAAAACTGGACTGGAAGGGCTCGTAGATGTCATGGATGGTCAAGTGGTCTTCCAGTTGTGCTGCCACTACTTTTTCAATAACCTTCCCTTAAAAGAGAAGGTTAGAGATAGGCCTGTAGTTAGCATGGCAGTTTGGGTCCAAAGTAGCTTTCTTCAAGAGAGTTATCACTACTGCCTCTTTCAGAGAGTTAGGAAATTCCCTAGATTCCAAGGAACACCAAACTATCCTCGCTAGGACCGGACCGATAGCATTAAGACAACCCAAAATCAGGGAAGTTGGTCCAGGGTCCAAACTACAGCATGTAGGGCATACACCCTGGATGATCCACATGACATCCACAAAGTCGAGGTGGTTGGAGGTACTCCAGCAAAACCAAGGGACAGTGATCTCATGCTGATCACAAGCAATACCCAGAGAGTGCACTGACAGGAGCTCCACCCTGATGTCGGCCACCTTATCAGCAAAGAAACTAGCAAGTTCATTGCACTCTATTTGCGAAAACGCTTTCCGAACCTGAAGACAGGCTGGGTTGCACAGTCTGTCCACAGTTCGGAACAGCTGAGCGGGTCGGTTCTGAGCTGCCACAATCTCCCTGGACAGGAACTCTGCCTTCTTGTGGGTGATTGTGGATTGATAGACTTGATAATGGTCCATCAATCTAAGACAGTTGGCATCAAGGGTGGATTTTCACCAGCGATGCTCTAGCCTTCATCCTAGTCACCACATCTCCCTCAAAACCCCATCAAATCATGGGGATCAAGGGCGAAGGGAAAGAGGATGAACTCGGACTGGAGCAATGACATCCAGTGCCCCTGAGATGGCCGTATTATAGGCCAACACGACGGTCTCTGGATCATCACTTGCCACAGAGAGGGACGGTAGGTCGAGTACCGCAGATAGGCTCTGAGAACTTATATCTCTTAAAGAGCGGTACCTAACCATCTCCACAGGGGGAGGCCTACAAGGCGGGGTGCTAAAACTAAAACCCACGGAGCAATGATCGGACCACGTAACTGGTTCCACCCCCAAATTGGAGGCCTCAATCCTTAGGAGGAAAACCAGGTCAAGAGAGTGTCCATACTTAAGAGTAGCAGTGGTAACCACCTGTGTAAGACCCAGAGATGTCATTAACTGGAGGAAGTGGTGTCAAAATTGTGAGAGTTCGTCATTGACCCAAGCGTTAAAGTTGCCCAGAACCATCAGTCTGGGCGACTCCAATGTCATGTCGACGATGAAGTCTGCAACTTCCTGAAGGAATCGTTTCTCATCACCGGGTGGACGATAGATGAGGATAACCTGATAACCTACACCTGCTACTACGGTACACTCAAACGACTCTGCTTCCTCAACTGGTACACTTATGAAGTTCAGTTTAGTCTTGAAACAGACCTCAACCCCTTCCCCCATGATCCAATCTTGGGCGGTATATCACTGAAAACCTGGCTGGAACTGAAGCCTCCAAAATGGGGCCAGAATTTTCATCCAGCCAGGTCTCGGTGATGCAGGTCAGGTCCACTGTTTCAACAAGATCTGCAATAATTGCAGTCTTGTTTTTAATGGACCTGGCATTGCATAACACTGCTCGAGTTGGACAAACCTCTCGAGCCGCCCGAACCATCTGCCTACTACAATCAGTAGTGCCCTTGGGTATGGAAACCAGACATGAAGCCCCCCTCTCTGGGTTCCATTTCACCCCAGGGTATCTCCTGGAACCTACTACCCCAATGTGATGGCACCCCTCATTCGCTCTCCACTGTTTGCACCCCCCCGACTCCTACGCGTGACACCCAGAGCCCTACACCATTGGTAGGTAGCAAACTGGAGAGGAGGAGGAGGAAAAAAAGGATGGAGGGCATGAAGAGTAGAGGGCGAATAGTGCACGACTGCAGGGGCTAACATCCCAGGCATTTAATAGCTCAAGCACTAGAATAAATAAACCAAACAAATAATTATAATACAGAAATCCCCAAAACAACTATCTAAATAATAAAATAATTAACAGCTATTACACACCCCAAACCCAACATATAACAATTTAAAATTAAAAACCTAAACCTAACAACCTAAACTTTAAATCATTCGGTCTGAAAATAATAAATAACCAAGTCTCACAAGAGACACCAGTCAAAACATAAACCATACAGCTCCCAAGGTTCTCTCACTACCCAGGGAGCTAAAAGTAAATGTGTATTCAGAAATTATTTATACACAAAAACTAACAAAACATTAAATGAAACAAATTTCAAATAATAAATAAAATAATTAGAAATATCCAAGCCCTCTCACTGCTTGGAAAAGAGATATAAGCACTCTCACTGCTTACAAAGTCAAGAAATAAAGAAGGCTAAGTTCACAATTTTGGGTAAAAATATTTAAAAACAATAAAGTTATGAGTGTACATTGAAATGTTTCAACGCATGCTCATAACTTTGGTAATTTTCAATATTTTGACCGCACATTGTCTTCATAGCCATTTTTTCACACCACCTCATGAACACAACACTGTTATTTTTCAAATCCTGGCCAAAATGTGTTTTCACACTTGTGGCACAAAATGGTGTTTCAGCTGCTATTTTATAAATGACACCTGTCATCTTCAGAAGGAGTGGTCATAAAAAGACTATGTTGAAAATTTGGGGTTAAAATGTGGACAAACAACTGAGTTGTGAAGAAACACTGAATTGTTTCAGTGTGTTATTCATAAGTTTATTTTTTGTAGATTTCAGCGCCAGTTTTCAATATATATCCTTTGCGTTACCTCACCTCCTGAACATGACAGGTGACATTTTTCAAATCCCCTCCAAAACTTGTTTTCACAGTCACACTGCAAAATCACCTTTCAGATGGGATTTTAAAAATTTCACATGTCTTGATTATAACATCAGGTCAGATACCACCCCCTCCTCCGAGGAGACCGGAGGTAGCAAGGGCCAGTCCCTGAAGCCCTCCCTGCCGCAAGAAAGCCCGAAGCTGCACAAATATACCACCCCCCCTTCCCTGAGGAGACTGGAGGTCGCGAGGGCCAGTCCCTGAAGCCCTCCCTGCCACAAGAAAGCCCGAAGCTGCACAAAGATACCACCCCCTTCCCCCCGAGGAGACTGGAGGTCGTGAGGGCCAGTCCCTGAAGCCCTCCCTGCCGCAAGAAAGCCCGAAGCTGCACAAAGGTAATTTTACCTCTCTCCAGTCAGCAGTCACGACCGTTGAAAAAGGACTGCTCGGCTACTGCATTTGGCTCCTTCTCCAGCAACGACTGCAAGCTCCCCTTCTCGCTGCCACAGCACTGCCAAAAACGCACTGTTAGTTGGTGCTCAGGCTGGGACTGGACTGTAATTGCTGAGCCTTATTTTGCCCTATTCAAAGCAATCCAGCACAAGTAATTCTGTGAGAAATTATCTAAAGGATAAAATATCAGAGTTTCTGCTGCCAGAGGTCTGGGCAAAATTTAATTGTACCCTGTGAACAAACTATCAGGGGATTGAAGTAAAAAGTTTTAAAAGTGTAAACCAGTGTGCAGACATCTCAGCAGTAAAAAGTTTTAAAAGTGTAACCTGTGTGCAAACATCTCAGCACTGCATAGCCAGTATTTCCACAGTTAGTCACTTAATTCTGGAACTGCAAACAAACAGCTTGCCCAGTCCTCATTTGCTCTTCTCTTCCCACTCCTGTACCTGCCCGCCCCCAATTGTTAATCTGTTCGCCCCTCTACTGCCGACTTAATCCCCCTCTCTCTCCCTCTCCAGCAGATACCACCCCCTTCCCCGAGGAGACCAGAGGTCACGAGGGCCAGTCCCTGAAGCCCTCCCTGCCGCAAGAAAGCCCGAAGCTGCACAAAGGTAATTGTACCTCTCTCCAGTCAGCAGTCATGACCGTTGAGAAAGGACTGCTCGGCTACTTCATTTGGCACCTTTTCCAGCAACGGCTGCAAGCTCCCCTTCTCACTGCCACAGCACTGCCGAAAACACACTGTTAGTTGGTGCTCAGGCTTTGCCTCACTGAAAGCTATACATTTGGCTCCTCACCGCCCCCACCACCACCCTTGGTCGGCACTCGAATTTATAGCCAGGGTTGGTCAGGTGACGAGCCGAAATAACCTATCAGCCCACATTTCCAGCTGCAGGTTATACAAACATAACACTAGAGGCCACTGCTACATACCTATCTCTATCTACGTATACAGTGTTATCCCTTCTATTAGCAGCCCTCCTGACTTCCAGGATCTTACAACATGCTCAACAACCCCCCCCCCCGAGACACCCAAACCACACTACCATAACTTTTCCACTAATCACTTACTGTATTTACCTATGATGACTTCAGACCCTGTCCCTCCAACATCTCCCACACAAGCCAAATTGATCCTGCTGGCTTATACTCACACGCTCTCACAATAACCCTCACACCCACACATGATACACATTGTACCTCAGCTCTTCCCCCCCAAACCACAACCCCCCACCACCCTGGCTAACCCCATAACCGTTCCCCTCACTTCCCTAACCTTTCTAGCAAGTGTCATTTCCAGTCTCCCAGTTCCCACCTCCAGCAAAAACAACCCTACACCCTACCAATCCCAACGTCACTCATCCAAACTCTGCAGGTTGGCCCTCCTGCAGCACACCCTCCTACTTCTCTTAATATCTGGCAATATCCACCCCAACCCAGGACCATCCTGCTCTATGGCCTCTCCAAACCACCCTAGGGGGAGTCTACTGCTAACAACTCTAAATATATGCAGCCTACCAAAAAAACACACCCCTCTCCAAGGCTGGATTGCCCAGCATGCACAGGACATCCAAGCCCTCTCGGAGACCTGGCTCTCTGATAGAATACCCAATGATGCTGTCTCCCTCAGTAATTATTCCTTCTTCTGGGCCAACAGGACCAGCAAGAGAGGTGGTGGCTGTGCAATTTATGTTAAATCCTCACTCCATGCCACTGAAGTACAAGCCCCTGCACCACAATATGGCACTCAGACATTTACAGTCAAACTCAGTATGGGTTCCAAAACGCTCCACATCATTTCGGCCTATATGCCCCCGAGAAATCAAAAACTCGCCTTTGATTCTATCCTCCACAGTATTTCCCACCTACCTAATACTAGTGAAATCATCATAATGGGTGACTTCAGTGTCAACTGGCTATCCCCAGCCTCATCCAGCTTTAAAGACACTGCCCTGGCATACGATCTTGCCCAACTCGTCACCTCTCCAACCAGAAGGGACAATAGATCCAGGACCTCCACCCTTTTAGACCTCATTTTCACCAGCAGGCCACAGAACCTCTCCCAGGCCACTGTGCTCCCTGACTCTATCAGTGACCACTCCCCGGTGACCTGCTGGTGGTAGGGTAAATTGCCCCCTGCCCCCCAAAAAATCTCCATGCAGAGACGGCTAAAAAGAGGAGGCCTACAGAAACTCAAAGGCCATCTAACTACCAGCAATTGGCTCCCCATTTACACCACGCGGTCAGTAGACCTAGCACTCGCCCACTTTATAACCACTTTCAACAAGGCCTATGACATTTTCGCTGCCCTCACCAAGCAAGTAGTGAAAACCAGAACCACCCCCTGGATCACACTCTCATTACTTAACCTGCTCCAACAGAGGGCCAACCTTTGGCATAAGGCTCTTGATTCCCAACGCACACAGGATAGACAGCTATACCGGGAGGCCCATAATAAATGTACATGGGCCTTATGGCAGGCGAAAGCTACTTGCTACCAACAAACCCTAACCTCCTCTTGGGGAGATGGTAACAAATTCTGGAGCAACATAAAAGAACTCAGTGGGAAATCCCGCTCCCCCACCCCTACCCAACTCACTATAAACGGAGATGTCACCCAGGATCCTTCCACTATAGCTGAAGCCCTTAACTCCGCCTTCTCGGACCTCTCCCATATCCTCCCTCCTAATTTCTTCCATCCTGTCCCCCACCTCCCCCAACACCCCATGTATTGTAGATTCGATACCTTTCAGGCTGAGAGTCATTTCCTGCCACGAGGCAAAACACTACATTGCCAAAGCTATTGCCAATTCCCGTTACAGCAATGATTCCCTAGATCTTAAACTCATTCGGCTGACCCTGGATGTCATATTACCCCACCTTACTAAAATTCTCAACCTCTCTCTTTGCCTAGGTCAGTTCCCCTCAACCTGGAAGAGAGCCATAATCACTCCCATTCTGAACAGCTGCGACCCCACTAACACAAGCAACTATAGACCGATTTCAATACTTCCACCTCTCTCCAAAGCAATGGAAAAAATAGTCTCGGACCAGATAACAGAACACCTAATTAAACACAACCTTCTCTGCCAGGCACAGCACAGTTTCCGGACTGGCCATAGCACAGTCACTGCACTTTCTGAGCTCACCTCATTCATCCATGAGGCCCTAGACCAAGGATCAATTGCAGGTGCGATCTATGTGGATCTAACCAAGGCATTTGACATGGTCAGTCACGAGCTACTGCTTTGTGTCCTTCCACGACTGAATGTGGTCCCAGAGGCAACTGCCTGGTTCAAGGATTACCTCTCAGGCAGGTCACAACAAGTCAGGTTAAACACCACCATCACCTCCTGCAAAACAGTGTGCTCTGGGGTCCCACAGGGGTCTATTCCCGGCCCACTTCTATTCACCCTCTTTTTAAACTCTCTACCCAAGGCATGCAGCGGTCATCTACTTCTCTATGCTGATGATGCGGTACTGTTCTGGAAACACCCACAACCAAGTGCCCTCCAACTAGCCCTTCAGGGTTTCTTCAGGGAGCTAGAGACATGGTTCACTGAACACTGCCTGATCATCAACTATAAACAAACATTTGTCAATGCCGAATGTTTGCTTGCTGGCATTGGCAGTGGTAGTGTAGAAGTTACAGAGCTGCGTAATAGGAATGGCAGTGAAGTATTGAACTGAAGCCAACCCCACCACCACCCTGCAGAGAGTGACAGGCATTGGGGTGTGCGTTTGGGTCGTCAGGCATAACGGCCATGCCATTTCACCACACCCCACCCTGCAGACACTGACAAGTGTCACGGTGTTCCTTGGGGTCTTTGGCCCTTATCTACCCATTTCATTCGGAAATATGGTGAGATGGGTGCGATATAGGAGAATGGGGTGAAGTTTGGGGCGAAGAGTACAAGGCATACCTCGATCTCCTCACTGACTGCAGGGTGTGGAATGGTATGAGCATCACAGGCAAGAATCCCAAGTCACACCCCTGATGCCTGTCATTCTCTACAGGGTTGGGCGTTATGGTTGGAAACCCTAATACCTCAGGCATTCGTTGGTATTTTCACTCCAAATTTTCAACATGTTTGTTTTGTGACTCCACCTCATGAACAGGGGGAATATCAGTTTGTTAGCCTAAAGCTGCTTATGCACAGTGACTACGGCATTTAGCACCACAGGTGCAAAAACATTCCGAACAGGATGTAAAAAATGACAGTTGTACTGTTCATGGGGAGGTGTAAAAAATGGCAATGTTGCAAATCTGTACTAAAAATATTAAAAAAAATGGTGAAGTCACAAGCGTACATAGAAACTGTGCAACGCACACCCGTAATATAATTAGGTTGGGGATTTTTTACAGCAGATTGTCAACTCAGGCATTTTGGTGCCTCCGATCAAGAACAGTGTCACTGTGTTTTTCTTTATCTGTGCCAAAAAATGATTTCCCACAGCGACCACGCATCTCTGCACTGAAACTGTGAAAACACACTTCAGCCATGTTGTGAAAAATGACAGCTGTACTGTTCATAAGGAAGTGTGGAAAAATGTCACTGGTGAAAATCTGGACTGAAAATATTACAAAGTCATGAAGTAACGAGGGTGCGTGGAAACTGCGCAATGCTCACTCATATCACAGTCATTTTATGGACTTTTGTCAGCAAATTTTCAACATAGCCATTTTAAGACCTCTGCTCATGAACAGTGTAACTGTAATTTTCTTAATCTGTCCTAAACATTGCTTTCGCACACCAACAGCACCATTGTGCGCTACGTGTGCGAAAACACATTTTGGGCAACATATGAAAAATTGCAGCTGTACTGTTCATAAGGAAGTGTAATAAAATGGCAATGTTGAAAATCTGGAGTGAAAATATTGAAAATTTGCGAACTTACAAGCGTGCGTAGGAACTGTACAACGCACAATCGTAAAACATTGCATTTTTTCATCAGTGCAACATAGCCATTTAAGACCTTTGCTCGATGAACAGTGTCACTGTGATTTTCTTAATTTATCCGTCATTGATTTCAAGACACCGATCATGCCCATTGTGCGCTACATAGGCGAAACACGTTTTGGGTGAGATGTGAAAAATGACAGGTATACTACTCATAAGAAGGTGTGGTAAAATGGCAATATTGAAAATCTGGAGTGAAAATATTGAAAGTTCGTGACCTTACGAGTGTGCGTAGAAACTGTGCCGCGCACGCTCGTAAAACAGTCATTTTTTGGAATTTTTTCACCAGATTTTCAACATAGCCATTTTAAGACCTCTGCTCATGAACAATGTCACAGTGATTTTCTTAATTTGTCCCATACATTGATTTCGCATACTGACTGCGCCATTGTGCGCTACATGGGCGGAAACACACTTTGGGTGAGATTTGAAAAATGACAGCTGTACTACTCATAAGAAGGTGTGGTAAAAATGCAAGTTGAAAATCTGGAGTGAAAATATTGAAAATTCGAACTTTGAAATGCATGGGACCTGTACAACGATGCTCAGTAAACAGTCATTTTTGAATTTTTTCACCAAATTTTCAACATAGCCATTTTAAGACCTTTGCTCATGAACAGTGTCACTGTGATTTTTTAATTTATCCCGCACTTTGATTTCGCACACCGACTGCACCATTGTGCGCTACATGGGCGGAAACACGTTTTGGGTGTGATGTGAAAAATGACAGCTGTACTGCTCATAAGAAGGTGTGGCAAAATGGCAATGTTGGAAATCTGGAGTGAAAATATTGAAAATTCACGAACTTACGAGCGTGCATAGGTACTGTACAACGCACGCTCAAAAAACAGTCATTTTTTAGAATTTTTCCACCAAATTTTCAACATAGCCATTTTAACACCTCACCTCATGAACAGTGTCAATGATTTTCTTAATTTGTCCTGTACATTGATCTCGCACACTGACTGCACCATTGTGCGCTACATGGGCGGAAACACGTTTTGGGTGCGATGTGAAAAACGGCAGCTGTACTACTCATAAGAAGGTGTGGTAAAATGGCAGTGTTGAAAATCTGGAGTGAAAATATTGAAAATTCACGACCTTACAAGCGTGCATAGGAACTGCGCAACAGATGCTCGTAAAACAGTCATTTTGAGGAATTTTTTCACCAAATTTTCAACATAGCCATTTAAGACCTCTGCTCATGAACAGTCTCACTGTGATTTTCTTAATTTGTCCTGTACATTGAATTCGCACACCGACTGCGCCATTGTGCGCTACATGGGCGGAAACACATTTTGGGTGAGATGTGACAAATGACAACTATACTACTCATAAGAAGGTGTGGTAAAATGGCAATGTTGAAAATCTGGAGTGAAAATATTGAAAATTCGTGAACTTACGAGCCTGCGTAGGAACTGCGCAACGCACGCTCGTAAAACAGTCATTTTTTGGAATTTTGGCACCAAATTTTCAACATGGGGTTTTTGGGACCCCTTCTCATGAATGATGTCACTATCATGGCGTTATTCAGGCCGGCAGGTGATTTCACGCAGTGACTGCGAAATTACCCTTCAGGCCCGAATAACGCCATGACAGTGACATCAATCATGAGAAGGGGTCCCAAAAACCCCATGTTGAAAATTTGGTGCAAAAATTCCAAAAAATGCTTCAGATATGCAACAAAGTTGAAACCCCCTATCTAGCCCATTATACAGCTTACCGGCATTTCCTCAGTTCGCGGTCAGCTTTGAAGAGTGCAGACGTGTTCCCGGTCCACCAAAGATCATCGCGCCGAGCTCCAGAGGTAAGTATGGGGTGAGGGGGGGGTGTGGGGAGGCTGGGTGCGCAGTGGGTGGGTGCGGGTTGTGGGAGGGGGCGGGAGACTAGTGGGACCATTTTTCTTTACAGGTAAAAAACGGATGACGTGGACGCTTGCCACGCTGGGGTGGGCTCCCAGTGTGGCACAAGGATGGTTGGGGTATGCGTTCAGCCGACATGGGATTGGGTACCCCTGTCGGCCTGGGATTGCTTGCCACTTCGGGTGGGCTCCAGCGTGGCGCTACTACTGGGGTTAGGACAGTGGCTCGATGGGGGATTGGGCACCCCTGCTGGCTTTATCATTACTTGCCACGCTGGGGTGGGCAGCCAGCATGGCATTTTGGAAGGCTTTGGGTGGGGAGGTGGGGGAATGCAGCATAGCCCGGCGGGGATTGGGCACCCGTTGGCTATACAGTCAAGCCTGCATCGTGGGGCACGCTGCGCCCTCGTGGACATCTGTCTGTGTGTGGGAGGGAGGCTGCGTGTGAGCAGCTGATATCTTATCGCTGCTCACTCAAGCATAGCTCTCCCTTTCAACTGTATGCCACTGCATTTTGGAGCTTGTCATAGACAGCTCCAGAATGCATTGGCTTACAGGGGCCGCGCCTGCCAACACACTGACTGAATTTTAGGAGGAAGTGACACACCTCCGAAATCTCCGATGATGGCACTATGTTTCTTGCACGTGCGTGCAAGCAAACATTAAAAACTAAGTCCATGATCTTTGCATACCGTCAAAGCCCACACAGTCAGTCGGCACTCCTAATCAAAAACACACAAGGTGCCCCCCCTTGAACACGATACAAATTTTACATACCTGGGTATCACATTAGATACCTCCTTCTCCTACCATAGTCACATACAACATCTTTCCTCAGCTGTCAACGCTAGAGTGGGCATCCTCTACAGACTTAAACACTGCTTACCCACTCAGGCCATGCATCTTGCAGTCTCCTCCTCAATCCTCTCCCTAGTTGACTACGGGATAGTGATATATGGCTCAGCAGAACCCACCGCACAATGTAGTATTAACACTGCCTTGAATAAAGCATGCCGCCTAGTCACCGGCAGTGACAGACTAACTCATACCTGTGACCTTTATGCTTTGGCTGGTTGGCTAAACTTCCAACAAAGACTAAAGTATCACACCTGCATCCTCACAAAAAAAATACATAAATACATCTCCAGCTAGCCCCCATTGGCCTTCTCCCCATAATCAGCCCAGCCCCCCTCAGGCGCATTACAAGGCTCGCAGCAAACTCCTCATTCCAGGTCCCCCATTTTAGAACATCACTTGGGCAAAGATCCTTCCGCTACCATGCCCCTCTTTGGCTCAATACATTACCTCCCCATCTCTCTCAGACTCATAGCATCTCCCTATTCAAAACAGGCCTCAAAGCTCACCTACTTGAGTCTGCAAATTGTGACTGTGGCTAACCCTGCCCACCTCGTGTGCTCCCAAACCCTCCTAATAACTGACACAGGGTCTCTTTAGACCCCATGAACCAGCATCCTACACGTCTCTGACAAGTGATATCCAGAAAGCTGCCTACCACTGTCTCTGGTAAACTAAGTTAAAGCCTGGACTGCACTGCCAGTACTGTTTGTGAATACTGCTTGTTTATGTATGTTTCCTTGTATTTTGTTCTCCTTCCACCTCCTGTAACTGACGTGGAGCCTTTGCAAAAGAGTCTGTGACTCAAAGGATTGTAATTCCAATTATATTCAATAAATAAAATAAATAAAAGACTGTTGAAAATTTGGGGTCAGAATGTGGGAGTCCACTGAAAATTAGATAGTGCCTCTCAGCTGGCTTATCCCGGGTAAATGCAATCCAAAAATGTATAAAAGCAGGACACCACTGAAAATAAGATACTGCATCTCATCTGTTCTATCCTGGTAAAATATATAGTAAAAATTCATAAAATCAAGACCCAGTCCAACAACAATGCAAGTGGTGAGCATTCAGCATTGACAAATGCTTATAACGGGAACTCATTGCCAAATGCAGGACATACTGTTTTTCCAGCAGTAGGTGGGGACAGACAGCCCATCAGTGGGCTTCCCAATTAGCTGCTATGGCCCCAGCACTCTCTGAGCTGGCCGCAGCTAATAGACCACCTAGCTGACCCCTGGACAGATTCAGACAGCCCATCTGTGGGCTTCCCAAGCTGCTGCTGTGGCCCTGGCACTCTCCACACTGGCCGCAGCTAACAGACCACCCAACTGACCCCCGGACAGATTCAGACAGCCCATCTGCAGGCTTCCCAAGCTGCTGCTGTGGTCCTGGTACTCTCTGAGCTGGCCACAGCTAACAGACCACCCAACTGACCCCCGGACAGATTCAGACAGCCCATCTGCAGGCTTCCCATGCTGCTGCTGTGGCCCCAGTGAGCCGGCTGCAGCTAACAGACCACCCGACTGACCCCTGGACAAATTCAGACAGCCCATCTGCGGGCTTCCCAAACTGCTGCTGTGGCCCCAGCACTCTCTGGACAGACTAGGTGGGCCAAGTGGTCCTTATCTGCCATCAAATTCTATGTTTCTATGAGCCGGCTGCATCTAACAGGCCGCCCGACTGACCCCCAGACAGATTCAGGTATGTACCGGACCGCCGAAACTCGTGGTTTTGAATGTCACTGTTTTGATTGGATGCACAGTGGAGGAGCAAGGCACTGATTGGCAGTTTCTGTTCCTCGGCTGATTTTCCAACTCCTGGCACTTCCTGATCTCAAGGAAATCTCATTCTGTGCTGTGTTCTGGACTGAATTTTTGTAAATGTAATTACTTCTGTTTTGCATCAATTGATCTTACTTTACCTGCCAGTTTAGCTAGTCTATTACAAGCCTCTAGTCTAGCCTCTCGGTGTTACTTGCTGCTGTAAGACTAGTGCTGGACTAACTGTATTGCATTTTTCCATTTTTCCCTATACTGCCAAACCGTATCTCCTGTCCCACACTGGTCGCTCTTCTAATTATTAATTTCTCCTCCCCACTTGCAATGCTGTCTCTCTAAATAGCTTAATTTCTTCTCTGTCTTACCTACAAACCCTGTCTCTTACACCCCCTCCAGCTGCTGCTGTTGTCCTTCTCAGACGTCCCGGCACGAAAGCACAGAACCCCCCTTCCTGTTAACTCCTCTTCTATCTCTAAATAATTGCCCTGCATTTGCCATCTCTTTACCTTGTGCTTTGTCTTTCCCCATTGCCTTCCCCCCACTGAGCTTGCTATTGTACTCTAGCTGTATTTAATCCTCTGTCTTTCCCTTCATGTTCCACAGACAGCCCATCTGTGGGCTTCCCAAGCTGCTGCTGTGGTGCCGGCACTCTCTGAGCTGGCTGCAGCTAACAGACCACCCAACTGACCCCCGCACAGATTCAGGTACACACCAGAACTCTGAAACTAGTGGTTTTGAATGCCGCTGTTTTGACTGGATGACCAGTGGAGGAGCCAGGCACTGATTGGCAGTTTCTGCTCCTCGGCTGATTTTCTAACTCTTGACGCTTCCTGAGCTAGGGAAAATCTCTTTCTGAGCTGTGTTCTGGTCTGAATTTTTTCACCCACCCCTCTCTCCCACCTTCTCACAATATTAAACAGACCCTTGCTCCGCCCCTTTCCTCAGCTTAGCAGCTGACTGGTCACTTCACTGCTGCACATACTTACGGCTATTGGCCTGCCTGTCTTCAGTTCCTGACTTGACCCACTTTCTTACCGCCTCTTTTTAAAGCAATCTCACCCACAGTGTTGCACATTTGCTCTCAAGTTTTTCTCCAGCCACTCCAGTTAACTCCTCTCAATTACTGCCGTAACCTGCCCAATTGTTAGGGACCTCACCATAATTCGACTATATACCCTTTCAGTTCTTACGCTTCCATTGCCTATGGTGACATACCCAGTCATAGCCAAACCATCCCAGTAGCTGGCACCTTTGCCTTAGCTGAATTTTCAACGATATCACTAAATTAAAACTAGTGTCATTGCCACCCCCACGCAGTAAAGCAATACTACAGTGACTCTTTCAAGGCATTTTACCAAAATTGCCCTGTGCTTCGTCTAATTTCACAGCTAGCACACTAATGCTGGCTCAGTTTTACCTCCAGCTACTTACTGCATAACAATGGGCACCATCGCTCTTCTATTAGGCCTGCTCACATTTACCCTTCTGGCTCAGACCAGTCCTGTGCCCCCACACTCCACCAAGAGCATTTCTTTCCTAAGCCACCCCCAAACAGCTCAGTCCCCCTCCCACCTTGGACCCCCCCAACTCCTCTGCATCCACCACCTACCAACACCCCCGCTCCCTCTGCCCTCCCGGGCCCATCCTGGATTCACCTCTTCCTTGCCATACCTACTCTCCGTGCCTTACCCATCCCCTGCATCTCTACTATCAGGACCTCACATCGGCACCACACTAAGGGTTCTTGTTGTCACCGTCCCCTAATTAAATTAATCACTCTGCTCTTACTGCTCTCTGGGAATATGCACCCAAATCCTGGACCTATGCCAACTAGCCCTCCCATATGCCACTCTGGAGCCGATCTCCACTTTGCATCACTGAACATATGCAGCCTTCTAAAAAAAATCTGCCACCCTGCTGTGCTGGATTGTACAACACCAACCTGATATTATTGCGTTAGTAGAGACCTGGCTCTCCAAAACAACTCCTGACTCTGTTATTTCCCTCCCTGGATACACCCTGTTCAGGTAAGACCGAGTTGGTAAACATGGTGGTGGGTGTGCAATCTACATGCGGGACACCCTTATAAGCCATGTGCTCCCTGCCTCCAAGCTTCACTATAGTGCCCAAGCCCTCACTCTAAAAATTACCCTTGACCCAGCCAGGGGCCCACTCTTCCTTACAGTCTCCTACATATCCCCGAGGAACCAGAACCCAGCGGTCCAGTCTCTCATCAACTACCTCACCTTCCTACCACACAAAGCCGAGCAACTCATTGTAGGTGACCTTAACATCAATTGGCTTGTTACCACTATCTCCCATACCAGGGACTCCTTCGCTGCCCTGGACATGTCCCAGTTAGTCACCCAGTCCACTAGATTCAACCAGACAAGTGGCTCCAGCACCCTCCTAGACGTAATACTATCAAACCACCTCGTAAAATCTGGGATATCAAAGTCTTCCCCAACTCACTTAGTGATCACTCACCTGTTCTCTGTCTCTGGTCATCCTCCATGCTGAAACCTGTATCCCAGGCCACCTTGTGACAGTGCCTATGCTCCGGGGGTCTCAGAAAACTAAAATTGCATCTAGCACAGCTGGACTGGTCCCCCATCTGTCACGCCCCTGATATTGACTCTACCCTAGATCTCTGCACCAATGCCTTCAGCAAGACCTGTGACCTTTTCACTCCCCACACCAGAATCCATACTAAAAAACAAAATGCTGCATGGATCTCCCCATCCCTTATCCAAAAACTTAAGCATAGGGATAATCTCTGGCACATCGCTATCGAATCAGGCAAGTTGGCTGATAGACAAGCCTACAATGCGGCACATAATTAGTGCACCTGGGCTATTAGATGGGACAAGGCAGAGCACTATCAGACCACCCTCGCATCCACCTAGGGTTCTGCCCGGACTTTCTGGGACAGCATGAAATAGCTTAATGGGAAGACCCACTCTCCCCCACTGTCCCAGTTCTCCATCGACGGCACCATCACTACAGAGCCAACTCGCATAGCTGATTGCCTCAATACTACCTTCTCTGACCTAAGCTCTGTCCTCCCAAACAACTTTTTTGACCAATCCTCACCTCTATCCTCCTGCCTTGGATCACCCTCCTTTATACCTGCACACTATATCCCCCCACGTAGCCAGGCCACACCTGCTAAAAGCCCTTGGTAGCAACAACCCCAGCTGTGACCCCCTAGACTTCAGGATCCTCTGCCTGGTCTTGGATGTCATCTCAGTCCCCCTTACAGACCTACTAAACTGGTCTCTATGCCTCAATCAGTTTCCCAGTGCTTGGAAATCAGCTGAAATCACCCCATACTTGAGTAGAGATTGGTCCGCACCTAACAACTACCGGCCGATCTCTATCCTCCCCCCGCTTTCTAAAGCCCTAAAAAAAATGGCGACTATTCGACTCTCTGAGTACCTGGCCAAATATGACATAATGTGCCCAGAACAACATGGTTAGTACCACTACTGCTCTCCTGGAGTTCTTTCAATACTTGCACTCTGCTCTTGACTCCAGTAACCTTGCCGGCGCAGTGTTCATAGACCTCTCCAAGGCTTCTGACACTGTTTGTCACCCCCTCCTGCTCGATTCCGTCCACCACCAACTCAACTTTTCTGCTGGTCCCCTTGCCTGGTTCTCCAGCTACCTCTCTGTTAGATCCCAGAGTGTGAAGATAAATGGCTCCCTGTCCAATACCCAGCCTGTTTATTCCGGGGTACCCCAGGGCTCCATTCTGGGCCCTGTACTTTTCAGCCTGTACCTCAACACTCTCCCCAGCTCCTGCACAGGAAAAATGCTCCTCTATGCTGACTATGCGGTTCTCTTTTCATCCCACCCCAATCCCTCTTCTCTCCAGGTATCCCTCCAGCACACCTACAACCAAGCTGAAAAGTGGTTCTTGACCACCGACTTGTCATTAACCTAAAGAAGACTAAGTCAATGCTCTTCTCCCATCACCAAAACAAGGCTAAGAATGCCTCCATCTTCATTCTCCCCAGCACTCTGCACCTGCTGGAGCAAGTGACCTCTTACGAATATCTAGGCATCACTTTCGACTCAGCTCTCACCTTCCACACCCACATCAATGCCTTATCCTCCACCATAAATTCTCTGATAGGGTTACTATACCATCATAGAGATTGCCTCCCCCAAGTTGCCTTCTGGCTGGCCATCACCTCTTCCGTCCTGTCGCTAATGGAGTATGGCTTGCCCATTTACGCTCCGGTGGATAATACTGCCTTGACAAAAATCCAGCTCTCAATCAATAAGGCCTGCAGGCTTCTGACCGGAGCACCTAGCCACACTCACACTTGCCTGCTCTACTCCACCACCAACCTGCTCACCTTTGAGGAGTGTCTGCGCTACCAGACCTGCCTACTCACCAAAAAATCTCTTCTAGGGCTCTCCCCGGGGTCTCTGCTTCCCTATGTTGTGCATCCTCGTTTGTTGCCACCTGTAGCTCTGTCATGGCCACCATTCTGGTGCCCAGTACCAAGGCTTCACTAGCCTTGAGGTCCTTCCATTACTGAGCCCCTGTTTGGTTCAATTCCCTGCCAGCCTGCATCACAGGCATTGCCAAAACTGGTCCCTTCAAAATTGCCCTCTGGAACAATCTCTTCGATGCTCATTGCTGTAGACACACCTAATTAATCTCATGTGGGATCCTCCTGTCAGGCCTCCCTGACTTGACAATGTCCTCCAGACAGCCTATCCTCTCCCCCTCCCACCCCACTCCCCATCGCTACCTCCACCCTCTCCAGGTATTATCTAGGTATGTCCAGGGCTGTACCCCCAATGTAACCCGTAGGTACCTTGTATTTGACTGTAACCTATTATAAGTAACATTATTATGTAACCTATGTGTACTCTTTGTTTAATGTTCTGCACCTGTTCTGTTCTCACTATTGTAACCACACTATGTAACTCTGCCTACCCCTCCCCCCCCCCGCGACGAGGTGCTGTTGTAAATGAGTCCATGACTCGAAGGTTGTAAATCTGACTTTTCTAATAAATAAATAAAAATAAAATAAATAAATATACCTCCATGCACACCTCATGAACTTTAAGAACACTGCATCATTCTGTGACCAGTGATTTGCTTTATCTTTCTGGATTGGGAACCCTCCCCCCTTTTTTTCCCTTTTGTCACTGTAACTTGCACACAGACTGAGAGCTGTGTTACATGCCCACATGCCTGTCTTTCAGCTATTTCTATAGCTTTTTCCATGTCCAGCAAATGATGCAGTGTTAGAGTATCACTTAAGGCATGTGTTTTTAGTTTACTTGATACACAGTTTGAACAATTTTGGTCTGAATCTCATGATCAACATCTGCACGGTCATGTACTGTATAAGAGTCAGCTGTCATAACTGGGTACACTTTCCACTTGTTCTTGCTTGGCCCACTGAAACAAGTACACATACTTTTCTATATTTTTCTTTAGAGTGAATTATGTAATCATATAATCTAAGTCACTGTCAAAGGGACTTTTACCTTCCTTAGGTTCTGATCATTCAGTGTGCCAAAAACATAATTTCCTTCTTCCCCCACATGCCGTAGTAATTGATTTCTGTCCCTTTGGATCAGCCATATCTAAAGCAAATCTAGCAGACCACTTGAACCAGCTTAGAGGGGTTGCTCCAGTCTCCTGAATATCACATAGAGGAAAAACTGGTAATGAAGTAACCATTCAAATAGCCGCCCCTTTTAAATGCATACCTCTGTCATTTTCTGTAACATTTCAAGTATTGTGGTCAAAGTCACTGCTCCTGAGTTACTAAAAGAATAAGTTGCTTCTCAGAAAGGCGGAGTGTCTGCAGATATTTCAGCATTCTTGCAAGATTGTTACACTTTGAGTGGGTTTTCTTATTGTCCAGCATTACTGATGTACAGTTTCTCTGACTTATTTTAGTAAAGAAGTAACTCACGGGGCTCAGCCAAGATGGCAGCTTGAATCTCTCACTCTGGCATTTGATACTCTACATCTTATAATCTGAGGGCTCACCAACCCCTACAGCTTTGCAGCAGACATCTATTTTCTCAGCAAACAGCTGCCATCCTGCAGATCATTTTTTTATTCTGCCAAATTCTCTGGACCGTGAGCTATAAGGACTTAACTTTTCGACCACGAGCTGTCCGATTGGGTTTGCCGAAACATAACATCTGCATTATCCCTAGACTGCATTGAGAGCATCTTTGCTCAGATGCTATCAGGCATCAATGATTTAAAAGCAGTATCAGCAACAAACTCTAAAGCTATACAAGACCTCGATGCCTGAGTCACAGTCACGGAGAAGACGAGCTGCTCCACGGAGTCAGCTGTGGAGGAACTCCACACCCAGCTTAGGGAACAAGCTAAAACAATCCAGACCCTACAATGAAAACTGGATGACCATGAAAATAGAGGTAGATGGAAAAATCTGAGGTTTGTTGGGCTCCCGGAGAAATCGGAGCTCCGGGATCCCATTAGCTTCCTATGCCGCAGCCTGTCTACTTTCCTTGAGCTACCTGGGAACCCATGCTTTGAGACAGAGAGGGCCCACCGAGCCTTCACTCCCATGCCCAGGCTGGGTGAAAAGCCCCAACTGCTATTTGCAAGGTTCCTCCGATACCAAGTCAAAGAGGATATATGGCACAGGGCCCGGGAGCTGGGGCACTCTAAGTGGCAGGGCCATCACATTATGATTTTTCAAGACTTTTCCAGGGACCTAACTAACTGCCATAGAGCCTTCACAGTGGTTCAGCAGTGGCTTCATCAGCTTGGCATTCCATTTTCTCTGTTACCCTGCCACAATGCAGATGAAAGTTGATGGAGTGCAGAAATCTTTCCACTCCCTGAGGCTGCCACTGCCTTCTTAGATGACTACTGGCCAAAGGGAGAGCGAGACCCCAAATGTCCATAACTGCAATGTCCAGTCATCCATCACCCACTGGCCCTGGTATCTCTCTCCTGGAATGGACATTGATTCACACAGGGACCAAAACAGCTTACATATCTCTTCAGAGGGGAAGATCAAAGTGCCCTGGCTTTTCCCATAGATACTGAAACACAAGAACCATAACAAACACAGGGGAGATGAACAAAATAGCAACCAGCACCTATGTTCCAGGAGAGGTAGAAGAACTGAGGAAAAATCAGCAGGGGACAAAGATGGCTTCTTGCCCTACTGCAGCCCCAACCAGTTTGCAATCTGGGCCCAAGAGCAAAAAGACAGCATAAAATGTGATCCTAAATTGTAGCCTGCCAACCAACAGCAAATCGCCACTTCCAGTGCCTCACCAGATTCCAATAAATGGAGAGCTCCAGTGACCATTTTACAGAATATAACTCTGTGGGCAGCAGTGGTAGCTACCACAACCACCTCAGCCGCCACCTACCTCCTGGCATTCAAGGACTTCGAAAGCACAGCACTGACCCCTGCCACCAGTCCTGATGACAGCCTTGCAAGCCCACCATGAAAGTATTGCAGGCTGGTAGTGTTTATTCCACAGACTTGATTTCTGGAAATAACTAGGGGCCATCATGGACTGAATGGGCTACGGGAGTGGGGATAGCATAGTGTCGGTGCTTACTGTGAAAATTCATTGCATTTATGTGCATTGTTGCCCTCAGTGCTCCCTCTGACTTCACCTCCCCCATTCCTCCACTGTGCCATTCCTGTTTTAAGGTGCCATTTTCCCTCCAGCCCTCCTCTCGCAGACTCTCCTCACAATCCTCCGATTGAGCATTCAACCAGAGAGGGTAGGGACATGGAGGACTGTGATAATGAATGTAAACTCAACTCCCTACAGGAAGCTCTTGTGCATATGCCTATGTTGGGTGCTTTCAAAATCCGCCTTAAGCAACTCTTGATAAATGCAGCCCGTTGCGACTGTCACCCATAGCTCTGCCATCCCTTCTCCTCATCGTTACTCCCTTGCTTTTTCCCCAGCCCTTTCCCCTTCCTCCCCTGGCCTTGTCCCCCTCTCCCATCCCTCCTCCCCACCTTACCCCTAACTCCCTTGAGACCCCTCCACTCCTACCCTCTCACCTCTTACCCCACCCGACTCCTCTCCTGAGTCTGCTCCTCCCTTCCTTACCTTCTCCCCCTTCACCCTCACCTTCTGCCCTCATACCTCCCCCCCCACCAGTTTAATTAATCGCAATATTGCTTGCTCGTTTTGGCACTTGGGGCTCCTCCTTTCCTCATCTTGTACTTATCTATCCTCTGCTAACCCTATTTCCCTGCAGACAAATGATTGGTTTCACCATCAAGCATCTTATACCCGTAAGAGTGTTTGTTAGCCCCCGCTTCCCCATCCTAACTTCCTCTGTAACATGTACTACTTTGTTGTATCTGTTGTATCCACTTCCACTGTAATATTGTACTACTCTGTTTGTATTGTGATCATGACATGGAACCTATGTGAAGAGCTCTGAGCTCAAGTGGTGTTAATCTGAGACTGTAATAAAAAAAATAAAAAAATAAAAAAAATTATCTAGGCCACTGCCTCAGCTGAGAGCTGTGTCACTTTTGGCTCCGGCCAGCACTGCTATGACGTCATTCCCCCCACTGATTTTATGGCACTGGTCACAACAACACTGAACACTCCTCCTCCCCCATAGCCCAGCACATCGTGGAGTCTCTGGGTCTGAAACCTTTGGAATGGTACCTTGCCCCCTAGAAACCAAGGCACAAGTGCAAAGCAATACCTCTGTGGGAATCACAGACTCTTGTCTTGGTTCCTCCACTGTATGTTGGGTTTCCCAGGGACTATCTCCACAGCGAGGTCGCTTCCCTGGAGGGGGAACCCACCACATTTCCCTTCTTCCTCACTGGGGCTGGTCTGCCCAATGCAGAGGAATGTGCTACCCATTTTTCGGGAAGGAAGAAATGCTCTTTCAGCACCACCCTCCTGCTCTAGTGCCTGCTCCCAGCTTCCAGGTGAGCTCCTGCGGTCAGTCTTGTTTGCAACCGACAAAACGACGGAGGTATAATTCCACTGATGCAGATGAGATGTGCTATGTTTGCACCCACAGATCCAATGGCTGCATTGCAAATTATCAGGACCCTGTGGGGCTCGGCCTCAGTAATGCCATTGATTTCGATTTGGTAGCTAGCCTTAGAAAGGGCAATTATCCTGTCAAACAGCTCAGCCATAGCCCTCCTCCTCTACAGGAACCAGGCCCAACCAACCTATCACAGACTGCTCCCACAGTACATTTAATCAAACACTGATATACTCCAGGGCTTACAGAACTTGGCCCACCACATTAAATAAGGAGATGCTAACTCCCTGGACACACCCTCTGTCACCCTCACCCTCACCCTTATCTCACCCCCCTGTGGTTTTACAACTATGTGGTCTACCTCCCCAAGGCAGGGGGAAAGTAATTGATTGTGTTTACTGAGGGATTAAGGTACCAATGCCTCATTATCAATGTTTGACCTGAAATAGAATTAAATCAAATGCAGAGACAAATAACACTTCTGAACACCACCACCCCACCTCCCCAAAACCTTGCAATGAACTCTTAGCAATCTCTTATTAGTTACTCTTATGCTGCCCCCAACCCCATCCCTTATTACATGCCATTACAGCTACAACCTAAGTCAAGAACCATAACACCCTGCATAGGTCATGCCCACTGCTACTTTTTTTTATCCCAATTGTTTAACCAGGTAAGACACACCAAGCTGAAAGTTTGTTTACAGGTGCAACCTGGGAGCACAAGGAAATTAAGTGACTTGCTCAGGGTCACACAGGGGACTGTGGGATTCAAACCCAGATCTCCAGATCAGAGCCTTAAACCACTGTGCCATACTGGAACAGCCCTAGCTTATTACGCAACTTAAGAACTTAGGATACCCAGACCACAGTCAGTACTAGGCGCTGCTCCCAGCCAGTAATCACAGAGGTGGCAATCAATTGCCCTGATGGGAATCATCAGCTGCCTTGTAGAGGAGAAACCCCACCTCTCTGGAGATGTATTTTAACCTTTCCTCCCATTAGTATCACATGCAGACGTGGTTCCCCTCCCCCTCAGGGCAGAATTTTTGGGGCAGCACACACTCACTGACATGTATATCACCAGTGACGCACAGGGCCCATCTCTGATTATTCAGGGGCTCACACAGGGTGCGCCATCAGTACAGTGAAACCCCTACATCAACGGCAGTATGGGTGCTGCAACCCAACTGACAGTCATTCTGTTGATCAGGATTTTACATCACCCACCATCTTGCCACTCAAGGGGTATTGTGCTGTTTTCCACCTACACCTCTAACCTGGAGGTGATTATATTATTTTTTAGAGGGGGCGGAGGGGTGAAACCCCCCTCAAACAGCCAGGATGTGCCCCTGCTTTGCCGCAATCGTGGTCAGGTGGCACGATTGCCAGGTGACATGGTCGCCATCGGCATCATGCTTTCGCTGTAGAGCTGGTCGATGAAATTGCTGTCGAACAGGCATGGTGGAACCCTCACACAGTGTTGTTGCTAGGCTGAGATCACAAACCAGCTCTGCACCTGGTACACCCCTATACTCTGGAGCATTCCCAGCAGCTGTCAGGGGTATCCAAACCCACTGATGCCTGTCATATCAGATGTCTAGTGCCGATTGATGTTGGTAACCTCCCCTGCCGAAGCTGAGTTCAGGAGTGTGACTAGGAACCATCGGCCCACCAGAAAGGACCAGGACAATTTCCTATCACCTCTGACATGATTGTCTATATATATAGTTATGGTTAATGTTGTTTGTTCAGTTTTGCTTTCTTCAAACCTCATTAGTATTCTTGACCCACTACTGTACCTCCTCACCATTGGAGTTCAGATTAACCAGAGCGTAACATATTGAATTTAGGGCACCGTAAATTGTCAGGTCCCAACCCTTCAATATGCCGCATCTTCATCTGGTAATCACCTGGCCATGAGCTTACCCTCTCAACCTTCTAATGACTGACATGCAGTTCCTATGTTGGAATGTCAGAGGATTAAACTTGACAGTGATGTGGAAACAGGTCTTCACAAATCTAAAATGACTACATGCCCTGGTTGCCTTCTTACAAGAAACTAAACTGCTCACAGCAGATGCTCAGAAGCTCAAAAGGGAGTGGGTGGGTACTGAAGTATGTAACTCCACCAAAGTCAAACACGCATTTATCAATGCTGAACATTTGCTGCACTGGAAGATGTCCACCCCTGCACCTTGTGTATGGCCTTGAGGTACTTGAATGTATGAATCATGTTCCCCCGCTCCCTCCTGTCCTCCAATGAGTACATATTGAGGTCCTTTAATCTGTCCTGATATGTTCTGTTTTGTAAGCCATGTACCATCTTAGCTGCCTTTCTGTGGATCAGCTCCACCCAGTCAATGTCCGCGTGCAGTTGCAACCTCCAGAACTGCACACAGTACTGTAGGATAGGGCTCACTAGTGCATTATGCAGTGGCATCACCACCTCACACCTTTTGCTAGTGAGACCTTTGCCTATGCACCCAAGCATGCCACTGGGCCATCTTGCAACATTTGTGCTTTGTTTTGACACCTTAAGGTCATCAGAAATGATAACTCCTATTTCCTTTTCTTCCTTGGTGATCATCAGCACCTCACCCCCATCCAGTAACTCTCTCCAGGTTTCCCTCTTCCCAGGTGCATTATTTGCGCTTTTTTGCATTGAACCTCAGTTGGCACTCCTCAGACCATATTTCAAGCCTCTCCATGTGATGTGTCTGCTCATTTTCTCCACCCCTTCTGCAGTATTCACTCTGTTACAAATGTTGGTTTCATCTGCAAACAGGCAGACAGACCTTTCCTTCTAGCCCTTCCACAATGTCTGTAATGAAGACATTGAATAGGACTGGTCCCAGGACTGATCCCTGAGGTACTCCACTGGTCATCACCCTCTCCCTGGATTGGATCACATTACCACCACCTTTTGTCTCCTGTCCATCAGCCAGTTTTTAACCCAATGTATCAGCTTGTGCCCTGTTGCTAGACTACCCATCTTGTTATATCCTTCTATGTTGGTCGGCGTCGGAGCCTTTCCTGAAATCAAGGTAGGTGACATCTACTGCCCCTTCCTGATTTACTTCTTTACTGAGGCATTAGTGTTTCCAACCCTAACGCCAACCCCCACCACCACCCTGCAGAGACTGACAGGTATTGGGGGTGTGCCTTTGGGTCGTAGGCCGTAATACTCACTCCATTCCACCTCACTGCACCCTGAAGTTACTGACAGGCATCATGGTGTGCCTTGGGGTCTTCGGCCCTTACACTCACCCCATTCCAAAGGAAATAAGCCAAGATGGGTGCACTATAGGAGAATGGGGTGAATGTTAGGGCCGAAGACCCCAAGGCATACCTCGATGCCTATCACTGGCTGCAGGGTGGGGGTGGGGGTGGAATGGCATGAGAATTATGGCCAATGACCCCAAGTCACCCCCCCGATGCTTGTCAGTCTCTACAGGGTGGGGGGGTTGTCGTTACAGTTGGAAGCCCCAACGCCCTGGGCCTTTGTTGGTATTTTCACTCCAAATTTTCAACATGGGATTTTTTGGACCTCATCTCATGAACAGTGGCACTATTATTTTATTACTCAGTCCTGAAAGGTGATTTTGTGCTGCGACTGAGTCATTCGGTGCCATAAGACTCAGTCCTGAAAGGTGATTTTGTGCTGCGACTGAGTCATTCGGTGCCATAAGTGCAAAAACACATTTTGGGCAGGATGTGAAAAATGACAGTTGTACTGTTCTTGAGGAAGTGTGAAAAAATGCCAATGCTGAAAGTCTGGAGTGAAAATATAAAAAAATTGGTGAAGTTACAAGTGTACATAGAAACTGAGCAACGCACAGCCGTAACACAATCATTTTCTGGAATTTTTTCACCAAATTTTCAACACAGGCTTTTTGGGACCCCACCTCATGGACAGTGGCACTATCATTTCAGTACTCTACCCCATCTCATGTCACCACTGCCCCTGCCACCAGTCCCCTCACCTCTCACCCCTCACCACTGACCTACTCCCACACCACTCCCCTCCTCCTTCCACCAGCCTACTCTCCCTCTTGCCACCCCCAATCCCCCTCCCCCTGTTGTTCCCCACTAGACAATTCCCCTCATTATCCCCATCACCCCTTGCCGAACTCTCACCCCCCCATAAAACTCTCCACCCTCAGAGAATAGCTTGGACAAAGCCTCCTCCGGCTGCTTCTGTATAGAGTATTGCTAAGGATCTTTAGCCCTCAAGCACCACCCTGCATTTACTCTGTTATTGCCTCACTCTCAGTCTGTCCTGCTCTGGATACAGTTTCCACTAATTATTATTATTTTTTTTTTTGCAACCACTGTTTATTGTACACCCCTAGGAAACCGCAGTGTAGACCAACTATGGAATCTGCAGATCCCTGTGTAAACTAACTGTTTGTTTGTCTTGTGTATCTGTATGACTTGGAACCTTTGTAAATTAGTTTCAAACTCAAAGGTATTAATCCCAATCTTAAATAAATAAAAATAAATAAAATTTCGCACAGTGACCACGCAATTCTGCGCCACAGGTGAGAAAACATGTTTCGGGCAGGATGTGAAACATGACAGTTATACCATTCATAAAGAGGTCTGAAAAAATGACAATGTTGAAAATCTGGAATGAAAATATTAAAAATTGGCAAAGTTATGAGCGTGCATAGAAACTGTGCAATGCATGCTTGTAACCAAATTTGCAACGTGGTCTTTTTGGGACCTCACCTCAAGAACAGTGGCATTGTCATTTTGTCAATTGGTCCCAAAAGTTGATTCTGTGCAGTGACTGCAAAATCACTTTTTATGACTGAGAAGCAAAATAACAGTGCCAGTGTTCATGAGGTGGGGTCCCAAGAACCCCATGTTGAAAATGTGGGGCCATAATTCTTAAATTTGCCGAGATATCAACCTAAGTTGCCCCCCCCCCCACTGAGTCCCATTTTAAGGCTTACCTTGATTTCTCAGTTTGTCGGTCACCTTTGAAGAGTGCAGATGTGTTCCCAGTCAAGAGAAGATGACACGCTGGACCTCCGGAGGTAAGTGTGGGGTGGGGGGTGTGGGGAGGTGGAGTACACAGAGAGTGAGTGGGGATGGGGGTGAGGGGCCTGGGGAAATGACGATGGACAATTTTCTTTTTTACAGGAAAAAAAAGACATCGGGGCACAGTTTTCTTTATTTTATAGGGAAAAAATTAATTTAGGCACACTGGGGTGGGCTCCCAGTGTGCCAAAGTGGTGGGGGTGGGGGGCATGCTGACATGGGGATTGGACACCCCGATGATGGCACTGAATGGGTTTGTGGGCGGCAGGGGTGCATCCAACACTGGGAGTGGGCATCCCAGTGTTGGAAACATATTTCAATATTTTGGTACACTGGGCATAACCTTCAAGGTCGCATTGCTAACCTACAAAGCCCTACATGACCAGGGATCCCATTACCTGCTAGACCTTCTGCATCCCTACTGTCCCTCCCATGCACTCCAATCTGCCAATGAGGGATTGGAAGAGATTCCCAGGGTATGGCTAAAAACATCTGGCGCATGATCTTTTGCCTTTATGGCACCTACCCTGTGGGATTTTCTACCTCGATGGATAAGAGATAGCCTGACCATTGAGGGTTTTAAAGCTAACCTTAAAACACATCTTTTTCTTCAAGCTTTTAATGGGTCTTGATTTCCTGCTATTCATGGATTTGTATTTTGTTTGTAATGTTGTAATGTTTTTATGAATATTGTTCGGGTGCCCTGAGCTCTGGAAAGGCACCTTTTTAATAAATAAATCAATGATAATGATGATGATGACTACACTTGTCACTCAGCAGCACACCGATCTTTCAGTGGGCTGGATCTATGGTCGGCATCTTTGCCTCCTCTTCCAATGGTAGTAGACTCCACCATCAACCAAGAGTACTTCCTGACCCCCCCCACAGCAACCAACCCTCCAATGGGGCACAGCATCTTGATGCTCCCCCTCCCGGGGGCTAGACTCACTACTGATGATTGACCCACATTTTAGAACTTGGATCCAGGAGAAAGCCACAGCTTATTTGCAGGTTAATGACAATGGTCAGTCATCTGTGAGCATCTGTGAGTCAACAGGAGAGGACACTCAGGGAAGGAGGTAGCTGATTTCGGTCCCCGTCGGAACCCCCCCATCTCCCCGCACTGCCAGCACTGGAGGACATTTACACTGAACCGGGACCTGTGAAGGAACAAAGGGTTCCTGGTTCCAGCAAAAGAGGACATTTTGGGGACTTTCCGTACCCTTTCTTGGGCTTTTCTTGGACTGAGTTTTTTCAGTCCACAACCAGAGCGGAAGAAAGGAGCCATTGTGAGCAGGTAAAAAAGGGTGCCAAATTTGAACTGCAAGGAGCAGTTTAAATTGGTCCCTACATTTTCCCACAGAGGTAGTCAGCAGAATAGGACACTCTGGGAATTTTTTTTCTCCCTCTCACCCACCCCCTCCTCCAACCAATTAAATGGTCACTAGCCCCACCCAGGGAAGCTGGGATTGGTGGCTATAAGGCTGAGGGAGGATTATGTAACAGGAAAGGGGGTGTAGGGTAACAAAGCACACAGGCACTCATGCAATAATTGATCAGATATGAAATTCAAGCTAACCTTGTTATGTAATGAAATAATGTGGTTTTGATATGTACTAAGGTGATTAAGTATTACTGAGTTACAGTTCTAGATCATACACGGGACTGGGATAGGTATCTAGGGATCAAAAAGAGCTGCAATACACTGAGGGGATTGTATTATGTGTTACTGAGTAAAAGACCAGCAAACTGAGGACCAGGGGGTTAATGAAGGACTAGTATCAGACTTGAAATAGAGATAGATTACTGAGTAAAAGGCCAGCAAATGGAGGACCAGTGGGTCTAAGAAGGATTAATATCAAACTAGTAATAGAACATTTAAGAATGTTGGTAAGGACTGGATATAGGGTGTGAGGACACATTTAAGCCAAAACTTGAATAACTGGGAGTAGGAGTGAGGGGCAGCAAGGGGGGGGGGATACAAGGGGTGATGGAAGTGGACAGAAATGGATAAGGGTTGGGGAAGGCAGCAGAACAGAGGATGGAATGAGGGGCACCATCGAGGGAGGGCGGCAGGCACAGGAAGGATAGTGAGTTGTAATGGATGTGGGGCGGCCATTTGGATGAATTTATTATGGAAACTGGGAGGCTGTCCAATTTGCTGCAGGCTAAGGAGATTGAGGATGAAGTGAGGGGGTTATGGAGAGAATTAAAGAGAGTGAGGGGGGATGAGGCAGTAGAGACCCTAGCAAGGGGTGGCTGGGAGATGCAGAGAGGGAACATCAGAGCTAACTTTAGGGATGTAAGGAGGATGGCGGAGAGGTGAGCAGAGTGCACTAGGAGGAGCTAGGGGTCAGGGAATGAGGAAGGAGGTGATGGGCACCACTAAGGGGTATTAAGTAATAGGTTTGTAGTGTTGGTGGAGGAAGAGGAAGGGGTGGTTTCAGAGGTGCAGGGGGGGGGGTTAGGGAAGGTCCAGGAGGCAGGTATCACAATGGAAAATGGAGATGGGGGAGGAAGGGTAGGGTAGAGGAGGAGGTAAAAGGAGGGGAGACAGCAGGGGGGAATGATGCAAGGAACACAGAAGGTGCAGATGAGGGATATAAGGAGGCAGGCAGCGTGGACCTTGAAGTGGCAAGGATCACAGGAAAGGGGTCAGGATCAGAATGATGAGGGGGGTACTGGTGCTGGGGGATTCCATACTGAAGGGGATCAGATGGTGAGCGGGGAAGGCACAGCCGTGTTGGATAGAGAGCAATCCGGGGTTGACCGCGGGCAGGGCAGTCTCTTCTGTAACTGCGTAAGCAGAGGAAGGATGAAACCACATGTTGTGGTACTCATGGGTACAAATGACTTGGGGGGACAGTGGAGGTGGTAAAGGGAGGTTTGAGGAATGGGGAAGAAGTGTGAGGAGATGGGGGTGGCATTCTCTTAGGTGCTACCAGTACCATGCCCAAGTACAGGGAGGAAAAAAGGATAGAAGAGTTCAACGGGTGGTTGAGGAATTGATGCTGAACCAGGGAGTATGGACTGGCATCAGACTGGGGCAGGACATGGGACAACAGTGACCAATATGCAGGGGACAGGTTACATTTGAGCAAGGAGGGGGAAGGGCATACTTAAGCTGGGAATGGAGGGTATATTTCAACAAGGGTGGATTTAAACTAGGAAGGGGGGTGTACAAAGGACTACTGTTAGGAACAGTGGACCAAAAGGGGAGCATAGGGTGCTCACCCCCTAGTTATAGGTGACGGTAGTGGGGAAGGGGCACAGAGCAAGTCAAGAAGCGGTAAGAGGAATGGCAAGGTAGGGGAGGCAACAGGCTGGAAGGTGGTCTCACTACTCGCAAGAAGCCTAAGGTACAGAACAGCAGAGTTACAGGCTCTTTCGGCGGTGGAATTGGTGGACATAGCAGCCATCATGGAAACATGGGTCACTCAGTACCAGGACTGGGATATGAAGATCCCAAGGCAAAGGCTATTTAAAAAGGATATTTCATTTAAATATCAGTAGCCTAGTACCAAAATTAGCATTGCTACAATCCATAGCAATCTTTTACACCCCTGACATACTTATAATTTTGGAAACATGACTGAACAGTAATATCTCTGACCAAGTTGTTGCCATTCCAGTCTACGCAATTACCAGCCAGGATAGAGCAAGCAGGGGGGGCGCTGTGTGGCTATGTACGTGTACACTGCCGTACAATTTACCACTACTCTATCCACCTCACTCCCTTCCACGCATGAAGCAATCATTATAAATATCTCTCCTCCATTTAGCGCCCCTATTTTCATTGTGGGAGCTTATTGTCACCCAGACCTCCCTTCGAAAATTGCTACTGACCTCATTGCCAAACTATTCTCATATGCCCACGCTGGGGAAGTGTACATCCTGGGTGATTTTAACCTTAATTGGCTATTGACCTTCCTCAGCAAGGCCCATTCAGAGACTGTAGCCCATAACCTCACCCAATTGATACAGGAACCAATCCGACTAGACTACATAACTGGCAATCACACCCTTCTAGACTTATCCCTCACGTCACACTCACACAGGATTGTCCAGTCCGGCCTACTTCTGGACTCCTTAAGTGATCACCACACGATCTACCTTGTGCGCAAGGTACACAGACACAAAGCTCCACACAAAATCCTGCTCACTCGTGCTTATAGATCACTTGACCTAACCCCCCTGGTCAAAAACCTCACGCACACAGAGTGGATGCCGGTGACCACAGCCGCCAATGTGTCATGTCCCAATAAATAAAACCAGGATAAGAGGAAATCACCTACCGTGGGTCTCCCCTCAACTCCTGGCTTGTCAAAGAACATGTGACCAAGCTTGGTGGAGGCACAAGTCCTCTAAACTCCCATCAGACTATCAAAAATATCATAAGCATTGCAATTCATGCACTAAGGCTATCAGGCTAGCCAAGTCTGAATACTTTTGTTCCAACTTCCAGTCCAATATAAACAACCCTTCCAAGTTCTGGAAGGTGGTCAATGTCCTCTTCTCTCCTGTAGCACAACCACCTATGCCTATGATCAAGCAAAACAACGTGCTTACCTCTGATCATATGTCAGTTGCTGCGAGCTTCAACACTCACTTCACTGCCTCTGTCCTCTTAGCTTCCCTCCCCCAAACAACACCCAGCTCCCTCCCTCCCAGTGGCCCTACCATGGCCTCTGACCTCCTAGACCTCCCCCATGGCAACCGACTCTGCCCTCCACCCCAATGGTGACCCCACCCCGACCTATCCTTATCCCTCCCCATCCATTTCATTCTCTTCAATCACCCTACAGACACCCTTAGCTCTTTCCTTGCAATAAATCCATCCAAGGGCTGTACACTGGATGGTCTTGATCCTAAGCTGCTCTACCTTTCTACTCCAGCTATCTCCTATTCTCTGTCTGTCATCCTAAACCTGTCATTTGAGACTGCTACTGTCCCTACAGCCAGAAAGCACACTATAGTCCTCCCCCTCTCCAAGGGTGGTGACCCCACCTCTACAGGCAACTACTGGCCTATCTAGCTACTTCCTACCTTAGCCAAGCTGGAGGTACACCTTATCCTCTCCCAACTCTCTTCTTTTCTTGAGCTCTCCTCCTTCACTCCCTGCCAGTTTAGTTTTAGGAAAAACCATTCCACCACTACCTCGCTACTGAGGCTCACTGACACCATCTCCTCTGGAATGGACAGTGGCCAGATTACATCTGCAAGTTTTGTCAATTTAGCCAAAGCATGCAACACTGTCTCCCACACTCTCCTACTGAATAGCCTCTCTTCAGCTTTCCTTCACCCCTGCCACTAAATGGTTTGAGGCATGCCTAAGTGGCAGATCGCAATAGGTTCACATTGCCGACTCCATCTTTCCTCCTCCCATCAACCCTGAAGTCCCTCAGGGCTCAGTGCTTGGCCCCCTCTTATTCTCTGTCTTTTTAAATGACCTACCAATGGTTTTCACCTCTGCATCCATACATATGTATGAGGATGATACGTTATTTATATGTTTGGCAAATCCATCACTGACATAACAACCTGACTCCAGCAGGCTTTCAACAAGGTCCAGCTCTGGTTTAGTTCACATCAGTTATTTCTCAATGCCAAAAAGACAGTCTTCATGACCTTTGGCGCAAGGCAGAGACTTGGTAGGCTCACTGGTATGCCCATCTTCCACACCCTTGGTGGGACTGCACTTGAGGACACCTCCTCGTTTTGCTACCTTGGGGTTTGGCTTGACCAACACTTCAACTTCTCTGTCCATATTGATGCCATTCTGAAAAAACTGTCCCCCAAACTAGGTGCCTTGTACAGAAACAAGAGCAGCATCCTGCTTCTGGCAAGGCATGGGACTGTACAGAAGATGGTCCTCCCACTATCTGACTACTGCGACATAATCTACAGTGCCTCCCCATTGTCCTCCCTAGCCAGACTAGACACCCTCTTTAACTCCTTCTGTTGCTTTGCTCTTGACTCCCCACCCCTAATCCACCACTGTGATCTCTACCGTTTCCTCTCCTTTCCCACTCTTACTAACAGACACATCCTGCACTCTGCACTCTGCAAAATTTACCTCTAAATACTGGCCAGGATCACTCCCCACATACCTATCTGCCTCCCAAGTCACCCCTCCCCCTTCACTTTACACACTAAGATCTAATGACACTAGGCTCTTTGCAACCACTCACTGCAGTACTAATGTAGGGCAAAATGGTTTCTCCCACCACCTCCCTAGATTGTGGAACTCTCTCCCCCCTCAGATTCGACATTCATCTTCTGCCTACTCTCTAACTGCCGCCCTACACAACTATCTTTCCATCAACTGCTCTTGCACATGACACCCTGTTTACTGACCAGTTTATAGCCCCCCATTTTCTTGTAACCCTATTCTACTCCTCCTCAAAACAATTGGAGGGGCCTAGCTCGCATCTACTTGGGCACTCCCCTGCTTTAAATAAATTGCTTTAAATCTTTTTACTCTTGTCTCCAAATAGCACTTAATACTGGCAATGCACTGCTGATACTGCTAAACTTGTAGCTCTTTCTCTAAATTCATTACTGTGTGTCTCTATACGTATGCTGATTGTACCATATGTACCATGTTCCCCTTTGCTCTGCTGTTATTGCAGATTACCTGTAACTCTCTTTATAAATTCATTGCTGTGTTGTCTTTAGATTTATGCTGACTGTACCATTTCCCCCTCCTGTTACCTTAACCCCCAGGATGTTCCATGAGACGAGCAACTTGTTGCTCAGTGTACTTTCCTGGTGAAAAATTTCAATAAATAAATGAATAAAATAAAAATAGGTCCAAGGGAAATGGGGGAGTGATCTATGTAAAGGAGGGGATTAAGTGCACAAAGGAGGAAGGGGAGGACGGGAGGACAGAAGCTCTGTGGATGAAGTTCCAGGACGGGAGAATAGGACACTGAGGATGGGGGTAGTGTACAAGCCACCATCACAGGGGTGTGGCCTGGACTGGGAGCTAGCAGATCAAATTCAAAGGGTAAGCATAAAGGGAAGCACAGAGGTGGTGGTGGGGGATTTCAACCTACCTGGGGTGGATTGGAACACACCTGCCACCACAAGTGCAAAAGAGGGGGTCCTCTTGGAAGGTCTTCAGGACAGCTTCCTGACACAGCTGGTAAAGGGGCCAACACAGTTAGAGAGGACCTTGGACCTTGTACTGGACAATAAGGAAGCTGTAAGGAACCTAGATGTAAAGGAACTGCTTGCTGGGAGTGACCACTACTCAGTGTGGTTCACACTGAACATGGGGAGGGACACGGGGAGCATGGGTACAAGGGTGGTTGAGTTTAGGTGGGCAGATTTTAGGATGATGTGGAAAATTCTGAGCAAGCACCTGGCAGACATCCAACACCACATGGATGCAGACCAGAAATGGAACATAAATAAGGGAGGGCTGGTGGAGGCAACAGAGACCTGTACTAGGAAAAAAAAACAAGAAAGGCAGGGCAAAGAAACCCATTTGGCTGACACGGAGGTTAGGGAATGGGTGAGAGCCAAGACGGCGGTATTTTGGAAGTAAAGGAAAATGGGGAGAGGGAAGATAAGATATAGGGAGAAGTCTAGGAGGTCACCAGACTGGTCGGGGGCCAAAGTGTCTAAGAGCTGACAATGCGGGATCAAAGAGGAGAAAAAGACTTCTTCCACTACATAGGAGAAAAAGGAGATGCAAGGACCAACTGAGGATCAAGAAGGATGGGGGTGGGTGGAGAAGGGGGTGGAGCAGGCAGAAGCGCTGAATGAGTACCTCTGCTCTGTGTTACACAGAAGAAGGGGGAGCAAATATCTCAGGCAAGTGGGGGGGTGGGTAAGGGGATAACAGATGTAGGGATTACAGAGGGCAGGGTGCTGGAGGGGTTGAAAGCAACAAGAGTGGACAAGGTGCCTGGACTGGATGGCATCCATCCTAGAGTACTGAGGGAGGTGGCAGAGGTCCTGGTGGGGACACTGGCAGACCTGTTCAATACCTCCCTGGACACAGGATGTGTACCACAGGACTGGAGAATGGCCCATGTGATGCCCATCTATAAAAGTGAGTCAAAGGATGAACCAGGGAATAACAGGCCAGTGATCCTCACCTCGATCATGGGCAAACTCATGGAGACCATCCTAAAGGACAGGCTTGTGAGCTTCTTGGAGGCAAATGGTATCCATAACGACCGGCAACATGAGTTTGTCATGAGCAGATCTTGCCAGACAAACCTGGTAGAATTCTACGATTGGGTGATGCAGGAACTGGACAAGAGCCATGCTGTGGATATCCTGTATTTGGATTTCAGTAAGGTCTTTGATTCAGTGCCACATGGGAGATTAGTGAAAAAGCTGGAAAATGTGGGGGTGGGACCAAAAATGGTGACCTGGATCAGGAACTGGCTGAGAGAAAAACAGCAAAAGATGGTGGTGGTGGGGGGTACTGTTGTCACCAGGAGCGGTGATGAGTGGGGTACCACAGAGATCAGTGCTGGAACCAATACTGTTCGGGATCTTCACTGCAAATGTCTCAAATGGAATCCAGAGCAAAATCAGTCTGTTCGCAGGTGATACCAAGATGGGAGCTGTGGTAGATGACACAGAAAGGGGAATGGGGTTACAAGAGGACCTAAATAAACTGCAGGCGTGGGTAAATAAATGGCAGCTGGAGTTCAATGCCAAAAAGTGCAAGGTTCTGCACTTTGGAGCCCAGAACCAGGGCAGGGATTATCACGTAAATGGGGCACACTTGGGTTGTTCCACAGAAGAGAAGGATCCAGGGGTGATCATATCGGGAAGCATGAACAACTCTGCTCAATGCAGAAAGGAGGCAGCAAAAACCAACAAAATGTTGGGGTGTATAGCTAGAAGGATCTCCTCCAGAAGTAGGGAGGTTATCCTGCTCTTGTACAGGTCACTGGTCAGGCCCCACCTGGAGTACTGCATGCAGTACTGGCACCCATTCCTGAAGAAGGACATCAGATTGTTGGAGAGGGTAGAACATAGAGCTACAAAGACGATCCAGGGATTGGAGGGTAAGACCTACGAGAAAAGGCTGGGTGAGTTGAATATGTACTCTCTGGAAGAGAGGAGGGACAGGGGAGATATGATTGAGACCTTTAAGTACCTGAAGGGAATAAATAAGACTAAAACAGAGGGGATTTTCCAGAGGAGAAAGGGGAGAGACACAAGAGTTCACCAACTGAGATTGGGGGGGATAGGTTCAGAAGAGAGATGAGGAGACATTTCTTCATGGAAAGAGTGGTGGACAAGTGGAACACCTTGCTGGGCAAGGTAGTGGCCTGCAAGATGGGGGACAGCTTTAAGAGAGGTTGGGATAGGGTAAGGGGAAGGGGAAGGGATAATGATATGAGAGGGGAGGGAGGGGCAGCAGCAATGTAGGGTGCTAGCTGCACACTAGATCAGACTTGATAGACTGTGAGGTCTGTTTCTGCTGGCATTTTTGTATGTTCATATCCTCTGGGAAACCTTCTAGGCTACCATGCGAGGGCCCATCATAGGGTATACTGCATGTCACAGGAAGGAAAGGGAAGCTCAGCTTAAGCCACTGGAGTCTGAGCTGCAGCAGAAAGGCGCTAGCCTGAAAACCCTTCCGAAAGACACCAAGAACCTGGCACTTCATAGGGCAGTACTCAACTTCCGGCTGGAAATTGATAACTTGCTAGCCTGGAAAGCTGATCTGGCTATCGTTAGACTCTGACATAAATATTGCAAAGGAGGGGAGAAGTGCAGCCACTGGGTAAACAAACAAATAAATAAATCAATAATAATAATAGTAACATATATATATATATATATATATATATATATATATCACCAATCTGCTATGTGGAGTGATGGTGGGTGGTGCCAGGTACACATGCAGGGACTCTTCCTTAGCTGTTACATGCTCTTCCCACTAGCTGAATGAGGTGGCGGCCATGGCACCATCCTTCACACCAAGCTACCACAGCCCTCTGATTATAGCATGAGGGCTTGGGGCATGGTGGTGAACATGTGCATGCAACAGCTAAGGAAGAGTCCCCGCATGTGTATCTGGTACCACCCACAGTCACTCCACACAGCAGATTGGTATATTTATTTACTTACTTATTTAACTATAGCAGACTGAAGTTTCACTGTATTCATATTTTAGCTACCATTCTTACTACACTTGTGATTACCCTTTAAATAAATGTCAGATAGACAAAGGCAGTTGAAACAGTGCACAAAACCTGCATTTATATGTAGTTATACTTGTAAGAACAGATTTAATAATGCCAAAAGTAGTGACATAGTAGTTACACAATAGATTTAATGTTACAGTTTGCAATAGCTTTAACATGTGAAGTTGCCCTTACATGAACAAATAACATAATGACAGAAGAGATAGAGTGGTAGTTGCACAATATATTTTCTGTTACACTTTGCAACAGCTATTACATGTGTAGTTACACTTGTCAGAATGAAATGATTTGTGCCAATAGGGAGACAGTAGTAGTTGCACATGTATGCAAGTTGTGTAACTACACAACATGCAAATGTGAAACTAGTGAACAACTACATAGTAGTTACATGTAACTACACAGTAGTTACAGTGCAGTTACAGCATAGTTATACAGTAGTTCCAGTGTAATACGGACACTTAAAATAAAGTGTGACCAATAAAATAATAAGCTGAAAACATAAAATGACAAGCTTAGGGTACAAAAGTCTGATTTTTTCCCTATAATGTAAACACCCATCTATGCCAACATATCTCAAAAGAAGAATATTTGTTATACATCTTAGATGCAATCTTTTCCATCTGATAGATATTATAGATTATATTGTACCACATCTCAATAGTTTGGATCTGTGGTATTTAGTGATTGATTTACGTGCTGCCAGAAGTAAAATATGCAATAACTGGCAAGTGCCTAGAGTATGGTAACCCTGGGGGGTAACTAGTAAAAGGAACAATGTAGCATTTAGTTTCAACTCCAAATCCCGTAGTTCTGTAAGTGATTGAATCTTCTGAAAAAAGGTTCCAAAATAGGGCAGGTCCACAAAATGTGGGCTAAGGCTACCAGGGCATAACCACACCCTCTCCATCACTGAGCTCCCTTATGTGGTAAGTGCTTAACCAGCTTTGCTGGGCTGGTGAAATACCAAAGCAAAACTTTCCTGGAGAACTCACACCAAATAGAAGAGGAAGTAACAGTGAATATGGAAACTAAAATGGAATTCCACTGCTGGTCATCAAAACTTATATTAAGGTATTTTCCCAAGCTAATCGTACATAGTCAATTGAGGAAGTTTGAAGAACCTGAAATGCTTTGTATAACTGAGAAATGAGATGTTTTGCTTGGCATTCTCCCAGAAGAGTACGTACTGTTAAAATAACCAAAGCAGGGAGTGTCACCTTGTGGAGATTGAGAGCTGAACTTAAAGATAGTCTCGCACCTGCAGATACCTGAAAAACGATGTGTATGGCAAATTATATTGATTTATAATTTCAGTAAAAGTACGAATGGTGGAACCCTGCAGGAAATGACACCAATAACTAAGGCCAAGATGTGATCATCTTTGATATGCTAAGTTCCTAGTCATGAGGGTAAAATCCATAGTCCCCAGAATTGAAAGAGACCTTAATTTGCATGTTCGTAATTGCTTTCTCTGGATTTATTTAAACCAAATATGGAGGGTATCTGCAGTATATGGGTCTGCTGAGGGGTTTATTGTGTGTGGAGGTGCATTGGTTAATTAACATTTAGGGAAAAAAGAGAGATCTTCCTCTAGAAATGCTAAAGTTTTCCATTGGGCCTCATGATTATGCATTAACCAATATAACAAAGTATGAAGCCGTGACGCCTGATGATATAGCAGTAAGTTAGGGAGAAACAATCCTCCTGCTCACTTAGATAGTTGTAAAACAGTGTAATGAACATGAGGTTTCTTCCCCTGCCAGATGTACCTAGTGATATGTTTGTTCCAATTATGAAAATACGATAAAGGTGGGGAGACAGGTAAAGTTTAGGTTTAATAAAAAAAGAGAGGGAGAATGACTCTATGAATGCTCTCTATGCATTGAATTAGAGATAATGGTAAGTGGCACCAGCGGGTAAGCTCTTTACACAACATTGGGGTAAATGTGTCATAATTAAGTTTGCAAACCTGAGTGGGATTCTCGGCTAAAATGATATCTAGATAATGTAGAGATGCCAGTCTCCATTTAAAAGAGAATTGATTTTGAATATGTTTAGAGTGGGTATAGTGTATAGATAAGACTTCAGTCTTTGATGAATTGAAGTTGTATCCTGCCAATTGACCAAACTGAGATAAGGAAGTCTAAAGATGAGGGAGGGCTTTATCCTGGTTGGTTTAATAAATCAAGAGGTCATGGGCATAGAGTGCTAGTTTGTGTTCCTTATTAACAAGAAATACTCCCATTACAGTATATTAGGATTTTGACAAAGGGCTTGAGCTAAAGGCTCCAAATAGAGGGCAAAAATAAGGGCGAATAAGGGGCAACCTTGATGTGTGCCCTGACTGAGGGAAAAGGTTGAAGAGAGTTGCCCATTAATTTTCACAGACTCCAAGGAGTGATCCTACAGGGCCTGTAACATTCGAACATAGTAGGGGGGAATCCAAAATGAATGAGAGCTTGAAATAGAAAGGGCCATGCCACCCAGTTGAAAGCCTTCTCCGCATCTAGGCTAAGTAGAAGAAAAGGATTATTCGACCGGGTGGCGTAGTGTAGAAGCTGAAGTGTTCGTTTAATCCCACAGGACTTTTAAAGCAGTATCAGTGATGGTTTTTCTGTATGCTGCCCTTTTTCCTTGCCACATCTATAGTACACTGTATGCCTATACACAGCTCATATACTGTGGATGAAACGTTTGCCTCCTGTTAGTAACCATTGTTATCCTCTATCTATATTTTTCCACAAACAGATTCACTCCTAATAGATAGGGGGTATACCCACTTGCATATTAAAAGCAAAGTGTACTGTTTCTCATTACGGTATGCTAATATCTTTGCATACTATATATCCTGCTATATACCATGTTCTAAGTGTCTGTGAATGTTATTAACCACATAAATAGCATGCCCATTAAAATAACTCCTGCTGAAGCTACACTGTATGTACACCATGTGTCTGTGGTACACTTATAAAGTTAATGTGTATGTACAACAGTTTACCTATTCAAAATGACTGTTTGATTGTACCTTGGGAATTTTCAATAAAAATATTAACTACAGAAAAGAGATAACTCACAGAGGCTATCCAAGTCCTGTTTGATAGGCATACAGTATCACTTTTTTTATTGCTCTCTCGTAGACATCTCCATTGTTTTGTTACATGCTGCATTCTTACATACACTTCCTTATTCTCTTTCTCTGCATAGCATTTTACCCACACAGCGTCCAGTAATAATGGAAGCGGTCCTTGACTCTATCTACGCTGCTGCTTCCCAGATCGTTGGTGCCTAAGCGAATTAGCTTTTCTGTCTTGCTCTCCTTGACCCTGATGAGCTTCTCCAGCTGAATGACCACCTGACACACAGTGACCCACTCTCTACTCCCAGCTAGTAGTACACTGCAGCCTCCCCGTACCTTTAACAGTGGTGTCTCCCAACACTAAAGCCCTCTTTTTGCTCTGGCCATGTCCAGACCCTTTGACATGCTCATTTTAGGTCCAGACTTAATTTCCATGGGTTTCCAGTTCTGCTTTTCCTTTGGAGTCAGCAGCCTAAATCAATGCCACTAGTGGTCCACACCTGTTCCTGGTTTCTACACTGGGATTCTTCATCACAGTGATGTGACTCTGACCCTTCACCCTCCCTCCCCCCCTCCCTCCCCTTCTCACCACTGTGCATCCACCTGTGTGGAACCTGAGGGTCTCTGAGGTAGCAGCATTGCAGACACCATGACACCCTGCCACAAGATACTCCTAAGGAATCTCATATTATCTGTGAGGACAGAGAGCTCATCAGCATTGTCCTCAGTCCTCCTATACACTAGGCATCTTCCATGCTTCCAGATCAATCTATGGAAGATAGCGTCACTGCAGCCTTTGCAACTGACAAACTCACCTGGTGCTGACATCCCCTGGACCTGTAGACATAAAGTGGAAAATGGGTTCGTATAAGAAATAAGTCTGCCTGCTTACTCAGATGAACAGTGTTTGTTTCTGATGTGAGTGGATGTGGAGTAAATGTAAGTCTGACACTTACCTCACTCTCCTGGTAGTTGTGTGAGCCCTTACTTTAGCAGAGTGCACTAGCACCTGTTAAAACAAAAAGGCCCTGCCAGCAACAGTCTCAAACGGTGCTCTGTTCCAAAGAATTTACAACTGGACAAAGTAGCCTCAAGTCAATTAACTCACTGAATGCCCATGGGGAGCAGGTGTCCATGAGATGTAGATGTTTTGCACCGCATTGGGGCTCTTTTCTTGTTTTTTGTTACTTTGCACAGCAAGTGAACCAGTTATGAACTGACATGAACTTTCGAATGGCATGTTAATAACAAATCTAATGCAGACATTAGAGTTGATGAACACAAAGTGCACAAAGTAGTGAAATGAAAAACATTAGGGTATTGTCTCTCCAGAGTATTGGTGAATCAGTGGCGGGGTCTTTTTCTGGGTTGTCAACCCTAATTCTCCCCCCTTCCCCCAGCCCATAGCCTCTTGTCCAAAGCACAAGACAGAGCTCTGAGCCAGTGCAGAATAGTGATATATAATTAAAAGACAGAGAAGTATGGCCCTGCGTGAAGAAAAGAGATCTCGACTGACCTTGTTTTCTCAGGGGAGGGGGTGGGCATTAGGGTTGATAACCCCAAGGAAGACCCCACAACTAATTTACCAATGCTCTGGAGACCAACCATAATGTTTTTTGTTTTCCTATTTTGTGTGCTTTGTGTCCTTCAACCTTAATGTTTGCATTAATGTTTTTTTTTTCCCAATTTCTTTAATTTCACTTGTTTTTCCTCATAGTGGAATCACATCCTCATTCACAGTGGTCCCTCTTGGACCTGCATGACATGAAATAAATAGAATGCTGTAGTTATTTTTAGCCCTTCTTCACCAACCAGCTTACAAGTGAAAGTCAACAGCATCTTAATACTTGTAGTTGCACCGTTACACTGTACGATGGTATGGTGTAATGGTGCAACTACAGATATTATTACTATAGGTATTAGCTTATACAGTACTAATAATAAATATTTCTTACCTGGGTGCTGTGGATTGTGGGATGCTTGAGGGAACATCCAGTTGTGCCTGTGAATTAAGAATAGCAACAGGATCACAAAGGATCTACAATTCTTTAGTAACTAACTGTGACAAACAAGGTACTCTAAACATAGAACAGTACTTATCTGATGCGCTTGGCAGGGTCCTCCAATGTTGATGTTGACATCCACTGGACCTGTAGCCATAAAGTGGAAAATGGGTTAGTATAAGAAATAAAAATGCCTATCAGCTGTGTAGGGTGGAAAGGGGTTGTAGTTTTATTTGGGGGGTTTAAAGTTTGTTGGTCAGTATGGTAGATACTGATGCCATGTAAGAGACTCAGGTTCATGAATGGACTTGGGTCTCTCATGTTGATCAGCTTGGGGGCATTTGGATATGATTCAGAATCCTTGGGCCAGCTCTACTCTCAGTGTGGGGGAGCAAACTGCACCACTCATCAACCACTAACAGGGCAGGATGGAGCTACCTCCTTTCACACACCCTGTGACACCAACAGGGCAGGATGGAGCTACTTCCTTTCACACACCCTGTAACACCAACAGGGCAAGATGGAGCTACCTCCTTTCACACACTCTGTAACTCCAACAGGGCAGGATGGAGCTACCTCCTTTCACACACCCTGTGACACCAACAAGGCAGGATGGAGCTACCTCCTTTCACACACCCTGTGACACCAACAGGGCAGGATGGAACTACCTCCTTTCACACACTCTGTAACTCCAACAGGGCAGTATGGAGCTACCTCCTTTCACACGCCCTGTAACACCAACAGGGCAGGATGGAGCTACATCCTTTCACATACCCTGTAACACCAACAGGGCAGGATGGAGCTACCTCCTTTCACACACCCTGTGACACCAACAAGGCAGGATGGAGCTACCTCCTTTCACACACTCTGCAACTCCAACAGGGCAGGATGGAGTTACCTCCTTTCACACACCGTGTAACACCAACAGGCTGACATACTGGCAAAGTAATTGTCAGTCAAGGGGGGTGGATGTCAATCACCCTCCTATTTCTGCCATGGAGGTATCTGTATGGGGGGGTACCAAAGATACAAGGTAAGTTCCTGAGATGGAGCATGACAGGGATGGGCAACTGACAGCCGTAGAGGGCCTGTTGCTGGTGTGGGGCCTTCTATAACCCAGCTATCATCCTGCCAAGTACACTTCCCCCAATTTTCTTACCTACCTACTTGTAGTATTGTGCAAAACTGAAAAACTTCGCCCTGCAAAATATTTTGCAGAATACAAGCATTTCACAAAATATTTTGCAGGGCCAAATGTAAAATTTCACCTGTGGCGTGAGCAAAATTTTGCCCACAAACCAGCGAAATTCACAGTCCACGGGCAAACTTTCTCCACCTGCGGGTAAAATTCTGCAATTTTGCCACTAGAATTCTCAGAGTCCCTGGTGTCTAGAAGTCACACTCCCCCCCCCCGGCTGCTTACTGGCTAAAAAACAAAATCTTCTCCTGTGTCTAGAGGTTGCCCCCGTCGATCTCTGGCAGGAAATTGAATAAGCCCCTCCCGAGTTACCCTCATGTCCCTCCTAAGTCCTCCCAACTCTCCTTTAGTAAAAAAAAGAAATAAATAAAATGTCTAACTCCCTGGTTTCTAGTGGACCCCCCACCTTGTCAGCAGATAGCACCCACCCCGCTCCCCCCACAGTACCCCGATCGGGTTACAGGCACAGCCCTACACTCGCCTCCATGACTAGCAGCCCAACTGAATGCTTCAATGAATGAGCGTTAGTTTGTACAAGCACATCCTCATTCATTGAAGCACTCAGTAGTGCTCAGTAGCACTTCAATGAATGAGCATGTGCTTGTACAAGCATGCACTCATTCATTGAAGTGATCAGTGGGGCTGCCAGCCATGGCGGTGAGTGGAGAACTGTGCCGGTGGCCTGATCGAGGTACTTGGGGGGGGGAGTGGAGTGGGCGCTATCTGCTGACAGGGTAGGGGGGCACTAGACACCAGGGAATTGGACATTTTATTTATTTTTTTACTAAAGAAGAGTTGAGAGGACTTGGGAGAGACATGAGGGTAACTCGGGGAGGGAGGCTTTATTTACTTTCTGCCGGAGATTAGCCAGGGCAGGAGGTGCAACCACTAGACACCAGGGAGAGGATAATTTTCTTTTTCTAAATTTAGGCCAGTGAGCAGCGGGGGAGGGGGAGGACCACCAGACACCAGGGACTGGGAGGTGGGACTCTCAGGAGGAGATGCCCATTTGTGGGTGAAATTGCGGGTGAAATTTTGCCATTTCACTGCAATTTTGTCAACAATATTTTGAGGTGAAATTGATGATTTTGGTGCAGTTTCACTGGTGAAATTTTATTTTGCAACATCTCTACTTACTAGTCCATATACAGTCTGTGGGCCCATCAGGGCTTGACATGCATGTCAATTCCTTGCGAGGGAACTCTTCCTGGCCCACCACAAAGTGTCGTGTGTGCGCCAGAACACTGTTCTGTCCCTTCCCATGCTGGGGCTGATGCCACACACTGAAGTGCCTTCCCCCCCACCTCAACTCATTCAGTTGGCTTACTGAGCTCACACCCAAACTCAGGTCACTGGCACAGGAAGGCAACATCATCCCTACCGGGCCAACAGCCCTCCCTTCAAAAAATGTTACTTTATAAATTTTTGTTGTGGCATTTTTACCACAAAATGTCAACATAATATTTTTATGACCCCCCATTTGAACATTACTGGTGTCATTTATAAAATACAAGATGAAATGTCATTTCATACCAGAAGTGCAAAATCACATTTGGGCCAGTATTTGAAAAATAACAATTTTCAGGTTCATGAGGTGGCTTGAAAACAAAAGCTATGTTAAAAATTTGGGTCAAAATATTGAAAATTACTGAATTTATGAGCATGCATTGAAATATGTCAGTGTACCTTCATAACTTTGTTGTTTTCTTAATATTTTGACTCCAAATTTTCAACATAATCTTTTTATAAGCCCACCTCATGAATCTGGTAGGTTAAAATGTTCAAGTTTGCCCAAAACATAATTTCAGAGCATAGGTGCAAAAATACATTTTGGCAAGGATTTCAAAATCAGCATGCATGACATTCATGAGGAGGTGTGATGAAATGTCTATCTTGAAAATTTGGGGTCAACATATTAATAAATTACCATAGTTATGATCGAGTATTGAACAATTTCAGTGTAGACTCATAACCTTATTGTTTTGTTAATATTTTGACTCCAGATTTTCAACATAGCCTTCTTATGACCCCACTTCATGAAGCCAGTAGGTTAAAATGTTCAAATCCCACCATCAAGGTGATTTTGCAGAGTGACTGCAAAATCACCTTTCAGGCCAGATTTAAATAATTTCAGCTGCATAACTCATGAGGAAGGGTCCCCAAAAGGCCATGCTGAAAATTTGGGAGAAAAGTATAAAACAATGACCAAGTTATGAGTAAATGTTCAAAATGCATTGAAATACATTATACGGCACCTACCTGACTTCCTCAGTTCCCAGTCCAGCATTGAAGAGTGAAGATGTGTCTCCAGTACAGAGAGGATTATGGTGTTGGAACTCCAGTAGGTAATCATAGGGTAAGGAGGGGGATGGGATGGTGGGTGCTGAGTTGAGGAAGATGGGGTGGGGTTGTTGGCAGATAACAAGGAACCGTTTTCTTTATTACAGGGTAAAACATGTAAGAAGACATTGAGGACAGTTTTCTTCATTTCAGGTCTCATATAGTGGGGATTGTGCACCCCAGTGTTGGCTTCGTACTGGGAAGCCCCGGGGATGGGCACCCTAGTGTCCCAGACTGCTGGGTGGGGTTGTTAACTATGCCACACTGGGGACTGGGCACCTGGGAGTCAGCAGATTGACCTGATTGGGGGGGTGGATCAGAAACTAAATGGGGGGGAGATGCACCAGCATGACAGAATTATTAAAATTTAAATATATTTAGCTTGCACCAGGGATTGGGTACCCAGGTGTCCAGCTCAAATCAAGTAGGCCAATTGTGTGGCTAATGCACACGATCATTGAAAGCAAACTCACCCACATACAGAGTGCATTCAGGAGGGGTGAGGCTACGCAGTAACACATGGACTCATCCCTGCTGAACAACCACACACAAAGGTCACATGCACATATGAAAACAGCCTTTCTCCTTGCCACATGAAAGCATTATCATAATATGACCACATTACTTCATGTGGTCATAAAAATTCAGTTATCTTTAGAACAATGAGTTTTTTAATGTGCATGCTCAGAAATTGAATCTTTTTTTTTCAAATATTTTAAAAACAACATAAGTTTGGGAGATAAAAAACCAAAATGCACACACCTTGAGCCAAACTGTGTCAAACCTGCAAGTTTCGGGTTTCAAATCTCCTTGTTTTTTTATCAGTGAGCAAAAAAACCAAAGGTTTTAATTTGTGTGATTTTTGTGTTTTTTGCCCCTCTGTAACTTTGTCCCTGAGAATCAATTGCCATGAATTTTTCAGGATCCACAGATCCTGAAACCATCTCTGTGCTTTCCAGATTTCAAGTAAATGGTTAAACAGGGGCAACTTTATTAAGATGCAAAAACTGGGGTTTAACATTAAAGTGCTTACTCAACCCTCATATACAAGCATGACCGCATCTGTGTGTGTGTGTGTGTGTGTGTGTGTATCTTCATTTCAAAAAACTATGTTTATGCAGATGTTAGGATTGAAAAACACAATGTGCACAAAGTAGGGAAATGAAAAAATATTAGGGTTTTGAGTCACTGGAGTCTTGGACAATCAGTGGCAGTGTCTTCCTTGGGGTTGCCAACCCTAATACCCACTCTCCCCAACCTGTAGCCTCCTGTCCAAAGCACAAAGTACATCTACAAGCCTGTGTTTCATAGTGATATGCTCTTCAGAGGTAGAGAAGTATGCCTTGCTGCATGTTGCAACAGAATCTGTCATAGCTTACTTCATGCAGGGCCTTGCGGGCCCTGCATGAAGAAAAGAGATCACATCTGATCTTGTTTGCTCAGTGGAGGGGTGGGCATTAGGGTTGACAACCCTAAAGAAGACACCATCACTGATTTTCCAAGACTCAAGATCCAAAATCATAACATTTTTTTAAATTTCCTACTTTGTGCATTTTGCATTCTTCAGCCCTAATGTCTGCATTAACATAGTTTTTTTGCAATTAATTTACTTTCTTTTTCTGATAGAACTGTATCCTCATTAATGCAGGTCCCTTCAAGACCCGTTTGAAATAAAATAAATAGAATATGGGAGATAGTCCCAATGGGTACCTGGACAGAACAGTGCTTCTTGAATAGTGCAAGTTAGAAGAGTGCTGTAAGATGAGCAAAACAAGGACAGCGGCAGGAGTAGAATAGCGAACGATGGTTGCCACTATCCCTGTAGCCGTCACGTCAGAGGGAGTGACTAGAGGAAGTAAAGAAGAGTTGAAAAAGTTGGTGGCTGGCCCAGCTGCTCCTGCAGTGGATAGGGCTAAGGCACAGAGCAGCTCGGCCAGCGTAGTTCTGGAGACTGGGGTTCTGGTCCTGGTCTTCGATACTCTCTCTATGAGACAAGTTTACAAAATATTTTATAAGTCTTGTCTCACAGTGTCCCCACACCCTGCTTCAAATATCCCCCGAAATCCAACTCCCCCTCAGAGTTGATTATTTTAGTAAGGGGGATGCTGGGGGTGGGGGTAGAGCCTCCTGCAAAAACATAATTTAGTAATTTCTTTTATAGCCATGGTAGCAGTCCTCAATGTGTGTTTGGATTGCTACCATTGGTGATATTATGTTCGCAGTGTTTTTACTTGGTGCTGTTGTTGCTGTGCTCTTCTTTACAGTGCTATTGTTGCAGTCGTGATTGTAACCTACTGCCATCTCAATGTAGTGCATGGACCCATGAAGCCTCAACACTCATCAACCCCTTGTGAGGTAAAGATCCCTGGCTGCCACAAGATGTCATCTGTGCACCACAACACTGCCCTGTTTCTTTCCAGGCAGGGGTCTGTGCCATATGCCACAGTGCCTTCTCTCCAGCCTCAGCCCATTCAAGCACCTTACTCAAGTCTCACCCAAACACAGGTGACTGGCATGGGAAGTCAAAATGGTCCATGCTGGGTGAATAGTCACCCATGCAATAATTTTACTTCATATTTTTTGTGACATTTTGACCTCTAAATTTCAAAAGAGTCTTTTTACGACCCCCTCCACCCCCACACCCCAGAACATGGCAGGTGTCATTTATAAAACAGTGGCCAAAATGTAATTTTGCATCAGAAGTACAGAAACACATTTTGACCAGGATTTGAAATGACACCTGTAGCATTCATGAGATGATGTGGAAAAATGGCTATGTTGAAACTGTATCATCCAAATACTGAAAATTACCAAAGTTCTGAGAAAGCATTGAAAACTTAGAACATGACTTCATAATTTTGAAATTGTTTAATATTGTGACCCAAAATATTCAGCAGTCTTCTTATGACCCCACCTCATGAACCCGGTAGGTGAATATATTCAAATCCTGGCCAAAACATAATTTCCCACAAAAAGTGTGAAAACACATTTTGGCCCGGATTTGAAAAATGACACCTGTCATGTTCATGTTGTGATATAAAAAAAGATTATGTTGAAAATCTGGGGTCAAAACACCGAAAATTACCAAAGTCATGAGTGAGCATTTCAAAATTTCACTGTACCTTCATAACATTGCTGTTTTTTAATATTTTTACCCAACATCTTCAACATAGTTTTCTTGTAACTGCATCTCATAAATTCAGTAGGTGAAAATTTTCAAATACCACCCGAAAGATGATTTCGCAAAGTGACTGGGGAATTACTTTTTGTGCCAGATTTGAAAAATTTCACCTATATTTTTCATGAGAAGGGGTCCCAAAAAGATCATGTTGAAAATTTGGGAGAAAAATATTTTACATTGAAAGATTGGTTTTCTCTACCGGTTGAAAAATGTGTCATCTTCAGAAAAAAAAACTGTAATTGTTAGAAACTGTTTACTTCCCACTTTGGAATATGGTAATGTAGTCTGGGGGAACAGCCTCAGCATGGATCATAAACAAGCAACAGTTTATTTATAACATGATATGCTGCTTTACTACAAACAACTCTTATAGAGAACATCACTATAAAATGTAAGAAAAAGCAAAAAGTTTGCCAGTGGCACAAAAAGGTGCTTTTTACTCATTTCAGTTTGTCTTTACAAATGTTAGGTTAGATGACAGAAACCCTCTGGCCAATTTGATAAAAAATAAATTTTTAAAACAAGGCTTAAGATCAGCTGATCAATTGCTGCTGGTAACCCCACCGTGCAAAACAGCAATGGGACAAATAGTTATTACTTATTCACTGACCTATGCAGCCAGTATAGTGTTATGCTTGTGCAACTGTGTTAGTTTGGTTTTGGCCATTCGCACTCTCTATTCCAGAGGAATTTCCACCCTGTAGGGGTACGAAGGCAAGGAACTCTCAGAGAGGGTTCCACCCCTAGAGGTGCCACGGGATGATTCCCGTGGTTAAAGGTACCTTAGGAATACCCCTAAGGAGAGAGTGCTGCCACTGGAGGAGGAGGGGAAGATGGTGGGGCAAAGAAAAAATGCTTCACAGTGAGGCTGAGAGGAACTGCTTATATAGCTCAGGAAATGGGAGTGGCTGGCTGCTTGGCCACTGAACTCCAGGCAAAGCCTTTCCAATTCACTGACCTATGCAGCCAGTATTTTGTCATGCTTGTGCAACTGTGTTAGTTTGGTTTTGATCATTCGCACTCTCTATTCCAGAGGAATTACCACCCTGTAGGGGTACAAAGGCAAGGAACTCTTGGAGAGGGTTTCACCCCTAGCGGTGCCATGGGAAGATTCCCATGGCTCAAGGTACCTTAGGAATCCTCAAAAGAAATGTAGTATCATCCCCAAAAAGGAGGCAAAACAAAGCATAAGAGCAAGCAGTAACTGTAACTTAGGAGCAGTAACTGTAATGTAGTAGTGGAGAAGCATAGGCAGTTTGATAATGCAATGAGATGCTCAGTTGGATAATGTAATGAATACCCAGGCTTGCATAGCATGATACTGATGGTTTGTGTTGAGATTAGGGGATCCCCTAAGGAGAGAGGAAATGGAAGGACATCCTCCACCTCCATCCAACAATGGAACCTACCTAAAGAAACTAGGAGAAACAACTATGCTAAGTGTAATGACCTGAGGCAATGGAGGAGAGATAAAAACCCCTATAAAAAGGAAATCTCTGGGGATCCAAGGCCTAGGTCGCCTTCCCTCCATGCTTGTGATAGTTTAATTAGTGACTGCTCTGCAGTTGCAATTTGGAAAACCCAATTAAAGGGAGGTGGAAAATATTCCAATTTGGAGGAAGGCTCTCACTCAAACCCTTTAGCGGGAACGTCATGGAAGGTTGAGAGAAAACTCTGCAACAATACGTGCATCCAAGGCACAGGAGGAGAGCAACAACTGCTGAGGCACTCACCTGGCCTACCCATCCTAAATCAAACCAGGTGAACCAGAGGCAGTCATAGGGAGAATGCGGTGAAGGTGCCTTGCTAGGGAAACCACTAAAGTCAATGGCTAACCATTATAGTGGAACATTAGAGCCAAAGGAGATAGTCGTAACCACCATTCCCCGCTAGTCTTAAATTCCACACCAGGAGCTGCTGTCACGAAGCAGGCAGCTAAAGCAAAGCCCGAGGTGAGGACATTCCCAGCTATGGGACAGGTAAGAAGGATCCCACCCCAAGTTGGACACGCTCGAGATGCAGACTAAATGCAGAGCAAGACCGTTGGCTGCAGGAACCTTGCACCAGAACAGAATGGCTAACATGTCCCAGAAATTGATTGAGAGCTGAAAAGCTGGTGAGCTGAATGAGCACAGTGTGCAGAGATCATAGTGAGCATTAAGTGCTGATACCTTGCAAGGTTGAATGCAGACTGAGTGCAGCAGAATCCCAGGCTGAATCCGAAGGGATGGCAATAGGCATGAGGCAATGGTTTGCGTAAGCAAAGAGCAACAGTTGCGTAAGCAAGTGTGGATCTGCACGTAGGTCAGTAAACAGAGCAGTAATAATTGGACCTGTACATAGGTCTGCATAACATAGGGCAAACAGCACTGAATAGCGGGGCAAGCCAGCCAGGCAGTTCAAAGCCAAATCAAGGTGACAAACTCTGAGGATTTTTGGCAGCAAAGACGGATTTAGAACAGAATTAATTAGCCACATAGGCCATGACCCCCCAAACACCTCCCAGTGCCCGCCTTAGGACAAACAAGGAAGCAATGGAAGGGCCAAGAACCACATACAGACATAAAAGCTAATTTAATAGCCTCAGCAGGAGCTTTAGCTAACCTCAGAGTAAAACAATGTACAATAGCAATGGGAGGAAACAAAGCTGTAGCAGGAAGCAAGTAGGCCTGTGCAGCAGTAATAAAAACAAAGGAGTACAGTGAGTTGTAACTGCAATAAATAAAAGGAGGCATAATGCTCTTAAAGCACTGTCACCAGGCAGTGCAATGAGACTGCTGCAATGAGGTAATTAGAACAAGCATGAATGAGCTGTATAGCTAGGTTCAAGTAAATCTGAGCCAGGTGAAAGTAATAGAGTATGCCACATGGAACGGCTATAGTTGAGCTGAAGCACACAGATCAGGTTTGCAGTTGCAGTGCAAGCAATTTGAGTTGTGAGTAACTGAAAGCAATCGGTATGAGCACTGAAGTTGCAGTATGCTAGGAGCTTAGAAAAGCCCGCCCCCAAAGGAAGGAAGCACACACAGCCGAAGGCAAAATACAAACCAGAAGCAGGAAAATAAACACAGAAGCCCAGCAGAGACAAGCAAGAGCAGCGGGGAGGGGGGCAGGCCCCAGCCAGCCATCCAGGGAGGCCCAACCAGCTCAGAGGACAGAGCCTTCAGCTGCAAAGAAAAAATGTTTCACAGTGAGGCTGAGAGGAACTGCTTATATAGCTCAGGAAGTGGGAGTGGCTGGCTGCTTGACCACTGAACTCCAGGCAAAGCCTTTCTAATTATGCTACCAAAAAATGGAATGAGCTTCCAACAGAGATTCACCTAGCAACATCTGTCCAAACTTTTTAGAAATAAGCTGTTACATCACGTGTCGCTTATGTCTGTGTGTAAATGTTGTTCACTTCAAAGTATCAAAATGTTTTTCCAAATTATTTGCATGAATGATGAAAATGCCTGTTCACATTATAATATTACTAAGATCACATGTTCAAATCAATTTGAAGGGTCTTTCTTCTTCTGTATGATTCTGTATGTGTATGGTGATGTATATTATTCTATGTAATGGTTGATTAATTCTGTTTTTCTGAAAGCGCCCATGTCCTGCCTCTAAATGTACCATATGGGCTAGTGTACTTACCTGGCAAACAAATAAAATTGAAATGAACATTAAAAAAAATGAATAAGTTGGCTGTCAATGTGGTGCTGAGATTTGAGGAGTTGGACACCACACCTTGCGCTACGCTGGCAACCCGGGTTCGGATGTGAGTCCGGGCTGCCAGGGTTCAGCAAGGGAGGGATAGGATGGAACTTCCGGAGGACTGCTCTCCTAACCTGGGGAGGGATCCAGGATCCCACCACTCTGTAGTGGCCCCTGGTGATGACCGGGGGCACTTCTAGAGCAGTGTAGCAAGGGGGGATGGAGTGTGGCAGACGTCGGCTATGTGCCTAGACGTCATTGCATGCCAGCACTCTGCAAGGAGAAAAATTGGAAAATGGGCCTCTGGTCGGGCAGCATGAGCTTCCGAACCCTGTGGCCCAACCCGAATGGTGCCTCCTCATCTGGATCCTGCTTCGGTGGGTTGAGCAGGGTAGCTCCTCACCACCCTGCCATGGGGGGGATAACCCGTGGGGGTAATGAGGAGTTTGACCTGATGCTGGGTGTCAGGGCTAGGAGATCAGTCAGGATGTCCATGCTGGCTGGAGCTCCGGGGGGAGAAAGTATCAGTCAAAAGAAAACAAGCATTTGTCAATGCCGAATGTTGCTTTGCTTGTATGTGCTCTTTAGGCATTTGGAAGTGATAGTTCCATGCCTTCCTCCTAAGACATCCACTGTATCTTTCTGTTCAGTATTCAGAGAAGAGTGGGAGAGGCAAGGGCCACCGCAGTACAGCAGTTGCCAAGGGGGTGAAGAGGTGGACAATAGTCCATTCAAAGGCAAGAGTCCTGCAGGAGCTCACTAAATTGAAGGTGGACAAAGTGATGGAACCAGATGGCATATGCCCAAGGATATTAACAGAACTGCAAAGGGAGATAGCAGTACCTCTGGCAGCCATGTTCACTGAGTCATTCAACATGAGTGGACTGGAGGAGGGCACATGTGGTCCCTCTACACAAGTCTGGCAGCAGGGAGGAGGCAGGGACAATAGGCCGTTCAGCCTCACCTCAGTAGTGGGGAAGATCTTGGAGACATTGCTTAAAGAAAGGATAATGGGGCATCTAGATGCCATCAGAGCCCAGGACCATAGACAACATGGATTCATAGTGGGGACATCATGTCAGATAAATCTGGTTGATTTCTTTGACTGGGTGACAAAGGAAGTGAATCAGGGTGGGGCAGTGGACAACGCTTACCTTGATTTCAGCAAAGCCTTTGACACCATCCCAAATAGGAGGCTGATAAACTAGCTGGGTAGGCTGGGCATGGGGAAAAGGGTGGCTGGGTTAGAAACTGGCTAACAGACAGGAGGCAGGGAGTGGTGGTAAATGGTGCAGTCTAGGAGAGGGGCAACCAGTGGTGCTGCAGGGATCGGTCCTGGGGCCAGTTCTGCTCAATGTCTTCATTAGTAATATTGCAGAACATCTGAAGGGAATTTTTTCACCAAATTTTCAACATAGCCATTTTAAGACCTCTGCTCATGAACAGTGTCACTGTGATTTTCTTAATCTGTCCCAAACATTGATTGCGCCATTGTGTGCTACATGCACGGAAACACATTTTGGGTGACATGTGAAAAAGGACAGCTGTACTGCTCATAAGGAGGTGTGGTAAAATGGCAATGTTGAAAATCTGGAATGCAAATATTAAAAATTCGCGACCTTATGAGTGTAAGTAGGAACTGCTCAACGCACACTCGTAAAACAGTCATTTTTAGGAATTTTTTCACCAAATTTTCAACATAGCCATTTTAAGACCTCTGCTCATGAACAGTGTCACTGTGATTTTCTTAATTTTTCCCATGCATTGATTTCGCACACCGACTGCACCATTGTGCGCTACACGGGCAGAAACACATTTTGGGTGAGATGTGAAAAATGACAGCTGTACTGTTCAAAAGGAGGTATAGTAAAATGGTAATGTTGAAAATCTGGAGTGAAAATATTGAAAATTCGCGAACTTACGAGCGTGCATAGGAACTGCTAACTCATTGTCAGTAAAACAAGTCATTTTAAGAATTTTTCTAAATTTTCAACATAGACTTTTGAGCCCACCTTATGAACACTGCAGTGTCATTTTGTTAATTGGTCCTGAAAGGTTATTTCACGCAGTGACTGTGAAATCACCCTTCGGGCCCGATTAACGCCATGACAGTGCAAGAATTCATGAAGAGGGGTCCCAAAAACCCCATGTTAAAAATTTGGGCCCAAAATTCCCAAAAATGCCTGAGATATGCAACAAAGTTGAAAAAACCCTATCTATCCCATTATACAGCTTACCGGCATTTCCTCAATTCGTGGTCGGCTTTGAAGAGTGCAGACGTGTTCCCGGTCCACCGAAGATCGTCGCGCCAAGATCCGGAGGTAAGTATGGGGTGAGGGGGAGTGGGGAGGCAGGGTGCACAGTGGGTGGGTTGCAGGTTGTGGGAGGGGGGCAGGGAGAAGCGCCGAGGGACAGTTTTTGTATTTACAGGGTTGTTTTTTTTACTAAGACTATGAGGGATGAAGACCACGAGGGACGTTTGCCATGCTGGGGTGTCTCCCAAGCGTGGCAGCTGGAAAGACTGTTGGGGGCTGGAGTCGGCGAGGTTGGGCACCACCGCCCATAACATCAATTTGCCACGCTGGGGTGGGCTCCCACGTAAGTGGCACCTGGATGCTTGGGGGTGTGTGCAGCCGATGGGGGATTGGGCACCCCTGTTGGCCATAAACATTTTGCTATGCTGGGTGGGCTCCCAGCGTGGCACCTGGATGCTTTGGGGCGTGGAGCCGACGGGGATTGGGCACCCCCATCAGCCATGACAGTGTAGGGGGAGAAGTGCATGAGCACGCAGTGCGCAAGCATGCATGTGTGTATGTGGAGGGGGGGCCTGCTCACTCAAGAAGAGCCTCCCTTTCAACTGTATGCCACTGCATTTTCAACTTGTCATAGACAGCTGCAGCAGTAATTGGGGAACTGGGGCCTCGCCTGCAAACACACTGACAGCATTGGAAGACGGGTGCCACACCTCCGAAAACTTGGATGATGGCACTATGTTTCTTGCACATGCGTGCAAGCAACATAAAAATTATTAAGTTATTAGTGAAAGTTTGAACACATTGAACTACATAACTGCATTTACCTGAGTTCCTTAGTTCCTGGTCTGGCACTGATAAGGGAAGATGTGTCTCCAATCCAGAGAGGATTATGGCTTTGGACCCTGGTAGGTAATAAGGATTGGTGGGTGCTGAGTGGGGGGGGGGTGAGGGTGAGGGTAATAGCAGCAGTGGTACAAAAGACATCAGTGTATTGTTTTCTTTATTACAGGACTTAAAAAAAAGATGTTGGGGGATCATTTCTGTATTACAGGCACTGACACTGATCATTGGGCACCCCAGCATTGGTTTGATGTCTGGCAGTCTGGGGTGGGCTCCCCGGTGTCACACACTTGTGGCAGGCAGGGTGTTGGGTTATGTAGCCAGCACCAGGGATTGAGCATCTCAGTGTCAGCATCTTAATCAGATGGGGGACTTCCCAGGAAAACAAAAAAGTGGGGGGGACTTAATAGGCACTGGAGGTGTTCACTTGGGTGTCAGAAACTGTAACTTTTAGCCGACACTGGAGATTGGGCACCTCAGTGTCCGGTTTAAATACAAGAGCCCATGGATGAAAGAAGTGGTGTCCATGGGCCAACAAAACAAAAAACACATGCACAGCTTCATTCAGTGGTAGTAGGGCTGTGCAGAAAAAAATGTGGTGGAAACATTTATTTACCCTTAGAGTGTTCCTTTATTAAACTGAGCATGTATAATTTTTTTCTGAGTTGTCTTAAAAACGGGGCAAGTTAGGAACTTAAAAAAGCACAAAACCCCACCATGGGCAAACTCTATCAAACTTATAAGTTTCAGGTTTGAAATCTATCTAGTTTTGTAGTTATAGGTGAGCAAAACAGGTCTTAAATTATGTAATTTTACATTTATTGCACCTCTGTAACTTTTCCCCCAGTAAACCAACTGCCACAACAATTTCAGGATCTAGAGACCCTAGCACCAACTCTGTGACTTTTTAATTACAAGTAAATTGGTTGAATGGGGCAGTTATTACTGTACAAAAATCTGGGCTTGACATTAAAGTGCTCACTCCACCCTAATATACAGGCATGACTGCACCTGTGTAATATATATTAATTGCAAGACACTATCTTAATGCAGACTTTATGGTCGAAGAACACATGGTGCACAGAGTAGGGAAATGAAAAACCTCAGGGTTTTGGGTCTCTAGAGTATTGGCAAATCAATGGTGGGGTCTTCCTTGGGGTTTTCAGCCCTAATGCCCATCCCTTCCCTGAGCAAACAAGGTCAGATGAGATCTCTTTTCTTCACACAGGGACCTGAATGAAGAAAGCAATAACACATTCTGTTGGCAGCATGAGGCAAGCCATACTTCTCTAGCTTTCAGGAGTATATTGCTATGAGGCATTGGCTTGGAGATGTACCTTGTGCTTCATATAGGAGGCTATGGGCTGGGAGTGAGGAAATGGGCATTAGGGTTGACAACCCCAAGGAAGACCCTGTCACTAGTTCACTAATACTCCAGAGACATAAAACCCTAATTAACTTGGCTTCTTGCATGCATTTCTCTTCTTTTTCTGATAGGTGAATCATATCTATCATCCATCCATCCACAAGGGGAACCACAGTCTTCAGTGAGTGTTTTTTATGTTACATCAATGAGCATTTAAACTTGCCAAGGGGGGTGGCAAAATGAAGCAGGAACACATAAACTGTGGCCCCCCGACAAACTGAAATAGTTAGTAGAGAATATCCTAAGGGAGGGATATCTCATAGGGTACCTAATAACAAAAAATACAAAATGGTAGAAATAAAGAGAGATGGGAATTAAGGCAGAGGAGATAAGGATAGAAGGCAAAATGGAATACAGGGGTTGAAAAGCAGGGTGGCAGCAGAATTGGGAAGGTCATGTGTGCAAATATACTGTACATAGATTTACTTAGTTATAATTGTGGATCACATGTACATAACATCAACATAATAGATTTAAAGAGTATAGATACCTAACCACAGTGATCGGGAAAAGGGAATAGAGTTAGCAGAAGCATGTGCAAGGCGAGGAGGCAGAGAGATGGAGGAGTAGTAGGAAGGATTGAAATTTAGTGAGAGAGGAGCAGGAAAGGGAAGAGTGTGGTAAGCAATTCCAGAACACTGCAGAGTAAGCAAAAGATTGCTGGGCCACTGCCAGCCATAATTTGGGAACTATAAGGAGAGGGAGGGAGGTGAACCTTAGAGCATGTGGAGGATGTCGCAGCTGGATGAGTTCACCTAGACAAGGAAGGGTGAAAGTATGTACCAGTCTGTACACAAGATTCAGAGTGGTATATTGTAGTCTAGATTCATATGAGGGCCAGTCCAGTGTGGAGAGAAAATCACAGTGGTGGCTACGGGGAAATAACACCTATGTCAAACCCTCTCACCCTATGATAAGATTGTTTGAGGTGAGAGAGGATGGATGCTTTGGTTGTGAGTAATAGCGGGGTTCCATAGGAAAGGAGTGGAAGGAGTATGGCGGAAGCAATTTTAAGGCAGGATGCCGAAGACAGGAAGAGGCAGATATGATAGAGTAGACCCAGCTTCTGGTTTAGTGTTTTGGACAGTAGAGTGACATGGGGGACCAGTGAAAGTGATGTGTCTAAGGTGATGCCTAGATATTTAAAGGATTGGATTGACTCAAGGGCATCACTATTGCATGAGCATATCATAAGAGGGGGGAAGTACGCGTTGTGGGGGAGAGGTTGCAAACAACATTCTTTTTGTTTTTTTGGTGTTGAGGACTAGTTGGTTCTCTTGGAACCAGACCTCAAGAGTTTGGAAGTCCAAGGCTAGAGTACTTTTGAGCCACCAGACGCCAGATGAAGAGTGGTAGATAATGGTGTCATCAGAATAAAGGTGCACAGAGTCCCCTCCACAGTTATTTGGTCTCCCCTGTCTGTACTCTCCCGGATCGTGCCTGAATATAGGCAACATTGTTGTCTAGTGTACTTACCCGGTAAACAAAAACCAAATAAATAAATTTGGCAGTTCATTAATAAAGAGGAAGGAATACTAATGGGCTTAGGATGGAGCCCTGAGGGATGCTGTGGGTAATAGGTCTAAGGTCCAAGAGTGTTCCAGACCACTTGACCCTTTGTGTACAGCCTGTGAGGTAATTTTGGAGCCAAGTTAAGGCACTGGAATCAATACCAAGAGAGTGTGATTGACGGAGTTGTAGATTGTGATTGACCAAGTCAAATGCCTTGGTCAAATCAATGAAGATAGCACCTGTGGCAGCAGCTTGGCCCATGGCCTAGACCAGGTCAGTGGTCACTTTTATTGAGGCAGTGAGGGTACTCTGTTTTTTTCTGAACCCATGTTGGAACTTAGTAAGAAGGTGGTGGCAGTCCAGGTAATCCTGAAGGTGGTTATACACTATTAGAGTTCCAAAAAATACATTGGGCCTGATTTTCAAAGGTGCGTAGAGGTATGCAGGGGACTTGTGTCGTTGATTGGGACGCAAGTTGCAACTTGCGTCCAACAAGGGGTTTGGCACAATTTTGCAAATGCAGTGCTGCAATCCCTCTGGACACAAATCCCATGTCCCAACAGCACACTTGCATCCCCCACTGCTAAATCACGGCAGAAAGCCATCTCACAATGGAGATGTACCCCGGCACACCTACAGACCTCTAAGGTGTGCTGGGAAGATGTCCACCATGTGTCAGTGCCCCTTTCCTGCTACTGTAGAGGACCTGGTTTCTCGTTATGCCAGATTCCCCATGGCATAACTCCGTGGCACAGAAACGAGGTTTGCACCACAACTTTGGGTGCAAGCTGCTATAAAGTGAGGGATGTGTTACAATTTATTTATTTAGCTTTTGTTGACCGGGTAAGTGCACTAGACAAATCCTGCCTATTTTCAGGCACGACCCGGGGGAGGGGGATACAGATGAATGCCAACTGACCTTGAACCAGATTAAGCTGTTGGTGGTATTTTTTTTGCATCCTGCTTCTAAAACCAGGACCAAATTGTAGCGCATGCTTGGACACAGATGCGGCAATGATTGCAGGGACACAGGGCATGACCCCAAGCCCTGTGTCCTGCTTTGAAAACCGGGCCTATTTTATTATCTGGACACACAATGGCCTCACCCAGAATATGACATTTATCATCACTTGTGAGGGGGCAGGGCTGTCATAACTCACTCATGGCTTTGCCACTCATGAATTATAGTCATACCCCCTCACTCATGATGATAAATGTCATATTCTGAGTCTGGCCATTGTGTATCCCATATACTCCTGTGAGCACGAGCCTCTATTGTCTAGTTGTCCCTGTTCTAAGCCCTTCTTTGGATATGTCCCTTCAGCACTTCATTGAATGGCATGTCTCAGTAATGCACAAGTTAGTTTATACTCTTGTGCAAAGTACCCTTTTATACTTTCAGGTGTACCTAGAGCTGAAAGTACTACTACTCACTTCCAATCCTTGTGTAATTATAAAAACCTTCCTCTTCCTGCAGCTCTTCTTTGAGCACCTCCTTCCATGTATGAGGTAAAAATAATTTTAAAAAGAGTTACCCAGACCCTTAGATTAAATCAGACCCCATTCTACCTCCCAATGAATATACATATGTGTTAGCTACTCCTCCATGTTGGCATAATGTTAGCCCCCCTTCCACAAATTACAAATCTGTTGGTCCACAATACTGTACACTCCTAACTTCCCTTGCAGTAAGCAAAGTTACTAACAATCTCTTCCTTCTGGAAAATACTACTACATGTACTCTGGCTGCAGAAAATGTCTTCTGTCATAGTGAATAGAAAGTTCAAAATTTCTAATTTTGAGGGAATTGTGTGTAATGGAGTTCTGGTGATGCTGCTATTATTTTGCTGGAATCTGGAAAATCTCTTGCATATTGCTGGTAATGAGCCATGATTTGAGCTGCAAAGGGATTGACCTCAGGAACACATATTGTTTACATGAGTTCCAAGTAAATTGTAGTCATATCTTGCAAGGCATTTTTGTAATAGTCACTGCATTACTAATTAGCCATGCATTCTTATTTGAAATTGAACATTCTAGCAAGCAAGCCTGAAACATAGTCTCAGCTAGCTGGTAATAAGTTGGGAATGTGGTAAAAAGTTAATTAAATGTAGTCTGGACTATAAATCACACTGAATAAATACAAAATGGAGCTGACTGTCACCACAGACACACCTCCTGGGTAGAAGCATCTTCTTTGTTCATATATGCTGCTCAATAAGCTGCTGGAGAAATTGAAAATGTCATACAAGCATCACTTTTTACAGTCTGAAGTGGAAGTTAGTACATTTTTATTGAGATTTAGTGCTGGTAAATGGGAATTGCTTAACAGGGCTATGAAAAACCTTCTGTCTATCCAAAGGTTCAACTAAAGTATGGGCAGTTACAGTACAGGCTCACTACCCTGTTGGATTTAGTCTTGGTAAAAGGCCTCTATCCCATTAGGAGGGACCTCTCCATACTGGTCAAGTTACAGGAACATCTTGTCTTCTCACAACAACTCACGCGCTTCCTCGAGGATTTCTCCTTTTTCACCCTTTTCCAGTATGTTTTCAGGAAGTCCCCTTCCACAGCCACCTTTATCCTCCAGCTCACTGATTTCATCCTGTCTCATAGAGATCAGGGCCAAATTACCTTCACCATCTTTGCGGACCTGGCCAAAGCCTTTGACACTGTGTCTCACCCCCTTTTCCTGGACAAGCTTAAGAGAGTTGGGCTCTCTGACTCCTCAATCAGGTGATTCCACTCCTACTTTGAGGGAAGGTCACAAGCTGTCTGTATTGGAGACTCCCTCTCCCCTCCATTCCCTATTTGCCCTGCCAGGGGCTGCCCTGGGCTCCCTACTCTTCCCTGCTTTCCTAAATGACCTTGTCTTTGCCTGTTCTTGTGCATACATCCATATGTACGCAAATGACACTGTGCTGTTTGCTTCTGGCTCTTCTGCTACTGACCTGACTATCTCCAATAGGACTTTGACAATGTGCAGCACTGGTTCCATACAAACATTCTGTCTCTTAATGCCATGAAAACAGTCTCCATGACCTTTGGTTCCTGGCAGAGGCTTGCAGACCCTCTCGCCTCCGCTCCTTCCACTTCCTTTATGGTACTATGCTTGCTGATGTCCCTTCCATTTAAGTGTCTTAGGGTCTCGCTGGACCAGCACCTCAACATCTTAGATCCACATTGATACCATCCATCGCAAGCTTCACCACAAACTGGGTGCATTGCATAGAAACAAAGCAAGCACCCCTCTACCCACTCATAGTGAACTAGTCACGAAGATGATCTTTGCCATCTTCGACTGCAGCAACATTGTCTACAGTGCCGCTCCCAAGTCCTTCCTTGCCAGACTGAACCTCCTGTTCCACTCTTTCTGCCACTTTGCTTTGGACTGCACCTCTTGTACACACCACTGATCTCTACTCCTCCCTTCCCTTGAAGCCGGGCACCTCATTCAGTGTTTCACCTTCCCCTCCAAATTCTGGTTTGGCTAACTCCCCCTGCCTTTCTACTCTTCTTTCAACCCCCCTCTTCCTCCAACCACTGCTTTCCTCTTCCTGTCCCTCTCTTTCTCCCTCCCTCTTCCTTGCCCTCTCCCTCAGGAAAACTTTTAAAGACTAAGCTGCCTTCTTGTGTTGTTTTCCTAAACACTGGTCCTCCCTCTCCCTGTCTGCTCAGCCTCATCCTTCTCCTCCCTCAAAGTCTTTTTTCAGGACTTTGCCACCCCCTTCTGCAACTGTTCCTGACCCTTGTATTCCTTCCTTCCTCCCCAGCTGCTGATGCCCCCCTTTGTATTCTCTACTCCTGTGTTGTTGGCTTTCTCCCTTATTGTTCCCTCCCCCAGGCTGTGAGCAACTTCTCTCCCCCCCCCAGGCAAACTGTACCTTAATATCTGTTTTGATAAATGCGTGCCTCACTATACCTCGGGCTCTGCCTAGTTAGTGATACCCTGTAGTCTGGGTGGTATTATCCTACTGACATCTACATTGCCCCCTGCACTGTTTAGCACTTGTTTCTTAATAATAACAATAATAATAACTTTATTTATATAGTGCAATTCAAATTATCAAACCGCTTTACAATAAGACACCATTAAAACACTGTAAAGCTGTAAAAATCTGATTCAGTGAACACAGCAGAAACATACTTCCAATTATGGAAAAGCTAGCCTGAACAGGTAGAATTTCAGTGTGGCTTTTAAGCTCTCCACAGTCCAGCACTCCCAAACCTGACGAGATAGAGAATTCCACAGGTGGATGCCACGTAGGCAAATGACCGAGCTCCAGAAGTCTTCAACCGCACCCTGGGAATCTCTAGCAATCCCTCATCAGTGGAACAGAGCAGACGGGAGGGACAGTAGAGCTGCAAAAACTCTTGCAGGTAAGATGGTCCCTGTCTGTGTAGGGCTTTATAGGTCAGCAAGCCAATCTTAATGGTGATCCTCCACCAAATTGGTAGCCAGTGCAGTTCTCGCAGCGCAGGTGTAATATGGCTAGATTGTGAGAACCCAGTCAGTAACCTGGTTGCCACATTCTGCACCAGCTGCAAGTGGCGGACATCCACCCCTGGAAGCCCTAGGTAAAGGGAGTTATAGTAGTCCAAACGGGAGGTTACAAAGGTAGGGACCAGGGTCGGAAGATTGTCAGGCAGAACCAGGTGCTTAATCCAGGTGATATTCCTCAAATGGTAAAATGAGGTCTTGACAATGGACAACACCTGAGACTTCAGGGTCAGCCCCTCATCAAAAATAATGCTCAGACTCTGCAACCATTCAGAGACCATCAGCTGGCAGCCACCCAGTACAAGATCAGTTGCCTGCTCCATTGAAGGCCCCTCTACCCGATGAACCAGATCCACAACCAACACCTCAGTTTTGGCAGAGTTCGGCTTCAGCCAGTTGGCACACATCCAGTCTTGGATCTCGGACAGGCAGTTATTAAATACCAAAACCGCTGTATCCTGTCCAGGTACAAAGGACATAGCATAGCATAGCAGTGGAAACTCAGCACATACTGCCTTACAATGTCCCCCAATGGCAACATATACAGTACACCATGAACAACATTGGAGAAAGCACAGAGCCCTGTGGGACCCCACATGGTAGGGAGAAAGTGTCAGAGGAATAAATGCCTGACACAACTGTCTGAGACTTGCCCATGAGGAAAGATTTAAACCATCTGAGGACCATCCCCCCCAGTCCACAGATCTCCCGCAAGTGTTCCAGCAAAATCCCATAGTCCATGGTGTCAAATGCTGTGGAGAGATCAAGGAGGACCAAGATGGACTGGCACCTCTGATCTCTCACTATAAGGAGGTCATTCAGCACCTGGACAAGAGCAGTCTTGGTAGTATGCCTCTTTCTAAATCCTGACTGGAAGGGATCATAGATGTCATGGAGGGCAAGATGATCCTCCAGCTGCAGCGTGACCACCTTCTCAATAACCTTCCCCATAAAGGGAAGGTAAGAGACTAGTCTGTAGTTTGCTAGACAATCCAGGTTGTGAGAAGATTTCTTGAGGAGTGGAGTCACCATTGCCTCCTTCAGGGAGTCAGGAAACTCCCCAGTCTCTAGCGAGCACCAGACTATCGCAGCTAGGACTGGGACGATGACCTCAACACATCCCACAATGAGACATCTTGGGTCCAGGGCCAAACCACAGCAGGTCGTCCACATATTCTGGATGACCATCCTGATATCCGAGATCACCACCTGACCAAAAGCTGACCAACTTGTCCAAGGTGTTGTGACTTCCTACCGATCACCGTCACCCCCATTGGAACGCACTGCGTGGATATCTGATCTGATGTCAGCAACCTTATCTGCAAAGAAGTGAGTGAACTCGTCACACTTCTCCTGTGACAAAGCCCTCCTGAGCTGCAGACAAGTTGGGTTGCACAGCCTGTCCATAGTTCTGAAGCACTGAGCTGGTCGATTCTGTGCAGCAGTAATCTCCCCAGACAGGATCGCTGCCTTTTTTATGGGAGATCACTGATTGATAGTCTGCATAATGTGACATCAACCTAAGCCTGTCGGCATCAAGGCCAGGTCTCCGCCACGAAGCTCCAACCTTTGACCAGCCATCCTCATCTCCCTCAAGACCCCTATCAAACCATTGGGACTGTAGGGCGAAGGAGTGAGGGCGAACACGAACTGGAGCAATGCAACCAGAGCCCCCACTGAGGCCTTGTTATAGGCCTGCAGTAGGTTTTCTGGATCCATGCTAGCAGTCAGAAATCCCAATAGATCCAACATCGCCATCAGTCCCTCTGGAGTCACACCTCTTAAAGGGCGGTATCGGACCATCTCCACAGGGGTTAGGCCTATAAGAGGTGCCTGGATGTTGAATCTGTGCAATGATCAGACCATCCGACCGGCTCCACCTCCAAGTTGGTGCTCACCATGCCCAGTAGGAAGATCAGATCCAATGAGTGACCTGAGACATGGGTTGCAGAGGCAACTGCCTGCGTGAAGCCCAATGAATACATCAATTGGAGGAAGTCAAAATGCAAGAGTTCATCATCGATCCAGGTGTTGAAGTCACCCAGCACCATCACTCTCGGGGACACTAGCACTGTGTCAACAACAAAGTCTGTGACTTCCTGCAAAAATTGCTTCCTATCCCTGGGTGGACGCTAGGTGAGGAGAATTTTGCACCACACACTTGCTCCCAGGATACACTCAAAGGATCGGGTCTCTCCCACTGGTTCATCTACCAGGCCCAACTCCATCCTAAAACATATGGCAAGACCCCCGCCCCTACAATCCAATCTCAGGTGATGTATCACCGAGAACCCAGCCAGTACTGCCACTTCCAAAACTGTGCTGGCATTCTCGGCCAACCAGGTCTCGATGATGCAAGCCAGGTCCATTGACCCGACAGGATCGGCAATCACTGCTATCTTGTTTCCAATGCACCTGGCATTGTGCAACACTGCCTGGGTTGGATGGGACTCAGAAGCTGACCGTGCCACCTGCCTGCCTGATGTGGAGCCCTTGGGTATGGGGACCAGACAGGGAGGACCCCTCTCTAGTCTCCACTTCGCCCCAGGGCATCTTCTTGCCTCCACTATCCCTATCTGGCCACCTCGATCCTCTCCTCCCTGAGGTCCAAACCACCACCCCCTGCCCCTCCTACCTATGATCCACTCTGCCCAACAATGGCGGTAGACATTCACAGGCAGGGGAGGGCAATTAAAGGGATGGAGACCACGGAGCTTGCCGGAGGAGTAGCGCCTGACTGGGAGATCCCCCTGCCACCACATAGTTTCCAGCTAACCCAATAAGCCAAGCACCAAAGAGATACTAAATCTACCATAAAATTAACCCACTCACTATCAATTAAACCAAAGCCCTACAAAACAAAATTAATAAACCCACAAACCCCAGCCCTACTGAACTCTAATCCCTAATATCTCATAACTGTGACTGTGAACTGATATATATTTAATTTTAACTTATTACATGCATTTTTATGGTATTTATTCTATTACTACTGCAGCTTAAACAATGTACTTTTACTGTTCACCTTTTACTGTTTACTCCCTTTCCCATCCCCATGATGCATCTTTAAATGAGCTGTTACAAGCTCAGTACATCTTTCTGGAAACCTTTTGAAATAAATGAATAAATAAAAGGTGAGATTAATATCACGGGAGAGGAAAGTTCTCTGTTTACCCACAGGGTTAGGTAGCATGTTGAGATATACAGGCTTCTCTACAATGAGATTTATTTTGTGATAGTGAAAGGTAAGGGACTGACAGTACTAGAGACTGATGATCTGTATTTATTAACAGTCCTGTTCCAGTGTGAGGCAGGACCAGTGCTGGCTTCCCCATGCTAAGGAATTTAATGCTGCTAAAAAGCTTAGGAACTGGCATCACTGAAGAGTGTAACCCTTTGTTTACCCTCAGAGCCAGATAAAGTGTGGGCAGGGACACTAAGCACCAATGCATCTTGCCCCTGACCTGCAGTGATGCCTTATTTTGCGTAGGTACAGAATAAGTGCCCATTCCACAAATGCAGCTGTGATACACACCAAAGGAGCATATCTGGGCCTCATAGATCTGCACCTGTGGCATGCCGCTTATGTGGTGGCTTTCACAACCCCTCAGCTTCCCCAATTTGCATGCAGAGTGTAAGCACGGAGAGACCAGGGGTGTGTTGGGAGGAACTAGAGTGAGGCTGGACATCAAATGCCCAGGCTGGTGCTACAGTGAATCACCTGCACTGAGTTGAGCAAGGGACTGTGGGATATGGCTGTCTTCCAAGGACTGTTCTATCCCTTAAAGGAAACATGTTCTTTTAATTAAAAAAAATACTCCTGACTTTGCCCCAGCCATCAATGACAGCTTGGATGGTGGGGACAACTGCTAACAGGCAAGCTTGAGCTCTGGGAAGGTCCTGTGAATACAAGGAGGAAATTGTGCAGAAGGTGGATGACTTTTACTGCAGGGTCCCTTCCTGTGCAATGCTACTGCCATCGGTACCCTCTTCCTGGTGCAAAAAATTGCAACAGAATAGCACTCACACCCCTGTGCCTGCACCCAGTATGGCTTCTTGTGTAGTTGCATAAATGGATAGGATTCAGTGCAGGGGGAGGGGGCACATCAGATTGTGTGTTTTGCTGAGTACCCTGCATGTGCGGAGCAGCGCTCTGCAGCTTTTCCTGGCTTTCTGCATGTGTGGAAAGAACAGGAAACTTTTTGGGATTGGGCCGTAGTTCAGGATTCTTACCCAGTCAGTCTGAGGCCTCCCACAAAACATTAACCAACAATGATGCCAAGTATGCAGTGCTGTTTTACTGATGTCAGATGTGGCCTACTATTGAGGAGGGGGGAGCTCATGTACCAAATTTAGTGATGACTAGAGAAGAGACAGAAATTCAGATAGAGAGGTGAAAGGCTAACATTTTATCTACTGCTTTCCTCAACTGATAGGATGCAAAGCTGCTTTAAGGAAGGCTGCAATTCACTGAACCTGTATGGATGGAAAAAGTAATGGCAAATTAATAGGAACGCCCTTCAAACCGCATGCTAGCTGCTATCAAGTGATGCTTTCCATTAGCTAAGCACCAGCAGCATTAAATAAGGCAGAAACATGGCAATTAATCTGTATGTAAGTGATAATTTGAAAGTCTGGTGGAGACCGCAGGGTGCTCGCTACATTAACTGTGGGAAGAAATGACATGTGCTGTCGATAATAAGCATTTAAGCAGTCAGCTCCAGTGAAAGTGAAGGAATTAACAGTAGGTGTTTCTCTCAGGGTTCATTCTTGAACTTGTGCTCACGTTTCTAATCCTTTAAATTGTATACCTCCAAGGGGGAATTGACCTCTGAGAGGAAGTTCCATCAGGATCAATAAAGTCCCACAGAATGAAATAACTTGGGCATTTCTTTCTTTCTTTCTTTCTTTCTTTCTTTCTTTCTTTCTTTCTTTCTTTCTTTCTTTCTTTCTTTCTTTTCCCTTCTTTCCTTCCTTCCTCTCTCAGTTTTAATCTTCATTCTGACTCATTTCTATACATCTTTCTCTCCCTTGCCATCAAACGAAGTGTTTGCTGGTCATTGGTCTCAGCAAGCTCATTTCTAATGCGACACTGCAGATTTGCACTGCATTTATCACTTCTGCTTCTGCACGAGGTATCAAGTATTCATTCCATCTTTGTCTTTGGTGGTTGATTCTCCTCATCCAGCCTCCCTTTTCTGTGGTGTACTCCAGGGCTCAATCCTTGTATTTTTTTTTTTGCTTCACAATCTACTTTATTCCCCTTGGACACCTCACACAATAATCTGAGCTCTCACTTCCATGCTGAAGATTCCCTGCTGCTCATTTCTGTTGCAATCCCTGAAAATTCCTCCCACTCTACTCTCTTCTACTGGATTACCTACAGTATATCAAAGTCTGGCTCTAGACCAATTTCCTGCACTAACGGTATCCAAGAATGAAGTGCTCCATTTGGAAAAGAGAAACTTCCTTGGCTGAAACACCTCAGCCTCCATTTCATTCCTTCACTCAGACCTCACCTTTGCCTCTTTGACCTGCAACTTTGGGGCTGTACTAACAGTGAACCTTTCTTATACTCCCGCATCTCCTGTATTTGCAGAACCTCTGTTTTTTCCATCTTGGTAACATTGCCATGTCTGCCAGTTCCTGGACCATTAATCTAATGATATCTTTCCTCATGCCTTCATCTCCTTTTGCCTCCACTATTTGGAACGTCTTGTTCTATGACCTTCCTAAGTCTCAGCTTTGAAGACTATAGCTTGTCTAAAATGCTGTTCCTAACCCCTACTTGTACCAAGAAATGTGACCACATAACCCTTAGTCTGTGTCTCCTAGAACATTCACTTTCAAAATGATCTTCTTTGGCTGCAGATGACACATCAAAAAGTGAGTCATACTTTCATGCTGGCAATTTGGTTCCAGGAGCAAACTTGGTTGCCAGGGCTTGGGTGGCCAGCTTGAAGAAAGCATACTGCCAGTGGTGGAAAAATCCTGGGTGGCTATAAGGGGAGACAAAATATGACTAAAGCAAATCTCCCCAAAATTCTATTTTCTCCTTAAATTATCCTATTGTTCTGGACCAACAAAAACAATTTGTATGAGCTTACACCCACCCCGCTTAGGTCTTGAGCCTCCTCTTCTACCAACCATGGCCCCCACCTCCACCGGATCCAGATCACTAGAAATGTAAGAGAAATCCTGAAGGTCCTGCTATGGGGGGGGGGGGCAAGCCATGGAGGACAGTGGATGGTGTAAGTACGTGGGGATGGCAAGTGTCTGGGCAGCGGAACAGACTAAATGGGGGCAGGTCAGCAAAGGAAGATAAACATTTGAATAAAAAAAAAATACCTTGTTTGTTTTCAAGTTCTGTAATGGGTATGCTCCCACCTATCACTGAAGTAGTCCCCCCCCGTCTCATCACTCTAATAATATCAGCCTCTTTTCTGTCTCATCTCTCAGACTTTCCCCCTATTAGTGGTAGAGCCATGTCTTCTGCTGCTCCTGCCATCTGGAACAGAGTGTCTACAGTGGGCCTGCCATCATGCAATGCAGTACCTTGCAGTGAATGACATGTCGCAAAATACTGCATAACAAAAGGCCTTAACTGCCATTGAATTACATTGTTCCTGCAGCATGCTGCAACACTCTGCAATTGTACTGCAATAATACTGGTACTATGTTGCATCCTGACTGGTGTTTCTGTATCTCACTCTGTCTTTCCACCTCACACTCCCTCATTATGTCTCAAAACGTTCTCTTTCCTCCCTTACCAGTAATTCATAGTTTTTCTCCTTACTATAACCATTTTCTTTGTTTTTTATGTTTGCTTTTGCACACGCGCAAGAAACGTAGTGCCACCATATGATCTTTTGGAGGTGTGCCGCCTGCTCTGCCAATGCCCTGATGCATTCTGCAGGCGTGACCACACCGCACCAATGAATGGCCTAGCTGTCTATGACAGCAGTTCAGATACAGTGGCGTGCAGTTAAAAGAAAACCACCATTGCAATCAGCGGTGGTAACGTGTAGGCAATTTGCATATAGACGGCAAGCGGCAGCAGTCACCAGCCACCTCTCAGTTCCATGAAGGCCGACGGGGGTGCCCAATCACCCTGTTGGCATGCCCCCTCCCCAGTTCATTTGCCGATGGGGTAGTCCAATTCCCATTGGCATAATGCCCCCCACATTTGTTGTGTGCCGAGGGGGTGCCCAATCCCCCCCAGCTCATGCATCCCCCAAGCACACTATATGACCGATGGGGGGGCCCAATTCCCATCAGCTCCAGCCCCCTGTCAACAAACACCCAGGTGGCCTGCTGGGAGCCCACATCAGCAGCCAAAAGCATCCTGCATAGTCATTTTTTTCCCTTTAAAAACAGGAAATGATCCCTCGCTGTCTCTGTTGCCCCTCCCCCAACCCGCACCCACCCTCTGTGCACCCCACATCCCTGCACCCCCATCACCCTATACTTCCCTCAGGAGCCCGGCATGATGATCTTCGGTGGACTGGAAACACATCTGCGCTCTTCAAAGCCGACCGCGAACTGAAGAAATGTTGGTAAGCTGTATAATGGCATAAATGGGGTGGTTTCAATTTAGGTGGATATCTCGCCCATTTTTGCGAATGTTGGCACCATATATTCAACATGGAGTTCTTATGACCTCACCTCATGAATTCAGTCACTGTCATGTCGTTATTCAGTCCTGAAAGGTAATTTCGCGGTCACTGTGCGTAATCACCTTTTGGGATCAATTAATAAAACAACAGTGTCACTGTTCATGAGGTGGCCTCCCAAAAGGCCTATGTTGCACATTTGGTAAAAAAATTTACAAAAATGACTGCGTTATGAGCGTGCATTGCACAGTTTCCATGCACACTCGTAACTTCACGCATTTGTAATATTTTCCCTCCAGATTTTCAACATTGCCATTTTTTCACTCCTCCTTATGAACAGTACAGCTGTCATTTTTCACATCCTGCCTGAAATGTGTTTTCGCATTTCCGGCACACAATATTTATTTATTGAATGATATCGGAATTACAATCCTTTGAGTCATAGACTCCTTTGCAAAGGCTCCATGTCAGTAAGAAACATACAACTAAGGATCACAAGCTTAACATTGGGTACAGATTACACCTTAAGCAGCAGTACAAACATTAAAACATTTAACACAATAGTAGAAAATTAAAGCATAGATAGAAGGATTAAACATTTGGTTCAGTGTACAAGTATGGTTACATCATTAGGGATCTTAAGGGAGGTCCCAGGTATACACTTGGATTCAACAATACAGTATTTGAGTATCGGAGGGTCTTATAAGTTAGGCCCTGAGTCATGAAAGAATAGAGGGAGATTGAGTATACTAGCTTGGGGCTTAGACGTGAGTGCTAAAAGGATGTGGGGGGGGTCCCTCTAGGCTGAAAACACGTTAGGTACTTTAACTATAGCCACAGGTTGCCGAATCTAGGAAAGTCCAAAGATTAGCTTTGAATTGACTGATACTGGATGTAAGGAAGATTGTGGATGGTAGGTTGTTTGGCCACAGTGGGGCATGATAATGGAAAGACCGTTGCCCAAGGGATGTTCTACAGTGAGGTACTAGTAAGGGGGGCAGTTGCAGAGTGTCTTGAAACCCTCCTGCACGAGGCTATTTGAATAAGAGGGTGGAGGCCTGCCGGAGTTTGTTTTATTAGTATTTTCCTAGGTAGAAGGCAGGTGTGATACTTTAACCTATCTTTGAAACTGAGAAAGCCAGTGAGCTGGTAAAGCTCACACGTATGGGTTTGTCTGCTACAGTTTGTGACCAGGTGGCAGGCTTTGTTGAGAGTGAGGTTTATGCTACTTAGGGCCGTGTGATCCACAGTCCCACAAATTACTGTGCTGTAGTCAACCAAAGGTAATATTGAGGAGGACACTGCTAGATGCATCGCTTGCGGGGGAAAGCAATGTCTATGCCTAAAAAGTCTCCCTACCCTGGTATTGACTGAGGAGGATACTTGTTCGATGTGGTCGTGGTAGGTAAGAGAGGAGTCTAACCAGACTCCCAGGTATTTAAAAATGTTAACCTATTCTAGATCAACGCCACAAGAGTTTATGATGGTTTGTGATAACATGGTCACTGTGGGAAATCAGTGTTCAGGACAGATTAAGAAAATCACAGTGACACTGTTCATGAGCGGAGGTCACAAAATGTCTATGTTGAAAATTTGGTGAAATAATTCCACTAAATGACTGTGTTACTAGCGTGCGTTGCAGTTTCCACACACACTCGTAACTTTGAGAATTTGCACAGTTTCCATGCACACGTGTAACTTTGAGAATTTGTAATATTTTCAAGCAAGATTTTCAGCATTGTCAGTTTTGTACACCTCCTTATGAACTGCTGTAATTTTTCACATCCTGCCCGAAATGTGTTTTCGCACATCTGGCATACAATGGCGTGATTGCTGTGGGAAATCAATGTTCAGGACAGATTAAGAAAAGTGTTGTGACACTGTTCATGAGCAGAGGTCACAAAATGCCTATGTTGAAAATTTGGTGAAATAATTCCACTAAATGACTGTGTTACGAGCGTGCGTTGTGCAGTTTCCACATATGCTTGTAACTTCAAGCATTTTTTTTTATACTTTATATTTATTATATTTTCATTTGCAAAATCATAGGACAGTTTTTACAGTGTATAAGTTAAGACAGCACATAATTACATCAGTCAGATATGTAGCAATACATTAGTCAAAGGTCTCAGGACAACTTACATATTTTACAAAGCAATTCATATAATGAGCACTAAGACATTTACAGAAACCATCATCTGGGTCAATATATTTCTAAGGTACAAAAGTAGGATCTAAAGATGAAATATATAGAATCCATTTCCTCCATTTAAGCTCAAATGCAGACCATGTATCTGTGCTTTAAGCTATTAATCTCTCTAATACATACATTTCTCCCATTATTCCCCCCAGCTCTGTATGTTTGGAGACATCTTCTTCCCCCAGTTTCTAGTAATTGCTTTTTTAGCTGCCAACATATATGTGATTAACAGTGATCCTCTGAGTATTGGGAGACCCTCTGGCAGAACTGAGAGTAATACTAGCTCAGGGGTCAACACAGCTTCTGCATCTACCAATTATTTTAATGCCCCTAAAATATTTTTCCAGTAACCTGCTAACTGCGGGCATGCTCAAAAAATATGGAACTGATCAGCAGATATTTCTCCACAATCTCTCCAGCAATTGCTTGGTGTCCCTGATGAGAACTTGGCCAGTCTTGCCGGTGTATAGAAAAATCTATTTCTAGCTTTCCAGGCAAATTCTCACCAATAGGGGACTCCCAAACGTCCCATTGAGAATTTAGTATACTTTTCCCAATCCTCCTTTGATACCTGGAGTGGAAGCTCTTTATTCCAGGCATTCAGAATTCCCTGAGTTGAATTTTTTGATAATTCCCTCAAAAACCTATATATTAGTCCCACAAAGTGGGGCCACATCTGACCTCTCCCAGTGGTCATGGCTAAAGTAAGAAATGAAGGGGGGATCTGGGAGCCTACTAAAGGCTGGTCCTTTATGTTCAATGTCCTCTCTTAAGCTTGTATAAATTGGAAAGTCTTGTTGTGGAAGATTGTAAGTTTCTTAAAGTTTAATAAATGAGAGGATCCCCCTAGCGTTCACCAAGTGGAACATAAATTTAAAACCTTTTTGCCTCCATTGAATCAAAGTAAAGTGTTCTAAGGTAAGAGATTGGGTTCCAAAATTTAACAGATGAAGATAGGGACCTACTGGTTCTAGCTCTCATTAAGGAATGAGTCTCCTCCAAGTCTCCACAGTAGAATTTGTACTATAAATAAGTCTAGGTCTTTTATTTACTGGGACATATAACAATTGTAAAAGTTCGCTCCCCTCCCTCACCCCATTAAGGGTGAATTCCAAATTCTTCCAGGGTATGTCATAAATTGGATTATTTCAATTGAAAACTCGAGCTATCACAGTGGCGTAAGCATACATCTGAAGATCAGGCAAATTTAAGCCTCCCTTATTTTTTGGTAACATTAATGTGGACCACCTGATTCGAGTGTTTTTCCCAGCCCAGACAAATCTCACCAAAGACTTATTCCAGGAGGGAAAATACATTCCATCTGGCATCGTTGGTATAGTCTGAAAAAGATATAGCAGCCTTGGAAGAATATTCATTCTAATAAGATCCACCTTAGAATATAATGATAAATGAAGTTGGGACCACTGATGTAGATCAGACTCAATTTTTTGTGTTATAGGTTCATAGTTTACCATAGTGAGATGCATTAACTGGTTTGCTAACTGTATGCCTAGATATTTTATCTTGATGCTGTTCCAGCACAGAGGCAAACTACCCTTCAGTGTCTGTGAGGGGGAAGAATGAAAGGGGAGAACTTCCCTTTTTCAGGAATTTATTTTATATCTGGAGAACTGAGCAAATTGCTCAAGTACCTCCCATATTGCTGGAATAGGGGACTCTGGATTCGATACTGACAGTTAAATGTCATCCGCATATAAAGCCAACTTCCAGGATTGATTGTCCAGCTGAATGCCCTCAATTTTTTCTGATTTTCTAAGCATCATAGCCAAGGGTTCAATATAGATGGCAAATAACAAAGGCAATATGGGGCATCCCTGTGTAGTGCCTCGCTGTAGCTTAATATGAGGTGTGATACTGCCATTAAGTTTTATATAAGCCCTTGGTTCAGAATATATTTGCTCCAGACAATTCACAAATTCCTTCAGAAACCCAAATGACACTAGTGTTCCCCATAAAACTCTCTAGGATACCCTGTCAAAAGCCTTATTGGCATCTAAACTGACTAAAGCCAAGGGGGTAGCTGAGTTAACCATATAATCCATCAAGTGGATTGTTCTTTGTACATTATCTGCAGTCTGATGCATGCATAAAAATCCTGCCTGATCTGGATGTATCAGGGTAGGCAGTATAGTCTCTAACCTATGGGCCCATATTGCCATGTATATCTTATAATCATTATTTAAAACCAAAATGGGTCTGTATGACTCTAAATTTAATGGATCTTTACCTGGTTTTAGTATAGCTGAGATAGCATATGACCATGAAAGTGGGGGTGGGTGGGGCATCTCCATGCTGCACCTCTTAAAAAGGTTTTTGCATCAGCTGGGTCAATTTTGAAAGAAATGTCTTATACCATTCAGCTCCAAAGCTGTCTGGGCCTGGGCTTTTTAAAGTTTTAGAATTTTTAACTGCTTTCTGGATCTCTATAGTAGAGATAGGGCATAGAAGTGAAACCTGCTGAGATTCAGACAAGTGTGGGAAGTTAAGAGGAGACAAGAAATTTTTTATATCCTCCAGGGAGGGGGGTGTAGGATCAGAGTATAAATCTGCATAGTATTGTTGGAATGCTTTCAGAACTGCAGGAGTTTTATTAAGAATATCTCCTGTTAAGGGGTCTCTAATCTTTGTAATAGTGGCAGTCTGCTTAAATCCTCTAGTAGGCCTAGCTAAATTTCTGGCACCTTTAGGACCTCCCTCATAATAGTATCTTTTAAGATATAATAAAGACATTTGCATCTTATGATCTAAAATGGATTGTAATTCCGATTGAATTTGTCTAAGATCAAGTTGTGAAACTCGTTCCCCTCTGTCTCTCTTCTGCTGTAATTCTTGTAGCTTATCTTGTAATATTTTGTATCTGGATTTCTCTCTGTTTATTTAGTCTGGAGGAATAAGAGATAATCTTTCCTCTAATCACAACCTTCAGAGTATCCCAGAGGACAGTAGCTGAAATAGAAGGGTCTGCATTCTCCTTTAAGATTTGTGTGATGCTATCTACAATTCTCATCTTAAACACCGGATCGTTCAAAAGAGAAAGATTCAGTCTCCATAAAGTTGTTTTATGAGTTTTGTTTAATCCCACCTTAATAAAGAGAGGTATATGGTCTGAGAGGAGGCGAGCTTCCAGGGGTATATCTTGGATCATATCTAAGTGCTCTGTAGAAGTAAAAAAATAATCTATTCTAGCTGATGTGTGAAATCTAAGGGAGACAAAAGTGTGTCCCTTCACAGAGGGGTAAAAATGGCACCATATATCTGTAAGACCCATCTTAGGTATCTGGGGTTTTTAAAAGTTATTAAGTGGGAGTAAACCTATGTTGTTTAGGGAAAGTGGAGTTTTTCTGCGAAGACATTATTAATTTGAAGTCGCCTCCTATCAGCATTACCCACTTTTGCTTTTCAAGCAGTCTATTAAAGAACTGTCTCAGTAGTGAGGGAGATGATCCTGGTGGCAGATAAACACTCACCATTGTCATATCAGCCTCATACAACCGCCGTTGTACTATGACAAAATGCCCATTATTATCTGAATAGACCTCCGCTTTAGTGAATGGAGTAGTAGTTGGAATCAAAATAGCCACTCCACGCCTTTTGTCCGACTTACTAAATGAAGAAAAAACAGTGAATCTGCCACCTGCAGCAAGCTTAGCATGTTCCCCTTGTGACAAATGTGTCTCCTGTAAATAAATGCAGTCTGCGTTCTGCTTCCGCAAATATTGTTGTAGTCTAGCTCTTTTTATAGGATGATTAATTCCATTAATTTTTAATGACAATATCCTAGTTGTTTCTAATACCATATATTTTCATTTGATAAAGCATTACTGATTATTACAATTTCTCCCTTCCACCACTCCCCTTCCAATCTCAACAAGGATCTACAAAGTCTCCGGGATGTCTTAATAATGGTTCCAGCAAAAAATATCTTATCTTGTCTTAGATATCCTGTCATCTGTCCAGTGCCATGTAATCTAACTAAAGTTTTCTTACTGTCCCTTATCAACCAAAAATAACTTATTATCACATATATAACTGTAACTAGCCACTGTAAAATGCTAATGTAAGTGGTGTATCCAGTAATCTGGAAGGATAGCTGTCCAATAATGATTGACAGTAAATCGGAAACATATATACATATAGGTATTGCTTTTAGTATTATTCTATACTGTAGGAGCTTTAGGACTTCCAAATGTGGGGAGAGAAATAAAAAACTCCAAATTTCCAGTAGAAACTGCTCCTGGAGCATTTGAACTCTCCCTAAAAGCGAAAGGAATCCCTTAGCATTGCTGTTAGGGGCCTTTGAGGAGCCAGTAAACTGTTCCCCTTTAAATAAGGCAAAAACAACATAGGAAAGGAATAAATAACTCCAAAGAAGATCTTTAGGGATGTCCTCCAAGAGCAGCATAGAGCTCAAAAACTGCTCCCTTCCCCATTCCCTGCTCCCCAAACTTTCTGAAAATTATTTCCCCCTTATGTTACTTTGATTATCGATGGAAAAAGAAAGAGCCTGCAATTAGCATGAACAAATAATTATGTTTATAACTTCTAGTCCACCATTAGAAGGCACTTAGGTTATTTAGTTACTGGTTGTTATTTATCTAGCAAATTGTTTAAGGTAGCATCTGTTCATCATGCAGTCACCTATTCCAGGCTCAGAGCAGCTCATTAAAATAGAAAGCACTCTTCAGGCTCGAAAAACAGATGGCGCAGCACATATTTTTCAAACTTTCTCTCCTGCTCACTCAGCCAAACAAGTTTCTCTGTAAATTTCAAGTATTGTCACTTTTTGCTTCCCTCCTGTTAACCGCTAGAGTAGTTTTGATAGTTCCCAGTTCTTGTTGTTTTCTCTGTTTTCTGTTAGAATTAGACTGCCAGCCAACTTGGCGTTTTTCTGGATTGTTGCTACCCAAACTTCATTCAGGAAAGGGCAGGTCCATTTTTGTAAGTTCTTCTTTTGCTTCCTGAGCTTTGGAGAACTCCCTCTTTCCAGTAGGCAGATGAACAATTAGCCGCTCGGATAAGGGTTTTAATTTGTGCCCTGCTGCGGTACTGGAAGTAACGGTAAATAGGCACGTCGTAAGTGAGTAATTTTTGGTGCATAGTCATGATCAAGATATATGCGAGTTGGACCATAGTAAACTTTCTGGCGCCACCATGCTGTAAGCAGGATATATTCTCTTGTTACATAGCTGTTAAACAAAGAATTACTGACCTTGGAGGAATATTTGCAGTGGTAGGCTTAGGTGCCAATGCCCTATGCACTCTCTCTAGTTAGAGGTTGAAATCTTTTGGCAGTTCTAAGGCTGTATGTAACAAAGCTTCAACAAATTCCTTAATGTTAGTTCCCTCAGAGTCCTCAGGTAGACAATAAATTCTAATGTTTTTGCAGCGTGCTCTGTTCTCAAAATCTTCTTGGTGATCAATTATTTGTTCTTGCATCTCTTTCATCTGCTGTACCATTTGTTCCAGATCGTCCATTCTATTCTCAGTTACCGTAGCAGTTCTCTCTTGTTCGTCTACTCTCTGCTCTAATTGTATCACATCTCTTCATAACTCACTGTACATTTCTTTGATTTCTGCACGAAAAGTGAGCATCTCTTGGTAAATTAGGTCAAGTTTTGCCTTCTTCGCTTTAGCTTTTGGTTGTTTCCGCTATGATTTAACCAGGCTCCTTTTAAGATCTGCAGAGTCGCAGTTATCTGATGCGACTGAGGACTCTGATTCGGTTCCATCAGCTATCTCCTCCATCTGCTGTGTTTCGTTACAAAATTGAATCTCTCCAATTCTCTACACTTTCCTCTGATTTTGTGATGCAAAATCTTTTTAAGAAATATGCAGAATTACAGCTGAAGTGTAGTTTTTTTAGCTTGGGTAGACGCAGTTCTCTTTCTAGGCTGTCATTTCTTGGGGGGCAGAACCGGAAGTCCACTTCAAGCATTTTTTATATTTTCATTCCAGATTTCAACATTACAATCTCTTCGCATCTCCCTATAAATGGTACAGCTGTCATTTTTCACATCCTGCCTGAACTGTGTTTTCACACATATGCTGCAGAATGATGGGGTCACTGTGTGAAATCAATGTTCAGGACAGATTAACAAAATCACAGTACCACTGTTCATGAGCAGAGGTCCCAAGTGCTTTTGTGAGATGTGGGGTTACAAAATGGCCATGTTGAAAATTTGTATTGCAAATACCAACAAACTCCCAGGGTGTTAGGGTTTCTAAACATAACATCCCACCCTGTACAGACTGACAGGTGTCAGGGTTGTGCCTTTGGATTGCCAGCTGTAATGCTCACGCCATTCCACCTCTACTCCCACCCTAAAGCCAGTGACAGGCATTGAGGTGTGCCTGGAACTCTTCAGCCCCACAGTTCACCCCATACTCCTATACTGCACCCATTTCAGCGTATGTCCTTATGACATGGGGTGATGGTCAAGCCGAACACCCCAAGGCACACCTCAACACTTTTCAGTGTCAGCAGGATAGGGTGAAGGGAAATGCTGTGAGCTTTATGGACAGTGACCCAAAGACACACCCCAATGCCTGTCCATCTCTGCAGGGTGGAGGTGGGGTTGGCGTGAGTTCAATACTTCACTGCCATTCCTATTCTGCATCTGTCTAACTCCTGCATGGCCAATGCTAATATCAGCAAGCAAACATTTGGCATTGGCAAATGCTTGTTTTGTTGTTTAGTTTTTTTTTTTGCTTACTTTGGCTTCCTGACTGACAGTTATTCTAGCTTGCACTACCTGCTTACCAAGTGCCTGATATTGTCTGTGCATTTTGTAAGTCTCTCTCAGTTGTACATATCGTACTACACTGTTCAGCTCAAACATTTTATCCCCTATATTTTGTATTCTGTAGTCTCTATTTTGGGGGTTTACCCCCACTCGAAAGTGTTTTGAGATACAATTAATATTGCAAAAATAAACTGTATTATATTCAAACATAATAATGTACATCAGTCGATCTATGGTTCACAATATGCAACCTCCCACTACTCCAGCTTCATTCCATGCCCTGAGGTCCTGGGGTTCTTTCTCATTTGAAAGAGATCCCATCCTGTACTCTTTTCACCTCCATGAGGTATGTATAAATTTCTGTCATACACCCTTTTGGTCTTCTCTCTTCCAGTGTGTACATGTTGAGATCCCTCAGTCTCTCTTCATAGACCTATTGATGCAAAACCTGCACCATTTTAGTTGCTCTTCTGTAGACTACCTCCACCCTGTCTATGTCCTTTTTGAGGTGCGGCCTTCTAAACTGGACACAATACTTCAGGTGTGGTCTCTTAAGCAAGCAATACAGTGACAGCACCACATCCCTACTAGTCTTGGAGTCAATACCTCTCCCTATGTATCCCAGCATTCCATTGGCCCTACCCACTGATTTGTTACACTGCCCTGCCACTATGAGCAAGGACCCTGGTTTTCCGTTTTTACCAGTAACACTGGTAAAAATCAAGGAATCCTTCTTGGTATGCGGATTTTGAATTCTTGTACTGGTGCCTCTTGGAAATTGCATGTTCCTGCACAGAATCCCTAAGATTTCAGCATCTTTTTTTTTTTATTTTCTCTTTCTATGTCCCCTTCTCATAGCATCAGTCTTCACTTTTCAGAGACTCCTAGGCTGTGTATGCCCAAGCTTTACCCCAGGTAATTCTCAGCAGCTCCTGTGGGCCTGCCCCATCCTGCCTGGGTTGTACCCCCAGGTGTAACGGGAGGGGACCCCAGGTCATCCCCTCCACTGTCCCTTAGTGTGTGTTGGGTAGCCTAGCCTGTCCCTCATGAAGCCTGATTATGAAGTCTGGGGCAGCTGGGTCCCTTCTACCAGTGGCCAATGTGGGGTGATTATTTCTGGTTTACTGATCTCTGTCCCCAAGGGCACCAGCACTCAAGAGGATCCAAGGAGGTAGGGCACATAGAGACATGCCACTGCTCCAGATTCTGTCCAGCGTCCTCCATTTTGCACCACCACCTGTGGTCACCCAAGTGGCAGTAAAGCAGCAGGACCTACAGCCCACCCTCCCCCCAGAGGAGGAGAGCAGCCCCTGGGGGTTCTCAATCCTACTCCCCTAGCCAGACCTCCAGCCACCCGAGTTTGCTTCTGACCCCGGGTCGCGGGCATTGCAAGCAGTAGCGCTACCGCATCACTGGAAGGCTGGACCAGACTTCAGCATCTTAAAATAAATACTGCTTTGCTTTGCATTCTTTCTGCTTTGCTGTGTATAGAGTCAGTAAGGAAACCACCCGCACTGCTTTCTTGTAACCAGTCATGCTTCAGTTTAGCCACCCATGCTTCCCACCAACCTCTCCATCAGATGAGGGCTACTTTCCTTCCTGAAACCACAGTTTTCATTTAGTATGTGCCTAAACATCTTTTATTGTTTATATTACACTGGATGATACAAAAAAAAATACAAGTATCAGCACACATGGGCAGGGCCACTGGAAAATTGCTGGAAAGTAACCTGACATTGCAGAGATTTTTTGGAAAACTTGCTGGGAAATTGCAGGAGTTCTACTATGCACCCTAAGTGCTTCACAGTAAACCCTTTACTGTTTTCTGCAGCATATATTAGTCAGCATAAACTACTAAGTGAATACTCTGAAACTTGAATGTATTTTAAATAGGAAGTTAAAAGTATGTTCCTAAAATGAATCCTATACGAATAAGATGTGTTGCCTCTCTTCCAAAACTTAAAATCATCTGCCACATACAGTGCTAAATAGATTCTGTTTAGTGAGTCAAAGAAAATTAATATTAAGTAAATTCAGAATAAACATATTTTATCTGTTTCTGGATGTAGAATAAGGAAGCCTGATCAAAAACTATTTACAGTGCTCTGTCAGCTATTCACCCACTTTGGTGTAAGAAAAAATAAACAGATGGAGTGGCAAATAATTCAGTTTTAGTAAAATGTAAACTGTTTAATGTTTATTGTGTATGGCAGCTTGGATTCAATGCTAAGAAGTGCAAGGTAATGCAGTTGGGGAAACAAAAACCCAGGGGAAGAGTACACAATGGGGGATGAGATACTAACAACAAGCATTTGTCAATGACGAATGTTTGCTTGCTGGCATTGGCAGTGGTAGTGTAGAAGTTACAGAGCTGCGTAATAGGAATGGCAGTGAAGTATTGAACTGAAGCCAACCTCACCACCACCACCCTGCAGAGAGTGACAGGCATTGGGGTGTGCCTTTGGGTCATCAGGCATAACGGCCACGCCATTTCACTACACCCCACCCTGCAGACACTGACAAGTGTCACGGTGTTCCTTGGGGTCTTTGGCCCTTATGCGCACCCCCATTCCATTAGGAAATATGGTGAGATGGGTGCGATATAGGAGAATGGGGTGAACTTTGGGGCTGAAGAGTCCAAGGCATACCTCGATGCCTCTCACTGGCTGCAGGGTGTGGAATGGTATGAGCATTACAAGCAAGAATCCCAAGTCACACCCCTGATGCCTGTCATTCTCTACAGGGTTGGGCATTATGGTTGGAAACCCTAATACCTCAGGCATTCATTGGTATTTTCACTCCAAATTTTCAAAGTGGTTTTTTTGTGACCCCACCTCATGAACAGGGGGAATATCAGTTTCTTAGCCGAAAGCTGCTTATGCACAGTGACTACGGCATTTAGCACCACAGGTGCAAAAACATTCCAAACAGGATGTAAAAATGACAGCTGTACTGTTCATGGGAGGTGTAAAAATGGCAATGTTGCAAATCTGCAGTAAAATATAAAAAAAATGGCGAAGTCACAGGCGACATAGAAATTGTGCAATGCACACCGTGAATATAATTAGGTTGGGGATTTTTACAGCAGATTGTCAACTCAGGCATTTTGGTGCCTCCGATCATGAACAGTGTCACTGTGATTTTCTTTATCTGTCCTGAACAATGATTTCCCACAGTGACCACGCATCTCTGCACTGAAAGTGTGAAAACACACTTCCGCCATGTTGTGAAAAATGACAGCTGTACTGATCATAAGGAAGTGTGGAAAAATGCCACTGGTGAAAATCTAGACTGAAAATATTACAAAGTCATGAACTTACGAGGGTGCATGGAAACTGTGCAATGCTCACTCATAACACAGTCATTTTACGGACTTTTGTCAACAAATGTTCAACATAGCCATTTTAAGACCTCTGCTTATGAACAGTGTAACTGTGATTTTCTTAATCTGTCCCAAACATTGCTTTCGCACACCAACAGCACCATTGTGCGCTACATGTGCGAAAACACATTTTGGGCGACATATGAAAAATGGCAGCGGTATTGTTCATAAAGAAGTGTAATAAAATGGCAATGTTGAAAATCTGGAGTGAAAATATTAAATTTGCAAACTTACGAAGATGCATAGGAACTGCTAGCTACGCAAGTAAAACAGTCATTTAGGAATTTTTCACCAAATTTTCAACATAGCCATTTTAAGACCTCTGCTCATGAACAGTGTCACTGTGATTTTCTTAATGTGTCCCATACATTGATTTCAAGACATCGACTGGCGCCTATCAGCAACATGGCGAAACACATTTTGGGCAAGATGTGAAAAATGACAGCTGTACTGCTCATAAGGAGGTGTGGTAAAATGGCAATGTTGGAAATCTGGAGTGAAAATATTGAAAATTCATGGAGTCCTATGAGCATGCGAGGAACCGCGCAACGCACCTTGTAAACAGTCATTTTTGATGCTCAACCAAATTTTCAAAATAGGCTTTTTGAGAGCCCACCTTATGAACACTGGCAGTGTTGTTTCATTAATTGATCCCAAAGGTGATTTCGCACAGTGATCTGGAAATCACCCTTCGGGCCCGAATAACACCATGACAGTGACAGCATTCATGAGAGGGATCCCAAAACCCCATGTTGAAAATTTGTGCAAGAATTCTAAAATGCCTGAGATATGCAACAAAGTTGAAAAACCCTATCTATCCCATTATACAGCTTACCGGCATTTCCTCAGTTAAGTAGTCGACTTTGAAGACTGCAGACGTGTTCCAGTCCACAAAGATCGTCGCACCAGACTCCGGAGTAAGTATGGGTGAGGGGATGTGGGGAGGTAGGGTGCGAGGGTGGGTGCGGGTTGTGGGGGGGCAGGGAGACTGCGTGGGACCAATTTTTCTTTACAGGTAGTTTTTTTTTTTTAAATGACGACGCGAGACATTTGCCACACTGGGGTGGGCTCCCAGCGTGGCACAAGGATGGCTGGTTGGGGGGGCGTGGAGCCGACTGGGGATTGGGCACCCCCGTTGGCCATAGCATCTATTGCCACACTGGGGTGTGCTCCCAGCGTGGCACCCTGTACTCTGGGGGGAGGACAGTGAAGCTGATGGGGATTGGGCACCCCTGTTGGCTATACCAAGAGTTGCCATGCTGGGGTGGGCACCCAGTGTGGCATGTGGAAGGCTTTGGGGGGGAAGCGCAGCACAGCGAAGGGGGATTGGGCACCCCCGTCAGCTGTACAATGTGTGCGTGGGGGGGCAGCATGCAATATGCATGTGTGTGTGTGTGTGTGTGTGTGTGTGTGTGTGTGTGTAGGGGGAGCTGCACATGAGCAGGTGATATCTGATCGCTGCTCACTGAAGCGTAGCTCCCCCTTTCAACTGTACGCCACTGCATTTTGGAGCTGTCATAGACAGCTCCAGCATGCATTGGTGGACTGGGGCCACACCTGCCAACACACTGACTGAATTGGAAGAGGGGGTGACACACCTCCGAAAACTCGGATGATGGCACTGTGTTTCTTGCACATGCGTGCAAGCAAACATAAAAATGGAAAGGGACCTGGGGGTAGTCATATCAGATGACCTAAAGGTGGGCAAGCAATGTGAGAGGGCAGCAAGGAGGGCTGGGGGGATACTGGGATGCATAGGGAGAGGCATCACCAGTAGAAAACAGGAAGTTATTATCCCTCTGTACAGACAGCTGGTGAGACCCCATCTGGAGTACTGCGTGCAGTTCTGGAGACCCAATCTCCGCAAAGACATAGACAGGATGGAAGCTGTCCAGAGGAGGGCAACTAAAATGGTGCAGGGTCTGCACCAGAAGACTTAAGAAGAGAGACTTAAAGAGCTTAATATGTATAGCCTCGAGGAAAGGAGGGAGAGGGGGGACATGATAGAAACTTTCAAGTACCTCAAGGGAATCAACAAAGTCCAAGAGGGTAGCATCTTTCAAAAAAAGAGGTGTGCAAGAACAAGGGGCACAATTTGAAGATGGGGGCTGCTCAGAGGTAATTTAAGGAAGTATTTTTCACAGAGAGGGTTGTGGATGCATGGACGGCCTTCCAGAGAGGTTGTGGAGTCAAAAACCGTGGTGGAATTCAAGCATGCATGGGACAGTCATAAGGCAATTCTAGGGGGTGGGGGTAGGAAGAAGTAGGCTGCTGGTTAACTAGGATCTGCAGCTTATCCATTAGGTAGGGAAATGGGCAGACTGGGTGGGCCAAGCGGTCCTTATCTGCCGTCAAATTCTATGTTTCTATGTTCATAATTTGCACTATAGGTACTATGCACTATTATTGAAATCATATATTAAAACATATGTGGGTGTTATTATGGTTAGCAGTATAGCATAGTGGTTAGAATAACAAACAGTGATTGAACTGAGTACATCCAGCAGACTTGGGTTTTATTCCCACAATCTCCACTTGCATTCTGTGTGGCTCTGGGCAAGTCACTTAACCTCCCAGTGCTCCTAGGTCACCCCTGAAAACAGGAAGTTCTGGTTTGTGGGCCTTACCCGGTTTACAAAGAATATTTTTTAATTTTTATTTATTTATTTATTCTAGGATTACAAGTACCTTTGAGCCAAGGCTCTTTTACAAAGGTTCCATTTCAGAAATAACAAACAACAAGGAAGCAACAGTGAAATAAGAGTAAACAATTCATGTACAACAGTGCTATTGAAAGGGGTCAATTATAGGAAGAGTAAGGGGTAGAGGATGAGGAGAAGTGTAGATAGTTAACAGAGGCAGCTATAGTAAGATGGTGAACACAGCTAGGGCACATATGCCCACAAGGAATGGGTAGGGTTAGGCACCCGGGGGTGGCAGAGAAACAGGGAGGGAGGATGAAGATGCAGCCAGAGGCATTTGTTGAAAAATAAATGGGAAGGAGTGATAGAAGAGAAAAAGGAGGCAGGGTCGGGGGGATAAGTGCTATAATGGGGGCCAGGAGAGACTAATGAGGTGGTATGAAGACCTGAGATTTGAAGTGGTGCCTCAGGAGCTGGGGGGATGGGGGATGGGGGGCCAGGGGTTAAGCAGTATATAAGTTAGGATTTAAGCTATGTAGGTCATCATCTAGGAGAGGCAGTCACAGGAGCTAGAGGCAATGAGATGGGCCCAGAGTCTGGTTTTGAACAGACCTAGTGTTGAGGCAGAGGAGATGGTGTGGTTGAAACCATTCATCCATAGAGGAGCCCTGTAGGTGAAGGATCATTGGCCCTGTGTAGTTCGACAGCGAGGAACTTGTAGAATCTGGGTTGTCGAGCTCCTGGTGTTCTGTCAGTTGGTGTTTTGATGTAACAAGGCAGTAACACCGGGGGGGGGTGTGAGGCCAAGGTTGATTTTTCCCGCCATAGCACATGTGAGATACTTTATATGATTGGAGAGCTGGAGCCATCCAGATTGTTCATAAAGGGCACAGGTGTGGGTGAAGCGGTGGGCACCAGTTGTGAGTCGGCATGCTTTGTTAAGAGCAGTCATTATACGTTGGAGAGCGGACGTTGTGGTGGAGCTGGAGATAATGAGGCCATAATCAATAATTGACACCACAGAGCTCTGGATGGCAATCTTTAGGGCCTCTGAGGTGAGGTGAGGTGCTGCCTGTGCCTGTAGAGTAATCCAAGGCGTGTGCTGGCAGCTTTAGCCACGCTGCCAATGTGAGCCATATAGGAGAGATTGGGGTCAGGCAGAATCCCTAGGTATTTGAAAGAGTAAACTTGTTCAAGGACAGTCCCCTGCCTGGTAAAGATAGCAAAGGGGTGTTGCTTGTAATGGTTATGTGAACTGCAGAATAGCACGGACTTGGTTTTCTTGTGATTGAGGACTAGTTTGTGATTGGAGAACCATGTTTCAACAGCACTGAATCCTAGTTGGAGGCTGTGTTGTAGTGGTGAAAGGTCCTTGTGCGTAGAAAAGACAACAGCATCATCCACATACAGGATGATTTGTTCTGAGCAGGATTGTGGTAGGGAGTTTAAAAAGAGGCTGAAAAGGAGAGGGCCCAGTATGGACCCCTGAGGTACTCCGGAGCGGACAGGCAAGGTGTCCGAGATAGCATTGGCAATTTTTACTCTTTGAGAGCAGTTGTCAAGGTAGCTTCTGAACCAGTGGGCTGAGTCCAGTGTGAGGCCAGCAAGGAGTAATTGGTCATACAGCAGCCGATGATAGACTGTGTCAAAAGCCTTCGAGAGGTCAATGAAAACAGCCCCTGTAAGAAGTCCTTTATCAAGGGATCTATGCACTGCAATATTTAAAAAAAAAGCCAATGCAGGTTTACTATATCATACAGTAGTCAGGGTACCCTATAATTTACCTGAGTTTTACTCAGGCTGCAGTCAATTATAGGTAAATATAAATTTGCAGATTCATTTTATGTGTTTTATAAGCTTGTTTTTAGACTTTGGTCAGGTTTGTATTGTATTCAGGTTGTAGATTGCTAAGCGGAGGATCACTGTTACCAACTAGCTTATTCAAGTTTATAATCAGCAGGGCCATCCAAAATCATAAGTTGTTTGAATGAAAACTAGTCTGAATGAAAGTATGATCACAAGGAAGAAATTGCCTTACCACCGCTTAAAAAAGGACTTCACAGTTAGCACCCCATTTAGGTGAATGGTATCATTTGCACCTTTTCTCCCACCTGCTGTTTCAGTCTCTGTGGCAACAAAAAGATTTCTGATAGACTGCTTCAACAAAATTCAAATGTTAAGTGATGTTTAAGTGTACTTGTGCTTGGCCAGTGGATCTGCCATATGGCCCAATTGCTGCAGACACACTACTTGCCACTATATAATGCCATTATGGGTGAGTGGGTTGCTGCAAACACACCCGAGCCAGAAAGCACACTCAATGACACACGGAAGTTAAAACCCCAAGGGATGTATGATGCTGGTGGGCAGAGTGGTGCTCAATTCACATTTGATCTCAGACATGAAAACTGAGACACTCCCTTTTCATGGAGACCAAGTAAAAAAAGCATCCACATGTTTAGGAGATGCATGATTTTCCATTTGAGGGTTCTCCACTAATCACTTTCGGATTTTTCAGGTGCAGACACTTTATATCAAAGATGCAAATTCAGGCAGTTTTTTTTTTTTGCTTCTCCTACTCTCAGGCCTGCCAAGGACCCCTACCACTGCTGCTGAGCCCCTACCACCACCCACTGTCCCTTATTGCTGTGCTACAGGCAACCTGAAATAACCCTTCATGGGGTGAGCCCCTACCTTTGTGAGAGGCTACCAGAGGAGGAAAATCACCCCAAAGGGCTTCTGTGTATCCCGAGCACAGCAGGGGTAGGAACAGACATGTAAATCTGGAGCTTCAGGCATATGGAGGGACCAGCAGTCGTCCTCTGGTTGGCCAGTGGGTGTTTTCCCATTTTCTTGTGTGCGTGATGGGCCACATGATGTCAAGGCAGAAAATGATGTCTGTCACGCTCCCTCCTGCAATGAGAGCCGACGTGTTGCCGTGCCTCTGGCCTCCACCAAGGGCCAGCAAACGCTGAACCATGAATCCACCTTCCTGCCCAGGAGAAGGCGAGTGGTCACTGGACACTCGAGTCTTCACCCCCAACTGGCCCTCCAACACCAAAGTCTTTTCCTGAACCCAGGTCAGAGGTGTTACAGGCAGAATTCCAATTCAGGCAGTTAAATGATAGATAGGAAAAAATAAAAGTGGTCCACCTTCATGGTGGTGGGTCTGATTAATTCACATCTGAGTTCTAACAAGCAAAGTGACCAAGTAATTTGTAACTTGTGCATGTGTGGTGTGGGTGTTGAAGGAAGGGGATCATAGTGCAGTAACTACTGCCATCACCCCTGAGGAATGGCAAGTGCATTGTTGCTACTGCTGTCACATCTGAGGGGTGGGGCCGAAGTGCTTCTGCCATCACCACTGGTGGATGGGGAATATAGTACTGCTGCCGTCCCACTTGAGGGATGAGGCCCATAGTGCTGATACTGCCATCACACCTGAGGGATGGGGAATGTAGTACTGCTGCCATCACACCCGAGGGATGGGGCCCATAGTGCTGATACTGCCACCACACCTGAGGGATAGGGAATGTAGTACTGCTGTCATTACACCTGAGGGATGGGGGCCATATTGCTGATACTGTCATCATACCTGAGGAATAGGGAATGTAGTACTGATGCTATCACACCTAAGAGATGGGGGCCATAGTGCTGCTGCTTCTGTCACACTTGAGGGAGGAGGCAGTAATGCTGTTGCTGCCGCCATTACACCACAGGGATGGGGGCCATAGTGCTGTTGGTGCTGCATCACACCCGAGGGATGGGGTCCGTAGTGCTGTTTATATCACACTTTAGAGATGGGGGCTGAAGTCCTGCTGCTGCCGTCACATCTTGTACCTAAATTAACTTTAAATCTGTACAAGGATGAATGAATGTACAATAGTGGAAGTCAAAACTGCTAAAATACATGTTAGCAGAGTTAAAAATTGTTAAATAAAGTACAAAAAATCAAACGCCAATAAAACCAGATTTTGTCTTGGTGGACACCGGTGACAATATCATCTTTTACAGTGTGCAAAATGGAATTTGCCCTTTCTCAGTCCTGGGAAACCAGTGTCCCTGACTATGAGGATATGATATCACTATCACATTTGATTCCTGCTTAGTGATCCTCACTACCTTCCCCCATCTTGTACTCATCTCTGGGGTTCCTATGCCCTAGGTGCATGAGTTTGCACTTTTTGCCACTGAACTCCAGCTGCCATGCTCTTCACTACTCCTTGAGTTTTCCATGGTCCCACTGCACATTCTCTCCACCCTTTCCTGAGTGTCCACCCTTTTACAGAATTTGGTATCACCTGCAAGAAAGCATACCTTCCCATTCAGTTTCTCCACAATGTTACTTATGACAACATGGAAGAGGACTGGTCCCAGTACTTAGCTCACTCTCCCCTCATTAGAGTGTGTGTGGTTAACCCCCCCCGCGCCTGTCCATTACCCAGTTCATTACACAGTTCATCACTTTGGGTCTCACCCCAGGCTCAACTACCTTTCTCAGTCTCCGGTGCAGTACAGAGTTGAAGGCTTTAACAAAGTCCAGCTAAGCCACATCCACTGCCCTCCCATAATCTATTTCACTTGTCACCCAGTTGAAGAAATCAATCAGATTCATCTGGCATGACTTCCCCCAACCCCCACGTGAATCCATGCTGCCTTTGGTAGTATAGCCTGCTGGATTAAGATATTCTACTAACCTTTCCCTAAACAAGGTTTCCATTAATTTCCCCACCACTGATGTGAGACTGACCAGCATATAGTTGCTATTCTCCTCCCTGCTGCTACTCTTATAGAGAGAGGTCACATCTACTCTCCTCTAATCCTCTAGAGTCACATCTGTCTTGACTGAGTGGTTGAATAAGACCCTCAGAGGGGTAGCTAGCATGTTCCTGAGTTTCTTTAGTACTCTTGGGTGTATCCTATCTGGTCATATATCCATGTCCACTTTCAGAGCTACAGGTGCATTCAAGACTCTTTCCTCAGAAAATGGACTTGTGTCCCCATCTTCCCTTTGTTTCTGCTCCTGCCTGGTGGTCTTCCCCCCCTACACTGTTAAGACTGAGAAGAAGTACCTGTTCAAGATGTCTGCTTTTTCTTGATCCTTGTCTCTGCAGTTTCCCCCTGCCGCCCTCCCTATCCTCGTTATCCCTCTCCTTGCTTTCCTTTTCTCACTTACATACCTGAAGAAAGTCTTATCCCCTTTAGCTATTCCTTTGGCCATCCTTTCCTCTGTCCATGTCTTTGCTCCCCTAACTGCCTTTCCAGCTTCCCTCTGCTTTACTTGGTATACCTTCCTGTCTTCCCTCACCTCATGTTTCCTTTAGACCTCCTGAATGCCACAATTTTTACTTCACCACCTTGGCCACTTCCCTAGAGAATCATAACCCCTTTTTCCTTTTAACTTTACTCACATCCTTCACACAAAGGTTGGTTGCTTTAATTCTGCCCTCCCTTATGTTTCCTCAGTGTTACTCTACCCCTCCCTGGCAATCCCCCATGGGACAGTTTCTGAAGCAGTCTCCCATTTCTTTGAAGTCTACCCTCCTAAAGTCCAGGACCTTCACCCCTGTGTGGTTTGCCTCTGTTCCTGTCTTCATGTTAAGCCACACTGAATGTTGTTCACTGTTACGTAGAGGACTACCTCTGTGACGTCTATTTTTATTTTTTCTTTTATTCAGAATTTGGAAAATACCTTTGAGTCAGAGACTCATTTACAAAGTTTCCATGTCACATTAATGGTACAAACTGTAATAGGGTAGATACAATGCAGAAAACAGGACAAGCTTGTTACACGGTAATAATACCATCAAATACAGATAAAGGCTCACAATCAGCATCATTATCATACAATCTTATAGCAGATGAGCATGTAGGCATGTAAGCTGGAATGCTCAAAGGTTGGTGGTAAGGGAGAAAGTGGGGAAAAGGGTGGGGGGGAGGAGGAGTATAGAGAAGTCCAGCCTGGGGCTATTGTCGTGGAAGGGGAGGAACGAGTGACAACAGGATCAATGGCAGTCACAGCTGTTTAGGGACTGGAGATACCCCTTAAGATGGGATTTGAAGAGGCCAATAGCATTTTCATTTGTAATGGAGCTAGGTAGGCCATTCATCCAAGAAGGGGCCTTGTAGCTGAATGATCTTTGAAATTGGGAGGTTTGACAGTGGGGAACCGAGAGGAGTTTCTTGCTAGAGCTGTGGGTTACTTTTTGGGTTGTAGCCGGATAGATTAAGGAGGTAAGACCAGGGGGGAAAACCAAGGGTGATTTTTTTGGCCATTAGGCAAGTGTGGAATTTGATCCTGTTGTCTAAGTTAAACCAGTTTGTGGAGTTATATAGTGAGCAGGTATGGGTGAGGTGGTCACAGTTCAGTACAAGGTGACAGGTTTTGTTGAGGGAGAGGTGGAATCCACTAAGGGTCGAGCCGGTGGCAGCACTATAGATGAGAATGCCATAGTCAAGTAGGGATAGGATAGAGGATGAGACGGCAATTCAGAGGGCGACTAGAGTAAGGCAGTGTTTGATCTGATAGAGTGGGCAGAGGCGGACATTAATGGCAGTGGACAGGTGATGTATGTGCAGATGGAAGTTGAGTGCCAGGTCAAGGGTGATGCCCAGGAATTTAAAGGAGTCCACTTGCTTGAGAGGGGTTTGGACCACTGCTAGGATCTGGGGGCACAGTTCCTTCTTGGAGCTCTGAGGGTGGGAGAAGATCATGAACTTGGTCTTCTTATAGTTTAGTATAAGGTGTTGATCAGAAAACCACAGCTCTGCTTTACTGAAGGACAGGAGGGTTCGGTGTAGATGAAAAGGGTCAGGGCTGGATGCGTAAAGTACCGCATCATCTGCATATAGTAGAAGGTTGTCAGGGCAGGAGGCGGGGAAGGAGTTAAGGTAAAGGCTGAGGAGGAGGAGGGGACCAAGGATGGACCCCTGAGGGACTCCCGAGAGGATTGGGAGCTTATCAGATAGGGTAGTGCCAATTTTGACCTTTTGGAACCGATTCAACAAGTAGTCGGTGAACCAGTGCAGGGCATCCTGGGAGAAACCGGTGTTCGAGAGTGTGACTAGCAGAAGGGAGTGACTGACGGTGTCAAATGCCTTAGTAAGGTCAATAAATATAGCACCCGAGGTGTGGCCTTTGTCTAACGTGGAGTGGATGTGAGCAGTGAGTTCCAAGAGGGCTATAATGGTACTGTGCCCCTTGTGGAAGCCATGTTGCTGTTTACAGAGAAGGTTGTGTTTGTTAAGGTGGCTGGTGAGTTGATCATAGACAATGCATTCTAGTGCTTTAGATTGGGGGGGAGGACAGAGATGGGCCAGTAGTTATTGGTGACAGTGCAGTCCACACTCTTAAATATAGGGGTAATGGAAGCAGATTTCCAGAGAGAGGGGAATTTACCTTGGCAGAGAGCAGTTGATAATATGGGTGAGGGGGTAAAGTACGTTGAGAAGGGTGAGCCAGAGAAGCCTCAGGTCCAAGGAGTCACTACTGTAGTTGGAGGTGCTTAAAGCATTTTTAATGTAATGCTCAGTGGTCTTGAGGGTGATGCATCGTAGGTGAAAGGGGGGAGGGTTTGGAGGGGGGACCGGGCAGGGGGTAGGTCAAAGAAGGTAGGTGGGAGAACATGGCTGAGGTTAGTAAAGGCACAATTGAAAGCTTCGGCTATACGAGTGGGGTTGGAGGTCAATTGCCCATCCACAACTATCTGGTTGGGAGGGGGGTTAGTGTTTTTGCTGCCTATTTCCTTGATATTATTCCAGAATTTCCACCTGGAGCCCAAGGCAGCAGTGAGAGTGGCGTTAAAGTGCTCAGCCTTGGCATTTGTTCCGGGCTTCTCTGTATTTCTGCCTGTCAGCTGGATGGCCAGTCTCATTGGAGAGGTGCCAAAGTGAGTTGTGAGTCCGCATCTGGGTCAGGAGGTGGTCAGTGATCCAGGGGACAGGGTTGCCTTTGACCATCCTTTTGGTAAGGTGGGCAAACTTGTCACAGATGGTATTGAAGGTGCGGAAGAACAGGCTGAGGGCTAGATCAGGGTCAAGGGTATTAGTCACGGGGGACCAGTCCAGCGATCTGAGTTGTGTTGTTAGGAGAGCAAGGCAGAGGACAGGATCTCTGCATTGTCCCTACCCATGTCCCTACCAAGGGGGGTATAAAAAAGGAAAACAAAAAGAAAGCAGTAAAGGAGATAAGTAATGGAGAAGGTAAAGAGGGAGGTCAGGGGGAGCTTTTGTGAACAGCACAAGCAGAAGAGAGAAGCATGTCTGCAATGCTGTCCTAGTTTGTAAGCACCAGATCCAACACTACCCTGTCCAAAGTGGGCTCCTTGACTAGCTGTCTGAGAAAAGTCCCTTGTAAGTGGTCAAGGATGGCCCTGCTCCTTGCCAAAGCTGTAGTTTGAAGGCTCCAAGCCACATCTGGCAGATTGAAGTCCCTAGCTGGCAACAGCCCCCACTTACTTGTCAGCCTGATGAATGCTTCCCCAAGAGCCTTATCTAGCTCCTCTCCCTGTGCTGGAGGTCTGTATATCATCCCTGTATAGATAGCAGCCCCAGTACCTGTCTCCATAATGACTCAGAGCACCTCTAACCATTCCTTTCCCTCTGGGTGCCCTGTACTTCCATGGCCTTGATTTCATCCCTCAGATATAGTAAAACCCCTCCTCCCTTCGTCCCTTCACTGTCTCTCCTGAATAGAGAGTAGCCTAGAATGGTCATGTCCCAGTCGTTGCTGCCAGTGCACCACAACTTCATTATGGCCACGAAATTCAGGCTAATCTCCACCATGATGGCTTTTTGGTCCAGAACTGTATTTCCCAGACTCATTATAGTTGCACACATGGCTCATTGCTCTTTACTCCCTCCCCACCTGTTTCCTGCTTGTCTCTTCTGCTTGTGCTGTTCACCGAAGCTCCCCCTGACCTCCCTCTTTACCTTCTCCTTTACTTATCTCCTTTACTGCTTTCTTCTTGTTTTTCTTTTTTATACCCCCCCCCCGGGTAGGAACATGGGTAGGGACAAGGCAGAGATCTTGTCCTCTGTCTTGTCACAACCCATGTCATCTTGCACCCCTGCCCCGGGGGTGCTTTCTTCTCTCTGGCTCTCACCCCCACTGGTTCTTCAACTAAGGGGGCAATTGCACCTCCCTTGGTTTTACAGTCTCCCCACTGGCTAGGCCAAATGCTCCTCCAAGTACTGTAGCATTTAAACCTCCCACTAATTACTGTGGTCCCCCTCCTGAAAAGATGAGGCTATCTTTCCCATTGAGGCCCATATCCTCCCAGGTTGTCCCCCAGTCCCAATGTATCTGAAACCCTCCTCCATGCACCATGCCTTAAACCAGTCATTATAAACCCTGGTGCAGACAGTTCTGTCCTCTCATTGGTGGTATACAGGTAACACTTCGACAAAAGCCACCATGCTTGCCATGTGCTTGAGGCCACATACAGTTACTTGCCAGGTCATTTGTCCTCAGATGGACAATGACATCTAGCGTCATTCCATGTCCTGCTGCACTAGCTATCTTCTGAATTGACTCTCTATCCTGCTAAGCTTTAGCACAAGGAAGGTTCTTCACCTGCCTCTCTCTCTTTCTACTCCCACGCCGAGTCTATCCCCCTAACAATAGAGTCCCCCACTAACAGCTGCTTCCTCCTGCCCTTCTGAGGACCCCTATTTCCTCCTCACTGCTACAGGTGCCTCCTCCTCCTCCTAGCTGCCTCATCCTGCCAGTAGAGCAAAGGAATTGTGCAGGCTGAGGGGAATGTACCCTTCCTGCCTCCCCCACCCTCCCGGAATTCACCAAAATCCAACCACTCTGCCTCTGCCTATGCTTCCTCTGGGGAAGTGGCAGCAGACTTGGTGACCCTGGGTAAGATAGAAGGCTCTCTGCACCTCCTGATGATGCATAAATTGCAAAACAGGTTGTGTATTTTTAGCAACTACCGAAGCGTTTGTGTGGTATGTTTTAAATATTTGTAGAATAAAGCTGGATGTTTTGTAGTTGAGTGGTGCTGATGTTTGTTTGGTTCAGTTTATGCTTTATACCAGGCACACTCATGCAGTAGAGCTGTTTTTGTGGTGGTGACTCTGTACCCATGTCTTTTCAGCCCAGAATACATTAACTTCTACAAATGGAGAAGCACCTCAGTCTCCAGAATGTGTCTCAAAAACCCTTTTGCACTGCACCACTCCCATGTTCTTTCCTTCCTTTACCTTGGTGCCTTTTGAAAATTTCCTATACCTTACTGACCCTTTTCTATGCCTGTTTAATTCCTACCTCTCCTTTTGCTTGTCTAAAATGTATTTGGTACCCTACCCTAGATAGGGTATCTCTTGTTTTCCTTTTTAAGCCACCCACCTGAGCCTAACTTGCTCTGGGGTCAACAACTCCTTACCCACTTGCCCAAATGTATTTGCTACCCTTCCCTAGATAGGGTGAATCTTATTTTCCCTTTTCAGCTCCCTTACCTGTGCTTAACTTATCCTTGTTCCTATTACTCCTTACCAACTAGATGTTTACCCACTACTTGTAGTTACCTACCTACCTACCCTGAAGTTCACTGCTTCAGTTTGTAGCAGGACTGGCAGATCCTCAAATAGGCTGACTATTACCGTGTCCATCCACCAGATCACCAAGATGTACATTAGTAGGTCAGTTCTTTATACTTACTGGATGCTGTGGGACCAATGCTAAAAACATTAGAAAGTAACATCAAGGGCCACCTTATGTCTCAGCACCAGTATGATGCACTGTCATGCTCCCAGCATGGGTTCTGGAACAGACCTGGGAGGCTGGCACTCAGGCAGCCAGATTGGGAGGTGTTCTGCTTTGGGCAGCATGTCCCAGCCAGGGCGGATGGTCACAAAACATTGACCACTGATGTTGGGTCAGAGAACTTACTTCTCAGCCATGGCAATGCTGCATACAGTTCTAACATGCAGCATGTCTGATTCTGCTGTGTTCTGGCTCCTGGAAGATAACGGCATGCAAGGCACATTTACCAGAAAAACAGGTTCTTTTGTTTTCCTTTTGTTCTGTTAATTAATTGTTGCAGCACCAATGCCAGTGTCTGCTGTAGGGCCATATGGCAGAACTGGAGATGCTGTACATCATAACTGTATGTGTTTGCTGCCTAGCAGATTGACTTACTGCTATGTCATGGTAGGGTGGGGTGGGGCAATTGGCAGAATTGGGAAGAAAACATGCCACCTAAGTGATTTGTTTAGCACTACCCCTTATTCCCATTTTCCCTTTTGTGCCTCTGTTCTTCTCCCCTTCTCATTTAATACATCTATTGTTATTTCTTTGTAACTTGGTGTATTACTATTTGTGGTTATTGTGTTATAGTCACTGCATGCTGGGGTTACTGTGTGGGTGAGACACCATAAAATATCTCTTGGTAGGCAGCACAGATAAGTTTTTGAGCCCACAAGGAGTCACCAGAGGTGGAAGCACCATGTCATTTGTTGCTATTCTACTTAGTTGCTGAACAACCCAAAATAACCCAGACTAGTCCCCTTGGAGAGGTTGACAATGGTACCCCGAGGACCCCTGGTGTTACACTGTCTTTCCTCCAGAAACACTGAACACTATATTCTCAACAATAAAACCTCAATTTGAATTCCACCTTAATAATTGCCTGACATTAGACAAGTCACTTTGTTAGAGCACTGTGAACTGCAAGCCTGCAAGATGCTGGATCTGGGGCTTAGAAAAAGTTGCATCCCCTGTGAGAGGTGGTAGCTTCAGGGACAAACTCCTGCAAACTGAAATGCAATGGATCTTTAAAATGCATACACTGGAAAGAAACTTAAGAATGAACATAGAAACAAATTGGCAAGCATGTTAAGATACGTAAAATAAATCTGAGGGACATCCTTTGTAAAATGTGTAAGTAATAATGGGATGAACATGGAAATCAGGCTATCAAAAAGATTCGAATATCATGTATGTAATTGGTGAATTTATGACAGTATTTCAGTCACAATTGTATGTGAACATTAGATCCACTTGCAGAATGTTTTGTAACATAATAAATAATTGTACATAGTATGTAGAGATAGTTTGGTAGGTTATCTAAACTGAGGCAGTGTAATGAATTAGTCTTCTTTTTTGCCTATCCATACATGTTGCCTCCTTTGCGTTCCCCTCTTTCTTTCTTTTGATTATAATTTTTACTTGATTTAATGTATGTAAAGTATTTGAAAAGCTGTAGTTTGGAATTATGGAAATAGTGGAGAGAGAATGTATGCTGATTTGCAGAGCTAAGGCAATGATGAGATTGAAATCGAAGGTTGTAATTCATTTTGTCCACACAGCACTGAATTTGAGCTCCCCCTGCTAAGCCTTTGGCTATACATAATGTGGCAGTGTCCTGGCGCATGCACGCAGTCTTTTGCGAGTGTGCGCATGTGCAGGCACCTCTGCATGATATCATTACGCCTGCTGACTAGGCTTTACAGGGAGAGCTCAAGAAGGAAGGAGCACAAGCACTCCGCCATCAAAGCTACACGCTACACCAGGAGACAAGTTTTGGAACTGGTAGACCCTCATAGAAGGTAAAAAAGTTCTTTTGGATGAAAGGGAAATATGGACTTTCTTGTTATTATCAGCCTACAGCTGGGAACAAGTAAAATAAGATGCTTGTATGATCATATTTTACAGAGGGAAATCGAGTTACAATTGGCAGAAACCAAACCAACATTTTTGAATGCAACCTTTTTTCAGGTATGCTGTAGTTGCTCAGATATATCATGGTTAACACTACTATTGGGGGGATATCAGAAATAATATTCAGTGCTGGATGACAAATGAATATGCTAATATAATAAGGATGTTTTCACATTTTTGCATTTAGGAATGGTGTGAGGCCATTAAACTGACTGTAAAGAGAAGACGCTATGGCCCAGATATTCAAACTGTGCCACAAAGTAGCACAATAGTAGGCGCAAGTTCACTGTGCTCATGTGCAACAAGCACAATATTCAAACACTGCATAGGTCAAGATGCGCCTGTGGCACATGACTGAATATCACGCCAACTGCGCCAATGCAGAACCAGGGATGTGTAGTGGCGCAGGTCTGATGCGCAATAGCACAACCAGGGATGCTCAGTGGAGCAGGGTAGCAGTGCAACAGCACAACCAGGGATGTGCAGGGAGAGGATGCAGGGGTCCACCACCCATGGTAGAGATGGGCAGAGGAGCACTCAGCAGAACGGACATCACCCCCCACACCCCATGCACTGCACAACCGGAGGAGAGCTGGAAGAACCACCGGCCCATGGACACCAGCAACAAACCCACAGCCAAGGCATGGTGCCCCAGCACACCCCCTGGCAAGCTGTGACTGTCACACATGGTTGTCCGGCCACCCTGTGCCACACCATCCCACCAATGCAGAGCACACCTTGCACCACGATCCCCATACACCCTGGCCAGGAGTAGCGCCCAACAATGCAGGATACCCCATGCATGAAACCACCCCCACTGTGACAATGCAACACTGTGCACCACAGAACCATGCAAGGCAGCCCCACCATGAGCACCCTGCAGCAGGCGGCAGCAGACAGAGATGCAACGACTGCATACACAGTGCTGCCCCGCATGTCCCCCCCAAGGTACAGCTGAGAGACCGACCATGCGTCAGCACACGAGGTACCCCACACATGACAGGGCATGCCCTGGACCCCACCACCAGTGGTACAGCACCCTGCACACTCTCCCAAGGACACACCCCATCCCAGCACTGGCCACAACAGCCACCACAGACACCCACAGTGGTGCATGGAAGCATGCACCACACAGGATGCAACACAGTGCATGGACAAACACCCACCCATACCCAAGGGCACACCAACACAGGGACACAGTAGCAGGTCAACCAAGCCCCCGGCATGTGGCCACAGCAGCCATGTACACATGGCCAGAACCCCTCCATGGCACAGGTGTGCCAGCAACCCTGTGCAGGCACCACGATGCTGTACGCCACCAGCATGCGGCCGGAGCACAAGTAACAGACAGTGGAGCACATGCCCTGCAACAGACACAAGTGACAGCATTGAGGTGGGACAACAACAGCAGAGGCCACAGTGCCACCCGAGGCAGACGTGCACCACACCAGTGACAGAAGGCAACCCAGCATCGTACTGGGTACAGCGACTGTCCAGCACGGATAGCCACCACTGACATGCCAGCGGACCGTGCAGGTCACAGACATGCAAGGGTGTCAGCTGCACAGGCCATGGATGGTCTGACAGGTGTGCCATGGACACAGTGCATGCACTGTGGACCACTGCACACAGTCATCCAGTGCACAGGGAACACCACATAAACCACAGACAGTGACTGAGAGCTACGCCCACACCAAAATCGCCTCCCCTATGGACACACACACACGCCCATGACTGCACCACCCCGTACGTCATGCACACCACTGCAGCTGAGCACCTTTAGCCCGCTGCAAATCAGAGACCACCACAGTAGGCATTAAAAACAAATGTATTGGAAAAGTTAAAACACAACTATATACAAATATTTACAATTCAGTAGGGGGTAAGGGCCACAAACCAGGTGGGGGTGGGTAAGGAGCAGGGGTGAACAAATGGGAGAGGGAAAGAGGGCAGTGAGGGTGGGTCCAGGGGGTAGGGTTGGTCCCGGGGCATGTGCACTTCAGCAGGAGCCCCACTCCCCGCTTCTGTGGTGCCTCCCGCCATGTCTCCTGCGGACACCATGCTGTTCCACTCACTACAGTATCTCCAGCGAGGCCCGTGCCAGCTGCAGCAGCTCCTGCACTGCCATCTCTATTTGCATCATCCTCCATCCACCTAGGACAAGAAAGCAGAGTCAATAGGTGTGAATGTCCATCCCCCTGCAGCCCACCCATTGTGCATGGCATACAGCCGTGGGACACGCCCCTGTGATGGTGTGCGACCACCCACAGTGATTGTGTCCAAATGACCTGCCCACCCAGGTGCACACAGCCATGCGGACCACTGCACACACCCACCACCCAAGTCCCACACATCACCACTGTGGCTGTACAGTGACATGGCTATGTGGTGCGAAGGCAGTGGCACAGCCATGTACCCCCAGTGCATGCATGGACCACCAGCGATGCACACCCATACATGCAGTGCCACTGGACAGTGCTGATTATACCATGTGGCGTGCATGGCAGTGGTGTCAATGTATGGTGGCCATGCCCCACCGTCTGCCCTGCTACACAGCATGCATAGAATATCCTGGATGAAAGGCACTCACCATCATCGGCCTGGTCCTGGTGCTGTCCCATGATTGGACCATCTGCCTGTAGCCGTTGATCACCTCCCCTCTGCTCACAGCATTAGCAGTCCTCTATAGCCCGGCGACGCTCATCAGGACCTACGGTGCAAACATGAAGACAGGAACATCAGTATAATCCAGTAGCAAAGGCCTCCCACCCCCAGCTGTGTGCGATCCCACACAGCCCAACCATTCCACCACCCCCCATGCTACCACCACCACCACCACCACTGCCCACACTGGACGGCCCACACCCCCGTGTGGTGGACACATGCCCACTGCGATACCCATACAGATGCAACCAGTGTATGGATGGGGCACCTACCTGGTCGTAGCACTGCGCCTCTCCTGGCGCGTGCCCTCAGGCGGGCCAGCCTGTCTGGGTCCCTCCGCTGGAGGTCCCCGTACCTGTGGCGACACTAATCTGTAGAACGGCCCATTCTTGTGGCCTCCTCGAGCACCACCGCCACCTCCTCCCACACGGCACTCCTGGCCCTGTCCAGGGGTGCATCTCCAAATAGTGCCCCAGCAGGGGCTCCACTATTGCCACCAAATTGGCAAGCTTGACCTGGCTCCAAACTGCAGACCTCCGATGTGCCATCTCCGAATCTGCTTGGAGTCAAAATAGCGCTCCCTAGCACACGTCCGCCATGTGCAGATGCTGCACGGTACAGCGCTGCCATTCCCCATCGCACTGTCACTGAACAGCACAATAGGGGTGCACCCATGCAGATGCATGGCACCTAGGGGGCAAAGGTCGAGCACAGGGTCAAGGGTCCCTCGCGCACGGACCGCCACAGCGTGATTGGTACTCCCTGCATGTAGCGCGGTAGGGTGCCTGTGTGGGACTTCCTGTAGTGGCCTACCAAGCTGTGGCACCACGGCGCCTACGGCGCTCCAGGGCAAGAGCGACATACATTTGAACAGCACACTAGCGCCATTGGCACAGTGGTGGATATGCCCTGCACTGCCTCCTGTGCTCAGCACATCAGCAGCGTGGCAGGCGTTGGCATCAGCACCCCGGGCATGCACCGTGTGGTGCCTACTGTGCATTTCACAGAGCTGCGCCTGTGCCTGAGCACGTTCAACACCATTGCGCAAGGTGCAACAGCGCAATATTCAGCCGGCATATGCAAATCAGCTCATCAGCAATTCCATGGTGCACCTACTGCATTAGCATCCACTTAAATTTGAGCCTTGCCTCATTTGCATGCATTGCGCTATATACATGCGACATGGGGCTGCAGAGGCCATAGTCTGGTATTGCAGTCTATTGTGGTGGGTTGCATGCTGTTTGCCAGTGTGGACTGTGGTGTGTGGGAGATGCATGGGACTGTACAGTGAAAGGTAACACCTGTCATTCCCATAGGCTCTATAATGACAGAACGTGAGGAAGAGGTGGAACAGGAATGTTGGAGGAAGAGGAGGCCCAACTTCTCATGGGCAGAAACTGATGCCCTGTTTGAGGCATACCTCGACAGGGAACCGCTGCTCAGTGGACAGCGGGGAACACCACAGGCCCATGCTGCGGCATGGGGTGAGGTTGCACATTCCATGAACCAGCATGGCAGCCACCAGCGGTCCATGCAGGAATGTAAAAAGAAGGTTGGCATGGACAGGAGGAGGATTAAGGACAAGGTGGCTGCCATCAGGGCTGCATGTGCTGCAACTGGTCGTGGGCAGCCGGATGTGCCTTGCCTGACTCCACAGGAGGAGTGGATGGCTGGCAGCATGCAGCATTGTGCCATAGAGGGCATTCCAGGTGGTGGCTTCCAGATGGGTGGCAGCCCGTCACTGCATGATAGGTCCTGTGCTGTCACTGTGTGGGAGGTGGGGGGAGTGCCATAGGGTAGGATGGAGACATTAACGCTTTTGTGTTCCCTTGCAGCTCCTGAGCATCTACATGGGTCAGCGGTGGTGGGTGTGTCCACCGTGGGTGAGGCCCTGGACACGGAGGAGCGCCCATCCACCTCCACAGGTGTCCGAGGGCCAGTATCACCGCATACCTGCCTGTCTGTCTGGACTGAAGATGGTGGTACTGGTGTGGACGAGGCCCTGCCTGTGTCCCAGCATGACAACGGCCACAGAATCCAGCATGCTGGGACATGGACTAGTGCTGGATCAGGCACTGATGATGATGATGATGGATCACACATCCCAGACAGTGATACATGTGGGAGGCAGGATGGTCTCACAGCAGGGAATGGCACAGGCATAGCCATGTGTGGTGCTGCCGTGGAGGCCTGCGTGACATCACAGTCCCAGCCTGTGCCTGTATGCCCCAGTGGGGCAGCACTGGTATGCGTCCAGGCCGTGGGGATGTTGTGGACGGTGCGTCGGCACCGGCGAGCCCTGGCGATCAGTGGCCAGAGGGGCAGTGCCAGCAGTTGGACAATGGGGATGGGGGACAGTGTCGGGGGGCAGCATCAGTGCACCACCTGTGGACATGCCCAGGCATGGCCCTGGTGTGCAGCACCCGACCTCAAGGGGTGCTGCCCAGCACGGCGCTGCGAACACCATGAGGGACAGCATGCCAATCAGGCGGATGACCTCTTAGATGAGCACACCCGCATACTCCAGGATTCAGTGGATCAGCAGTTGTGGCTTGTGACAGCAGTGGATACACTAAGTGCGGTCCTGCGCCAGGGAGAGGAGCGGTGCAGCAGGGACACCGGTCTACTCCTGGCAGGGATGGACCAGCTGTGGGAGGATGTGACTGCCACCATTGACAGGCAGACACAGGCATTCACAGCTGTCATGGCCACAATGGCCACCCAGTTATTTTCCCATGTGCCGCAGACACCGCACAGTGCCATGTCCACCCCCTGTTCCCAGCGTCGTGGGACACCTCCCATGTTGACACCGGGTTCGGCTTTGGGCATAATGAGCATGCCAGGTGCAGGGATGTTCAGTGAGCTGCAGACCCCTGCGCAAACATGGTCGCATTCCCGCAACATCACCCCTGGTGGTGCATCTGTGCCACCCCATTAGGCCAATGGTCAGCCTGGCATGGCTGGCAGGTCTCGGCGGGGCCACCCACACATCCGTGGTGGCTGTGGCACTGTGCCGCGTGACCTGTCTCCCACCAAGGCCACTGTCTGCCGCTGCCCTGTGTGCAGTGTGTTGTGCATTGTGAGATGCACAGGTGGGGTACCCGGCCCTGCACACACACAGTCCATGTGCACACCCTCCTGGCTTCTGGCCACTGTGGTGTGTGCATGATGATGCCTGCGTTGCGCTGTGTGCCAGTGTGCAATGGTGCCCAGCATCTGACACATGCACAGTGATGGCCACTGGGCATTGTCGTGTGTGGGACTGTGTGTGGCTAGGTGTTGCAGTCATGGTCGGCGTGCCTTCTACCCCTTGTACTTGTCTTGTGGTGGGGGGGTGGGGGTGTGTGCATGTGCGTGTGTGTGTGTGTGTGTTCGCGTGTTGTGTTTGGCCATGCCCATCCCTGACGGCGTGTCCGGATCCAAGCTCAGTCCCATTCACTTGCCACCATCCACCCCTGGTGTTCGTCCATGCATGTGTGTGGGTTGCGCCCTTGCCAGTGGTGGTTGCACATGGCCCCATGATCTACCTGTGTTGGCCGAAATGCTCCACTGTGATGGTGTCCCAGTGCAGCTGAGCCATCCTGAACAGGGGTGGCTGCTCATCACAGTCTGGACTGGCGTCCTCATCATCCCCATCGCTGTCCCCCTCTTTGACCTCTACAGCTATCCCACAGTCATTGGCCATGTTGTGCAGGATGCAACAGGCCAGAAATAGCCCACAGGCCTTAGAGGGGCTGTATTGTAGGGCACCACCAGATGCGTCCAGGCACTGGAACCGTGACTTCAGCATCCCAAACACCGTTCGATGATATTACGTGTGATGGCATGTTCCTCATTGTATCTTTGCAGCGATGGGGTCGAGGGGCGCTGGTACGATGTGAGCAGCCAGGGATGGAGTGGGTATCCACTGTCACCTGTGTATAGAGGGTGTACATTAGTATGGTGGTCTGCATCGCTCTGCCATTGGCCGTCAAGGCCGGTACCCATGGCACCTCTGACTATGCCTCCCCACCACAGCTGCCCATGTCATCCTACGTGTTGTGCATACTCACCCACTAGGTGGCCAGTAGGGATATCCCCACTCTCGAACCTGTGGCACAGTGCAGACTGGTGCCAGATGAAGGCGTCATGTGCTCCCCCAGGGTGCGTGGCACAGACATTGGTTATGCGCCCCCTGTCATCGCACATCACCTGGAAGTTGATGCTGGAGTATCCCTTGTGGTTACGATAGGCAATGCCTTCCGGGCCAGGTGGTGTGCGGATGGCCACATGGGTGCAGTCAATGGCCCTGAGCATGCCAGGCATATGTGCTAACCTGTGGAACTGTTGTGCGTGTGTTGTGTGCTCTGCCTGTGTGCTGGGGAAACAGATGTACTCCACAGCATGTGGCAGCAGTGCGCTGAAGAATTGTGTGAGTAGGCGTGACGCGGCCGACTGGGTTATGCCTGTTGTGTCGCCTGCTGGTCTTTGGAAGGTGCCCGTGGAGAGCAGGCACATGATAGCTGTCACCTTTGTCTCCACTGACAGAGCATGGCTCTGTCGTGTGGGTGCCTGCATCTCATCACTGCACAGCTCACAGAGCCGCCTCAGGATTGCCCGGTTCAGGTGGTACTGGCCCACAATCTCTGTATCACTATACTGCTTGAAGGTGATGTGGGCTCGGTACTGCCTGTTGGGGGCGTACCGCTGATGGGCCCTTCCACGGCCGCGCCCCCCTGCTACCTGCCTTCTCACACCCCTCATTACTGCCTCCATCTGTATGGTGGTACTGGCCATGTCCCTGGCTGTTGTTCACTCCCCTGGCAGATGTTGTCCCGGTTCCCCCGCTGTCCTCTATGCTGCTCCCCCTGCACCGGGTACACCTCCGGCCTTCTGCTGTCCTGCCTCCTGCCACTGCCCTCACCACTCTGCAGCACTGTCCTGTTGTCCCTGCTCTGTTTCTCTGGATCCCCAGACCTATCCTGCATGGCACAGGTGTGCCTTGTTCTGCTCCTTCAATGTCCCTCTCTCTGGTCCTCTCTCTGCTATAGCTGCCAGCTCACCCCCACTGCAGGCCTTCCTGTAGCGTTCTTGCACCTCTCTCTCTTACTCCTTTTTATTTTGGCTCACTTCCACTATTGCGCAACTTCTGCTACCTCCCCTATTGCGCATTGCTCATGTCGTTGAATATCGCACTGCACCATTTATTCATGGTTCCTCCCCTTACAGTTGTGCATGCATTCATTACCATTGCACTCTTGCGCATTGCAACTTGAGCTGTGCAGCTGCCTCCCACTGAATATCGCACAACGGCACTATTTTCGGACTTGCGCTGGTAATATCTCTGATGCATGCTATAACCCTTTTGAATATCTGGGCCTATGTGAAAAAAAAGTTTAGGTAGGCAGCTATGCTACTTGAGTGATTAAGAAATTAACTATTAACTGTTTAAGGGTGGAAAATGAACCTATAAAAAGAATTAACATAACATGTAAATGTTTTATTGTTTATAGAACTTAACCTAATATATGAAAAAGAATAATATAAGCACCCCGTGAACAAACTCTATGGACAGAGCGAAACGTAGGGGGAATAAATAAAATGAAATTAGAATACACCAGCAAGTGTTTGCATCTTCATAAAGGACTGTAAAGGGCTTTACCCCTCCCAACTTGAACAGCCTCTGCCTTTTAGGCAGGTATTGCCCATAGAAAGAGACAGACTTTGCCTCTGCTGCAGTAATTGCCCCCCTTAGGCAGATGTTGCATCCTTTCAAGCTGGCCCTGCCATATTTATTTATTTATTTACGTTTTTGGTAACCGGGTAAGTGCACAGATCCAGAGGACCATTTTCAGTCATGACCTGGGCCACAAGGTGACGGTACATACATACAAGCAGTAAACATGATATACAGCTTGAAATTATACAGTACAAGCAACAATACACAACAAACAGACAATGTATATTTAAGGTATACAAACACGGTGAGTGAAATGCCATAGGGATACTAGCAGCAGTACATGGAGGGATAGTTATGAAATATTACTCAGGTTGACAAATATCAATTTGAAAATAAATGAACTTATCTATATCTAGTCACGGTAACATGCATGACCTGAGAGGCGAGGGTAGGCCTACCTGAGGAGCTTGAGGTAAAATAGAGCATGGCTACCAGCCACTGCACTGAGTTAGTCAGTGAGGGAACATAGGCTGAGAGAGCAGGATATTTAGTGATGTGCGCTACCAAGTCCTGGTGCATCCTTGAGCCACGGTCTGAAACCTGGTACAGTAGAGTGGGAGGAGGTCTCCCAGGCATGATTTGAGAGGCAGTATGAGAGACATGCATGTGGGTTTGTGCTTTAGGTATATGGTGGTGGGAGGAGAGGAGGATGGGCAGAAAAGTACCAGACAGTGGTAGGATTATGGTGGCTTTTGGTCTCCTGCGCTGCCCTGTGTGCATGTACAGGTGGAGCCTTTCAAAAGCCAGTCCTTTAGGTTAGACTTAAAAGATGCATGGGATGTGGTTATACAAACAGATGCAGGAAGATGATTCCAGAGGGAGGGGGCAGAGACAGAGAAGGCATTGCTGCCCATTGCTGTAGAAATGCAGGGGACTTCTAGGGATTGAAAGGAGGATGCTCTAAGAGATCTCATGGATGCTCTATTCATGAGTAGGGGGGCATAAGGGGACAGCTGGTTACTTCTGAGGGCATTATCGACTAGGCAGCCTGCAGTATAGTTAAAGCGTGCCTGGAGAGGGAGACAGCCAAGGGACTGGTAGATTGTACAGTGATGAGTTAAGGAGGGGGTTTTGAGAACAAAGCGACATATGGCATTGTAAGTCATGCTGAGGTGAGAAAGTTGTTTTGTGGATGAATGTGAGTAGATGGGGGAGCAGTAGTCAAGGAGAGGAAGGAGATTTCCCTGTGCAATTGCAAGACGAGCTTCAGGTGATAGCAGGTGGCTTGCACGGTACGCTGCTCCTAGCCTCTGGTTTATCCTATTTATCATCAGGGTTGTGTGAGCATTAAAGGTGAGCGAGGGGTGTAGGGTAACGCCAAGATATTTGAAAGATTTGACCTGTTCAAGTGGAGATCCTGCAGGTGTATATATACGGTGAGGGAGGAGTTTAACTTAGCTGACTTGTTTAGGAAAGGGCTTGATCAGAAGAGCATGGCCTTCGTCTTTTTCCCATTTACAAGGAGTTTTCTGGATGAGACCCAATGAATGGCCGCTGCATAACTGTCAGTGAGAGTGGAGGAGATTGCTTCTAGGGACTTGTTGCTGTGGTATAGGACTAGGTTGTCCACATAGGCTGTCTTCTGGTAAAGCATTGATAAACTAGGAAAAAAGAAGTGGGCCAAGGATAGATCCCTGAGGAACTCCCGTGCTGGTGGGAAGGGAGGCTGAGGCAACTTTGCCTCTGAGCACAGACTGGGACCTGTTTGAGAGGTAGCTGTGGAACCAAGCTGCAGGTCCAGGGGCACAACCAAGATGTTGAAGTGTGGAGAGAAGAAGTTGATGATCCACAAGGTCAAACGCCTTTGATAAATCAACAAAGACTGCACCCATGGCCTTACCTATGTCCATATTTCTGAGGACATGGTTTGAGAAGACTGCCAGGTCAGAGGAGGTACAGTGGTGTTTACAGAAGCTGTGTTGGAAGGGACATAGGAGGTTGTATTTATTGAGATGTTCAGTTAGTTGGGAATGGACTACTTTCTCAAGTAGTTTGCTGAGATGTGGTAGTAGGGAGATGGGCTGATAGTTCTCTGGGCAGCTGGGATCTCCCGCCTTGAAAATGGGAACCACACTTGCATGTTTCCTGGTGTCAGGCACTGTTGATGTAGACAGGGCGAGGTTAAAAATGTGTGTTAGTGGTTTGACAAGGGCTGGGGAGATGATCCTCAGGAAAGTAGGGTACAGCCTGTCACTTCCAGGGCTGCCGCTAGAAGGGAGGGTTGTCAGAAGTTTTTTGATGGTCTTAGGAGCAATGGCCCTGAAATACAAAGAAGGAGTGGAGGCTTCAGTGTTTGTGGGAGTGGAGGTGCTACCATTACTGTTTCACTTGGAAGGAGGGTGAGGAGGGAGCTTGCAAAGTAAGGGGTCAGGTCGGTAAACATAGTGTTGAGGAGGTCAGCAATGTGAGCAGGGTTATTGATGGTGCCTGCTGGGAATGTGAGTTGTGTTATCTGCTTACTGGTCTTTGGGTTTAGGATGGACCCAATAAAGGCCCAGAAGTTACGAGGATTCCGCAGAGTAGTTTTTTGTAGTTCCGTGAAATATTTCTTTTTCAGTGACTTTGCCAGCTGCTTGCAGGCATTTCGCAGTTGCCTGTAGGCATACCATAGCTGGGGGGATGGAGACTCTTTGAAAGCTCTCCATTTGGAGTCTCTGACCTTCATTTGCAGTAACAGTTTCAAGGCAGACATTCACCCACTCAGAGAGGCTTTGCCTCTAAGGCAGGTGTTGCCCCTACACTAAGACAGCCCCTACCTCTGAGGCTATTGTGCCTACTAGTGAAGTCCCTTCCTCCACGGAAGCAGTTACCCCTACTTGAACCACCTCTGCCTTCTACGCAGGTGCTGCTCATACTGCTGCTTATAGAAAGTGACTGACCCTGCCTCTGCTGCAGGAACTGTCCCTACTCAGGCAGGCCCTGCATGTTAGGCAGGCATTGCCCTTACTCAGAGACAGCCCCTGCCTCTGCGGCAGTTGATACCCCTTGCCTAAGATATCTGTGCCTTCAAGGCAGGTGTTGCCCCTAGACTGAGATAGCTATTGCCACTTATACCTACTCAGACAGGCCCTGCCTTCAGTACAGGCTTTCTCCCACTCAGACAGGTTCTCTCAGTGTAAGGGCAAGGACTGCCTCAGAGGCAGGACCTGTCTATGTAGGGCAATGCCTGCATTTGAGGTCGGGCCTGTCTGAGTAGGCACAAGGGCAAGGGGCTGTATCTCTCTAGAGGCAACACCTGCATAGGAGGCAGAACCAGTCTGAGTGGGGGGCAGCATACATTCATAGAAAAGAGAGACTTCCATAGTTGGGGCACTGCCTTCCTCAGAGGTTGGTGCTTTCTCGGTCTAGGGGTATACTACTGGTCTTGAAGACAAAGCCTGTCTGAGTGTGAGGATTGCCTGCCTCAGACATAGGGGCCTCAGGGTAGTGGCAGCACCTGTCTTGGAGGCAGGGGGCTGTCTCTGTGTGAGGCAATGCCTGCCTAAGAGGAAGGGACTGCCCTAGTAGGCAGAATGTTTGCCTCAGATACATGGGACTGTCTCTGTGTACTAACATCTGCATCAGAGGCAAAGCCTGTCTGAGTGGGTGGTATGCCTGCCTCTGAGGTAGGACCACTATAATCCTAATAGAGGCAGTACCTGCCTTGAAAGTAGTGTCTACTTCTATGTATGGGCATGTATCTGCCTTGAAGGCAAAGACTGCTAAAGTAGGTGCAATGCTTACCTCAGAGGCTGGGGCTGTCTCTGTCTAGGAGTAACAATTGCCTCAGAGGACAGCCTGTCTGAGTGAGGGATGCCTGCCTTGGAGGCAGAGCATGCCTGGTATAGGCAAACACCTGCTTTGGAAGCAAGGGCTGTCTTGCAAGGCACCAGCCAATCAACAGAATGAGAATGAAGAGCTTTGTGAGTTGCCATAGAGGCCGTTGTTCAGTCATTCCTCCTGCAGTGTTTGCTTGGGGGGAGAACTACTTGGATGTAAAGAAGGCATGTAGTAGAGTGGTGAGAGAGGGTAGCAGCAGCCACAAATTCTAGATGTTCTGCAGATAGAAAATGAGGTTTAATCTGGCTATCTAGCTCTTTGGTCATTTTTCTAACTCAGAGACCTGAGGAGCTTTATGGGCTACCTCAGAAGTAGTTGTCCAGTCATTCCTCCTTTAAGGCAGTGTAAAGATGAGAGGACACAGATCTGAGTTATTATAAACACCAACAACACACAGGTACATGCACAACAGCTTCTATATTGTAATTGGTGGGTTCTCAGCCTGCCAAGCTCTGTCTGTATAAGATTCAAACTACAGAGACGTCACGCAATGCATACATCATGCATAAACTTCACATCATCACTTCTCCCCTCTTTAGACAGAAACAATAAACAATAAACAATAAATGGAATACTTTACAGTCCCATAGTTTAGATCCTTGATGCAGTCTAGTCCCTCCCACTCACCCAGCTTATTCTGATCGGGCTTAAGTCCCAGGTGTGTGGGTGCGCAGGGGCTGCTGCTGTTGCAAATGACATCTCTGTTGGCAAATTCTTGTGAGAGTCCTGCTGCTTGGGTGCTGCAGCTCTCTCCTCTGGCCAGTCCTACTCCACTGCTGCTGGGTCAGTCTCTCCATTACTCAGACATTGCTCTGGCTTCCACTCCACTGGGTCATTTTCCTCCTCTCACAGCCTCTCTCTCTCGCTCTCTCTCTCTTTCTGCTACATTTGCAACTCCTTCCCTCAGCTGAACGTCAGGAAAACAGCTCTGCCTCACCAGGGAAACTTTGGACTGTGCCTCAGGAATGCTGAGAATGTCTCTACGATTTCTGCGGTAGTGCTTCCCTTGTGCCTATACGATGTAGGACTGAGGCATGGTAGCTGGGGACAACACCCTTGCAGGAGTCCATTCATTCGTCATGGTTCTGATATAGACTCTGTCCAGAGGTTAGATCCGGTAAGTGGTGCGCAGTCCTGTAACAGCAGTGCTGTTGTTTACTTTGGTTAGCTTCCAAAGCAGAGCAGACATCTGTAGTCATTATCTTGGGATTTTAAAGTTCCGGCCTGTTCAGTAATAAAGTTCTTATTCTGCACCCCATCAGCAACTGTGCTGGGGAGCCCGTACTTTCAATTGGGGTATTTCTGAGGTCAAAAAGCGCCATATAGGGATCTTTGTTGTCCCATTTTGCTTTCTTGAGCAAATTATTTATCGTTTGTATGGCCCTGTCCACCATCCCATTACTCTGTGAGTACCTTGGTGACGTTGTCACATGTTTGAACTCATAAGCCCTTGCAAAACTGGCAAATTCAATGCTAGCAAACTAGACCCATTATCAGTTATCACTGTTTCTGGTATCCCATGTCTGGCAAATTGAGATTTGACATGATTAATTACTGTCTCACTTTTTGTGTCTTGTAACTTAGATGTCTCAATGAACTTTGAGTAATAGTCTATCAGGATCAAGTAGTTCACTTTGAAAAATGTAAATAGATCATCTCCTACGTTATGCCAGAGCCTGTCTGGGATTTCATGTGGCTTTAAGGGCTCTTTTGTTTGTGCTTTCCAGTAGCTGATACAAATGCCACAGCTGGACACTAGATCTGTGATTTGACTGTTCATTCCAGGCCAGAATAGCATGTCTCAAGCTCTTCTCTTACATTTTTCAATCCCTAAATGGAATCCATGTAGTTTAGTAAGCATTTATTTCCTGAGTGACACTGGAACTATGAGTCTCTCCCCTTAAAGCAGCAGCTCACTTTCTGTAGTGATTTCCTCCCAGGAAAAACAATATTGCCCGATTTGTAGGTCCACCTGGGATCGTTTACCCGGCCATCCATTTAGCACTCTCTTTCAACTTAATTAATTCAGGGTCTTTCAGCATTTCTTGAAACTGTTACAGCTTTCCATCAGTTATCGATTTTTTTGCAATAGTATGAACTTCAAACTGGTCAATATCATCCTCCAGAACTGAGTTCTTATATACTGTTCTACTCAGGGTATCAGCAATATGCAGTTCCTTACCAGGTTTATACTTTACTTGTAAATCATATTTCTGCAATGTAAGCATCACTCTCTGAATTTGAGTTGGGGCAGTGCTCAGTGTATTTTTTAACAAAGTTTCATGAGGTTTATGATCACTCTCTACTTCTACTTGCTTTCTGCCATATATTTATTGCTGGAATTTGGTGCAGCTGTAAACAATGGTTAACATCTCTTTTTCTATTTGAGCATAATTCCTCTCCAGTTTAGTTAAGGATCTGGAGTCATAAGCCACTGCCTAGTATCTTGTCACAAGCAGGCGCCTAGGCCTTCAAACGATGTGTAACCCCCCTGCAAATGGGGGTTCCCAAAAGACTTCCAGGAGCTTGCTTGAATGCTCCAAGCCTGAATGGTGTTTGGCATTTAAGCCATTTATCAGTGAGTGTTTTTAGAGCCTCTGGTACTGTCTCTTTAAGAGCTGTCTGCTTGCAGACATAATTAGTTTGTATGGGGGACTGTGTGCTTCTCTGAGTACCACTTGAGCTGCTGCCAATTCACTTCATTTTGCAGTCACTAGGGTGCAAAGGGAACCTATCTGAAAGATGTAACTGTTTGCCAGAAATTATTTAGAGTAATAATGAAATTACAGTTTGTCTAACCTGCTTTCTTTGCAGTCAGAACTGTGTCTGCTAGTTCCCCATTCTAGTTTTGAACTGCTGAACTGGACCAATCAGTGTGGGGTAAGCTAGCTCTAAAATGGTGCCTTGGACGAATCAGAACTTGGACTCATAATCTGAGCCAGCCACAAGAGGATTGTATGGGCAGTGACTCTGGGAGATGTAGTTTAGACTTCAGTGCCTTTTTGGACCAACAGCAGCAGTCTATTGTGGTGACAGCCAATCCAGTCAAGAACTGGGAGGAACTCAAAGGAAGTGCCAGTTTTGTCGGTTGGAGCTTCAGTTGAGCTTTGGCAGTGAAGAAGGAAGGAGCCCTGTGCTTTTCAGTGTGCAGTTTTAGTCAAAAACGTGTGTAAGGCCCAGAGTTCCGGTCTGCAGCTTGTGTAACAGCTTGTTAGGACTGAATCCGTCCTGTGAAAAGAATCAAAGGATCTCTGAAGAGTAGAAACCAGGCTCACCCTGTAGAAGACTGGAAGAATTGCTGAAAATTGCACTCGGTCTGTCAGGAACTGAATCTGCTGTGTGTTCTCCCGGGTATTGTGCAGTAATTGTGATCGGGATACAGATGCAGCCTGCCTGGTATAGTACTTTCTTTTATATGGATGTGTGAAGAGGTTTGTGTACCTCAAGTGAGCCCTGCTGACATTGAAGGACCCTATCTTATTTGGAGGTCGTGAGTACTAATTCAGGGTTGCTCCTGTTGGATTGCCACATTAAATCCAAATGGAATTACTGTACTGCTGACTGTTTAATTCTCCTTTTTCTCTGTGTGAAAGGGCCCTACCAGCTGCCACGGTTTGGACTAGCCACTAGGGCTTGGGTACCCAGGGACAGTAACTGATAGGGATAGGCCTGTGCACAGAGCCATAGGTAGATTATTAGAGTGATAAGCTAATTAACCTGATTTCCCCTGTCCTTGTTATATCCCCTAAATAAATCAGAGCTGCTTGTTTCAGCAAAGTTATACTGCCTGAGGTATTTGTCTATGTTAAAGTACTGTACTGTGATTGTTGCACTGTATCTCATTTCACAGGAGGTCCCAGTGCGGAACCAGACTTTCAGGGGTAAGTGTATACTGTGAAGGTAATTCATTATATTGTGGGAGGCCACTAGTAGGAAGAAGGGGTTGCAGTGTCCCAGAGGGCTGTGACCAAGTTAGTTTAACTATTGCAAACCCTGACCTCTGGGTGGAGGCACCCGCCATTGGATCCAGGCCCCTCAACCTGTTAGTAGCAAATCAGGCGGGGTAGTAGCCCCTGGGATAGCGCCATCTAGGGGTTACATCTTGAGGCTCACGCTGGGATTGTGTGTCTCTAGTGGCCATATTTACGAACCACTGTTAAGAAAAATGGGTACCCGACAGAAGTGGCTGTGCACCGGCTGGTGGAGTGGTGTACTGGGGAGGAGATCGACCCCAAAATGCTATGCTTATCCTGGACATCCCCTGGGTATCAATACGGACACTGTGCAGGAGTACTTTCCAAGGTGGAAGGTTTACAAACCCTGTGGTGGTGGGGTCGGCATGCTAATCTGCTCACCCACACTTTCCTGGCCCTAGTAGAGTTTAAGGATCCATAGATAGCTCCAAAGTGCCACAGACCATTACCCCAGAGGGAGCCCTCACTGCTTGGAGAGTAATAACTAAGGACAGTAAAGACCCGGAGGGGAATCAGCCCCCACCACTATCTGAAACTTTTGAGGAGAAATTTGCTGAATGGTTGCTGGGAGAGGGGAAAACTGTGGAGGACTTGAAGAAACTATTCTTGCCACCTGGGGGTGTTCCTCCCCCAACACCCTCTCCTGCTCCAGTGCCCGTAATGGTGGCTGAACCAATGCAGACTCCTATTTCTGCACCTGCCATTAGTCACGACTCTTCCGAAGGTTGAGGATCTTCTCTGGCACCCTCCCACCCCAAGGGAGGATGACTGGGAGACCTGGATAGACTATGTTGCCCCAAGTGCTAGAATGGCAATGCTCGGGAAGGTGAAAAGCGAAAGAGGGTTAGTGAGAGCCTCCGAGGGTCCTGCCCTGGCTACCATCCGTGCTAAACGGGCCAGTAACCCTGAAGCGACTGCACAGGCCTATCTTGAGGCCTTGGAGAATGTGTATGGAGCCCAGATTCTGATGAGGACCTATGGTGGAGAGTAAAGAGATGCACAACAGTACCAAGGGAGTTGTCTGTGTATGTATCTCGCTGGAAAAATGTTGCAAGAATGCCTCAGAAAAGGTAGTTTGCCAGCGATTGAACTGGACCGAACCAGGCTGGACAGGATCCTTAAGTCTGCCCCCTTCTCAGAACTGCTGTTGCTTCAGTTACGCCTGGCAAATCGACTGGAATCCCCACCCTCCTATGATGAGTTAATGAGAGAAATTCGAGGAGTTGAGAAAAGACGACCTCGGGAGGGACCTGCACCAATAGCTGCGGCTACGACCCGAGTGACTGAGGGTGACCAATCAAGTGAAGTTCAGGGGCAGAGGTTGGCAGTCAATGAGTGCTCTGACAAGGAAAAAGATATGCCACAATGGGGCGAACTGTTGAGAGAGATCCGGGAATTCAAAAACAGTCCCTTTATGAGGCCACGCCTGCAGATGCAGGCCCTGACCTATATCCGACTGCATCTGCTATGGGGTGGGGTACCCACCATGTATCTCCTGCTGATAACAGCTCTGAACTCGATTCCTTGACCATGGAAGTGGAGAAACTGGCGAGATGTCTCAAATGCTTATCACGCGCAGACAGAGATGGCACCAAGGTTTCCAGTTAGTAATACCCCGCCCTGGCTCCCAGTGTGGCGCCTCGGCCAGCTCAAACTCCAGAAAGTATGTTTTGCTATAATTGTGGGAAAGATGGGCACATGAAAAGGGAATGCCAGTCCCCAAAAGACACTGACAAAGTTGCATATAGGCTACAAGGAGAGCTTCGGAGAAGAAATCAGTGGTTAAGAGGTGCACGACATGATCCCAGTGAGGGCACACAAAATGCTAATTCACGTCCTTTGTGGCAAGGTCAGTTGCCCAGGCCCCCACTACCGCCTCTCCAGACTGGTCCAGAATAGTGGGTCCCTCCATGGAGACCACTGTAAAGGTGAACGGGTGTCTACAAGAGCTATATTAGACAGTGGCTCCCAAGTGACAATTATGTTCCAAGATTGGTATCAGAAGCATTTGTCAGATGTACCCTTACAACCATTAGAAGGACTGCATGTATGGGGTTAAGTGAGAAGGCCTACCCTATTCGGGTATATCCGAATTTGGCTGTCTTTCCCCACCTCCGTGGCTGGAGTGGCCGAACAAGTAGAGACCCTAGCCTTAGTGTGTCCCCACTGGACTGTATGATGGTGTCCTTTGTTGATTGGAACAAATGCTCATATGTTCGGAAGGCTGGCACAGTTGTGTTATGAAAACAGGGGTCAAAGACTAGTAGAGCTTTAAGAGTTCCGGCTTTAATTAAGAAGGCCTATGAGGCACAGAGAGATGCTGAAAAACAGAACCAGAGGAACCGATTGAATTGTATGGAAGAAGGATCCTGAGTCTCTGATCCTGGCGCCAAATGCCCAGTGTACCTTACAGGGAGAGGTCCGTATCAGAAAGGATGTTAAGAATAAAATATTAATGTTGGATGCACCAGGCGATGGAAAATTGCCAGAGGGACTGCTGGTCAAGCCTAGTATTTTGCCGCTAGGGCCCATGTGCTTATGCCAGAAGGGTAATGGTCCAAGTTCATAATGTGTCTGAAAAGAGACATTCGAGTAAACAGAGGTTGCATCCTGGCTAATGTGCATTGTGCAGACACTGCAGTGCTACCCAGCAGCAAGAGTTCAAGGAAGAATGACAGAGTAACGCCTGACTTGTTTGATTTCGGCTACTCCCGCTGCCAGCTGAATGGAAAGTGAAGATCAGTGAGAAGCTTGCCCAGAGAGACCAGGTGTTTTCTTTAAAGGAATGGGATGTAGGATGCGTGCAAGGAGTTGAGCACAATATCGGCTGCATGACGAAGACCATTCTGTGAGAGGTCTCGACTCTTGGCACCTGCTGACATAGATGATGTGAGACGGCATCTGCAAGAGATGTTAGCTGCTGGTGTAATACAAGAATCCAGAAGCCCTTATGCTTCCCCATTGTGGTAGTGAGGAAAAGAATGGAACAGTAAGGATGTGTGTGGATTATCGTCCTTAAACGTGGACTATCCTGATCAGTACACAATGCCCGCATTCAGGATGCTGGACTGCCTAGCGGGAGCAAGTGGTTCTCTGTGCTGGATCTCCGCAGTGGGTACTATCAGATCCCGATGGCCCCAGAGGACCGTGAAAAGACAGCCTTTATCTGTCCGCTTGGCTTAAGTGAATTCATGAGATGCCTCAAGGATTTCGGTGCCCCAGCCACTTTTCAACGATTGATGGGCGTGCAGTGGGGACATGAACTTACTAGAGTGCCTGGTATACCTAGATGATGTTATTGTGTTTGGCAGCTCACTGGAGGAACATGAGAGCAGATTATTTAAGGTATTGGACCGACTGGAGGACTTTGGCCTTAAACTGTCCATTGATAAGTGTCAATTTTTCAAACATCAGTAAAGTATGTGGGACACATAGTATCCACCGAGGGAATAGAGACCGACCCAAGTAAAGTTGAGCCTTGACCACCTGGCCACAGCCCAAAATCTAAAAGAACTGCAAAGATTCCTGGGATTCTGTGGTTATTATCGGCGCTTCATCAAGGACTATTCAAGAGTGATCCGCCCTTTACTTAACCTTACTCAAGGGTATCCCCAACCCACAAAAATACCAAAAGTCAGCATCCTCAAGACTGAAAGAGTGTATTTTCATCCGAGTGAAGTATTTGGGGCCCGCTGGACTCCTGATTGTGAGACTGCTTTCATGAGATCATATATCAACTTACCCATGCTCCAGTGCTGGCCTATGCCGATCCAAGAAAACCTTACGTCCTGCACACTGATGCTAGCTTGCAAGGGTTGGGGGCTGTGTTGTACCAAGAGCACGAGAATGGCCTGAGACCAGTGGCCTTTGCCAGTAGAAGCCTGACCCCATCCGAAAAGAACTATCCTGTACATAAGTTAGAGTTCCTAGCTTTGAAGTGGGCTATTGTTGACCAATTCCATGAGTACTTGTATGGGGCTAAAATACTAGTAAAAACTGACAATAATCCTTTGACCTATGTGCAGACCTCAGCTAAGTTGGATGCCACTGGCCATAGGTGGCTTTCTGCATTATCTACATATGACTATGCTCTCGAATACCGAGCAGGTCTGAACCACATAGATGCTGATGCTCTCTCCCGGAGGCCTGTTCCCCAGAATGATTGGGTCCGACTGGCAGAACCTGACATTCGGGCACTCTGCCGGAAGTTTGACAGGGAGGAACAAATGTCCACGGACGCAGTGGACTGCATGGTGGATTGCTTGGGAGCCTCTGAGAATTGCATACCTGCTGCTTATTGCCACTTTTCTGCAATAGACATTGGTGCACTGCCTCAGCTGGACAATGACAGTATTCGGCGGGCTCAATCCCGCGATCCCATGATCAAAGCAGCTTTAGAAGCCCTCTATGCAGGAAAAGATGTGTCCAAATTACGCTCCACTGATTTGAGAACTGCACTGTTATACAAAGAAGGTCCTAAGTTGAAACTGATCAATAAACTGTTATACAGAGAAACAGTAGACAGAGGGGGACAAGTAGACAAACAACAACTAGTGCTGCCCACTGCCTTTCGAGACTCAGTATTGAGGTCCTTGCACAACCACATGGGGCACCTTGGTATAGACAGAACACTTGACTTGGTGAGATCCAGATTCTATTGGCCTAAGATGGGGCTGATGTGGAGCAACACATTCGAACTTGTAGTCGCTGCTTACAGAGGAAAGCTTTGATCCCCAGAGGGCTGCCCCCCTTGTTAACATAACCACCAGTGCACCCATGGAGCTGGTCTGTATTGATTTTCTAAGTTTGGAGTCAGATCAAAGAAATATCAGTAATGTGCTGGTGGTCACTGACCATTTCACGAGATATGCCCAAGCTTTCCCACCAAAGACCAGAAAGCATCCACTGTAGCCAAAGTACTTGTAGAAAACTTTTTGTTCACTATGGGGCTCCACAAAGAATCCATTCTGATCAAGGGAGAGACTTTGAGAGTCGTCTGATCAAAGAGATGCTTTCTGTGGGGAGTGCGAAAGTCCAGAACCACTCCTTACCACCCCAGGGGACCCACAGCCTGAACGTTCAACAACCGCACTTTGCTAGATATGCTAGGCACCCTGCACCCAAAGGACAAGCCTAGATGGAGCCAACAAATTAGCACCCTGGTACATGCTATAACTGCACCAAAAGTGATGCCACTGGATTCTCCCCTACCGCCTGATGTTTGGAAGAGAAGCTCGACTACCAGTAGATGTGTGTTTTGGGGTCTCTCCTGATGGGGTTCAAGCTGACAACTATTTACAGTATGTGCAAAAGTTAAAGGCCCAGCTAACTCATGCGTACCAACTGGCTCAAACCATGGCTGCCAAAAGAAATCAGCCAACAAAGAAAGGTATGATAAAAGGTGAAAGCACAGGAACTCCAGGAGGAGATCGGGTATTGCTAAGAAATCTGGGATTGCATGGCAAGCACAAGATTGCTGACAGATGGCACCATCTCCCTCACATTGTAGTGGGCAAACTAGATGATCTGCCAGTGTACAAAGTAAGGCCTGAGAATAATTCAAAAGATGTAAAACAATGCATAGAAATCATTTACTGCCCATTGGACAAATCTTAATTGAGTCTGAGCCCCTAGAAGATGCCCCTCTGGACCAGTGACTAGAGCTGCTGCTAAGAAAAGATCAAGAAAGTCTGCACCTACAGAAGCAAAGTTAAAGTGTTCCCCTCCACAAGTCCCAGTTGAGCATGACTGTCAGTCCATATCGGAAGAAAGTGAGAGTGACTTTGAATACTATCCTTCTTACGAACTGAGTCAATTGTTTCGGGGCAATCCCCTAGTCAATACTGGAGACAGAGCTGGGCCTTCTGGACTGTTTAAGCCCCCAGCTTCATCCCTGGAGCCAATGCTCCCAGAAAGTGAAGTGCAAAGCATCAGATCAGATGAAATGGAATCATTGTGCATGGTTGAACTGTTTGAGCTTTCAGGGGAGGAAAATGATAGATTGGGGCAGACTGGTGATACACCCGAACAAGAAGAGTATTTTGAGTGCCCTGACAGTCCACTGCCAGTGTCCGAAAGCTCTCCATGCGAGCCAAATGTTGTGGACTCAGAAACTGTAACTCCTGGAGCTGAAAGTGCCCCAAGTTCTAGCCTCTCTACCCCATGGAGACTCCCTGACAAGTGTGGACAATGCTGAAAATGAGGCTCAGAGTGCAGAGACTGTAACAGTTCCCCTAGAAAGACTGGTCGAGCTGTAAAGCCTGTGGTGCACCTCAGTTATGATTCCCTTGGGAGGCCTGTGGATTTGCCTCTCAATGTTGTCCATAAAGGAGTGTATGTGCTCCAGGCTCATTGCCCAAACTGAGCGTCAGTGCTAACTCCAAGTTACTTGTGTTGCCCTCTAAGTATGGTGCCCTGCCCCGTCCAGCCCCAAAGGTAACTGATAGGAAGGGCCCCTCTCTTCAGGTTTCATGTACAAGAGGTAATAACTTGAGTTATGGTACAATGTGTATGTAATACTGTGTAAAGAGTGACGTACTGCAATGTTTCAGAAATGTGTTCTTGGTAAAATGATATATTGACTGATGATTACATGTCTTGTGAGCCTAATGCAAATGTATATGGTTGCAGTTGAAACTTATGGGGTACTTGCTTGTGATCAAGCTTTCCCAAACCAGGAAGAGATTAACCCCCTGCAAATGGGGTTCCCAAAAGACTTCAGGAGCTTGCTTGAATGCTCCAAGCCTGAATGGTGTTTGGCATTTAAGCCATTTATCAGTGAGTGATTTAGAGCCTCTGGTACTGTCTCTTTAAGAGCTGTCTGCTTGCAGACATAATTAGTTGTATGGGGGACTGTGTGCTTCTCTGAGTACCACTTGAGCTGCTGCCAATTCACTTCATTTTGCAGTCACTAGGAGTGCAAAGAGAACCTATCTGAAAGATGTAACTGTTTGCCAGAAATTATTTAGAGTAATAATGAAATTACAGTTTGTCTAACCTGCTTTCTTTGCAGTCAGAACTGTGTCTGCTAGTTCCCATTCTAGTTTTGAACTGCTGAACTGGACCAATCAGTGTGGGGTAAGCTAGCTCTAAAATGGTGCCTTGGACGAATCAGAACTTGGACTCATAATCTGAGCCAGCCACAAGAGGATTGTATGGGCAGTGACTCTGGGAGATGTAGTTTAGACTTCAGTGCCTTTTGGACCAACAGCAGCAGTCTATTGTGAGTGACAGCCAATCCAGTCAAGAACTGGGAGGAACTCAAAGGAAGTGCCCAGTTTTGTCGGTTGGAGCTTCAGTTGAGCTTTGGCAGTGAAGAAGGAAGGAGCCCTGTGCTTTTTCAGTGTGCAGTTTTAGTCAAAAACGTGTGTAAGGCCCAGAGTTCCGGTCTGCAGCTTGTGTAACAGCTTGTTAGGACTGAATCGTCCTGTGAAAAGAATCAAAGGATCTCTGAAGAGTAGAAACCAGGCTCACCCTGTAGAAGACTGGAAGAATTGCTGAAAATTGCACTCGGTCTGTCAGGAACTGAATCTGCTGTGTGTTCTCCCGGTATTGTGCAGTAATTGTGATCGGGATACAGATGCAGCCTGCCTGGTATAGTACTTTCTTTTATATGGATGTGTGAAGAGGTTTGTGTACCTCAAGTGAGCCCTGCTGACATTGAAGGACCCTATCTTATTTGGAGGTCGTGAGTACTAATTCAGGGTTGCTCCCTGTTGAATTGCCACATTAAATCCAAATGGAATTACTGTACTGCTGACTGTTTAATTCTCCTTTTCTCTGTGTGAAAGGGCCCCTACCAGCTGCCACGGTTTGGACTAGCCACTAGGGCTTGGGTACCCAGGGACAGTAACTGATAGGGATAGGCCTGTGCACAGAGCCATAGGTAGATTATTAGAGTGATAAGCTAATTAACCTGATTTCCCCCTGTCCTTGTTATATCCCCTAAATAAATCAGAGCTGCTTGTTTCAGCAAAGTTATACTGCCTGAGGTATTTGTCTATGTTAAAGTACTGTACTGTGATTGTTGCACTGTATCTCATTTCACAGGAGGTCCCAGTGCGGAACCAGACCTGGGGGTAAGTGTATACTGTGAAGGTAATTCTGATATATTGTGTGGGCCACTAGTGGGAAGAAAGGGGGGTTGCAGTGTCCCAGAGGGCTGTGACCAAGTTAGTTTAACTATTGCAAACCCTGACCTCTGGGTGGAGGCACCCGCCATTGGATCCAGGCCCCTCAACCTGTTAGTGGCAAATCAGGCAGGGGTAGTAGCCCCTGGGATAGCGCCATCTAGGGGTTACAGATGCATTCACCAACAGGATTGCGGATTTGTTCAGGTCATAGTAGGCCAGCACCAGGGGATTTGTAATAATTCACCTGAGCTCTTTGAACACATGTTAATGTCTGGCTTCCCAGTGCCATGCTGTGTGTTTTTCTAATAGTTCCCTCAGTGGCTTGTTAATTATCATCATATTGGGTATGTACTTGGCTAAAAAGTTTATCACTCCTGTAGACCTTTTTAACTCCATAACATTTTTGGATGTGGGCATGTCCACAACTGATTAGATTTTTTCTGAGTCTGCCACTAGCCCTCCCATAGTCAGTTTGTGTCCAATATAAGGAACCTCCTTCAGGCCTATTTTGGATTTTTGCAGATTTAACGACAGGTGGCACTCTTAAGCTCTCTTCAGTACCCTCTCTACTCTCACATTATGTTCCTGCATGTTTGATCCCCAAATCAAAATGTCACCCATGTAAGTCTCTACTCCCTTTAGCCCCTCAAATATTTTAAGCTATCTTTCTCTGAAACACCTCTGGTGCTCAGCATATTCCAAATGGCATTCTTTTAAACTTATACCTTCCATACAGGGTATTGAAAGTCATTAATTTAGAGCTGGGCTCATCAAGCTTTATTTGCTAAAAGGCACACCCTACATCTAATACCAAGAAGGTTTTTGTGCCAGCAAGCCGGGCCACAACTTCTTCTACAGTTTTCATTGATAATGTTCTCACTTTCTTGCCTTGTTTAAATCTCTGGGGTCAATACATATTCTTACCTTGTTAGGTTTTTCTATAACCACATGGAGTTCACCCAACTTGTGGGTCTTTTGACCTTCTTGATGACTCCAGTTTGTTCCATCTTGTCTAAATCAGCTCTGACTTTATCCCATTTTTGAGCTCCGAAGGTGAATTTTGCAGTGATTCATGGGATTTCAGGTCACATGGGCTCTATATTGATCTGCACAGCCTCAGTTCGGGGTAGTATGAGTAGGAAGGAATAGGAGACAGTGTGCTCTGATAGCTGTCTGTGATAGGAATTTTGTAAAAACTGTTCAAAAAGCATTTTTGCATTTTTTGGGGGGATCCAACTTTAGTCCATCAATTGTAGGAAACCCTCCTGTGCTCATATCATCAAGCGTTTTTGTTTTTGTCTAGATTTTGAATGTTAATTTGCAACATTGAGTGTGTGTGGTGAAAGACAGTGAAAGTGTGCTTTGGGGGAGGGGCGTATCTGTGGTGTAGGTAGATTTAAGTTGGACAAATAGTGATTTCTTTGTTTTTTGGTTATATTTTTGTTATATAACTGACTGTGTTAATGTACACACAGTAATATTATCAGTAATAGTAGAAATTTTCTTGCTGTTTGTTGTGTGGATGTGGTGCAGCAGTTCATAAGTTCAGGTTGTTTACAAATTTATAATACGTATCGTGGCATAGTACTGAACTTTTGCATTTGCTACGCATTCCTCGTTCAGCATTGTACACAAATTGTTCCATGTGTGTGCAGTATCACATGCATCAAATAATACACCTTTTATTGTGCCACAGGCTAGTGTAATTGCAGGCACAGCATTGTGAACCTGCTATCCACTGCAGCTGCCTGATTTTGTACTGCGATCGTGGTATCTGTTCTTAGTTTTGCTGCTTGTAGTGCTGTAAAAATCTGCACTGTCTGCATTCAGTGCCCCAGCCACCCCCACGTTCAAAAGGTATTTTTTACCAAATTGGATTGTTTTTGTGACCTCATCAGCACCACTGGTTACTGAAGTTGTTTTAATTCTGTGACAGACTCAGAGTAGTCTCTTATCTGTTGTTGAAGCCACAGTTGTTTATTTGGCTTCACATCCAACGTCCCTCCAATCAGAGAGTGAACGTATCAAAATCTGAATTTAGTTATAATATTGTGGTTGATCCCCCAACATGCCTGCAAAGAGACGTGCAAGCAAAGCTGTTTCTTGCCATGGCAATGTTGGCAGTAAGATGGTCTGTGGGTGTGGTAGTAGTACGCAGATGCAGAAGTTCATTGCTGATGTGAGGAAAGGTATTCTCCTGCAATGTTTTTTATAGCCCAATCAGTAGCTTCACTTATAGTTGGAGGAGATGATGTTTTCCCAGCTGGTGGTGTTAGTGTTACTGGTGTTAGTGGTGGTGGAGGTAGTATTAGTATTGTTGCATCAAGTTCTAATTCCGACCAGTGCACCGTATGCAAAAATATTGAGTGTGAAGCAGTGCAAGTGAGTGGCAGCGTAGATGATGTCATACTTCCCAGTAACATCCCAGTAACTGAACCTGAGGATTCTGATAATCATGTCAACAATAGCATACAATGTGATATTCCATCCAACATGGCACTTAATGTCACACATTTTCCATGCAGTGATTCACAGTGTGGTCAAAATATATCAGGTGATGGTGGTGTAGATGCTGATGAAGAATGTGATGATGATGATGTTGCTGTTGTTGCAACATACAGTCCACATGCTAGCATCCAAGCAGAAGATGTTGATGTGTGTGACGTTGATGAATATGATGATGATGTAATTGACCCCAGTTGGGAACCAGAGAAAAAGAAATTCAAAGTGGCTGTGTCTGAGTCTGTTTGCAGAAATCCCCCCTACCGGTTTTAGTTGATGATGAAGACCCAGTAATCAATATGATAGGTAGCCATGGTGGCCAGTTGCAGTCCAGGTGTGCAGTGCCCGAAACATCACATGCCCCCCCCCCACTTCAGTGCTTAAAATAACTGACTTAAATAAGCCACATCATGGACATGTTAAAAGCAGAGCATCACAATCCCTTGTTTGGGATTTTTTTGTTCAAGATGCAAATGATGAGTCAGTTGCAATCTGCCAGGCTTGCCATGTACGTGTGAGTAGAGGTATAAAGAGGAGCCATCTGGGCACAGGAGGACAGCATCTGCATCTTAAGAATAGGCACTTGGCACTGTAGACCCAGTACAAGCTGGTAGCTAATACCAAACTGGGGCATTCACCCTCATCACCAGCAACCATAGCCAGCATGTTATCCCCTTCCATGACTGTTAAGCCCCAAAGGAAATTAAACGTGTGCAGTAGTGTGGTAATAAGAGCAGAGGATGACTACAGGCATGATGAGGTGGAGAACCATAATGACTTTGAAATGTTGTCCAGTGCTGGTGAGAGTAGCAGTTTTTGTGGTGGTGGTGGTGAATGCAGTATGTCTAGTGCAAGTGGTACATCAACCCCAGGTGGCAAATCTGGCAAAATAACTGCATTTCTGGGTTTGTCATCATCACCTATGCAACTGTCTTCATCAAATGTCCACACTCCACCCCCTGCCAATGCCATTCATCACAGAGCACAACCATTTGTGATCAACACACCCCATGTAAAGCATTTAAGTCAGCCCTCGTTACAGAGTGTTTTTTGTGCACAAGTTGAAGTACCCCCCCCAAATCATACAGTGTCACGTGAACTTAATGCTGCTGTAGCGGAAAAGCTGGCAATTGATCTTTTGCCCTTCTCCTTTGTGGAGAATTATGGGTTCTGGCAGTTTGCTGCATGTGCCTGTCCAAAATGGAAAGTCCCATCCAGGACATACTTTTGTACCAATGCTGTCCCTGAGTTGTTCCGCACTGTGTCCGACTCAGTAAGACACACCCTTCAACATTTCTCCTCTCCACTCATCCATTTAAGTATGGATATGTGGACAAGTGGCAAAACAGTGGGGAGTTCATATTTGTGTATAACTGCACACTGGGCGCAGGTTCCGGGAGTTGTTTGTGATGTTGGTAGTGTGAATAATCAGTGCAATAAGGTGGATTGTCGTGGTAGCAATCTTCCAGGAATTCGACAGCATGCAACGATTGAAATGCGCAATGTGACTTGTTCACACACTGATGAGAACATGTTGGACGTGGTACTGATTGAAAATGACAAGATGGCTAAACCCTCTGTCCCTGAGAGCAGGGTTCATAGCAAATGACAATGGGTCAAATGTGGTGAAATGCATCACGAATGGTGTTTTTTTTTTGTGTTCCTTGCATGGCCCACTGTTTAAATCTTGTGGTTCAGGAGTTTCTGCAGCACCCTGATATAAAGGAAATGCTGACCATTGCACGATGTATCTGCTCTCATTTTTCAAGATCTGGAAAGGCCCGTGACTGACTGCGGCAGTTGCAGATACAAAACAGCCTGCCTCAGCACCGCTTGAAGCTGGAAGTTGTCACCTGATGAAACTCCACTTTATACATGGCAGAGAGGTTGTATGAATACTACAAAGCCATCTCAGAATATCTTGTTATGCACACTAACCATGACAGTTCCGGGGTCTCCATGTCTATGACAACTGAACAGTGGCGCCTCATGGACTCTGTAATAGCAATTTTGCAGGCTTTTGAACATGCCACACAGGCAGTGAGTGGCGAGTCTGCCTCCATTAGCCAATCAATTCCACTGCTGCGGGTGCTGAGGCAGACATTGGTGAATGTACAGCATAGCCTTGATGTTGCCAAAGACGGTGGTAGCAGTATGTTGCTGCAACACGTGCTGACAGTATTCGACCAGAATTGTCACGTTGTGAGCATTCAGCATAGTGACAGCTTTGCCATAGCAACAATGCTGGACCCATGATACAAACATGAAATTGCATGAGTACTGGAGAGAGGGCCTGAACAGGTAAAAAATATCAGTGGTCAACTGGTGCACTTGGTTCATGGGGCACAGATGTCATGTGCCAAGGTCAGCAAACATCAGCAGCATAATACAACTGAAGGTGTCCCTGGAGGACCATCAAGTAAATCCTGCAAGGGGAAGGGGACTGCAGTTCCAGGTGGTCTGTCATCCAAAGTGGCTGGTGTCAACCCGCTTTGAGAGGCTTTGTCCCAAGTGGGTATTTGTGAAATAAATGATTCGGGAGAACAGGATGATGCATCAACAACTGGACTTAGTGCAGCACAGAGAATGGTTGAGTCATATTTGTCTGAAAACAGGCATCTGACAATAACTGAAGATCCTCTTTTGTACTGGAGTGGAAAGGTCAGTGAATGGCCAGAGCTGACTGCAGTGGCACTGAAGTACCTCACATGCCCACCCTCCAGTGTAAGTGTTGAGGAGGTATTCAGCTTAGCAGGTGCAATAGTCAGGGATCGTCAGACAAACCTGTCTCCTGCAAATGTTAGTTTGCTAACATTCATTAAAATGAATGAGAGGCACATAACAGCACAGACTGCAACTTCTGTATTCGTACCCCGTCCTAGTCACGGTTGTCTTGCTGATGTGGAAATGGAGCATCCTGGTGGCACTGGCAGTGGCTGCCTGAAATGGCCCACCACTGACGTAGATGATGACACAATGGAGAAAGAATTCCCCAGTGGTCAGACTTCAGACATCGATGACTGTGAGGGCAGCTTTCTTTATGAGGATGATGATGTGGTTAATGTTGGCAGGTTTTAACTGAACTTGGGCACACATGCAACATGCAGAAGTAATTTCATTAGATGACCATGACCATCCTAACAACTGGACTCCAGAAGGATGCTGATGAAATCTGTGAAGTAGTTACAAAATAAGAAGCCATTACAGACGAACCTGCAAATATGATTCCTCCCACCCTCCCCCTCCCAAATAAAATACTCACCTTCATGTACTTGAGAGTTATCCGTTTCCAAGTTCAGGGCAAAAAATTCTCATTGAGCACTGGAATGTGCACACCAACAGTTTCTGTGTGACCTGTGATGCAGAACAATACCATGAGTACATGTCCATGTCAACCCCCCTCCTCACCTACAAAATACACAACCATGTATCTATATATATATCTACTCACCAAGGCTACTATTAGTGTACAGCCAAAGGGCACCTTCAATCCAGTTGAGAGGATCACATTGCATTTGACAAAGCCCTTGTTGGCTGCTCAAATCCTTTACCTTCTCTACCCTTGGTTCCTGTTACCTCCCTGTTGACTCCGCTAAAACACACTGTATTGATATCCTATGTTTTTTTTCTGATGTTCTAGTTATTTCCCTGAACAATGTTAACTTCACCAATCCTGTATGTGGTAAATTGTTGATCTCATTTGTCCTCCTGTATCCTCAAAAAAAAATGTACACTGTACTCTGTACCAAGTTGTTATCACTGTATTGTCCTCTATGTGATGAGGTACCTTTGTAAATGAGCCTCTGGCTCAAAGGTTGTAAACTGATGCTTAATAAATAAATAAAATAAAATAAAAATTTGCTCGAATCATCTCGCAGAACACATTGGACCAGCAACACGACACTCACAGTCATCATTTTATACTGGGGTATGTGCTGAAACACTCTCATTCCACTGTGTTAACACTTGTCAATGTTCACACAAGCAGGATGCATTTTGGGCCTACAGAAAAAAATCTGGGACTCTGTGCCACCACTGCGTACATGACTAAGTGCACCATTAATTCTGGGGGATGTTGCATGTGCTGAAACACTCTCATTCCACTGTGTAAACACTTGTCAATTTTCTGCACATAAGCAGGATGCATTTTGGGCCTGCAGAAAAAAATCTGGGGATTCTGTGCCACTTTTGTGTGTTCTGTGATTGTTGCTGTGAGTTCATGATGTCATACTGACATTTTTACAATTAAAGCAGCATTGCAAGAATGTCCTGACAGTTTTGAACTGTACTTTTTATGCTACTTTACATTGCCACAGCCACCACTAGTTACCTCTGAGTTGTGACTTGAATGAAATGCTTCTTTTCCCAATTTATGTCTGCTTTACTTACTTGACTACTTTTTTTCATGTATGAAAAAAAAATGAGCATGTCTTCCAATATTGTTCGGACCAGGTTTGCATTTATTTGCAGCTGCTTTTCAATAACTATTGTTCCGTGGTGTCATAAAACACTGCCTGCTGCATAACTGCCAATTAACAACAGACGTGATATATAACAACTAATTGATGTGATGGAGAAAAGCAGAGGAAAACAATGACAAAGACCTGGTCAGCACCAATTTAAAAGGAATGCTCCTTTCATTATTTCACACATGAAAAAAGGTAGTGCAGCAGATTCAACTACTGCAAATTTGTGTATCATTCCAGTCAGTCAGGATGTAAGTAAAGGAAGTTGTAACATAGCATTAAAAAATATAGGTCAGAGTTCTCAACAGATTGTTGCGCTGCTACTTTATAGAGATTCACCACATTACATAGTTATGGTGATGAACATAAACTAATATGGGGGGGCATTACTCCCACTGGAATATTTCTTACTCCACAGAGTGAAATATATTTCTGTGAAAACCGCCCATAATTTCATTATAGTGTGTCATGTGACGGAGGAATTACCGATCAGAAAAGCCACCCACATTCTGCCCCCTTTCTCAGCAACATTAGGATGTAATGCTAGGGGGAACACAGGTGCATGCTCCACTATATTGAATGTCTGGCAGCTATCCCAATGTTTCCTTATGCTATAAGGTTGACTTTGTGGTGAAATGTGGGAATGTTTCCACTAACAAGGCTCTTCTTACTGGACACATGCCCACACGTTTCACCACAAACTGACTATTATAACATAAAGAAACATTTGGAAAGTTGCCGGACAATCAGATATTCACTGTAAGGAGCACATATATGCGCTCTCCCTGCCAACACGTCCTAATGTTGCTGAGAAGAGAGGCAGAATGTGGGCAGATTTTCAGAACGGGAATTCCTCCATCATATGACACACTGTAATGAAATTATGGGCGGTTTTCACACAAATGCATTGCACTATGTGGTGCAAGAAAGATTCCCCTGGAAGGGAAAATGTGTATGATTAAACAACAACAACAAAGAAAAAATGCACAAAAACAGTACAACACAGTAGTGGAGTGGGTTGGGAGGGCAGAAAACAATCCCCTAACGTACTGTGACCATGGGATGCCATGGTGGTCCAGCAGCAGGTGAAGCATTGAAACTATTTTCTGCTGCTGTTCTATTCTGTTCACCTGCTGCTGCAAAGCACCAAACCGCTCATTGTTTTCTTCAAGAGCTGCCCACACCAGGGCGATGTCAGACTGTGTTGCAGGGACTGTGCCTGGGTTCACTGCAGCAGGGAATCCAGGTAGTAGGGGTGGTGGTGGAGAGAGTGGTGCTGGTGGCTGTGGTGGTGGTGGTGGTGGTGGAGCAGCTGCTGTACTAGCCCTCCTCCTGCTGCAGCGGTGACGAGGCACAACTCCCACCCCAGCAGCACCCTCAGCCTCTGCCACTGAAGGGCCAGCAGGTGGATGCCTGGCCCCTTCCATGGCAATCTGCCACTCTGCCCTGTGGTGGTTCAGCATGTGGGTGTGCTGGCCACTGGTCCCCAAATGTGTCCCATGGGGGCCACGGTGCACCACCACACCACACAAATGGCACACCACCACTGTGCTGTCTCCCCCCCACAGAGTTAAAAAACTCTGACACTGGGGAGCTGCGGGGGGGGAACAGATACAGTCCTCACATGAGTCTCACCACCTACTTTTTCCAGGGCCACCTCCTGTGACTATGGAGGTGGTGGTGCTAGAGCCCCTAGAGCTGCTGCTAGCGGTGGTGGTGGTGGTAGTGGCGGAGAAGGTGGATGCACAGCAGCCACCGGTGGCATTGGTGCTGCTACTGCTCCTGTTGCTTGAACATGGGGGGAAGCAACACCCAGGAGTCAGAAGTGGTCCAGCATGACACGACCGCCCCACCCCCCACAGGTCTGCACTCCCCTCTGACCGTGCCCACGGGCCAGTGACTCGCCTTCTCCTGGGTCCATCCTGACACACACAAGTCCCTGGGCTGACACACACACTGACACTCACTGACACACACAGTCAGTCACACACACAAAACAAAACTTATGCAAAAAAAATTCACTAACAAAAAAACACAAATACAATACAAAAACTAAATAAAGATATAGCTTTTAAAAAAGCTGTTGGTTTTCTTCTGAAATGCAAGTGGCAAGGCAATCAAGCACTTTAATTCCTAGTCTTCGCTCACAATGCTTTCTCCCTCTACAAATGCAAAGGAGAAAGTGAAACTGCTTCTCTGACTCACTTCCTTCTTGCCTGGCTAAAGCATGTGACTTACAGTACTGTAAGCCATGTGATGTGTGGGGGGCTGCCTATTCTTTTCTCACTTCGCCTTACTTCATGTTAAGGCATAATGGCAACATGAAGTGGTAATAATAATGACGTGAAGTGAGCACCTTGCAGTGCCCACTTCACATTGTGCTCCGCGGACGCGAAGTGGCCACTGTGCGTCCACTTCGCCGGCAGATTAAAACTTCGCTGCATCTCTAAATGCTGTCTGTATTTGAACTGCTCACACTGCGCTCTTGCATGTACAGTATTAGAATAAAATGACACTGTAAGCCATACAACCATCTGAATGGTGAGCTAATGAGTGCTGCATTCTTTTGAAACTGTGTGTGTGTGTGTGTGTGATAGCAGGGGCCAGCTACCCCTTCCCAGCACCAGACTTCATACTGGTGTGCACAAAGCTGTAAGAGTGTTAATCATCTTCAAAATCCATGTTGGACATCTGTGAGCGAGGTGTCTGGCTCAACATAAGCTACCAGTTGGTTATATACTAACTTTCTTGGACTTTTTCCAGAGTACTGAGTATGTATATGGGACAGTAGTTTTCTATTGGCTCCCTGGCTCCCCCTTTATGGACAGGAAGCACATGTGCCACCTTCCATTTTTAGAGCTCCTAGCTGAGGAGCAGTAGCATATTACAGAACTTAGCCAGTGGTAATGCAAGGACTGGTGCAGCAGCTTTTAGGAGCCTGGATTCAAGTTTGTCATAGCCAGCAGATTTCTCAATTTTAATTTTTAGCAATTGTTCCAGCAATCATTTGTGGGCCACTAATAGAACTATTATTGTATTGTATTGTATTGTGTTGTATTGTATTGTATTGTATTATATTGTATTGTATTGTATTGTATTGTATTTCCTTGTTAAGGGCACCAGTCCACTCTTTTAGGAGACAGTTTACTTCGGACCAAAAGCATTTCAGGTTTTGCAGGCTATTAGACTACAGGTCCTTCATGTAATTCACCTTGGCTTTTTTGATTCAATGTGCAGGAGTTTTGCAGCTGTCTGCAGACCAGCCAGTATTGTTCCAGCCACAGGTTTTGAATGCATTCCACACCCTATCCCTCAGTTTCATTAGGATGAAAAGGTGATCAGGTGAAGGGTAAGCCACTCTTTGCTGACATGGTGTCCTCTATCAGGGCAAGTATTGTCTCTTCTGGTCCAACCTCTGCTGGAGGTGAGTGGCCTGTTGGTAAAGATCTTTTGCCTGGTTGAAGTGAGTTTTGGCTGGTTTTGGCAGCTGAGGTCCTCCATGTGCTTACCAGCTTGCGTTCCACCAGCTGTACCCTGGACCCAGGTCGAACGTGGCTTGTCATCAGCTGCTTGGATTTCCTGGGTGCAGTGTTCATGGAGATCATCAATGGGTCTTTAAGTGAGGGTGTCTTTCCTATGATCTTGAAAGAGGCTGTGGTGAGACCTCTCCTTAAAAAGTCAACCTTAGACCCCGATATTTTCTCGAACTATAGGCCTATCTCTAATCTTCCCTTTCTGGGGAAGGTTATTGGAAAGGTGGTGGCTGACCAGCTGGCTGAGTGTTTGGAGAGTTTATCCACCTATGAACCTCTCCAATTGTGTTTTCAGCCCCGGCACAGCACTGAGACGGCTTTGGTCAGGGTGGCACATGATCTCTTCATGGCGAGGGACCGAGGGCAATCTACCATCTTGGTGCTCTTGGTCCTATCTTCAACTTTTGACACAGTAGATCACAGGGTGCTATTGGATCTCCTGCAGAACTATATGGGCACTACTGGTGCAGTCTTGAGCTGGTTTAGCTCATATTTAACTGGAAGATCGTGGCGCGTTGTCCTTGGGAATTTTTCCTCTGGACTTTTTGGGCTGTCTTGTGCTGTTCAGCAGTGTTCTATTTTGGCCCCTTTGTTGTTCTCAGTGTACATGCTGCCATTTGGAGAGATCATTAGGCAATACAGTCTGGGGTTTTACTGCTATGTGGATGACACCCAGCTGTACCTGTCTTGTGCCCCAGGTAACATCTCCATCTCAGGTACACTGAGCCAGTGTTTGGCTAAGATTAACGACTGGCTGTCTGCAAACTGGCAATGTCTCAGTCCCAGCAAGACAAAGGTTTTTGTGGTTGAGCCTGGTCATGGAGTTGTTTCCACAAACAGGCGATTGCTCACCCCCAACAGTTTGTGGGTGGCCCTGTCGGTGGAAGATGCAGTAAAAGATCTTGACATTTTTCTAGATGACCGACTGACCCTTGAAAAACAGGTGTCGTCGGTTGTTTGATCTGTGTTTTTCTATCTCCGGAATATCACCAGGATCCGGGCCGTTCCTGATGCCTGATGATCTGGCTACAGTCACCCATGCATTCATCACCAGCAGACTTGATTACTGCAATGCTTTGTACCTAAGGCAGTCTTGAAGATTGATGCATTGACTGCAGCTAGTGCAGAATGCTGCAGCCAGGATGTTGACGGGTGCCTCATTGAGGGATCATGTCACTCCTGTCCTGCGCACTCTGCACTGGCTGCCTGTGAGCTCACGCATCACATTTAAGATCTGCTTGTTAACCTACAAGGCCTTATGTGGTTTGGGACCTGACTACCTAAAAGAACTCCTGGTGCCGTATTCACCTACCAGCCCCCTATGCTCCACCAAGGTTGGTTTGCCTGTTGTGCCGTCCTCTCACCTTAAGAGATTGGGCAATGGAGCTTTTAGTACTGCTGCACCATCATTGTGGAATTCACTCCACCCTACATATGCGCAGCCAGCTCAGCAGAGGCCTTTAAAGCCTCTTTAAAAACTTTTGTTTTTGGAAAAAAGCCTTCAGTTTTATATAAAAGGTGTGATCTTAATTTTTGGGGTATTGCTTTTACTGTAAAGCACTCTGAGACCCTGGATAGGATACTATATAAATAAAATTTGCCTTGCCTTGCCAAAGGCATTTAACCCTTCTTTGGACCAAGGTGCTTATTTACTATGTTTTTAAAATTGCTAACAAAGAAGTCAAGGGCAAGGTTGACATTCTGTACAGACACTATGTCATCCCATTTTGCTCTGCCAAGGTCTTCTAGAATGGTATTGTTGTCCATCCTGGAGTAGTCCCTAAATGTTATGATCCTTGGGGAGGGGCTTTCAATGGCTGTTATTCCACATACAGTACACTGGGGAATAATCACTTATGGAATCATAGAAGGTTCCTGATGCACACAATCTATTAGACCTGCTTACTAGAACCCAATCAATTCAAGAGAGACTCCCAGATTTAGCATTTAGTCTAGTGGGTTTAGAATCAACCTGAACAGTTCTTTTTTTTTTTTATCATCCATACCCAAACCCTTTAAAATGATGAAAATTGAAATCAGGTCTCCTCATGTCCTTCTTTTTTTTCCAGGGAAAACCAATTTAACCTGACTAAAATGTCCCACATAGCTTAACCTATCCATTCCTGTAATTATTTTAGTTGCTCTGTACTAAACCCTATTGCTTGCTGCAATTTCCCTTTAAAATTGTGGCGACCAGGATTGTACAGAGTACTCTATTTGTGATCTTGCCTGTGTCCTATAAAGGGAAGAACAGCCTCATTGTGGCATGCTATGTACCTTTTACTGTAGCCCAGCATTCAAATGGCCTAATGGGCTACAACTGCAAATTACCATGACAGTTTAAAGCTGCAGTGCAATAAAAAATCTTTCCCAAAAAGGTTAATTTCAGCAACAGTTAACAAGCATTAGTCAATGCCGAATGTTGATTGCGTTGGTGTGTTGAGCTCGCTCACTGCCCCTCTGTCACTCGCTCAGTCTGTTTCTCCCGGTGCTGCAGGCTGCTCTGTTGTACTGGGCTCCTGCCTGCATTGGAACCTTGTTCTGCCCACTAAGAAATCCACAGCTGTCCCGACAGAGCTGTGTCGAGGTGGCTCACTCCCCCACAACTCGCTCATTCTGTTTCTCCTGCTGCTGCAGGCTTCCCTTTTGTACTGGGCTCCTGTCTGTGTTGGTGGCTTTTTTGGCCCACAAAGAAATCTGCAGTAGTCCCAACACAGGTCTGTTGAGCCTGCTAACTCCCCCACTCTCACGTCAATGCAGGCAGGGGCCCAGTACAAAAGGCCAGCCTGCAGCGGTGGGAGAAACAATATGAGTGAGTGAGACAGGGGGACTGAGTGAGCTCAACGGAGCTCTATCAGGACTGCTGCAGATATCTTTGTGGACAGAAAAATGCGCCAGTGCAGGCAGAAGCCTTGTACAAAAGGACCGCGTGCTGTGCCAGTACAAATAGAATGAGCAAGTGAGAGAGGGAGACTAACTGACCTCAACGGAGCTCTGTTGGGACAGCTGCAAATTTCTTTGTGGACAGACAAAGGCGCCAATGTAGCCAGGAGCCCTGTACACAAGTGCAGCCTGCAGCACCAAGAGAAACAGAACAATCGAGTGACACAGCGGTAGTGAACGAGCTCAATGGAGCTCTGTTGTGACTGCTGTGGATTTCTTTGTGGGTAGAAAATATGACAATGCAGGCAGGAGCCCAGTACAAAAGGCCAGCTTGCAGTGCCAGCTGAAATGGAATGTGTGAGTGAGAGAGCTCAATGGAGCTGTGTTGGGACTGCTTCAGATTTCTTTCTGGCCAGAACAAGCCGCCAATGCATGCAGGGGCCCAGTACAAATGGGCAGCCTGCAGTAGTGGGGAAACCAGAATGAGCGAGTGAGAGAGGGGGAGTGCGCGAGCTCAATGGAGCTCAATTGTAACTGCTGCAAATTTCTTTGTGGGCAGAAGAAGGTGGCAACGAAGGCAGAAGCTCAATAGAAAAGGGCAGCCTGCAGCGCCGGCAGAAATGGAATGAGCGAGTGAGAGAAAGGGAGTGAGCGAGCTCAAAGGAGCTTTGTCGGGACTGCTGCAGATTTCTTTGAGGGTAGACAAAGGCGCCAACAGAGGCAGGAACCCAGTACAAGAGGACAGTCTGCAGCCCCAGGAGAAACAGAGTGAGTGACACAGGGGGAGTGAGCGACCTCAACGGAGCTCTGTCGGGGCTGCTGTGGATTTTTTTGTGGGCAGAAAAAGGTGCCAATGTAGGCAGGAGGCCAGTACAAAAAGGCAGCCTGCAGCGGTGGGGAGAGAGGGGGAGTGAGCAAGCTCAATGGAGTTCTATCATGATTGCTGCAAATTTCTTTGTTGGCAGTAAAAGGTGGCAATGCAGGCAGGAGCCCAGTACAGAAGGCCAGCCTGCAGCGCCGGCAGAATCGGAATGAGTGAGTGAGAGAGGAGGAGTCAGCAGGCTCAACAGACCCATGTAAGGACTGCTGCAGATTTCTTTGTGGGCAGAAAAAGCCACCAACAGAGGCAGGAGCCCAGTACAAAAGGGAAGCCTGCAGCACTAGAAGAAACAGAATGAGCGAGTGACAGAGGGCCGGTGAGCGTGCTCAACAGACCAATGCAATCGACATTCGGCATTGACAAATGCTTGTTTTACTTGGGTTGCAATAATTGTTTATCTATTTGAAGGTAACTGTTTAAATATACTTTACCTATTTTATCAGTGTGTTTTCAGAAAAAATTTTTTTGTAGGCTTTGTATGTGAGCATGTAGTCGTGGCAGATTATCAAGTAAGGGATCACTGTTCTCAACCCCCTCAGAAGCACATTCAAGTTTATAATCAGCAGGGCCATCAAACCTCCTCACACATTTGAATCAAAATCCATTCCAAATGAAAATATGTATACAAGGAAAACCTACCCTAGCATCCAAAAGCAAGCAACATAGTTAATGAAGGAGCTTGCAAAGTACCGCAGCAGGTGGGGCTTTGTCTGTGGGCACAGACTGAGTGACGCTTGGCTGGGCAGGTAGGTTGGGAGGTAGCTGCCCTCTATGGGTGTAGGGTATACATCACTACAAGCAAATACAATGGTTTTCACTGTGTTCTGATGTGCGGTATCTCCATGTTTCAGGATGTGTTCTGATCATCGTGAGGGTTAGTGTCCCTCATTGTCCCTCATTTTGAGTGTCCATGTCCTTCATTTCAGTGGCAAAATGTGAGGTATGGCAGGGATGCATGCATCCAAGACCCTACTCAGCACAAAGAGTGCTGAGCATGGCCATAGTATATACACACTGCATGCTCCATACAGAATGACAAAGGGAAAGTAAGTGAGCTGTAACAGTCATGAGGAAACACCTGTGTAGCACTAAATATGCATAAGGGGGATTTGCATGGCCCAAAATAAAAAGATCAGGCGTCACAACACAGAGGCCCCTCTTCACATATCTGGAATGGGGGATGTTGGCTGACTATATTCTAGGCATTTAATGCAGTAAGGAAACAATACTTTACAAAATAATGGCAATTTAATGACAAAAATCGAAAGCCATTAAACAAATACTACAAGTCTCAATGGCTGAGAGGGACCTGGGGGTGGTGGTGGATGTCAAGATGAACAACTCTGAGACTTGTAGGAGGGCAGCAGCCAAGGCCAACAGGATGCTGGGATGCATCGCTAGGGGGATCACCTCCAGAAGGAGGGAAGTGATACTCCCCTCTGTATAACTGCTTGGTGAGGCCGCACCTGGAGTACTGCGTGCAGTTTTGGAGGCCGCACTTAAAGAGGGATATTAACCTCCTGGAGAGGGTCCAGAGGAGGGCAACCAAAATGATTTGGGGCTTGGGGGACAGGACCTATGAGGAGAGGCTTGAAGAGCTAAATATGTACACTTTGGAAGAGAGAAGGGACCTGGGGACATGATAGAGGCTCTCAGGTACATGAAGAGGGTAAATAGGGGAGGAACAGTGAGGGTGCTTCAAAGGAAGGAGGAGGGGCCACTAGAGGGCATGGGTGGAAGCTGGAGGGGGAAGATTCAGGGAGAAAGGAGGAGGTGCTACTTCACTGGAGAGGGTGGTAGAGCCATGGAATGCACTACCTAGGGGCTCGGTGGAGGCAGAGACAATGGAGGGTTCAAGAGGGTTGGGACAGGTACAGGGGAAGGGTTCAGGAAGCAAAATCCAATGCAGCAAGAATATCCGGAACTGGGAAGGGAGAAGCCAGAGAAGGCGAGGAGGACAGCAAGGTCAGCACCCAGGGTGGGGGCTGACCAAACGAGCAGACACGAAAGACCATTAGGCCTATTCTGCTGGCATTTTAGTATGTTAGTATGTTAGTAACTTGCAAAAGGATCAGAATTAATGAGTTTACCTAATTTTAATGGGAAGTCAATGAAAATGGTATTTTAATGGCTCTAATTGCTAGCAGTAGTATGAAAAACAGAAACTAATGTGTCTTTTTAGATGAGATTTGCACCAGCTTAGTTGCTGCACACGTGGCAAGCATGCAACATGTGAACCTGATGTGATTTTTAGAAGATGTTCATACCAGTTTACCTGCTGCAAACATGTAAAGCTTGCAGCATGCAAACCTGATTTGCATTTTAGACTTGGTTTGTATAGGTTCACTTTGTGTATGCGAACTGCATGCAAACATTGCACAATTAAGCATGTGGCATGCATTCTGCATGTATGCAGCATACATATATTTCTGTAACGGTAGGCAGGTAGGAGTTCCCAGGGGGAAAAGATTAGTTGGGAGGGAGGAGCATAGCCCATAAAAGGGGCTGCAGCTTAGAGGACTGTCCTCTTTCTCCTCTACCTCAAGTCAGAACCCACCCGAACCTCACCCTCGTAAAAGCAGGGGGGATGGACTGGTGGGTAAGGAATTTGCTATCCCACTAGGAGAGATCACCTTAGGGGTCAAGAAGAATTGTCCCAGTTTTTCCCACAGGATTTTTCCAGTTTTTGCCTTCTACAGTAAGTGGGGAAGCAGAAACCAGATAGGGCTAGAATAGAGCATCATGGTCATGTATATGTGTAAGTGTCAGCTCAGTAATCATGGAAGCTCATTACAGTGGGGTAACAAGGGATCACAAGTCTTGTGCCATCAGATCATCCTGATTCTGAGAGGAAGTTGGGGTTGGATGGCTGTTGTTTCCTCCCTTCAAAAGACAGACAGTCAGAATGGGTGCCTCCTCTGGCATCCACTCATACATTGCAGAGTCCTCTGGTGAGGAGGACATGTCAGTAGTCGATCAAGACAGCCATCCCTCATGCCCCAGAGATGGTGTCCTTTCAAGGTTTTGTGATTGGTTAGGTGGCCCCCAATGGAGGGGTCGGACACCAATAATTCTGAATCAGATCAAGTTGACTGATGAGTTTACCGACCAAGACTACCTTGCTGTGCATATCATGTTGATTTTGGCTGTATCTGTTGAATAATGGCTAATAAATAGAGATGGGTGAAATTTATCATCTGCCAGTAGAATTCTGACATAATACTGATTTCGCTTCCATGAAATTTTACAGAATTACCATAAACATTTTGCGAAATTTCACAAAAATTGTGATTTTGGTTATTTCCATCTAATTATAAAAGTATGCACAACATTTGGTGTGTTGGCTGTTCCTGTACCTATACAGAAGTGTAACAAGTTTCCAATCTCTATCTTCAACAAGTATTTGCCAATGCCGAATGTTGCTTGCTTATATATGCTGTTTAGGTATTTGGAAGTGAAAGTACCATGCCTAAGAACTGTCATGTGACCCCCCCCAAGACATCCACTGTGTCTTTCTGTTCAGTATTCACAGAAAAGGGGGTGGGGCAAGGGCCACAGCAGTTGCAAAGGCATGAAGAGGTGGACAATAGCCCATTCACAGGCAGAAGAATCCTGCAGGAGGTGATTAAATTGAAGGTGGACAAAGTGATGGGACCAGATGACATACACCCGAGGATATTAAAACAACTGTAAAGGTAGACAGCAGTGCCTCTGGCAGCCATGTTCACTGACTCATTCAACACAGGGGTGGTACCAGAGAATTGGAGGAGGGCACATGTGGTCCCTCTATACAAATCCAGCAGCAGGGAGGAGACAGGGAACTATAGGCTGGTCAGCCTCACCTCAGTAGTGGGGAAGATCATGGAGACATTGCTTAAAGAAAGGATAATGGGGCATCTAGAAGCAGTCAGAGCTGAGGACCATAGGCAACATGGATTCACAGTGGGGAGGTCATGTCAGACAAATCTGGTTGATTTCTTTGACTGGGTGACAAAGGAAGTAAATCAGGGTGGGGCAGTGGATGACGCTTACCTTGATTTAAGCAAATCCTATGACACCGTCCCACATAGGAGGCTGATAAACTAGCTGAGTAGGCTGCGCATGGGGAAAGGGTAGTAAAGTTGGTTAGAAACTGGCTAACAGACAGGAGGCAGAGAGTGGTGGTAAATGGGGTGCAGTCTGGGGAGAGGGGCTGACCAGTGGGGTGCCACAGGGATTGGTCCTGGGGCCAGTCCTGTTCAATGTTGTCATTAGTGACATTGCAGAAGGGTTGAACGGAAAGGTCTGCCTGTTTGCAGATGACACCAAGCTCTGCAACACAGTGGATACCCCAGGGGGGTGAAGAAAATGAGGAGGGACCTGAGGAAGCTTGAAAAATGGTCTGAGGAATGGCAACTGACGTTTAATTCAAAAAAGTGCAAAATTATGCACGTGGGACACAGCAATCCTGGGGAAAGCTACAGGATGGGGGGGAGATGCTGACAGTCACAAAGAATGAAAGGGACCTGGGGGTTCTTATTTCAGATTACCTGAAAATGTCAAAGTGGTAAGGCAGCTGGGGGGGGGGCAGTGACATGCTGGGCTGCATAGGCAGGGGTATCACCAGCATAAGGAGGGAGGTAGTGATACCATTATATAAAACCATGGTCAGGCTTCATATGGAGTACTGTGTGCAGTTCTGGAGGTCGCACTTTCGTAAGGATATTAACAGGCTGGAGATGGTCCAAAGAAGGGCTAATGAGATGGTACAGAGCTTGCAACACAAGACGTATGAGAAGAAATTAAGGGATCTCAATATGTACTCACTGGAAGAGAGAAGGGAAAGAGGGGATATGATAGAAACATTCAAGTACCTCAAGGGTATAAGTATAACTACTGAGAAGCAGAAGACAGCTGCTATAGACACATATGCTAGCATCTGTGTGATATTCTTTTGTTCTTATAAATCTGTAATCTCCAGTATTTCAGTAACCACATGAACACACTGCCTTCTTTAGGCAATTTTATGCTGGTTGATGCCTGGTGTCAGATGGTAGACTGAGGGCTCACCAGATTGTGTTGCCATTTGAAAAACTTCATAGAATGTTCTTTTACTGGTAAGCATTTTGGAAAGCTGGTGAAGGTCTCACAATTTGTACTATGATTTTATCTCCTTATGTCTGTCCCCTTTGGATCCCCATCCCCACACCCCAACAGTCATCAGTGGCCACAGCTGCAGTCTTCTTCATGCCAAGCTGGTGGGTGAGCAGTTGCCTTCACAGTCCATGAAGTCTGCCATCTTTCAGTGCTGCTTACTGGTCATCTTCCAACACAGGCAAGCGCTGCCAGCCCAAAACTAACTCAGAATAAGCAGCTATCAGTGTGGGGAAGAAATGGAGTGAGCAAGAATCAAGTACTCATTCAGATGCGGCATCGATTTTAAGATCAGCATACTGGTGTGGACACTGCAAATAGAACCCCTGCTCTTTAAGCAGCCTTATGAAGAGTAAAGGCTTCTCAAAGCACTGGGGTTATGGTTATTGTACTGTAAGTGGGCTGCATCTAATTCAGTAATTTACTGTACCTTACATCTAGATGTATGGTAGGCCCAACTTTAAATAAACACTGCACCTGAATGAACACATGATGCCATAGAAACACAGAATTTGTCAGCAGAAAAGGTTAGCTCAGCCCACCCAGTCTGCCCAAGTGTTGTCTACCTACTTGTAACTCCTGCATATATATGTTACTGCATGTCTTATTCTGCCTGTGTCCATCAGGACCTCCTTGTGAATGAGCTTGATTAATGGATTTTTCCTGCAATGAACTTGAAACTACTCCATTTCCATAGTCCTATTGATCTCCGTTAACCCCCTCCTTCCCCTTATTCTAATATACCCCTATGTTTATCCCATGCATGCTTCATGCCCCCTATCATTTTAGCTTCCACCACTTCTCCTGGCAGTCTTTTCAAGACATCTACCACCATTTCAGTAAAGAACTATTTCTTCAAATCTATCCTGAATGCCCCCCCCCAGCTTCATTGTATGTCCCTTGGTTTGGGTGCTCATACTCATTTGAAGGAAACTCCCCAACTGTACTTTCTTTACCCCTGTGAGATACTTTGTAGGTCATGATCATGTCACCTCTTGCCCTACTCTCTTCCAGAGTGTACATGTTGAGATTCTTCTGCCTTTCCTTATAGGGATTCCTGTGAAAATTCTGAACCATTTTAGTTGCCCTTCTCTGGAAAACCTCATCATTATGTCCTTTCTGAAGTGTGGACTCTAAAACTGGACACAGTACTCCAGCTAGGGGTATGCCAGGGAGTGATACAATAGCAGCACAACATCCCTCCTCTTCCTACCGGAGATGCCACTCCTTATGCACCCCAGAATCCAATTTGACCTGCCAATAGCCTTGTCACACTGTACTGCCATCTTGAGGTCCTCTGATATAATAACCTCAAGGACCCTTTCATGTCTAGTGAATAACAGTACCCCCCCCCCCAATTCTATACTCAGCATCAAGGTTCCTATGCCCTAGGTACATGATTTTACACTTGCTGGCATTGAGCATCAACTAAGTAAGAAAATGGAATTGATTTGAATAAATTACAGGCTTTTAAGCAGCTTTTCGGGGAGTGTGTGTGTGTGGGAGTGGGCGCTGCTACTATAACTATTTGCTTTTTATTTGGTATAATGTGCTAACAGACTAACCCTGCTCCCCACTCCATGAGCTATATCAGAGATAAAGACCTGAAATAGCACCGGGCCAAGCACTGAGCCCTGCAGCACCCCACTTGTCACTGCTGTGGGTGCCGAGGGCTACCTCACCAGCACCACCCTCTGCATCCTCCCCTGTAACCAGTTCTCTATTCATTTAGTTAGACCAACCTCCCCCCGTACCCCTCCTTCTCCTCACTCTACTTCTCCTTGGCTTGTGTCCCTCCTCCCGGTAGTCTGCACCCTTTCTCCTCCTTATTCTTACTGGTGGTGGTGCCTTCTGTATTACACTCAGACCACTCTGCCTGCCCTCTTCCAGGGTTACTACATCTTCGCCCTTACCTATATCTAGGGCAGTGAGCTCATTAGGCTCCCCTGTATGGACTTTTCTACCAACCTCAGTTTTTTGAGTAGAAAAATTGGATTTCAGGTTGCCATAATCTATGTATCATTATTGCTGGGTTAACCATTAGCACCAAGGAAAATACAAAAATCAGAAAAATGGATGAACACCACTGCTTAAAATATTTATTTCCTTATTTTTCTTCTCACAAAATTCAGGCAACAGTTTCATGGTAACTCTACTTCATCAGGCCCATCCTGTGTTGTTTGTTCTGGAAACATATACATAAAAAAAAAATTTCAGTATCACTGGTATAAATTATCAATTATACAGAAGGTCACCCTCACATCCAAGCCAAGTGTACCATCACAGCAAATATACATATTTTATTGAAAATATATATTTATCAATCTAACATAATTACTAAACAAAAATATATAAGCAAAACTTTATAGGTACTGAAGCCTCCACAAATTCCTCTCCAAATTGTCCAAATCATACACAATAATACATTATCCTCAATTTCATTACAAGACTGTGACCGGTAATAAACTATAAATATATACCTTCCAAATCTTAATATCTCTAACTCAGTAAGTAACTTGTATTGTCTCAGCCATGGCAGTGAAAAGCTGCTACCCTGTAATGAGGACAAAAACTCCATTAAACACCTTATGCACATAAAATTGGTGCTTTCACCTAAAATTATAATTCACTGCTGTCTCACTTACTTGTAAAGCACTCAGTATTGTAACTACAAATTACTGCAGTTCTTTTCTTGCTTAACTTAAATGGTAATGAAAAAGCTAAAACCCTGTAATGGGAACAAAAAACATAATTTAGCATATTATTACGGTGCTCTCACCTGACATTATAACTCATTTCTAACTTTCTTGCTTATAAAGCACTCAACAGAAATATTCCAGTTCTTTTCACACTTATCTTAAAACCTAACAAGACTAAGCATTCATTAAAACAAGTAACATGCTTACTTCAGAATCTGCAGCAACAAGACATTTTCAAAATAACTTTCCCAGAAGGGGCTCCATTATTTTCAGCATCTCTGTGGTCTAAAGATAATTAAAAAAGATTCCCACATCATTATTGTGACAAAAGAGAACTAAGTTGTATACTATTTCTACATCAAAAATAAAATACTTACTTTGAGTGTCTGCAGCATCTGAGCATTTACCAAATATCTTCCCCTGGAAGGGCTGCACAATTCTCTTGTTTATCCAGCATCTCTGCACTCTAAAAAATCAATGAAATGCTGTCGCTTTACAATTTTTTAGAAAACTATCAAGGTCATGACTAAGAAATAACACACTCTCTTGTACTTATTAAAACATCTTCTCATGGCATGCTCCTGAATCCTCACTCCATCTTTTTTAATATTACCTTTCTTTTTCATGTTTAAACCTCGCGGTTGGTGGGGGGAGACAAAAACATCATGAATTGATGTCAGTAGCGTGGCTCTAGTCACCAAGAAGCCTCTGGCTAAGATCTAAACTTCCTGCAGTACTAAGACATGGTCTAGAGGTAGTATAACTGGACACCAAGCCCGCTGCTAAGAGGGCAAGGGGGTTTCCCCCCACCATAGAGAGAATATTGATTTCTCTCTGATATTTTTTATTTCATTTATTATCTGAAAGCAAAAAAGCTTACTCAATGCTGGAGAATCATTTAAGAAGGCTTCCAATGTCCACGCATCTTTCAACCAAACTATTAATCAGACCTTCACCATTAAATATCTTATTTAACAGGCAATAGATGCCCATCTACAATTAGATTTCTCAAACATCACATTATAAAGCCAAAATATGATGTATTCAACCAAAAATATATATTTCACACTCTTATGACAAGAGTTCATTTTCCATTATTCATACTGACAACTGTATTTCCATACTATTTCATGCAACCAATTCTTATACCAAATTTACTTAGGTGTGGTAGGTTAGTGTTCCACCACTTCAAAATCAAACATTATCAAATTTGTCAATTATATTACCATACTGTTTAATACAACTATTCCTATTGTTCTAAGCTCTTATTTAGTTTAGTTTAGTTAGTTTTTGTTGACCGGGTAAGTGCACTAGATAAATCCTGCCTATTTTCAGGCACGACCCGGGGGAGGGGGGATACAGATGAATGCCAAATGACCTTGAACCAGATTAAGCTGTTGATGGTATTTTTAGTGAATGAGGGATATTTGGCCAGGACACCGAGTAAATTCCCCTAATCTTTTCGATAAGTGCCATGGGATCTTTAACATCCACCTGAACTAACACCAATCCAGGCAGATGGGACCTCGGTTTAACATTTCAAATTTAAGTATGGTGGGTTAAATTCCCACCATTTCATCATCAATTATTATTAAAATGTACATTGTTTGTACACTAAATACCATTGTGCTATCCATTTATAATGGCTGCTATATGCCACATAATTCCTAAACCAAAAATATAAAAAATATAAAAAATTAATATGTAAATTTAAGTACTGTGCAAGGTAGATTAGAGGAGAACCAATCAGGAAGAAAATAATGGGGGGGAGGGAACATATTCCTTAAGACAGTATTATATCTAAAAATAGATACTCCATTCACATTCGTCATTGAGTCTAACAGAAGGGTTGGTGCAATTAAGGGTATGGATCCAAAACACTTCTCATTTCCTTAATATTAGGTCCCAAAATTGTGCATCATTACTTGTTTCTTGTCCAAGTTCCAGACCCCAAAAATGCAAGGATGCTGCTGTATGTCCTGCTTCAGAATGGTGTCTGGCCACTGATGATGTTTCCACTTTAAGTCGTATATCACTCTTGTGTTGACTTATCTGATTTTGCAATTCTTGGGTGGTCTTCCCAACATAAAGTTTGTCACACGGGCATTGTAGCAAGTAAACAACATGATGACTTTTACATGCAATGTGCTGTTTGATCCAAGATTTGAGGTTCGTGTAGGGGTCCTCAAAAACATTTTTTTACTAGTGTTTCCACATTGGAAACAACATCCACAAGGTATGTTTCCTGGTGCTAGTGGACCCAACAGAAACTGTTTTTCTCTTTGTGGTGCTTTAAAATGCTGTGTATGTACTAATCTGTCTTTAAGAGTATGATTCCCCTGTGTAGAAAAAAAGGTTTCTGCATAAATCTTCTATTCTGATATGTTCCTAACTGTACCAGTTGCCAATTGTTATTAATAATCAATTTAATCCTATGATTTAAATGACTGTAAGATGTTGAGAAAACTATTCTTTGATCTACAGAAGTGTTCTGTGTGGTTTTATTAAAAAAAATTTCGCCGCTGGGTAGCTGTGACTTCTTGTTCTACTTTCCTTATCAGATTTGTTTTAGATCTTCTATTTATAAATCTTTGTATCATATCTTGAACTGTTTCTGTATATATCCTTTCCTCACTGCAATTTCTTCTTGCTCTAATAAACTGTGAGTTAGGAATAAAATCCCTAAGTTTAGGGTCATGGTAACTTGTATAGTGAAGTAAAGTGTTCCTAGCTATTTCCTTTCCATATAACCTAGTCTCTAATTGTACAGTTCCTTTATAAATTTCCAAATCAAGAAATGCTATCTTTTGACTATCATAAGTCATTGTAAACATCAGATCCTGATTACATCCAGTAAGGTAATTATGAAACTGTTTCAATTCTATCTCACTGCCATCCCAGAGCATCAGAACATCATCAATAAAATGTTTCCAAACTGTAATTTTATTTTCAAAAAGGGGTTTAGTTGTCTATCCAGAATAAATGTACTCTCAAAATTCCACATAAATAAATTTGCATATGAGGGTGCCATAGTGTTACCCATAGCAGTCCCTTTTACTTGGATGAAAAATCCTCCTTCGAATTGAAAGTAATTCCATTTGAGTACTATTTCTGCTAATTGAGTCAAGAATTCACTGGCGGGATGGAAATCAGTTATCTGTCTTAATGCTTTTAAAAGGGAATTCAACCCTAAATCATGTTCAGTACTAGTATATAGAGCTTTAATAGCAAATGTTACCAACATTTTATTATGCCAGTCCCTAATGCTCTGATTCATTTCCATTATTAGTTCTATCACATGATTTGAATCTTTAATATAAGTTGACATTTTGAGAACTTCATCACATGTATGAAAATCCACATATTTAGATATAGGCTCTAATATAGAGTCAATGCCTGATATTATGGGATGGCCTGGAGGTTTTATAGGATTTTTATGGATTTTAGGAAGTACATAAAAGATTGGTATCCAAGGATTTTATTAACAAGCATATCACTTTCTTCTTGAGAGTACCATCCCATTTCTGTAGCTAACCCCAATAAATCTTTAATATCTTGTGCCATCTCAGTGGTAAGGTCTCTGTCAAATTTTTTGTAACATTCTATGTCTTCTGTCTTTTACATTCCATTCTATAATCATTTCTATCCCACACTACTATACCTCCTCCCTTATCTGCTGGTTTTATTATAATACTATCATCCTGTTCTAAGTTCAATAATAACTCTTGTTCTTTCTTACTTAAATTGTTTCTGCATGGTTTCAAAGGCTCATTCTTACATCAGTCATTTATTTTTTTTATCTATAACTTTAATATAAGCTTCAACTGTATCAGTACCTCTAGGTGGATAAAAAGTAGATCTAACACCAATTTCTGCTTCAACTCTTGTGTTTTACTTACAGGTTCTACTGGTCTTTGAGAGAACCAGTCCGCTAAACTTAAATTTCTATAAACTTTTTGTAAATCTATATTAAGTTTAAAAGGGTCCAATCGATTAGTAGGTGAGAAAGAAAGACCTTTCTTCAAAAGTTGTTCTTCCTGAGGTGTGAGAATTCTGTGACTAAGATTGAAGACTACTGTTGTCCTCCCCCTGCTCCTCGCTCCCCTTCCCCCATAGCCCCCTGGATCCCTCTCTTAAAAGACAGTTAAAAGACATAGAACGTTACAAAAAAATTTGTAAAAGTCATCATGTCGTTTACTTGCTACAATGCCAGTGTGACAAACTTTATGATGAATGTGAATAGAGTCGCTATTTTTAGATATAATACTGTCTTAAGGAATATGTTCCCCACCCCCCACTATTTTCTTCCTAATTGGGTCTCCTCTTGTTTACCTTGAGCAGTACTTACATTTACATATTCATTTTTTATATTTTTTATATTTTTGGTTTAGGAATTATGTGCATATAGCAGCTATTATAGATGTATAGCACAATGGTATTTAGTGTACAAACAATGTACATTTTGATAATAATTGATGATTAAATGGTGGGAATTTAACCCACCATACTTAAATAAGGGCTTAGAACAACAGCAATAGTTGTATTAAACAGTATGGTAATATATTTGACTAATGTGATAATGTATAATTTTGAAGTGGTGGGACTCTAACCTGACACACCTAACTAAGTAAATTTGGTATAAGAATTGGTTGTATAAAATAGTAAGGAAATACAGTTGTCAGTATGAATAATGGAAAATGAACTCTTGTCATAAGAGTGTGAAATATATTTTTTGGTTGAATACATCAGATTTTGGCTTTGTAATGTGATGCTTGAGAAATCTAATTGTAGATGGGCATCTATTGCCTGTTAAATAAGATATTTAATGGTGAAGGTCTGATTAATAGTTTGGTTGAAAGATGCATGGACATTGGCAGCCTCTTTAAACGATTCTCCATCATTGAGTAAGCTTTTTCACTTTCAGATATTAAATGAAATAAAAAAATCAGAGAGAAATAAATATTCTCTCTATGGTGGGGGGAGAACCACTTGCCCTCCGGGCAGTGGGCTTGGTGTCCAATTATACTACCTCTAGACCATGTCTTAGTACTGCAGGAAGTTTAGATCTTAGCCAGAGGCTTCTCAGTGACTGGAGCCAAGCTGCTGATTTCAATTCATGACTTCGATGTCTCCCCCCACCAACCGTGAGATTTAAATGCAGAAAACAAAGATAACATTAAAAAAGATGGAGTGAGGCTTCAGGAGCACGCCATGAGAAGATGTTTTAGTAAGTACAAGAGAGAGTGTGTTATTTCTTAGTCATGACCTTGATAGTTTTCTAAAAAATTGTAAAGTGACAGCATTTCATTGATTTTTTAGAGTGCAGAGATGCTGGATAAACAAGAGAATTGTGTAGCCCCTCCAGGGAAAGATATGTGGTAAATGCTCAGATTGCTGCAGACACTCGAAGTAAGCATTTTATTATTGATGTATAAATAGTATAAAACTTTGTTCTCTTTTTGTCACAATAATGAAGTGGGAGTCTTTTCTGATTATGCTTAGACCACAGAGATGCTGAAAATAATGAAGCCCCTTCTGGGAAAGTTATTTTGAAAATGTCTTGTTGCTGCAGATTCTGAAGTAAGCATGTTACTTGTTTTAATGAATGATTAGTCTTGTTAGGTTTTAAAATAAGTGTGAAAATAACTGGAATATTTCTGTTGAGTGCTTTATAAGCAAGAAAGTTAGAAATGAGTTAAAAGTCAGGTGAGAGCACCGTAATAATATGCTAATTGATATTTTTTGTTCACATTACAGGGTTTTAGTTATTTCATTGCCATTTAAGTTAAGCAAGGAAAGAACTGGAGTAATTTGTAGTTACAATACTGAGTGCTTTACAAGTAAGTGAGACAGCAGTGAATTATAATTTTAGGTGAAAGCACCAATTTTATGTGCTTAATGGAGTTTTTGTCTTTATTACAGGGTTGCAGCTTTTCACTGCCATGACTGAGACAATACAAGTTACTTACTGAGTTAGAGATATTAAGATTTGAAAGGTGTATATTTATAGTTTATTACCAGTCACAGTCTTGTAATTAAATTAAGGATAATGTATTATTGTGTATGCTTTGGACAATTTGGAGAGAAATTTGTGGAGGCTTCAGTGCCTATAAAGTCTTACTTATATTTTTTTGTTTAGTAATTATGCTAGATTGATACATATATATTTTCGATAAAATGTGTATATGTGCTGTGATGCTACATTTGGCTTGGATGTGAGGGTGACCTTCTGTATAATTGGTAATTTATACCAGTGATACTGAAATTTTTTTTTTTTTTTATTTATATGTTTCCAGAACAAACAACACAGTTTGGGCCTGATGAAGAAGAGTTATCACGAAACTGTTGCCTGAATTTTGTGAGAAGAAAAATAAAGAAAGAAATATTTTAAACAGTGGTGTTCATCCAGTTTTTTGATTTTTGTATTAACCTCAGTCTTTTGGCCAATCTACCTTAACAGAAATATACCCCTCTAATCCTGCCTTTTTTTTTTTTTTTTACATATTTTCTCCCCGGCTATGGTCTGTTTGGTCATCCTGACCGAGCCCCTTAGCCGCCCCCAACATCAGGCCGACCTGCTCACCTCCATGGATTACCCCCCCCCCGAGGTGGGGTGGTGAGGGGCTTCCCTGCTCGACCCACCAGAGCAGGATCTGGTTGAGGAGGTGCCATTTGGTGTGGACAGTGGGGGTTGGAAGCTCATGCTGTCCGACTGTAGCCCATTTTCCACTTTTCACCCCCCTTGCAGAGTACAGGTGTGCAATGATGCTTAGGCACAGTGTGCCAATGTCTGCCACACTCTGCCCCTTTTACTACACTGCTGTAGTAGCACCCCCAGTCATCACCATGGACCGCTACAGAGTGGTTGGTCTCTGGATCCTGCCCCAGGATAGGAGAGCAGCTCTCTGGATGCTCAATCTTATCCCTCCCCTGCCGACCCCTGGCAGCCCAGGCTCACATCCGAGCCTGGGTTACCAGCATGGTGCAAGGTGTGGGGTCCAGCGCCTCAACCCTCAGCACCAGTGGGCCGGCAGTAATGCTGCCTTTAATACTCCTGTCCCCTTCTTGCTCCAGTGTACCCTGTCCCCTGCATACAAGTCACTGTTCCTCCCAGACCCTACCCCAGTTAGTCACTAACCCATAATGTTTGGTGTGGCACCAATCCCTCAGACACTCGTTGAATTCCTCAAGCCTGCCCTTCCTCCCCATGCTTGCACATGGTACCAGCAGTACCTCCAAGAATGCCACCAACTTCCCCACCCCCCACACTGCCTGCCCAACTCGAACCTCCCCCTCAATACTTCCACAGTGTCCCCCGCCAAGTCGTTTGTACCCACATGCAACAGTAAATGAGGTTTCTTCCTCCCCCTCTCTGCACGCTTCAGCAGTGCCTGCCCTGCCCCTTCTGTAGTCAACCTGGGGACAGCTTCAACCCAAATATGGCTGTGCCTTTCCCCCTTTCTGCCCTATCTCACCCCTTTCAGTACAGAATCCCCCAGGATGAGTATCCCCCGTTCCTTACCCCCTTTCCCTCTCACTTGTTCTGTTTGTCCTGGAGTTGAAGGCTACCCTTTTGTATTGGGCTCCTGCTTGCTTTGGCACCTTTTTCTGCCCACAAAGGAATCTGCAGCAGTCCCGACACAGCTCCATTGAGCTTGCTCACTCCCCCTCTCTCACTCGCTCATCTGTTTCTCCCGGCACTACTGGCTGCCCTCTTGTACTGGGCTCTTGCCTGCATTGGCATCTATTTCTGCCCACAAAGAAGTTCACAGCTGTCCTGACAGAGCTCTGTTGAGGTCGTTCCCTCCCCCCCCACTAGCTCATTCTGTTTCTCTATCGCTGCAGGCTGCACTTTTGTACTGGGACCCTGCCTCCATTGGCACCTTTTTCTGCCCACAAAGAAATCTGCAGCAGTCCCGACAGAGCTCCGTTGAGCTCACTCACTCCCCCCCAACTCGCTCATTCTGTTTCCCCCGGCGCTGCAGGCTGACCTTTTGTACTGGCCTCCAGCCTGTGTTTGCGCCTCTTTCTGCCCACAAAGAAATGTGCAGCAGTCCCGACAGAGCTCCACTGAGCTTGCCCACTCCCCCCCCCCACTTGCTCATTCGGTTTCTCCTGGCGCTGCAGGATGCTCCTTTGTACTGGGCTCCTGCCTGCATTGGCACCTTTTTCTGCCCCAAAAGAAATCTGCAGCAGTCCCGATAGAGCTCAGTTGAGCTCACTCACTCCCCCTCTCTCACTCGATCTTATTCTGTCCAAACACTGATTTCCCAAAGCGACCACGCTATTCTGCGCCAGAAGTGCAAAAACACATTTCTGCTAGGATGTGAAAAATGACAGCTGTACTGTTCATAAGGAGATGTAAAAAAATGCCAGTGGTGAAAATCTGGCATGAGATTATTACAGATTTGTGAAGGTACAAAGGTGCGTGGAAACTGTGCAATGCATGCTCGTAACACAGTCATTTTAAGGACTTTCATCGCAAAATTTTCAACATAGTCATTTTAGGAGCTCTGCTCATGAACAGTGTCATTGTGATTCTCTTAATGTGTCCCAAACACTGATTTCCTACAGCAACCGCGCTATTCTACACCGGAAGTGTGAAAACACATTTCGGCCAGGATGTGAAAAATGAATGCTGTACTGTTCATAAGGAGGTGCAGAAAATGCCAATGTTAAAAATCTGGAGTGGAAATATTGCAAATCTGTGAAGTTACGAGCATGCATAGCAACTGCACAATGCACACTTATAAACAGATATGTTTTGGATTTTTTACACCAAATCTACAGTATAGGCTTTTTGAGAGTCCACATCATGAACACTGGCACTGTCATTTCTTTTAATCAGTCCCAAAAGGTGATTCCACACAGTGACCGTGAAATCACCTTTCGGGACCGAATAACATTATGACAGTGGCTGAATTATTGAGGAGGGGTCCCAATAACCCCATGTTGAAAATTTGGTGCCAAAATTCCCAAAAATGCCTGAGATATGCATCAAAGTTGAAAAAAACCTATTTATACCATCATACAGCTTACTGGCATTTCTTCGGTTCACAGTTCTTTTTGAAGAGTGCAGACGTGTTCCTGGTCCACCGAAGATCACTGTGCTGGGCTCCGGAGGTAGGTATGGGGTGGGGGGTTGTGGAGAGGCAGGGTGCGCAGAGGGTTGGTGTGGGTTGGGGGAGGGGCCACAGACTCAACAAGGGACTGTTTTCTTGTTTACAGGGTTAAATAACAACAAAAGAAAACACTGAGGGACTGTTTTTCTTTTCAGGGACATTTGACACACTAGGGTGGGCTCCCAGCATGCCACCTGACTGTTTTCTTTTGGGGGGGACTGTACCCGATGGGGGATTGGGCTCCCCCGTTGGCACATAAGTAGTGGGGGAGGGCAAGAGCCAAAGTGGTTGGGCACCCCCCTTGGCAGACTACAAATTGGGTGAATACATTATGCCGACGGGGAATGGGCTCCCTCACTGGCAAATTCAATTGGGAAGGGGGAACTGAAGCTGATGGGGACTGGGCACCCCATCGGCAAAGAAAGATGGGGGGAGCATGCGCATGATGCCGAGGAGGATTGGGCACCCCTTCAGCATACAAAAGAAACTTTCGGGTGGGGTCATTATGCTGATGGGGGCTGGGCTCACCATCAGCAGACTGGGTTGAGGGCATGCAAGGTACCGCCCTACAATGATGGGTAGCTCCCTCACTGCAGTGGAATGGCTGATGCTGCAATGATGAGGCGGACTCTAATTGAAGTGCGAAAACCTTTCAAGGTGGTGGAGCGCTGGCTGAACTAGTGTAGGCAGCAGCATGCCACCGCATTGGGGAAAGCATGCCAAACCTCAAAAGGCAGTGGGGGCATTGGCCACAACACTGCCACACCTCCACAACCTGCTTCTGCAGCAAGCTGCCGCAACATGTTTCTTGCGCATGTGCGTGCAAGTAACATAAAAATGAGCGAGGTATAAGCCTCCAAACCTTTAAATTACAGTTAACAACTACGTAAGCTAAAAGTGTTTGTGCAAAGTGCACCAAATGTGTTATGATGATATTACTCATGCCCATACATATGTGTACCAAGTTTCAGATCTCTAGCTTTAAAGGTGACTTAGGTATAAGCCTCCAAACTTTATGAACTTTTTAAATTACATTTTGCAATTATGTAAACTGCTGAATTTTAAGCCTGTGTAAGTTTTTTTAAAACTTTCTTTACTCTGGTCACCAGCCCTTGGGAACTCTCTCAGACATAGCCTCTCACAGCTTCTCCTGCCCATCTTGAGACCCTCCCAGCCCAAGGTCCCTCCCCGGAACTCCAACCTGCACTCCTGCCTGCTTAGACCCTCCAGCTTGTACACCTCAAGGTGGGGCCATCATCCATTTACCTTAGCACTCTGTCAATCAAATCTGCAGGTAGAATGAGGCCAGAGGATAGTAGGGACCTGGGTGGGCAGGATCCAGTGGTGGGTGTGGGGCTGCTGTTGGCTCATTGTCCTCCTTCCGGGTGCCAGGGTTTTTCCTTTTTTGTGACTGCAAACGTGACCCCCTGGATAAGCGGACATGCAGTGACATCCAGAGCATGCTCCTGCTCCCATCCCACAGATGTCTGCCATCACTGCCAACCTTTTCTGATGTGTTCCCCAGGTTGTAGCACCCCCAGCTTCTGCTGGGAGTCACTGATGCCAGGGATCCACAGTTCACCCTCTCCAGAAGAGGAGAGCAGTCCTCCAGACACTCAGTCCTCTCCTTCCCAGCAGACCTCCAGCAACCAAAGCTCATTCCTGAGCCTGGGTCACCAGCGTGCTGCAAGGTGTGGTGTCTGGCACCTGAACCCTCAGCGCCACTGGCTCGGCCCTGCCCATACTGTATAAGTTTAAAGCTAGAGAACAGAATATCACCAATGTTGTTAGGTGCATAGGTTGTGAGGTTCACTGACCTTAAATATTAGGCTTTAAGGCAACCACTATGGTCCAGTATCAGACTGTCCTGCTGGCATGCTGATGACCCCGGTTCAGAATCAAGCTCCTGGAAGTCATGTCAGGAGGCAGGTCATAGCTAAACCTTACAATCTCTATTTAGCACTTTCTATGAATCTTCTAAGAAAGTATGCATCAAAGTTTTCAATTATGTATCTCCAAAGGTGGGTAGGTTATAAGCACAGAAATATTTTCAGAAATTTTCACATGAAATAGAGGATAATGTATGGTCTTTGGTAAACAACCACGCTGTAAACACTTCGAGAGGTTGCCATGGCATCATTGTAAACCTTGAGAGGGAAGCTTGAGCTTGAGAGGTTTTCAGATGTCATGGCAGCTTCAAGCAGCAAACCTGGAGACCTAGGTTTGAATCCCACAGCCCCCACTTGCATACTGTGTGACCCTGAGCAAGTCACTTAACTACCCTGAGCTCCCAAATTGCACCTGTAAACAAGCTTTCAGCTTAGTGTGTCTCTCCTGGTAAAACAAAGGTAAAAAAACAGATCATACATTGTATTTTACAGTGTATGGGCTACCAAGATTGTATAATAACATATTGAATTACTTTACTTTACTGAATTACTTTACGAAACATTGATTGTTGTGAGCATTCCGTTTTGTTATACAATTGATAAGACATACTCAAGAAGGGTGAAAAACAGAGTGATGTCATATCAGTGGCATAACAAGATTGTAATCTGCTTGATTTCAGTTAATAATAAGGGCTCTCTGTATATTATTATTAAATTGCTTGACTTTGAACCACTGTAACGTCCCCACCCTTCATCTAAATGTAATAAAACTTCACGAACATTTATGGAATTTCACAAAAATTCAGTGAATTTGGAATTTGCTAATTTTGCCACCTCTATGGCTGTGGCCATTTGTCTACAAAGCTCATTGTCCATCTCAGTCTGTTGAGGTGAGTGAAGGGATGTGCCCTATAAGACAAAGCTCCATTTAGGCGAATGGGATAATTTTCTCCTTTTCTCATACCTATTGTTTCAGTCTCTGGTGCAGCAAAAAGTGTTTTTGATAGTCTGCTTCAACACAGATTTTAAGTGCTTAAGTGTAAATATCCATGCCCTGAGGGCTTTGAAACCAAACCAAGAAAGTGAATCACATAAAAGCAGAGTCACACACTGGATCCTTCCTCATCTCACATTGTATTATTTTGACTAAATCCAAGTCTGTGTACCAAATTGTTAGCATATTTGAGTAGATGTCCTTGAGAATATGACTATTTATGTTTGCTTGCACGCATGTGCAAGAAACATAGTGCCATCATCGGAGATTTCTGAGGTGTGTCACCTCCTCCTCCAATTCAGTCAGTGTGTTGGCAGGCACGGCCCCTGTAAGCCAATGCATGCTGGAGTTGTCTATGACAAGCTCCAAAATGCATTGGCATACAGTTGAAAGGGGGAGCTACGCTTGAGTGAGCAGCGATAAGATATCAGCTGCTCACGCCAGCCCCCTCACACACAGATGCCCACGCAGGCGCAGCAGATCCCCGCGCACGCACGCACTGTGGCAGCCGATGGGGGTGCCCAATCCCCGCCGGCCTGTGCCGCGCCCCCCACCTCCCCAAAGCTTCTGAAATGCCACGCTGGGTGCCGACCCCAGCGCAAGTAATAATATAAGCCGATGGGGGTGCCCAATCCCCATCAGCGCCACTGTCCTAACCCTTCCCCCAGTAGTAAGTGCCAGGCTGAGAGCCCACCCCAGAGTGGCAAGCGATCCTTAGGCCGACAGGGGTGCCCAATCCCCCGTCGGCTGAACAGCCCCCAACCATCCTTGTGCCACACTGGGAGCTCACTCCCAGTGTGGCAACATCCCACGCCGCCCATTTTTTTGTACCCTGTAAAGAAAAACGGTCCCACGTAGTCTCCCTGCCCCTCCCACAACCCGCACCCACCCACTGCACACCTACCTCCACACCCCCCAACACCCCTCATGCCATACTTACCTCCGAGCTTGGGGTGATGATCTCCGTGGCCAGGAACACGTCTACACTCTTCAAAGCCGACCGCGAACTGAGGAAATGCCAGTAAGCTGTATAATGGGTTAGATAGGGGGTTTTCAACTTTGTTGCATATCTCAAGCATTTTTGGGAATTTTTGCACCAAATTTTCAACATGGGGTTTTTGGGACCCCTTCTCATGACTGATGTCACTGTCATGGCGTTATTCAGGCCCGAAGGGTGATTTCGCAGTCACTGTGCAGTCACTGCTCGAAATCACCCTTCAGGCATGAATAACACCATGACAGTGACATCATTCATGAGAACTGGTCCCAAAAACCCCATGTTGAAAATTTGGTGCCAAAATTCCCAAAAATGACTGTTTTACGAGCGTGCGTTGCGCAGTTCCTACGCAGGCTCGTAAGTTCGCGAATTTTCAATATTTTCTCTCCATATTTTCAACAGTGCCATTTTACCACACCTTCTTATGAGCAGTATAGCTGTCATTTTCACATCTCACCCAAAATGTGTTTCCGCCCATGTAGCGCACAATGGCGCAGTCGGCGTGTAAATTCAATGTACGGGACAAATTAAGAAAATCACAGTGACACTGTTCATGAGCAAAGGTTTTAAAATGGCTATGTTGAAAATTTGGTGAAAAAATTCCAAAAAATGACTGTTTTACGAGAGTGCATTGTACAGTTCCTACACACGCTTGTAAGTTCGCGAATTTTCAATATTTTCTCTCCAGATTTTCAACATTGCCATTTTGCCACACCTTCTTATGAGCAGTACAGCTGTCATTTTTCACATCTCAACCAAAATGTGTTTCCGCCCATGTAGCGCACAGTGGCGCAGTCGGTGTGCGAATTCAATGCACGGGACAAATTAAGAAAATCACAGTGACACTGTCCATGAGGTGAGGTGTTAAAATGGCTATGTTGAAAATTTGGTGAAAAAATTCCAAAAAGTGACTGTTTTACGAGCGTGCATTGTACAGTTCCTATGCATGCTTGTAAGTTTGTGAATTTTCAATATTTTCACTCCAGATTTCCAACATTGCCATTTTGCCACACCTTCTTATGAGCAGTACAGCTGTCATTTTTCACATCTCACCCAAAATGTGTTTCCACCCATGTAGCGCACAATGGCGCAGCCGTTATGCGAAATCAATGTATGGGACAAATTAAGAAAATCACAGTGACACTGTTTATGAGCAAATGTCTTAAAATGGCTATGTTGAAAATTTGGTGAAAAAATTCCAAAAAATGACTGTTTTACGAGCGTGCACTGCGCAGCTCCTACACACGCTTGTAAGTTAGCGAATTTTCAATATTTTCACTCCAGATTTTCAACATTGCCATTTTATTACACTTCCTTATGAACAGTACAGCTGCAATTTTTCATATAACAAGCCCAAAATGTGTTTTTAGCATGTGGCGCACAATGGTGCTGTTGGTGTGCAAAAGCAATGTTTAGGACAGATTAAGAAAATCACAGTTACACTGTTCATGAGCAGAGGTCTTAAAATGGCTATGTTGAAAATTTGGTGACAAAAGTCCATAAAATGACTGTGATACGAGTGAGCATTGGGCAGTTTCCACGCACCCTCGTTACTTCATGACTTTGTAATATTTTCAGTCCAGATTTTCACCAGAGACATTTTTCCACACTTCCTTATGAACAGTACAGTTGTCATTTTTCACAACATGGCTGAAGTGTGTTTTCACAGTTTCAGCGCAGAGATGCATGGTTGCTGTGGGAAATCATTGTTCAGCACAGATAAAGAAAAACACAGTGACACTGTTCATGATCGGAGGCACCAAAATGCCTGAGTTGACAATCTGCTGTAAAAAATCCCCAACCTATTTATATTACGGGTGTGCGTTGCACAGTTTCTATGTACGCTCGTGACTTCACCATTTTTTTAAATATTTTTAGTACAGATTTGCAACATTGCCATTTTTTACACCTCCCCATGAACAGTACAGCTGTCATTTTTTACATCCTGTTCGGAATGTTTTTGCACCTGTGGTGCTAACTGCCGTAGTCACTATGCATAAGCAGCTTTTGGCTAACAAACTGATATTCCCCTGTTCATGAGGTGGGTCACAAAACAAACATGTTGAAGATTTGGGTAAAATACCAATGAATGCCTGAGGTATTCGGGTTTCCAACTATAACGCCCAACCCTGTAGAGAATGACAGGCATCAGGGGTGTGACTTGGGATTCTTGCCTGTGATGCTCATACCATTCCACACCCTGCAGTCAGTGAGAGGCATCAAGGTATGCCTTGGACTCTCGACCCCAAACTTCACCCAATTCTCCTATATCACACCCATCTCACCATATTTGCTAATGAAATGGGGTGCGCATAAGGGCCAAAGACCCCAAGAAACACCGTGGCACTTGTCAGTGTCTGCAGGGTGGGGTGTGGTGAAATGGCATGGCCGTTATGCCTGATGACCCAAAGGCACACCCCAATGCCTGTCACTCTCTGCAGGGTGGTGGTGGGGTTGGCTTCAGTTCAATACTTCACTGCCATTCCTATTACGCAGCTCTGCAACTTCTACACTACCACTGCCAATGCCAGCAAGCAAACATTCGGCATTGACAAATGCTTGTTTTATATAGTTGCAGTCAAAAATTCAATACATTGCAAGAAATTGCAAGAAACTGTGGACTTTGTGTGGAGAATAGTGAAAATTGCGGATATTGTGGAAAAATTGCTGGTGCAATTTTCCAGTTCCCTTGCTCATCAGTACACCTAGGTTCTCTGCAACAAAAAGAACCCAGGCTTTCTGGTTTGGAACAGTAAAGGTAAATAAGAGGGGGGATCATCAAGGGACCTGGGTTTACACCATTTCTGTTTTTTATTTCTTATGGAGTCAGTTTAGCCTACTAGTTTACAGAGCTACTGTATGAACTCCTAAATGAGCGAAAGAAAAATACATAGGTCCCTGACTGGGCAGACTCAACAGACTGTAAGGCCTTCTTCAGCTGGCTAATTCATTTTTTTAAGAACTTATTTTATCTCCTGGAAGATGGGTAGGGGATGTACCTCCCTAACAGTGCCTGGATTCATCTTCCCAACATCCCCCACTAGGCTGCCTGGACTAGGTGGCTCGTAGCTTCCCCCAAATGGCAGGGCTCTCCTGGGAGGATGGGGGAGGGACCGAAATCTACCAGAGACCTCAGCCAAAGTGGTCCAGAGGCATCACAGAGTTCTGTGACCAAGGGTTTTTCCAGCTTAGTTTCCCAAGAGACATGGACGTGCAATGACATCAGCATGGGATGGGCACGCTCTTACACCTACCCCACAGACGTCCACCAATGACTCTACAAGTGCCAGGCTGTCCCCACTGCTGAACATCCAGCCTCCACTGGGTGTCACTAGTATGCCAGGAAACCACCCCCCCTTTCCCCCTGGAGGAGGACAGCTGTCTATGGCACACTCATATAACCTTCCCTCTGCCGACCCTCTAACTTCCCATGCTCTCTTCCAAACATAGGTCACCTGCACTGCAATCGGTATCACTACTGCTGCACTGGTGGGCTGCCAGCTGGCTAATTCATGCATTTGTATATTCGTATGTTCTGGGGACCATAGTTTGAAACCCAACGCCACCACTTACTCACTATCTGACCCTGAGCACATCATTTAACATTCCACTGCTTAATCTCTCCCTCTCTCCTAATCTCTCTCTCTCTCTCTCTCTGTTCTGTCTCTGTGCTTCTTGAATTTCCTTGTGTGCCAGATGGGAACAACATTCTCTCATCCCTCTCCTTGACTGTAAACTAGAGTTGCTTAGATAATCCATAATAACTTTTTGATATGCCACATAATTTATTTCATTAGTTATGTACTGAAAGATTTTCACCACATTAGTACAGTATACTGATCTGCAAACAGCTCATTCCCAGATGCATCCTGGTGGAAGGTAACACAGGAGTAAATCAGAATAAATAAGATACAAAACTAAAATGCACAAGTCAACAATCATGGCAGGCAAAAGAGAAAACTATATATGAGGTGAACAGGCGTGCACAGGAATACAAATGCAAAAAAACACAAAACAAAAAAAAAACATGCACAGTGTTTACTAGGTGCACACAAATGGATGCCCTAGGCAAGGGAGAGGACTGGGCAAGTGGTAATGGGATTAATTGTACAAGAAATTTTAAATACAGTCTAATTGTTGCTAAAAAAAAGTGCAAAAGGCAGTCAATATTAAATGTATGGGGCTGCAGTGAGTCAGAAGGTCAGGTATAGCTACAGCAATGCACAGTGAGGTCCCTGAGAAGGGTTTTCAGAACACTGTAAGATGTGAAAGAGTGGATGGGAGGCGCAGATAAAAAGCCAGAGTAGTTGTTAGGAAGAAGCAGAAATCCTTTGCTCAGATCACATAAGCAGGTAACTGAATTATCAGCCTAATAAATGATCCTGATTTTCCAAGAATATGCACTAAAATATTTAATAGTATGGGTCTGCTGCCCAAATCCAGTACAGATACTTGAGATACAGTATCTACAGATAGTCATCCAGAGTGGGCAAGTGATGCACGATTTGAGAATATTTAATTGTAATGTACTTTGAGGTACATTTACATAAAGGCTCTAAAGTATATAGAACCAAAGTACATTCCTTCCTTCCTTCCTTCCTCCCTCCCTTCCTTGATCTGTGTATGTATGCATGTATGGATTAAAAACATAGAAACACAGAAGTTGGCAGCAGAAAAAGACCCCTTGGCCCACCTAGTCTATCCTAAAGTACCCTACTTACTGTGTTACCACAGGACTTACTCTATCTCTGGCCTTACCCCGGCAGCCCTCTTACTAAGGTTCCCTTGTGTCTGTCCCATGCATGCTTGAATCCTGCTACTGTTTTGGTACCTACCACCTCTGCTGGGAGTTTGTTCCAGACAACCACCACCCTTTCTTTGAAGAAGTACTTCCTCATATCCCCTCTGAGCCTCCCCCCTTCCAGATTCATATCATGCCTCCTTGTCCTTGAGCATCTCTTTCTATGTAAAATGCTACCCTCCTGTACCTTATTAATACCTTTGAGGCATTTGAATGTTTCTATCATGTCTCCCCTTTCCCTTCTATACTCTAGAGAGTACATATCTAATTCCTTGAGTCTTTCCTTGTAGGGCTTCTGATGCAGGCCATGCATCATTTTGGTTGCCCTCCTCTGTACAGCTTCCACCTGATCTATGTCCTTCCTCAGATGGGGGCCCTTGAACTGGACACAGTACTCCAGGTGGAGCTTCACTATTGATCTATACAGGGGTAACACAACTGCCCTCTTTCTGCTGGTGGTACCCTACCTATGCACCCCAGCATTCTACTAACCTTTCCTACTGCCTTATCACACTGCTTTGCTACCTTCAGATCCTCAGAGATTTCCTGCTGTGTTGTTGTCATCTCCTCTCCCCCTAAATTTGTATGCTGCTCCTGCATTCCTGTGCCCTGTTATCCATGGACCAGCACCCCTGATTGGCCCCCCACCTTGCAGACAGTAATACTTAGGGCACAGGCACTTATCATATAAGAGTAAATGTCAGGATCTGAGTTCTACTGTATTTTCTACTGAGAAACGTAATGCATTTGCCATCATTCTAATTGTACCACTTGGGACATACCTCTGTTTATACCATTATATAATCATTAGTTAGACAATATTGCCATCTTCAGTTCTAGTGTAGAACAGCAATTACCTATGCAATTATGTATGTAACCACAAGTGGCCTTCACGAATACAGGTCCTTTGTTTAGTTATCTTGTCTTTCTGCTAGCTCAGCATACTTTCCCAGGCTAGTAAGAAGTCAGGTTATTTGCCATTATCCAATGATGAGACTTTTATATATATTTTTGGTAGTTGCTATGGTTATTATCAGGGGTATAAGACCCTCTGCATTGCACCTTTTTCTCTAAGAAGAAGAGACTTGCTGCTGCCTATAGGTAAGAAAGACTGGAGGTGTTCTCCCTGGTGTTTATCACTGTGATTTGGTTGTAAGTCTGCTTTATACATCATAAATAAATCACTATGTGCTGGACACCACTTCTCTGTCATTTCTTCACTTTTGTGCAAATCCAACAAGACTCTGAGAAAGGTAATTTTATTACCCAGTTACATTTGGTGACCGTGTGCAGGTTGGAATGTACAAAGTGAGGATTCCATTCAAGTTCTTTGAATTGAATGTGGTGCATTTTTGCCCACTTGGACCTACTTGAACTTACTGTGGTTGTTCCTTTACAGACTTGTTCTGTCTCAGTTTTGGGCATGGCAGACCCACACCAAACCACTGGTACACTCCCTTTGTAATTAGCAGCGTACTGCCTTGGCACCACCGTTTGCCCACGGAGGACCGGAAAGCCATTTGGTAACGGCACCAAGGATTTTATTCCAGTCTTTTAACTGCTTTCTTTGTTTACTCCTTTGTTTGTTATGCCTGAATTGTGCACATAGTTGAGACAAGACATCTCAAACTATCTTACCTCCCATGGAGGTTGGATCAATTTCACACAGGACGCAAAGTCATCAGAGGACCCTCTGCTTACGATCTCTGATCAATATCTAGAGTTGAAGCAAAAAGCCAAGAAATACCACACCAAAGGTCTCTTGGTCGCAATTTTACATACAGCCATCGAAAGTTTACTAGCACAATGCACCTCCCTTGAGCTGCAAAATGCTTCTCTAAAGAAAGAGATGGGCTTGCAGGCATCAGAGTTACTCAAAAGGGAACAGAAACTCACAGCGGAGACACAGTCACTCTGTGGGCTTAATAACAGACAGTTGCACCGCACTACTCAAGACTCTGAGCATGAATTGTGTATGTTAAGAGATGACAATGAAAGGTTAAAATGTGATAAGAAACAGCTATCTTATTTGAATCACATTTTGAGTGATATGAATGAAAGTTTGAGAGAGGGTAATGTTGAATTGAAGGAACAGAATGTGAGATTGATACATGAGCTAGACAAAGAGCCTTGGGAAAATGTTGAATTGGGTGCCACGTACAGAGTATTGCAGCTTGAGGTTGAGAAGGGTATCGAGCAGGGCACTGCTAAAGTTTGTCACAAGAAATTTAGAGACAAGATGGCGAGAATGTGCCATCAGCGAGATATTCTAGCTAGCCATGTAAAAGCCATGAATGGTTTTCAGTACACACCCATTAACATTATCTCATCAGGTGATGACGACTCTGATTACAAGGACATAGAATGCCTCATCACATCCAAGACCCCACCCCACTGGGTGGTGACCTTTACCAGCCATTCCCAAGATGGCCGTTATAGCTGCCTCCATGTCACGTTGGCACACCTTCTACGCTGCCACGTCAAAACAAACATGGCGGCCCCCATGATATGGAAGACTGACCACCTTCAAGTAGAACCCTGCTTCCACTGGCTCCCCTTTCCCAGGAAGATGGTTCAGAAGTGCGAGGCATTGTGCAGGACATCTTGACTAGACTATCAACCCCTGAGGGAAGCTCCTCCATGCAGGAGCAGATCGGATGTATGTTCAAAAATGCTGTAACCCAAGAGAATGCATTCAAGGCAGTTGCTGATGCAGCAGTGGAAGCTGTCCTTGGCAGTGCTTTGGGTTGTGGGGAACTAAACAATGGTCCCCACTTGCCCACTTCCAATCCCCTACAGGCTGCTCATTCTGTTCAGCAAATTGCCCAAGGCATTGGAAAGATGGGCCCAACTGACAACCTCAGCTGTTATTCGGAGAAGGTGTGCTTCCTCTGTGAGAAGCTTTCTCTCCAACCCAAGTACCAGGTCCAAGTCCTGAGACAAACCATCGAGCCTACCCTCTGGGCCAAACTCCCAGAAGCTGTCCACAATTGCGAGATGTTCGACTACAATGATATCGCACAGGCACTCCTTGCTACCAATTCCCCAGGTATCATTGGAGCCCGTTTGGCCTATAAGGTCAAACAAAATGTGAAGGAAAGCCCAGCAGCTTACCATCGGCAGTTGTGGCTCACCTACGAGGCTGGCAAAGGCCTAGCGGGTGAAGCCGCCAACAAAAAACAAACTGAGTACAAGGATTTGTACATCCAGAACATGGCTTTGGTTCTCCAGGAGAAGGCTGACCTCAATGTCTACCTGCAGAATGATACCTTTGCTGACATGCTCACCAAGAAGGAGTGTGCCTTTTAGGTCTACCTCCGTAACCTAGCTTCTGGTAAAAACACCAACAAGGCTGCTGCCATCCAAACTCCAATGGCCCAGGCCACCCCGGCCCAAGTCACTGCAGTAGGCACTGCCCCAAACCACTATGTAGTGAAAGGCAACAATGATAAACAGGAAGCCCCTTCTGATGACTGACAGTCGCACGGGGAGGGGGGGACTGAAACTACAAGAATAACTGGAACAATAACAACTACAACAGAAATAGGAAATACTCAAATTCTGATGGCAAGTACCATAACGGGCCTAGCTATTGGGATCTAAAGGACAAAAACAAGACCATCCATAAACAGCTGCAGGAGGCCCGTGCTGCAAAGGAGGCCATATCCACACATTCTGTGGTGGCTCTGGCATTGGTTAGTAATAGCACCAGCCTTTTCTGGCCTTCGGCTACCGAACAATCGAGCAGCCAAGGAAAATTAAACTTTCACGGCATCGGATACTGGCCAGGCCGATGCATTGATTTGAGAATCGCCAATTGAACAGTTTGATATCTTGGCCCTGATGTCAGAGGTACAGTATTCGTGTCCTGTGAAGCACCAAGAGGAGGCCCAAAGGTCCTCCAAAGACCTCAGGTCACAGGGACATTAGGATGAGGAAGACGCCGGAAGCAGCACTGATTGACAATTACAGGCCCCAGTCTGGATTGTGAGTGACTTGCTTGTTGACACAAATGGACAGCCCTGTGTAAGGGCCATGGTCGGGTGCTGCCAACTAGACATGTTTCTGGATACAGGAGCAGCCATGTTCGTTCTTCATGATGAGAACCCAGCCATGTCTGCCTGATCTACCGGCTGGAAGACCAGTGTACAAGGGGTAGATGGTACCCAACTACAAACATCAGTCTGTGTCTCTCCCTGTGCAGGTAGGCCACCTTAAGACTAATTTTGTCTTTGGTCATATGGGATTACGTCATCATCCCAGCATACTGGGAATTGATTTTCTTGCACAACATGGCTGTGTGGTGTACCCAGCTAACAGGTTATTGCTACAGATCAAGGGACAATGTCATGCTGTTACCATACCAGACTCGCATGCAGTGGCAGCCATGTCCCATAACAACAAGGAGTATGACATCATGGCTCTGTTTGAAAGTCATGACTTTTTTCCTAAACTACAACCATTGCTACAGGGACATATTGATGTGTTTGCCACCAACAAGCATGATTGTGGTAGGATGCACAGCACCATCAAAATCCCAGGACCTAATCCTGTGAGGCAAAAGCAGTACCTATTTCCTACTCAAGCCTTACTCTCATTGAGGGAGATCATCCAATCACTGCTACAATGAAGAGTGATTATGACTTGTGTTTCCACTGTGAATTCACCCTTTTGGCCTGAGAAAAAGCCAAATGGAGCTTGGAGACTTACAATAGACTAAAGGAAACTTAAACAAGTTACCCCCAGCTGTGCCCCAACTGTGACATCAGCCCCTGATGTGCTCAAGTTGCTGACACCTGACAAAAAGTGGGTCTCAGCTCTTGACATCTCTAATGGGTTTTGGTCACTCCCATTAGCACAAGAAAGTCAATACAAATTTGCCTTCACATTTGATGGGTGCCAGTACACTTGGATATGGCTGCCCCAGGGCTTTCATAACAGCCCTTCTCTCTTCCATCTCCACATGCTGGATGCTCTGTAAGTGTTCTCCAAGCCCCAGTGTCTCCTGCAGTATGTGGATGATTTGCTTTTGGCAACTTCCACCAAAGAGGAACACCTGATCCTTCTGGATGAACTACTGACTCTCCTCAGGCGAGCCGGCCTCAAGTACAACCCCTCTAAAGCACAATTATGTGAGAAAGAGGTTGTTTTCCTTGGCCTATGCATCACGGACCAAGGGAGAAGCCCAGCTGTTAAAAAGATCCAGGGCTTGCAAGGTCTGCCACTCCCCACTAGCATGGCAGCACTTAGACAGTTTTTGGGCATGGTAAACTACTCCAGGGATTTTATTCCAGACATTTGCCTTGAAAGCTGCTCCCTTGTATGAACTTCTGAAAAAGGATGTCCCATGGACATGGGGCTCCACACATACTGAGGCTGTGGCACAGCTTAAACAAGCCAGTTCCAGCACTGGTCAACCCTAATCCAAGATTACCTTTCTGCTTGGAAACTGCCACCTCTGATGTAGCCATATCTGCAGTGGTGCCACAGAAGTACAATGGGTATTACATGCCCATTGCCTATGCATCTCACATGCTATCCCCAGTAGAGAGAAAATATAGTCTCTGCGAAAGGACACTCTTGCCAACTTTCTGGGCTATCAAACACTTTCTCTACATCATTGGGTATGCTCCCATCATTTTGCATACCTGTCAGACCCCAACTAACTTTTTGCTTTCAGACAAAGTAAAGGATGGATCAGTCTCTAACACCAGACTGAACAATTGGTCTCTGCTTCTGCAAGCTAAGTACATCAAAGTACTACCTGCTAAAATGCCTTAAATTTTGGCCCATGGCCCACTCTACATTGGTACTTCTCATGATTGTGCTCTCCAACCACCTAACCTACCTGACCCAGAGCCATTCTTACCAGCAACACCTGAGGTCCTGGAGGATGGCACCATGTTTTACATTTTTACAGATAGCTCTGCCTCTTATGCAGATGGAGAACAGGGAGCAGGGCTTGGAGTGCTCATTAGGGATCATGAAGGTGATTTCAGGTACACTGCTAGAAAATGCACCATTATCTCTTCAGAGTGCACCAAACTATCTGCTATGGCCTGTGCATTGGAGATCATGCCACATGGTGACAAGGATGCCATCATCTTTGCTGACTCTAATTGGGCGTGTTCATCACTCACTGAGTTCTTTCCATTCTGGCAAAAGAACAACTGTATCTCATCTGATGGCACTCCTATCAAGTATAGAGAACTGTTTGTGTATACACACACACTGACACAAATGTTCAATCGCAAGTTGTACATTCACAAGGTAAAAGCTCACTGCAAATCTGACTCTAACCATGAATTCAATGAACAAGCAGACTCGCTTGCCAAAGCAGGTGCTTGAGGGAGGAGGCATGGACAATGACTCGCCCACAATGTATAACAGCTATTGTGACATCTGTAATTGCTGCCAGCAAGAAACTAGTTCCAGAACCTCTGTTCTGCACAAAAAGCAGATCCAGAGATCAGAGATGTGTTTGAATTCCTAGATAAAGGAACTGAACAGCCACTGCTGGTTGGCAGTCCATACAAGAGGCAATCGGACAACATACATTTGTCCAGTGATCAGAAGCTCATCTGGTATCACAAACAAGATAAAGGTGACAAATTGTGGGTTGCACCACAATCTCTGCAGATCAAATTTATTTATATGGTCCATGACACTCCCACTGGTGGACACCAGGGGACAGAAAACACTCTCCAGAGACTCAAGACAGTCATCTGGTGGCCTGGTATGGCCAAAGATGTGGCACACTATGTGGACAACTGCATGGTGTGTGTGCTCAGAACACTCCCATTTCAGTGAAGAAAAATGCCAAATTGCCACTCCAAAGGCAATCTGGACCATGGAATGCAATACAGATTGATTTCATTGTCTCTCTTAGTAACTCCAGTAAGAACAACAAGTACGCACTTGTTGTCACTGATCTGTTCTCCAAGTGGGTAGAAGCATTCCCCACTAAGAACAGCACAGGAAAGACAACTGCCAAGATCTTGGTAGATAAATTGTTCACAAGGTGGGGTTTGCCTTTAAAAGTAGACTTAGACCAAGGCACTAGCTTTACAGTAGAGCTAATGCAACAAACACTCCAACTTCTTGGAGTCGATCAGAAATTCCACATTCCTTACCATTCTCAATCATTAGGTCAGGTAGAAAGAGCTAACAGATGGATCAAACAAATGTTATGCAAATTCATTGATGACAATCCCAAGGATTGGGATTCCCTCTTGCCACTACTACTAATGGCAATTAGGGGTATGCCCGCAGTGACTACTCAGTATACACCTTATAAGGTCATGACTGGTAGAGCCATGAGACTACCTGAGCACTTATTGATTGATCTCCACACCCGTACTGCAGATAGAGTATCTGTAGACAAGTATGTGGAAAGGCTTCATGATGACATCATGAAGACACACCTGTTCACTGCTAAGCAGATGGGCAAGCTCAACAACAATGAGCTAAAGAACATTTTGACAAGCATGTCAAAGAAGTCGACTGGCAAGTTGGAGACCAAGTAATGCTTCTCCAATACAGACAACTCACACAGTCATTTGCCAGTAAATGGGAAGGTCCCTATCCCATTGTTAACAAGCTCAGCCCTGCTGTGTATCAAGTTAGAGTGCAGCAGCAGAAAAAGACTGCTGACAAGTGGTTCCATGCTAACCAACTCAAACTATATAAAGATGACTAAAAACTTACTTTTCCTAACCCCATAGGGCGGAATAGTACTTCCAGCTAACTAATCCTTTTCTATTTCTTTCAGATATTGGCAAGATGGCTATCTTGTACCCTCTTCAGGTGGGACTACTGCCTTTAACCATTATAGCACCCCCACTCAAACCCCCCACAGACTCACAAGGACAGATTGGATCACTTGCTTGGTCAAATGGAACATTCAACTCCCATGGGTGTTCAGATTAACATTCCAAACACAAATATTAAGGTTACTCAAGGCAAAGACGCCTTTCTGGATGCTGTAGTTGTTGTACTGGATAAATTTTAATTTTCCATTCAATGGCAAAATGATGAAATGGGCTACACAATCCCTGTATCTTGCCTGGCCAAAGGTACATTCCATGGCTGGCCTAACACTGATGTATCTCAAAATGGTACTCTCTCTATTAGACAGGCTTCTTCACAACATATTGGTCAGTATAATCTTACTGCACTCATAGATCCTGCCTTTTGTGACAGACTCCCTTCACAGGAGGCCATTGACTTCTGTCTTCAAAACTATGATGCTTCTTCTTCTCTCTCTACCTCTCTGTAGTTCAACCCAGCCAGGAAGAACTACTTGCCTATCCTGGCTAGGAGGATGGTCCTCCTAGTGGTTTGACCACCACATCACTCCCAGGAGCTCTGATAAACAATGTGCAATTTATGCACGTCCCAGTTATTTTCAATTTATCACATTGGAATATGGCTGAATTTGGTTTATGCCAACATACTAATACTTCTAAATTTCACAGTATGATGCTTACTGATATTGTAGCTGCTTACCAAACATGCACAAATGATCCTATTGGTAGACCTCACACCACCGACTATATTGGTGTTTTTAGACCCACCCGTAAATATGCTAAACCCATACAAAAACGCACCAAACTGGACACAGACTCAGACATCACTGGTGCAGCCAGTTTTGTCTCTGGTATAACTGGAGTAGCCGACACTGTTACTGGCCTTTTCAGCTCAGGAATGTCTATTTGGAATAGAGCAAATATTGCCTCTATTAATGCACAATTAAGTCCCAGCAAACACTTGACAATTCTGTTATTGCCCCCTATCTTGCACAGTGTTAATTCTCTCATTGATGAAGAACGTTATACAGTTTATAATATAAAGGAAATTGCTTGAGGTTTCAATGACACAAGACAGAAACTTAATGATCTTATTTTTCAGAATATCCACGAGGCGGACAAGCAATATATTGGGCGTGAAATTCTATGTTCTGCTTGTGGCTCTTATGTTATTTCTGCTGTTAACAGTCTCTTCAGGGACTTGGAATCAGGCAGAATTCCAGATGTTATTCATGATTTCAGATTGGGTAAATGGTATTGGCCACATTGCTCAGCCACTGGTTGCATTTCTATGTGTTTAAACATGTGCTTAACATTTCCATGTCTACAGTACCTAATTTTGGTTATGTTTCCTAACAAAGCACCATGTTACCTAACCAAATCTTGCTGTATTAGGGACAATATGTTTGTCACCTTCACGGTTTCCTTACCATGCTTTGATCTGGCTACATCTGTCCTCGACAAGCTGGCAAACATTCACTCCATTGGACATCTTGAAAATGACATTTTCCGTGAATGAACTGAACTTCCTTCTATGCTAGTTTACCACACAGTTCTCCAAGCTTGAGTGGCTCCTCGCACTAACTGTTGTGCCAAGAAAGGATTCTACTTCTTGTGTCGCTGTGACAACTTTGACATTGTGAAACCAGTTTGCGGCTACTCGCCAAAACATCTTGACCGGGCTTTGACATTGGGTGAAGACTTGCCAACTGACCTTACTGATGTTGATCCAAATTACGTCCCTCCTGCTGCATCTTCAGCGTTCGACTCTGAAACAGCACCATCCAGAAGCTATCTTGAAGAGATACATCGCTTCACCACTCAACTGACAAATCAGACCTTCATCTGCCCTGTACAGTTACATCACTGTGCGTACCAACACTCAGAGTCACCTATACCTCTGAGGGTCAGTTCTGTATAGTCATTAATTATCCATCCTTTGTATACGGAACTTGTACTTGCAATATTGATAAACCTAACTTTTGTTTTACTCCACAGCAGAAAACTGTCATTGGTCACACTGTGATCACACCTGTTCCTCTCCCTGAACCAGATGTTATCAATACTGACCCCCAATACTTGCTTGCCCTGTCTCAATATTTGCCTATTTTTAACGTCCACATTGATCCCTTGACTCTCTCCTTACGATCTCTTTTGGCTAGAAAAAATGCTCCTTTGATTTACATTAGCAATAATATATCTAAAACTAGTAATATACTTAATGATTTTTGATTCATGATGGTGATTTAAGTCTTGCAGTTGGCAATTATTGGGTAGAACTTAGCTTCATAGTTTTTGTTATTATTCAAGCATTCTTGATTGTTTTCCTAATCTTCAATCTATTCTGCCTGCAATGTACTTACCAACAACATCGAGAACAACTCAAATTCCTTTACAAGGCTCATGCGTCAGGCTTGTAAACAACTTTTTATTTAGCTCCATCCCTATCATCTTACTTGGGATTGTTGCCCCTTCTGAGGCAACAAGGGGGGGGAATGTTATCCATGGTTCAGCATCCCTGATTGGCCGTCTACCTCACAGACAGTAATACTTAGGGCACAGACACGTATCGTATAAGTATAAGTGTCAGGATCTGAGTTCTACTGTATTTTCTACTGAGAATCATAATGTATTTGCCATCATTCTAATTGTACCACTGGGGAGACACCTTTGTTTATACCATTGTACAATCATTAGTTAGACAATACTGCCATCTTCAGTTCTAGTGTAGAACAGCAATTACCTATGCAATTATGTATGTAACCACAAATGGCCTTCACAAATTCAGGTCCTTTGTTTAGTTATCTTGTCTTTCTGCTAGCTCAGCATGCTTTCCCAGGCTAGTAGAAGTTAGGTTATTTGCCATTATCCAATGATGAGACTTTCATATATCTTTTTGGTAGTTGCTATGGTTATTATCAGGGGTATAAGACCCTCTGCATTGCACCTTTTTCTCTGAGAAGAAGAGACTTGCTGCTGCCTATAGATAAGAAAGACTGGAGGTGTTCTCCCTGGTGTTTATCACTGTGATTTGGTTGTAAGCCTGTTTTATATATCAGAAATAAATCACTTTATGTGCTGGACACTACTTGTTTGTTGTTTCTTCACTTTTGTGCAAATCCAACAACAACCTGAGAAAGGTAATTTTATTATACAGTTGCAGCCCCATGTACATATTTTTTCATTTTTTGGCATTGGAGCCTAATTGCCATAGCCTTGACCTTCTTTCAGCTTTGTCAGATCCTCCCTCATGTTTTCTACCACCCCAGGTGTGTCCACTTTGTTCCCATTTTTTGTGTTGTCTGTCAACAGGAATACGTTTTCCTTCCAGTCCTTCTGTGATCTCGCTAATGAAGACATTGAAGAGGACCAGTCCCAAAACTGACCCCTATAGCACCCCGCTGGTTACCATACCTTCTTCCGAGTTAACCCCATTTACCACTACCCTCTGGATTCTGTTACTCAGCCAACTTTGTACCCATTTTGCCATCTTTGGACCCACTCCCAGGCTGCCCAGCTTGTTTACCAGTCACCTGTGTGGAATAGTTTTGAAGGTCTTATTGAAATCTAAGTAGACCACATCAACCACCCCTTCCTGATCCACTTCCCTGGTCACCCAGTTGAAGAAGTCAGTCAGGTTTGTCTGGCAAGATTTCCCCCCTGCGAACCCATGCTGCCTCAGATCCTGCAATCCATTGGTCACAAGGTATTCCACAATCCTTTCCTTTAGTAGTGTTTCCAGAACGTTGCCCACCATCAAAGTCAGGCTTACCAGTCTACAGTTTCCTACCTTCTCCCTATTACCACTTTTGTAAATTGGGACCACATCAGCTTTCCTCCAGTTCCCTGGAACTTCCCCCCATATCCAGTGATAGGTTGAACAGAGCCACCAGAGATGCAGTGAGCTCCTTCCTTAATTCCCTCAGTATCTTGGGGTGAACCCCATCTGGCCCCATTGCCTTGTCCACCTTTAGTTGCTTTAGTTCATTGAGGACGCTCTCCTCCATAAAAGGGTTAGTATCCATCTCCCTTCCTTCCTTTAATGCCCATTTCCCTTATCTGTGGCCCATCACCTACCCCTTCCTTTGTAATACTGAACAAAAGTACTTTTTCAATATGTCTGCTTTCTTCTGATCCTGTTCCACACTCCCCTCCTTCCCCTTTTAGTCTTACTATCCCTACCTTGTTCTTCCTCTTTTTGCTTATATACCTAAAGAATGTTTCATCACCCTTTTTACTGACTTAACAATGTTCTCCTCTGTTTGTTCCTAGGTGTTCCTAATGGCTTTCGCTGCCTCCCTTTGTTTCTCCTGATAGCCATCCTCTTTCTTCTGTGTTGCCTTGTACCTTTTGAATGCTAACTTCTTTGCCTTTACTTTCCCTGCTACATCCTTGGAGAACCATAGCGGTTTCTTTTTTCCCTTACTCTTTGTAATCTACCAGACACAGAGGTTTGTTGCCCTCTCTATGGACTTCTTTATTTCTGCCTACTGTTCCTCTACCCCCTTCGTTTTCCATATCCCTGCTAGTGTGTTCCCAAGGCATTCCACCATTTTCTTGAAATCATCCCTCCTGAAGTCAAGGGCCCTTGTTTTAGTGTGGTTTGTTTCAGATATACTACAAGATACCGACACACAAAATGCCGACACCTAAAATCCCAGTGCCAAAATCCCAACGGTCACAATCTCAACAATACGACACTGCCAACAGCACAATTCCTGATACTGTTCTGCCATGGGCTCTGCCCCCAAGCCTCTCATACAAAATAGATATCAACACCTTGGGGCACCATATAGTGGGGAATGTGGCTGTTGAAAGGTCTGCCGTACTGTTGGAATTGTAGCCATCGAGATTCTGGGTGTTGGGATTTTATGTGCTGGAATCTTGTATGGATACCTTTGTTTCTGGCCCAGTTCTTATATTGAATCACACTGTATGATGATAGCTCATCCCCAAGTGACTCCCCACTGTAAGGTTAGTGACACTGTCCCTGTTTTCGACAGTACCAGGTCCAGTATTCCCCCATGCCTACCCCCCCACCAGTGCATTCTCCAACTAGTTGCCTGAGGAACATCCCCTGCAGAGAGTCTAGAATACTTCTGTTTCTACCTGTAGCTGCAGCTGGAATGCTCCAATCCACATCTAGTATATTGAAATCACCTACCAGCAATATATCCCCCTTCTTGGCCATCCCTTCAATTTCCTGCATCATCTCCTTATCCACCTCCTCCTCCTCCTCCCCCTGTGCTGGAGGTCTATAGATCACCCCTGTTAAAATAGTGGCCACCTTCCTTGCTTCTAGGCTAACCCACCATACCTGTGCTTTTCCATGATGCCCTTGTATTTCCATGGCTTTTATGTTCTCCCTCACATAAAGAGTCACCCCTCCTCCTGTTTTACCTACCCTATTCCTTTGAAAAGGGCATATTCTGGTATGGTTGCATCCCTGTCCTGGTTGTCATTATACTAGTTCTCTGTAACCATGACTATGTCCAGGCTTGCTACCACTATGGTGGCCTTTAGGACTGAAACCTTGTTGCCCAGGCTTCGAACATTTGTACACATGTCTCTCCAGATTTTGCTGCCACCTCACCTCATCCTGCCCCTTTGACCTCCCCTATTTTCTTTCCCCTTTCCTTTCCTTCCTGACTTCTTACTTGTATTTGTTCTTTTTGGGATTTCCTTCCCTTGGGATTCCCTCTGCTGACCCTGTTAGCATGTGGGGGTGGATAGTCTATGTCTTTCTGCCTTAGCCTGCCCCCCCAGCAAGTTTAAATGCTTACCAATGTAGCATTTAAATGTTTCACTGAGGTTCACAGTTCTCTTCCTGAATGGATGTAGGCCATCACCTCTGTACAGGCCTCTATACCTCCAAGTGGAGCCCCAGTCCCTAATGAATCCAAATCTCTCTTCTTCGCACCATTTCTTCAACCATGCATTGAAGTTTCTGATGCGGAGACTCCTGTCATCCCCCTTGTCATGAATAGGTAGCATCTCTGATAAAGTAATGGATTGTGCCACTTGCCTAAGACCCCTCCCCAATCTCCTGAACTCCACCTGAACTGCTTCTAGCTTCTCCTTAGCCAGGTCATTTGTTCCCCACGTGGACAATGACATTCAACTTTCCTTCCTGCCCTGCTTCCTCAGTGATACCTAGGATCCTCCTTCCATCCTTCTAGCTGTGGCATCTGGAAGGCACCTTACCTCCCTTTCCTCCTCATTTCCTGCCCCCAAATGAATCCCCCTCATGACTGAGTCCCCCACCAGGATTCCTTCTCATCCTCCTCTGGGATCCTGTATACTCCCTGGGTCTCCATCATGGAGGACCTCCACATCTGTCCTAGTCACTACCTCTGGTGCCTCTGTGGGACAATCCTACCCTGCCCCAATGTGGTGTATGAGTTTTCTAGTGGTATGGGATGTGGGATATGCCTACACTCCACCACCCTAACTCTCCCTATGCCCACCGTTGTCCAGCTGCTCCTCCTTCCTGGCACCCTTTGAGACAGCAGAGGTGTATTAGGTGGTCTCTAGTTGGAGGCAGAGGTCCTCCTAACTCAAACCACCTCAGCCCTGAGTCTGGCAATGTCCTCCCTCAGCCTAGAGAGGTGCATGTAGATGGGGCAGCACCACAGTCTCCACAAGGTCTGCCTGAAGACTGCCACCTCACAAGTACTGCATTGCACCACTCCCAGCATAGCTACCACCTTTTCTAGTCTTAACCCTCTTACCCCTTTACAAATTTTTTTTCTGTATCTATCTGTCTATCTATCTAGCTACCTATCTCTGTCTGTCTTTCTCTCTAGCATCTATTGTGGGATATTTATGAGCATCCTAAATAGGTTTATAGGTTCATATGTGATTTCAAGCTGAATTAGACTTTCGTCCATAATGCTTGCCTTATTTATATCTCTTTTTTTCTATGCAAGTGAAATTTATCAAGTTAATTTTTAAAAGAGTCCATACTCATACTAGACACTACCTCTTTGGGTAACGAGTTCCATCCTGCCACAGCTCTATTACTAAACCAGTGCTTTCATGGTAAAGTTTACCATTTTTGGACTTCAAACTGAAAAGAGTGACCCCCTAGGTTCATATCTAGATTTCCTCCAGACTAATCCAAGTTCTGACAGTAATACAGAGCCTTGTATACATCTGAATAATAAGCAGTAATCACCCTTAATTTGTCTATACTCTAAGGTATAAAATTTAGCTCCCTCAATCTCTCTGGGTAAGTCTTCTTCCCCAACCCTTCAATTGACTTAGTCGCTCTTTTCTGTATTCGTTCTATATTATGAATTTCTGCTTTTTTATAAGGTGCCCACACCTGAGCACAGTATTCCAGGTTTGGTCTAACTTAAACCAGGGCACCATAGAGGGGCATTAGTACCTTCCTATCCCTACTTGATATATGTCTCAGGATGCAGTTTAGTATCTGGTTACCCTTTCTTATTACTTTATTACAATGGGAACTAAATTTTAAGTCAGAACTAATTATAACCCCTAAATCCTTTCCTCATTTATATTATTGAGTACAGTATTATCCAGTTTGTAAGAAAAACTATTTTTATTTTTTGTATTGCCCAAGTGCTTAGTTATGCACTTATTTTTATTCAATTCAAGCTTGCTATTTACAGTCCAGTGGTTTATATAATTTAATGCTTCTTGTAAATCATTATTATTTTTTGCATGTTAGTTATTGCAACAATTCTGCAATCATCCACAAATTTTGTCAATCATATATCATTGTTTACTATTTTCAAGGAGGTTATGTAAATATTGAAAAGGCAAGGTCCGAGGACCGAGCCCTGAGGTACCCCACTAGTCACAGCCTCCCATTCTGATTTTTCTCCTTGTATCACCACTCTCTGCCTTCTTTCTCATAACCACGCATCTATCCAGTTTATTATAGTAATATCTAATGCATACTGTTTAAGAGTATTTAAATATTTTGCCATTGGTTGTACTTTCTATGCCAATACTATGGGAAACATGCTCTTAGGTTAAAACTATTAATGATCTCATCACAGAAAAGTTACATGCCACAGAGAAGGGGGGTGAATATGGGCCAACTCCTTGACTCAGAAGCTCAGCCATCAGAATAATGGAAGACACAGTCAAATGGTGGTGGACTGGTATCATCATCTGGGAGATGCAGGAGATGTAATTCAACTACCGATGGTATTTCACAAGAGATTCCTTAAAGCCAAGTTCATCTTTATTTGTGTTAACACTGTTTACTTGAAAATGATTAATGAGTGACAATCTGTTACCTGCAGCTTACCCACTCGTATTTTGCCCTCAACCACAGAGATTTACTCTGTATCCCTAAGTACCTTTTAATGAAAAGAGTCTGTATATTTTTTATGTTTGTCAAGCATGCAAGCACAGATGAACATGTTGATATGAGAGTTGCTAAACAGAGGTGTGAGGGGTGCCAGCCCAGTGGTCAGCGGTGCTGCAGGGGCCGGTCTGTTGCTGGCAAATCAGCAGGCAGTGTCCTGATGACACTAGTTTACTGAGGGGGCTCGTCTTGGCAAACATTTCAATGGGCAGAGCCGACGCTGTGTGCGGCTCTGTCATTTGAAATGTGAGCCCTTCAGCTGCTGCTTAGTGTATCTGTTCTGGTTAAACGATTTCCCCTTTCCTTTTCCAACACTTGAGATGCCAACTCCTAGTGTTGGATGTGCTCCCCCAACCCATCTATATTCCAAGCCGACATTGGGGTGCCCAATTCCCCATGTCAGCATACCCCCCACACCACTATTGTGGAACACTGGAAGCCCACCCAGTGTTCCTAAATTGATATTTATTTTTTTATCTGTAAATGAAGAAAACCTTCCCTCATGTCCATTTTTTTCACCTTTAAAAATGAAAACCGTACCTTGTTGTCTCCCCATCTCCCTCTCCCATCCCAACCCTTCCTCTGTACACCCACCTCCCCTTAACCCCTTACCCTATACTTACCATCTGAGGTTGGTGGATGCGATCTTCTGCAGAGCGGGACATGTCTGCACTCTTCAAAGCTGACCAGCAAACTGAAACAATTAAATGTAAGCCATATAATGGGAGTCAATGGGGGTTTCAACTTATGTTGATATCTCAGCTATGTTTAGAAATTTTGGCTCCAAATTTTCAACATGGGGTTCTTGGGACCCCATCTCATGAGCATGTCACTGTCATTTCATTCCTTGGTCCCAAAAGGTGATTTCACGGTTGCTGCATTGAATCACCTTTTGGGACTGAGTAACAAAATGACAGTGCCACTGTTCATGAGGTGGGGTCCCAAAAAATCCATGTTGCAAATTTGGTGAAAAAATTCCAAAAAAGGACTGCATTATGAGTGTGCATTGTGCAGTTTCTATGCACACTCATAACTTCACCAATTTTTAATATTTTCACTCCAGATTTTCAACATTGCCATTTTTTACACCTCCTTATGAACAGTACAGTTGTCATTTTTTGCATCCTGCCTGAAATGTGTTTTTGCACCAGGTGCACAGAATAACACAGTCACTGTGTGAAATCAACTTTCAGGATTGTGTAACCAAATCATAGTGCCACTGTTCATGAGGAGAGGTCCCAAGAAGCCCATGTTCAAAATTTGATGAAAAAATTCAAAAAAATGACCGCATTATGGGCTTGTGTTGCATAGTTTCTATGCACACTTGTAACTTTGCCAATTTCTCATGTTTTCACTCCAGATTTTCAACATTGCCATTTTATCACCCCTCCTCATGAACAGTACAACTCTCATTTTTTACATCCTGCACCAAATGTGTTTTAGCACCTGTGGTGCCGAATGGCGCAGTCGCTGCTTGAAATCACCTTTTGGGATTGAGTAACGAAATGATAGTGCCACTGTTCATGAGGTGGTGTCCCAAAAAGCCCATGTTGAAAATTTGGAGTGAAAATACCAACAAACATCTGGGGCATTAAGGTTTCCAAATGTAATTCCCCACCCCCACACCCTGTAGAGACTGACTGGCATCTGGCATGTGCCTTGGGGTTGTCGGCCATAATGCTCACACCATTCCACCCCCACTCTGCAGTCAGTAACAGGCATTGTGGTTTGCCTTGGAGTCTTTGGCACAAACGTTCACCCCATTCTCCTATACTGCACCCATATCAGCTTATTTCATTATGGAATGGGGTGAACATTAGGGCAGAAGATCCCAAGCCACACTGTGATGCCTGTCAGTGTGTACAGTGTGTGGGTGGAATGGCATGAGCATTGCGGACGATGACTCAAAGGGACACCCCCAATGCCTGTCAGTCTCTGCAGGGTGGGGGTAGAGCGTCAGGGTTGGAGACCCTAATGCCTCATTAAGGAAGTAAATCAGGGAAGGGTGTTTGATGTCACCTATCTTGATTTCAGCAAAGCCTTCAACAACGTCCAACACAGAAGGCTGATTAACAAGATGAGTAGTCTGGCAATGAGGCACAATCTGATAAACTGGGTTAGAAACTGGCTGATGGACAGGATGCAAAGGGTGGTGGTAATGGGATACAATCAGGGAGAGCAGGGGGGGTACCTCAGGGATAAGTCCTGGGACCAGTCCTATTCAATGTCTTCATTACAGACATTGCAGAACAGCTAGAAGAAAAGGTCTGTCTGCCTGTCTGCAGATGACACCACAATATGTAACAGAGTGAATACTTCAGAAGGGGTGGAGAAAATGAGCAGGGACATGAAGAAGCTTGAAAAATGGGCTGAGGAGTGGCAACTGAGGTTCAATGCAAAGACACCTAAATAATGCACCTGAGAAGAGGGATACCTGTGAAAAGTTACAGGATGGGGTGGAGGTGCTGATGGTCACTAAGGAATAAAGAGGCCTAGGTGTTATCAGTTCTGATGACCAAAAGGTGTCAAAGCACAGCACAAATTTTGCAAGGATGGCCAGTGGCATGCTTAGGTGCATAGACAGAGGTATCACTAGCAGATGGCACGAGGTGGTGATGCCATTGTATTATGCACTACTGATGCCTCATCTACAGTACTGTGTGTGATTCTGGAGGCCGCAAATGTGCAAGGACATTGACAGAGTGGAGGCAGTCCTCAGAAAGGCAATCAAGATGATACAAGGCTTGCAACACAGAACATATCAGGAGAGATAAAAAGGACCTCAACATGAACTTATTGGAGGAAAGGAGGGAGTGGGGGAATATGATAGATACATTCAAGTACCTCAAGGGCATAAACAAGGTGCAGAGGTGGACATCTTTCAATACATCAAATTTTCAGCATTGACAAATGCTTGTTTTTTATCCTAAAAAAAGGAAAACCATCCATCATTGTCCACTGTGTAACCCCCTTTCCCTAAACTGTATGCAGACACTGGGGGTGCCAAATCCCCCAGTGTCCTCATCTGTCCATCCATTGTTGTGTGTTATGTAACCCCCACAAACAGTATGCAGACACTGGGGGTGCCCAATCCCCCAGTGTCATCTGGTCGTCCATTGTTGTCTGCTGTGTAACCCCTCCAAACAGTATACAGACACTGGGGTGCCCATTCCCCCAGTGTCCTCATCCATTCATCCATTCAGCAAACTCCCTGAAAAAAAGAAAAGTGTCCCTCATCATTTTTTCCCTGTAAAAAAGAAAAATGTCCATTGTTGTCTGTTCCATTGTTACCCAACCCCCTAACCGCCCACTCGGGACCCACCACCCCGCACCCCACACTTACCCACTGGAGGTCCGTCACCATAATCTACCTTGGACTGTAGTGTCTAGTAGAAGTTTTCCATTAGCAGGTTATACAGACCTGCCACTAGAGGGATTCTTGTTCTTTCATTTAAAAAAAAAAGTCTACCCTCTGAAAGACACAGTTGCTTTATTTGCTATATACCTTCCTTCCCACCCTCGAGATCCTCTCGAACCGGGTAAGACTTCCCGGAACCACGGGACTGCTGACAGCCACGCCATTGGCCCCACGGTATCTGTATTGCACCCTGATTGGACGCTGTCTTGCCTCCTGCTTGGGGATTGGCTCTTGAGCCAGCTAAAACTTTGCTGTGCTCGGGGCTGCTGCACCCATTCATTTCTATGGCAAATGGCCGAAACTGTATGCCCGCCCCCCTCCGACCTTAACTTTATAGACCTTCCTGCATGCCCCCTGGTAGCTCCGCCCCCCACTCATTCTCCATTGGGTACCTGTTTTGGGACTCCCCCCATCTTTTAGTAGCCACCTCCCACTCCCTGGCTGCCTGGCCTTCCTGGCTGTATCCTCACTTCCCACAGATCCAGCTACTGCTCTTCTGCCCACTTCTCCTAGCTCCACCAGCCTGTCTTAACCCCCTCCCTCCGCCTACCCTGAATCCTACTTTAATCATGCACCTCCACCATTCTCTACCCCCTATTCTTTTTCTTCTCACCTATCTTCCTCCCTACTGCATGCCCCAAAAGCCTGCTTTCCCTCCCTCCCTCCCCCAGAGCTTCCACATTCCTACATCCTTCCTCCACATAGGCATGCTGCACACTGGTCACTGCCCCTTGCCCATGGTCCATCCTACCACCATGAAACTGTCCTACACCCACACTGGTCCTAGCCCTCCACTCTGGTCCCCCCTGTCTATGCTTATCCTTACCCACTATCATCAATGCTCGGCAATTTCCCAAGATGCTAGCAGGTGAAAGCATTCCCTTAAAGAAATACGCTGCAGCTCCTTCAGGCTAGTCCTCCTCCTAATGCTGTCAGGCAATGTGCACCCAAACCCTGGCCCATTCTGCTCTAAAGCCACTAATCTGAGCATGCCTTCAGGCGCCCTTTCATTCACATTAATCAACATCTGCAGCCTCCTTCCTAAAATGGATGCCCTACAGGTCTACACCAGCCAACACTGCCCTGACATCCTGGCAGTTGTCGAAACCTGGCTCATGCCATCAGTACCGGACCATGCAATCAGCCTTCCTGGCTACAATGTCTTTAGGCTGGATCGCCTCTCCAAAAGAGGTGGGGGCTGCACTCTCTACCTAAAAGACTCCATACAGGGGCACCACATCATTACCTCACTCCAACCCTCAACTGCTCAGATACTGCCAGTGAGAATCCTCCTCAGAGCCCAAAACAAAACCTTCACTGTTGCCACCATCTACAGCTGTTCTTGACTTTGTAAAGTCACTTCCACTGGACACCGAATCCATCCTCCTAGGCGACTTCAACATCAACTGGCCTGCGGCTGATGTTTGTGCACACAGGGATACCATTGCTGCTGCGAACCTCACACAAATGGTTGACTCACCAACCAGGAAAAATTACAGGACCGGCACCAGAACACTCTTGGACTGGATCCTTACCAGTCACCCATCATGGATATCTAACACTAATGTCCTCCCTGACTCTCTCAGAGACCACTCCCCTGTTAGTTGTGAAATAAATTCATCAAACAACTGCCAAAAACTATCACCAGCAGGGTTCTAACCAGTGGTCACCTTCCTCAACTCAAATCCCACCTCCTCCATCAAGACTGGTCCCCTATCTTCAATGCAACCAACGTAAAAACTGCCCTTGACCACTTCATAAACATCTTCACTGTGGCCTGTGACACATATGCTCCTATTAAGAAATGCAAAGTCAAATCACTCAGTAACTCTTGGCTCACAGGTGACCTCCTCAGGATGTTAAAAACAAGAGACCACCTATGGGAGCTGGCCAGAAACTCTGGAAGGCAAAATGACATCCAAAACTACAAACGTCCCCGTAATGACTGCACCAAAACCATCCGGCAAATGAAGTCCGCCTACTATAAGCATGCCCTCACAAACTCCTGGGTCAACGGTCGGGAATTCTGGAAGAACATAAAGGAACTCACCGGGAATCCACCCAAACCCCCCCATCAATGCTCAACATCAACAGAACCACAACTCTCAACCCAAAAACCATTGCGGATACCTTTAACAAAGCCTTTACCAACCTCAGCACTGTCCTACCCCAGGACTACTTCAAAGATGGTGAAGTCCCTCTGTCTGCAATGAGCACTACTCCCACCAGCTGCCCCCGCTTCTACTTCAAAGCAGTCAAGGCTCACCAAGTATGCAAATATGTTTCCAAAGCCCTTGGTAAATCAAGATTCAGTAATGACTCCCTCGATCTCAAAATCCTGTGTCTCACACTTGATGAAGTGCTTAGTCCTCTGACCAGAATTTTCAACCTCTCCCTCAACCTTAGCCAGTTCCCAGACAGATGGAAATCTGCTACTGTCACCCCAATCCATAAAAGTGGTGACAAAACTGCCCACAATAACTACAGACCTATCTCTCTACTACCCCCACTCTCCAAGGCACTAGAACGCATCGTCTCGGACCAGCTCACAGAATACCTGGATATGTACAGCATCCTGTACAAGCAACAACATGGGTTACGCAAAGGTCACAGCACCTCCACAGCCCTACTTGAATTCACTGGCACAATCCACAATGCACTTGACTCCAGTGAACTACTAGGCTCAATCTACATTGACTTAACTAAAGCCTTCGACACCATCGATCACCGCTTCCTGCTTGTCCAGCTTCAGAACACTGGGCTGTCAACCGACTCCACTGGCTGGTTTAAGAGCTACCTTGAAGAACGGTCCCAAACAGTAAGAATCACTAATACACTATCGGACCCTAGACCAGTACGCTCGGGAGTCCCCCATGGCTCAATTCTGGGACAACCTCCTCTTCAGCCTATTCTTAAACTCACTACCGGACAGCTGCCCAGACCAAATAATTCTCTACGCTGATGATGCTGTGATCCTCACCTCGGACCCTGATCCAATCCAATTACAAAATAAACTTTAGCGGGCCTTCTCCTCCATCGAATTCTGGTTCCTAAATCATAAACTGCTTCTCAATCTGAAAAAAAAGTCTATGGTCTTCTGCAGCCCCCACAACAAAAACAAACAACTCCACCTCTCCATTGCAACCAAACAAGGAGCCATCCTAGAGCAAACACAATCATTCAAGTACCTCGGCATCACCCTTGATCCCCACCTCTCATACGCTGTCCATATTAGCAATGTTGCAAAGTCTGCCAATGTGAGGTTAGGTGTATTATTCCAGCACAGGAAACACCTAACCCCAGAAGCACTGTCAGTGGCTGTCCAAAGCTCCATCGTCAGCATCATAGCCTACGGTCTTATCATATATGGGTCTGCAACTACCACTGCTCTCAAACATATCGTGACCTCCCTGAATTAGGCCTGTCATCTCATCACTGGCTCACATCGCCATACCCACACATGTGACCTTTATTCCCAATCTGGATGGCTTCAACTGGACAAACGCATAAAATACCAAACCTGCATCACGGCCAAGAAAATTATAATGGGGCTTGCCCCACCTGGTGTCTGTGCCCTCCTTAAGCCTAGACATAGGAACATCACTACAAGGAGATCCAATTCCCATCTATTACATATCCCACGATGTTGCATGACCCAAGGACAAAGATCATTCGCCTATCGGGCATCCAATTGGCTCAGCTCTCTTGGCAGTGACATAGTGACCGCTCCAACACTCTGCCTCTTCAAGTCCAAGCTGTGCCTCTCACTGCTTGTATCCTACGATTGCCCTTCTTAACATTTCCACCATTCCAGCTGCACACGCCCCAGCACCCAGCACTTACAATCAGTCTTTGCACCCCTAGCACCTTACCTGTCATATTCCCTCGACAAGGCCCCCTGGCTGCACTGTCTCCAGCCCTCACCCACCTCCCCCTGTATCTCCACTCCTGCCCCCACCCCATCCACCTCCTGTACTCCCCCTTACCTCCTGCACCTCCTTCACCCTTGATCTCCTACCTCACTTCCCCACCCAACCCCTTCCCTTGTCTTGCCTATAGCTCAAGTCTTTGTACTGGTTATTATATGTATGTAAGTCAATGACTATATGTTTGTAACTAAAAATGATGACTGTTGCACACACTGACATGGAACCTTTGTAAAAGAGCCTCAGCTCAAAGGTATTGTAATCCTAGATTGAAATAAATAAATAAATAAACATATCCAGATCCAGTATAGAAAATGTGCAAATACAACATGGATTGTGCTGTCATGGAAATGTACCCCTAAATTTTGGCTTTATTCCATAATACAATAAATTTGGAAGCGGAGGAAAAGGTAACTCAGTTTTCCATTGTTCCTTTACTACATCCCAAAAACTAATATTAAATGGACAGTCATAATACAGATGATCCATTGTGTCCAACTCCTGGGTACAACAATCCCGAGGACAATACCTCTCCTGCACTCCTTTATGCTTCTGATTACTTTTAATGTTTATTTTCCCATGTACTCCTAACCACACCGTATCCCAGATATGTTCTGGTATTCTTTTGTCCATAAGATATTTAGAAATTAAATCCTGTTGGACACACGGAAACCTTGCAAAAGGATACTCCAAAAATTTTGCCAAAAGAATCTCTTTATTCAATTGCTTTCTGGACATTTTAAAAACTGACGTAAATTTGATTCCCCATTTTATAATCCGATCAAAAGTACCCTCCCATCTTTTTACCAATCTAGGGTCCCATTTATTTTTGCGGAGAAATTTATCTTGTTTCCATTCTTCTAGGACTCCCTGAAGTAGGGAAAGTCCCCAATTACCCCAAATCTGTTCATTACTCCTCATCAGTGGAACTATATTATTATAAATAAAAATAGTAAAAAAAAAAAACACAAGAGGATTGATCATATTTACCCCACCATATTTAATTTCATTATATAAAACATTCCATTTAATAGGATTTAGACAGCTTCCCCAAAAACATGTAAAAAAACATCCCATCAATGAAACCTCTAGACTCCTGGGAATCAGAAAAACTGCACTTACATATAAGAAGAGTGGTATCAAAAATGTGTTTATAAGATGTACTCTGTTCTTTCATGCCACCCTCCATCAGTTCCACCTACTAACCATCTCTTTCCCTTTAGACAATACCCTGCCCCAATTATCCTCTGCCATGTTACAACCCTCAGAATAGATATCCAATATCTTACATGGGGCCTCAGCTACTGCACGCCCTCCCACTTCTTGATATTCATTATGAAACTCCAATATATCTATACATTTAGGTTTTTTTCTGCATTTAAACTAGCTCCTGTAATTTTCCCCATAATTTGTATTAAATCTCTAGCTATATTTAGGGAATGTCCATCCTGGAGTAGAAGACAGAGATCATCTGCATATGTTAGCACTTTACTCGAACCATGAAACCCCCATTCAACCCTTGAATTCCTGGCAATTTTTGTATTACTTTTAGAATGGAATCAATCATGAAAACATATAAAAGGGGGCTCAAGGGACAACCTTGGTGAACCTCCCTTAATATTTGGATTTTTGAACCCTGTAATCCATTATCAAAAGGAACTACATATGCCAATGTATAAGATACTTGTAATAAATTAATAAAGGCTAAATGAATCCCATATGCTGCTAAACAATCCCATAAAAACATATGACAGACACAATCAAAAGTTTTAGCTTGATCTAAACTAAATACAGTAAATACCCTGGTTGGTGTCTCTGACCTTATATAATCCTCCTTCTCTAAGAAACAACAAAGCCTCTGTAATTCTCCTCCCTGGTACAGAACAAAATTGTGTTGGAAATATTAAATCTTCCATCACCTGAGCCAATCTTTTACCTAATAATTTTGCAAATATTTTAAAATCTGTATTTAATAATGTTATCAGCTGCCAGTTTCGTATATCCGTAGAATCCCCTGATTTAAATAAAAAAATTAAAGTGCCTCATACATTTTTGTTGGAAGGTAACATTCTTCTCTAAAAAAATTAAAAACTCTCAAAATTTCTTGAGGGATGAGATCCCAAAGCTCAGTATATACAGTACTTCCCCCGGTAATCCATCTGATCCTGGTGAAATACCACTATGCAATCCATTCATTATTGCCAAAATTTCATCATGTGAAAACGGAGCCAATAAAGGTCCATGAAATTCTGAAGCTAGACTAAGTACCTCAGCCATTTGTAATAGTTGTGGTGTAAACTGTGAGCCTTCTACTGGAGTCCCAAACTGAGTTTTTACATGTTGCTCTATCATTCTCATAATCCCTTCATTATTTGTCACTGATAACCCTTTTCCTGTTTTTAAACTTAAAATTAATTTTCCTCTCTCGTCTAGACTGACTACTCACAAATGGGTTTATACTCTCTGCCTTCCCCTGTGTACCAAATGTTTGCTCTCTTTGTAAGGAGAGAAATCTATCATATCGGTATGTTCTCATTTCTAACTTTACCAACTCGATTTCTTCTCTAAGATCTACCCCTTCATTACACTGTCTAGAAATCAATAACCCCAAATCTTTACGCAGTGTTAAATAATGTAGGTATGATGTAGCTGCCCTTTGCTTCCCCTTTTACTTGAAAAGAAATAATTATGAGTTGTTTAACATCTTCCCACCATTTCTCTATATCCTCATAAAGAAAATTGTCACAGCTTTGTCCTTTATTAAATCTCAAAAACCAGTCAAAATATGCGGATCTTTTAAAAGCGCAACATTAAGTCTCCAAGAACCCGGCCCAGCTTCTCTTTCTGGAGGGACAGCTATACTAATCCCTATTAACATGTGATCTGAAGTCTCAAAGGGGATAATATAACTCTGTGAAACAAACAATGTTTTCTTAATACACAAAAAATCTATTTGTGATGATAATTGACCCTTATAAAAGGTGGCTTTTCCAGATTGCAAAGTGTCCTCTTGAAAATCTTTTAGACCAGCAAGAGTGATTATTTTCTATAAAAAAGTCTTATCACAGTACTGTTTACCAAGTACTTTCCCTTGTTTAAAATTGATGTTGAAATCCCCTCCAAAAAAAAAAGCCTACTGGTGTGTAGGTAAGGCTTTATTTTAGTCAATAACTCAATTCTTACTGATTTAATCTGAGGGGCATACATGTTTATCATTCTGCATGTAAAGGAATTTATAAGTACATCCATCATATATGCCCTACCTGGTTCTATAGACACTTGCTTTAATACCTTAACCCCAGTAGACTGAAAACAAAAACCTAACCTACAACAGGTGTCTGTACCCATGGACCAAAAAGAAGGACCCCACTTCCAATCTTGAATCGCCTGATTAATTTCTAACTGAGTATGGAGCCATGTATCCTGAAACAAAAAAACATCAAAATCCAAATCCTGTAAAACAGCAAATGCTGTTTTCCGTTATACCCTGAATGTATGCTATTCACATTTAAACTCATTATTCGTAGAGGTACTGGCTCAGGGTGGAGTATTCAAACCCTTCTTACTAGATCTTGTTATCTTCTTTTGTGGTTCAAACACTCTAGGTTTAAGGGGATCAAGCTGTGGTATAGCTGAAGAGGAAGACCAGTCTTCTTCTATCGGAATTTCCCTTTCTACCTGTTCACTCCATGAGGAAAGGGCATCAAATCTATTTGAAAGGGGTAATGGTGATAAAGGTACAGCATTTGCATTTACCTGAGGGTTCACATTTATTGAAGAAACAGATAAAGGGCTCACCTCAATATCAAAATCAGGGGGATAACCTTGAGAAACCTCTGCTAATTCACCTTTCTGACCTCCTTTTTTCCCTGGTAAACTTAAAACTATTTTAGGAGAACTCTGAGGAGTCACAAAGGGGGGTTTCCACAGTGTTAGGCACTAACAGTGATGCAGAGAGTTCCTGAGAGGTTTTACTCATTTGGGGGAGGGAGGGTGTCTATACGTTGTAACTCTAAAGGTCTCTGGAAACCACCATCTCTGGAGCTGTAAAGCCCCCCCCTCACTCTTCCCCTGCATCTAAGTGGGGGCTCCCTCTCACCTCTCTCAGGATATCTAAAGGGCTTCCTTGCTTGTGCTAGCAAAATATCATGGTCTGAGATTTTGTCAATATTATGTGCTGCCCATGGACACTCCTGAAAACTATGCTCATCATCCCCACATAAATTGCATGTGGGGGGAGCTGTACATTGAGCTGCAGTATGGCCCAAAACCCCACAATGGAAACATTTTATGGTATCACAATCAGTGTTTAAATGTGTCAAAGCCCCACAGTGATAACAGCTCTTTGGCTGTCCTGCATAAAAAACAATACCTCAATCTCTTCCTAAATAAAACTAACTTGGTAAGTGCTGAATACCGGTACCCGTTTGTTTCAACTGTACCCGATAATTCCACCCCCCATTCCAAAACCCATTTTCATCCATGATTGCCTGTGGCTGATCAAAAATTGTGCATCTTTTTACTAACCAGAAAGTAATATTACATCCACCGCCTCATTTCAAAATAAAACCGTCACTGTTTTTATAGTCGGCTTAGTTATAGGGATAGCAATAAATTCTGACCATACTTCTGTTTTTTTTAGATCATAATACTGTGTCCAAAACTTGTCCAACAGTTTAAATGTAAGAAAACTTGTATCATAGTTCCGATCTCCGGGTGCGTGTATAAACGCATAAACTTCTGTTGGAGTAAAACCCAAGGAGTCTATAATTAAAGATTTCCCCAGCCACAACCTATCTGGGGGAATGGGAGCTTCCCCAACATATCTTAATCAAACCAAAAATTGGCATTTAGCTGCTAGTTCCGGTTTCTGAAATAACCCTGCATATGACTTTGAACTCATACCATCTTGTATCTGTATATCAGGGTTTTTTTTCTCACCAGTTCCCTTTTGTAGCGAATTTGCCCTTGGTAAATCTTGCTTATCTCCTACCATTTCTCCATTGCCCAATTGAAGCTCCTCTTTATCCATTTGTTCATGGTTTGCCATTCTCCCCAATACCTGTTGCTGCAATGGTGAAACCTTGTCTGTCGTAATCAGCTTCTCCCTCGTCTCACTCTCATACTGCGCAATCGCCGTGTTAACTTTCAGAGACTGAGAAACACCAATTATTTGTGGTATATCCCCTGAGTCTCCTGCCGAAGGATTTCCAGCTGTTTTTAAAGAGGAGTTTGCTGATGTTACAGGTATAGGGTATGTGGGATCAGGAACCCAACATTTGTTTTTATAAATCCAACCTGCCTTTTGCAGTACATCTTATTCCTCTCAGGGACCATATCAAAATTAGTAGGCAAACGCTTTCCAGTACCTGAAGTAGGACTTGCCGGTGATCTTTTCCTTTTCTTTTGTTCTTCCTCCAAACGTAACCTACTCAAATTGTATTCTGTCTCTGCAGCAGTAATTAAATCCATCAGTTGTTTCTTCTTTGCCTCCATCTCTACTTTCAGTTCCAGTTCAGCAGAATCCATATCATCTAACAAAGGATCTTCCAGGATAGGTAATTCAGGCTTCTCTAATTCAACTCCATTTAAATGTTCTTCTGTATCCATTTCCATCTCACCAGTGCTTTGCAGCACCACCTCAGGAGCTCCAAGAACCTGACCTTCTCCTTCCAGCATCTGGGACATACTGAGACCTCGACTTTCCTGCAGCGCTTCTGCACCCCCTGCAGCAAGAGTAGGGGAATTTCCCTGGTGTCCTGGCCAAGTTTCCTCCATTCACTAGAAATACCACCTACAGCTTACTCTGGTTCAGTTTCAGTTGGTTACCATCTGTATCCCCACCCTTGGGTCACCCCTGAAAAAGGGACTTCTAGTCTCAGTGGGCTTACCCAGTCAACAAAATTCAATAAATAAAATAATAAATAAATATAAGTGAGGATTAATGCATCAAAATGCAAAATGAAATTCTGCAGAACTAATCACTGTGACAGGTCAGTTCTGTGGAATTTCTTTCCGCAGTTTAATACATTAATCCATAATTCATACATTCATTCCACAGTTCAGTGAGTCACTGAATGGCAGAATGAATGTATGAAATGTCAATGTGCATCACTGGCTCTGTATTTATGTAATGTTTCTTTTCCAATCCCTGGTGACTAGTGGCACCCCCACCTTCCAATTGCCAGCCCCCTAATAATTTAATGTATTCCTTGTATCTAGTGGCACCCCCCTACTGGGTCATAATGTTGTACGCTTAATAGCATATGACATTATAGCTAACCTAAAAGAGCACTGTCCAGGATAGCGAATGGTGCAATATCGCGTGTACTGCTGTACATGGTACTGCACTATTCACACACTCCCAGGCAGAGGATAAAACCTCTGCTGGGAGTGGGTTCTGCTGAACAGCTGCTGTGGCTCACTGGACTGAGCCACAGCAGCAGGAACCCAGGTGCTGTGTCTGGGACCTAGTTTGATTCCCAGTCCCAGACTTTTTATTTTTTTTCACAATATGTGGACTCCCTGAGTTGGACCCCCCCAAGGTTGAGAATCTTTAGTGGGGTCCGAATCACCCACATAATGGGGGTGTGGAGACAGATCCTCCCCGCAAAAAGATATGCTGCATGGCAATATCACGCTTGTATTGGCAGCGCCGATTTACATGCGTATAATGTCTTGGCGACATTATGACCCCTTCGTACATGGCACCCCCACCCTCAAATTGCTGGCCTCATAAAAGGAGGGTGTGAATGCCACTACACACCAGGGAAACATTATATGTTTATGGGGCCAGTGAGCAGAGGGTGGGGGGTGCCACTGGACACCAGGGAAACATTACATTTTTATGGGGCCATTGATTGGAGGGTGGGAGAGTGACACTAGACACCAGGGAAAGTTTTTCTTTTCTATTTACCAGGGCCCACAGAACTGAACTGTGGAATATTGCATGAATTGTGGATTAATGTATTACTTCTGCAGTTCATGTGTAATTCCACAGTTCAGCAAGAAAATTTCATGAAACAGGCCAAAAATTCACCAAACACATTTGGAAGATTTCTGATTTCACCAAAGGTGGAAACTCGGAAGATTCTATGAAAGTTGGCGAACTTTAATGAAAGTTCCACTAAAGCAGAATTAGCAACTATTATCCAGCTCTAACTCAGCTAGATATGTTTCTTACAGTGTGTATGCATTTAGTGCTGGTGCATCTAAATATTGGTGTATGTGTGTGCATACAAATAGAATATATACTGGAAAGGTATAGTGTACAAGGAAATAATGCACCTGAAGGAGGATAACAAATTCATTTGTACCACAGAGGTACAAATGACCTAGCCAGTCAATCCATGGAAGAAACAAAACAAAATCTTACCAGGCTAGGTGGCAAACTAGATTCTCTTGTGTCCTCTATCTCTTTCTCAGAGATTCTGCCTGTCTGGAGAAAAGGGAACAGCAGGCAGAAGATCAGAGAGAAGGACATCACTGAACTTAACTGCTGGCTAGAAAACTAGTGCAAAGAAAGAGGGCATCACTTTTTAGGAAACTGGCAGGCCTTCTGGGAAAAGGACGTCTTTAAATTTATTGGCCTGCACCTCACTAAGGAGGGGAGTCAAGCTCTCAGACAGAAATTCGATCTCCATATCGATCAGTTAAACTAGTGAAGGGGTGGAGCCTCAAGCAACCCTCACATTGCAAGGGTCACCAACTACCGCTCCCCCATCATCAGTTACCGCAGTGTCCAGATACACAGAGATACCAACAGCAGTGATAGTAAAGGCACTGCCCAGCCTGATCCACTAGGGAGAGGCATAAAGCAATTAAGACACAGAAAATTTGTATCAGAACAAGGAAATGGCATATAACAAAAAGGACTACCTGGGGTGGAAGGCTACGTGCATCAGTGCTCATAGTCTACCAAACAAAATCCCTGAACTCACAGCCTTGGTGGCAGAGGCACAACTGGACTGGGTCATGGTTACAGAAACTTGATTCACCACCAACCACACCTGGGATGCTACTATCCCAGGTTGCATACTCTTCAGAAAAGACCAGGAGGGAAAGAAATGGGGGGTGGGGGGTGGCTTTGTATGTAAGGGAGAGAAGCTGTGCAAAAGAGAGCCAGGGGAAGCACAGTAAAGCAGAGGCCCTATGGGTCATCCAGGGAGCAGGGAAAAAGGCCCCCCTCTGGGTGGGAGTTATCTACAGACCCCAACCCAGGAAAGTGAAATCAACAAAGAGCTTCTGGAAGCCATCTCAGTGATGATGGACAGGGGGTGAGTTGCTGCTTGTCGAGGACTTCAGTCTGCCAAATGTGGATTGGGTCTCATACACAGCAGACACAGAGCAGAGCATAGAACTCCTGTTCATAGTGCAGGGGGCAGATCTAAATCATCTGGTAGACTCATCCACCAGAGACAAAGCATCCCTGGACCTGGTGCTCACAAACAGCAACAGGATTTCAGATGTTCATGTGGGTATCAATCTGGGGACCAGTGAACACAGGTCAATTTGGTTATCAGTAAATAAACAAGGAGGCAAAAGTCACACAAAAATCAAGATACTTGATTTCAGGAAAGCAAACTTCCCAGAAATGAAATCCAGGATCAAGACCATGCTTGACACCAGTAACAAGGGGGGGGGGGTGCAGAACACTGCTGGGAGAACTTAAAGAATGCCTTAGATACAGTCATTGAGCAATGCTCAAGACAAATTGACAAAGCCAAAGAAGGAAGAACCCTCTGTAGGTCTCCAAAGAGGTAGCAACCAAAATCAAGGGAAAAAAAGGGTTTTAAGCAGTACAAGGAAACAGAAGGAGAAACGGACAGGGAGGAATATAGGAACAAACTCAAGGAGGCAGGAAAAGCAATTTGGATAACCAAAGCCCAAACAGGGGAAAAAATAGCACAGAGAGTTAGGAAGGGAGGTAAAACTTTCTATAGATACATAAGAGTAAAATGAAGAGTAAAGGGGGAATAGTTCAACTAGCAACAAGGGAGGGCCAGCTGTTAGAGAAAGATGAAGACAAAAGAGTTAAATTCTTCTGCTCAGTCTTCACAATAGAAGATTTTGGCAAAGAACCTACACTAAGTAAGACAGAGCAGGATAGTGGTGGGGCAAACACAAGCCCCTTCACGAAAGAGAAGATCTTAGAAGAGCTAAGCAAACTTAACATGGATAAAGCCATGGGGTCAGTTGGTATCCACTCCAGAATACTAAAAGAGCTTCTGGAAGAAATAGCTGCAACACTTGCTGAGCTGTTCAATCTATCTCTGGAATGCAGCCGAGTACCTCAAGACTGGAAAAAGGCAAAAGTGGTGCCCTTGCACAAAAGTGGAAGCAAGGAAGAGGTAGGAAACTGCTGCCCAGTCAGCCTGACCTCTATAGTGGGAAACATTATGGAGACATTACTAAAGGACAGAATAGCTGACTAACTAAAGGAAACTGGAAAATTCGACCACAAACAGGATAGCTTCACAGCAGGGTGTACGTGCCAAACAAACATGGTTGATTTTTTCGATTGGGTTACGAGAATAGTGGACCAAGGTGGGGCAGTGGTCATGGTGTACCTAGACTTCAGCAACGCCTTTGACACTGTTCTCCACAGGAGACTTGCTAACAAATTAAAACACACAGGGGTCATACAGAATATAGTAAACTTTATTAGAAACCAGCTGCTGAATAGGACCCAGAGAGTTTTGATCAATGGGGCATTATCAAGGAGGGAGGAGGGCGGTATGACTAGTGGCATTTCACAGGAATCGGTGCTGGGTCCAGTCCTCTTCAACATATGACATCACTGATGAACTGAAGGGGAAGGTTTGCCTGTTCACAGATGATACAAAGCTCTGCAACTGGGTGGGTACACTAGAGGGGGCATTAGGTATGAAAGCTGACCTAAGGAGACTGAAAGAATGGTCCAGCAATTGGCAGTTAAAATTTAATGCAAAGAAGTGTAAGGTAATGCACCTGGGGAAGCGGAACCCAGAAAAATGTACATACTAGAAGGGCATCAATAACAGGAGACAAAGATAGAACAGGATCTGGGCGTGATCATTACCAACAAGTTAAAGGTAAGAAAACAATGCGAAAAAGCAGCCCAGAAGGCAAGTGGTATCCTCAGATGCATAGAAAGGGGTATTATGGGCAGAACGCAAGAAGCTATCATGGCCCTCTACAGATCCTTGGTGAGGCCATACCTCAAGCACTGTGTCCAGTTCTGGAGGCCTCAGCTAAAAAGGGGAATCGACATCTGGAGACAGTGCAGAGGAGGGCCTCAAAGATGGTGCAAGGGCTGCATGATGAGCCATATGAGACAAGACTCAAAGAGTTGACTTTATTCTCTCTGGAACAGAGAAGAAACAGGGGGAAATGACAGAAATATTTAAGTACGTCAAAGGAATTAACACAACCCAGAAGGAAAACCTCTTCCAGGAAAACAAAGTAGCATGTACAAGAGGGCACAACTTGCATCTGGTGGGAGGCAAGTTTAAAAGTAACTCTAGAAAGTACTTTTTCACCAAGAAAGTGATAGACCTATGGAACAGCATGCTACCAGAAGTGGTGGCATTAAAGAAAGTAAGGGAATTCAAACTCACTTGGGACAGGCAATGTGGGCAACTTAGAAAAAAGTATAATTGGAAGGGTAGTCACTTTGGGCAGACTAGATGGACCACATGGTCCCCATCTGCCGACACTTTTCTTATATTCTTATGTTCTTATGGTCTTGTGTTCTTAGTTCATAAACCACAAGCCAAATGGATAAGGAGCTTTTTGAATTTTTAGCTCCCCAAGATGACATGAATGTATGATTACACAGCGTTTATCAAGAATTACTTTTATATAATTTACTTGGTTAGTCAAAAAAGGCTTTATCTAAATTTTTTTTTAAAGATGTGATAAACCTTTAAGCAGTGGAGGAGTTAATCCTAGTTAAACCTTAACAAGCTTGATGATCCTTAATGAGTCTGTATTGTAGCTGACTGGTATACAAGATGTTAATCAAATGAATTGCAGATCATGTGATTGTGAGGTTATGAAACATGGCTGCCTTCATGTTTTGGTATGTGGAAGTGCTCCAGCTCCATTTCTCATTTTCTGTGCTTTTCTGGGTCATTTTTCAAATCCTGCCCAAAACGACTTTTCACATTTATGCCTCAAAATGACGTTTTGGACAGGATTTCATTAAAGAGATCTGTTGTGCTCATAAGGTGGTGTAATAAAAAGACAGTGTTGAACATTTGAGGTCAAAATTGAAAAACAAAAGAAAATGATGAAGAACTGTTGACATTTTTGAATGTTTACTCTTAACTTTGCAATATTTTTACTTTTCACACACATTTTCAACATACTTTTTTTTTTACTCTAATCGTATGAATCTGGCAGATGACATTATCAAATCCCTTTCCAAAACCAATTTTCATGGTCGTTCCATAAAATTGGATTGCATTTCATAAATGACACCTGTCATGTTCATGTGCTGGGGGGAAAAAAAGTATTTTGAAAATCCAGGGTTACAGTCTAAGAAAACAATATGGTTATGTGTGAATCTATTTCCCAATCATGATAATTTCACTTTTATAATTTGTGTTAATTATTAGTTAATTATCACCTCTACACCATTACTGCCAAACACCTGCACAGCAAATACAAGCAAGTAAACATTCAGAATTCACAAATACTTGCTTTACTGAGGGCTGGTGGTGTATATGGTGCAGAAGTCTGTATTTTTATGCACTGGCAGCAGGACTAGAGCAGAGTGGATTTAGATTGCGAAAGCTGCAGTGGGAGTTTGACACATAATTTGACTATTGCTTGTGTAAGGGACAGAAATCCAGATGTTTGCAACTGTTTTTTTTATTTGTGAGTAAAAACTGAGGGCCCACTCAATGAAAGTTGCACACCTGCATCCTCGCCAAGAATTAGGCATGTACATGATGCTATGCATGGAAACAACATAAGCAGGCCCTGTGTACCATTCACAATGTATCCCTGCATGCTGCCAATAGTGCATTGGCCAATATCCATTGCCTGCAGGTACACATTCCCACTAATGGGTGGGATCAAGCATATACAGCTTGCAAGCCATGGCCTGATGACTGACACGGTGACATACACTGGTAGCAGGGCGCAGAGGATGCTGTGACTGGTCTGAATAGGGAGACAGCAGCAAACAGTGCACACAATGTCCAGAAGGATGGCATTGATGAGCAGTTCCCCAGACAGTGCACCCAGCTTAGTGAAGGAGCAATACAGACAGCAAGGGGAGCACACCACAGGCATACCAAGTGCACGTGCAACAGGTGGGTTGTATCAGTTGTATAATGCTAAAGAACTGATTGTGCTCACATATGGAACTGAACTGCAACAGTGAAGATGGGAGAAGTTCAGACTTTCACTTTGTAAAGCACTTTGGAATGTTTGCTGAGTTTGGTTATCATGAAGTGCAAACTTCACAAAGTTTGCACCAGGTGAAGTGCTATTTTTCCCATTCAAGTCTACATGTGTTAGTAACTTCATTGGCAAATTTGCTGGTGAAGTTGTCAGTTTGTGAAGCCTTTTCCAGGAAAACTGTCACTTCACTTGGCAAAAGTGCAAAGTTGGTGCTGGAGGTGGGAACATTTTAAAAATTCATGAAAGTGAAGTTACCACACTTTGCAACAGCTTGACTTTTGAAATTCACATTTGCTGAGACTTTCTGAGACATCACTGATCAAGATGGCAGGGTAGTGAACTTGCTCCTCCAACAGCACCCACATTTTGTTCCTACAGCTTCCTTTTTTAGAAACATAGAAACAGAATTCGATGGCAGATAAGGACCACAAGGCCCATCCAGTCTTCCCATTTTTTCTACTTTATGGATGTGCCATAGGACCTTAAGATGTCTGAATGTTTTGACCATATCACCTCTCTCCCCCTCCTTTGCTCTAGGATATGTATATTGAGCTCTGTTAATCTGTCCTCATATGTTTTCTGATGCAGTCCCTGCACCATTTTGGTTGCCATTCTCTGGACTGCCTCCATTTGGTTAATGTCCTTGTGCAGGTGCAGCCTCCAGTACTGCACGCAGTACTCCAGATGGGGCCTAACCGGTGTCTTGTAAAAAGGGATTATTACCTCCCTCTTATGACTTGTATTACTCCTACTAGGGAAAGGGGGAAAGGGAACATTGTTTAACTAGGAGTAGCACACTAAGCCGAAGCTTGTTTCCAGATGTGACCTGGAGCACAAGGAAATTAAGTGACTTGCTTAGGATCACACAGTACGCACCTAGGTGGCTCTGGGATTCAAACCCAGGTCTCCAGATCTGCTGCTTAGAGCCTTATCCCACTGTGCTATACTGCCTCCTTAATACACCCCAATATCCCTCTAGCCTTACCTACTGCTTTAATGGTCTGCTTGGGTGATTTCAGGTCATCTATGATGATGATACCCAAGACTCTTTCTTCCCTTATAATTGCCAGCAACTTCCCTCTCAACCTATAGGTGGCTTCAGGGTTTCTCTTCCCTATGTGCATGATCTTGCACTTTTTTGCGTTAAACCCCAGTTGCCACTCTTCTGACCATTTTGTCAGTTTATCCAGTGCTCTTCTCATTCTGCCCACCCCATCTGGATCATCTACTCCGTTGCAGATCTTGGTGTCATCTGCAAACAGACAAACCTTACCCTCCAGACCATGTGCAATGCCACTGATGAAGATATTGAAAAGGACTGGCCCCAGGACTGATCCATGAGGTACCCAACTTGTGACACGCATCTCTTCTGACTGTATACCATTTACCACCATTCTCTATCTTCTGCCCACCAACCAGTTTGCCACCCAGTTGACCAACTTCTGACCCACCCTAGCCTACCCAGTTTATTTATCAATCTTCTATGTAAAACAGTATCAAAAGCTTTGCTGAAGTCAAGGTAGGTGACATCAACTGCACCACCTTGGTCCACCACTCTGGTTACCCATTCAAAGAAATCTATGAAATTAGTTTGGCAGGATATTTCTGTTGTAAACCCATGCTCTCTTGGATCCTGTGCTTCTATGGATTCCAGGTGTTGCACAATCCTTTCCTTAAGGAATGCCTCCATAATCTTGCCCACTACTGAGGACTGACTGGTCTGTGGTTCCCTGCCTCCTCCCTGCTACCACTATTGTGGTTTGGCATCACATGAGTCCTTCTCCAGTCTTCTGGGACCTCTCCTGTGCTCAGAGACTCACTAAACAGTTCTGATAATGGCTCTGCTAGTTCTACCCATAGCTCCTTTTGTACCCTGGGATGTATGCCATCAGGTCCCATTGCCTTGTCCACCCTGAACTTAGTGAGCTCTTATAGGACCCCTTCTTTAGTTAAGGGACTAGTGCACCCCCCCCCCCGTGTCCATGGTGCTGAGCCATGGGCCCTGCTTCACTTCTCTCTCAGTAAATACTGAGCAGAAGTATCTATTTAGGATAGATGCTTTTCCTTGATCCTCCTCCACACACTTCCCCTTATCCCCTTTGATCTTAGCAATACCCCCTCTGGGCTTTCTCATTTCACTAATGTATCTATAGAAAGTCTTGTCCCCTTCTTTTACTGTTCAAGCTAGTGTTTCCTTGGTTTGTGCCTTTGCCTGCCTTACTTACTTCCTTCCCTTAGGGAAGTTTGGTATGCCTCCCTATCTTTGTCCTGCTGCATTCCCTTATATTTCCTGAAGGCCAGCCGTTTGGCTCTGACCTTTTCTGCTACTGTTTTTGAGAACCAAAGTGGTTTCCTCCTCCTTCTTTTGCTTTTGCTTTTCTCTCTAACAAAAAGGGATGTTGCTTCAAGTATTGCATCCTTAATGCTTGCCCACTTTGCCTGTACCCCCTAACCTGTATTTCTTCTTGCCAGGGCTAACTTAACTCTGTTGGCCATCTTATCAAAGTCAGCTCCTCTGAAGTCCCATATTTTTGCCTTGGAATGGGATGATTTAGTTCTAGTGGCCAAATTGAATCATGTTATGTGATGGTCACTGGCCCCAGGTGACCTTCTACCTGGAGATCTGTGATCCTTTCCCCATTAGTCAGTACTAGATCTAGGAGAGCCCTGTCTCTTTTGGGTTGTTGTACAAATTGTTTGAGGCCCTTCCCCTGCAGGGAATCCACTGTGTGTGTGTTTTGCACTTTCTACCTTTATATTGGAAAGGGGAGAACTGCTGCCTGTATGGGTAAAGCAAAAAAATCTAAGGACAGTGAATTACTATCTTCCTCATCCTCTGTTAATACATCAAAGTCTAGGGAGCACACAATGATGTCTTCATTTGCACCTCACCCGACTGTGGCTGAAGGGTCCTCCATCAACTTGACCCTCTTGGAGGAGCTTAGAGCATTTCGAGGTGAAACAGAGGGAATGCTTGAAGATCTGGGCACTAAACTATCCACATTAGATCTTAAACCTAAGGAGTTGGAAGCCCAGCAAGCATCAACTGACTCCTGAGTGGACTGTGCTGAACGGTTTCTTGTGAAGGTTCTACAGAAATTGGAGTGGCTGGTGGATAAATGCATCTGTCTTGAGAACTGCTCTCACCACAATAATCTTAGGATATATGGGCTCTTAGATGGTGAGGAATGTAACGGGGATATGATCACCTTCCTCCAGAACTGGCTTGCCAATATCCTAGGCTTGACTGACTTGGGCCTACTCCCAAAAGAGAGAGTCCATCGATCTCTCCAACCTCCACCTTCCAGCCCAACCCAGAAGCCTTGCTTCATACTCTAATGGTTTTGGAACTTTATGGTTAAGCAGACTGTGTTGCTTAGATCTTGGAGGAAAGGGCAAATCATGTATAAGGACAGAATAATCCAATTTGACAATAACTACTCCTCTGAGATCTGTGCCAGGCACAGAGCTTTTGTTCCCATCCTGCTAGTGCTGAAGAGCTGGCAACTGAAATTTTTCACACCGTATCCTGCCCAACTCAAAATTCATTTTATGGAAGGGCCCACGGTGTATGAGGATCCTGAAGTGGCAATGCAGGATTTGCAAGCATGTAGTATATGGGACACAATGGAAGGGATACTTATTTCAGGATCACAAGAGAAACGGGAGCTTCAACGGGACACCTGGACAAAAGTGTCCTCATCTAACAAGAAAAGGTGATCTGAACAACCTCTGCAGGATGTTAAAGCTCTTCTGCAGTCATTTAGAAGACAATCACCATCTTGAATGCTCTTGAGGATTCCCTTTTGTTCTTCACAGAACTTTGATGTCTGGTTGGTTCAGCATTTGGACCTGGAAGCTTTTTCTTGGTCTGGGTGATTTCCCTAAGATGTCTGTGCTACTACATTTTATTGCCAATCCTTGTAGTGTTGCAACTAATGGTCAGTGCCTAGTTTGTCTAACAATTTTAGATTTTGCTCATTTGATAGAGTGCTTCTGCTTTCCTTTCCAGTTTTACCAAGCTGGCAATCGGAATGCTATTGGACCCAGGAGGCTTCTTTAATAATTGCTCTCAGTTTTGTTACACAGCAAGTTATTTTAGCACTATGGACTCAGAATTTGTGTTAAAACACCTTTAGTGTGTTTGGACATTTGTGTACTCTACTTTGTCCATAAGATGACTAAGTATGCACTGTCCAGATCTTTTATACTCTGTTACCTCAGTTTTCTAGACATTTTCTAGTCTGGGATCATTAGAACATTATTAGATGTTATCTGTTATTGGAATGGATTATAACTGACTTTTGCTGGGTCCCTTAATTTTGTAGATGATGCATCTGATTCTTACCTGTAAACAATGACCACATATTGCATGGATTATACTTATTTTTTCATGCAGTTTAGATAGATAGATAGATAGATAATTTATTTTCTAAAATGCCCAATTCTGAAGACTCTGGGCTCCATACAATATAAAACAGCACAATTTAAAACCAAACACAAAATACACCAACAGAGTACAACTGAGGATATTCCATAATCTATCTAGCCCAGTTACAACTAACTATTTCTAAAATTCATTGATAAAAGCTTGCTGGAACAAATATGTCTTCATGCCCAGCTTAAAGGCTTCTACCGAGGGAGCCTCCCTAAAATAACCAGGTAGGGATTTCCACAGGGTAGGCATGACCACTGCAAATGCCCTGTCCCTGGAATGCTGCAACCTAATCCTGGGAACTCCAAGGAGGCCTCACCCAGCAGAACGGAGTGTCTGGGCTGGTCGGTAGGGGACAAGGAAATCTTGCAGATAGACAGGTCACCTATCGTGCAGGAGCTTATAGGTCAGGAGCCCTATCTTGAAGACAATCCTCCACCAAACCGGCAGCCAGTGCAGTTCATGGAGGACAGGGGTGATAAGCTCATGCCTTTACACCCAGTCAGCAGTCTTGCCACTGCGTTCTGCATCAGCTGCAGCCTGCGGAGGTTGGCTCCAGATAACTCTAGGTACAGGGTATTACAATAGTCCAACCTGGAAGTGACAAAAGCATTAACCAGCATGGTCAGGTCCTCAGACGGGATCAAGGCTCAGATTTGGACAATTTTCCTAAGATGGTAAACCCACTCTTGATCACAGCCGACACCTTAGCATCAAATGTCAGGTCATCATCTAGGATCACACCCAAATCCTTCACCTGTCTAGAAGAGGCAAGAAAAACACCCCCCAGCACTAGGCCGGGGGCTAATCCCACATCCCCCCCTTCCGCCCTTTTTATATGCTTCTGAGCAGCTGGCTGTTTGTGTTTGTCTCTGTCAGTAGTTTAGTTTTTGTGGTTTTTCATGTGTTTCTACTTGGAGGAACTGGACCATTCTTGGACATAACATCTATGAACATTTCCTGGACTAAGAAACTACAAAACATCACCATCAGGTATAGGGATTCTCATCATAAATCAATTTTTTTGGAAGACATCAAAAGCAAAAGTGAGGTCAGTAAATCTTTTATACAAGTTTCTGGGTTTGTGGAGTGCTGCATTGAATCACATTTTCGTCTGACTTTCTTAAAGGATGTGCTTATCTTTGAGGTCTATTCACAACTGTTTTGGAGAACAAAGGGAAGATTCTAACAAAGGATTTTTGCATCCTGCATATGCCCTAGGCTAATGTTCATCACCTTCAGGAATTTAACACTTTCTGGGTCCTTGATCTACAGTAACAATCAGTTTTCTGGTCCACAGTGTCTCACCACGAGTCACTCAGGAACACTCATCCTTGCTACAGTAAACATTTACCGTCTCCTCTACCTCTCACACTAACCATTCAAGCTCGATACCAGCAACCTGGCACCATGGCAAATCCTCCCTACCCTCACTTGTGGCACCCTCCTACAAAGGACTGGGTGCAAATGACAGCTCACGCCACTGGAAAGTTGACAAATCGACACCTGCTCCTAGCCATTACCCTACACTGGGACCCTAAATGACTACACTGTACTCAAACTAACAAGAAACAGAGGCGTTACATGTTATACTATGAGCTGCGGCAGATGTCTCTTAAACTCCTGCTCCTCCTCCTCCTTCTGATGTCAGGAAGTGTCCATCCAAACCCTGACCCTGTTTCTACCAGGGTAACAAATCTAGCAAAAATGGAGGGGGGTCTCACCATCGCTACCTTAAATATCTGTAGCCTCCTTCCAAAACTGGCATCCCTTCAAGTCTTTGCCAATCAACACAATCCTGACATACTAGCCATTGTTGAAACCTGGCTGACACCAAGCACTCCAGACCATGCCATCTCACTACAAGGCTACAATATTTTCAGACTGGACAGGACTAATAAAAGGGTGGGGGTTGTGCTATTTACATTAAGGACAACCTCTCTAGCCATCCTGTCTGCTTTTCCACCACTGACTCCTCTATGCAATTTCTCCCTGTCAAGCTACTACTTGGTGCCCAAACTAAAATGTTTACTGTGGCCGCTGTCTATATCCCTTCTAAAGATCCAGGGTTCAGCCTCCAGACTGTTCTTGAATTTGTAAGATCACAACCACCTGACACCGAGCTCCTTCTCCTTGGTGACTTTAATATAAATTGGCTCGCATCAGACGTTGGATCCCTCAAGGATGCTATCCTAGCAGCTAACCTAATGCAGATGGTGAGCTCCCCCACTAGAAAAAGCTACAAAACTGGAACTTGCACTCTCATTGACTGGATCTTGCTAGCCACCCAGCCCGCATAAAACACAGTTGTTCTCCCGGTCTCTCTCAGTGACCACTCCCCTGTGATCTGTACCTGGACAAATAAGTTCCAAAAACCACCTCCAAAAACCATCTCAAGCAGAGTGCTACCGAATGGAAACCATACTAAGCTCAAGACCTGTCTTTTACAGCAAGACTGGTCCCCAATATACAATACTCTAGATGTTGACACAGCTCTAGATTATTTTATCACAACTTTCAACACTGCCTGTGACACCTACACACCAGTAAAACAGCGTAAAATCAAAGTGCTCTCAAATCCCTGGCTCACGGCCAAACTACTGGCCCAACTCAAAGCTCGCGACCACCTCTGGGCCATAGCCAGAGCCACAGGCTTCTTGACGGATATCCAGAAGTATAAACAGGCACAAAACCAATGTACCAAACAAATCCGACTAATGAAGAGCTCCTATTTCAAAAATTCCCTCACAAACTCCTGGGGTGACGGGAGATCATTCTGGGACAACATCAGAAATATCATGGGTAAGCCATTCAAGATGGCGGCCACGCTGGGCTGCCGTCTGTGAGCTCCCTAACTAGTTGCTGAATTTTAGGAGAATTCATTTATTTTATCTTTTGTTTAAGTCCTAGTCCTAAGCTTACTGCTTTCTGTGTATTGTTACGGTCTAAAGTTTAAGGCGACCATCATTTATCACGTACCTGAAGAGACTGGCATATTGGAGCTGTGGGAGGTCGCCTCTGCTTGCTGTGTGTTGACTGCCTGCTTGATTCACCAAGGGAATTCTATGGCTGGCGGTTCAGTGGTCCAGTGAGCCGCTTTCGGGCTGTGGAGAGGTCGGAGGAGTGGTGGAACGGTGAGATGGAGTGGTGGTTTCCATATGGGACAGGAATACAGCTGGACTGTATGTGAAGGACATGGCCTGGTGCCTGTGAGACAGAACTGGCTGGAAGAAGAGGAAGCACTGAGAGGGAGTGTGTATAGCATGCAGTGAGGATTTCTGCACATTTTAAAGAGGTTGGATTCCTCGGTCCGGACCGATGGACGGTTGTCACTGCCACCGGAGGGAGGTGGTGCAAATCCAGTTCCTTAGGTGGAGTAGGGGGACCACCGAAGGGTGATCTAGCCTGCCTCACCGTGGGGAAGGATTGGGTTGAGCGTAACCTGAAGGTGAAATTTACATGCTGCCTGCCTCTCTGCCATCGTGAAGGATTCCTAGGGAGGAAAAACCACAACATGGGAAGGAAAGTGGAACTTCCTGGACCATCTGTTCGGTGATGTACTCTTAAATTTTGTTTTTGGGTCAGCGTTTGTTATATATCTTTTGTAAAGATCAGAACTGGGTTCTGTGGGATTGTTTCAGCCTCATGAGAGGAGGCTGGCATAATTCTAAATTTCCCATCCTAAAGTGATGAGAGCACACGGGTGTGGACATTAAAAGACCTTGGAACTCTCTTCTCCATTTTTCAAAGGAAACTGTGGTACTGGTTTTTGGACTAGGAGGCCTTCTTTAATATTAAAGGCCAGCTTTATGTTAGGGGCCTGTATAGTTTGTAAAAGCTCCTTTCCCCTACAGTGGTGAGAGCATTGTGGGCGAGAGCAGAGAGATAAAATGAAATTTACAAATTAAAGATCTGAAGGCACATTTTGGACACTCAACAATACGAACTTTGTTAGGATTTATTTATTTATTAGACATTTGAATTAAGGGGTATAGATTTGTTAAATAGATATTACATTTTATATTTAGTTTTTAAGTTACTTGGTTATTTGGTTATTGTGTTTATTAGATTTATAGTTTATAAATTGTATGCTATTTTTTGTAGAGTAGTTGTTTTTATCTAAGTGTTTTGAGGGGGGTTAAAAATTGCTAGATTGTTTTGTTGTAGTGTTACTTATGTGCTGGAACAATAGTAGGACAGTCGGGTACTATTCCCCCTCCAGGCTCAGGGACCTTTGTCCTTTCTCCTGTCCCTCCCTTTAGCCAGAGGTCTATAAAAGATGTAGGGCTCTGGGGATTGTGAGGGGGAGGAGGAGGGCTGGTGCTGGGTCTGGAGGAGGAATGGAAAGGAGTGGGAGGATAGAGATAGTGGGGACAAGGAGACGACCTGGGGTGAAATGGGCCCAGGAAAGGGGACCTCCCTGTCTGATGCCCATACCCAAGAGTTTTGACAATAATCAGCAGGTAAGGCGGTCATCCTCGGAGGCTCATCCTACTCAGGCGGTGTTGTGCAATGCCAGGTCTATTAAAAACAAAATGGCTATTATAGCTGATTTTGTTAGATCATCTGACCTGGCGTGCATCACCGAGACCTGGCTGGATGAAAATGCTGGGCCAGTTTTGGCAGCAGCAGTTCCAGCCGATTACTCGGTGATACACTGCCCGAGGCTGGATCGTAGGGGCAGGGGTGTTGCCATCTGTTTTAGAACAGAATTGGACCTAGTGGAGGTACCAGTGGGAGTCACCAGGTCCTTTGAGTGCATCCTGGATGAGGGTGTGGGGTGCAGGATACTTCTTGTATACCGTCCACCAGGTGACAAGAATGTTTTCCTGTGGGAAGTTGCAGACTTCATTGTCGACCTGACATTGGGGTCCCCCAGATGGTTGGTTCTGGGGACTTCAATGCCTGGGTCGATGATGAATTCTCACACTTTGGTCAAGACTTCCTCCAGTTGATGATTTCACTGGGCTTCACACAGGTTATTTCCTCCTCGACCCATATTGGTGGGCATTCATTTGACTTGGTGTTCCTTCTGAGGATGGGGATATCTGATTTGGTGGTGGAACCGGTCGGATGGTCGGACCATCACTCCATTGGGTTCAGTTTTGAGGCCACCCCTATTAGGTCAGCCCCGACGGAAATGGTCTGGTACCGCCCATTAAGGGGTGTTTCCCCAGATGACCTGATGGCGGTGTTGGACCTATCGGGCCTACCGATAGATTGCTTGGATCCGGGATACCTGGTAAGTGCCTATAATAAGGTGGTGACAGGGGCCCTGGATTCCATTGCACCTGTTCGTGTTCATCCTCTCACTCTTCATCCCAGGTCTCCTTGGTTCAATGAGACCGTGAGGGAGTTGAGGAGAGTTGGACTAAGGTTGGAGAGGCGCTGGCGGAGGTCCGGTTTGGATGATGACAAACTTAGTTTGATGAACCACTATGTGGTCTATCAATCCGCAATTTCTCGTAAGAAGGCAGAATTCCTGTCCAGAGAGATTGAGACTGCACAGAATAGACCAGCTCAGCTCTTTCAGACTGTGGACAGACTGTGCAATCCAGTCTGTCTTCAGCCCAGAAGAGCCTTTTCTCAAGAACAGTGTGAGGAGTTTGCTCTCTTCTTTGCAGATAAGGTTGCCAAAATCAGATCGGATGTCCGCTTGTCCCTCTCCAATGGGAGTTGTGATGGTCGGCAGGAGATGTCGGACACCCAGTTTGCATGGTCTGACTTCAGACTCCCCACAATCAATGACATTGTGATGATCATCAGATCGCTGTGACCGACTAACTGTGATTTGGACCCTGGTCCCAGGCGTCTTTTAGTGGACTGTGTGGATAAAATTGGCCCAGTCCTGGCTATGATAGTCTGGAGGTCCTTGGAGAGGGGGATCTTCCCAGATCCTCTTAAGGAGGCTGTAGTTAAGCCTCTTTTGAAGAAGCCCTCCTTGGACCCGGATTGTCTAGCAAATTACAGGCCTATCTCTAACTTACCGTTTGTGGGTAAAGTTATTGAGAAAGTGGTTCCAGCACAGCTGGATGATCATCTGACCAACAACAATGTCTATGATTCTCTTCAGTCTGGATTTAGGAAAAGGCATAGTACCGAGACAGCACTTGTTCGGGTACTAAATGACTTCCTAATAGCGAGAGATCGTAGGACCTGTTCCATCTTGGTACTTCTTGATCTCTCTCTGCAGCATTTGACATTGTTGACCATGGTGTGCTGTTGGAGCATTTGCGGTCTATCTGTGGATTGTCTGATACAGTCCTCAAGTGGTTTCAATCTTACCTCGAGGGTAGGACTCAGAGGGTGGTGTCGGGAATTTTTTCTTCGGCATCAGTGTCCCTATCCTGTGGGGTACCGCAGGGTTCCATTTTGGCACCCATGTTGTTTGCAGTGTATATGCTGCCGTTAGGAGTGATTGTTAGACGATACGGTCTGGGTTTTCATTGCTATGCAGATGATACCCAGCTGTATATGTCTTTTGTGCCCGGCCAGGATGCTGCCATTTCAGTATTTAACAACTGTCTTGCTGAGATCCAAGACTGGATGAATGGAAGTTGGCTGCAGTTGAATCCTGAAAAAACTGAGGTGTTGGTTATGGACAAGGGTTGCTGTGAGGCGGGTTTGTTAGCTGGATCGCCCTCGGGCTTATGGCTTAGGGGTGTCCAGCTGACGACCTCAGACCAGGTGCAGAATCTGAGTGTAATATTTGACGACTGTCTGACTTTTAAATCTCAGGTGTCAGCGGTGGACAAAACTTCCTTTTACCATCTGAGGAACATCGCCCGGTTGAAGCACCTGGTTCCTCCAGAGGATCTTCCAACATTCATCCACGCATTTGTTACCTCCCGCCTTGACTATTGCAATGCCCTTTACCTTGGGCTACCGGGGGTTGAATTTTGCCATCTGCAGCTAGTGCAGAATGCAGCAGCCAGGCTGTTGACTGGATCTTCTAGGTCTAGCCATATAATGCCTGTGCTCCGCGGACTGCATTGGCTGCCAGTTTTTTGGCGAATCACCTTCAAGTTCGGTTTGCTTTCCTATAAAGCCCTACACGATCAGGGACCTACTTACCTGAAAGAGCTCCTCTGTCCCTACTGTCCTCCCCGCTCTCTCTGATCCACTGACGAGGGATTGCTAGAGATCCTCAGGGTCTGTTTAAAAACTTCAGGGGCAAGATCGTTTAGTTTTATGGCCCCGACCCTGTGGAATTCTCTACCTCGTCAGGTGCGAAATTGCCCAACTGTCCAAAGCTTCAAAGGAGCTTTGAAGACATATCTTTTTAGCAGAGCTTTTAATGATTTATGACAGTTTTAATCTTGTTTATTTATTGTTTTATGTACTGTATAAGTGCTTTGGTTACAAGAAAAGCGCCTTATAAAAATAAAGAATGAATGAATGAAGCAGTCCAAATCCTCTCCCACTGTAATGACTGTTGATGGAACCACTACCATAGACCCTATGGTCATGGCAAAGGCCTTAAATAAAACTTTCACTGACCTCAGTGGGGTCCTCCCGCCGGACTTCTTCTCTGACACGGACTCGCCAAAACCAACATCTCCTACTGCCTCACCTGACCAACCGCTTTTCCACTTCAAAATAGTTAAGGCACATGAAGTCTACAAATATGTAAAAAAGGCTATCTCTAAATCCAGAGCAAGCAGTGATACTATTGATCTTAAAATTATGTCCCTTACCCTGGAAGAGGTAGTGCACCCACTCACCAAAATTTTCAATCTCTCCCTCTGCCTTAGTCAATTTCCCAGCAAATGGAAGTCTGCTACAGTATAGTCTCACTAGTGTTCAAAAATGGTGACAAGTCCCTACCAGGAAACTATAGGCCTATATCTATACTTCCACCCCTCTCCAAGGCCCTCGAATGCATTGTGGCTGACCAACTCTCAGACTACCTGCCTAAGTATAACATACTCTGCTTGCAGCAACATGGATTTAGGAAAGGACACAGTACATCGACCACCCTACTGGAATTCTCAGGAGAAATTCACACTGCCTTGGACAAAGGATATCAAACCGGAGCTGTTTTCATTGACCTAACAAAGGCGTTTGATATTGTTCACCATGGCTTACTTATCACACAACTACACAGTCTTGGGCTCTCAGAAGGACCAGGTGCCTGGGTTAAAAGTTACCTGGTCCAATGCTCTCAATCAGTAAAAATCTCAGAAGTTTTCTCAGACTCAAAACCGGTCCTCTCAGGTGTTCTACAGGGTTAATCCTAGGCCCCCTCCTTTTCAGCCTTTTCCTAAACTCTCTCCCAAAATCCTGCCCAGAACAAATAATCCTTTATGCTGATGATGCCGTGATTCTCTCCTCTCATAAGGACCCAAAACCCTTACTCCAGAGCCTGCAGCTTGCTTTCTCCAATGTTGAAAAGTGGTTCCTAGATCACAAACTGGTCCTAAATCACAAAAAACAAAATCCATGCTTTTCTCCAGTCCACAAAACAGAAAAAGACAAATTCCACTTACTGTCAAAACATACCCAGGAAATACCCTTGAACAAGTGTCAACATTTAAATACCTTGGAATCACCTTTGATCAGGGTCTTACCTTTGCAACCCACAGTGATAACACAGCGAAAACGGTGAACCAGCGCATTGGTATCCTGTTCTGAAACCGGCAATTCCTTACCCAAGCTGCACTGAGGATTGCTATCCAAAGCTCTGTCATCTCAATCATAGACTATGGCTTAGTTATCTATGGCTCTGCCACTACCACCGCACTAAGGCGCATCACAACCACCCTAAACAATGCCTGTTGGCTGCTCACTGGAGTGCAAAGACGTACTCATACATGTGAGCTCTACACTGAAACAGGATGGTTGTAACTCTCAAATCGCATAAGATACCTCACATGCTTGATGGCAAAAAAATCCATCTTGGGCCGCACTCCGTCGTGTATCCAAGACCTACTTTTCCCGAATACCAGCATCCATCCCACCAGAAGATCAGAACACCAGCCTCTCCAGGTCCCCAGATGCCGGACCACACAGGGCCAAAGATCTTTTGCCTATCGTGCCCCCAGCTGGTACAATGCCCTGAGCTCGATCATTACACCCTCAACGTCACTAAGAGCTTTCAAATCTATGCTTTACTCTCACCACTCAGCCTCTAGCTCCTGTGACTGCCTTGACTAATGATTCTTCCCTCATGGCTATTTTTACTGTTTTTCATCTTCCTCCTCCTCTGCTCCTTTCTTGACAAAGGCGTCTGAGTACCTCTAACTACTCTAAGTCTGCTCCCCTCCTCATATCTCCTCCTACTCTTCCCACCTTGACTATCCCTCCAATGTTTTATTTTTTTCTTGTGATGTACTGTATTATACTGGCTTATTGAAACCTTTATAATTTGCTGACCATTCTATGTAACATGTCTTGTTTGTTTGTACATTGATGACGTGGAACCTTTGTAAAAGAGCTATTGGCTCAAAGGTAATAATTCCTAGAACAATAAACTAAACTAAACTCTGATGACCTGGATCCATAAACAGAACCTCAGTCTTGTCTGGGTTAAGCTTGAACCAGTTGTGAGTCATCCATGACTGGATTTCCTTGAGGCAGCTGTTAAATACAGAATCTGACAACTGGGTTTCGGGCACAAAGGACAAGTACAGCTGGGTATCATCTGCATAGTAGTGAAAACCCAGCCTGTACCACCTGATAATGTCCCTTAATTGCAGCATGTACACCGTGAACAGCAAAGGTGACAATACTGAACCCTGCAGAACCTCACAGCACAGAGGCTTCAGGTTAGATGAGACCAGTCCCATTGTTACCCTTTGCACTCTGCCTGTCAGGCATGACCTGAACCAGTTGATGATATTACCAGACAGGCCACACCAGAACTGCATACAGTAAAGTAACACCTCATGGTCCATGATGTCAAATGTCACAGAGAGGTCCAGGGGAACCAAGATGGTATGATGTCTCCTATCCCTCACCATCAGTAGGTCATTTAGCACCATTACCAGGGCAGTCTCTGTACTATGCCCTGCACAGAACCCAGACTGAAAAGGCTTATAGGTGGAGGAGGAAGCAAGATGTCTCTCAAGCTGCAGGGCCACCACTTTTTCTATAACCTTCCTTAAAAATGGGAGGTTGAGGACTGGCCTGTAGTTGCTGAGGCAGTCCAGGTCAAAAGAAGGTTTATTCATAAGGGTTCTAACCAAGGCCTCTTTCAAGGATGATGGGAAGACCCCGCTAGTCAAGGAACTCCAGACAACCTCAGTAACCACAGGACCAATCCGGTTCAAACATCCAAACAAATGGCCGGTCGGACCTGGGTCCAGATCCCACTGTGTAAGCCACAGCTTTGAGATAATCCCCACCACCTCCTCCACCCCAACCAGCTCAAAGGTTAAATGTGCCCATCACTTGGTGCTAGTTCATTTTTCATTATAGGTGGGTTTTTTGGCTCTTGGGATATTCACTTATATGGGAAGTTTCATACTCAGAGGGCAGCGTGTGTGGAGTCGGGCATAAGCCTTTCCATGTTCTTCTCTCTCATTGTGCCCTCCCTGAGGAGGGGGGTGTTCCCTCTTTGGGGAACCATAGAGGTTCCTATAGGTCTTTATCATCTTCTACAGGCCTATTTTTGTACCTGTTTGGTTCTGACCCCTGTGAGGCCTTGGGGTGGGATTGTTGTGGGGTTACTTCTTGTTTTTTTTCGGGTATTTGGTAACCATCTTTTTTCAGTTTTGAAAGTTTGGGTTAAGAAGTGCATGGCACAATGTGCTTTTCTATGCCTGGTTCCTTGTAATTTTGTACTGTTGATTTTTTTTTTATATTTCACCTTAGTCCAATATTTAAAAGTCAGAGGATTGGGAAACTATGTAATTTGACATTGAAGTATACATGGGGATGCTTTGCTTTTAGTGGGACTTTTTTTCCTTTTATTCTTGATTTTGGTTTTGGGGACCAGATTTATTACCATCTTTGGTTGTGGGGTGGGGGTGGTGGTGGCTTTATTTGTTTGGTTGACATCTCTGTTTTTTGTTGGAGTTGCTTGTCTATATGGCACCTTTTAAGCTTATTCAGTTGAATGTTAAAGGGATGAATAACCCTATTAAGTAGGCCTGGGCAATTTCTTACCTTAAGAAATTTGATCCTGAAATAGTCATAGTTCAGGAAACACATATCTCCCCCATAGAACATTCTAAGTTGTGTTGTCAGTGGGTGAGGATCATGTTTGCTTCATCTCACCCACATACAAAAAAGAACCGTGTTGCTATATTAATTAAAAAACACTCTCTACTTTTGCTGTCTCTTCATTGGCAGATCCCCAAGGCAGGTGGGTGCTTGTGAATGGTACCTATCTACACCTCAACCTGGAGCGTCAGTTGGCTGCTTTGGAGGCTCAACATAAAAATGAAGTTGGAACAGTTCTTTTTCAACAACTTCAGGAGGTGTGTCCGAAGCTTTCTCATTTGTCCATGGAACAGGTGGAGAATTTTTTACGTCATGTTAAATTTATTTATTACTCCCAGGGACATAGGGCTGGATGCCTTTTAGCACTGCAGTTACAAAAAGGATCAAGCCTCTATAGTGGTAAGTCGCCTTCACCCTAGGGTCCCCTGCAGCCAGGTTTTAATTGCCCTGAAGGACATTGCAGATGAGTTCGGAATTTTTTATACTAAGCTATATACACCAGAATGCCCAATCTTGAATAAAACCAAACTAGATGCTTTCTTTTAGAATTTGAGTCTGCCACCCTTAACCCAAATGGAGAGGGATTTATTATATCATCCAATCTCTAGGGAAGAAATTCTCTTAGTCATAAAGGGCCTCACAACCAGGAAGGTGGTTGGAGAAGATGGCTTTCCCTCAGAATTTGATACATTTTTAGTTAATACCCTTGTGAGACCCCTTCAGACAGATATTTCTCATTGCGTACAGCAACATCTGTTTTCCCTGGAATGGAAAGCAGCCTTAATTTCAGCACTTCTCAAGCCTGGTAAAAACCCTGAACTGTGCTGATCTTACAACCCATTTCCTTGCTTAATATTGATGTTAAAATTTACAAGAACATTTTGGCCCTTTGTTTACAATCTGTTGTCCCTAAACTCATTCATTCCAACCAAACGAGTTTTATTCCTTTTAGGCAGTCTTGTAATAATGTTGGTCAGGTGTTGAATATTATCTCCTATGTTAAACATTCCGATATAACTTCAATGGATCACTCGGTAGACGCAGAGAAAGCCTTTGATAGGCTCAGATGGCACTTCCTGGCCCATGTATTGAATGCTTTTGGTTTCAGTAATAGTTTTATCATTAACCTGTTAGCTTTGTATTCAGGCTTGTTGGCTAAGGTGGCTGTCAATGGTGCCTTTTCTTCTCCTTTTTTTTTGCACCGTGGCACACATCAAGGGTGCTTGATGTCTCCTCTTTCATTTGCTTTGGCAATGGCCTATATTCAACAGCATCCTGATATCCATGGGATTCAGATGGGGTTCATGGTTCATAAGATAGCCTCCTATGCAGATTATACCTTGTTTTTTATAGAGGATCCTGTCAGCTCTCTCCCAGTCCTGTTGCAGACCCTATCTGATTTTGGTTTTATTTCAGATTTCAAGGTAAACTTAGACAAAACAGTGGCAGTTCTACTGAGTGGAACCCTTTCTTCTCAGCAAAAGTCTCTTTTCCCATTTCAGTGGGCTCCCTCAGGGTTCCATTATATAGATGTGTTGATTACTCTTAACTTGGGGCAGTTATATGGTAAAAATCATAAGCAAATTTTACTGGACATCAAACAGGATTTGGAGAGATGGGCAGTACTTCCCTTGTCATTGGGGGCTAGAATAGAGGCAATTTGCATGAACATTTTGTCCTGGTTTTTATATGTTTTCAGGACGCTACCTGTTAGGTTGCCAGATTAATTTTGTTGCCAGGTAGAGAAATTGATATCCAGATTTATATGGAATGGTAAACATTCATGTATCTATTGATCTGTATTATACAGGAGGAAGCTGGACAGAGGTCTGGTTCTCCCTAACTTCCAGCACTATTATCTAGCTGCACAGTCTGTCTTTATTTGGTTCTTTATGAAAGCATCCTCAGATACAGGCTGGGTTGAGGTTGAGGATGAACAATTTCCTCACATACCCCTACAAATTGTACCTTGTCTTCCCCTTCCTCAACTTAGATGGTTGAAGATAGTAAAGCCATGGACTAGACACACAGTTTCTGAATGGGTTCAGTACCACTCTATGGTTATTGATTCTGAAACTCTGGGATGTCTGTCTCCTTTCATAGGTAATAGTGAGTTTTTGCCATGGTTGAAGGACGCGGGTTTCTGGGTTTGGACCCGACTGAGTTTATTTTTAATTAAGGATCTGATAGAGGGTAATACCTTAATGAGTTTTAACCAGTTTCAGTTGAAGTTTGGCTTCCCTCAGACTGAATTAGATCACTGTTTTCAGATCCTTTATTTTGTTTTACAATTAATTGTGTTACCTTCTCCTTCGACAGGCTCTTCCACTCTGGCAAAATGTTTTGATCAGAAGAGGAAGGTAGTGATGGAACCCCACCCTATATCAGTCTTGTATGGATTGTTGCAACAACAGTATTATGCTTCTCCTCATCCTATTTGGGTCAAGTGGGAATTGTTCTTATCCCGTCCTTTGTAACACAGATATAAGTCAAAAGTTTGGAAATTAATACATAAGACTACTGTTTCTTTTTATTGGCAGGAGCGTCACTGGAAAATTTTAGTTAATGTTTTTAGAACCCCCTCTGTAAATGCTCATTATGCAAGGAATATGTCCAACCCAGTGCTGGAGACAGTGTGAAGTAAAAGGGGATCAGTTTCATATATTTTGGTTCTGTTTGAATCTCATCTTATTTTGGAAATCGGTGGCTGCAGCCATATCTGAAATTTTTCAGTTTCCAGTTCCTTTGACTTTTGAATCTTTTGTGTTACGTATCCTTCCTATGGAACTTTTGAATAAACAAAATAATTGTTTACATGGTATATTTGTGACCGCCACTTTTAAATCGATAACCTAACATTGGCTGACGCTGATCTTGCCAGTATTAAAAGATTGGATTATTACGTCCAGAAGATCCGTATGATGGAAATTAAGTTTCTGCACCTTCATTTTCATTATGAAGGCAATCATTTATTTTTATTCTCCTGGTGGACTAGGTGGGATGCATATTTGGAAGGAAGTTCCTCCTAGAAAAGCCCTAGCCTCTGCACTGTCTCATGCATAGCATTGACCTCCTCTTAGCATATGTTACATAATATGTTGGACCTTCGCTCATTGTGCCATGCTTTGTTTTGCTTTGTTCCTCATTTCTTGTACATACTTTTCCTTTTTTATGACTACCCAAAGCTGTTTATGTATTCTTATTGTGTTGTTTGTAGTTGTTTGATATAATGGTTGGAATAAACTTTGCGTTAAATAAAAAAAAAAGAAGTTGGGCTCAGGGTGGGATGATGGGATTTGACTGGGAGGAGCCTATTCAGTGAACTTGTGATGGCAATCTGAGTGAGGTGGTCAGCTAGAGAGCACACGCACTCCCCAACCCAGTACCAGCTTTGGCCCACAGCTACTATTATGCCGGCAGCAATTTTGAGTTCATTTCTCTGGCTGTGTCCCTGGTTAGCCTAAAGAAGTACTTTGCTCCAGTAATTAGACAGAATCTAAGTCATGCAACTCAACCCAAGAAAATCTGAAATACAGATGAATACTCCGGTATGTCCAAGTTGGTGCAACAAGCCTCGGAGTTACCAGAGTGGGCCGATACAAACTGTGCAGTGAATGAAAAGAAAAAGGCAGCTTTAGTAATCACAAAGATGACAAAGCAGAACTTGGGGAAAAAACAAACAAATCTCCTACAATTGAAAAAAAAGTGTTGCACTTGACTACAACAACAAAAACTCCGATTTAAAACATGCAGTATTCTCCCTGTATTATCCCCAGTTCCTGAATCCCTTTGGAATGCTCAGACTTCAATGGCCTGCCCACTTGCTTTAGTAAATGACCAAGGACCACCTGCACTTGAAACAGAATCGACAGAGGAGACGGGTGATACCACATTCTTTCCTGATACAGAAATTGAGCAAGAACAATAGTCCTTTACAACAGCAGAGAAGGAAGAAGAAGAAGAGATGTCATCGGAAATAACTGCCAAACATGTTCAGGGGAACACAACAAAATTGAGGCAAGGAGAATTTTATTGCTGGTGTAAACACTAACGCTGAAAATGGGGACACAGGGGTAAGCACATTGCATAAAGAACAGGCACCACTGAGTAAGGGGACTGGGGCTGCTAGCAATACTGAGCAAACAATGCAAGCCCCTTAGTGCATTGAATATCCAGATCTTAATATGCAGTCTCAGGATAATTCTAGTAAAAATTCCGAGCATAGCCCCAACACCAAACTTTACTTATCTTGAAAGCTGAAATTAAAGATATTCAGGAAGGCTTCTTGTCAGTTACCTCAGCCTTAACTAATTTAACCTGCTCAATAACAGAATTAAATTGCAAATTTGAGCAGCTGTAGTTAATAACATAAGAAATGGAAAAGTGAGTCAGCGATTTGGAGGACAGAGTAATCCCAAATGGGGCCATAATCTCTCAACACTCTAAACTTACCACAGAACTGTAATCCAAGATAAATGAGTTGTAAGATAGATCCCATAGACAAAAACGTGAAATTAATAGGCTTACGCAAAGGCGTGGAAGGAAAATTGACCCACTTGAAACCTTCAAAAAGCTAATCACCAATGCTCTCAACAGAAAATACCCTGAAGAGAAGATTAAACTTTACTGGGCCCATGGGGGGGGGGGGCTAAACATAGCAGAAGAGGCTAACTTAAGGAAACCATGGCATGTCTATTTGAAGCCTCACTATTTTTCTGATTGTGAACTGATTCTCAAACAAGCCACAGTCACAGTCTCTGTGAAAGGTATTCGGTTCTCAGCCTACCTGGATTTCTATATGGCTACAGCTCAGTCTCTGAGATCCTTTGATAGAGTCAAAGACATTTTGCAGCAAAAAGGAATCTAATTTACTTCATTACCTCCAGCTCCGTTAAAATTTTTTATGCTTGGAAAGGTACAAGTCTTTTTGGATCTCAAGAAAGTGGAAGAATTTCTGTTGAATGCGGTAAAAGATATAGGATAAGTGACTTTGATAAAATGATAATGTCTTGTTGCTTTCCCCCCACCCCCATCTCTTAGATCATTGACACAAGCTATAACTCTGCTACATGAAGTACAGGAAGAATTTTGAATCATTTTTGCAAGAAACATGAAGCAGAATTGATTCAACTTTAAGGAATTCTGTCATTTCCTGCAAGTTGGAGGGAAGCGATGGAAAGAAGAAAAGAAAAGAAAAGAAAAGAAAAGAAAAGAAAAGAAAAGAAAAGAAAAGAAAAGAAAGACTATTTTTTTGTTTTGTTTTTGTATTGTGCTTATTCTCATCCTTGTTCTTCTCCTGTCTCTCTTTTTGATCTGGATTTTCCTATCTTCGTGTATCTTTCTGCTTCATCTCTATATTTCTTTAACTGAATTAAGTCAGCACGTCTGAGGTTCTGAAGCAGGAGGGGTTATCTAATGATGATACTTGAGGGGGTAATGGTAGGGAGGGATGATGGGGAGGAAGGGGAGGAAGGAAAGAAGAAAAGGAAAATAAGAAAAACGGGTTTTTAAGGTGATATTTAGCATTTAAGGGTGGTGGGATATGGCTATTGGATCTAGGTGGCATGCAGTGTTGGGTGTGTGTGTGTGTGTGTGTAGCAATGAGCTCACTGTAGCCTGCTCTGGATTGCTGTCATGGCTGAAGCAAGGGACAGGGTCACTGGGTCTCTAGTATGTAAGACCCAATCTTTGGGTTTTGATAGAATTGCAATAAACTATAGAGCAACTAGCAGGAGACTACCAGTGGGGGGAAAGTGGGTAAGGTGTGGTGGAGAGGCTCCTCCTATCATGGTTTTCTTTCATTCTGTGTATTATTATGGTGGGATGTCAGAATTGGATTTCTTAGCTAGTACTGGTGAAAAGGTTTGGTGGGCCTATAATCAACGTAGCAAGATGAAGAAACACTTCCGTGTCTGCAGTAATTTGACCTCCTGCATTTTGAAGGCTTTGAAATGGCAGTAGATACTACATGTCAGTCATGGAACATCAAAGGGCTACAAAATCGGACTAAAATAAAAAAAAAAGTATTTAACTATACCAAAAAAAATATCATATTAATTGTGTGCTTCTTCAAGAAACACATTTAATGGATGATCAATTTGAATTTCAGTGCAGGAAATAGGGATATGGCATCAGTGCTCCATTTAAAAAAAACGATAGGGGAGTCTCGATTATGACTAAAAGGGGTTCAGGCATTCGAATCAGGAAAGGTCTGTTATTGACAAAAATGGCCATTATGTTATTGCAGAAATTACCATAGCAGATCATAAATTACCCATTGCAAATGTCTACGGCTCTAATGAAAACGATCCATCATTTTTTGATGAGGTGTTCTTAGAACTAGCTACATTTCCATCTCCTTTTATAATAGGGGGATTTTAATCTCATTAGAAACCCATCATTAGATAAATCTTCAACGCTCAGAGAAAAACAAACTGCTACTGCAGCTAAATTACAACAATTTGTGCTAGATTTAAATATCACAGATATTAGAAGACAATTTAATCCTTTTGTTAAACATTACTCATACTTTTCATCAGGACACCAGAATTATTTCAGATTGGATTTCTTTTTAATTTAGCACACTCTAGTGCACTGTATAAAAAAAGTGGAATACAAAAACATCTTAATCTCTGATCATGCCCTAGTTATGCTTCACTTTCAGATTGTACAGTCGGAACAAAAAATGAGATTCTGGTGTGATCACATCACATTATGGGACAAAAAATGTAAAAAATATATATGCAAGAATAAATACAGTGTTTTTTCTTGCCAGTCAAGCAAAGGATGCTAAATGGAGAACTATTTGGGATGCCTTTAAGGCTTTCACTAAGGGCAATATCAGGGAGTTTACCCAAAGGAAAAAAAAAATTAGAAAACAAAAAATGACCCAACTAGAACTGGCTGTTACTCAGGTGGTGCAGTTACATATGAATACACTCAAACCTATACATCTTCAAACATTGATAAATCTTAAAAATGAACATAATATGATAGCAATGGAAGAGGCAGAACGCATGCTACTTCTCACTCAAAGTAAATACTATGCAAAAGGGCACAAACTCGATAAAATTTTAACCTGTCAACTTTAAAAGGAAACAGAAGAAAACACTGTCACAGTTATTCAAAATCAAGAAGGCATTGTTTCTAATATTCCTAAGGAATTTAATAAAGTCTTCAAAACTTTTTATCAAAAATGATACACTTCAGAACATTTAGACTCCAATCAGGAAATTAACTTTTTTCTAGTTACAGTTAAATTCCCTACCATAGGTTTAGAGAATATTGTTCCTTTGGAGAGAGACATCTCAATACAAGAAATTGCCTATGCAATAAGAACCATAACCCTGGCTAATGCCCCAGGCCCTTATGGGATATCCATCCATTTCTATACATTATTTATAGATTCCTCATCCCCTATCCTCAAATCTGTATTTGATGAAGCCTTTAAAAATGATACTTTACCATCTACATTCAAAGAAGCAAATGAATGTTTTCCTTAAGGAAAAAGATAAAGATTCTAGGTTACCAGGATCATATAGACCAATTTTGTTTATTAATTCAGATGCCAAGATATTGGCTAAGATCCTTGCCACAAGGTTGGAGGGGTTCCTTCAAGAATTAATACATGAAGATCAGATGAACTTTATTAAGGGGTGCCAACTTATATCAAACATTAGAAGAACTATTAACATCATGGATAATATGCAAAATTCAGATTTCTATCTTTTATCTCTTGACACAGAAAAAGCCTTCAACAGGCTAGTGTGGGATTATTTAAATATTCTCATGAGATTCGGCTTTACCTTTACCTTGTGCAAGGGACAAGACTAATAAATTGGAATCTATCCTTATCTCTCTCCAAAGAAGCACTCATCAGGGGTATCCATTGTCCCCACTTATGTTTACTCTTGTTATTGAACCCCTGGCTATAGCCATTTGAGATAATAAAAACTTAAGGGAAATAAAAATTGGGCAAATAGAATATAGGACAGGGTTATACACAGACAACACTCTTTTTTATGGCCAGGATTTAAATAGCAATTATCCATTTTTGCTGGAACTAATCATGAACTATAGAAATGCATCAGGATATAAGGTTAATTGGTGCAAAATGGAATGTTTGGAATCAGCACAACATCCTAACCCCTTTAATCCTCCTATAGAGTGCACAATTACAAAAGTAAAACAAATCAAATATCTAGGAGTCTTGTTGGAAACAGATATTTCCAAAATAGTGAACACTAACTTTAACCCAGTTATTGAAAGTTTGAAAAGGGAGTGGCATCACTGGGAAAAACTGCCTCTTACTTTAATTGGATGTGTTAACATCATAAAAATGAATATGCTACCTAAGTGTTTATTTCTGTTCCAAGCCCTGCCCCTTGTAATGCCCAAATGTATTTTCTAACAAATGGGTGAGATCATTAAAAAGTTTCTCTGGAAGTGGAAATGCCCTATGCTAAAAATGGAGAAATTATACTTATCTAAAGTTGCTGGGGGGCTTTCCCTTCCTGATTTGAGATGGTATTATTAAGCGGCCAATAAGGCCTTTTTGAATAATATGATGGTAATAGATAAAAAAGATTGGCTGGTCATGATGGAAATGTCTGGGACACCATATGAGAGTTTATTGCATTGGTTATTGAGTAGACAAGGTAGACCCCATTTATCGGGTGCATCAATAACTACTAAAGATTTGTGCAAAATCTGGGACCAAACGATGACAATTACAAAGATTGATTGCACCTGTACGGAACATTCATCTATATTTTTAAATGCCTATTTTTCTCCTTCTCTGGATCAAAATATTTCTAAGATCTGATATATGGAGGGACTCACTGATATTAGGCACTTTATAGATCAAGGTATAGTGGTTGAATTTAAACAACTCAAACATAAATTTGATCTAGCTCATCTATATTTTTATGGGTATTTACAAATGAGGGATTATATTAATAAAAATTTAGATTCTTTATTAAATAAAAATTTTAGTGAATTGTTGGATGTGCTATCTTGCACATCCAATAGGAAAAGTATATCAAAAATATATAAATTTATTTCAGATACTGTGGCCACTAACTTTCTACAGCTTAAAAAAGTGGGAAAATAAATTACATTGAGCTATTAACAGGAAACATTTGGCAAAATGGTCAACATAAATCAATTAGGCATATTATCAATCAAAACACAACAAATACATTTCCATGTGCTCCATTGTGTCTACTATACCCCGCACATACTAAATCTTTTCAATGACAATTGTTCCAGACTATGTCCGAGGTGTAATCACCTGAACGCAACTTTAGAACACATGTTGATTATGTGTACAGCACTTGGTGGGACAAACTTTTAATCACTCTATCAAGGATAAGTGGGGGTCCCCTTGGAAAGAACATTTATTGGCTTTATTGGAGTATGCTGGCAGCAACACAGCTTCCGAAAGTAGCACAGTACTTCTACTGCTCTAGTAGAGCTCACTGGTTTCATTCACAATGCCTTAGACAGAGGGCTTTTGGTGGGGGCAACCTATATTGATCTCATCAAGGTCTTCGACACTGTAAACCATGAACTGCTGCTGAACCAATTAACCCATATTGGACTTGCCTCTGAATCAGTTGCTTGGTTCAGGAGTTACCTGTCTGGGAGACAGCAAAAAGTGAAAATTCAAAATGTCCTGTCTGACAGCAGGCTGGTAACAACAGGGGTGCCCCAAGACTCCATCCTTGGCCCTCTACTTTTTATATTGTTCCTAAACCAACTCCCATTTGCTGTTAAGGACACCGTACTGCTATATGCAGATGATGTGGTACTTATTCAGGCCACTGCAACCCTTCTGTGCTAGAAAGCCAATTGCACGCCAACTTCTCTGTGGCTGAACAATGGTTCCTTAATTCCAAGTTACTTTTAAATTACAAAAAAAAAAAACAAAAACATGATATTCGCATCCCCCCATAACAGAAACAAATCCTTCCAACTTCAAATCTGCAACAAGCCCAATTCCCCCTTGAAATAGTACACAGTTTCAAATATCTGGGAGTGACATTGGACAGCTCATTATTGTGCACTCAGCATATTGATCAAGTTGCCAAGACAGCAAACTCAGGATTAGGGCTGCTTTATAAAAACAGATACTTTGCTTAGCCAATTAAGCTTTAAAAATTGCGGTCTCCAGCTCTGTGCTGTCGGTCATCATCTATGGCTTTGTAATATATGGTGCTGCAACCTCAGCAACCCTTAAACAGGTTAAGACTACACTTAACAAGGCCTGTAGGCTTGTCCTGGATGCAAACCGAATGACCCAAATATGTGAGTTGTACGCTCAATCTGGGTGGCTTAACTTGGACAGCAGGTTACAGTATCAAGTCTGTCTGCTGACTAAGAAATCCACCCTTGGACTCACCCCAACTGGTGTTAAGAATCTCTTTAGCCTGCCTAACTCCGCTAGAAGCACCAGGAGCTTATACAACCATTCCCTCAAATTCCCCTTTCCATCGCACCACACAAGGCCAGCGGTCCTTCGAATACCGTGCACCCTTCTGGTTCAACTCCCTCAGAGCTGACTTACAAAAGGAGTTCAGGCTTGGACTGTTTAAGAATAAACTTCATACCCTACTTGCATCTACCAGTGGATGTCACTGTGGAACCTAGCCTTTCCTCCATCCATGTCTTATGCCCCCAGTAGCCTAACCCTCACCTACCAGCCCCTCCCCTCCCCTCTGTTTCCACTAAGGATCCTGTTTCTCACCCCTCCCTTGCCCATACTCAGCCCTCCACTCTGTCATCTCACTTGGCCTTCTCTGGTTTTTCCAACTTTCCTTCCCTCTCCCCCTCTCCCTCAGCCAACCTATCCCCCTCTATGTCCTCCCACCCATTCCTGATACCCTTTCCTCATCACTCTTTGGGCTATGACTTCTCTCCCATGCTCCCTGGCCAAACCCTTCTACCTACCTGTACACCTACCTTCATCAGAACGGCAGTCCTTGGCCATCCTTTTTCACCCGTTTATCCCTCCTCTTCCACCACTCCTTCCTCTCCCCTTTTCTCATGGCAATATGAACCTACACCCTAATACTCCCAGAACCCTGCTCTGCCTTACACTTTCCTCTCACCAATTCAGGGTTTTCTGTTGCCCTATAGCCTTGCTCTTAGACAAAGGTACTGTTTTATACAACAAGTACTGGCTATAAATTACTTGAACAATGTTAATCCAATTGTGTATTTCACTGTATATATTGATCACTGTATATATTTCTTATCTCCCCCCATTATTCAATTTATATTGACTTCATTGCTTATTGTTTTTCATTGTACTCTGTGCTATATGATCTGTATCCTATACTCCTCTTTAATGTATCATGACATGGAACCTCTGTAAACGAACCTCTGGCTCAAAGGTGTATCTGAAAACTAATAAATAAATAAATGAATAACTGTTGTGCAATGGGGGACCATTGTCACAGATCCCTGTATCAAAATAAATACTGATTAGACTTTGCATTCTTACAGCATTTAAGATTATATTAACCAAATGGAAGGATATGAGCCTCCCGATTATAACTAATGGATCAACAGTATGATTTGTATCCATCAGATAGAAAAGTTCATTACTGCATTGGGTATAAAACCAATAAATACAACCAGATATGGGCTCCCTTTGTACATTTTGTACAGTCCAGTGAACTATGTGAACTGATTGAATAACATTTCTTTCTTAAACTATTATTATTTAAGTTTGCCTTATATAGTACAATACATCTGATAGTCAGGAATGCCTGATTATCTTTTAGACTATATGGTACCAATATTCATTTTAACTAAAAGTGCTGTGAATCTATATGTGGAAAAATGAATGTATTTGCCATGCTTTTGCTTGTGACATATCCACCTACCTGGTAATGTACAGTCTTATCTTCTTTAATAAAAAAAATAAAAAAAGAAGTTTACATTTGCTCTGTCTCCAGTCAACCCCCAAAACGCTATTTGGATTGTAATGATGGTGTGACTCTTTCATGGTCACGTAGAGAAGTCGTGACTTGGGCCGTGAAAATTAGGGCCCAAAATGGCCAAGTTATGACTAAAGAAAAATAAACTGTAGAAACAAGGACTAAGTCCATGCTTATGAGCAGTACGTCAATTTCATGATTTAGATATTTAAACACAAAAAAAATTACCAAAATCATTGAACCAAAGAAAATGTTAAAAGCAGCAAAACTGTTGTGAAAAATGTTTTAAATCCTAAAGAAATAAACTGTTTGAAGGTAAGAGGCATGAAAAAAACTGTTGTAAACATGACAAAATAAAATCCTGTGTAATTTGTACTACTGTTAAAATGATACACAATGAAAATAATAACATTATGTATGCACTTCATCAAGGACACATCCTGCTTTGTGCTAGGAAAGTAAGAATGCGGCTAGTGTTTCAGGCAGGGCTCAAAGTGTCATGCACGAACCAAGTGAGGACTCAGATCCTGTTTCCCAAAAGATCAAAATGACCCTACATGTTCTGCTTTGTGGGCATGGGTGCAACCATGGCTAAGCAGTTGTGGTGTATATGGATCTATTGAGCCTATCATACTAATGCAAATGACACAGGCCATTTTGCAGGGCCTAAAAAGTTAAGAAGAACCTGACCTCATATCTCCCTTTGACTGTGCCCATGTGTGTGGCAGGGCCAAAGAGCCCTGTGCTTTGCAAGTTATGACTCTACCTTCTCAAAAGGTAAGGAATTTCATTGCAAAATGTGGCCCTATGTGGAGTTGCGGACTTGTGAGGCACAGACCCCAACCTGTAGCTTAAAGTGGCAGACCTAAGTCATGGCCCAAACCAGCAGCTTGGCTATGAGTCATGAAGCTAGGAGCAGGGGGAGCAGCATTATGGTTGAAAAAACCCAAAAGGCACATTTCTCTCCTTTTGTGGCTAATGATGCATTAACATAGTGTCTGCAATGACAATGTGCATGAAATGATGAAGGGAAGTGTGTGTCTGGCTGCAGACATGCATGTGCCAAGGAAAGAGTCTGGCTGGCTGAAGACATTCAGAACTTTTTAGGTACTACACAAAGAAAAGAGTTAGTCTGGCTGTGGATGTGTGGGGCCCTCTCTGTGCAAAGGGAAAGTCTGTCTGGCTCTGGATATGCAGGGCTCTCAAGGCCCTGTGAAGGAAAACAGAAACATTGTCTTTTTAAAAAAAACATTCCTTTAAAAAGCATTTAGAAAAGCCAAGACCTCACAGACACATTTGTGTACATCAAGGGTGCTGTCTGATGAAAGAATAAATGTATTTTTGCTTTTGTATGTTTCTTGCAATGAAATTAAAGGCCATACTTCAATAAAACACAACCTAAAGAAATCCTCAAAAAAGTTAACATGTGAAACATATTCATTACATCTGTCCTCTCTAGTCTGTTTTGAAATTGTTAATGCGCAGTCTGTTCTCACCATTTTTAACTGACACAAACACAACAAGCATTTGTCAATGCCGAATGTTGTCTTGCTGGCATTGGCATTGGTAGTACAGGAGTTAGAGAGATGCGTAATAGGAATGGCAGTGAAGTACTGAACTGGTGCCAACCCCACCCCCACACTGCAGAGACTGACAGGCATTGGGGTATGCCTTTGGGTCATCGGCCATAACACTCATGCCATTTTACCATATGCTACCCTGCAGACACTGACAAGTTTTGCGGTGTGCCTTGGGGTCTTCGGGCCTTATGCTCACCCCACTCCATAAAGAAATATGCTGAGATGGGTGCAGTATAGGAGAATGGGGTGAACTTTGGGCTGAAGAGTCCAAGGCACACCTCAATGCCTGTCACTGGCTGCATGGTGGGGGGTGGGGTTGGGGGTGGAATGGCATGAGCATTACAGACGACAATCCCAAGTCACACCCCTGATGCCTGTCAGTCTCTACAGTGTGAGGCATTACAGTTGGAAATCCTAACACCCCAGGCATTATTTGGTATTTTCACTCCAAATTTTCAATATGGGCTTTTTATGACCCCACCTCATGAATAGTGGCACTATCAGTTCATTAGCCAAAAGATGATTTTGCACAGCGACTGTGCCATTTGGTGCCACAAGTGTGAAAACACATTTCAGGCAGAATGTGAAAAATGACAGCTGTGCTGTTCATGAGGAGGTGTAAAAAATGGCAATATTGAAAATCTGGAGAGAAAATATGAAAAATCGGTGAAGTCACAAACTTGAGTAGAAACTACGTAATGCACTCCCATAACACAATTATTTGATGGGATTATTTAATCAAATTTTCAGCATAGGCATTTTGGAACCTCCACTCATGAACAGTGCTACTGTGATTTTGTTAATCTGTCCCGGAGATTGATTTCCCACAGGGACCGCGCCATTGTGCGCTAGATGTGTGAAAACATATTTTGGGCAGGATGTGAAAACGACAGCTGTACTGTTCATAAGGAGGTGTGAAAAAATGACAATGTTGAAAATCTGGAGTGAAAATATTAACAATTCTTGAAGTTATGAGAGTGCATGGAAACTGTGCAATACAGACTCGTAACAGTCATTTTTTTGATTTTTTCACCAAATTTGCAACATAAGCTTTTGGGAGCCCACCTCATGAACAGTGGCACTGTCATTTCATTAATGGGTCCTAAATAGGTGATTCCGCGCAGTGATGGCAAAATGACCTTTCAGGACCAAATAACAAAATGATAGTGACTGTGTTCATGAGGTGTGTCCCAAGAACCCCATGTTGAAAATTTGGGACCAAAACTCCCAAAAATGACTGAGATATCAACCAAAATTGAAAACCCCTCGTTCAGTGCCATTATAGAACTGACCATCATTTCTTCAGTTTGTGGTTGGCTTTTGAAGAGTGCAGACATGTTTCTGGCCCACTGAAGATCACTGTTCCTTGGGTGGAGGTGTGTGGGGAGGTGGGGTGTGCAGAGAGAGAGAGGGGGTGGGTTGGGGGAGGGGGCTGGTGGCAACAGCGAGGGACCATTTTTTTTTTTCAGGGTAAATAAAAAGAAAAGATGTCATGGGTCCATTTTCTGTTTTTACAGGGAAACAATGGATTTTGGCACACTGCAGTAGGCTCCCAGTGTGCCACAGTACTGGGGATCAATGCTGACCCAAGGGGCACCCTGAGCTCAGAGGATATTTGGGGGGGCACATCCAACACCTGGAGTGAGCATCCTGGTGTCGGTAACACCACAGCAGGTTTTGGCACACTGGGGTGGGCTCCCAGTGTGCCACATTAAAGATAGTTGGGGGGCATTAAGCACCCCAATGTCTCCAGGTGGGGATCTGCCAGCACGATGAGATCATGCTTACAGTACAAGTGCCTTCAGGCACTGAATACCCCCAGCCCGTACAGAGCTTAGACTGTGGACTGCTCCTCATGGCTGGGAGAAACTTTTGCACTGGACACAGTGGGACGTGGATGAGGCAGGCAAGGAAAGCACTTCCTCCCACCTTTCAGGCAGGGACCAGTGGGGTGGTGAGACAGAGATGCAATGCAAACAGCTGTTTGTTTTCCTCCGCCACCATGTTTATTGAAATGTTTCATCAGGAAAGGCATGTATGAGGTGTGTCATCTGTGCCGCTGCATGAGAAGCTTGTCTCTGATTGCAGCAGCACATTTGTTTCAAGTTGGTGGCACTTGCATAAACTTGTGTCAGCGCTTGCTTGCTCACTAATTGGGGAATGAGGGACACACCTTCTAAAGCATGTCCTGGATTCGCCAAGGCTGACACACCTCTGCATTTCCCATACTACCCCAATATGTTGTTTGTGGATGCGCAAGACAACAAAAAATGACATTCAAACATTAAAACGTGATTGGCAAAGCATAATTATGGACTCAAAAATATTTATGCATTCACGAGTTATGATTTACATGAAGAAACCTATGACTGGTACTACTGCCCTATGTCAAGTGTCATAGTTGCCTGGCTCCAAGCAGTACAACTATAGTGCATGAGCTTGGACCTGTACCTTGTGTTTCAGTCAGCTAGGGGGGAGGGAGGTGGGGCATTAGAGTTGAGAATCCCAAGAATTTTAAGACTCCAAGATTCCAAACTCTAGTATTTTCATTACTTTGCTTGCTTTATGTTCTTCAACCATAATACCTGAATTAACACAGTTTTTTTCAATAAATATATATTAGAGATAGATAGATAGATAGATAGATAGATAGATAGATAGATAGATAGACAGACAGACAGAGAGATAGATAGATAGACAGTTAGATGTAAACGGACAAAAAAATTATGTCTGGATTTTTGAAACAACAAACACAGAAACACAGAAATTGTTGGCAGATAAGGACTGCTAGGCCCATTCAGTCTGCCTGTAAGCCTTACCCTTGTTTGCAGTTTCTGACCCTACTTGATCAATGGCTTTCTCCTCTCCTTCCCACTTCTAGGGTTCCCTTATGCCTGTCCCATGCATGTTGAAATCCCACCATTGTGCTCGCTTCCACCACCTCCTGTGGCAGACTATTCCTTGCATCTACCACCCTTTCTGTGAAGAAAAACTTCCCGACATTTCCCCTTATCCTGCCACCTTCCAATTTCATATAATGCCCCCTCATTCTTGTATTCCTCCTATACTAGAAGATGTCATCCCCCCCATACCTTGTTTATGCTGTTAAGGTACTTGAAGGTTTCTGTCATGTCACCCCGCTCCCTTGTCTCCTCCAGTGAGTACATATTGAGATCCTTTAATCTCTCCTCATATGTTTTCTGGTGCAAGCCCTACACCATCTTTGTCACCCTTCTCTGGACTGCCTCCACCCAGTCAATGCCCTTAGGAAGATGCAACCTCCAGAACTTTACACAGTTCTCAAGGTGAGGACTCACTAGTGTTTTATACAATGGAATCACCACCTCCCTCCCTCCTTCTGCTAGTAATACCTCTGCCTATGCACCTAAACATGCTACTGGTACTCCCTGCGGCCTTTTTGCTCTGCTTAGACACCTTTAGGTAGTCTGAAATGATAACTCCCAGATCCCTTTCTTCCTTGGTTACCATCAGCAACTCTCTCCCCCCATCCTGTAGCTCTCACAAGGGTTCCCTCATCCCAGGTGCATTATTTTGCAATTCTTTGAAATGAACCTCAGCTGCCACACCTCAGACCACTCTTCAAGCTTCCCCAGATCCCTCCTCATTTTCTCCACCCCATATGGAGTATCAGCACTGTTGCAGATCTTAGTGTAATCTGAAAACAGGCAGACCTTTCCCTCCAGCCCTTCTGCTATGTCACTGATGAAGACATTAAACAGGACTAGCCCAAGGACTGACCCCTGAGGCACCCCACTGGCCACCCTCCCTTCCCCAAACTGGATCCCATTTACCACCACCCTCTGAATCCTGTCCCTTAACCAGTTTCTAACCCAGTTTACCACCTTGTGACCCATGCCCAGACTACCTGTCTTGTTAACCAGCCTTTTAAGTTGGACAGTGTTGAAGGCCTTGCTGAAATCGAGGTAGGCAACATCCACCACTCCCCCTGATTTACCTCCTTCATAAACCCATCAAAAAATCTATCAGAGTAATTTGATATGACCTTCCTGCTGTGAATCCATGTTGCCTTGGATCTTGGGCACCGTTGGATTCCAAGTGTCCCAGTATTCTATCTTTTAGCAATTCCTCCATGATCTTACCCACTACTGAAGTGATGCAGACAGGCCTATAGTTCCCTGCCTCCTCCCTGCTACCACTTTTGTGAAGATGGACTACATGTGCCCTCCTCCAGTCCTCCGGAACCACTCCTGTGTTGAGTGATTTGGTGAACATGGCTGCCAGAGGTGCTGCTAGCTTTCTCTGCAGTTCCCTTAATATCCTAGGGTGCAAACCATCTGGCTCCATTGCTTTGTCCATAAAATTAGGGAAAACCAATTGAAGGGATTTGCTGAACCCTAATTCACCTCATCACACACACCACCAGCATGAACTACACCAAATAAAATAAGTTAATATATATAGTTTTTGAAAATACAGAGTCAGAACTTGCTTCATGCAGAGTCCTTTGGGCCCTGCAGGAAGCAGGACCTGACTACTACTTTGCTTCATGTAGGTCACTTTAGGCCCTGCACAAAACAGGTCCTGACTCCTAACCTGCACTGTGGAGGGCCTTTTGGGCTCTGGTGTAAGATGGAAGGGCATCCTAACTTGCTTCACACAAGGTCCTTTGGTCCTTTTCAAAGCAGAAAATGCACAGGGCCTTTGTAAAATAGGACCTGAATACTAACTTGCTTAATGTAGGGCCCGCTTGGACCCTGCATGAAGCAGAAGCTGAGTCCTAAATGCTTCAAACAGAGTCCATTGGTCCCTGTGTCAAACTGGTCCTGAGTCCTAACTTGCTTCATGCAGGTTTGGAAAGCAGGATACATGGGGCCTTTGACCCTGCAATAAGCAAGACCTGGCTTTTGATTTGCTTCATGCAGGGCTCTTTGGACCCTGAGTAAACACAGAACCTAAGTCTTAACTTGCACTACAAAGGGCCCTTTGGGATAAGGATCTGGATTGTTTATTTGTTGAATTTTGTTGACCTGCTAAGCCCACTGGGCCTAGAAGTCCCTTTTTCAGGGGCGACCGGGGGGAGGATACAGATGGTAAGCAACTGAATTTGAACCAGATTAAGCTGTTGGTGGTATTTTTTTAGTGAATGAGGGAAATTTGGCCAGGACACCGGGGAAATTCCCCTACTCTTTTCGATAAGTGCCATGGGATCTTTAACATCCGCCTGAACTACCACCAATCCAGGCAGATGGGACCTCCGTTTAACATCTTATCCGAAAGACGGCACCTCAGGCAGCCTTCAATTCAGTGGAGTTCATGGGGGTGGTGCATGGGGGTGGTAGAAGTTACAATTTAAAAAAATCCCTAACATTGGATTTCCTAACTTCCGTTGTTTTGTTTCAGATACCCTGACTAATGCATTAACGTATTTTTTTACCATTAATTTTCATGTAATTGCACAGCAAGAGCTATGCTAATTTCTTGCTATTGTGTAGTAGAAAAGGAGGGCTCGAGTCTAGAAGCATATGACCGGGTTCCAAATAAAGCACAACATTGTGGAGTTGAAGCCCAATCACTCTACTGTCTACATTCAGTACTGCCTTTCTCCCCTGCAATGCTATTTTCTTGCTGCTGACCCTGCTGCCTGACCTATTCATTCAATTAAGTGTGTTACTTGTCAAGTCTGGAGCTGCACTTTATACAGTTTCATCTCTTATATGCATGAACCTCAGCCAGGACCACCATATGTAAAGAGACACTGTCTGTTTTTGTCTTACTCCTCCCCCCATTAAATAAGGTGACTGCAGCCTTCTACATGGCCAGTTACTATATATGTGTCGAAAAGATGCCATGACATACCATTATTTGAAAGGTTTTAATGAAAACGAGTAATCCCAGTTACCCACTTTTATCTCTGCCCAATGATAATGCAAATTCACTGGTGTGTTCACATCTCTATGTGGAGCCAAAGCACCATAAGCTTGTCCTCAGATGACTCTGACAAAATTTAAGCTGCATCAAGTGAGTACATGTTAACAGACTAGACAAAGAGGTGAACTTACTAAAGTGTCTCCTTTTAAGACCTGAGCGCTTTAGCATAGTTACATTTGTATGTGAACACAGAGCCGTGACACTGGGCATGCATATCCGTCAATATTAATGTGCATGCCCATTGCCATGCATTCACTTTCAGACATAGATTTAACCATGATATAGTGCCCAGTTCTTAAAAGGAGTCACTTTAATAAGTTCACTTCTTTCTCCAGTCTGTAAACATGTACTTACTTGATGCAGCTTAACATTTGTCAAAGTCATCTGTGGATAAGCTCTCTGTACTTCAGTGCCATGTAGAGATGTGAACATGCCAGTGCACGTGCAGTAGCATCAGACAGATGGAGATGAAGGTGGGGCAGCAAAATTACTCATTTTCATTCAAACCTCTAAAATAATGGTATGTTGTGGCATCCTTTCAACATATGTACAGTAACTGGTCATGTAGAGAGCTGCAGTCACCTTTTTTAATAGGAGGGACAAAAGTCAGACAAAAAGCAGACAGTGTCCTTTTAAAGCAGTATAGCAACCATGGTGGCTCTGATCAGATTTTGTTTTTATAGCCATATTACCTTGGTGGGCCCTGCATGAGGCAACTAGGCAAACATTTGAAAAAGAGGAGATAGGTCAGCAGCTGTTTCATGTAGGGCCTTTTGTGTGGTAAGTCCCAGCTTGATTTATATTGGGCCCTTTAGGACCTGCATGAATTAGGAGTAAGTCCTAGGCTCCTGACTGAAGTCAGGCACGTATGGGTTCTACGCAAACAAGGAGGTAAGTTCTATCTTGCTTCAAACTGTGCCCAAATGAGCAGTGTCATAACTTTGTTGCCCTACATTTGTCAGGGTTTATGTGAGATTTTGACCCCAGATTTTAAACACACCTTTTTTCATCCCACCTCATGAACCTCTCAGCTGTCATTTTTCAAATTCCACCAAAAACATTGTTTCGAAGTATCACTGCAAAACAACAACTTTGTAATAATTTGAAAAATATGGAGCTCATGAGGTGGGGCGAATTAAAGGCTATGCTGAAAATTTGGTTTAAAAAAACAAAACAAAATTCTGAATTACAATTGAAAAAGCATGAAACAAATAAGTCTGAAAAAGTGTTTTCTGTTCAGTCAGGTCATAGACGTTGTAGTGTAAACATCGATAGTCACTTATGGGATTATGATTGGGAACCCCTAAATAGGTAAGGGAGTGACTGGGGATGAGGGGGGTGGTGGGGTGCTAGAGGGGGTCAGAGTGTGAGTGGGAATGGTTGGGGGGGGATCTGACAATGCCACCCCCTTCAAAATCAACCTGCAAGCCATGTTTTTTTTTGGCCTATGCATTCCTAAACTCATGCCCCATCCTGTAATATAACATGATATACCAATGGGACATTATTAGCTATGCTAGAATCTGGACATCAATCTATAACAGCATTCAGTCTGAATTTATAAAGAGAGAAAACTCTTTTAAACACAGAAACCAATGTTATGCTGTTTGGGCCAGCTGCCATTCTCCATAATGTATCTTTGGGTCTAACAATTGTTTTTCTTATTAAACATTACTCATACCAGTGGCTTTTTATAATAAGTACCAAGGTCTGTGGCTTGACCTCACATTCTCCTTTGAGTACCCCATCGAAAAGTTTGTTAAAAAGCAAAAACTTGGTTTTCTGTACAAGCACAGAATATATTCTCTTGAAGATAGACAATGACTGGTAGCTCTATTTTGCCTTTACTTGATTACACATAAAATGTACAAGACTACCTCAATCTTTCTTCTTGTAAATGGATTCCAGTTTATAATGGTGCTTCTAGATTTATTTTGAATAGAAGAAGAAGAAGAATCAGCATTTATATAGCGCTTTTCATACACAGTGTATCCCAAAGTGCTTTACAAGCAATGCTAGACTGGTAGTGAAGTGACTGAATCTGTAGTGGTGGCCATATCGCACATCATCACCCATACACAGCCTGGATAATTGCTGAACCACTTTATGGGAAATGGAATGTTGGCAAGGACACCGAGAATGTCCCCTACTCTTTGCGAAGAGTGCTCTGGGTTCTTTTACTCCACCTGGACACCCACCAGGACAACACCAGGATGGGTAGAATGGACCTCGGTTTAACGTCTCATCCGAAGGATGGCACACCCCAGCAGTACAGCACCCCCCCAATACTGCACTTGGATGCCAGCGATTTTTAGGTGTAAATCCAATCCCAGTGTGGGATGAGAACCGATGACCTTCTGGTCTAGAGGCGGATATGCTACCAACTGAGCCACACTGACACCTACATGAATATACCTTATACCACATGCTTCATTGTGCTTTATTTCATGTCCTAGGGAACAGCAAAAATAAAAGTCTCTACCCCTACCACAGACACACACACACACCTTTTACTTTTTCATATACTTATTCTCCATATTCCTTGCCGTAGCCAGGGGATGTACCCCATTTTGAAATGTGCTCTGTTCATGCAGTGTTACAAGCATACTGATGGAAGGCAATTCTTTCTTCCCTTGGTTCCTCCACTTCTTCTATCCTCCCTTTTTTGTGCTGTGAGATGTGTCCTGACAACCTCAGTAACATAATATGCCCCAATGAAGGAGCAAGCTTCCTGGTTCACCCAGAGGGGTCCCTTCATGACAAAACCTACTGCCAATCCTCCCTGGCCAAGGCACAAAGCCCTCTGGCAGCTGCCAATAACCCAGGCTGGCCCCCAACCCAAAGACCAGACTCTGCCTCTCAACTCCTGTCATCTGCACAGGAGCACAACTGCTGGGCCTTCTGGGAAATGCACACATACACACACACACACACACACACACACACACACACACACACACACACACACACACACACTTTTAGCTACCCCTAGATTAGCATGTTCGTGCCACAAAGGAATTTTTTTTTGAGTACTTTAAAATACTTTTAAAGTAAGTACTTTTGGATCATTATTTTGGGGCCATCCACAGGAGATGCTGCAGGTGGGACACCAAAATAAGGTAGGAGGGAACCCATAACTGCTTACTGTATACTATGACAACCACCTAGGAGGCAGGTAGAAACAGCTTGTATCCACAGTAAAAGTGTGTAAGGGGCAGTAGACTGCCAGGAAAAAGTAAGAACAGGTAGAAGGGTTAAGAAAGGGAAAGCAGGAGACACTCCATCATGGTAGGGTAACAAACTAGTTTCAGGAATGCAAAAGGAGAGGTAGAAGTACTGTGCCATGTGAGTAGGACATAGGTAGAAGGGTGAATTGAACTTACACAGATGCTAAGCAAGGAAAGTAAGGTTCAGGGGAGTGGTGCAGTGCAATGATTATGGGGCCACAGACTTTTTCGAGACATTCTGGAGGCTGAGGTGCTTCCCCATATGTACTCACCCTTCTGGACAGCAGGCACAGCTTGCTCTACTCCGGGCCAAACTGACAAGGGTACAGAGAAGCTTCTGCCACACCCGGGGGCTAGTAAGTCTGCTGCTGCCCGCCAGAGGATGCCTAGGCAGAGGCAGAGCGGATGGACCTTATTGGACTCAATGAGGGTAGGGGTGGCAGGAAGGGTGCATACTACTCCACCTATAACAGTGCAAAATGCCTTCACCACTGTGGTGGGACAGTGCAGCCAAGAGGAGGTATCCATTGCAGTAAGAAGTGAGGAGCTAGGGGTCCTCAGAAGTGGAGGCCCAAGGAGGGAGGGAGGGAGGAGGTAGGTAGAAGCCCCCAGGCTAAGAGGAAGCAGCTGCTGGTAGACACTATAGTGAGGGGGATAGATTTTGGAGGAGACGGAAGGATAGGAAGGTGGAGTATCTGCATAGTGCTTCAGCTTGGAGGGATGGAGTGCTCAGCCAGAGGATTGCTAGGGCAGCTGGGGCTGGGAGGGAGCTAGACATCACTGCCCATCTGGGGATGAATGAGCTGACATGGAACAAGTTAGGAGAAGTGCAAGGCAACTTCAAGGAGCTTGGAAGGGGCATCAAGCAGGTGGCATGCACAGTGACTTTTTACGATGTGTTACCTGTGTTTGGCTGGAGAGAGGCTAGTGTACTCTGTACCAGGGCATTTAATGACTGGTTGTAGGCATGGCACATAGAGGAAGGCTTTGGCTACATCATGGACTGGGGAGAAACTTGAGAAAATATAGGTCTACCTAAGGGAGAAAGACTGAATTCTTCAAGGAAGGGGACCACAATCCTTGGTGGGAGGCTACATGGTCTGGATAAGCATTTAAACCAACCTGGGGGAATGGCAGTAAAACCAAGGGAGGCAAGAATTACTCCCCGCTGCCTTGATGGCACATTAAGGAGAGAGGGTCCAAAGGGAGAAAATCCCCTAAGGCAGGGGTGCAGAAAGGCAGGGACTGGAACAAGACGGAAGAAAAGGGGTACATCTGAAGTAATCGAGGGTAGAGAATTGAAGGAGACAAGCAATGGTGAAGATAAAAAGGGACAAGGTGAGTCAGGGGGACAAGCAGGAATGGAAGGAGAACACTGCAGTCCTCAGAGCTGATGAGTTCTAAATAAACTTTCCAAAAGTTCACTAAAATTTGAATCCAGTTTGTAATCTTTTACTGAGTGATGGATTTTGTTGCTGCAGTTTGTTGGGGTTATCCATCTGTTCCTGCACAACTACTTAGCCTGGACGCACTGCTGGACTGTTGCCTTGATATGAGAGGGGGAGGCAATGCAGGGAGTAGAATGAAGGTGTGGACAGTCACGTATGCCAATTCAAGGAGTCTTGGAAACAAAATTCCAGACCTGGAAGCCTTCATGGCTAGAGCGGAGAGAACCTCAAAAGGTTCTGAAGCTCTAAAAGGTTCTGATCAGCAACGCAAGGTTTGGATACTTATCCAAAACTTTTAGAACCTTTTTGCATTATGGTAACTGAGGTTATAAAATAATTTTAAACAGCTTTTAATCCACATATCTGTAAAAAAAAAAAGCAATTAAACCATTTTTTAGTAGTAACAAACAGAATGACTATTGAAATGAGTGAATAAAACTGGCTGTACCTACTGGAAGTGCTAGCTCTCTATTGTACATGCTGAACATCCCACCGATCCCACTCCCCGGATAATGAAGATGTAATTCAAAGGCAGTCAAGACCAAGATCTCTGACCAGCCCATATAACTTAATAATTAGTGCACCAGTGTGAACGAGAATGATATATAGCAGTTAGCAGATCTGTGTGTGTGTGTGTGTGTGTGTGTGTGAACTCCTGCAACCACCTACCATGATTTTGTCAAAAGACAGGCAAGTCACAGAACTCTCTCTATCCACTCTTCTGTTTCTGACTTTTTCAGAAGGTAATACCATGAAGCTAATAATTACTTCTATTTCTCAACAGGCACCACTGTGCTTAGAAATGTCTCTCAGTTATGAATGAATGAAGGAAGGAACACACCAGTATCAGGGAGAATTATAATGTAAGAAACAGCGCCAGCCAGACAGCCAGTCAGTGACCACTTCACTACTGCTGCTACCCCTACTATCAGGAGGAAAATAGAACTACCAGTTAAGACACATTTACAAACAAGCATTTGTCAATGCTGAATGTTTGCTTGCTGATATTAGCATCGAATGTGCAGGAGTTAGACAGATGCAGAATAGGAGTGGCAGTGAAGTATTGAACTCACGCCAACCCCACCTCCATCCTGCAGAGATGGACAGGCATTGGGGTGTACCTTTGAGTCTTCACCCATAACACTCACAGGCTTTTTGGGAGGCCACCTCATGAATAATGACACTGTTGTTTCACCTCACCCTATCCTGCAGACACCGACAAATGTTGAGGTGTGCCTGGGGGTGTTCAGCGTGACAGTCACCCCATGTCATAAGGACATACGCTGAAATTGGTGCAGTATAGGAGTATGGAGTGAACTGTGGGGCCAAAGAGTTCAAGGCACACCTCGATGCCTGACAGTGACTTCAGGGTGGGGTGGAATGGCATGAGCATTACAGTTGGCAATCCAAAGGCACATCCTTGACGCCTGTTAGTCTGTACAGGGTGGGATGTTATGGTTAGGAACCCTAATGCCCCAGGTGTTTGTTGGTATTTGCACTACAAATTTTCAACATAGCCTTTTTGTGACCCTCCCCCAACCACCTCACGAAAGCATTTTGGACATCTGTTCATGAACAGTGGCACTGTGATTTTGTTAATCTGTCCCAAACATTGATTTCCCACAGCGACCGCACCATTCTGTTCCAGATGTGTGAAAACACAGTTCAGGCTGGATGTGAAAAATGACAGCTGTACCATTCATAGGGAAGTGTGAAGTGATGGCAATGTTGAAAATCTGGAGTGAAAATATTAAAAATGCTTGAAGTTACTAGTGTACATGGAAACTGCGCAATACACACTCATAACACAGTCATTTAGTGGAATTATTTCACCAGATTTTCAACATAGGCATTTTGTGACTTCTGCTCATGAACAGTGTCACAATGATTTTCTTAATCTGTCCCAAGCACTGATTTCCGACAGCGACCATGCCATTGTGCGCCAGATGTGTGAAAACACATTTTGGGCAGGATGTGAAAAATGACAGCTGTACTGTTAATAAGGAGGTGTGCAAAACTGACAATGTTAAAAATCTTGCATGAAAATATTACAAATTCTCGAAGTTACGAGTGTGCATGGAAACTGCACAATGCATACTTGGAACATAGTAATTTTAGGGACGTTTAGCACCAAATTTTCAACATAGGCATTTTGTGACCTCCGCTCATGAACAGTGTCACTGTGATTTTCTTAATCTGTCCTGAACACTGATTTCCCACAGCGACCGCACTAAACAAATCTCAGCCAGGATGTGAAAAATGACAGCTGTACTGTTCATAAGAAGGTGTGAAAAAATGCCAATATTGAAAATCTGGAGTGAAAATATTACAAATGCATGAAATTGCGAGTGTGCATGGAAACTCTGCAATGCACACTCGTAACACAGTCATTTTTTGGAATTTTTTCACCAAATTTGCAACAAAGGCTTTTTAGGAGGCCACCTCATGAATAATTACACTGTTGTTTCGTAAATTGGTCCCGAAGAAAAAATTACTCACCTTAGTAATGTTGTTTCTTCTAATGGAGTCTTGCTATATTATGACTATTGCAGTTTGTCCCAGCCTTAGAACTGCTCCGGAGGTGAAAGAGTTAACTTCCATGCAGAGCATGGAGCTCAGAGCGCGAGCTCGGTTCAGCAGCTCTGTTAGGGTGGTTTCAAACCGAAACCGTCAGATCTTTACTAGCAAAAACTCACTAAGGTTCTGTGTGGAAGCTGTAACGCACTCAGCCAACTGGCCACCAATATATTAACATCATTTTCCTGGTCCCAACACCAAGACTCAAGTCAGTGGACCAGAAAAATAAGATAAAATAACTAAATAAACACAACACCCAAACATGAAAGAGGCATCAATAAATGCCAACAGAGGACTACCCACCCCATACCCAAAGTAGGAGTTCTGAGAGGGGCAGGCTGGGAGGTCCAATATAGCAAGACTCCATTAGAAGAAACAACATTACTAAGGTGAGTAATTTTTCTTCAAACAACATGAAGTCTTGCTATATTATGACTATTGCAGACTACACAGCAGTACCTCCATGGAGGAGGGACAGAACCTACTTAGGAATAGGCTCTGAAGCACGGTTGTGTAAACCAGCATCCCTCCTGGCCTGAATATCCAGGGAGTAATGCTTGTGAAAGTGTGTACTGTCTTCCAAGTAGCTGCCTGACATATCTCCAAGATAGGGATGTCTCTAGCAGCAGCTAGAGATGCAGCTGTACCTCTGGTAGAGTGAGCCCTCAGGCCTGAGGGGGAACTCACCCAGCTTTTGATAGCAAAATTGATACAAGAAATGATCCACCTGGCAATGGATCTCTGTGGCAGGTCTCCTTTCCCAACCTCACCATAAGTGAGAAACAGTTGAGGGAGTCAAACCTGTGACCCTTGGTACACTCTATGTAGTAACTTAGGGCCCTCTTAACATCTGTTGTGCAGCCTCCTCTCACCAGAGGAGGAATGGTCAGTGAAGAACACTGGAAGTGAGATAGATTGGTTAAGGTGGAAATCTGAAACCACCTTAGGCAAAACTTCCTGTTAGTCCTGAGGACTACTTTATCCCTGTGAAAGGAAATAAAGTCAGTCTCTACTGATAAAGCCTGTAACTCACTTATACGCCTGGCAGAAGTGATGGCTACCAGAAATACAGTTTTCCAAGTCAACACTTAAGCTCTGTCGAAGACAGAGGCTCAAAGGGGGTTGCATCAGCTGAGCAATGCATACATTAAGATCCCAAGTCGAGCAGGGTCCCTGAATGGAGGATTGGTGTGAAGCAATCCTTTAAAAACTTGGAAAATACAGGATGAGCAGAAAGAGAAGAGGGCTTCCTGCTGGAAATGAAGGCAGAGACAGCAGCCAAGTGTACTTTCAGGGTAGCTGGTCTCAGTCCCAAAGAATTAAGATGGACCATGTAGTCCAATACAGTGGGTAGATCAGCAGATTCCAGGGAAACATGCTTCCCAGAACACCATATGGAAAACCTTTCCACTTGGAGTTATAGGTAGTCCTGGTGGAAGGCTTCCTAGCAGCCTTCAGGATTTCGAACACTTTGAGAAAGTTGTAAATCAGCAACTTAACTGCTCAAGAGCCAAGCCTTGAGGTTGAGGGATTTGAGATTCGATACCAAATTCTCCCTGAGCACAGGTTAACAGATTGTGGTTCCTGGAGAGACACAGGGAAGATGGACTGCTAAGGACAGAAGGAGTGGTACCAGGGCTGCCTGGCCCAGTCTGGAGCAATCAGGATCATTTTGCAGGGCTGAGACCTGATTTTGACTAGTACTTTGAACAGGAGAGGAAGGGGAAAGGCATAAAGAAACTTCCTTCCCAATCGAGGAGAAAGGCATCCAGGGAACTGAGCCCAACACTGGGGCCTGTAACAAAACAGTGGAAGTTGATGATTGTCTGGGGCTCTAAAAGATCTATCTGAGGAGGCCCCATCTGGCAAACACTATCCACAGTACTAGGGGATCCAGTGACCATTCGTGATGGCCCTGGGAAATCCTGCTGAGAGCATCTGCCAGGACATTGTCCTGCCTGGGAGGTGAACTGCATGAGGGAAGTGTTCAGGAATAAGCCAGAGACCACAACTTCATCGGGCTCGTGCACAAGGTCAAGACCTAGTGCCCCTTGTTTGTTGATGTACCACATTGTAGTGGTGTTGTCTGTTCTGACCTGTACCACCTTGTTCTGAACAGATGCAGAGAAACCTGAAGTGCTAGAAAAACAGCCCTGAGTTCCAACAGATTGATGTGGAGCAGAGATTCCTGAGGGGACCATAACCCCTGGGTGGAGAGGTTGCCCATGTGAGCTCCCCATCCCAAGAGGGATGTATCTGTAGTAAGGGTCAAGGAATGGGACAGAGGGATGAAAGGCACCCCCTGTCTCAGATTGCTCTTATCCTGCCAACACTGAAGGGCCTGGATCAGAGTTCGAGTCACTGGGATTAACTTGGATAGAGGATCTTTTCTTTGAGACCAGAAAGCTCTCAAATGGAACTGAATGTCCCTCATCTGAAATCTTGCTCCTTGCACCACAGCTGTGGAGGCAGCCATGTGCCCTAGGAGCTGCAGGAAATGCCTTGCTGGTCGAGAGACCTGCAGAGTAAGGGACGTGGAGGGCCACTAAGGTCCTTACCTTTCCAAGGGAAGGAAGGCTCTGGTTTGCTTTGTGTCCAGTTCTGCACCTATAAAGGTGAGTACCTGGACAGGTTCCAAAACTGACTTTGGAAGATTGAGAAGAAATCCCAGAGAGGTAAGCAGCTGCTGGGTAACTAGCAGGTGTGATTTGACCTGGTCTGGAGACTGACCCACAATGAGACAGTCGTCCAGGTAGGGAAAAATGGCAATCTTTTGCCTTCTTAGATGAGCGACTGCTACTGCCAGACATTTTGTGAACACCCTTGGGGCAGAAGTGAGGCCGAAGGGCATTGCTCTGAACTGATAATGGCCTGAGGGCAGTTCAATCTGAGGTACTTTCATGGGAGCTTCTGATAAGAACATGGAAGTAGGCATCCTTGAGGTCCAGGGAGGCTAGCCAGTCCCCTGGCCTTAGGGAGGTAAAATCATTCCCAGTGTCACCATTTTGAACTTTGGCTTTAAAAGGTGCTTGTTTAGATATCTTAGATCCAGGATAGGCCGCCACTCTCCTGTCTTTTTTGGGGTAAGGAAGTACCTGGAGTACAGACCCTTGCCCTGGTGAGGGGGAGAAACCCTTTCTACAGCTCTGAGAGCCAAGAGGGTTGAGACTTCTGTTTCCAAAGCAAGATTCTCTAAAGGGTTTGTAGGTGGAAAAGATCTGGCTCTCATCTTTGGAAATTTTTTGAAGCTGAGAACCAGACCCTGGCTCAATACTTCCAGGACCCACCTGTCTGAAGTTAAAGACTCCCAGTCCTGGACGAAGTGAGCCAAACTGCCCCCTACAGGTAGTGGAGAGCCGACCCTGGGCATCCCATCAGGGTGCCTGTTTGGCAGGGGCTTTAGGCTGAGGGGTGGGAGCAGGCCTGCTCAAACCCCGTCTGCCTATCCCTCTGAAGAACCCCCTCTGTACATAGGCTGAAGAGGAGGAGGCCTGGGTCTGGTAAAAAGGCCTGTGAAAAGGCCTACCCCTACCCCTGGGGGGCTGCCTTTGAGGAGTGGCTTGCCGTTCCTTGGCTTGTGCCCTCCTGTAAGTGGTTCTATATTCATCCATTTTCTTCATATAATTCTCTGTCTGCTCCCCAAACTGAGAATTTCCCACCACAGGAAAATCCATAGCCTTAGGCTGGGTATCCTGTGACAAAGTAGTACACCTGAGCCAGGCCAATCTCCGAAAAGCCACAGATGTAGCCATGACTCTAGAGGATACATCGTTAGAATCCACTGCAGCATGGAATTGCACCTTAGATGCCTCAATACCATCAAAAGCCACCTGTTCTAGCTCCTTTGCAAGCTGGCCAGGGACCTGTTTGGCTAAGGCCATGACAGTATCCCATCGATTTCTGGTATCTCGAACATAAGCCATATAGTTAGCTTGTCTGAGTCCCAAGGATGCTGCCATGTATTGTTTTTGGCCATGGCATCAATCTTCCTGGAATCCTTGTCAGGAGGATGTGACGCCAGTGGAATATTAGCTTTAACACAGGCTGCAGCCTAAACTACTCCCAACATGACTGCATTGCTGTGAAAGAAAATCTGTATCAGGACTCTGATAAAGTGTACCTCCTGTCCATCTTTTATCCACAGGAGGCACAGAATTAGGAGCTTTTAAAATTTTTATTGTTTGTTTTCTAAAAGATTTATGTAAAGGGATGGACAACCTCCTGGACTCTGGGATATCCATCATCTCCACATAGTCAGGCTCCTCTTGCTCATCCAAAGCCTCCTCTAAGGGAAGCTGGAGGGTCTCAGCAACTTTTTTATAAAACAAAAAATGAGAAGGGGACTCAGAAAGCCTTGGGGGAGACTCACCTGAAGGTCTGTCTGGGGAGATGTCCGGTTCAATGGGCACATCCAGACTTTCAAAGTCACATTCACACTGATCATAATCCTCATCCCCCTCCTCTGGTTCATAGAACTCTTCTATATCATAATCCTGAACCATTGGAACCGACCGAACCGACCTTTGCCAGACAGTGGCGGTTCGGAGGAACGAGGACAGGGACTGGACAATCTATATTGCCCTGGTTATCTCTGCAGCAGTTGGAGAAGGAATTTTGACTCCAAACTGCTGATTTTTAGTTTTCTTTGCTGGAACTGGCTCCTCAGAGCCAGCTTTTATTGCCGTGGAAGTCTCGCCCTGGTCAGAGGGCACTCCCTCCGTTCGGTTAGCACCGAACCGGGCTGGCCATCCGGGTCAGCGGACTTTTTGGCCTCGTTCCTGAGAGCCTGCCCACTCTCTTGTCCAGGGTGGCTGCAGGGAAATTTTTACAAATCTGGCAGTCTGAATTGAGGTGGTCAAACCCCAGACAATAGACACATGTAGTGTGTGGGTCAGCCTTGGCAAAGGCTTCCCCACAGACACTACAGTGTTGAAACCAGTGGGCCCGGTTTTTCTTTTGGGTTTCTCAGACATGATGCCAGCCTAACCAACAAACTTGCCCTTTTTAATGGCAGTGCCAGGCAAGACACCCTTATCGGTTCCAAACCCGTACGGGTTGGAAAAACCGAATGAAACTGCTAGAACCGATAATAACTGGAATCAGATTTCTAAGAAGCCTTTAAAAGGCTTTAAACTTAAATTTTAATACAATTCGATCGGTTCAACCGAACCGATAACACTTTATAAGTTCCACACAGAAAAAAAACATTACTTACGATTACCATAGACAGAGCTTGAACCGATCGGTTTCGCGGTTAAAATAATTCAATCGTGGTTAAATTCAACTGAGAAATAGTGCTTTGAACCGAAGAAATGAACCGAGCAACAGGAGGAATCTCCGGAGCGACTGTTCAGTGAGGCAGAGTAAAGAATCTGACGGTTTCGGTTTGAAACCACCCTAACAGAGCTGCTGAACCGAGCTCGCGCTCTAAGCTCCATGCTCTGCATGGAAGTTAACTCTTTCACCTCCAGAGCAGTTCTAAGGCTGGGACAAACTGCAATAGTCATAATATAGCAAGACTTCATGTTGTTTGAAAGGTGATTCCGCACAGTAACAGAGAAATCACCTTAAGAGACCGAATAATGACATGACAGTGACTGAATTCATGAAGTGGGGTCACAAGAACCCCATGTTGAAAATGTGGTGCCAAAATTTGCAAAAATGGCCAAGATATCTACCTAAGTTGAAACCCCCTCTTTTATGCCATTATACAGCTCACCAGCATTTCTTCAGTTCGCAATCGGCTTTGAAGAGTGCAGACGTGTTCCTGGTCCACCAAAGATCGTCGCGCCAGGCTCTGGAGGTAAGTATGGGGTGAGGGGGGTGTGCAGGGATGTGGGGTGCACAGAGGGTGGGTACGGGTTTGGGAAGGGGGCACCAGAGACAGTAGGAGACCATTTTCTGTTTTTACAAGGAAAAAAAAAAGACGACAACATGGGACACTTTTGGCACACTGGGGTGGGCTACTAGCATGCCACCTGGGTGTTTGTTGGCAGGGGTGCTGGAGCTGATGGGGATTGGGCACCCCCATTGGCCATACAATGTGCTTGGCAGGTGCATGAGCCGAGGAGGATTGGGCAACCCCCTCAGCACACAACAAATGGGGGGGGACATTATGCCGACAGGGATTGGGCTACCCTATTGGCAAATGAACTGGGGAAGGGGCATGCTGACAGAGGGATTGGGCACCCCTGTTGGCTTTCATCGGACTGAGAGGCGGCTGGCGACAGCCACCACTTGCCATCAATATGCAAATTGCCTACACGTTACCACCGCTGATTGCAGCAATGGTTTTCTTTCAACTGCATGCCACTGCATTTGACCTGCTGTCAGACAGCTTGGCCATTCATTGGTGCAGTGTGGTAGAGCCTTCAAAATGAATCAGGACATAGGCAGAGCATGCGGCACACCTCCAAAAAGTCGTATGGTGGCACTATGTTTCTTGTGCATGCGCGCAAGCAAACATAAAAAGGTTTGCTCAAAAGAGAATGCTACTGATTATTGAGAACAGCGACTTGTCTGCCACAGTTGCTGCCAGTACAGTGTCATCTACTGGTTACACCTCCCACCCACCCCAATAGAATGAATTGGTCCAAAAGCAGACAAGTGCCAGATCACTCTCTTTGTAACCACTCTCCTGAGTCTGATTTTTCTTTAGAAGAATACTGTGTTTGTATAGCTAGTTCTATTTCTCAGCAGTCATAGGCACCAGTTTATTTAGCAATAGCTGTCATTTATGAAGGACATCCTCATCATCTTAGGAAGAAAGCAGAATGTTACAGAAGAGCACTAGCCTGTCCAAAAGTTGCCACTCACTTCACCACTGCTACTACCACCACTATCAGGGAAAAAACAGAACTGCACAAACAAAAAGGAACCACACCTAGCTATCCCACGGCACTCAGTAAATGTGCTGTATGAAAAACAAAAAAATAGGCTCAATGGTAAAACCATCATTAAAAAGCAGTGTCGCTCTGATTGAAGTTCATTTAAACTTTTATTAAAGTACTGCACTTACATACAGACTGCAGGGGTCTGTTCACCTGACGTTTCATGCCCTCAGCCATCACGTAATCATGGGTAACTGGCACCCTATGGTAAAAGCCATTTAAACCAACAACTTAAAGTGACAGTGCACATTTCTAAAAAAAAAAAAAAAAAGCTCACATAGGAACAATAAATATTACCAAAAGATGCAATACAAGTTCATAATATACTAACATACTAACATACTGTTTGCCAGCAGATTAGCCTTGCGGTCTATCAAGTCTGCTCGAACCTTAGATTCTTAATTGGGTGCCGAGGCCCTCCCATCCCTTGTGCTCCAGAAACCCCTATCATCCATCCCCAACCCCCTGGCCATCATCTGATACATCCACTTTCTGTGTCTGTCCCACCCTCTCTTGAAGCCCTCCACTGTGGATCTCTGAACCAGCTTGCCAGGCAGTGCATTCCAAGGGTCCACCACCCTCTCAGTGAAAAACCTCCCCTTCTTTTCCCCCCTCACCCTTCCACCTTCCAACTTCAAACCATGCCCTCTGGTAATACCTCTCTGCTTTAGTCTAAAGATTCCCTCCATGTTTACCCTATTTATCCCCTTGAGGTACTTGAAGACCTCAATCATGTCCCCCGTCTCTCCTCCAATGAAAACAGGCAGAGCTCCTCAAGTCTGTCCTCATACATCAAATCCCCTAGCCCTCGTATCATCTTAGTTGCCCTCCTCTGTACCCTCTCCAGGAGCTGTATGTCCCTCTTCAAGTGTGGTCGCCAGTACTGTACACAGTACTCAAGGTGTGGTCTAACCAGTCCATTGTACAGTGGCAGAATCACTTCCTTGCTCCTAGAGGTGATCCTCCTTACGATGCATCCCAACATCCTGTTTGCCTTGCTAGCCGCTCTCCTGCACTGCTCAGAGTTATTCATACATGCATCCACCATGACCCCTAGGTCTTTTTCCCCTATTGAGGCCTCCAGTGCCTCCCCTCCCAGGGTGTACCTGTGTTTAGAGTTTCCTGACCAAGATGCAACACCTTGCACTTGGTGATATTAAAATCTAATTTCCATGTGTGAGCCCAGCTTCTAGGTGTCCAGGTCCCTGCAGGCCAACCTCCCTCTTCTCCTCAACTACTGCTCCCATCTTGGAGTCATTCGTGAAGAGACTCATTTCACCCTATACCCTCCCTGATGTCTGATATGTATGCATTAAACAGGATCCGGGACCCAGGACAAAACCCCTCTTGGTGCCCACTACCAACTTCTCTGAGGTTCGAGAGCTCCCCACAGACCACTACTCTCTGGGCACGCTCAAGCTAGCCAGTTTTCAATCCATCTGACCGCCAAAGGGCCTACCCTAACCCCATCAGTTTCTCCACCAGACCATTGTGGGGACAGAGTCAAACGCCTTGCTGAAGTCCAAGAATAATACATCCACAGGCTTTCCCTGTCCAGTTCTGATGTTACCCATTCATAGAACTCCACAAGATTGGTTTGACATGATCTACCTGGCACAAACCCATGTTGTCGACTATCCAGACCTCCCACCTCCTCCAAGTACACCCCCAATTGTTCCTTTAGTATACTCTCCACTAATTTTCCCACCACCAAGGTCAAACTGAAGGGTCTATAGTTTCCTGGTACTTCCCTCGACCCCCCTTTATGGATTGGCACCACATGTGCCTCTCGCCAATCCCTAGGTACCCTCCCTGTCTCAAGTGACCTGTTGAAGAGCTCCGCCAGGGGTGCAGCCAGTATGTCTGCCAATTCCCATAGTACTCTCGGATGAATGCCATCCGGCCCAGGAGATTTGTCTTTCTTTAGAGCCTTGAGGGCTAACCATACCCTTTTGGTGGAGATAGCATCATCCGTCCCCTCCACCTTACTGGCCTTTTTATCCTTATCCAGATGTGACACCCCTTGGGTACCTCTCCCTTCCTCTTGCTCCATTTCTGTTGCTCCCCTGATCCCACTCACTGCCGCTTCTATCCCCTTCATGCCTTGCTTTGTAGATATCCCATCCCCCTCCCTAGTGAACACAGAGGCAAAGTACTCGTTAAATACCTCTGCCTGGTCCCTTGCCTCTTCCACCCACCCTCCTTCTGATCTCAATCTGCTGAGATGGCCCTTAGTTTTTCTCCACTCCCCAATGTACCGGAAGAACCCCTTTACCCTCCATGTATTCCCTGTGCCAGCCGCTGCTCTTTACTGGACTTTGCTCCCCTCACCATACGGGTGACTTTTCTAGATGCAAGGTGGTACATTTCCTTATCCCTATCCCCTCTTGTTGTTTTATATTTTTTGTAGGCTGCCTTCTTTTCTCTGACTGCTACCTGTACCTCACTGGACCACCAGCATGGTTTATGTGACCTTGCTCCCTTACGTTTCAACTTAGTGCAGATCCTGACTGCCTCATGAAGTCCCCGTTTTATGACCTCCCATCTCCTACCTGCATTGGTGAATTAAATCATTGCCAGTTACAAACTGCATAGGCCCATAACACCCAAAAATCCAGTAGCCAACCAATGTGTTCAGTAGTCCAAAAATATATTCTTGGATAAAATAAAAAATTTCATAACACCTCTGAAAGAAGTTAAAATCTACCCTTCCTGTGGACTACTACCCACACCAGTGCAGCAAAATATAGGCAGTATAGCCTTGGGCTGGCAGTATAGCCTTGAGGTTAGAGGAACGAGATGTGAACGAGCTTGATACATCCAGCAGACCAGACCTGAGTTTGATTCTCACAACCTTCACTTGCATACTGTGTGACTCTGAGCAAGTCACTTAACCGCTCGGTGATCCCAGGTCACCCCTGAAAACAGGCACTTGTGCCTAGTGGGCCTTACCCGGTTACCAAAGACTAAAATAAAAAAAAAATAAATAAAAAAACATTAGACACAAATGTTCTTTTTGAGACAAAAGACATACAGTACATTTCTTGTCACATATTTCGTATTGTCCCACTATTTTGATCAATTTGTTTTGATGCATTTCAAAGACTATTTTATGTAAGTTCCACAATACCCTTAAAGATCATGTGCAATGGTTTTTACATATTTTTTATAAAAGCTTGAAAAGCTGAAATTCAAATCCCTGTTTCATGATTAGCATGTCCTGAAAAATTCATGCTGTTTGGTTTTGTGGTTTTTTTTTCGAATCAACATTTTTTAACTTGCTCTGCAGTGATTGACAACAGTAGTTATTTCTGTCCTTCTTAGTCAGGCTTGGAGAGTGATGACATCATCTTGAGGTCACTTGATGCTTCAGATTCCCAATCAGTGCAGTGTGTGCAGTTATGGTTTTCTCTCCAGGTTTCTTACAAACTCAGTATCTAGTTTGTTCTTAGATAGACTAGCTTAAAATCCATCATTCTCTTCTTTTAAAAGGTTGATAATTTGAGTTTCGATGCTATTATTATTATTGTTATTATTATTATTATTATTATTATTATTATTATATGCTTATAGAATCCTGTGCATCAGCACCAGTGCCCTCATCACTACTGTTTGACTTTGCTTCACTTTGTTTGGCTTGTGTCTTAGAAATTTTCCCTCTCCTTTTTGATGGTGTAGCAATACTCAGTTTACGCACTTTGGTATGACAGCCACAGGTTGACTATCATTAGGGCAACAGCACATTGGCGATCGCAGTGCCAGGCATTGTGCAACTTGCCCTCCACAGTGGGAAAAATGTAGTAGGGAATGTCAGTGGTCTTTAAGAGGGCCTGCACCCCCCACGTCCCTCTGAAAGTTATAATAATCACTTCTACAACAGAGGTGTATTGGGGAAGGGGGAGCAACACCTATATGTGGCACTGTCATTGCAGGGCACACTGACAACCATTTTGTCACTGTAACAGGCAAACTGGTTGCATCGCCTTTATTCCATTGCCCTGATGCCATTGCTCTGTTGATGGGATACTGCAGTACTTTCCTCCATGTCATGTACATTATCACTGTCAGAAATAGGTAAAGTCAGACTTACAGTTTCCATGTGATCATCATCACCATGACAACAGTCATCATCGCTAGATTCACTACCACTGTACTTGGTGACTGATTTGAAATATGTGTTTCAAATAGAGCAACTCCACAGCGAGTTGTAACTGTAAGTGCTTTAACTTTATATATTACAGGAATATCCTTAGTTTTTGCAGTTTTCTCAGATGACTTGCTAATGGAAGCCTTGGAGGATAAGGAGGAGTTTCTTGAAACTTTGTATGTTTCTGCACTACTGAGCCCATTCTCCAACAGAGAGTCCTTCCCCAGTTGTCAAGGTCTCAGCATTAAGACAGTTAGGAGGCAATATCTGGATAGTAGTAACATTATCAATACTTTCAACACACTTTGGTGCTTGAGTTTTAGTTTTTGTTTTTGATGAGGTACTCATTTCTGAACTACTAAATAAATTTACATTTATTACCTCGTTTGTCAGTGGCTTTTGTTTTACAATGCTTCCGAGTGATTACTCATTTTGTACTTCTTTCCTAATTGACTTGCTTAGGGTCACAGTCACACAGACAGTGTCCAAAAGATGGATGGATGTTGGTCTGTGTTCTAGCCACTAAGCTGAAAGAGCTGAAACAAATGCAAGAGTTCAGAAAAACTAAGAAGTCAGCAAGCTTGCTCTAACCCTCTCTGAGTTATTCCAAAGCACAGAATGTGTTTTAATTTGCCACATAAATCTTTAATCAGAGATCTCAGAGTTGGCCTAATCCTCTCCGGTCTCAACAAGTCCTTTCAAAACAAGAATGATTTTTAAAATCATCCACGAAAGGACAACTGAGCTGAAGATTATTAGTGGTGTGCCCCAGGAGCACAGCAAAATACTCAACTGACTTGTTCAGGGTCACACAGACAGTATGCAAGTGTTTGGAGACTATCAGAGTTTAATTCACACACAGAGTTGCCATATATTATCCTGGTGGTAACCAGAATGCTTCCCACTGGTGCTTTAACCACTATGCTATAAGGTCTGGTGCCACACACACTGCCAAAGCTACAGTTCCAGTTTAAATCAGGGGTGAGCAAGCCAGCCTCTACAAGTCTTTCAAAAGCAGGTATATTTTTTTAATCATCCAAGGCCCACAGATCTGAAGATTATTGGTGGTGGTCCTCAGGAACACTGCAAAGCACTTAAGGGACTTGTTCAGGGTCACACAGACAGCATGCAAGTTGTGAGTGGCTGTTGGAGTTTAAGTCGCACCACTGATTTTCTATATATTGTTCTGGTGGTAGCCAGATTGGTTCCCACTGGTACTTTGACCACTGTGCTACTGTATAATGGCTGGTACCACACACTGCCAATACTTGAGAGCAACCTTAAATCAGGGCTGACTAAGTTAGCCTAACCAGTCATTGGGTGCCATCTAAGCTTGATTACTGTAACACGCTTTACCTTGGGGTTAGTGGAAGTACCCTACAATGCCAGCAGCTGGTGCAAAATGCAGCTGCCAGGTTGTTGACTAGACTTTCAAGGTTTAGCCATGTGACACTCATGCTGTGTGATCTGCACTGACTGCCAGTGAAGTGGTAAGCTACCTTCAACTTTGGTCTTCTAATCTATAAAGCCCCACATGGGTTGGGTCTTAACTGCCCATTGGAGCTTCTGCATCCTCTCAAGCCCTTGCAACTCCTCTGCTCCTCTGAGAAAGGCTTCCCTTTGGTCTAGTTGGCCTGGCTAAAATCCTCTGGAGACCACACTTTTGAAGTAGCTGGCCCTCGTCTGTGAAATTTGTTGCCTGGGGAACTAAGGGAGACCCGCTTGGTGGAGGCCTTTCAATGTAGATTAAAAACCTTCGTGCTTAACCAGGCCTTTGGTGAAAAAAGATATACTGTTATTATCCTATTGCTATGATGCATATATTTTAGATGGCTGTTTTTGTGTGTTTTATAGAAGCATAGAAGTTGACGACAGAAGGAGAGTCTGCCCGTTTGTTTTAGACCTATTTTGACACTCTACTTGCCCTTTGTAGTCAGGGTTCCCTTGTGTTTATCCCATGCATTCTTGAATCCCTACATAGTGTTGACCTCCACAACCTGTTGGAGTAGGCTGTTCCAGGCATCTACCACTCTTTCTGTGAAGAAAAACTTCCTGGTGTTGGTAGAGAATCTCCCTCCTTGCAGCCTGAGGTCATGTACCCTGGTCCTGGAGCCCTTCTTGACGTGAAAATGTTCCTGTGCCTGTACCTTGTTAATGCCTTTTATGTACGTGAATGTTTTAATCGTGTCCCTTCTCTCTTTCTCTTCTCTGCCCCAGGGAGTACATATTCAGTTCCCTAAGTCTTTCCTAGTAGGATATATGCTGCAGACCCTGAATCATTTTTGTCACCGTTCTCTGTACTGTTTCCACCCGGTCAATGTCCTTCCTGAGGTGAAGCCTCCAGAATTGGACTCCATATTCCAGGTGAGTCCTGACCAGCGATCTGTACAGTGGTAGTACCACCTCTCTTCTCCTGCTCATGATTCTCCTCCCAATGCAGCCCACTATTCTGTTGGCCTTCAATGTTGCCTTCTCACACTGCTTACTAACCTTCAAGTTGTCTGAGATTATGATTCCCAAATGTCATTCCTGGTTTGAGGCCACCAGTCTTTCGCCTCCTAGGTAATACTCCTTTCTTGGATATTTCTTTCCTGTATGCATGACCTTGTACTTTTTGGCATTAAATATCAGCTGCCATACTCCAGACCATTCTTCTACTTTCTTGAGGTCAGCTTCCATCTTGCTCACTCCTTCTTTTTTTGCAGTTTAAATTGTTATTGAGTTATGGAAATATCACAACAGTTGCAATTACCATTCACCTTTGACAAAAGTAAAAACAACCGTTCAATGTCTGCAATCAAAGTACATTATGTTTCACATATAATTTCACTTGTTTTACTGCAGATTTAGCCTCACAAACTACATGTACCGGTCACTGAACATGGACAATAGATAACAACAGTTAACATTTATCATGCATGGCTATGGTTGGAGGGAGGGTAGGAGACTTCCTGAATTACCCAGTTCCGTTAATAGCAGCATGTAAGTTGGCAGGGGGGGGAGGAGGCCCTCAAGTGGGCTTTAACAGGGCTTTACCAGCCAAATCCATACTGAAAGAGGTGGTACCTTGAATGAAGTGCATAAAAGGAGACCAGTTATCTAGGAAAATATGGAGAGTGTCACTGGACATATGAGTGACTCTGGCGTAGTTCGCCAACTTAGTCATTGCCATCAACCAATCCATAAGGGAGGGGACCATTTTAGTTCTCCATTTACTAAGTATCAGGCGCTTTGCCTCTATGGAAGCCTGCAGAAGCCAAGCTAGGTGTGGGCCATTTACTCCACCACCTGAAGGGGGGATCCCCAGGACCCAGAATAATGGACAAAGGGGGATCTGCGCTGACAGGATACTGGAGCAGCAGTGGGCTACCGAGGACCAAAAGCGCAGAAGGGGGTCACACTGCCACAGTATGTGAAGTAGGTCTGCTCCTTGTAGCTTACACCTCCAACAAACATCCTCTTTTATTAGGCCCATTCTATGCAGCACTGCTGGGGTGCAGTACCAAAGGTGTTGTATTTTGTTTTGGATTAGAAAACTTCTAGGGTCTTTACATTTTTGCTTGATCAAAGTCCAACTTCTAATCGATTCACGTGCAGATATGACATAGCCCAACATCTTTTGCCATCTCTGTTTAGCCGGCAGTGAGGGATCTGGTAAGTCATCTCTCATGTATCTATATATCAGACCAGCTAGACCTTTTTTTCTCCTGAACCCAATTTGATAAAGGCAAACTTTTACTAGAGACACTATGTGTAGAGTAACAGATTATGCAGAAGCACACCCTCAGTAGCGAACTTGTGTAGAGATGTCTAAGCTGTAGGTACTTCCAGAATTCTGATTTCTCTTTGCTCACTCCTTCTGAGGTGTCAACCCTGTTACATATCTTGGTGCCATCTGCAAACAGACACACCTTCCCTTCCAGTCCATCAGCGATGTCTGCAATAAAAACATTGAAGAGCAGAGGCCCCAGCACTGAGCCCTGGGGCCCCCCGCTGGTCACCCTGCCTTCCATCAATTGCATTCCATTAATCTGTACCCTCTGGGTTCCACCTTGTAACCAGTATTGTACCCATTTGAGTACTTCTGGACCAGCCCCTGTGTAGTCAACCTTATTTACCAGCCTTCTGTGTGGAATCGAGTCGAAGGCCTTACTAAAGGCTAGGTAGACCACATCTACTGCCCCGTCATCCACTATTTTTGTAGCGTAGTCAAAAAACTTGAGCAAATTTGTCTGGCATGACCTACCTGCTGTGAAGCTATGCTGTTTAGGGTCTTGGTGGCCACTAGTTTTGAGGAATGCTATGACCCTCTGTTTGAGTAGTGTCTCCATTACTTTCTCTACTACAGCCATGAGGCTCAGCAATCTGTAATTACTAGCCTCTTTGCAACTGCTTGATTTGTGAAGTGAAACCACTATTGCCTTTTTCCAGTCTTCGGGTGCCACACTGTTCTTCAAGGATTTCATGAATAGAAGTGCCATAGGGGCTGCTAATTCTGGCCCCAGTTCCTTAAGGATTCTGGGGTGCATCTCGTCTCGTCTCATTGCTTTGTCTGTTTTTAGTTTATTTAGCACCTCCCATACTTCGGCTTCTGTAAAGGGACTCGTGTCTACCCCTGATCCTGGGGTGTTGTGTTTTTTCAGAGCTGGGCCATCCCCTGGGTCCTCTTTGGTAAGCACCGAGCAGAAGTATTTGTTGAGCATATCGACTTTCTCTGGGTCATGTTTGGTGCATTTCCCTTCTTCAGTAGCAATCTTTACTATCTCTCTTTTGCCTTCCTACATTCCCTAATGTATCTAAAAAAAATATTTGCCTCCTCTCTGTGCCCCTTCTGCTATCTTCTACTCTGTCTGGGCTTTTTTCCTTTCTAATTTGTTTGTTAGACGCTCTCATTTTTTACTTGTACAACTCCCAGTCTTTCTCAGTTTTGATTTCCTAGTATATGCTGTACACCTTTTTTCTCTGACTTTGGTAGCCACTTCCTTGGAAAACTACAGAGGATTTATTTTTCCTTTTGCTTTGCTGACCCATCTGGCACATTGATCTGTGGCAGTCTTTATTCCTGTCTTGAGTCTCCCCCACATGACCTCTACCTACTCAATCTCTGTTTCCATTAACTGGCTACTTAGGTTGTTCCTCATTTTTTGGAAGTCAGCCTTCCTGAAATCTAGCACCTTTATCTTTGATTGGCTGGTGTCCTATGTTATGTGTATCTTAAAATTTACCCTGCAATGGTTGCTGTTGCCTATATGGCATCCCACTCTGATGTCCTTGATTCTTTCTGAGTTTGTGAGGACAAGATCAAGAATGGTATCTCCCCTTGTTGGGGTTTTAACAAGCTGGCACAGTCCCATGCCTTGTAGTGACAATAAGACATCCCTACTACTTGTTGTTGCTTCCATTAGTGTGCTCCAGTTAATATCTGGTAGGTTGAAGTCCCCCACCAGTGTTATGTTGCCTTTATTGGACATCTTGTGGATTTCTTCTATTAGGTCTTTGTCTCCTTTATCTCTTTGATTTGGGGCCCTGTACATGACGCTGATTCTGAAGGGTTTTCCCTTGCCTGTGTCTACTGTTAGCCACTGTTACAGAGACTTATGTCACTCTGTATGGTGCCCTGAGCCTTTTTGGGAAGGGCTCCCTATAAATAAAGCTACTATGGCTCTATGAGTCCTTCCAAAGCAAGAATATGTATACTTTTTAGTCATCCATGAAAGGCCCACCGAGCCAAAGATTATTGGTGGTGTGCCCCAGGAGCACAGGGAGATACTTAAGGGACTTGTTCAGGATCACACAGACAGTATGCCAGTGGCAGGTGACTGTGAGAGTATAATTTGCACACAGGACTACTATATATTATTTTGGAGGTTCTCACCAGTACTCTAACCACTGAGCTACAGTATAAAGGCTGGTGCCACACACTGCCAATGCTAGAGTTCAAATTTTTTAAATTAGATGAGTCAGAGTTGGCTCTAACCCTCTCTGACTCCGTCCAAAGCAAGAATTATTTTAATTGGCCATGAAAGGCTATTTAAGTGAAACTTGCAAGGGGAACTGCCCCAGAAGCACAGAGAGATGCTTAAGGCCAAAGGACTTGTTCTTGGTCACAGCCAGTAAGCGTGTAGTGGGTGGCTAATAGAGTTTTCAGAACCCATTGAATGTCTAGGTTCTGGTCTTGGTATAGAAGTTTGCAAATAGTTCTAGGATTCTAATCTTCTTTAGAACTCGAACTGCTGTGTATATAGAACTGGAAATAAACAACAGAGAGATACTAAGAGGGGGGGAATCCTGCTTTCTCAGCACAATACTGTTGTCTCACCGCACAGGCAGAAAAGAGAAACAATGGGTGCCTATCAAACTGCAAATGCCAGGAGTAGGTCTGTGCTAACCTCCCAAAGTTTGACCTTGCAAACTTTAACTGTAGGACTGCACAATGTATGCCTAAGTTTTCCTAAAGGCTAACTAGTTTGACCTGGTTCACCCATTTAGAGAGGGTAAGCACTACATACAGAAATGGGTCCAGGATACAAAAAACAAAAGTAAATGTCTAAAAAAATAAAGCAAAATTGAAACTATCTAAAATGAAAACTTTTTTGGTAACATTCCCCATCACAGCCGACAGACCCTTATCATGAGTTTGCCTCTCTACTCACATTTTCGGCTTCACATTAGGTACAGCTTGAGCCTGAGTAACAGGACATCTGACTGCTCATTGCCAGAGAAGAGTCTTTTGATTCCTTAACTTCCTCCTGAAATGGGTGCGCGCCACGCAGCTCAGTGACTGACTTCCATGGGGGATGGCTCTGCAGTGTTCCAATGAGCCTGAGATCCATACCTCAGACATCCAGCTTACTTTTTTATTTTCATCCATACAAGAAGCAAGAACCCCCTTCTGCTGTTGCTGACCACTAGCCCCCTTGTCAGACACCTGGAATTCCTGGATGTGGATAGCCCTACAAACCTCTGAGGTCACCCGGGCACCCTTTGTGGCTACTCTGGAGTCCAGAATTTATTGCATGATCACAAAGGCTGAAAACTGGCAACTTTTCTTTGTTTTATGATTGGGGTGTAAACTTACACTTACATTGGGAGAAAAAAGTTTCAATCAGATTGTTTGCAGCGCTGCAACAACTTGTTCTCAACCTTAGGTGAGAACTGCAGTTCACAGTTCGACTGGTTCAACTGGTCTTCACCATTGGGATCAGATAAAACCAGTCACATCGAAAGTCTGTCAGTTTCCACTGTAAGTTCACCACCATCCAGAAGAATAGAACACCCGACGTTTGATGTGTTCGGTTCTTTTGGAGAACGGAACTCGCAGACCTCGACAAGAGTTATAATTCTATGTGCTGTAATTTGGCACATCTGCACCTGAGCAACAAATTTTCATATGTGTCTCACATTAGAAAGTAAATCTTAAAAGTTAGATTGTTTCCCAGACTGACATCTCCTGTTTTTGAAATGTCTCAACAAGGAAAATGTATTTTATTTAGTATGTAGAACCCTTAATATCTAAAACATATGAATGCTCTCGTTCGCAATTAGAACTTGAACCACAGGATTCTAAAAGGGTTCTAATATTTTTGGAACTAGTTCTGACTACCCTAGTGGCTGACGGGATTTAATTTCAATTCAGGCCTGATTTACTCAGACCTCCAGTCCTGGTGTGCACTGGTGGTCTCCTAGTAACTGGGCTATAGAGTTAGTTCATGGTGCTCTAGAGTTCAATTAAAATAATCAGGAATCAGCAGACAAGTTGACCAAAAAGCAACAAGGTCTTTTTTTATTGTAATTGGCCAAAAGGAAAGTATACTACTAACACCAATGTCCTACTTTCAGTAATTTATATTTATCATCCTCCCCCAACCTCAGAAATGTTGAGCCAGATTGTCAAAGCCCGTGAAAATCTTGTAGCTGCAGGAAATATTCTGTGCAAGTGGGTTGCCACTTCTGGAACCATAGTTTTTCCCACAGCTACGATATTCTCAAAAATGGAGCCGGTTTACAACTGGCTCTATGGTTTATGGCAGCTTGTGGCTGTTTTTCCCCACAGCTGCAGAAAAGGTTATGGCCGGTGGGACCAGGCATAGCATGTCCTGCAGCTGCGGTGGACTGAGAATAAAAATGTACACAGCTGCAGAGATTTTGGTTCGCAAGTTCGCAACTGGAACTGCAGAGTGAGACTTAATCCCATAATGTTTTGAGAATCTGACCCATTATTTTTCTATCAGGACTCAATGCGCTTAATTTATTAACAAACTGTTGAGCAGCAGCACTCACTCATTGATGACTGCAGGCTAATTATTTTTCACATTCACTTAGTGGCAGTTGTGCCTGCCTCCCACAAGCCATCACCAAGCTCCCTCTCCTCCCTAGCCCCATCTTCCATTTTTGGCTCAGACAAAGATACTTTTAACTTTAAGGCACGGGGTCATAATGTCATTGATATTGACAGCGCGGTAGAAAACTACATAAGCAAAATGCTGAAATGAAAAGTAGCACTCAGCATAATACTGACTGCAACAAAAACAGTGAGTGCCACCTTTCAAACCATGGCAATTGGCAAACAATACAAAATTGAGAATTTGAGGGGAGCTCCGTCCCCCGCACCACAAACTCCCCAATTAAAATAACTAACTCTGAGGGGGGATGAAATTTGGGGATGGGGAGAAACTTTGGGGGGAATTCCTAAGAAGGGGAAAGGGACATAACACACTAAAATAATAAAATTAATTGTCCCGGGACAAGGAATCAAACCTCGGGACCCTGACACTCCACTGCCAACCCCACCTGTGATTCTAGCCTCTAGCTACTGAGCCATGGCAGCTGCAAGGCAGCACACCACCAGAGGCTTTCACCTCTTTCACTAAGAGCAACATAGTTACAGGGATAGCGGTAACAGCCCTTCGCTAGTCTGTCCCTGTAGCTACTTTGATTTTAGTGGTTTTCACCTCTCTGTTTTTCATGCGCTGTTTTCAACTCGACATATTGACCTAGTATCTTTTTAAAATAATTCTATTCTTTTTTTACACCCCCAAAAGATGTTCCTCGTAGAACAATGAGTCAGGAAGACTTAGTTTCTTTTAATCATAGTTCGTTCCACGCGCCAAGTCAGAACTGCATATAAAATGCTACTTCTCAAACATCTAGCACGTAAAACTGGTGCACTACCACTAAAGCGTGTCCTTCAGCAGCAGATAGGAGAGAAAATCACATGTGCTCTCCTTTGCTGCAGCAATCATATTACCCTTTGCAAACTCTTACACAATTCTAGTCAATCAGGAACTGCAACACACACACAGACACACACACACACACACACACACACACACACACACACACACTGTGTCTGATAGACCCTCCCACACGGTGTGAGCTGCGTCTCTGTCCTGGTGCTGAATGGACATGGACAGAAAAAAACATGATGAGAGCTGGAGACACTGGTCTGTGCACTAATTCCCATTCCTAACTAGGTGAGCATGCTTATCTGAACCACTCTGAACCTCACAAAACATTCCGAAGCAGCTTGATTGCAATGTATGTTGCTGGTTCGAGTAGTTCGGATTTCTTCTAAACTGGTTCACCTACCACTAGTCATGGCAGAAGCTAACCTAGATTTAGTGGTCATAACAGAGTTGTGATGCACTGAGCACTGTGACTGGGACATGGTCATACTGGGCTACTCTCTATTCATGAAAGACAGGGCAGGGAGGCGAGGTTGCATTATATGTCAGGAAGGGACTCAATGCCATCAAGATACAGGGGAACCTTGAGGAAAATGAGGGGCTGAAAGTGCTGTGGGTTATCCTGGACAGGCTCTTGGGTTGCTATCCATACTGGTGTAGTGTACAGACCTCCATCATAGGGAGAGGAGTTGGATAAGGCACTTGTGGAAGCCATAATCACAATGGCAATTAAGAGGGAGCTGATCCAAGTTGGTGATTTTAATCTGGCAGATGTGGACTAGTGCCTTCCAACTGTGACTTCAGGCTTTTTTGACTCCCAGAGGGGCTTTTCTCAGGCAGCTAGGGAAAGAACCAACTAGGGATAGAGCAGTGCTGGACCTGGTGCTTACTACTAGGGACAGTGTGCAGATGTCACAATGGGCAGTCCCTTGTATCAGTGATCACTGTACAGTGCTATTTAACATAATGACAGGAACAGAGGCATACCACATGAGGGCAAGGGTCCTGGACCTTAGGAGGGTGGATTTTAAAGAAATGGGAAACTGCCTCAGAAACTGCCTCAGGGTGGCAAGGAGGGGTACAGGCAGAGTGGGGAAAATAAGGGAGAGCATAGTAAAGCAATCAACCTCTGCCTGAAGGAAGTGAGTAAAAGCAGAAGTAAAAAGAGACCATTATGGTTTTCTAAGGAAGTGGCAAGGGTGGTGAAGGAAAAAAGTGTGACATTCAGGAAGTATAAGGAAACACAGCGGGAGGAGAAAAGGGAAGTACACCAAGTAAAACAGAAGGAAACAGGCAAGGAAGTGAGGGGATAAAAAGTGCAGACAGAGGAAAGGATCACCAAAGGAGTTGCTAAAGGTGCTAAGACTTTCTTCATATACATAAGCTAGAAGAGGAAAGCAAGGGGTGGGATAGTGAGGATTTGAAGGGCAAAAGGGCAGACTGCATAGAAGATGACCAAGGAAAAGCTGACATCCTAAATGGGTACTTCTGCTCAGTCTTGGAGGGAGGGAAGGAAGGCAGACCATCTGGGAGTAGCAGGAATACGGGTGGGGGGTGGACACAAGTCCATTTTCAGAGGAAAGTGTCTGGAATGGACTTGCAGCTCTGAAGGTGGACAAGGCTATAGGGTAGGATGTGATATACTAAAGGGTACGAAAATAACTCGGGGTGGGGTTGCTAGCTTCCCAACTGTTGACTTTACTCAACAGCTCTCCGGAAACAGGGATGGTTCTGGAGTACCCTGAGAAGGGCTGATATGGTTCCTCTAGAAATGTGTGACAGCAGGAAGAAGGCTAACAACTATAGGCAATGGAAACATAGACAAAGTATGACAGAGAAAGACCAATGATCCATCCAGTCTGCCCGAGTTCCTTATTTAGACAGGGGACCTTCTTTCCTTCCAGTGCCCTAGCCCTTCCCTGCCTCTCCCCATTCTCATCCCAGTTTCTGCAGCCCCAAACAAATACTATACCCTTCATTCTGTCCCAATCATGCTTGAAACCACCAAAGGTTTTTGTACATAGCACTTCAGTTGGTAGACTGTTCCAGGGTTCCGCCATCCTTTCTGCAAAATAATACTTCCTTATGTCCCTCCTGATCCTCCCTCCTGTTTGTTTCCACTCATGTCCATGTGACCACAAGCTATTAATAAAGCTAAATAGTTCCCTGCAGTTCACTTTGTTAATTTCGTGTAGGAACTTGAAGGTCTCTGTCATATCTTCCCCTTTCCTTTCTGGTCTCCAGTGAGTACATGTTCAGGAACTTGAGGCACTCCTTGTAGGACCTGTTCTTTGACCCTGAATAATTTTTGTCATCTGCACTGCACCATCTGTAGCCTATTCCTATTTTTCCTGAGGTGAGGACTGCAGAACTGGGTGCAGTACTCCAGCTTTGGAGTCACTAAGGATCTATATAAAAGAAGGATTGCCTCTTCTCCTCTGCTATATATACCCCTCCCAGTACAACCCAGCATCCCACTAGCTTTGCTATATGACTTGTTGCACTGACTCAATTGTTTAAGGAGTCACTGATGATAACTCCAAGGTCCTGTTCCTCAATTGTTGTGCTAAGTCTCATCCCACCCCACCAAGTACTCTGTCCTGGAATTCTTGTTCCCAATGTGCATTACCTTGCATTTCTTGGAACTGAAGTTCAACTGCCAAACCTTAGACCATCCCTTTAGTTTTTGTATATTCCAGTGCATGCCTCTTATTCCCTCATCACTATCCACCTTTCCACAGAGCTTAAAGTTATCTGTGAAGAGACACAATCTGCCCTGGATTCCCTCACCAATCTCACCAATGAACATATTAAAGCAGACAGGACCCTGGGCAGATCCCTGTGGTACCCTGCTTGGGACCTCCCTCTCTTCTGATTTGACCTTATTGAGCACAGCCCTCTGCTACTTCCTCTTTAGCCAGTTACATGACTGGTTTACTGTGAACTTAGCTACACCCAGATCCTCCATCTTCTTCAGCAAGCATCTGTGAGGCAGCGAGTCAAAAGCCTTGCTGAAGTTGAAGTAGAGCAAATCCACAGTGTGGCCCCTGTCTAATTTACTTGTCACCCAGTCAAAGAAATCTGTCAGGTTAGTCTGACAAGACCTTCCTGCCATGGGATCTTGGTGTCAAATCTACTTTTTTTCACCCCGCAAAATTGAAGGTGGTGCTGGATGGGGTTAGGCATGTGTATGACACCCCAAAATTGGAAAGGAGAGACTTAAAAGGAAAACTTAATAATTCTGAGTAACCTAGGAGCACTTAATTTCTTCTTTAACTAAGTATATAAGGGTCTAAACTGATTTATGTAATAAGTAAGTAAGGTACCGGGGCGGAGATCACAAATAAAACTAGACTAGCCAGTCTAGTGATTGGCATGGATTTAAGTGTCAATTTTTTATGTTTTCTGTGATTTTTGAGTGAGAGGGGTTTCTTCCTTCATTTTACTAATTCCAACTCCTCAAGGTTTCTTTTTTTGCTACTGTGTGATCATGTTTTATTTACAGGTTTGTTCTCCAAGAAAAAGACACTTACTGTTTATTCCCTGACCATATAAATGTCAGGTTTATTTAATTTGTGTTGTGCCACCTTTAATGTAAATGGAATGCATACTCCAATCAAGAGAGCAATAGGACTGAATTATATAAATCTATGGCGGTTTGAATAGCTTTACAAGAAACCCACTTAGATAATAGAGGTTACAAAAATAAAACAAAAATAGATGGCCAGGATTTTCTATTCTTCTGAGACCAGAAAGAGAGTGGGTATATTATTAATATTTAAGAAAATTCCAGGTCTTATCATTTTGGATAGTTTTTCAGATAATCAAGGGCATATAATTATGGTAAAAGCTAAACTATACAACCAGATTTTTACCTTTGCCTCTGTATATGACCCCTTTGTGGGCTACAAGGAATTTCTGTCAGAAATTACACAGGGCCTAATACAGTTACAAGCTGATAGAACCATTTTAATGGGCAATTTCAATGCCCTTTTAAACCCTGAGCAAAACAGAAATTCTAAAATACCTTTCTTTAATAGGTCACATACCAAACTATTAAAACATTTCTTAATTCAACATGATTTAATAGATGCCTGTAAAACACTTTATCCTACAAGTTTAGAATACACTCATTATGATAAAAAAAATGAAAGAATGAAAGATTCTCTAGAATCAATTATATAATGGTTTCAAAGATACTAATCAGAGAAATTGATCAGATAGAAAATAAACCACAAATACTATCTGATCATGCATTAATTATAGCCACTATAACATTATTAGACTTCAATAGGAAAAAATCTTTCTCATGGAGACTAAGCAATGATATCCTAGGGGAACCTGAACTACAAGAGAAAATTAAAAAAGGCATTGAAGAATTTGGGGAGTTTAATTGGTTGCCCGACAAAGCCATTTCATCTCTGTGGGACCGATTCAAAGCAGTTATTAGAGGAATAATAGTGTCCTATCAGGCATATAAATACAAATGTTTAAAGCAAAAATAGCAAGAACTTGATCAAAAGATTAAGGAGTTGGATCAGAAAATTTAAATTGACCATGATAAATATTATAAAGAATGACCCAAAGTTAGTTCAGAAAAAATGAACTCAACAACAGAGAGGTTTCTCAAAATAGTAAAAAATTAAAACAACTAAGATACAATCAAGGGATAAAACTGGTAAATTACTAGCAGCTCAGCTAAAAAAAAAAAAACAAAGGGACAGGAATTTAATTATAGTTTTAGTGGATAGTGGTGGCAGGCAAGTGTACAGTGATGAAGAGATTGGATTGCTTATAATTATGGAATACAAGCAAATGTACCAACAAAACTTTAACACCAACGAAGACGTAATAAATAATTATCTTAAAGTTAGCAATCTACCTAAAATTCTATGTGATGACACTATTTTCACTTTACACAAGGTCTTAGACACAAATAAAGCCTTGCCAAAAACACCAACCCCCCCCCCCCCGGGTTGGTTGGCCTGTCATCAGAGTTTTACTAGTGTTTTAACAAGCAATTAGTCCCATATTTGTTGTAAATTCTAAACAAAATTAGGACCACTCCTTTACTGATTCCCACTAAAATGCTGGAATCTAAGGCAATCTTATTATTAAAAGAAGGGAAAGACCCCAAGAAAGTAACCGGCTACCAGCCAATAGCATTGTTAAATACTGATTATAAATGAACAACAAAAGTTATAATAAACAGGATAAAAGGAAATCTACATAAAGTAACCAACCCTGAACAGCTTGATTTTATTCAAGGCCATACCATTTTTCAGGCCACTAGATTTATACAGGTAATGATGCAGGTAATTAAGAACCAGAATCTACCATACCATTTAGTTGCAGTGGACACAACTAAAGCTGTTGACACCTTAAATAGAGACTTCATGTTTGCATGTCTAAAAGAATTTGGTCTCTCTGAATCTCTGAGGATGATGATCAGGAAAAGTTATACCAAAGCTATGGTTAGATTCTCGGTAAATAATTATATTACTGAACAAATGGTTATGTGTAATGGTGTAAGGCAGGGTTGTCCCTTGTCGCTAATATGATATATATATTATCTTTGGAACCATTTCTAAACCATATCAATCAAAATAATAGGATGCAGGGGGTCCAGCATCTAGGCATAAATAGAAAAATAAATATATTTGCAGATTATATTTAATTTTATTTCAAAAATATTAATTTAGTGATGCCAGCTCTACTGGAAGAATTAAAAATATATTCTCATGTTTCAGGATACTGTCTAAATAGGGACAAATCTGTAATAATGGCAGTAAATGTACCTTAATTTCCATTTTAATAATGAAATTAAATTGGACTTTCAAATTAGTAACAGTTTCAAGCATTTAGGAATAACCATTTGTAGCAATCAAGACAAATTGATAAGGATGAACTATAATATAGCAAAAGAGAAAGATCAAGGCCTGCTGGATAATTGGATAAACGTTCCTTATCTTTAGCAGGCCGCATTGAAACAATTAAAATGACGGCTATGCCACACTTACTTTACATTATTCAGGCTGTTATAGGGTGCCCTGGTCCTGGTTGGTATGACTCTATCAGATGGACTTTTAAAAAATATTTATGGAGAGGAGGAAAACCTTGAATTCCATTGAACCAGTTAATTGCACCCAAGAAAGCAAGAGGTTACAGTTGCCCAGACCTTCTTAACTATGAAACAGCTTATCAAATTAAGTTGTGGTGAGAATTAGCCTTTGGGCTCCCCTCAACAGATTTTGTTGATCACCTTTTTTGGAAAAATAAGGATAAAACAGGGCAGAATTAATTAATATGGGATTTTATGTTTGGGATGAAAACTCCAGTACTCGTCTGAGCCATTGGTAGTAAAATTAAAAGGGAAATACAAAGGTTAAAAATGAAGCAATCACTCCCTTGGTTAATATTCAGAATAGATCAGATAGATGTTCCTAGGACTGCATGGAATTCTAAGATTATAAATATATTAAATAATATACAGTAGATATACAAAGATGGTACTAATTAATTACTTTGGTAGGATTTTTTATACCTTTTAATGACTTAAAAATTAAACTTACAAAGGAAACAATTCCATTTTTTATAATATTTGACATTAAAAGGGATTGTTGATAAATTCCATGGCAAAATTCAGATTAATTTAATTAGGAACATCCAAGATAAAATACAACAACTAAAACTGGTTGAATTGTGGGGTAGAAAAATTACTCCAAAATATCAAGAATTTTATAAATATATCTGACAAAGATCCCTGGGGAAAAAAAAACATTTTAAATGCAATGAGGAAGAAGATATACAGTTAACAAACAAACAATGGATAACTTCAAGATCTAGGATCTATAAGGACTATACATATTCAAAAACAGTACTATACAAAAAAGTTTGTTGACCGGGCCTACTTTACCCCTGAGATTCTAGAACATATGTTAAAATCTGTGTCAAATGAATGTTGGCATCAATGTAAAAGTAAACCTAACCTTACTCACTGCATTTGGAGCTGTCCAAAAGTAAATATAATTTGGGCAAAGGCAGCAAAGTGGTTATCTGAAACTATAGGGAAAGAAATTCCAAATGAATTTGAAGTCATGATTTTAAATGACTCAGATGGGTTGAGTTTAAATCCCAAACAGGAAAAAATATCACATATAGGGACTATGGGCCAGATATTCAAAACTTTGCTCCAGGGCTAAATTAGCACTGCCCGGCGGGCAAAGTTAGCCCAGAGCACAAAGCAAGCTATATTAAAAAGGAATAGCCCAGGGCAAACAGCCTCTGAATATAGCATGGGAATGAGGCCGGGCAAACTGGGCTGGGAGTACAGAGCAAATGTAGCCCTGTAATAAGACAGCTCTGAATATAGCAACCAGGAAGTGCAGACCACAATGGCAACACAGTGCACAGTGATGTAAAGGTAGGTAGAGGTGACCTATGTGGCCAATGTGTGGTCCAGAAAATGCATGAACCCAGTACAGCTGCAGGGAGCAGCCTATGAGAAAGTACAGTGTACAATATTCCCCAAACCGTTTGCGTGGAGCTAACGCATTTGCATGGGATTAGCGTGGAGCTAAGCTGTTTGCCTGGTGTTAAACTTTGCCATATTCAAAAGTGACATGCAAATGAGCCTACATAGGTAGTCTCTGGGCAAACAGCCACATTAGCATCTCATTATGTCTTGATTTGCATGCAGTTTGCCCAGCGTTACCACAGGGTCCCACAGCTCCACCTCTATGTCAGTCTGGAAGTACAGGGGCTGGCCAGGTGACCACAGCTCCACCTGTAGGTCAGTCAGGCAGTGCATGATGATAGCTGCAGGCTACATGTGAACAGTACAGCATAGCATAGCATATCGTACCCCAGGGGACAACACAGCATAGGCACAGTTGGTGGTGGTGCTGCATGCAACCGTCACACTGTAGGTCATGCTACAGTGCACAGCAGACACTATAGTAGCAAGGGGGCTGGTAGCGTGAGGGACACAGCAATGCCTATGGTAAGTAGGGCAGTGATGACCAGTGCACTGTACACAGTGACAGACCCAGCTTGCAGGTGATTACTGACAGTGGACAGTACTGTTACGCTGTTGTGTGATCCACAGATGCTGCACCTGTGGCATGGGATGCTCACAGTGACATATACATTGCCGGCTGTGTGTGCTGTGGCATCTGTACAGTTGTGCGATATGTGGCTGGGGGGGCACGTAAGATCTGACAGGCACACAGGTGGTGGGGTATTTCCACTACTGGCCCATGTGCACTGCATGATGTGTCCCAGCCTTTTGGCCACACTGGGCTGTGGTGAGGTCTGGCCACCCGTACACCCTCCCCTCAATGGCCACCATGCCCACAGTGCTGTGTGTGTGTGTGCTGGCATCTGTTGGTCATCACAGACATATGGTCTGCAGGTGTGTGCTGTATGGCCACACTACCATGATGTCCACTGTGGGCCAGATCACCCCTTACTGTCTGTGCTTGGCTGGGACTGGTGGCAGCTGTTGGCATCATGGTGGTGCCATCAGTGAGCAGCATGTGTCCTCCATGTCTGGCATTTTGTAAGTGTCATATTCATATGTTAGGGTCGCGCAAGCCACACAAATGCCACGCAAACACTGCGCAAAGCAACAATGTCACACAATGCTGTTTACTCAGGGTTAAGACCAGCTTTTCCTGGGTGGTAATTTGTACCGCACTAAGGGTCACGCTAAGTAGCACTAAACACCTTAGTGCGGCACTAGTCACTGAATATCTCATAGCACCTTTATTCATGTTCACTTTGCCCCTTGCATATAATTATCGTTTGCTCGGCGCTACTGCAGTTTGCACTCGCTATTTGGCCTTTTGAATACGGCAGACCCACGCTAATCCCACGCTAAACCCATACAAACGGTTTGTGCACCATGCAAAGCTTTGAATATCTGGGCCTATGTGTACTAAAAGATATATTCTGGGCAATTGGAATGCACAAGAGATTGAAGCACTATCAAAAGATAAATGGTGGTACCAGCTAAAAGAATCTTTAATACTTGAGAACCTGTTTATGAATGTTGCTAAGAATACTCTGGAGAACATTAATTTGAGAGAACATTTTATACCTATGTGGGAGTTGGATTAATCTTGCAATTAATTTTGGGGGAAAAGAGAGTATAAGTATGAGCCTACTATTTTACTTCTTTTTATATTTTTCTTTTGTTGGATATTTTTGCTGTTATAAGATTTTATGTAAAGGAATCATTAATGCTATTATATTTATACTCATGCCATTATTATTGAAACACAATAGATAAAGAAGGGCCTCTCTTCCATGAATCTATGCTGTTTACTAACCTGGAGCCCATTATTCTCCAAGTAATCCTCAAGGTTCTCTTTGTCCAGTGGCTCCATCAGCTTCTGGACAATAGAGGTAAGATTGACAGGTCCGTAGTTCGCTGCTTGGTCATTGCCCCCCGCCATGAAGCAGAACCATATTCATCACCCTGCAATCCTTTGGAACCAACCCTGTTCCCAGGGAACTGTTGACTAGATCTAACAGGGGTTCAGCCAGCTCCACTGCCAGTTCCCTCAGCAACTTCAGATGCAACCCATCAGGTCCTGCGGTCTTATTGTTGTTTAGGGCTACCAGCCCTTTTTTGAGGACCCTTTCACTTGTAAATGTTGGCTGCCTTATCTCCTGGACCGCCTTAGTGGTAACCTTGATGCTTTTCTCTGGCAAGGGCCCACCATTCTCCATAGTCAAAACGGAGCAAAAGTATTCATTGAGGATAGCAACCTTTTGCCCATTCTTCTTCATCACTTTACACTCCTTATCTAGCCTTATAATTTCCCCTCATTTCTTCCTTTTTTCCCTAGTCAGCTGAGAACTGATTTTTTCTGTTTCTCCGCTCTTGACCCCTTCCAGAGTTTGCAACTCTGTGTATATTTTTGCTTCCCTAACTGTCTTCTTTGCATCTCTATTTTTCAGTAAATATTCTCCCAATTTTTTCTCCCCCTGCTTTTCTTTATTCTTGTGGAAAACCTTTTTCTTGGTCCTCACTACTTTCCTGACCCTTGCCGAGAACCATAATAGTCTCTTGAACCTGTTCTTTATGGTTACCATTCTCATGGGTAAGGTAGATGCTTTGAGAATGGACCCTTTAATTGCCTCCATCTCTCTTCTACCCCACTTATGATGTCCACCCTGGCTAATGTTTCCCTGACCAGCTCCTTCAGCCTATTGAAGTCTGTCCTTCTAAAATCAAGGACGTCAGCATCGGAATGGGGTTGTCCAGATCAAAGGACTAATTCAAACAAAATGGTGTAATGGTCATTGTTCCCCAATGGCTGCCTATTCTCACAACTCCTACCACCTCTATGTTAGTGAGCACCACCAGTAGACAGCCCTGGAAGGCTCCCAACAAGACCTGACTTCTGGTGCTAATGGCAGCTAGAACATCCCAATCAATGTTGGTAAGTTTCAATGTGAAAAAGTGCAAAATCAAGCACTTGGTGTATAGAAACCCAGGGCTGGAGAACAGAATGAGGGGAGTGGTACTGGGGACAACCGAACAGCAAAGAAACCTGGATGTTACCATATCTGATGACCTAAAGGTGGCCAAACAGTGTGACAAGGCAATGTGGAGAGCCAGTGGGATGCTAGGGTGCATAGGGAGGGGTATAACCAGCAGAAAGAGGGAGCTGATGGTACCTCTGTATAAATCTCTGGTGAGACCCCACCTAGAGTACTGTGTCCAGTTGTGGAGTCCTCATCTATGGAAGGACATAGACAGAGTAGAGGCAGTCCAGAGAATAGTGACTAAAATGGTGTGGGGTCTGCATCAAAAGCCCTATGAGAAGAGGCTGAAGTACCTCAATATATATACTTTGCAGGAAAGAAGGGAGAGGGACATGATAGAGACTTTCAGATACTGCAAGGATATAAATAAGGTTCAAGAGGGAAGTATTTTTCAGAGAAAAGGATGCTCAAGAACAAGGGGTCATGCTATGAAGCTGGAGTGGGGTAGACTCAGGGTAAATGTAAGGAAGCACTTCTTCACAGAGAGGGTGGTAGATGCCTGGAACAGCCTCCCTGATGCAGTGCTGGGAGAGAATACTGTAATGGGATTTTAGAAGGCATGGAATAGATATAAGGGAACTTCAGAGGTCAGAAAAAGGGGGGTGTAAAGCCAGAGATTAAGTAGGATCTACAGTGTGACTGTGGATAGGGAAAATGGGTATACTAGGTGGGACAAGAGGTCTTTATCTGCCATCAAATTCTATGTTTCTATGATGACTGACAGATTCAGATCATCCAACACCACTACTTCCCCCTTTTTTTTTTCTCTAAGGTTCCTTGGGATTTTGAGATTTTATAATCTAGCTATTGTAAGTCTTTTAGGTATACCGTGTTGTTTGTATATTGTGGTGTTTGTATTTATATGTATTTAACATGGAACTTATTTGTATGTAATTAGTTAGGAATTTACACAGGTCTGTTTTGTAAACTGGATTATGTCCAAATGACATGTATTACCTATATAAAAATACATTTTACTTACTTACCTACCTACCTTTGCCACCCATCTTTCAAGTTCTTCTCTGATAAGCTCTCTGTCCCTTTTTTCCCTTTGCCCCAGAGCTCTATATACCACATAAGCACAGTTTCTTGCCTGATGTTGTGAGTTTCACCTACAGTGACTCTGTCTCCCCTTACAATCCATGATGCGCCCATCTTTCACAACATTGATGCCGTCCTTGACAAAAATGGCTACTCCTCCCCCTCTTCCTGTTCCTCAATCCCTCCTGAACAATGAGTACCCAGGAACCATCAGTTTCAAGTCATTATTTCCCAAAGCCCACTTTTCTGTGATGGCTACAAGGTCTGCCTCAGTGTCCACCATCTGCACCTGGAGCTCGCTGATCTTCTTACCTAGGCTCCTGGTGTTAAGTCATTCCCCATTCCATTTGACTCCCTGAACCTACTTTGCTACTACCCTTGTGATTTCCTTGCCCTTTCATGTTTTTCCTGGTGGTTGCATATTTTGTGTTCCCCCTTTTTAATGTCCCTTTACTTAGATTGGTTTGTGCCACAACTCTCTTTGTACCCACTGTGCTGCTACAAGCCCCCAGATGTGGGGAGTACTAGCTAGGATCCCTTTCCTTTAACCTGCTCAAGGATAGAGAACATTTTGAATCCAGTGAGCTGCTAGACCACAGACAGCATGGATTCATGGATTTGCCAAACAAATCTGATCAATTACTTTGATTGGGTGACCAGGAAAATATATCAAGGGAGGGCAGTGGATGTGGCCTATCTTGACTTTATGATGACCTTCAACACTGCTGTACTAGAGGTTGATAAACCAAGCAGTGTAGGGGTGGGATCCAAAGTGGTGAACTGGTTTTGAAACTGATTAATGGACAGCAGACAGAGGCTGGTGGTTAAAGGCACTCACTCTTATAATGCGACAGTGACTGGTGAGGTACCACAGGGCTTAGTACTGGGACCAGTTCTCTTCAATGTCTTCATAGGGGACATAGCAGGAGAACTGGAAGGGAATGTGTGCCTTTTTGCAGCTGATGCAAAAATCTGTAGCAGGGTGGTCACTCAGGAGGGGGTGGAGAGAATGCATAGGGAATCAAGGGAAACTTAGGGAGTGGACAAAAGCATGGCAGTTGGGGTTCAATTCCAAAAAACTGCAAAATTATGCACCTGGGGCATTGTAACCCAGGAGCTGAGTAGAATGTGTGGGTATTGATAGTCACTAAACAGGAAAGGGACCTTGGGATTATCATATCTGAGAACTTCAAGGTGGCAGGGCAGTGTGACAGAGCAATTGATAGGGCTAGTGGGATGCTGGGGTGCATATGGAGGGGTATCTCCGGTAGAAGGGGAGTAGAGGCTGTTGCCATTGCATCACACACTGGTGAGACCCCCCATGGGATACAATCATGTACATTGTTGTAGACCACATCTCAGAAAGGACATAAACAGAGTGGAGGTAGTCCAGAGGAGAGCAACTAAACTGGTGCAAAGTTTGCTCAAGAAGCCCTAAGAGGATAGACTGAGCGATCTCTATATGTACACCCTGGAAGAGATGAGAGAGAAGTGACATGATAGAGACCTGCAAATACCTTACAGGAGTGAGCAGGGTGCAAGGGGGTCTCTTTCAAATGAGAAAGAGCACCAGGCCCAGGGGCATGCAATGAAGATGGGGTAGGGGTTCAAGATAGATATGAGGAAATACTTCTTCATTGAATGGGTGATAGATATGTGGAACAAACTGCCAGCAGAAAGTGGCGCAGGTTAAAACAGTGGGAGACAACGGGATGCATGGGATAGACATAGGGGTATATTAGAAATGAAGCAGACAGGCAAGAGGGTCATCAGAGATCAGATAAGGTCTGTAGAGGCAGATTCGGCAGGAAACATCTGTGAAGACTGAGTGGGCCAAGTGGGCCTTTTCTGCCAACAAATTTTATGTTTCCATGTTTTTTGTCTTTCCTTTGAGTGCTAAATATGTTTCAGATTCTGGCATAAATATATGCCTGCAACATTTTAAGGGTTAGAAAGTGTGCAATACATTTTATGTCTGACCGCCAACACCTCTAGGACAGTCGTGAGCTTTCCAGACTTGTTTGATACTAATGTAATCTGCTAACTGAGTGACTGGTCATCAGCAGGGCATATTTTTCTAGCAACCCCAAAGACAGATAAGGCACCAAGGCCAGACGGGATGGCATGCATCTGTGGGTACTCATGGAATTGGCAATGGAATTAACTGAACTCCTGGTAGGGCTATTCAATAGCTCTACTGAGATAGGGGTAGTTCCAAAAGACTGGTGGGTAGTGGACATAGTCCTGCTTATGGGGGGGGGGCAAACAGGTAACTACAGACCTGTCAATCTCTATTGTGGGTAAACTAATGGAGTCACTAGTCAAAGACAACCTTGTGGACTACCTGGAGAACAATGGAATCCATGATAGTAAACAGCTCAGGTTCATGGCTGGGAGGTCTTGTCAGCCTGATAGTATTCTTTGACTGGTAACAAGGGTAGTGGATAAGGGCACCACTGTGGATTTACTCTACTTCAGTTTCCACAGGGCTTTTGACTGGGCGCCTCACAGAAAGTTGCTGAAGAACTTACAGGATCTGACAGCAGCAAAGGATACAGTTAGATGGGTGAGAAATTGGTTGGAAGAGAAACAGGGGTTCTGGTTAACGGAGTCAAATCAGAAGAGAGGGAGGTCACCATTGAGAATGAGATCACCAATGTGGTGCCACAAAGATCAATCCTGGGTCCAGTCCTTTTCAATATGTTCATTAGTGACATGGAAGAAGGAATCCAGGGCAAGATGTTTTTCATTGACGATTACACTAAGTTCTGTGGCAGGGAAGATAGCAAGGAGGGGTTAGTGAAATGCAAAACGACTTGCAAAGGTTAGAAAAGGGCTTTTATGAATTGGTTGCGGAGAGTTATGTGTATGTATGAATATGGGGGTTGTGTGTACTATGTGCGGAGGTGTAGAGATTGTGTGTCCTATGCGGTGAAGTAGGACATTCTGTTTATGCTGCAGTTGTGTGTGTATAGGGGAGTGTATTCGGATGTGGAACAGTCTCCATGAGTACATGTCTGTGTGTCTGGAGGGTACTGTGTGTGGTGCAGAGGGCCGCCATTAAACTGATCCCTCTGATGGAGCAAAGTCCATTATATTTAGTATTGATACTCTGCTGCTTGGCCCTCTTAGACAAAAGTCTGTAACTAGGGAGGACAAAATGGACTTGTACATTTCTGTAAAATTGTCAAACTTGCAAGAACATTCTGTTTTTTTTCTTGCAGAAACATACTGTTCGTAAATCATCATGTTTTCATTAAAATTCTGGATTTCATGCAAGAGTTGCTGTTTTTACATGAAAACCGCTATTTTTTCAGCAAAGCTTCTGATTCAGCCTGAAAATTCAGTGTTTTTATTTGATTTTCTACAGTTTTGCCATTTGCTTAATTCTTCAATATTCATGATAACAGAAATTGTATGAAAACAAAGTGTCCCATGATTTCCACTCAGAAAAAAAATTACTCAGCCCTAAATGTACAGTAACATATTCATCACTACTGCTGGCATTCATTCCCCCACCTCTGCACCTTATCCTCCCCTTCCACACTGAAGCCTCTGATCCATGAATAGACCACCCATATCTGCACCTGCTTCTACACCTTTGCCTTTCATACCCCCTTCCCTTCCTTACTATGTCCCCAGCTACAGTAGCTCTCCCTCACCAGTTCCTCAGTTTCACCCCCTTCCTCGTTCTCACTAATCCAGTCCCCCCTACTGATACCCTCTCACCCCACATAACAAGTCTACTACCCCATAGAAGTTGTAGCCAATAAGTTGTCAGGTTATTTCCATATATTTTTCAATATTTTTAAAGATAGACTCTCTGTTGTCCATACAGCAGTACCATGAGCACACAGGAAATATCCGGATATGTCATTAGTAGTGATGGGAGAACCTCGAAAGGTTCTGAAGTTCTAAAACATTTTGATGAGTAACAAAAGGTTCAGATACTTATCCACACCTTTTAGAATCTTTATGTATCATGTACTATGGTGCCTGTATGTTGAAAAATAGTTTTAAACAGCTTTTAATCCAGATACATATATAAACAAGCATTTGTCAATGCTGAACATTCACTTGCAGGTGTTTGCAGTGGTGTTTGGTACTGGTACTGGCTTCAGATGAGTGAGGAGGCAGCAGTGAGAGTGGCAGATGCCACATGGTGGAAGGTGCGTCATAAATGCAGGAAGGAGCTGCCACTCAGAAAAGCCACTCCCACTGATGCCGCATGATGGAAGGTGCGTCATAAATGCAGGAAGGAGCTGCTACTCAGAAAAGCCACTCCCGCTGATGCCGCATGATGGAAGGTGCGTCATAAATGCAGGAAGGAGCTACTACTCAGAAAAGCCGCTAACTGTGGCCTTAGTGGACTGATGACAGAGAAAGCACCTGGTGGTAGGAGGTGCCAATAAGTAGATCTACACAGCTGCTAATGTAGAAGCCTGCTGGGGAGGGTTAGAGGAGAAAGAACTGGGAAGAGAGTGTGTGCGGGGCAGCAGAAGCCAGTAATAAGTAAAGCCGCATTGCGGCTATTGTAGAAGCGTGGGGGGGGGGTGTGTGTCAGAGGAGCGAGGACTGGAGAGAGAGTGTGGTGGTTGGCAGGACTTTCCAGTAAGTAGAGCCACGCCATGGCTAATGTAGAAACCTGTTGGGGAGGGGGTGTCATAGGAGTGAAGACCAGGGAGAGGGAGTGCGGCAGGCAGCAGTAGCTTCCACAAAAAGTAAAGCTGCACCAAGGCTGTTAATCCTCTGGCACCAGTCCTGTGTTGAGTGACTATGTGAATATGACTGCCAAAGGTTCAAACATAGAAACTGTTGGTAGATAAGGACCACTAGACTCATCCAGTCTGCCTGTAAGCTGTGTACTTGACTATGGCTTGTAACCCTCCCTCAGCTTTATTTCTATGGTTCTCCCGTGCCTGTTCCATGCATGTTTAAATCCAACCACAATGCTTGCTCCCACAACCTCTTGTGGCAGACCGTTGCATGCATCCACCACCCTCTTGATGAAGGAAAACATCCTCACATTCCCTCTTATCCTGCCACTTTCCAATTTCAAGTCATTCCCTCTCATTGTTGTACTCCTCCTCTATTGGAAGATGTCTCTCCCTGCACACTGTTTATACCCTTGAGGTACTTGAATGTCTCTATCATATCTCTGCTCTACCTCCTGTCCTCCATCCAGTACATGCTGAGGTCCCTTAATCTCTGCTTATAAGTTTTGTGGTGCAAGCCTTGTACCATGTTAGTTGCCCTTCTCTGGACCAACTCCAGCCTGTTAATGTCCTTTTCAATGTGCGGCCTCCAAAACTGCATACAGTACTGCATCTGAGGCCCGACCAGGGTCTTATACAATGCCTTCACTATCTTCTTCTTCTTCTGCTGGTGATACCCCTGGCTATGCACCCCAGCATGGCAGTAGCCCTCCCTGCTGCCTTTGTACTCTGTTTTGACATTTTCAGGTCATCTGAAATAATAACCAGCATGTCCCTTTGTTACTTGGTGACTGGCAGCAACCCCACCCCCCCATCCTTTAGCTCTTTCCAGGGTATCTATGCCTCCATCTCTTGCCTTCTGCTAGTGATAGCTCTTTCTATACACTCCAGCATGTCACCCCCACAATTCCTATGGATCTTCCCCAGGATTCCCTATTCTCAGGCACATTATTTTGCACTTCTTTGCATTGAACCTCAGTTGCCAATCCTCAGACCATTTTTCAAGCCTCTCATGGTCCCTCCTTATTTTCCCCACCCCTTCTGCAGTATCCACTCTGTTGCAGATCTTGGTGTCATCTGCAGGCAGACCTTTCCTTGTAGGCCTTCTGCAATGTCACTAATGAAGACATTGAACAGGACTGGTCCCAGGACTTATCCCTTAGGTACCTCATTGGTCACTCCCTTCTCCTCAGATTAGATCCCATTTACCACCACCATCTGCCTTCCTTGCTCCTGCCACCTCTTATAGCACACTATTCTATGTGACCACCACCATCTCAACCCAGTCCAATTTCATATCATGCCCCCTCATTCTTGTACTCCTTCTACACTGGAAGATGTCTGCCTCTGCACCTTGTTTATGCCCTTGAGGTACTTGAACATGTCTTTCATGTCCCCCCACTCCCTTCTTTCCACCAGTGAATACATATTGAGGTCCTTTAATCTCTCCTGATATGTTCTGTGTTGCAAACCATGTACCATCTTGGTTGCCCTTCTGTGGACTGCTGCCACCTTATCAATGTCCTTGCACAGGTGTGGCCTCCAGAACTGCACACAGTACTGTAGGTGAGGCCTCACTAGTGCATTACATAATGGCATTGCCACCTCCCACCTTCTGCTAGTGATACCACTGCCTATGCACCCCAGCATGCCACTGGCCCTCCTTGCAACATTTGTGCTCTGTTTTGACACCTTTAGGCAAGGCCACTGATTTACTGTGATTAAAACAATGAAATTCCATTTTTCAAGACTTCAGATTCTGGAATTGCACCAGTGATTGTTACTCTAATTTCCGGATTTTACCGGGATTCTGCTATCATTCTTTTAGTATGTGCATAAATAATCAGAATTAAAGAAGGCTTAATATACAGAGCATTAAATAAAGCAAAGTGAAAATAGTACAGGAAGGAATTAAAAGAAAACACAAGTTTTGTGATTTACTGATCTGATATATAATGCCAGATTCCATGAAATCTTTGTTTTTACCGGTCTTCAGGCAGCCCTAATTCCGGAATTTTACCAGATTTTCTGGTAAAAAATGAAAAACAGTGGCCGTGCCTTTAGGTCATCAGAACTGATAGCTCCTAGGTCCCTTTCTTCCTTGGTGATCGTCAGCTCCCCCCGCCCCATCATGTTGCTCTCCCCAGGGTTCCCTCTTCCCAGTTGCATTATTTTGTGCTTCTTGGCACTGAACCTCGGTTGTCACTCCTCAGACCATTTTTCAAGCCTCTCCATGTCCCTGCTGATTTTCTCCACCCCTTCTGGAGTATTCACTCTGATACAGATGTTGGTGTCATCTGCAAACAGGCAGACCTTTCCTTTTAACCCTTCCACAATGTCTGTAATGAAAACATTGAACAGAACTGATCCCAGGACTGATTCCTGAGGTACCCCACTGGTAACCCCCATAATGCCAGATTGGATCCCATTACCACCACCCTCTGCCTCCTGTTCATCAGCTAGTTTCTAACCCAGTTTATCAGCTTGTGCCCTGTGGCCAGACTACCCATCTTGTTTATCAGCCTTCTATGTTGAGCGGTGCCGAAGGCTTTCCTGAGATCAAGGTAGGTGACATCCACCACTGCTCCCTCATTTACTTCCTTAATGAGGCATTATGGTTTGCAACCCTAACACCCCACACCCACCCCTACCTTCCAGAGCCTGACAGGCATTGGGGGTATACCTTTGGGTCACTGACCATAATGCTCACACCATTCCACCCCTACCCCCACCCTGCAAACACTGACAGGCATTGCGATGTTCCTTGGGGTCTTTGGCTCTAATGCTCACCCCTTTCCATAAAGAAATAAGCTGAGGTGGGTGCAATATAGGAGAATGGAGTGAACGTTAGGGCTGAAGACTCCAAGGCACAGCCCGACAACTGTCACTGTCTGCAGGGAGGGAATGGAATGGCGTGAGCATTATGGCCGACCCTCTGTCTCCTGTCTTTCGGCCAGTTTCTAACCCAGTTTATCAGCTTGTGCCCCATGGCCAGACTACCCATCTTGTTAATTAGCCTTCTGTGTTTGACGGTGTTGAAGGCTTTCCTGAAATCAAGGTAGGTGACGTCCACCGCCCCTTCCTGATTTACCTCCTTAATGAGGCATTAGGGTTTCCAACCCTAATGCCCCACCCCCACTCCCACCCTGCAGAGACTGACAGGCATTGAGGGTGTGCCTTTGGGTCATCGGCCGTAAAGCTTACACCATTCCACCCCAACCCCCACCCTGCAGAGACTGACAGGTGCTGGGGGTGTGCCTTTGGGTCATTGACTGTAATGCTCACACCATTCCACCCCCAACCCCACCCTGCAGACACTGACAGGTATTGCAGTCTGCCTTGGGGTCTTTGGCCTTAATGCTCACCACATTCCATAAGGAAATAGACTGAGATGGGTGCAGTATAGGAGAATGGGGTGAACGTTAGGGCTGAAGATCCCAAGGCACACCCCGAAAACTGTCACTGTCTATGGGGTGGGGGTGGGGGTGGGGGTGGAATGGTGTGAGCATTATGACCGACAACCCCAAGCACACCACCAATGACTGTCAGTCTCTGCAGGGTGGGGAGAGGGAGCTTATGATTGGAAACCCTAACGCCACAGGCATTTGCTGGTATTTTTGCTCTAAATTTTCATTATGGGCTTTTTGGGACACCACCTCATGAACAGTGGCACTATAATTTCATTACTCAATCCCAAAAGATGATTTTGTACACATTTTGGGCAGGATTTGAAAAATAACAGCTGCACTGTTCATGAGGTGGTGTGGAAAAATGGCTATGTTGAAAATTTAGAGTGAAAGTATTGAAAATTACCAAAGTTATGCTCGTGTGTAGGAAAATTTCAATGAACCTACATACAATGACCATTTTTAGGAATTTTTCCACCAAATTTTTAACATGGGCTTTTTGGTACTCTACCTCATGAACACTGGCACTGTTGTTTCCTTAATCAGTCCTGAAAGATGATTTCACACAGTGACTGCTCAATTCTGTGCCACAGGTGCGAAAACAGGTTTCAAGCAGGATGTGAAAAATGACAGTTGTACTGTTCATGAGGTGGTGTAATAAAATGAGTATAATGGAAATTTGGAATGAAAATATTAAAAATTGATAGTTATGTGCCTGCATAGAAACTGCACAATGTACCCCGTACTGTGGCAATTTTTGGGAAATTTTTCACCAAATTTTCCACATGGGCTTTTTGGGACATCACCTTATGAACACTGGCACTGTTGTTTTGTTAATCGGTCCCGAAAGGTGAATCCCCACAGTGACTGAGAAATCACCTTTTTGGACCGAGTAAAGAAATGACTGTGGCAGTGTTCATGAGGTGGGGTCCCAAGAATCCTCTGTTGAAGATTTGGGTCTAAAATTCCTAAAAATGGCTGAGATATCAGCATAAGTTGAAAACCCCATTGACAGCCATTATACAGCGCTTACCTTGATTCCTCAGTTCACTGTTGGTCTTTGAAGAGTGCAGATGTGTACTGCTCCAGAGAAGATCACAGCCACTGACCATGGAGGGTAAGTATAGGGTAAGGGAGGTGCGGGAGGTGGGGGTGCAGAGGGAGGGTCGGCATGGGGGAGGGGACTGGTGAGACGAGTGACTGTTTTCTTTCTTTTCAGGTATTAAAAAAACATTGGGGGACCATTTTCTTTTTTACAGGGAAAGATATAAATAGACTTTGGCAGCAGATAAGAACCGACTGGCCCACCCAATCTGCCCATTTCTAAAAGGGGAAGGGGTAGATATGGGGACAATGGTAATGGGCTCCCTAGTATCCTAGAATATTGGGAGGGTACAGATATGGGAACACTGGGAGTGGGCTCCCCAGTGTCCCAGAATATTGGAGAGTACAGATATTAGGACACTGGGAGTGGGCTACCCAGTGTCCCTCTGTGGTGGCAGGAGAGTTTGTATTACTGACACAGGGATTGGGCACCCCGATGCCGGCTGTAACAGAAAGCTGCACCATGGCTAATGTTGAGGTGGGGGGGCAGAGGAGTGAGGACCGGGATGCAATGTTGCACCACAGCTAATGTTTATGCCTTTGTTGGGGTGGGCAGAGGAGTGAGGACCGAGGACTGGGATACAAAGCCACACCGCAGCTGATGTTTATGCCTTTGGGGGGAGGGGCAGAGGAGCGAGGATTGGGATACAAAGCCATACCATGGCTAATGTTTATGTCGTTGGATGGGGAGAGAAGAACGAGGATGGGGAGAGAGACTACAGCACCCGTAACTCTGGCCATGCACATTAGTGTGAACTCTAATGCGCATGGTCAGAGTTTGGCCTACAGAAAGAAATTAAGCGCTTCCATTGGAGCGGTTAATTTGTTTGAAGTCCAGCACGTGCCACGTCAGCAAAGCTGAACTGTTGTCATGACCAGAGTACCTAGTCATTGGTGTACACTTCCAAGCTCATTGCAGTTGCAGCTGTAATTGGCTTGGCAGTGACACACCTCTCATATCCTCTATTGTCCCAAGACGTTCCTTGCGCAAGAGCAAGTGCATGCAAAAAGGAAATTCCCAGGACTGCTATATATTCAGGTTCATACTGGTGCTCTAACCACTGAGATATAAGAGCTGGTGCCATGCACTGCTAATGCCAATTCAAGAGGTCAGCAAGTTTTTTTAATTTTTATTTATTTAAGTTGGGGAGGTATTGTCAGTCATTAAAAAGCAAAGAGACTATGGGGTTATCATATCATATGACCTTAAAGTAGCAGAGCAGTGTGACAAAGCAATGGGTAGGGACATTACAATTCTGGGATGCAAATCTGGAGGAAGTATCTCTAACAGTGTGAGGGAGAATGTGTTGCCATTATATCACACTGTGGCCCAGATATTCAAAGCTTAGCGTCGGTCGCAAAGCTGTTGCACTGGACTAGCGCTGACTTTGCGCCCGACTGCAATATTTAATAGGACAGTTAGTGCTGGCGCTAGGTGTTAGCACCGATGCTAAACCATAATGTATGCAGGGGAGGGACAGATGGGAGGGGTCCTGAATGCCGCGCACAGCATATTCAAGGTATAGCACCGCTACAGGCATAGTTGCACCTGCAGTGTGGCGCTCATTAACTCCTACAAAAAGCTGCCGGTAATTGTGGCAGTGGTGCCCCATCGTCATGATCTCTGCAACCCCATTCCCTAGCAATGCTGACACCCTGGTAGTCTGGTGGTCCCCACCCCCAGTGACCCCGACCACCGTCACTGTGAAAAGAAGACTATGCCCTGGTGGTCAGTGGTTCCCCAACCAACAGTGATGCTATGCATCCCAATCAACATTCAGGAACGGCGGTGACCATCTCAGCCCTCTCTCACCACCACAGCCCGGCCACCGACTGAGATATGAATGAGCTCATTCATACCTCAGTCGGCCGTCGGATGTGAGAGGAGGGCTGAGCTGGTCACCAGCTCGGTTCTGAATATTGATTGGGATGCACGGGGTGTCACTGCTGGGTGGGGAAACCACTAGACTACCAGGTATAGTCTGCTTTTCTACGGTGGACGGGGGTCAGGATACATGCTGGGGGGTGAAGGAACCACTAGACTACCAGGGAAATGTTTTTTTCTACATGAAATGGGAACAGATATGTACTAGGAGGTGGGGACCACTAGACTACCAGGAAATATTTTTATGCTAATGAAACAGGGGTCAGGTTATGTGCTGGGGTGGGGACCACTAGACTACCAGGTACACTATCACCCTATCATGCCCACGGGGTCGGGATTGTGCGGGGTGGGGTGAGGAGGGGACCACTAGACTACCAGGGTGTCCAACAGGCACACATGACAACAGGGACCATGACGGCAGAGCTGACTGCCTGGCCCAGCCAGTCTGCCCAGTTCCCAATTGAATGGATATGTTGCAAGTCCTATGTAGCCTACAGCCTATGTCCTCCCACCCCCACCAGGCATGCCTTCTGCCTGTCCCATGCATTCATGGGTCCCCCACCTGTGTTCCACCCACACCTGCCATGGGGTGCCTATGTTGTTGTTGGGGGGGCATCTACAAGGGCACATATGGCCAGTGGACATGTGTGTGTCTATATATGTGTGTGTGTGATATGTATATATATATATATAACTATGTGTCACATAGTTATCACTCTCTCCCCGTCTGTGTCTCTCTCTCTCTCTCTCTCTCTCTCTCTCTGTATGTGTATATATATATATATATCCCTTGTGTTGTACTGCTTGCAGTGCTGCATGGGCAGGTTGTCTGCTCAGTTTGTGCCTGCCATCACAAAGTTCCTGCTGCTTCCAGCCTGTACTTCCATGCTGACCAACAGAGGATGCTGTAGGCATGCCTTGACCTGCAGCATCCAGCCTGTACTTCCATTCCTACCAAAAGGTGGAACTGTATGCTTCATGCAGTAGCGCCAGGCAAACTGCATGGTAATGTATGCTAAGCAGCAGTTAATGGGATGCAAATGTACCTGTTTGCCCATGGATTACCTAAGTAGGCTAATTTGCATGGGAGCTTTGAATATGGCTCCCGTTTGCCCCAGGCTAATGTGCTAGCACTGTGCAATTAGGTTAGCCCGAGCAAACTACATGTCCGCATAGCACAGTTCTGCAGTGTGTGGCTTGCATCGTTGTTTGCAGGTGTTGTGGGTCTTCTCTGTGCAATCACACACAATGTTCTCCACCTGCAACACTGGCTTGCTCCAGGGTGTACTGGGCTGCAGTTGCAATATGCACTTCCCTGTTGCTATATTCAGTGCTGTCTTATTCCTGGGCTATGTTTGCCCTGCACTCCAAAACCAGTTTGCCCGGCTTTCTTCACATACTATATTCAGCAGGGTTAGCACCAGGCTATTCCTTTTGAATATGGCAGACGTTTTGGGCCAGGCAATGTTTGCACGCCGGGCAGTGCTACTTTAGGCATGGGGCAAAGTTTTGAATATCTGGGCCTGTATCTCTTACTGGTGAGACCCCACCTGGAGTATTGTGTCCAGTTCTTAAGCCACAAAAAAAAGATACACTGGGCGCCACTGATCTCAAATTAATCTTCTTTCCTGTCCTTGCTTCTCTCTCTCTCTCTCTCTCTCGCCTGCCCCATTTACTGTTCCTTCCTACCATGCCTGAAAAAAAAAGCTATCTGCTTAATTTACTTTTTCATTCTCTGGCTGGCTTTAGAATTTCAGCACCAGCAGGCCATTAGTATTTACAGCCTGCCTGCCAAGTTAACAAACTCAGCTCACTCTTTTCTCTTCCCTCCCCACCCTCTGTTTTCATGCCATAAGTGAAAATAAAAAAATCTTCTGATATCTTTAAAGCTTCAGACTAAGTACACTTAATTCAATCCCCAAATATTTATTTTATAGCTGTTAAGATGCAACATGTCTGGAGGACTCAAAATCAAACTAAGTTTGATTGTAGAGCACAGAGCTGCCCTAGCATTACCAGACTAACAATGGCTCTAATGCCTCCATAGAGGCAGGCCCACACTTGGAAGGGGGCCCACTGGCCCCGGGGCAGCCACTGCCAGCATGCCTTGTGGAAGTTGTGGATTGTTCTTTGGTCTGGCATTACTTTCTTTTTGCACAAAAAGGGGCCTGCCTGCCCTTGTGTGCGCTCACACTGCGTCTGAGTTATCAGTGACATCATGTGATGTGGAGGAGCAGAGCACGTGAGTTGCCTGACTCATACTTTTCCACCACCACAGACATACTACAGCTTGGTCAATGATGAGGCGAGCTCTTGCTTGATGGCATCAAAAAGAATGTCATTCTCCTTGGTCTCGCTCGGACGCTCAGTGGATCTGGCTGCAAGCAAGCACAGAACTATTTGGGTCACAGTCAGGAGTCGGTACAGTTTGGTTCCAGGAGGAGAGTGTCAAGAATCCACTCCTGAGGGCCAGGTGCATTGAGCTCACAGTGCCCAACTCTAAGTGCAGTCTGTGACAGGGGAGAACAGGAATACCCCCAAAGTGTCAGTCTAGAGTGTTCACCGAGTTCACAACTGAACACCCACCGTGAGATTCAAGGGCTTCCTTTCTATTCTGGGTAAGGGCAAAATACAGTCTTAAGTCTGTAGCCTGGTGAGAACTCTCCTAAGTTGCTGTACTGGGGAGGAGGGACCCAGGCGTTACGAGCTCTTTGGGATTTGCCCTTGTAAACCTGATTGTGTCTTCTCCCACTAGCTGTGCAGCACCTAGTTACTCCTTACAGACTACTCCCGAGACCTGTGTATTCGCCCTACTTTAGGCACCTAGATCCCCTTGCAGGGTTCCTAGTCTTTTGTAGCAATGGTGACACCTTGCTTTTACTAGGTTGGTCTCAGAATTGAATAAACCTCTTACCTTTACACACAAAATCAGTCAAAGGCAGCTTTCAAAGCAAACAGCTTTACTAAATTATATTAATAATTATCATACAAAAGATTCAGAAATTTGGTTACAAGATAACAAAACAAAAGTTGGAAAATATACATAAAACAAATGCACTGTAAACTTTTAACTGTCTAGTTTTCTACCTGGTTCATGGATGATCAAAGTCCAGAAAAATAAATGAGTTTGCAAAGACCCAGTTCTCTCTTGCATTCACTGCTCTTTAGTCTGTCTTTGTGGCAGTCTTACTTGGTGTGCAACAGGAAGAGCGTCCCATGGAAAAAGTGTGCAACATGCCCTAATCTGAGGGCTTTAAATACCTTTGGTCTATGCAGTCTGTAACTCTTTGTTGGCCTTATCTTTTTGGGGCCAGCAGGGGTCTCTCTCTTGCTCTGTACAAGATTTTTAAGTGAACCATATTATTGATTAGTTAGATTGTTGTACAGTTCCAATTAGTGTTGTGTGAAATTAAAATATTTTGCCCAGTGAAATATTTTGCATGATCCCCACATTATATTAAATATGTTGCTAGTGCAAAATGTGAAATCCCCCCCCACCCCCAGCGAAATGTGGAATTTTGCCTGTGAAATGCTAATTTCACCACCTGCTGGTGAAATTCTACATTTCAATCAGAGCCAGAGGGAACAACTTTTCCTTGAAAAGTGACTCCTTATCCCTGGTGTCTAGTGGTTTCCTGACTGATTTTCTGGCCCAAATAGAAAGAACTTCACCTCTCCAATCGAGATTGAGCCCCATCCTTCTATTCACATACTCTTCACTAATATTTTCCTGGTTCAGTGGTCTCCCGTCCCGGTCACTGGGGCCTCTTATGACGACTTCACCCCAGAGATCACCGCCCACGTCCAGTGGCCAGCCTGATCATCAGGTCAGAATACATACCCGCCCAGTGCCCGGCTGACTGTCAACCCCCACTGTCTGGTAGCAATCTCCTGCCCTCCTCATTTGTACCCCTCCACAGGCCACCAGCACAGCCCTTCACTCACCTCCAGCTGGCAGCCCAACTGAGCTCTTTTATCAAACAAGCCAGGTGAGCTCTTTTCAGTGAGTGAGCACATGCATGCATGCACATGCTCATTCATTGAAAAGGGCTCACTCCGGCACGTTTGATAAAAAAGCTCAGTCGGGCTGCTGGACAGGAGGTGAGTGGAGGGCTGTGCTGGTGGCTCGTGGAGGGGGTACTTGGTGGGAGGGTGCAGGGTGGAGGATACTGCTACCAGACAGGGTGGGGGTGGGGGGTCCACTAGACACCAGGGCAAGGTTGTGTTGTTTTTTTTAATGACAAGATGAATCTGGCTGCAAGAACACACTTTGGACAACTGGATGGGGATGAATCTCTGGGGGTGCAGTGGGCCATTCTTAATTTGACCGGTGATCAGCCAGGAGGAGGGGCCACTAGACACCAGGGAAATTATTTAATTTGAAATTATGTGGATGGATGGAGGAGATGGGGCTTAATCTCAGTGAGAAGTGGAGATCTTTCTATTTGGGCTGTCAATCAGCCAGGGGGCTGGGACCACTAGACACCAGGGATGTAGATAGAAAAGCACATTTTTTTGTAGTACCCACATGAAATTCCGCATTTTGCACAGACGAAATTCTGGTGAAATGAACAAATTTCGTGAAATATTTAGAGCTGCTAAATTCCTAATTTTGCCAGAATTTCACCAGTGAAACAAAATTTTACTGCATCTCTAGTTCCAATATCCTTCGATCTTCCCTCATCCTTCCATTCTAAATGGAGATTAATTATAACACCTGAAGTGTATTCCCACTAGACTTCCAGTGTAGATATCCCACTCCTTCCTGCCACCTAATAAAATGAAATTATACCAGGACAGTTCCTGGAATCTAATGCACTTTTTCTTTGAAGAGCAAGTTTATGATAGGGGTAGATGTTTTCATCATTCCTGTCACTTTTCCATACCCCTGCCTTTGAAATGTAATTTTTAGCTTCCTGGCAAGTAAGTCTTTCTCAGATCACAGAATATCAATTTCCTCTGCATGTAATCCTTTTAAAAAAAACATGGGCATCTTTTGGCAACCCTTAATTCTGGCCTGTCTGAAACTTTGAAACATAACCAAGTTTCTCTGCATGTAACCCTTTTAAAGAATAAACAAAAATCACAGAAAAAAATATTACAAAAATATATCTGCAATATTACACCACAGTGGCCAAATCACCACAGAGGGGGTTCAAGGAGGAGGTCTTACCTGGTGGGCTTACTGAGTTGGTGGCAAGTGGCAGGCCACAGATTCGGGACAGATGGTCAGGTAAGTAAGTTATCACAATTGCTCCCCATTCACACTTGTAGGTTCTGTTAATTTACTTGAGTCTTAACATATCATTTTGCAATGTGCACACTTTTGAGCACCCACCTGCCACCTCAAACATGCAAGCTGATTCAGTACAGCAGACGTTCTACTGTACTGAACCAGCTCTCATGTTCGAGCAGGCAGGCAGCTGCTCGAATGTGCACACAGTAGTCAGTGCACAGTGCCTGTTTGTGAATGTGCAAAGGGCCTAACTGGCACCTGGCCTCCCCTGGTTGTTTACCCATGCCCCCCCCCCCGTCATGTTGAAATCTGATCTGGTGCCCACCCCTGGTTATCACAGTTCTGAGCATTTTGGTTTCACCCAGTTAATGCTGGTCCTAGCTAGGTAGGTCATCTGAACACCGCCCCTGCCCACCCCACCCCCCATAAAATAAGTGGGCTCACAAAACTTTTAGGCGCTGCCCACAAAAGAACAATCCGACCTGTGCCCAAATTGTTGCTGTTGAATCTGGAATATCTGCTGTGCTATCGCACTGAAGCAGACTGCTTTGGGGGAACCACATGTGTTCCCTGAGCCACAAACCAATCAGTTCTCCAGTTACAGTGCACAAAATTTCCCCCACCTATCAGGCAGCTTGAAACAAGGTGTCCCCCTTTCTACTTCTCTCTCTCTCTCTTTTTGCCTGTTTTCTCTGAACTCTGCTCCTCTGCTAATCTGATGCTCTCTCACACCCCTTCCCACGTGTCATGTAATGGGAAAGGTGCTTCTTTCCACCACGCTCCTGGTAAGATGTCTGCTGCAGGGTCAGGTATTGTACATCTTTTGTGCAACATGGTTAGAGGTAAAAAAACGCAATCAGAACTAATCCAAACTGTAAAAAATGTTCTGAAGCAGCTTGAGTGCCATAAATTCTGCTGGTTTGTGAAGGTTCAACATTTCTCCACTCTGATTTGTCCACCCCTAGTCATTTGCTGTAACTGTACTTGTTTCTGTTCTGTTAAAGAAATGTTGTAAAGGCTTTGATAGTCAAGCGGTGGCTTAAAATAACATTCTAAAAGTTACCCATAGACTTTGAAGGAGCACAACCCCGCGCTGTCCCTGACCCTGGTACAACGTCACAAAACAAATAAGTGCAGGGGCAGGGCTGGCATACCTGGAAGGAATTGGCTGGCAATCTCCTTGGGCCAATTTAACATTCCTTCCCTCACATAGGAAGCAGCAAATAAAATTACAGTTTTTACCTCGACTGACTCATGCAGGGTCAAGAAAAAAAAAAAAGAGCGAGTTTACCAAATCCCACAATGTTAAGACCGATAATCTTGGAACAATCCTTTAAGTAGTAATCTGCCTAGTCTTATGAATTGTACGTAATCATCTGTACAGTACTATGCTTAAATGATAATACTACAGTAGTAGTACAGTATTATATGAGACAATTAGCTGATTGCTGAGTAGATAAAGTAAAAGAGTGAATGCCATGTACTTTATATGTATGAAATAATTAGATTACTATAATAACTGGGGAGTGCTTTCTCCCATAGGAAAACCTGATTATAATTTCCCTGTTATAACCCACTCTGAGCATGCGCACCCACCACTCCTCCAGTCTTCTGTGCCAGCTGGCCGCCATTCCGCACTGCTTTGCATTTCACCGCCAGTTGGAGTTGGAGGTAAGTTAATTTAAAAAAAAAAAAACTTTACAAGGACCAGCTTCTCAAACTTTAACATGAGCCAAGATTTTTAACATGAGCCGCAGGCCACATTCTAAAACCTGACCAAGTCTGTGGCTCCATGGGAATTTCTTTATTTTATATAACTACGGAGGTGAAAACGCTATCCCCAGCAATTATATAAAATTAAGGCTGGGGACGTGTGATAAACTCAAATTTTACTCACACTCTCTGTGTGGGATGTCTTTACAAACCCCTCAAGCTTCAGTCTTGGGATTTATATGGCATCCAACCCCTTCGGGGGGGGGTGTAAAATTCTCATTATAATCCCCTCTCCAGCCATTATTCTATATATATTGCCAAGGATAGTACTACTGTGCTATTTAGAGATGTTGAAGGTTTTACTTCACCAGTGAAGTTCAGGCAAAGTTGTCAAATTCTTCTCCATGAATAACATCACAAAATGCCCACTTCATCACTTTGTCACTTTGCATTGAGTTTCCCTGGGGAAATGGCACCTACTCAGGTAAAGATAAGGTGAAGTTGCTACTTTGCCTTAACTTCAACTTAAATTCACCTGACTTTGCTTGAAGAAGTGCCACTTTGCCTGCCAGAATCTTTGTGAAATCAGCACTTTTCAAATGTGGCAAACTTCAAGAATTATTTCTCAGAGTAAAGTTTGCCAACTTCGGGGGCATGGCATGGACGCTGAATAAGATGGCCATTTGAACTATCAGTGTGACCCATGGCTATCACTATCCGTCCAGTATCATAGGCATCCACAGACCCCCTAACCCCTCCGAGGTGAGTACAAGCCGCTATATAGCCTCACTGCATGAAAGAGTCTGTCAGGTCGTGGCAGGACTCCCGGCTTATTGCTACATAGCGCCAGTTACTGCACGGTCCTAGATGGATGGGATTAGACCCTGAGGCGCCGAGCCAGTGTGATTGCCACGCAGCCAAGACCAATAGGGGCAAGACTAGAATCAATGCCTGGCAGTACAATAGTGGTGGCATAACTGAAGTTTACAGGGGAAGATTAGCTTCGCTTTCACGTCTTGGGCTTAACAACTGGTCTGGGATGGCACTATCTAAAAATCAAACATTAAGCGTATTCATCCATAATAGGGCATATTTAAATCAAGCCTCCATCATCATCTCACGGCCTCCAGCTCATGTGACGGCCACCCCTAACTTCCCCCTTCCCCATTGAGATCAACCGCCCACCTCTGATGTTCTTTGACAATGCCGTGAGCTGCTCTAGTCTCTTTTTTGGCTGCCACCCCCCTATCCTCTCACCCTTCCTCCCTGATTTCTTCTAGGTTTCTGAAATGATTCTTTGTATGCATTATTCGTGTATCCTATTTACCGTGATGCTGCACCTGAACTGATGAATATGGTTGTATGCTCTCTTTAATGTTGTATGCCCTTGTTTAACATGTTTAACATGTATGTACTCTCCTGACGTGGAACCTTTGTAAAACAGCCTTGGCTCAAAGGTAATTGTAATCCTAGATCTAAATAAACAAAAAAAGCCTTGAGACCCCTCCCGCAGAAACCACGGCCTCACCAGTGGATGTCAGCGCCTTGTTGCAGCACATCACTACAATGCTAGAAACTCTACTTAACCGAGTGGACAGCATATCTGACACCCTGTCTGGTACAGTCGCAGAGGTACGGGTGCTGAACGATAGACTTAATGTAGCTGAACAGTGAGCAGATGGGTTAGAAACTGGACAAAATAAAATACTACAAAAGCTATGGGAACATGAAGAAAGGCTGGCTATACTGTGGAGGCGTGCGGAGGACCAAGAGAACCGGGGGAGATGCAACAACATTAGAATTCTGGGAATCCCCGAGGGCTCAGAGGTCGGAATACAGAAATGTTTTTGAATACAGAAATACCTAAAATGCTTGGGGACTGGTGGCAAGGCCAAATTGAAGTCACGAGAGCACACCACACACCCAGTGGCCCCCGCTGTCAGGATGCATCCCCCCAACCTATCATCGTCTACCTACTGCAATACGCCACCAAGGAAAGAATACTGCGGGCAGCTCGTGATAGGGGCAAGTTAACATGGCAAGGTGCTAAAATATCTATATTTAGAGACTTTTCAGCCAAAGTTGCTGGTCGTCGGAAAGCATTCATTCCCATAAAGAAACTGCTGGCAGCACATGGTTTCAAGTATGGATTCAGGAACCTAACCTACCTTTATGTTTCCAGAGATGGCAGAGATATTGTTGCCGAAACACCATGGGATATTGAAAATTGGGCCTCTAAACACTGGCCCCAGATCCCTTTGAGTGCTGTGGCTCCTAGGAGGCTATGGACACCAGGACCCAAAATGAAGGAAAGGCAGAACCAAAGTGCAGGAGATGGTTTCAGGGAGGATCACAATGCTAATCGGACTGTGCATCGGTCATATGACCCCCCCCCAGGTCTCCTGAGCACCAGAACTCAATGGGGAAGCATAACAACACCATAAATCTGATTCCGAGGGGGCCAACAGCCTCATCTACTCCCTCTTTACCTCAGCGAGGTGCTCACCAGATGAACCACATACGGCAATGCTCAGCCAGTGAACATGGATCTCTGACTAAAGACCCAGGAACGGCGCCACCTGCAAAACTAACCAAAGAGGTCCCTTTTAGCCTGGCACAACCCGAGCAGCAAGAAATACCAGACAAACTCTTTATGGAAGTAGCGGATCATACCACATCATGGGCAGATGATCCCCCAGATCTGACTGAATGCCAGGACTTCTCCAATACTCCTGTAAAACCGGGACTGTTACCTTTGCAGAAGCGCTATCTCAGAACTCCACCACTTGTGCAGCTCCCAATGATTGAAATGACATGTCTGTATAATTTTCTGTAATGTTTTTCTTCTCATGGGACACCCCTTAGTTTTTCTGCCAGTAGATGGGTACAAGAAAGTAACCATGGTGGGTCCCCCCCCCCATCTCCTCTTCACCCACTGTGAGGCTGTAGCCTAGGGTGATTTGGGAGATATACAATTTTTTAACTCTAACACTTTACCTAAGGCATGCATATATGGGGCACATCTTTAAAACTCTTCTCTAGACCTCGACTGGAAAAGTGATTTCCCCTCCAATGGAGTGAGCTACTGGTGGAGTGTCCAAAGTGTCCAATATAAGGCCACTCGATGCTTTGGCTATGGATAAGGCCCAGAGTATAGACTAGTAGAGCTCTTCTTCCCGGTACCATCCGGTGACTACAGCAGCAAAACTAATTTCCCCCCCTGCAACAACACACAGGTTTGCTGGGTAATCTGCCCCTCCGCCATCTCTGGATACCAGTTTTTTTTTCCTTACTATGTTGTGATGTTGTGATAGCTGGGGTGAATGCTGTAGGCAACTTTACCAGTTCAGACTTCACTAACCTGACACTCCCCACAAGGTGAACTGTCAGCATGGCTGAGTGCTCCTCCTCAACAAAGTTGAGGGGTGGAATCTCGTGCATACACCAATTCACCATTAGCTGTGTGCCTAATTGAATTGTTTTGTGTTTAGTAATTATTAGCTGTTTAAGAATTTCTCTTTCTCCCCCCAGTAGGGCTAAGTTTAGCATTATATCTTAGCTGTTGCAAGGCACGTTAGTAACATAAGTAGAGTTTTAATATTGTTGTTGTTACTCTTAATACAGGGTTCTTTTCCTTTTGGCATAATACCAGTGAACTGAGTACTCTCTCTCTACCTACACATCTCATCTTTTCTTCTGTCTCACGAAATCTATCTGCTCCTGCCTCCCTATCTCTACTGGAACCAAGTGGTGAGTACTTATATACATTGTAAACATGGGATCCAGATTGCAGAATGTAGGGATCAAGCTCCTATCCTGGAACGTAAAGGGGTTAAACCACCCGGTCAAGCGGTCCATGGTCCTCAGGCACCTACACTCCTTGCAGGCAGATATTGCACTTATCCAGGAGACACATCTCACTGCAAGAACTGTATCGTGGCTGAAAAAGGCCTGAGTAGGTAGTGTAATAGTGAGCTCAGCAACAACCAAATCCAAGGATGTGGCCATCCTAATTAGGAAATCATGCTCATGGAGACAAGAACAAGTAGTAGCGGATACACAAGGGAGATGGTTAACGGTCCGGTTTTCATACCCAGGGGGTCGTGCGGTGGTAGCTAATATATATGGCCCCAATACAGACAATCCAGGAACAATACTTGATCTCAATCAAGCCATAGAATCCTTGGTGGGGGAGTACCCGAAGATCCGAATCCTAGTTGGAGGAGACTTTAACCTTGCACTAGACATCTTTCTGGACAAATCCAAACTGACCCCACAAGAGCATCCCAAAATGCTGTCAGCCCTGAAAGGAATTTTTACGAAATGGGGAATGTCTGACATGTGGCGTAGAGACCACCCATCTGGGCAGGACTACTCCTTCTTTTCAACGGTCCACTCAACATACAGTCGGATTGATTTTTGGCTTGCCAATTCAGTTGCAGCCAGAGACATAACATCTACCAAAATTCATGATATTCTGGTGTCTGACCATGCTCTGGTCTCATGTGTATACACCCCCTTCGGACAAAGCGGGTCAAGCACGCGATGGCGCTGCAACCCACTACTTCTCAAAGATCTCAACTTTAAATCTATGATACATGAAGCTGCCAAAGAGTACTTCTTTTTGAACCATGCTACAGACACCTCTGCTGCCACAGTATGGGAGGCCTTCAAGGTGGTCCTATGAGGGCATATCATTGCACACACCACCGAACAAAATAAGCTAAGGAAGCAAACCTTAAATTCTTTACAAGTACAACTCACCCCCCTGGAAGCCAGATTCAAGGCATCCACTGCAAGCACACCCAACTGTGTACTCCTCCGACAGATTGTCAGACTTAAGTACCGCATAAATACCATACTGCAACAAAAGGCGGAATGGATACTGCTCCGGTCCAAGCATACATACTGGGTGGGAGGAGGTAAACTGCTGGCATTCCAATTGAAGAAGCAACAGGCTGCCTCACGCATCCATCCCCTTAAAAATGAGAGAGGTCAGGTAGTAATGGGCCCCAAGCAAATTAATGAACGTATGCAGCAGTTTTATCAGGCTTTATACCAGTCACATAATACCCTGACTCCCGAACAATTGGAAGAACAGGTGGCGACCTTTTGCGATGCCTCCAATACCCCTAAACTACCCTCACACCTGGGAAGCACCCTGGATGAACCCTTTACAGAATCCGAACTGCAGAAAGCCATCTACCAACTGGCCCAAGGCAAATCTCCGAGGCTTGACAGCATGACCGCTGAGGTATTTCAAGCCATTAGCGCTGAAATTAGTGGCCCTCTCCTGGCAGTAATTTAAGAAGCTCATGGGGCAGGCACTCTCCCTCCCACAATGTGAGATGCCCTGATCACTCTCCTTCCAAAAAAGTCTGACGACTCTTTAAGCTGTGCCAACTACCACCCTATTTCCCTCATCTCAGTTGACAACAAAATTGTTGCTAAGATGGTTGCCACTCGGTTGATGAATATGTTACCATCTATAATACATCCGTCACAAGTAGGTTTTACTAAAGGGCGGGCGGCAGTGGACAATATACGAACGGTTGTAAATCTCAAATGGCTGGCTATGCACTCCACTAAACTGATGGTGGTGATGGCAATAGACTTTTCCAAAGCCTTCAATTCAGTAGAATGGCCCTATCTTCATGAAACACTCCGGATATATGGGTTTGGGCCTTTTTTCAGGCGATGGGTACAAATACTATACAATGCTTCATGTGCATGTATTTTAACAAATAAGGATTTATCATCCCCATTTCCCCTTCAACATGGTACAAGGCAGGGCTTCCCCCTATCCCCCCTCCTCTTCTTGGTGACACTAGATCCGCTGATATGGAACCTAAATGCCAATGGGAAGATTCAAGGCATACAAGTTGAGCAGCAGGACTATCTCAATGCAGTGTATGCGGATGACCTGCTATTGATGCTTACCCATCCCCAAGAGGCACTTCCTGTGGTACTACAAACCTTTAAAGACTTCACATTGATGTCTGACCTGCAGATCAATCAGAAAAAAAAAACAGTGTTACCCCCCTCAACCTAGCTTGCGCATATATGTGCATGCAAGGGTTAGATCTCGCTTGGTCGCCACATGTTCTATCATACTTGGGCATTAATATACCTTACAATTGGAACCGCATAGAGCATGAGAACTTCAGTTCCCTTTTAAACTCACTTACTATGGAAGTGGACTGATGGCGCTGCCTTAATCTCTTCCTCCCAGGCAAAGTAGTGGCGATTCGCATGCTCTTCCTACCCAGAGTGGCGTACCTCCTCAACAATCTCCCCATTCCCTTAACCAGTAAAGTATTCTATCTGCTGGATAACATAGTATCCTTTTTTCTATGGGAGGGGAAGAAGCCTAGGTGGAGCCGCAGGAAAATGCGGGCCCATTGGTCTAGAGGAGGCATGGGACTTCCCTGGATGCAAGGGTATCACTGGGCCTACCTCTCTGCTCAGGCCACAAAATGGTTAGTACCACCCCAGTCCACACCTCCTCAATGGGTGCAACTAGAATTACAGCTATTATGAAATGTTCCCCTTAGTCTACTGCTGACCACCACTCTAGTGAGAATCAAAGGGCTTACCCCAGTAATGCTTGAAACCAGGAAAGCATGGTTTAAGCTCATGTCAGCTTCTAACACAGCAAATGGGGTGAAGGTCCTACCATTTCAGTACTTAGCCCTCTGGTGTAACCCAATCATTACAGTGAATAACAAACCAATACACTGGTCCAGATGGGAAGATAAAGGGATTCAAGTGGTTCAAGATCTCTTTATGCCAAATTCATCTACACTGGTGTCCTTTACCCAGCTCCAGACTTGCTACTCCCTCCCAACCTCTGATTTTTGGAGATATCTGCAGCTATGCAGTGCAGTACAATCCAGTGATTAGACACATCTAGTAGACTCCAAGTGGCAGTGGCTGGCTTCCTTATACCTTAAGCCATCTTCGCAAGGCCTAGTGGGCCGACTCTACGGCACATGGCGGAAAGCGCAACCAGACCACACGAGTTATGCAGGGACCTTGGAGCACAGACCTTAACATATCCATCACACCAAAAATGTGGTCCTGCTGCCTGCGCCTTGCTCGCTCAGTGTACAAGGATGTTAAGAGCCAGTTCCTACAGCTCAAAATCCTCCTTAGGTGGTATCGCACCCCGGCCGCTCTCCAATCATGGGGCTTACTTCCGCATGCAAGGTGCTGGAGATGTATGCAGGAACCGGCAGACATACTGCACTTGTTGCTGGAGTGTCCATCCTTAACCTCTTTCTGGGCTCACATAGCTAGCAACTGTGTGGGAGCACTGGGACACACTGTAGATGTCTTTAATCCAATGTTGCTACTGGGCGACTCTGCACCCATATCCCTGTTACCAAAGCCACATGCACAATGGTTGCTAGTTGCACTACTAGAAGCTAAGAGGTTTCTACTCATGTCCTGGAGGCAAACAGCACCCCCGCCGATCTCTCGCTAGCACTCTGCTCTGGCCAGAACAGCTACCTTCGAAAGACTCACATACGCTAACAGAGGATCACTCCCCCTTTATTACAATAAATGGGGAATATATCTACAATCTCCCTTGTGTACAGCTGCTCTACCCTCTCCTGGCAACCTCCTTGCCCACTGAGACTCTTGTGGATTTGAACCTAATAGAGGATCATCCACATATGGAACTAGGTTTGATGGATGTTGCTTAATTAAGATTATATTAACCGACACCACTTCCTTTTTCTTTTCCTACTCTTTCCTTTCACTTCTCATTAAGCCATCAGATCATACTCTTATAGCCACCATGTTATGTAAAGGGCGAGCTCATGGTTTCAGGATAAGAGCAGTATTATTTAAGACTCGGTCACTTGAATTAGTCTTTTGATTAATACTATAATTCTTCTTTGTTAATGCACTTGTGTAAAGCTACAGGTATGGTCCATCAAGCTATAAGTGCTATATAACTGGTCACATGTAGCGAGCACTTGTATTGCTTTTTGTTGAATGTGCTGCTTCTAAGAACTTTATTATGTACGATAAACATGTGCGCCTAATTATTATGTATGTGACTTTTGAAAGACTTAATAACATTTTAAATGATAAAAAAAAATTGCCAACTTCGTACATCTCTAGTCCTACTGTCACTATAATGCTTCTTTTTTTTATTTAAGTGTGAAGTTCTGGCACCTATCTACCTGCCTCATTTGCTAAACTCAGGGTTATTTCCACTACAGTCCTGTATCCTGCCTCCCTCCAAATTTCTGTGCCCCAATAAATCACATAAACGTAACCACCCACCTAGTCCACCCAGCTGCATGTGCACTCCCTCCACGTCTCATACTGTACCTAAAGATAATATAAAATCATTATTAATTCTGAAGCATGATGTTTGCAGTGCTGTAGCTTGCTCCCATCTGGGGAAAAAAAACATGGAAGTTCATTTACTATTTTTTTAGCTATGGAGGAGGGGCAGTAGCATGAACATCTTTCTTCAGAACTAATAGTAATTTTCCATTCTATAAAGGCATGAAATGTGGATGAGGGTACTTGACAGCTAGGTGGGGGTTACATTTATGTAATTTGTATGAGCCTCGATGTGTGAGGTTCTGTCCTCCATTTTGTTTATAGTTGCTGGTCAGAGTGCAATGAAAAGGAAAGGTAATAGGATGATGATGTCACTTCTGTGATTTTATTGTCACTGAATTGACTGTTCTAAGCACTGGGTAGTAGACATTTTATTGAGAATAAAATGGCAGGTGTGAGTTTGTTGAGGAGGTAACCGTATGCAACCCTGGCTTGTGACTGGCAGAATGGATCCATATGTAGTATCATATTAAATAATGTACTTAGGTATGTTCTCTTTCCCGAGGACACACACATGGGAATACACTGATCCAGTTCAGTGTGCCTTTCTGGACAAATATTTAAAAAAATAAGTGAATAAAAATATTTGATGTAACTAATTAGCATAGCCATTTGAACTGTCAGCTGTGACTCCAGATGATAGAAATTTGGCAACACATTTGAAATAAAAGGGCCTGTCTTACTTTCCCTTATCTGAAACAGATGTATATGCCTTTGCTATGTGCTTGTTTATGTGGAGGGAAGGAATATTAAAAATATTTTTTGCTGAGCTTCCCCCAGTGGTTTCTGATCTTCATCACTTGGTATACCAGAGAAAGCGTGATCAGGTTGTCATGAGCGGCAAGCAGGAACAGATTAAGACTGCTGGATTCAGCACAGTCCTCATGATGCTGTCACCAGAGCTATCCACCAACAGGTTGCCTGGGTGGGTGGGAACCTTTCAACACGTGGGGGGGTGTTGGCATTCTACCACCCCTACCTAAGTGCCTCTGCTATCCATATCACACATCCCATTCTCCCTAGCCTTACACCCGCAGTCACGCTACAAGCACAGAAGTCTGATGAAGGTCTTTTTCATTCACACATCCCACTGCTGACAAGCAGGACCACTGTCCCCCTCCTTTCTTCCTGCATGCATTCCACAGAGCAATATAGTTGTATGATGCATACCAAAAGGAACTGCGATCCATTAGAATGAGGGGCTTCACCTATTTTTATCCTCATGGGAGCTGTCACCAGGAGAGGTCTGTAGCTGTCTCTGTCTCTGCTTCATCTTCTCTTTCTGTGATTCAAGTACTGTGCATCAGCCACCTCTCAGCCTACCCTCACTACCCGGATTTTATTTCACTATTTACAGCACGATTGTTGCAAACCCATACTGTGCAAGGACTGTACTCACTTTCCAGAATGAGGAATGAGGAAGGGATCCAATCAGAATCACAGCTTGTAAAAGCTGTGGAAAAACTGGTTCTAAACAACCCTGTCAGCTTCTAACATCTGAATCAGAAAAGAAAAAGCCCTTTAACAACAGTCTCAGTGGTTTGCCAACATATGCAGATTACTAGGTTCAATAAGGGAAACATCCTTTCTGGTTATAATTATTTTATGTAGTTTATCGATCACTGGGGGAAATGGAAGTAGTCTAATAGTCTCATTTGCAACTATGTCCAAGGGACAAGAGAGTAATAGAGCCAAGAAGTACAAAACAATTGCCGTATCACATTTACTAATTAAAACAAGTGGCAAGAAGACCTCTGTATACAATCTCTGCAAATGTATGTTTACTGTATGTGTTTATGCATCGTAAATTCTTTTCATATGTCTTGAGTGCTTTGTAATATGCATATACCAGGCTACTTTCATTATGTACACCTCACGTTTGGTGAACCTCATTATATTCTGTTTGTTGTAATGTATCTTTTGTGACCTTTATGATATTATCTTGCTTGTGTCCTCCCGGGTTGTGTCTTAAAATGGGCAGCTCGTTACCTACTGCACTTAGCAAGTAAAATAAACACATTAATAATGCTAACGAAATAAATAAATATGAGTATTCAACAGTAATGAAATCTAGTTCCTTTTTAAAACCCACTAAGTTTGTCAAGCTTCTCAGAGATGACATGACTCCAATCTATTAGTAAAGGTACACAACGAAAAAAAATGCATTGACACTGGAGAATCAGGATCAGGAGTGAGACCAGGACACTGGAGACCTGTTGGGGGGGGAGGATCCAGCATCCCCCAGGATGTGGTCATTTTCCAGGGACAACAGCAGACTGCACTGCTATACTGTTACCTGGGACCACGTGGTGGAGCAGAGTTGCTTGTGAGAGGGCAGAAATCAGTTGACTCCAAAACACAGGTACCTATTGTGTGTCCGTGTGCTTCATGAAGTCCTTGGACTTTGCTGTCGGGGGGGGGGGGCAGAAACTAAGATTTAAGATCCCCAAAGCCACAGCATGAATCATGCATTGTTGGCCCCATTGACTCAACTTCCCGTCACCTTTCTAAATTTTCACATATTAGCCAGACCCATGCAGGAGCCTGCCCCCACCCCCAAAGGAATACATCATGGACTGTGTGTGCTTTGTGGCCCCATTGAAGGGTGGGTTAGCAACAGAGAATGGTAGGACAGGGCAGGATATGACTGGGCAGAGGAAGGCAGCACCAGTGACCAGGGAATAACAAAAATGCTTTGTTCCGAAGCTCGGGTTAGTTAGGCACTTTAGGAATACCAAGAATAGGTACTTTTGCCATGCCTCACAGAAAAAACAGCCTTTCCACTCCCTGCTTGCTTTTGCCTGCATTAACTTCTGGCAGCTCAGTGATTTGGTCAATACTTCACCTTTCTTATGGTCAATGTATTGTATCAAAAGTTCTGTCATTGAGGCACCAAACTCCATGAAAGCACTCAAGCAGTTTCTGCTCTTTATTCTAGATGCTATCCTGTTTTCAGTGGGGTCTTGCTTTACCCACGTCTGCAGCTAGGTGAACTGAAGAATAGCAGATAAGTGAATTGTAATTTAAAGCTGCGTGATGAGATCACATATCTAGCTCAGGGTTATCCAGTGAATATAAGCATTCAAGTGGCTCTAGAGGCATTTGAACCTGGGTCTCCTGTGCCATCTGGTTTTAAGCATGTGTTCTTCTAGCTGATAGACCATGCAGTCTACACTTAAGTAGCATATAGCATGGTATGGGTAAGTTATGTTACAATACAGTATGGTATGGTACACTTATATAGGATAGGGTAAGGTATGGTATTGATCAGTATGGTACAGCATGGTATGGTATGGTACAGTACAGTATATTATAGAATGGTAGAGTGGTAGTCATGCAAAAGTTGATCAATACTGAGGTATACCTGAGTATACTGAGCCAGAATCACATTACAGACAATGCAAATTGTAAGAGTGCCTCAGTGGTACCTTGAAGTACCTCAAAATAGTCAACTTTTAGATAACTACCACTGTACGTTATGGTATGGTATGGTATGATATAGTTAGGCACAGTATGGTATGGTATGATATGGTACTGTATAGTACAGTACAGTATGGTGTGCTGTATTACAGTATGAGATGGTGTGGTATGGCAGGGTATGGTAAGGTACAGTATGGTATGGTATTTTGTGGTATGGTATGGTACGGTACACTATGGTATGGTGTGGTAATGTAAAATATGGTACAGTAGAGTATGGTACAGCAGGGCACGATATCATTTGGTGTGGTGTGGTAATGGTATGGTATAATAGACAGGATATAGAATTGTACTATACATTAGGGTATGGTACAGTACAGTATAGCATAGTACTGCACATTAGGGTATGGTATAGTATGCTACAGTATGGCATGCTATGGTACAGTACAGTATGGCATGGTACAATACAGTATGACATTCTATGGTATGGTATAGTACAATAGGGTATGGCACAGTACATTATGGTATGGTTGGTACAGAACAAAATAGTATAGTATGGTGGAATAGGGTTGGGTATGGTAGAGTACTGCACACAAGGGTATTGTATGGTACAGTATGGAATGGAATTGGATGGGATGGTGTTTAATCAATATGATACAAGGGAGTGGAGTGTTGGGGGGCATCTGGATCTGAAACCACAGGCCCACATCTTGATCCCTCACTTCTACCAATGCAAACCTCTAGTCCCTTAGGGAGCTCCCTGTATAGTTACTTGGTAGACAGGCACCTAATGGTTCACTGACCTACGCAGCCAGTATAGTGTAATGCTTGTGCAACTGTGTTAGTTTGGTTTTGGCCATTCGCACTCTATTCCAGAGGAACTACCACCCTGTAGGGGTACGATGACTAGGAACTCTCAGAGAAGGTTCCACCCCTAGAGGTGCCAGGGGACGGTCACCATGGCTAAGGTGCCTTAGAACCTCTATGGAGAGAGAGTGCTGCTGGAAGAGGAGGGAGGATGATGGGGCAAAGAAAATGCTTCACAGTGAGACTTAGAGGAACTGCTTATATAGCTCAGGAAGTGAGGAGTTGGCTGCTTGGCCATTGAACTCCAGGCATAGCCTTACATTTCACTGACCTGTGTAGCCAGTATAGTGTTATACTTGTGCAACTGTGTTAGTTTGGTTTTGGCCGTTTGCGCTCTCTATTCCAGAGGAATTGCCACCCTGTAGGGGTACGATGGCAAGGAATTCTCAGAGAAGGTTCCACCCCTAGAGGTGCCATGGGACAGGTTCCCATGGCTAAAGGTACCTTAAGAACCCCCCCCAAAATGTAGTATCATCCCCAAAAAGGAGGCAACATGAAGCATAATGTAAGCAGTAACTAACATAGTAGTAGAGAAGCATAGGCAGTTTGATAATGCAATGATATGCTCAGTTGTCATAGTAACAGCCCAGGTTTGTGCAGCATGATACTGATGGCTTGCTTGAGAGAAGGGGATCCCCTAAGGAGAGAGGGAACAGTAGGACATCCTCCACCTCTATCCAACAAAGGAACCTACCTAAAGAAACTAGGCAAAACAACTATGCTAAGTGTTATGACCTGAGGCAACGGAGGAGAGAAAAAAATCCTTATGAGGAGGAAATCTCTGGAGATCCAAGGCCTAGGTCACCTTCCCTCCAGGTTTTGGAAAATTTTAGTGATGGCTCTGCAGCTGCAATTTGGAAAACCCAATTAAAGGGAGGTGGAAAATATTCCAAATTGGAGGGAGGCTTTCACTCAAACCCTCTAGCAGGAACTTAGTGGAAGGTTGCAAGAAAACTCTGCAACAATACGTGCATGCAAGGCACAGGGGAGCAACAACTGCTGAGGCACTCACCTGGCCTACCCGCCCTAAATCAAACCAGGTGAACCAGAGGCAGTCGGAGGGAGAATGCAGTGAAGGTGCCTTGCTAGGGATCCACTAAAGTCAATGGGCAACCATTATAGTGGAACACTAGAGCCAAAGGAGATCGTCGTAACCACCCCTCACTACTAGTCTTAAATTCTACACCAGGAGCTGCTGTCGCATAGTAGGCAGATAAAGCTAAGCCCGGGGTGAGGACATTCCCAGCTATGGGCCAGGTGAGAAGGATCCCACCCCAAGTTGGACATGCTCGATGATGCGGACTAAATGCAAAGTGAGGCCGTTGGCTGCAGGAACCCTGCTCCAGATTAGAATGGCTGGCATGCCCCCAGAAATTGATTGAGAGCTGAAGCTGGTGAGCTGAATGAGCACGGTGTGCCGAGATCATAATGAGCATGGAGTGCTGAGACCTTGCAAGGTCAAATGCAGATCGAGTGCAGCAGAATCCCAGGCCGAAGCCAAAGGGGTGGCAGTATGCATGAAGTAATGATTGTGTAAGCAAGGAGTAACAGCTGCGTAAGCAAGTGTAGACCAGCACATAGGTCAGTAAGCAGTAGTCGTGATAGGTAAACCAGCATATCAAACTTGTATAGCAATTAAATTGAATTGGGAGCAAGCCAGCCAGACAGTACAAAGCCAAATCAAGGTGACAGACTGAGGATTTTCGGCGGCGAAGACAGATATTTTAATATCAAGCTATATTAACAGCCTCAGCAGGAGCTAATTGGCTGACCTCAGAGTTATAAGTGCAATAAAACAGGGAGGCAATACTTGAAAGCAGGTGTAGCCAGGTAGTGCAGGTAAGCTGCAAGTAAAATGAGAAACACAGGTAAGGTCAGAGTAAACCATCTCAGGTGAAAAGAATAGAGTATGCAACATGAAGCAGCTATGACTGAGCTGAAACACACAGGTAATGAATGCAGTTGCATTGCAGTAGTTTGAGCGTGGTGAGCACAGTGTTAAAACACAGGCACCGGGTACAATAGTAATTAATCAGTCAGCAGCAGTGGCTGTAGTTGTAGGTAACAAAGCAGTAGCATGAGCTCTGTGTAGCAGAATGCTAGGAGTTGCTGTGCAAGTAATTTGAGTTGTGAGTAAGTAAAAGCAAGCATGAGTTCCGGTGTAGCAGTATGCTAGGAGCTGAGAAACAAGCACCCCCCGCGCCCCAGAAGAAGGAAGCACACAGCCAAAGGCAAAATACAGTACAAGTCACATTAAACTGCTCCTCAACTCACTGGTGTAGCATTGTTCAATGAGTTTTCTAATCTGTGCAGGGTTTAATTCAATGAATTAGTAAAAGTTTAGTATTGGTTTGCATCTAGCTGTTATGAACTATAAGCTTTATTTTTAGCTGAGTGCTTATGAGTTTCATTTCAGAAGGCAGAATAAACAACTCTTAAGGAATGCTGTGATATTTATAAATAATGCTCTTATGGAATGCTGTGATATTTATAAACTGCCACGAAAATGCAGCTACTGCCATTTCACTAAACAGTTACATGTGAGCTAAATAGGCAGTGAAGGATCATTGGAAAAGAGTTAAAAGCTTCAAGAGTTTGAGTTGCCAGTCCAGTAGCATCACAAAAAAACAATTTTACACCAGTGAGTTGACGAAATAGTTTAATGTGACTTGTACTGTACAAACCAGGGCCCAGATATTCAAAAGGGTTGCACGCGCAACAGGGTTGCGTATGCGCCATTCTGGCGATATTCAGAAGGGGCCAGTTGCGCCACCAAAAACATGCTGAGCAACAGCTAATGGAAATGAAGGCATGCGCAACCGAAGGGGCGGTCCATGCATAAAGTGCGCAATGCGATATTGAACACTGCGCACGCGCAAGAGTGGCTCAGCTGAAGTTGTAGTAGTAGCGAATTGAGCCAAAATAAAGGGTCAAGGAAGCGGCGCAAGAACCCTAGCAGGCCGCAAACTGGGGAGAGAGAGAGAGAGAGAGAGACAGGAGCTGGAAGGGCAGAGAGGGACAGTGGGTCCAGGAGGACAGAGAGGCCAGTGGGGGTGCCCGGTACAGTGGAAGCAGCAGTGGGCAGCGGGGTAACACAGGAACAGCAGCCGGGGGCAGAAGCCAGGAGATGGATAGTGCCAGCTTCCTCATGGAAGCTGTAATGAGGGGGTGAGACACCATGCTGCAGGGGGACGTGGCCGCGGAGGAGCCCATCGGCGGTATGCCCCCGACAGGCAGTATCGTGCCCGCATCAGCTTCGAGCTGTACACAGACATCGAGATTGTGGGCCGGTACCGCCTGAACAGGGCAATACTGAGACGGCTCTGCGAGCTGTGCAGTGATGTGATGCAGGCACCCTCACGACGGAGTCACGCTCTGTCCGTGGAGACCAAGGTGACAGCCTGCATGTGCCTGCTCGCCACGGGCACCTTCCAGAGGCCAACAGGGGACACCACAGGCATTACACAGTTGGCCACGTCACGCATCCTCACCCAATTCCTCAGCGCACTGCTGCCTCATGCTGCGGAGTACATCCATTTCCCCAGCACCGCGGCAGAGCGTACAACAAACATGCAGGAGTTCCACAGGGTAGCACGTATGCCTGGCATGCTAGGGGCCATAGACTGCACCCATGTGGCCATTCGCACGCCACCTGGCCCCGACGGCCAGGCATATCGGAACCGAAAGGGGTTTTCCAGTGTCAACTGCCAGGTGGTGTGTGATGCCACTGGGCGATTATCATGTCTGTGCCACACACCCTGGTGGAGCACATGATGCCTTCATATGGCACCAGTCTGCACTGTGCCATCGATTCGAGAGTGGGGACATCCCCACGGGTCATCTAGTGGGTGAGTACACATGTATGGAATGCAAACTCGGGCAAGGGTGGAATGACACAGGTGCCATGGTAGTGGCACACAAGGATATGGGCATATGGACCTGACATGACACTGATCTCCACTATCTCCACACAGGTGACTGCGGTCCACCTGCCCCTGGCTGCTCACACCGCATCGGGCGCCCCACGACCCCAGCGCAGCTATGCTTTCAATGAGGCACATGCCGCAACATGTAACATCATAGAGCGGGTGTTTGGGATGCTCAAGGCACACTTCCGATGCCTGGACACCTCCGGCGGAGCCCTACAGTACAGCCCCCAAAAGACCTGTGGGATATTCCTGGCCTGTTGCATCCTGCACAATATGGCCAAACACCATGGGATAGCCGTACAGGTCCAAGAGGGGGACAGCGATGGGGACGCCAGTGGCGCCGGTGATGTTAGTGATGAGCAGCCCCCCCAAGACAGAGGGACCTCGACTGACCTGCAGGCCCAGCTGCACCGGGACACCATTGCAGAAGAGCACCACGCCCAACACAGGTAAGTCAAGGGACATGTGCAGGCAACACTGTCCATGTGCAAACCACAGGCACACGGGGGAACACACCGTGCATGAAGGTCAGGGGAGTTGAAGGTTCCAGGCATACCAACACACCATCAGAGAGGGGTGAGCACTCATATGGACACACACACACACCAGGCAGCGACATGGGCAGCAGCAGCACAGCACTGCGGAAATGACATTGCCAACACACAGCACCACCAACCACCCCCACCACCTGACTGTCCACGACGTGTGTGAGACCTGGCACCCTTGCACCTTGGGTGTACAGTGCAATGCAGGCATCATCATGCACACGCACCTGTGGACAGCAGTTGGGAGAGTGCAGGTGGTCTGTGTGTCAGCGTGGAGAGCAGAGCACCCAGCAGTGCACTGCCCACCATGACACACATTGCACACAGGGCAGCACCAGACAGGGCCTGCACTGGGAGACAGCTCAGTCAGGTAGCACTGTCCCACGCCACCACGGATGTGTGGGCGCCCCACCGCGGCCAGTAGCACTGGCAGGCTGAGCAGGCCACATCGGGTGGCGCTGGTGCACCACCAGGGTCCCACTGCGCCGAACGCCGACCTTGCCTGCACAGGGGTCTGCATCCTGCCAAACAAACTTGCACCAGGGGTGCTCGGATGCCCACAGCAGAACCCGCGCTGACAGGCCTGGTGTACGCACGCCGAATGGGAGGAGAGCGACTGTGTGGGTGTGGTACAGGGCACCTGACAGTGTGGACAATGCGTCCGTGACAGAGACCACTGCCTGGATCAGCCTGTCAATGGCAGCGGTCACATCCGTCCGCATAAGGACCAGCTCGGCTCGGTCCCGAGCACACTCCCTGCTATGCCGCTCCACGGACACAGACAGTGCCTCCACGACTCTTGCAACCTCCCGCAGCTGTACTGAGTCCTGCAGCAGGCGGGTGCGCATCCAGTGGGTACTGTGCCCCAATGGCATCGTGACCCCAGGTGGACGGTCCTGGTACAGCACCCTGGAGGGTGGGCGCCGTTGCCAGGACCAGATATGGGCGGATCAAAGGGCGGTGGACATGTGCCACTGCTTGACACTCGTACCCCCAGACCTGGTGTGCGACTGCTGCTGCCGCCCCTCCAACTGCTGAGCCCCCAGGTCCACCTGTTCCACCTCGTGCTGACAACAGTGCCAGACACCTGCACAGCCACCGGTGCTGCCCCACCGTGCTGACAGGCACAGCCTGGGACTGCCAGCATGCTGGTACACAGGTGTGAACCAGGAGGCCCAGGGCACGTGCTGGCCTGCCATGTGTCCGTCATGGGACACACACCTATCACTGTCCATTGCAGACCTGCTATCATCAATGGTGCAGGTGCGCCACTGCCATAGGCACAGCATGCTGGCATACCTGCATGCCAGACTGCTGTGACACAGGCTGTGCACCCCTGCACCCTATCACTGACACCGAGTTGTTGGCCCAGCGGCATGCTGCTGCAGTGCCTGCAGGCTGGTGGCAGAGGTGGATGGTCCCTCCTCCACGTCCAGCAGGTCTGCATCACTGTCTGGACCCACCACCACCACCGCCTCCTGAAGACGAACAGGATCTGTAACAGAAAGAGAGTACATGAGTGTGCATGTGAACAACAGCCCCCAACAACACCACCATGTCATACCAGCAGTGATGGGCTTCACCTGTCTGGAATCCTCCGCCTGGTACGCCTGCTAATGGCACTTGGCTGCATGGCCGCAACCAGTGTCTCCTCTGTAGGGGTCAGTTGCAACACCACTGGTGGGCCCCCACCAGTGCCAGCACGTGCGCGCCTGAAGGCTGCCACCTCTCCTTCAGCCTCCCGCGGTCAGTCCCATCTTCTTCTTTTGCTTTCCTGCATGGAGCGCTGGTGGCTTCTGCAGGTTGACGGGCCGAGCTACCCCTCCCATGCAGCTGCATCGCCCTGAGGGTGCCCCCGTCCACTCACGAGTGGTTCATCCTCCAGGTAGGCCTGAAAGAGGGCCTCCGCTCTGCCGCGTGAAGTTCGGCCTCCCACGCCTGCCGCCCACACCTCAGCTTGGCTCTGGTCAGTCATGGTGATCTGTATGGGTGGAAGTGGACACCTGTCACTGTGCAGTCGACAGCATTTCCCCATGAGCATAGCTGCCGGCCCGGGGCGGAAGCCCCACGCTTCACTCCACATGGCAGATACTGATAGAAAGGGTGCCCTTGTCCCTTTCTATGCCCTTTCATGCTCAGCCCCCAGCCTTTATCATCCTCCCCCATGAGCATTGTTCTGAGCATCACACAGCATGTAACTCACCTCTCACCTGCAGTAACCAAATCTGGCCAGCACAACCCACTGTCGTATTTTTATAGCGCAACACATGCAAATGAGGTGTGGCGCAACTTTAATGACATGCTAATCGCGCCACTGCGCCTTTGAATGGCTGATCGCATGATTTGCATATGTCGGCTGAATATCGCATATTTGCGCTTTGCGCAATACGGAAGGTCCAGCTGAGCCAATGGCGCAGGTTTGTGGCTGTGTGCCACACTGCATTGCGCATGCCCAGACAGCTTACGCATGCGTCTATCGCTGCTGCAGACCTGCTGAGCGCGATAGGTGATTCAGACCATGGCCACCATTGTGCCAGTGGCGCTACAGCACTGGGCACTATATGGCGCTGTGGCACTACCGCGCCGAGCAGTCCACTGTGGCACTGGTGCTCAGCTTGGCAGTCGCCAAGAGATGCCTATATAGTCCTATGGCGCCAGCGTAGCCTTGCGTCATTGCTGTGACCTTGTGTATGCCCTCTGACCCTGGCGCTGTTGGCATGCCACGGTATCGTCTCTATTGCGCTGTCTGGTGACAGCGCCATGTAGTGACGCGCTGTTCGAACAGCGCGATTGAAGCCTGTGGTGGTCTATTGCGCAACAACTCCACGTGGGGTTACGGCGCAGCGGGGTGCCATATTGCCTGCTGTAAAGTTGGTGCCATGGCTAGGAGGAGGGCGGTGTCCTGGATCCAGCTTGAAGTGGCCAACCTGGTGGCTCTGGTGGAGCCCCACTGTGAGGCACTGTATGGTGAGGCCCCTCACCATGCCTAGGACCCACGTGGCAGCAAGTGGCCACTGACCTGGTGGAGGTCACTGGCGGGCCGGTCTGCTGAGCAGTGCCGCACCGGTCACAGTGACCTCCGGAGGAACCGGAACTCGGACGCGGCTGCGCTCACGTGCCAGGTGGGGCGGTGCCTAGGCCAGGTGAGTGTACCATCTATGCACCTATATTCTCGTAGGGGTGTGTGTGTGGCTGGTGCACAGCATAGGTGCCAGCTCGACACGGTGGGCTGTGTCAGTGTGTGCAGCTGTGCGATGGATGGTTATGGCTGTGTGGGCAGGCACTCTCACTGGGGCAGGGGGCACTCTGCTTTTGAGTCACACTGATGTTTGTCTCAACATATGTCTCCCACAGGCCGGATTTTGAGGATGACGGGCGAGGGTGAGGTGGGCCGTGCCAGGGCCCTGGTGCCGGGGGGTGTTATGCCCCAACCACAGCAGCAGCAGCAGCATCAGCAGCAGCGGCAGAGCCAGCTGCTGGAGGAGTGTGAGTATCATTACTTCATGGATGCTATTGCATGCTGGGGGGCAAGACCACCAGCCATGCACAACACAACCAAAGGGGAGGTCATAATTCCACTATACAAGACACTAGTGAGGCCCCACACTGGAGTACAGTGTACAGTTCTGGAGACCATACCTACGTATGGACATGGACTGGGTAGAGAGGGTTCAGAGGAGGGCAACACGGATGGTGCATGGATTGCATCACAAGTCCTATGAAGACAGGTTGAAGGAACTGAACATGTACTCCTGGAGGAGGGAGGGAGAGGGATATGAGACATACAAGTATCTTACAGGGGGAACAGAGTGCAGGAAAACACTATTTTTAAGTGTAAAAGATGTTCCAGGACTAGAGGGATGGGATGAAGTTGAGGGGAAGATTCAGAGGAAACATGAGGAAGAATTTCTTCACAGAACGGGTAGGACAAGTGGAACACCCTGCCAGAGGAAGTGTGGGGCTGACTTGGTCACGGGATTTAAGAATGCATGGGATAGCCATAAAGGAATTCTGGAGGTCAGGGTTATGCAACAGACATAGGAAAACAGAGTGAACTTACAAGGTCAAATGGCTAGACTGGGTGGCCCATAGGCCCTTATCTGCCGACACTGTCTATGTATCCATGTATGTAGGCACGACACAGGTGACATGCATCACTGTGCAGTATCACAGCACGTCTGTGTATGCGTCACTGGTGGTCCAGGCATGCACTGGGCACATAGCTGTGTAACTGGCATCACACCACGTTGCCACGTCACTTGCCAGCCTTGTTTGTACTGTGCTGAATGTGGGCAGTGTATGTGGGCAGTGGTGCGCATAGCTGGTGCTGCCTGTTTGTGATGGCCATGTGCATGTTCACTGTGGGCAGGTGTATGCCATCACAGGTGCGGGACATTGGGCTATATGGCTTGCAGGTTGGGTGGTGTTCGGGGTTGTGGTCAGTCACAGCCATTGACTGTGTTCCCATTTTCCTAGGCCTCGAGGTTCTCTGGAGGATTCGGCATGACATTTGGGGCCTGACACAGGTGGCCTATTGAGAACCAGGCCATCCTTCAGTCAATCAGGTGCCATGGCCTGCGGAGGGAGCGTCACCGGACAGTGCAGCACCAGGCAGAGGATGACCAGCCGGCTGGGCCTTAGGGGCACATACCCTTCCACTTCTCCCATCCCTACCACCCTGCCTTCCCTCTCCCAGTTGTTCATCCCTACCCCTTGAACACCCCTACCTTGTACCCGTCCCCCTTGTAAATAGTTGTTGTTTATGGTTTTGGTTATTTAGTATTTGAAACTTTAAATATACCTTTATATTTTGATATGAATACTGTGTTGGTCTCTGATTTGCAGCTGGCTATGGGTGCTCAGTTGCAGTGGTGTGCATGCCATCTGGGGTGGTATGGTCCTGGGTGTGTGTGTGTGTGTGTGTGTGCATGGGGAGGTATCTCCAGCATGGCATTGACTTTCTGTTGGTCTTGCCATCTGCTGCCACCCACTGCTGGGTGCACAGGGTGGGTCTGGCCTGTATGCTTCTCTGCAGCACGGGGTTGACGTGTGCCAGGGGGATGCATGGTGTTTCCTGCAGTGCCAGTCACTGCACATGGGTGGTGTCTTGGGGTCATGGTGCAGGGTGTGCTGTGCATACGGGGGGCTGATGTGCACTGTGGTTGTCAACCCCCTGTGTGTGGCACCTCCGCCTGCCAGTGGTTGTGCTGGGGTGTCAGGGCTCTGCTATGCTTTGTTGGCTTGTCCCCATGGGCACGTGATCATCCATCCCACCCCCAGTGATGCTGTGCTTGGGGTGTGCCGTGGTGTGGGTTCTGCAGTGTGTTCCTGTGCCCATGTGTGGCATGGCTGGCGGTGGGCCCCAGCCTGCCTCCCTGGATGTGCAGTTCCATTGCTCTGGGGGCTGTGCTTGTGCTGTGGCAGCTCTGGACTGCTCAGCTGAGCTTCCCTAGTTGCGCCATAAGCGCAACATTTTAACTCAGCTTCTCCTTCCTGGTTGCTGATGAAGCAGTATGTGCGATATTCAGACGTTGGTTGCTTGTGCAATTTGCTCTGCTCCATGTTTGAATATCGCATCTGTTGGCAGTCATTTGCGAACTGGTCTGGCGCTGTTCTGCTGTTGCGCCAGTTTTGAGCCGCAGTTTGAATATCTGGGCCCAGAAGCAAAAATAACCACAGAAGCCCAGCAGAGACGGGGGGCCTAAACAGCTCAGAGGACAACCGCAGAGCCTTCGGCTGCAAAGAAAAAAATGCTTCATAGTGAGGCTTAGAGGAACTACTTATATAGCTCAGGAAGTGGGCGTGGCTGGCTGCTTGGCCACTGAACTCCAGGCATAGCCTTACATTTATAAGCCAGCTGACAGTCCTGTTGCACGTGTTCCAGAAGATGAAGGATATCAAAACAAAACACAAATTCCTGGAAGCTTTTTAGCACTTCCTGGATAAATTAAATGTACTGGTGTGCCCTGCATGCATGCCAGCACCCCTGACTTGCATGCACACCTGGTTGCCTGTAGCATTCACATGTTAACACATTAGCATTGTGTTAATTGTGCCTTTGAATGTGGCTCAGCACGTGCTAACCGGTTGTCCAGCATGCACTGCACACTTAGCAAACTTTTAAATATCTGGGCCAATGTGAAAGGTGCTATAAAAAATACATACTGTGCATAGCTGGTTTAGGAAAGAAAAAGAGTCAAATCTTTTGAGTCTGCCCCGATATTCATAGAGTATGCTGTTTATCTCTGCCCTAACAGAGCTCTCCCACCCCAGCCACTGTTTTGTTCCTAATAACCCCTTTGAAGATGTCCCACTGGGATCTGAACCCAGAGACAGTCTCAGTACTGATCAAAATATTTCTTTATTTCCAAAGTTTCACCAGGAAAGACATACTGAGTTGAAAAATTAATGGAAATAATAAATCACGTGCCTCTGTTTTTCTCTTCATGCCTTTGTGGATTAACTGGGTATCACATGTGGGAGTATGCTGCCTGAAGTTTACTATTTTATTCATGTAATAAATAGTTTTTAATGTTACCCAGCAATTTGGGCCTTTTTATATTGGTACCCGGTAGCCTGACTTCCATGGTGGTCTTGGTGTTTTAACATCATGGGTCTGGGCATTTGAGTAGCCACCTTTCTACAGCAAATCTTTTGACATCATTAAGTCTTGCTTACAACCAAGTCAGCCTTAATTATTGTATGGTGATTTGCATGTTTTGCATTCGAGGGATCTGTGTCATTTAGTATTTCTTTGGAGTTTGACTTAATTGACAATACCCTTCCAGGGTAAATCTTGCTATAGTGTTTTTGCATTGGAGTTCTTGTATTTTAAATTGCTTTCCTATTCCGAGCTCACAGTGACCCTAGTAACTGAGATCTGGAGCCCGATATTCAGTAATTTGCAAAGCGCAGTGCTAAATTTTGCACTGCGCTTTGCAAGTACGCGGGAGTCTGAGGAGGCTATATTCAGTCGCATAGCACACCAGCACTACCCAACTGAATATAGGGCCATGTCAGTTTAGTGATAAATCCAGTAGTGCTGCCCCAACTTAGATCCTCACAGTGCAATGAAGTCTGCAGCCAGAGTGAATAGTGCTGGAGTGCTCTCTGCAATATTCAGAGGGACTCATGCAAATGAGCCCATTTGGGCAGGCAAGACGCTAAAGGGCCATTTGCATGCCCATTGTGGAATCATTTGCAAGGGTCCTATAAATAGCATGCGTGCTCTCTACCTGTTCTTATGGCAACTGGCTGAGATGGTGAGTGGAGGGCATTGCCAGTTGCCATACTGGTCCCATGGCACCGAACAGTCTGGTAAGTGGAAGAGGGGGCAGGGTGGTTGGTGCCACAGTGGGAGGGGGAGCTACTAGATGAGAGGGACATGTGTCACAAAGCTGCACCGCTCATTGTGGGTGGATTACTAGGGAACATGTGTGCAGTTTGTCTGGTCTGTCACATCATATGCACCAGGTTAGCTGTTCACAGGAGGGCTTGCTCCCTAGGTGCATTTATAAGTGTAGTGGGGCCAGGGCTTAGACATGGGGGGTCATGGTCTACCAGTTGTGCCCCTGATTGGATGGGGCTGGGGATCAGTAGTGGGTGATGGGGAGTGCACTGTACCCAAGGAACTTTTGTGGCTGTGACAGGGCTATGGTTTAGGTTGGGGGGGGGACACTAGGCACCAGGGTTTCATTATGTCTTACCCGGGCTGGCAATTGGGGGTAGGGGGATCACCAGCTACCAGGGTGGTTTTGTTTCTCAGATGGCTAGTGATCGGAGGAAGGGGGGGACCACTAGGCATAAGGGTGGTTATACTTTAGTAACGGACTGGTGAATGGAGGGCTAGGGGCCACTAGGCACCAGGGAGGTATCAATTTAGTATACAGACTGGCAATTGGAGGGAGAGGGGACCACCAGGTACAAGGCAGCTATTTATTTAGTATACAGGCTGGTGATCAGAGGGAGGGGCAAAACACTAGGCACCAGGAAGATTTTCCTATATTATGGGCTGTCAATGAGAGAGAGGGGGGATCACTTGGCACCAGGGAGGTTTTGTTATATTATGGGCTGGTGATCAGAGGTGGGGGGGTGGACACTAGGCACCAGGAAGGTTTTTCTATATTATGGGCTGGTGTTTGGGGGCTGGGGGAGACTAGGCACCAGGGAGGTTTTCTTATATTAAGGGCTGGCGATCAGAGGGAGGGGAGAACACTAGGAACCATGGAAGTTTTATTATATTATGGACTGATGATTGGAAGGAGGGGTGCAGCACTGGGCAACGGGATGTACTGTCTCAATGTCAGGTGGGTGATTGCAGGGAGGGTGCCACAGACCACAAGGGGGGGGGGTGTGCTTTCCCACTGGCCAACCAGCCAGTTGGTTGCAGTAACTGCGGCAGCCACTAGTGTTGCCCAGAGCAAGAGGTGGGGCGGTTGGAGGTATTTGCACTGCAAGAAAGGACCATGCTAACCCCTTTTGTGCAGCACAAAGCTGCTGAATGTCAGGTACCAAGGATTCTCCTGTCCCCCTCCATTTTACCCAGCCCCATATATTATGATTTGCATGGGCGCGAACCCTGTTTATCCATGCAATGCCCCCTTTTGAATATGGTGCGCCAATACAAAACTTGGTTTGTGTGGGCAAACACCTGTTAGCGCCCATGCAATCTTTTGAATATTGAGCCCTTGGTGGCTGATCCCCCTCTTCCTGGGCTGAGCTATAGATGCAGCACATTGATGAGTCCCTACATTGATGAACCTGTCTGTGGCTACTCTTTTCAGCATTGGTGAGTTGCATATATTTCCCATAATGTTTTGAAAATTTGGTATTTCTTTGAAGCTGGTCTTTATTGCCAATGCCCTTCCAGGGTATCCTTTCCATCCCTACTCTTGCTTTAAGGTTCTTGTTTACTTTACATACAGAATAGCACACACAATTTCCTTCTCAGAGGTGCTGCATGTCAAAAGCATGGGGGAGGCGAGGGTAATTGGCACCAAGCAGTTTAATGAATGGTTGAAAAAATGGTGTGGAGCACAGGGGTTTGGCTTCATTGGGGACTGGGGTTCCACCTGGAGGGACACCAGCCTATACTGGCAGGATGGTCTGCATCTGTCCAGAAGGGAACAAGTCTTTGAGCAATCGGTTTAAAATGCTTCATTGACAAGATTTTAAACTAGTCAAAGGGGAGGCACTGACAAGCAGCAGGAAAATCCCAGCCTCCCTACAAAACAGGGTACTAAATGAGAAAAGACAGAGGTAGAACGGTCAGTGGGTGATGCTGCACTGGAAGGTAAAGCCATCAAAAATGGAGAGCAATGAGTACTAATGCCCGTAGTCTGGGTAACAAGCTTCCTGAATTAGTGGCCTTGATGGAGGAAGAACATCTGGATATCGTGGCAGTCACAGAAACATGGTACACACAAACCATGACTGGGACATAAACATACCAGGATACACTGTGTACAGGAGGGACAGGGAGGGTAAAAGAGGAGGAGGAGTAGTTCTTACATAAGGGAAGGAATAAAAGCAACAGAACAAAAAGGTACACAGGGAGAGAAGAAGCACTGTGGGTAAATTTGGAGACAGGCAATGGCACCAACACAAGAGGGGTTAGATACAGACTTCTCAGGGGAGGAAATGGACAGGGAAATGATAGAAAGTATACTTAGAATGGCAGAAAAAGGGAGATATTGCTGATGGGTGATCTGAATATGCCAGATGTTAACTGAGTGCAGTTGCAGCTGCCACTCAAGAGTGCAGTTATTCTAGATGCCCACAGGGGCATGCCTTAGACAACTAGTACTGAGCCCACTGAGAGGGAGCAATATTAGACTTGATTCTCTCAAATGGAGATGGTGAGAGGATTACAGATGTAGAAGTGGGTAGCCATCTGGGAACTAGCGACCATCGAACAGTATGGTTCACAATAAACACAGCAATAGAGTCAAGCCATACAAAGACAAAAGTACTGGACTTTAGGAGGGCTGACTTTGCTAAAATGGGTGAGTGCCTAAGGAATGCACTAGCAAATGGGCAGGAAGGAGGGTGGAAGAACAATGGGAATAATAAAACTGCCATCACAGAGGTAACTGAGCCTTGTGTGAAGCAAATAAACAAAACAAGACGATGTAAGAAACTACTATGGTTCTCAAAGGAAGTGGCAGTGAAGGTTCAAGAGAAAAGAAAGCATTCAGGAAGTACAAGGAATCGCAGAAGGAGCAGGACAGAGAACTGTATCAGTTAAAGCAAAAGGAGGCTGGGAAGGCAGTCAGAACAGCAAAGGCCCAAACCGAGGAAAGATAGCCAACTCAGTTAAAGGGGGATAAAACTTTTATAGGTACATCAGGGACAAGGAAATACAAGGAGGATAGTGAGGCTTAATAAAGGGGGAGGGTGGGCAGAGGGAGACTGTGAAAGGCAGAGATACTAAACAAATATTTTTGCTCAGTATTTACAAAGGAAGAGGGGAGGTACATAAAACAAACAGTAGTAACACTCTGGATACAGAAGTTGATACCGCCCATTTACAGAACAAAGGGTTCTGAAAGAACTCTTAAAACTGAAGGTGGACAAAGCAATGGGGCCTGATGGGATTCATCCCAGAATTTAAAGAACTAAGGGTAGAACTAGTGACACCACTGACTACCCTTTTAACAAATCATGGGAGGATGGGTGGTACCCGAGGACTGGAGGAGGGCAGATGTGATTCCCTCACAAAAGTGGGAGCAAGGCAGAAGCAGGAAACTATAGACCTGTTAGTTTAACCTCAGTGATAGGGAAAATGATGGAATCACTTCTAAAGGAAAGAATTGTCGAGTATCTAGAGGCCAGAGGGGCACAGGACCCTAGGCAGCATGGATTCGCAGAAGGTCATGCCAGACGAATCTGATAGATTTTGACTGGGTGACCAAAGTAGTAGATCAGGGAGGGCTGTGGACATGGCCTACCTAGACTTTAGCAAGGCATTTGACACAGTCCCACACAAAGATTAATATGTGTTAGCCAGCCTGGGAGTGGGTCCCAAGATGACAGCCTGGGTAAAGAATTGGCTGGAGAATAGGACACAGAGAGTAATAGTAAATGGAGTCCACTCAGAAGAAAGGAGGGTTACTAGTGGGGCACCGTAGGGTTCAGTATTAGATCGGTCCTCTTCAATGTCTTTATGTTTACATTGCAGAAGGACTGAAGGAAAGTATGTCTGCAGATGACACTAAGATCTGCAACAGAGTTGATGCACAGGGTGGGGTGGAAAGGATGAGAAAGGACTTGGCAAGGTTAGAGGAATGGTCAAATGTATGGCAGCTTAGATTCAATGCTAAGAAGTGCAGGTAATGCACCTGGGAAACAAAAACCCAGGGAAGAGTAAACAATGGGGTGAGATACTAACAACAACAAAATGGAAAGGGACCTGGGGGTAGTCATATCAGATGACCTAAAGACGGGCAAGCAATGTGAGAGGGCAGCAAGGAGGGTTGGGGATACTGGGATGCATAGGGAGAGGCATCACCAGTAGAAACAGGAAGTTATTATCCCTCTGTACAGACAGCTGGTGAGACCCCATCTGGAGTATTGTGTGCAGTTCTGGAGACCCAATCTCCATAAAGACATAGACAGGATGGAAGCTGTCCAGAGGAGGGCATACTAAATGGTGCAGGGTCTGCACCAGAAGACATATGAAGAGAGACTTAAGGAGCTTAATATGTATAGCCTCGAGGAAAGAAGGGAGAGGGGGACATGATAGAAACGCTCAAGTACCTCAAGGAATCAACAAAGTCCAAGAGGGTAGCATCTTTCAAAAAAGAGGTTGCAAGAACAAGAGGGCACAATTTGAAAATAGAGGGGGTGGCTCAGAGGTAATTTAAGGAAGTATTTTTACAGAGAGGGTTGTGGATGCATGGAACGCCTTCCGAAGGAGGTTGTGGAGTCAAAATCAGTGGTGGAATTCAAGCATGCATGGGATAGTCATAAGGCAGTTCTGGGGGATGGGGGTAGGAAGAAGTAGGCTGCTGGTTAACTAGGATCTGCAGCTTATCCAGTAGGTAGGGAAATGGGCAGACTGGGTGGGCCAAGCGGTCCTTATCTGCCGACAAATTCTATGTTTCTATGTTTCTATGAATAAATCAAAAGTCTCTTTGAGATACAGTATGTGTCATAGGGTCTATGTAAATCCAAATGCTATTCTATTCTACAGCGTCGGCACTACATAGAGAATTGTGTATGAGCAATCATACACAATGAGGCAGTTTTTGGATCGAGTGGTATCTGTGGTAACTAGAGACCTCGAGAGCACAGCTCGAGAGGCCTTGTTACCACAGAAACCACAAGACTGAAAAATGTCCTTGTTTGTGTATGGTTGCTCATACACGATCTTTTATAGTGTGTGGGCAACCATTGTTCGGCCCCTGTAACTAAAAACATCCCCTGTAGTACTTAAAATAGCTTACTGTGGCACAGTTCCTTCCAGTGCCGCTCTCTTCCTGACCACCTCTTACCACTGTGGCCACTTCAGCGTGTATGCGCAAAGACATTCGAAGTTGTTGTGCTGCAGCAGTGACGTATGGTGCAGCACAACAATTTGACGTCACTACTGCAGCACAATAAGGCTGTTCAAGGGATGGAATTCCATCCAGAACAGCATTCCACCAAACGCTGTAAGTATGTAACACACTATTTTGTAAAGCATTTCTGTACACAGTGTGCTCGAAAGTCAAAAAAAAAATGCTGTTTGTTACAAAATAGAAACTGCAGCAATACTGCACAGGGTCCCCATTAGACATACTTGGCAATGTCTTCTTTTTTCTTCTGTATTTTATTCTCCTTTTTTCCCCGGCTGCCCCCTTCTGACTGACCCCCCCAGCTCAGTCACCCGGCTCCCCTGGGACTTACCTAACACTGGCATCCTCTGCCACAGGACTTGTGGTGTGTGCCTAGGTACCAGTGCGGAGCCTGCACTGACAACAGCCTCAATCCGCCCACCCAGCCTAGCGCCAGTCCCTATAGTGCCCTGACACTACCATCAAGCCTCCACTCAGTGGCAGCCAAGAGCCAGAGAGGCCTATCTCCCCAATCCGGTAGAGGGTAGCTGCCTGATGGCAGCTCTATCCACTTCCAGCCCTCACCCCCCAACCGACTTCGGGTAACCCATACTCGTTCCCGAACATGAGTTGCTGGCATGGTGAGAGGTAAGCCATCTGGTGCCTTAGCCCTGTATGCCACTGGGCCAGTCATAATTGACAATTTCTGATATCTCAGACTATACCTGGATTCCACATGGTCATAAAGAATGCACGTAGATACTATCACAAAAGCATTAAACAAAAAAATTGGTCTACTATGTAGACTTAAGAGCCTACTTAGCAAAAGAATGCTATTTGGCTATTACCAATGACATTCTTCTCCCCCCCCACTCTTACAGAAGGGGCAACCACACTCTTAAAAAGAGGTGGATAGGCTCAGAGCCCTAAATAATAGAGTTGGTTGTTTTGCCCCAGATGCCCACAGCAGGGAAAACCTGTGTAAATTCCTTATGGAGTTAAAATGGCTCACCTTTCAAGAATGGATGCAATTTGCCATACTTAGCCTGGTCTACAAAGTCCTCAAACTCAACTCCCCACTGGCCTTGTCCCAGCCTTGACTATGCAGGCAGGTCCCCTCTAGAAACCTGAGGACCATGACCAGTGTATCTTTGGTAATAACTTAAATGAAAACTTACAGAGGACAGACATCCTTAACTTTCTAAGTCTCATCTTTGTGAAACTCCAAACCCGTGTCAAAGCTTGCCAATTCCCTGGCAGTTTTAAGCTACCCTCAAGGAACACCTCCTAGCCCCAGTCCAATGCAACTGCTAATGTACTGGGTCAATGGCCCTTTGTAGCCTACCTGTACACTCTTGCTCCCTGCAATTTTATACTTTGTGGTAAACTGTCTGTTAGGATTGGGTGAATGCTTTATATCCGGTTTTCTGCCAAATCTTAGTATTCAGGGCCCAAATATTCAGAAATCTGGTATTCGGATTCGTTATTCGTGTACCTGTGGGGGGGAGTAAAAAACAGCCCCCCATCCTCCTCCCTCACCCAATCATGTTAAAAACAACTCCTGTCCACCCACCTCTGCAACAAGCTCAATCCCATTCTCTTCCCCCAGCACCCGCAACTGATGCGTTATAAAAAATCCTCCCAGTATGGGTGATTGGCACAACCCTCCTGCCTCCAGAGCTGGCTGCCATCTCCTCTTGCAGTCTTCTGATTGTATAAAAACATCTATCCACCCAAGCAGCAGCACCCAAGTCCCACCCTCTTCCCTTCAGTACCCAAATTTCATAATTTTGGCCCCCCCCCGGAGCAGGCAGGCAACCAAACACAAACCGCCCTCCTCCATGGCTGGCTGCTTTCTTATGAATGGGAAAGGACTCTTGCTCTCGCTCATATAGTAAAGCAGCTGATCGCATGAGCAGCTGCTTTACTATGTGAGCAATCATGGGAGCACTTTCCAATTCATAAGAAGATGACTGGCCATGGAGGAGGGCTAGCTGTGTTGGTCACCTTCCTGCACCACCGGGGTGGGGGGTGGGGACTTATTGTTATGAAATCTGAGTGCTGTGGGGAGGATGAGACTAGGGCGCTGCTACCATTTAGGGGGATGATTTTTTACAATAAAAAAAATTGGAAGAAGAGATGGCAGCCGTCTATGAAGGTGGGCAGGTTGTGCCAGTTGCCCTTTGTGGGGAGTTCTTTATAAAAGCTTCAATTGTGGGTGCTGGAGGGAGGAGGATGGGACTGAGCTTGTTACAGAGAGTGGAGGACAGGGGATTCTTTTTAACATGGTTGGGCTGGGGAGGAGGTTGGGGCAGTTTGTTTTGTTTTTTTAGGGATTTTTGCAGTGTTTTCCGAATACCAACAAATAGTGCATTATTTGTGGTATTCAGGAAATACTATTTGTTTCTTGCACACCCCTACTGTCTATTTGCTGTAGATCTAGTGAAACTGTAATTCTCTTGTTGTACCAATTTGCAATAAGTCTTCTTACACAGCAGGTTAAAACTAGTTCTCTTGCACATGCATCACATGTATGGCTTATATAGTCTCTTGCTGGGAGGCAGTATAGTGCAGTGGGTTAAGGCTCTGAGCTGCAGCTCTGGAGACCTGGGTTTGAATCACACAGCTACCTAGGTGTATACTGTGTGATTCTGAGCAAGTCACTTAACTTCCTTGTGTTCCCAGATCACAGCTGGAAACAAGCTTCAGCTTAGTGTGCTACTCCTGGTTAAACAATGTTCCCTTTCCCTTCACTCTGTACCACTTTGAACTATTTGCTTCTACATGACTTGGTTTTGCACAAAATACCTTAATGTTTTCACCCAGATATGTACTGACCTATGTAACTAACTTTTGTACAATATTCTTTAATGTTTAAAGGTACACTGTCAAATCCCTTGGGCCTTACAGAGTCCTTAGTTTAAAAAAAACAAGTTATGATTGTTCACATTCTGCTGATGTAGCTGGTAGTTTGATTCTGATTCATTTTTTTTCTGTTAAAAAGGGAAAAACAGACAGCTCACCATATAGGGCATAGGGGATGTGCCTTTAGGATAGATGGAATTTACCTTCAAGAGTGGTCAGTGACCACTTGACCTTCACAAGTGAAGAAGCTACAAGTGAGGTCAAAAAAGGTCACTGACCACGAATGAAGATAAATGTCATATCTCATGAAGGCACATCACGTGCGGTTTATACAGTCTTGGGCGGACTAGATGGACCTACGGACTCCTCCTGCCATCACATTTCTGTGTTTCAGTATATATTACCACTTTTCTTTTTGCATTGTTTGAATAGTGCAGTGAAAGGCAACACTGAGCAGTATGGTGGTCAGTTTATTTTAAGGTTGGTGCAAGCACGAAGCACTGATTGACAGATTTCCTAAGCTACAGTATCCATGGGAGCAGGTTTCTAAGTAGTGTTAAGTAAAGTTTGATATGCTGTCCCACTGGATACTGTGGCATGGGAACTTTCCTGTGATTGATCGGTGTGGCTAGGGGGCATATCCTGGTGGTTTTGCATATATGCGGATTCATTCTGCAGTCTGCAATAGAAGGGGAAGGACCTCTAATCAGAGGAAGTGACTCACTGAGGCTTGGAAAGCCATGTGAAGTGCTTTGGGGATCAGGCAGGGAATGAGGCAGAGGCCATACTGAAGAATGGGCTTAGAGGCCTCAGAAAGCTAGGGGAAGACTGGCAACTTCAGTTTGAAATAACTAGTGCTAAAGTTGTCATTGTGCTGTACATTTTCTTTCAGTTGATGGTGTTATTTGTTGAATTTTTGTTTTGGGGATGACTTCAGGAATTGTTGAATTTGAACATACGGTGCATGGTAGGGGTTTTGACGTACCGACTGCTTCACAGTGAAAGACGTAGATATCTGAATGTGCAGGAGCACACAGCTATACCTAGCATGATTCACAGTTGGCACAATTAAGGGCAGCGTATGACGTAACTGAGCAGCGAAGTAAATTTTATGATGTGCCACTGTGAAGATAAAAAAATGATCTAGCTACTTGGTGTTCTGTGCTATGGATAGCGTTTTTATTTGACCTAAAAATGCCAATGTATATGGTATAAACTAGTGTTAGCACACAAAAATATGTTTGTTTACATTCCTTGCTCAACTCTCACTGCATCTTTCCTGGACTTAGGAACACCCTTGACACAGTCTAGCCATTCAATATGCAGTGGGATTAGAGGAAACTATTGCATTATGAATGGCTGCACTGTTTGGGACCATTTGAAATGTTCAAGAAGTATGCAATTAGAGTAGGTCAAGGATTTGAAACAAAACAAGGTTTAGTATAACTATACATTAGCATGCATTTCAGGTCTACTAAGAAATTAGGCAGATAAAACAACTATCAGCATAAATTAATTTTACAGAAGGTAAGCAATCATAAGATGTGGGTTTTCAAATAGAAATAATATGATGCAAAAAAGGCTGACAGTGTCCCTTTAAATCCAGTATATCCAGTTATCTGTAACTAATCCTGGGTAGCCCCCGAAAATGGGAATTTGTTCATGGGCCTACCCAATCACCAAATAACAATAAATAAATACATATCTAAATAAATAAACTACATTCTATTTTAATATGTTCGATAACCTGTGTAGATTGTTAAGCACAGATCTTATGGATGGAAAGTGCTGCCCTCCTTTACTCCGTCAGATGTGAAAAACATAGGATGGCATACTTCATTGCCTCTGTGCCTTTTATGTTTTCTTTTCTTGACTTCATTTACAAGTGTTTTATCTGTATTATGCTTTGAAACGTTCCAGGAATACAATAGACATTTCAGGCCATGCTTTATGCCTCCACAGGCAAAGCAGTGACCAGACATGAGGCAGTCTGTGCCAGGCCCTGGCTGCACTTGCGGAGCACTCAAGTTATTCATGAAGTTGCCAGGTTGTGCCACAGAACTGACTGCCAAGTTATGCTGAGCAGTCTGCCTCCAGTTGAGGATGAGAAGGCACAGACAAAAATGACAAAAGACTTTCTGCACAATATGCAGAAGAGAGAGAGTCCCCATTAATCCCTCTCCTCCCACAGTCCTGACCCCTTAGTATGGTTTCCGTCACCTCTGGAGGTGGAGTTGGTGTCAATCAACAAGGCAGTGTCAGATCCCCCACTTTTGGAATGGAAGGATGAAGAAGAATGGGTCCTTTAAGAAAGCAGAGTGAATCTTTGTCAGTTGAAGAGGTTAAAGGGCCAGCAGACTTCAGATGAAGTTCATGTAGCAAGTCTGAAACAAAGTCCTGGGTGTCCTCCAGGATCCTGGGATACACTGTGCATGAGGTCATCCCCTGCCTCTAGGAGAGGCCGCTGCCAAAACAGGAGCGTGTGTGTGTGTGTGTGTGTGTGTGAGCACTGTAAGCTGCTCAAGCTATTATAGAAGCAGGGTCAGATCCATTTTCTATAATATTCAGTAGTGTATCAGACCCTGGATCCTCTAATCCAGCACTGCCTATTATTTTTATTTAGGTTTTTGTTGCCTGGAAAAGGAGGGCTAGTCAAGTCTACCTGTTTTTAACCTCATCCCGAACAGAGTGCTTACAAATGGAGCCGGATTAAGCTGTTGGTGGTATTTTCAGTGAATGGGTGAAATTGGCTAGGATACAGGGGAAATTCCTCTACTCTTTTCAAGAAGTGCCATGGGATCTTTAATGTCCACCTGAACAGCCATCAGAACAGGAAGATGGGACCTCAGTTTAACATTTTATCCAAAAGACCACGTCTTATGAGTGCAGCACCCCCCCCAGGCTACACCACATTGTTAGTATTGGGATTTAGCCCAAGCCCCTGCTGTGGGGCTAGAACCCACAAACGTCCAATCTCTAGCCTCAGAGGTAAGTGTGCAACCTGCTGTGCCACTGAAACTGCTTGTTTGTCAGAGTAGAAATTATTATAACAGCATCATCAACTATTCCTCTTGTAATCCCCATTCCAAAATGGCAGTCTGGCAGGCTGACAGTATAGCCTAGAGCAGTGGTGGGCAACTTGAGGCCCGGGGGCTGCATGCAGCCCTCAGTGGGTTAAGCTGAGGCCCCCGAGAACATTTCTGCCAGCACAATGGGGACTGCACTACACTACACTACACAAAAGAGAAATAAACTGAGTTTTAATTGCATTTAATACTATTTATACTGTTTTTAAACTTTTAATGATATTACCAGTCCATTAAATAAAGTTTTTTTGCATTCAAATCTGTTACTTTTGATTAATTTAGTGGTGAAATGGGTCCAGTCCAGGGCATGCATGGGCATGCGGCCCTCAAGGGGGTTTGAGGTTATTTTTGGTTGCCTACCACTGGCCTAGAGGTTGGAATAATGAGCTGTGAATGAGCTTGGTACATGCAGCAGACCTGGGTTTGATTCCCGCAACCTCTACTTGAATACTCTGTGACTCTGAGCAAGTCACTTAACCACCCCAGTGCTCCTGGGTCGCCCCTGAAAATAGACACTTGTGCCTAGTGGGCCTTACTAAGTTACCAAAAAAATAAAAAGAAAAAAAAATTGGGCTTACATTCATTGGCTGAGAGTACCACAGGACCTCTCTTCTAGACACTGCAGTTGTGTACTGAAGCTAGGGGATTGGGCAGTACAGTAAGGCTCCTCTTCTTCATGCCCATCAATGCACAACAGCACTGTAGGCCAAGCTATGTCCAAGGGACCAACTGGACTCACTGAAGGCCAGAATGGGGAAATAAAGATTTAGAATAAAAATTAAAAATGTCTCAACTCCCTGCCAAGAGGTGGCAGGGAGCAAAAAGCAGAGCTGTGCTGACTTGGAATGGAGCACCAGGCATTCTGCTTTTGTCCTTGCCCAACCATGATGGATGGAACAAAGGCCAGGCACAAAAAAGTGACCAGTATTGTTTGTTTCCTTTTTTTTGTGTGCCAGGAGGCACAACAAAATGGCCAGGAGTTCTGTTGAGAGACTAAAGTTTTAAAATAATAAAAAAATGCACCAGAGGACATTGGCACCATCAAGTTGTATAGCATCTGGCCCAACAGTACTGTAGGAAGGAGCCAGAAATCAATTTATCCATGCTGAGGTGAACCAGGCTGGAGGCCATCAAGGCCTCAGGATACACCTCCCCATGGCAACAGCTAATGAAAGAGAGTGATAGATTCAAAAACTCAGCAGCACTTGAAGAAAGGTAACAATGATTGGAAGGAGGCACTGGAATCTGCAAAAGTAGCCACATTTTTTTGTCAATAGTCAAACCTCACATAAAGTGTAGGAAATAGTGCTGCTTAAAAGGAAAAACCCCAATCGTGGACTCTCTACTCTATGGACAATGTGGCCCAACACTTTGCTCACCTAGAACTTTGTTTGGGAGTGGGCTCCTGGGAATTGCACTCTCCTTTCTAAATGTCCTCTGTCTAGAGATAGGCAAAGCTGGCAAAGTACGCACCAAGAAACATTTTGCAAAATTCGTGTATTTTGCCAAAATTTTCATGTGTGTGAAATGTGGAATGCAAAATGTTGCCAGCAGAGTGCAAAATTTTGCCCATGAACTGTGAAATTTCATTACTCCTGTGCAAAATTCCGCCATTTTCGGTTAAAATTCGCATTTACTTAGGTGGAATTTTAATTTTACCACAAAATATTTCACAAATTTTCGCATAGCAAAATTGCACGATTTCCTAGGAACGCCCACAAAATTTAACTTCGTCCCATCTCTACCTCTGTCTCACTATGGGGAACACATGATCACTCAAGTTGCTTCAGTGGTTAAAACTACAAAATAGATAAGATTGTCCTCTTATAGTCATGCAGTCAGGAAATTCAGGTGCCCAGGGAGGGAGTCAAACCAATGATTTTATCTGCAGTTCAAATACATTACCAAATTAACATGTAATATTCCCAACCTTTCTAAAAACCATAAAAAGTTTGGTAGACACATAGACCAGTAAGTCAGGAGGAACTCTCACTTCACTCTTTAGTTGCCAGTTGCAAGTGTCACATAATATGATTCCATTCATTATGCATAGCAGGATAGTTTAATTAAATATAATTAGTTTAACTATCTGCAGTGTATAACTTTAAGCATAACAATTGATAGCGTGACCTAGAAGTAAACACCACCCTAAAAAAAAAATCAGGAATCCATAATTCTGGTGCGGGAAAAAGGCCATCCAAAAGGTATTCCTCTGTCCAAAATGATAAACCAGGATTGGGATCATATCAGAAGCTCTGGCACCCAACAGCAGTAAGAAAGAGATGCTGTACTGCTGGCATGTGCCATCCTTCGTATGAGACATTAAAGTGAGGTCCTATACTGCCTTTTCTGCTGGTTGCTTAGGTGGACGTTAAAAATCCCATGGCACTTCTCAAAAAGAGTAGAGGAATATCTTCTCCCCCCCAGTGTCCTGGCCAAATTTCTCCATTCACTAAAATACCTCCAACAACTTAATCTGGTTAAATTTCAGTTGCTTCTGAATCTGTCATCTATCCCCCTCCCTGCCGGCAAGGCTGAAAATAGGAAGTGATGTCTAGCCATTTTTTTCCCATTCATCAAAAGGTACAGTAAGTAATTAAACCCTAAAAAAGGAAACAAATATTTAACAAAAAAGCAGCTACTGTGAATTAAAAAATATAGAGCATGATCATAACAAATGCATATATCTTAATATGTATAGCGAATAACTAGAGAGGGAACATTAATAGTTCACTGTCTGAACTCCAAAGTAGTCAGAAGGTTGTTTTTAAAGGAATGGTTTCAAGTCCCAGTCCTCATTTAGACCTTTGGGTTTCAAGCTTTTAATGAGAAGTTCTAATGACTTCAATCATATTATTGGACTGGATGTGATACTTGCAACTAGCATCTTTCAGTGGGCTTACACAACTTAGTATAATATTATGTTTGTGCAACTTGTGATAAACATTGCGCAATCGTTCGACTTTCCATCCATAGAATATACCACCCTGTAGGGATACAACGGCAAAGAACCCTAGAGGATGGTACTACTCCTACAGGTGCTGCGGGAATGATTCCCTTTACCAAAAGTCCCTTAGGAAGGAGCCCCCAGGAGAGAGAGGCAAGCCACTGGGGGAGGAGGGGAGGAGGGTGGGGCAATGAAAAAATGCTTCAGGAAGATTCTGGAAGGCCTGGCCTTTTATAGCTTAAGCAGGGTGAATGGTTAGTTTCTCTACCCCATTGAACTGCAGGCACGTTCTTCCAAAAAAGACTGAATTGAAAGCACCTCCTTACTTAGTGGTCCATGTTTGTACTGATTTTTAAAAGTTTTTTTACAAAGGTTGGGTATTGAAAATAAAAATGCACCAGAGGACACGGATGCCTCCATGTTGTTTACCCTCTTGCCCCACAGCATGGTGGGAAGGGGCCAAAGATCATCAATTTGCCCATGTTGTGGGTGCCGGACTGAAGGCCCTCAGGGCCTCAGGATACACCCCCCCCATGACAACAGACAATGAAAACCAACTGTCTTTAATGCCAAGAAAACCATTTTCATAATCTTTGGTACCCGGCAGAGACTCACCAGGTTCTCTCCTCCTTCCAGACCTTTGAGGGTACTTGAGGATGTCTCCTCCTTTAAGTACCTTGGAGTCTGACTAAACCACCATCTTGATTTCTCAGTGAATGTAGATGCCATCCACCTCAAGCACCACCCCAAGCTGCCTACTGTGCCTCCTTTACATCCAAATTCTGGCTTTGGCTTCCTCCATCCCTCCTTCCCTCCCTCTCTACATTCACCTCTCCTCTCTACCCCTCCCTCTTCCTACCCTCTCCACAACACAGTTTCTGATTCCTTTATCCCCCGGAGACCTGCTACTGGCCAAGCTGCCTTCTCCAATGCTTCCCTAATATCTGGGCTTCTCTTCCCCAGTTCATCCATTCACCCTCTTCCCCTTCTTGCTTGTCTGTACTATAATACTTTACATCTCCCTCCTGCAATTGCTCCTGACTAGATTTGTTGCAAAGTAAAACTTTACCTGTAAATTTCATGTGAAGCGCTGATAATTCGCGCTTCATGAATTTCAGGCTGTTGAGCCGAAATTCATACCACGCAATTCACATGAATTTCATTGTGAATTTTGTGCTTTTTGCCGCGATGCACGAAATTAGAGGGTGAAGTTTTACTTCTCAATATCTCTTCCCCAGACACAGATGACGGCAATAAAAATGAAACATAAAAAATGGATTACTGTGTACTACAGCTTGTGTTAATCTCATGCATTTTATTAAAAATGCAGTACTATCCACCTCCAGGTTTCAAACAGATAATCACAAGTTAAATGTAGTAAAATCACACAGTAGTTAATTGAGGAATGGTTTAAAATCAAGTATCATGTTCATGTGATATGGGTGAGTCAAATTGAATGACACAGTTTGACCACCTGGGATTATAGAGAGCATGAAAGGATAGCGAGGAGTGGTTACAGTGAGTGTGAGGGAAGAAAACGGTGATGGAAAGACTAGAGCGAATGGGATGGGAAGCTGTAGTGAGTGAGGATATAGGAAGATGTTTGGAGAGGCAGTTCTCACCTGGCTGTTTGGTATTGAGGTATGAGTAATGCCTCTGGTGTGGGTGACCTGGGTTTGGCGCTAGGTGGGTGGGAATAATTGTATTTTTTTTTGGAGTTTTGGTACGTAAGTTTTTTTTTCTGCATTTCCCCACCCAATATTTGTGCTGTGGGGTCTCCCACCCTCCTAAATGTGGCCCCCCATCACTGATGACTTGTCACCCCCAAAATAGCCCTCCCAAATAGTCCCTGTACCCCACTGTCAGTCCTCCCCAGAGTTGATTATAAAATAATGGAGTTTTCCCCTGCATGGGGTAGCATATCCCCGATAAAAATATTTGTACAGATCCCCCCGGAGAGAATGTTGCGGAATCTTGCTCTTCATGATTTTAATATAGTGCATCCTCCCTCATCTCAGTAAACTATTCGAGAGAGCAGTCCACAATCAGCCCACTGAGTACATAGGCAAATACACCCTCCTATGCAACCAACAGCACGACTTTGGCAAGAATCATTCCACCGTCACTGCCCTCACTCTTCTGACTGACCATATCCTCTCTAACATGGATAATGGTAAAGCCACCGGGGCTGTCTTCGTTGACCTCTCAAAGGCTTTTGACATGGTTAACCATGCTCTCCTTACCTCCAAGCTTAGCCTCCTTGGTTGTTCTCAGAAAGTCACAAGCTGGTTCACTAACTACCTTACTGATTGCTCACAATTCTTGTGTATTGGTCAAACCTGCTCCCCCACCCTGTCTGTCTCTGTGGGGGTACCTCAAGGCTCAATCCTGAGTCCCCTCCTTTTCTCCTTATTCGTTAATGTGCTTCCCTTAGACTGCCTCAGCTGTCACTCTCTCCTGTATGCTGATGACCTTGTCCTCTTCCACAGTGACAAATTCATGGCTGCAATCTCCCTCTGTTCTCTCACACAACTATGCTGTGGCCCACAGCTGGTTCTCAGAAAACCTCCTCTTAGTAAATGCCCAAAAAACTAAATCCATGCTGTTTGGATCTAAGCCTTTTCTGGCTGAAACTAAAAACCATGCCCCCTTATGCATTCTTACCCCAGACAGCCCAGCCCTGGAGGACATCAACACCTATAAATACTTAGGAGTACTGCTTGACCCTTCCCTCACCTTCACTGAGCATGCAAATTCCATTGTCAGAAGGTTCCATCAAAAGTTAGGTGCCGCCTATAGATTCAGGTAATACCTTACCCCTGAAGCCAGACTAGCCATTGTCCAGGGTAATCTTCTCCTGATTCTTGACTACTGCTCCCCTATTTATGCCAGGACCTCAGCTACTGCCATGGCTAAACTCTCCGCTGCCTACAACAGCACCTGTCACTCTGCTTTATTGGCCTCATTCTCCACCCACCACTGTACCCTCTATAATACCCTTGGATGGCTACCGCTGCAAGGTCGCTTTGACCTAGCCCTCAGCTGCATGGTGGACAGTGTCATCCGCACAGCTCCAAAATCCCCCCTAACTGCCCTTCTGAAAACCCGAACGCTCCTTTTCAGACTCCGCTCTAATGGTACTCCCCCGCTAGCTGTTCCTAGGGTATCCACCAACATGGGTAGCAGAGCCTGGCCTGCAGCTGCCCCTTTGCAGTGGAACAAACTACCGGCTGAACTATGTTCCATTGACACACACTCCTGTTTCAAGTCTCACCTTAAAGTCTGGTTCCTGGCAAACTCATCCTGCCGCTGTTCCCAGGGGTCTGACACCAACCCACACTAGTCAACTCCCCAGCCCAGGGGTTACCCACCTATCCACACTAGTCAGCTCCCCTGCCTACAACTGTTATATTGTATTTTTCACAGTAATATTTGACTTCCTTGCCTGTACATATTGTATATATATTTTTTACTGAGTATTCTGTGTATTACTTGATCACTGGACGATGCAGTCATACACTGTACACTGTGCCTACGATTTGTTTGTTTTGTACCAAATCTCCTCATGTCCATTATTGAAAACTTGTATTCACTGTTCTCAAATGGACCTATGCATCAAACCTGTATATTGTGCTTACTATTGTTGCTTGTATCAAATCTGTTTCATGTGTATTACTGTTGCCTTGTACTCCACTGTCACCCTGCGCCATGTGTTATGGCCCGGATTGTGCCTGAAAACGCTCCCTGGGATCAGTGCACTCACCTGGTTATTAAAGTCATAAATAAATAAATAAATAAAATATTGCATATTGATTAAGTTGGTTTCTGTGGGCAGATTATTTGTGCCCTCTGTTGACATGGATGGGAAGAGCTTACTTTCCAGTGGAACAGTACCTTTGCAACGTCTGTCAAAAAGAATCCCCACAGATGGAGGCACTGTGCTACCACTATATCTGTATAACACCATGAACCTAGGCACCAGTCACCCAAAGGCTCAATGATTCAGCTACTCCCTTCCAACTACTAGGTTGTACCACTCACCTCACTTCACGGATTGGGGTTTTTACATCAGAAAACATCTTTGACTGTAGGTCTTCCTTTATCTCAATTAGGCTAGTTCCCATTCATTATTTTACTAATGCATATGTTTAAACCTTTAGAATAGGTGTGTGATTTGTGTTTACATTTTATCTGGGGATTGCATTAATCAATGTCAGTGTCAGTGGCTCAGTAGGTAGCACACTTGCTGCTGAGGCTGGGAGATCAGAGGACTGTGGGTTCAGTTCCAACATCTGGCACTTGGGTTAATATCTTAGTACTGACACTGTAGTGCAGCATGAGGGGGGTGCTGCACTTCTGAGGTGCTGTCTTTTGGGATGAGACATTAAACCGAGGTCCCATCTGCCTGGATTGGTGATAGTTCAGGTGGGTGCTAAAGATCCCATGGCACTTATCGAAAAAGAGTAGGGGAATTTCCCCAGTCTCCTGGCCAAATTTCTCCCATTCACTAAAAATGCCACCAACAGCTTAATCTGGTTCAGTTTCAGTTGCTTACCATCTGTATCCCGCCTCCCCTGCCCCTGAAAAAGAGACTTCTAGGCCCAGGGTCTTACTGGGTCAACAAAATGCAATAAATAATGGTTTTGTTATATGTATTGCCTATCTGTTTTGTGTTTCAAGCCTCCTACCTGGATTGCTTTGTACTGATTTACATTATTTCTTAGGTGCTTTGAACCTTGGAAGGGTACTGCATAATGCTATGCGGAATGCAGAATTCTGCTGGTGAAATTAGCAGGGAATGACCATTCCACTGGCAGAATTTCCACCAGAATTCACTAGTTCTTCTACAGAATACCACCTGCTCTGATCCATGGAGTAATATTCCACGGAAAACAGAATTTTTGCCAGTGGAAAATCATTCTCCAACCATTTATGTGGAAAATATTGAGAACCACAGAATAAAATTCCATGGAAATGTTGTGGAAAAACTCATTCTGCATTTTTCTGCCATGGAATTCTTCCATTCCACTTCAGGTGGAATTTCAGCAGAATTTTGAAAATTCCACGGAATTTTATTTTGTTGGAATTTGAAAATTCTGCATAGCTATAGTGCTACAAAATATTAAAACTACTGCTACTAGTCCTTGTGTTTCAGTTGACACAGGCTGAGTAGGAACACAAATACCAGTGGCAACTCCATGAAAGTGGTGGTGGGTGGGGGGGCAATTTGAAGAGAGATACCCAGAACTATTTTTCCATGGAGAGGGTGGTGAAGTGGTTGAATAGGCAAATGGAGGAGCTGGTATGTGCAAAATTGGTGTGGGGGGATTCAAACAAGGGTCCGACAGATACAAGTGCTTGGTAAAGACCACAACAGAGAGGGGAGAGAAGGGAGGAGTGTACACCCTCTTGGGCTCTTTTATTCCTCATTCGTTAGATAGGATTGAGCAGACATGACAGGCCTTTTTCTGCTGGCAGAGTCTATGTTTCTCTGTTTCAGTTCCTCCCATTTATAACATTTAGGCTGAAACAGGACCCACATTGCAAATGAGATGCTGCATCTCAGCTGGTCTGTAGTACTGTGTAAATAAATTGTCAGTGACTTGTTCCTGAACCCCTTTAGGAGGGTCACATCTTGCTCCACAAGAAGATGGTCTACCTTTTGGTTCCTACTCAGGTCTTGTGCAGGTATTTGAGACACCTGTTACTCCCCACAGTGGACATGGACAGTGCTTCAGAGCAAGCCTGGACCATTTGAACCAATATAAAAGCAAGCGAAGAAGCAGCTGTGTACTGTCTCACTGTGCTCTCAGAGCTCATGATTTATGTATATTCTTCAGATAAAGATAATTGAGGGGGTATTACTTATGTGGGAAAGTTCATACTAGCACCCAGACACACACAACCTCCACCGCCTCCACTGAGAGTTATACATACTTTGCCAAAAATAATTTTTTGCAGATTTTAGTTCCTCTTGCATCTGAGCTGCTGTCAAACTAGCCTCACAAATGACTCCTATTCGACACTGAACAGAGGATTCCTTATTAGAGTAGGAGAAAGGCACTTGCAGTTATGTTTGGTTTCTGTGAGAAGATGGATCCCTGGCTGCACACATGTCATTGCTGATTGTACGGCACTCTTCTGCAAAATAAACATCTCTGAAATCAGGATGATTTGCATGTCATTGGTGCTTTGTTTTTTACTCTTAAAAGCTTTCAGACAAAAGAAAGATTTGTGAATTGTGATATGCAAATGCATTACTGAGTAATTTGGACACCAAAAACAGGGGAGGGGGGAGACAAATTTTGCCTTTGAAAAATGGACTTATACATTAGCCAGCATCTGCTCTGGGATTTCTACTGAAGATATTCCAACTCCTGTTTTTCCTCGCTGTTGTCAGTGTGTTCTTTTACAAAGGACTCTCTATTTTGCACTTACTGTGCCCAGCTAGGGGTCAGGCTGTTCACACCGAACAAGGGCAGAGAAACAAACAGGAAGGGAGCAAAATTAGGGTTTGCATGTTCTCTTGTCCTGCTGCGGAGACAAAAGACAGATTAGTCAAGAGCCTTCTGAAAGTGTCTGCTGCTCACTTGATCCTCTTAGGGAATTGTTGACTGATTTTGAAACAGAAAGCTGAGGCGTTATGTGAGAACTTGGGGAATTCCCGGGAATGGAGCTGTAGCATCTCAGAACCAAGGTGTGTGTGTGTGGGGGAAACACATATAGTCCCAGAGTACAATCATGCCAGTGCCAGTTTCAAAGGAGTCTGTTGCCATTTTTATGAAACACCAAATCTTGCCTAGCGACACTGAATATTGAAACTGGAGCATGTCCAGAATAGTTCTGCATTATCCTCACTTTTCACTCCAATCAATAAACACAGCTTTTTGTAATCTTGTTTTCTGTAAATTGAGAAATAAAACAACCTTTTGCACAATTCAGTATATCCAATGCAACAGCATCCACACTGGCACAGAAAAAGCTGACAATGACAGAGACAGTAGCTTAACCTGTACAGTACAGAGTGACTCATTTGAGGTCCAGTGCCTACCAGTGACATGCTGTGTAAGCAAACCCCACAACAGGGCATGTGTTTCTAAGAAATTAATGCATTCCCCAGGTGAATTGGAAGGCATAAGGGCAATGGTCAAGTGACTTTCAATGCACCCAAGAAGTGTATTCATTCTCAAGAAATTCATGCTCTGGAGTGGGTTATTGTGCTTATAAAATGCATTTTGTAAATGGAAAAAAGTTTTATTTCCCTTTAGTTAGGTTGTGTTAGGTAAAATATGTGAGTTTGGTAACAATGAATGAACCTGAGAACCAGAGCCGAGTTAAACAAATACTATTTGGACAAATACACACAAATGCAACACTTTCTATAAATACAAATATCACTCTTAATTATTTGCATTTGTGTTAGACCACATAAAGTAGTGTTAGACCTTGGACAAGGCTGACATGAAACACCTGTGACTGCTACTGTTCAATACATGAATGTATATTTTCTTGATAAAGCTGTAGATTTTATTGAAACCTAGTAAACCCTTAGCGTTATGTCATTATTAACAACAGAAACAAGTACAAAATGTAAAATCAAATATTTTCTGAACACTGATATGTAAACAAATACAAAAACAGATACAAATACAAATATCAGAAATCAGCCCTGTGCACAGCCTTATCGAGAACTGAACTTATTTTGAAGAAACCTTTGCCCTGTTGTGGGGCTTTATAGTTAAGTTACAAATTGTGCAGGTTCTAAATAATCAATGGTCAGGTGTTGTTTTAACCAATGAAGTCATTCAATTTGGTCAGTTTTTTGCACCCCATTTTATAAGTTTTAATAACAATTGTGGGGGAATCATACACACATCATGCTTGTTTTTACATACAGGGTTGGACAGTGCAGAGTGAAAACTCCAGGTAGCTGCTGAGGATGTGCACTGATGTTTGGAACAGACCACGGAGCCAATATTTATTGCCAATGGCAGACCAATCCAAAAAGAAGACCACCAATTGCCTGAGTGAGTTGTTGCTATTGGGTCACCATAAGCAAATAAATTCACTTTTTATACAAGTTGTTTGTGGCTGGTGCAGCTCCTTCCGGGTTGGTCTGATGTGTGTTGTGGACTAGCATGTCATAGAAACATAGAAACATAGACCATGACGGCAGTAAAAAACCAGAATGCCGTCCAATCTGCCCATATTCCTGATAATCCCTGGAACTTTTCTCCCAATCCAAACTCACCTATTTTACCTAGCAACAACTTAACTAAAGGGAAATACAACATTTTTCCATAAAAAAATGTCCTGTGGGTGGGAATTGCTTTACTGCTCTTCTCCCTATTTACAATGGTACCCTTAAAGAGACCCTGATGCCATTGAGTCAGCTCTGGAAATATTTAATATTTAGACTCAGTTCAGTTTATATTTCATTTTTGTTTTCATTCTTGGCCTTATTTCTTTATTACTAAGGACATCTGCATGAAAACAGGATTTCAGCCTTGCATGCTTTGGCTGCTTGTCTACACCTGACATCACAATTTCTGTTGCTGCAGAGATTATTTTGATGTAATAAGCAACGGATTATGATGTCAAGTGCAGACGAAGCACAAGAGCAGAAAAAGTCTAGGGGGCAGTGATGCTATTTTCATGCAGCTCTCCTTAGAAATACAGAAACGAGGGGCAACATTTCAGAAAATATATGAACTATACACTGAATTGTGTCTGAATCTTACCTTTTTTTAAAGTTTTTGCAACAGTGTCAAGGGTCCTTTAAGGACAAGGCAATCAGCTCAGTTTTACAAATGCAATAAGATATGGATAACCATTCAGTTCAAAGTATGGCTCTTTGAATATGACACAAAGTCCTATAATGTGATGTGGCTTCCCTTCATTTCATCTCCTCCCATGAGGTCATATGATTTGTTCCAAGCATGAGGATGCAAGTGAATGTTACTGTCAGGCATGCTTCTGGTCTCTGTCCTGGCTCTTATTAGTTGCTGCAATGTCAGCTCTGCTCACTCAGGTGGCAGTGAAGCACAGCACAAGCCACCCTCAATCCCATGGGGGGGCAGTGCTATTTAACATTCTCATCAAGAATCTGGAAGCTAGTGTCTTTGGTGATGACACAGCTGGCCAGGGTAGTAGAGTTTTCCTTGCTCAGGCACTAGCAACATCACAACCATGTGGTGGTGGTGGTGGGGGGGGTGTTCTCCATGCAAATTGACCACACTGGGCCATTCACTAAGCATTGTGACCACACAGATGAGAGCAAATAGACTGGCAACTGCCCACCCCAACTGTAGAACCAATATAGACAGGGAGAAAGGAGCCCCAACTCTGCAACTGCATCAGAAGTAGCAGGTGGGAAATGTACTATAGAACATTGTGGCACTGCATTAGAAACTGAATCACACAGGGGAATGAGTTTCCGTGGATGACAGTGAGTGTCATAGGACTAGCAACAACATTTTTAAATGGGGTATGAAAATCCTGTAACTTCACTGGTCAAAACATGCAACATGACTGTTGAATATTCTCTGACAACTGCACACCTCATCAGAACTACTCATTTTTGTATCAAATAATTCCATATTTTATGTGGGATAGCACACTTCAGGATGTGTAGTCATAAGGGAATAATGCATTTCTTGGGGTGATTTTGCCCCTCAGCTGTGCTTCATGCCTAACAATGATCTGAGATATGCTTTCTTTCATGTGTTATTTCTTACATAGGCAGCGGAGCCAGGAAGTCGGGGGTTCAAGTGACCCCTCACTTTTGTAACTGAAGGGTCAGACATTGAGTTGAACACACTTCTTCACCACTGATCTGTTACACAATGGACACTGGCTCAGAAGTGGGCAGCAGAGTACCTGGTGGGTGGGTAGCTGGAGGGGAAACGTCCAGTGGTAGCAGTCTCCATAGGTGCCATGCATGACATAGCTACTGCTGCTATGCTAGGTATGACTCCCTCTGAGCTGCTAACTAACATGTTAACAACATCAGGGAAACTCACTTGCATCACAGCGTAGTCTCAAGGGGGGACTCTTCCGAGCAATTATAGTAACTGTCTGTTGATGGCAGAAGTGGGTGACAGCTCAAAGGAGACCCTGTTTGCACCCTATCCTGCACTGCCAATCATTCTGAATGTGAATGATGGCCTAGGGGATGGAGGTACTTAATGCTTTCCTGTTCCTGGCAATTCCAAATAAAAAATACAAAGGCATGGTGCACTATAACAGAAATAACTATTATGATAGTTCTGATGTATCAATTTTTTTGAAACTGAAGAACAATATTTAAGAGTAATATTAAGGTCAATCCTGCCTGATAAGACAGTTTACATGTTTGAGAAAGAATTAACATATTGTGTCTGTGACTGTGTACCAATACTCTATTGTCAGTAAATATTATAACAGGAAACTCATCTCTCCCTCCTTACCTCTCCTCTCACCGTCCCTTCCACCTCCTATGCTCTTTGCTCTAGGGACTCCTGCACCTTCTCCATTCCCTATTCCAAACCAGTTGCTTGACCATCCACTTTTCTCCTCCTGTCTTCCCTCCATCTGGAACAACCCCTCTCCAACATTTCATCTGTCTTCCTCTCATCATTCACTCAGGCATCAGTTCAAACATCTGTTCACTCCCTCTTGCTCTTACCCAGGCAAGCCTGTCCTGTGCCTCGCCCTTCTTTTGCATTGTTTGTGAACCCTTTGTGTAAGTTATTCTTGTGACTTGAAAACCTTCCCAGTACAGTGAAATGAAAAGCAAAAGCAAAAAGCAAGGTGCTGAAAGTCAGTAACCTGCACCAGAGGTGGGCAGGTAGTGCCAGTCACCCACCATTGGACTTTTCCTAAACAAATGTATAATTATCAAACCATGGGTGCTGCGGAAGAGGAGGGTGGGATTTGGGTGCTGAAGGTGGGGGATGGGGGCATCTATAGTTTAAAGGATCTGGGCTAGGGAACAGGGTGGGGGGTCTGTTTTGGTTTCCATTTTGTTTTTAAAGAGTATTTCCCAAATAGAAATGAATAGTGCTACTATTTGTTATTCGGTATCTGAATAACAAATAGTTCATTATTCATGGTATTTGGGAAATAATATTTGTTGCTTACATGCCTCTCTCCACATTATCCCCCTACTAGTGGTGGACAAAGTGCCTAAAATTCGCTACACGTAGTATTTTACATAGAACCCGAATTTCGTGTACTACTCTGCAAAGCAAAGTGAAAAACTACACATCTCAAAGTAGCAAAAAGTTCCCATTGTTCTCTATGGACAGAAGAGTTGCACAATGCGCAACCACAGAAATGCACCCCAGAGCCATATTCAACCAGCATGAATGTGCAGTGCAGTATCCATTGCGCCAGTGCACATCAGTAATGTATGCGATGCAAGCACATGGGGGCGTGCACATGAATAAGCTGTGCAATGACATATTCAGTCGAAAAACACAGCACAAATGAGGAGCAAGTCAGAGAATGCACCACACAGAACTGAGCGTATAAAAGGAGGCTCAAACACACACACAGCAGATGCTCAAGCCATTGTAGGACATAGCCGTGGATGCAGGCCCATTTCTGATGAAATAGTTAATGAGGGATATGAGGAGGAGGGAGGAACAACAAAATGACCAAGGAATGGCCCGTCGGTGGTATACCCAGCACAGAAAGTACCATACCTGCCTCACATTTGAGGACTATGGGGACAAAGCGATCATGGGCCAGTACCGTCTGAAGAGGATAATTCTGAGGCAGCTCTGTGAGCTGTGCCATGATGAGCTGCAGGCACCCACCAAGCATGTGCTTCTTGTTGCCCACCAGGAGTCATGCCTTGAAGATGGAGACAAAGGTGACAGCAGCAATGTGCCTGCTTGCCACGGGCACCTTCCAGACACCAGTAGGGGCAACCATTGGCATAACACAGTCAGCCATGTCCCACCTCCTCACACAGTTCCTCAACACCCTGCTGCCACATGCTTCAGAGTACATAAGATTCCCAAGCACACAGGCAGAGCGTACAACAAACATGCAGGAATTCCACAGGGTGGCACCCATGCCCGATGTGATTGGGGCCATTGACTGCACCCATGTGGCCATACACATACCACCTGGCCCAGACGGGGCTATCTACATCAACAGAAAGGGCTATCCCTCTGTCAGCTGCCAGGTGGTGTGCAATGCCACTGGACGTATCATCAATGTGTGCACCACACACTCTGGGACCACACATGATGCATTTATCTGACACCTCTTCATCCTGTGCCAGTGATTTGAGCTTTGGGAGATTCCCATGGGGCACCTGCTAGGTGAGCATGACATGTGACATGGTGACAGAGAGCTGTGAAGGTGTGGACAGGCCCAAGTCACACATGGAGGGGGGTTGTGTGGGAGGTCATATGCAGCATAGGAGGGAAGCCATGGGAACATGCAATGCTGTGCGCCAAAAAGTATGTGTGTTACCCCCACAGGTTTCAGTGCATACCCCTACCATTTGGCACCCATCCAATGCTGAAGAGGAGTGTTATAATGAGGCACACATCACAACATGCAACATCATCGAGTGAGTCTTCGGCATGCTCAAGATGCAATTCCATTGCCTAGATAGGTCCAGTGGTGCCCTACAGTACAGATCTGCTAAAACCTGTGGCCTATTCCTGGCCTGCTGCATGCTGCACAACATGGCCATTGACTGTGGGATAGCTGTCTAGGTGGATGCGGGCAACAGCAGCGATGAGGATGGGGATGATGAGCCAGATGGGGGTGCGCAGCCACCCATGCAAAGGAGGGAGCCCAGGCTGTCAGCCCGTGCCAGGAGGCACTGTGACACTATCATAGAGGAGCACTATAGTAACTGCAGGTGAGTACCAGACATGACAGCCATGCATGCACAGAACACCACACACACAGAAAGAGGTACATGGCCAATCAAGGATGCATGCAGGGAGATGGGCACACACAGCATGCACAGGGAATACACAGACACACAGCCACATTCCTGTACCACAGTGGACAGGCACGGGTGCACGCACACACACATGGGCCCTGCGCTGGACACAGAGGTGGCCGTACCCTGCCCTGCACATGCACCACCAGCACCATCACGCATCGTACATAAGGGCACAATGCTCATGTGGGTGGCACAGCAGGAACGGTGGGTGAAGTGGCAACACACATACACACACCAGTACAACAGGATGTGGCATGGATCAGAGTGTATGCACCGGCACACAGGCAAGGCTAGCACAGTGCTGCTGTCATCACACCCACGCCACGAGGTCCAGCAGCACCGCATGCACACATGGAGGATGTGCCACATGCCACATGTACATGATGGCACACGCACATGGGCGTACCCAGCCAAGTGCACACCAGCCAAAAGCAGCAGGTAGCAGGATGAGACAGCACACCCAGCAGGCCTGCCCTGCAGTGCCACAGCTGCCAGACTCACATGGGCAGCCATGCCCAGGCTGTGTGGTAGGCACTGGCTGCTGAACAGTCACAGGAGGTGTTACCAACACACTCACAGGAGTAGATGCCTGAGAACATGACTGGGTCCTCATGGGTGTGTAGAGACCAGCAAAGAGATTATTGCTGAGTGTGTCAGGGATGGGCATGTTGGAGCACGGGGTCGCCATTCACCGTGACCGTGGTGTTGACATTGCACTACGGGAAGTCCTTCGCACCCTGCTGTACCCAGTGGATGCCAATGATGCAAATCTATTGGCTATAGTACCGGCAGTGTGGTACAGTGATGCGGTTGTGGCATTCCACAGCCCCTCGTTCAGCCAGTTAATGGACCTCCACCCACAGTGCATGTATCTCAGCCCTGAGCATTGCCTTGTTGTCCACGGATGCCCACTGTAGCCTGTTGTGCTCATCCAGTCTGTTGGCACCTGGCGCATCATGGGGCTGATGCTGACTTGCTAAGGGTGTGGCGGCATGTCGTGCAACATTCCTTGCCAGGGAACGCTGCACAGGTGACAGCGCAGGTGGTGGGGATTGTGCGGGTGCTCAGATGGTGGCCCCCATGGTGTGCTGCATGGTGGCCACTGCAGCCCGCTGCTGTACACCATCAGCCTGCTGGGCCATTCCCATGGCACCAGTGACCATTGCAGCACCCCATCCACAGCCAGTGACAATGGCAGCACCACACGCCACTGTGAGGCCATGGTCAGGTGGTGCCTGCGTGGGTGCCATACTGTCTGTGCTGGCATCTACTACCTGTGTACAGCTCCATCCCCTGGGTGGCATATCCAGGCCTGAGCCACCCAGGATCAGTGTAAGGTCATCATCACTGTCCGATGCCTCCTCCTGTGTTGCTGGTACAAGCACTGGTAAAGGGTCCGTTAGCAGGAGATCTGCCAGTGGGTCATCATCGCCCAGACCCAGGAACTCAATCAGTTCCACACTGCTACATCACCAACGGTCAGTGTCCTGGATGCCTTATGATGTTGATGGCGCAGCCTCCTCGGGTCCCACATCGTCATTCACATCCTGCAATGCATTCCTGAGGACTGATGGTGCTGGAAGACAGAAAGAGCATTATCAGTGTTGATTGCAGCACTCTGCGTGTAGTGCTGTGTCCAGTATGATTGAGGCATGCAAACCACCTCCATACTGGCCCACACCATGGGATGCCTGTGCAGCACCGCATGTCAGGGCGGTCATGCCACAGGTGGTGCACAAGGCAGGCCAGCCATGGTGAGTAGCTGCAGCACATGGTGTTGCACCACCACACGGATGACATGCATGTATGCATCCCCCCAGCCCCACCCCATGGGCCATGCCACCAGTGGTGTGTTATGCAGCTGCCTGTGACTGCTGTGGCCCTGGCTGTGCCACTGGCACATGCTGCACAGGCAGCGCTGATGGGACTCCATGCAGCACTGCACACCCTGGCCCCCGACCCATGGACAAAGTATAGTGTCCATGCTGCAATCCTACTGTACACAGGTGGCTAATGCCATGCATGATGTGCCCATGTGTGGCATGCACCACAGCATTCAACACTGACCATGAGTAAGCATCATTGCTGCAGTTATGCTGGCACACAGGTGGCATGCACACACCCCCACCCCCACAGCCAACACCTACATACTCACAGTGCTGTGATAGGCTGCCACCCATCTGGAATTCACCACCTGGGACACCCTCGATGGCTGCACGGCTGATGATTACCACCATGAGCTCCTCAACCGACGACAGTATGGGTGCAGTGTCCAGTCCTCCACCTGTCCTACTGCGTGACACCCTGATGAAGGCCACTTTCTCCTTAATGCACCTCAGATCGGTGCCCATCTTCTTGCACTCCTGTGCACTGCAGTTGTGGCTGCTGTGGGCATTCACATACATGGCCATTTCCTCTCACCAGGTGGCACGGTCCTGTGGGGTACCAGTGGCCCCTCTCAGCAGTCCCTTCCTGTCAAGGTAGGCTGCAAACAGGGCCTGCTGATCATCTTTTGTGAAGTTGGGTCTGTGACTCCATGCAGGCCTCTGCTCTTCAGCTCCCCTCCATCTCCAAAATGTTGCTGCCTGTGGACAGTCGCACATTGACCAGATAAGCAGCATGGCAGCACAACATGGAACAGTGCAGCACTGACAACATGCACAGCAATATCATTAAACAACACAGTGTTGTGGTTCTTACCTCAATGGCTGCAATACCTGTCAGTGACCTGTGCTGTGTTGTGGCACTTTGATGGCTCAACTCATGCAAATGAGCAATGGCGCAGTTGTAATGATATGCTAATGTGCGCGACTGCGCCTGGCATTGGCTCTTGAGGCTATTTGCATACACTGGCTGAATATTTCAGATTTCCACTTTGCGCAATACATATGAGCTGGAGCTATTCGCCAGCGCATTCCCAGTGCATGCCTGATTCGCATATGCGCACCAGCCATGCACGCCATAGGCAGCTCAATGTCATGTATGGAGTATCGCGCATCTGTGCGCGATGCGCATTGTTGCCCTATTGTGCATGCGTCCATGTGCACCTGCCACGCATGCAGCCCTGATGTGCTGTATGTCCTCATTGTGCAAGCATGTCAGCTGTGCCATGTCACTGACCAAGCATTACCCACCAATGCGCAATTGGTGCGCGCACTTGGTGATGCAGTGTCACGCAGTGCACCTACATGGGTCACAGACGTGACCCTGTACTCCCTCCTTAATGTCCGACATTGCGAATGTGCAGTGTTACGTGATAGGCCTCTGTTGTGCTTGTCCATCATGCATCTCTGTACTGCCCAGCCATCGTCTGTGTATCCCAGAAGCACATCCAGTGCTGTGCAGTTCCATGTGCCCACTTTGCAGGCCACAGTACAAGTGGTTACAGTGCTTTGCGCAGCTACAATGGCAGGTTTGGTGGGTCGCATGCGATGGGCACATAAATGGAGTGATGCTGAGATGACCAACCTGGTGGCTCTGATGGAGCCACTGGCTGCTCAGCTGTTTGGTGTGGCTGACCTGCAGGAGCCATGGTCCCAGATTTGGGACAGGGTTGTGGTAGGCCTGGAGAGGAGGACAGGGGTGATGCATACTTATGAGCAGTGCTGCCACAGATATGGGGACCTCAGGAGGTGGGACCCCAATTCGGCTATACAGGCTGCAGGACCGCGCATGTCAGGAGTCTGTGCCACAGCCAGGTAGGTGTCTTCTTGCACTGTGCAGGCTTCCATTGTCCATTTCCTGTGCTGTTATGTGAGCTGCCTATGCAGCTGCACTGGGGGGGGGGGCAGCACTGGTGGGTGTTGCGTGTCCTGCTGTACTGCATCACATACCTGTGCAGTGCACGGTGACATAGGTCCAGGCACCATACCCCACACGTGGGATAGTGTCCCTGCCCATGCTCCGGCAGCGCTGTGTGCTCTGTCCAGGCTAGGGGTGAGGTCTGCATGGAATGCCACTCATGTCCCTTTCTCTCTCTGTTCCATCCACAGGATGGCAGACCACAGGAGGGCCCAGGAGGCTGCTGACCAGGACAGATGGTGCAATGAGGGGGGTGCTGCTGCTGCTGCTGCACTAGCACCAGTATGGGCAGGTGAATGTGTGTGGCATGGTTTACACGCCATTGATGGGCCTGGGATGGGTGGTTTGGTACAGCTGCAGGGCAGTGATGCCATGCGGGGCTGCTGCATGTGGTGGGTTGCTGGCTCCACTGCCTGTGTTGTGTTGTGCTGTGTGTGTGTCGGTGCCATGCACGTGGCCTCTGTGTGGTGGCATCCCATCTCTGTCACTGGTGGGTGTGTGTGTATGTTCCATGGTGTACAACTGCTGCTGGGTGGCTCATGTCCTGCCTGTGGGGCCATAACAACTGCATTGTGTGGTACACTGCACAGGTGTGTGTGCATGTTGTTCACTGGCGTCCAAGCAGTTTGGCTTTGGGGCACGACTAGGTCTGCTGTTGCTATCCACTGTGCAGATGCCATTGGAGGTGCTATCCACCAGTGGGTGCTGCAGCTGTTCTGTGCACACACATGGAGGGGGAGGGGATCAGCCCTTTGTGGCCCAACATTTATTTGCTGTTCTGTGTTCCCCTTTCTTAGGTCGGGCTTGGCCTCGGGGCTGAAGACAGCAGCTTGTTGTCCTTGGAGGCTGTGTGTTACAGCTGCAGTGCCAGATCCAACACCAAATTGGCAGAACAGTGGTTCAGATAAGAATTGGCAGGGAACATCTTGCTGTCACAAGACAGCTGGTGGAGGAGGTGCTCAGGATGTGGGTTGCGCTTTGTCGTCAGCAGTGGTAGACCCTGTCGTCCCACTCACCACTACTCTGTTCATCCCCTGCCCACTGCTGTTTTTGACTTTGGTTAATTTCCCTTCTCCTCCCCGGTTTGTCCCCAGCCCATTCCCCTCATTGCCCTCATTTGCCCCTTCCTGTGTTGCCCCCTTCCCTGGTTTTGTTTTGTGCCCTGTTGGCACCTCTGGTTGTAAATAGTTTTGGATGTTTTGTTTTATTTAACTGTTTAGTCTTTTGCTCATCGTGTCTGTGTTTCCTTCATATGCATGCTGCTGCACTGTGCTGCCATGGATCTGTGCTTCTATTGGGTGTGTCCCTGTCCATTCCAGTGCTGTCCCTTCAGGTTGGTTCTGTTGTAAGCATGGTGTCCTGTGTGCCACATCCCTCTGTGTCACAGGCCCTCAGACGTTGACTGTGTGCCTACCCTGTGCATGGTACTGTGCCATGCGTCCCTGTTGGCCTGTGCTGTCCTGTTCACCTCCAGCCATGGTGCCCTTCCCAGGGCTGGTGTGCTGTGTATTGCCGTGTCCTGTTTTCCTGTGTGTCAGCATGGCATGTGCTTCTTGTTGCCCAGTGCATGTGTGGCAGTTTGGCCGTGGTGCACCGTACATGCCTGGTGCCCTCACACCGTGGTTGTGTCATTGTCCCGTATGGTGTTGCCTGTCAGGGCAGTGGTGGTGCAGTGCCATGGGCCTGCTGACATCTGTTGCATGTGTGGGTGGCTTGGTGACATTGGAGACTGGAGTTTGTGTTGTGCACCTGGCTTTGCCTATGGCCCTCTGGCCGTGTGCCTGTCCTGTGCCTCCTGGCCAGTGTCCCCTTGTGGCTCGGGTCTGCCACCCCTGAATTGGTCCTGTGCACTTGGGCTGCCATGCCTGTATTCCCTTCTGCATGTTGGACTTGCTTAGCCTGCTAGTTTCAGCATGTTCACTTGCTCCTGCGTAGTCCAGGTAGCTCCAGTGCGTGTCTCGTTACGCTATAGCACATATATGCTATATTCAGTGTATTTTGTGCCTGCACATGTCTGCGGTGCATCTGTTGAATATGGTATCAGTTTCCTATGGCGCACCTGGATTACGCGACACATCCCATTGCACACATTCTTGGCACACTTTTGAATATCCTGGCCAAGCATTTCTTCACCTTGTTTTCTATTGATTTCGTGGTACTTCACCTTGTTTTTGTGCTCTTTAAGGTGAATTTTGCAGTGAATCATGGGATGTAAGGTCACTTGGGCTCTATATTGTCTTGCACAGCCTCAGTTCATCACGGTGTATGTAGTGGAAAGCTTGAGACAGTTTGTTCTCAGAACTCTGAGATTTAAGCCCTCTAAAACCTTTAAAAATGCCTTTTTGTCACAGAATTTTGTGACAAAATTTAGTAGATTAATTGTAGTAAACCCTGATGTGGTTATATCATCGAGCATTTATTGATGTTTTGTGAATATTGAATGTTAATTTAGTTGATTCAGTCTCTGTACTGAGAGACATAGTAGAAGTGTGCTTTGGGGGAAGGGCTGACCTCTGGTGTTGATGGAGATTAGTGAGAAAGGCATTTTTTCCAACCATTATTGGCTATTGTTTTATTATTTTTGTGTTCAGGTAGACACAGTACAACGTCACTGAATTGTTTATAAATATTTTGTTTGCTTCGCAGTTTTTCAGTCTTTTTAAAGGACTGTCTGTGTTGTACTGTACTGAACAATTAAAGTTTCTGTGCCTGACCTTTAATCTACGTGCGAGCTGTCAATTGATATGTATTTCATTGCGGCACCGCAATAGCAGTACTCTGAATTTCTAAGCCTGTCTGCAATTTATTTCCCTGCTTCTGTGAAGCTAAGTACTGCATCCCCCCCCATCAAAACAAGGTATTGTATTGTTTTATGACTGTCAGCTTTTTGAAGATTGGTTAAGGATTCAAGGGCAGGTATTGTGTTATGCCTGTGCGGCTGCATTTAGTGTTTTGCTTCACAGCCACCCAAAAATGCCAAAGCATCAAGTTGTTGTAAATTGTCTGTGTCATCTGAAAAAGGCCCATGAAGAGATGGTCAGGCAAAACAGTTTCTGGCTGTGGTGCTGCTGCCATGAAGACTATTAGCAGTGGAAGTTAATGTGAAGATGAGTCAGATTCATCAGGGACTACCAATGGTAGCAGTGTTAAGAGTGGTTGTGGCTATGGTAGTGCGCAGCAGAAGGGAAGGTAGTAGTTGGTAGTGGTGAAGCAGTGGCTCTCTAATTAGGTTCATGGTGATCTGTGGAGTGAAGGCGAACCACGGAGTGCTCCACCTAAGCAGAAGTACTTCACGTTGCAAATGGGTAACGTGATATCCATTGAAAACAATGACTTCGCGTTACTTTGCCTTCCCAAACCACTACTCCACCAATTCTTAAGGCGAAGTACATTGAAAACAATGTACTTTGCCTTAGTTCGACTTGTTTTTAAGCTCCAAAAGTGAATTTTGCAGTGTTTCATGAGATTTCAGGTCACATGGGCTCTAGATTGTTCTGCACAGCCTCATTTTGGGGTAGTGTGTGTAGGAAGCTGTAGGAGATAATCTGCTCTGAGAGCTCTCTGCAATTCAAACCTTCAAAAAGCTGTTAGAAAATCCTTTTTGAGTAATTTTTTTTGCTGAAACTTTAGTTCATCGATTATAGGAAACCCTCCTGTGCTCATATCATCGAGCGTTTATTGTTTGTGTATGGATTTTGAATGTTAATGTACAACATTCAGTCTGCATACTGAAAGACAGTGGAAGTGTGCTTTGGGGGAGGGTGTATCTGTGGTGTAGGTAGATTAACTTGGAGAAAAAGACAGTGTTTTCTGTTTTGGTGATATTTTTCTTGTTTAACTGTGTTAATGTACACACAGTAATATTTTCAATATTTCTTGCCATTTTTTAGCTGATTATTGTGGTGCACCAGTGCATAATTTTAGTTTGTTTAAAATATGTGGTTATATTACTGAAGTTTTCAATTTGCTATGCATTACTTAGTGTGTGTGTGAGTATGTATGTGACGTGTCAGCAAATCAGACACCTTTTATTGTGCCACATAATAATTTCAGCAATGTGAAGCTGCTATCCACTGCAGCTGTGTGATTTTTGTACTTCTTTGTGGTATCTTTAGTGGTACTGGTTCTAGTACTAGTGACTGTTACTGCAGCAGTACAGTACACTGTCCCCCCGCGTGGCCCGCCCCAACCGGTAAAGGTATTCTTTTCCAGATTTGAATTTCTGATGGTGAGCACTGATTAGGTGTTGTGCCTTTGTGTCTGCATCTCTTCAGTGCACAGCGCAATCTTAATCTGTGCATTTGCATCTCTTTTGGGCCCAATCTCCATCTGTAACTTAAGTCACAGTTGTTTCTTTGGCTTCCCTTCAGAGTACTGGACAGGTGTGGTCCTTAATTCTGTGTGAACACTGTACTTATTAATATGCATTTTTAAGTCAGGACCATCATCACGAGTCACTCGTGATACAAATCACGTTCTTCATCATCACAGTCACAAATACAGTCACAAATCACGATTCATGATCATTCATGTTACGAATCACATTACTTTTTTTTCTAGTTACTTGGATGTATTGTAAGCCTGTTTTGTAGTATCTCTCCAGGCTTCACCACCCCACCATTGTACTCATTGATTGGTGTTTTTAAGTCTGGGAGTTTTAAGCTACAGCTCATCGGGGCCCGGGGAAATACAGCCATAGGCATTCATGTTTCTTCATCATTATGGTCACAAATGCAGTCACAAATCACGATTTACGAGCACGTCATGAATCACAACATACATTTTTTTTAATAGTTACTTGGATGTATTTTAAGCCTGCTGGTCACGGTGCTGAACAGGGATGGGATCCACACCTGGGCCCAGGGGAACAGGTGTATCCTGCTCCAGAGGACCTGGTGCTGGACTTTGTGGTGGTTCAACTGCCTCAGAGTCAGGACAGGAGGCGGTGCTGGTCCTGCTTCGGGAGGGGGCACTCACAAGTGTTGAGTGGTCCAACAGGAATGGGTGCCCATGCCCTTCACACATGCACATGGTACGATGCTTACCACTACCGCGCTCTCCCAGAGCTGCACCGTCCCAGACATTCCCTCACCCTGGTCCATCTCTCCTACTGAGCTCCCTCAGTCCAAGCAATCACTACTCACACTGTCACACAACACACACACACACAGTCACACAGACACAGACAAACAACCAACTACTTATGAAAGTAAGAAAAATAAAATTTGCAGAAAGAAAAAATTAAGCAAAAAATAGTACAGAAAAGACAAAAAAATGTAGCTTTTAAAAAAGCTGTTGGGTCTAAATCAAAGTTTAAATCTCCTCCTCGCTCTGATCTAAAAGTATCAGCAGTCACAAAACACACTACTCTCTCTCTCCGTCTGCACAGAAAAAAGTAAAAGTGTCTGCTTGTATGACTCCCTTCCTGCCTAGCTAAACAGCATGTGACTTACAGTACTGTAAGCCATGTGATGTGTTGGAGAGGGCTGCCAAACTAGGCCGTCCAAACATTCAGACATTGACGAAAAAGTGTGGCTGATAATATTGAGGCTGCTGTTGAACTTGGAATATCTCCACAGGAGGACAGCCTCCAAAGTGAGTTAGTGGATGATGATTTTGCTAGCAACCTCATTTGGGAACTGAAAAAAAAGAACGTGAAGGTGGCTGTTTGTAAACAGTCTGTTAGTCAATTGCCTCTCCTCAAAGTTGTGCAGTAGCTGTGTCTGTTGATGATGACCCTGAATTAATAGTCATAGATTGTGATATTCAGTCAAAGTCCAATTGTGCACAACAGCAGAAATCATGCATTACACCCCACATTTCATCACCACCAAAAGTGCAGTTACATATGCAGCAGCAGCAACAGTAGTAACATGTGAAGAGTAGGGCATCCAAATCCCTAGTTTGGGATTTGTTTGTGCAAGATGGCAACAATGAAACAGTGGCAATCTGCCAGCTTTGCCAAGTGCGTGTGAAGTGTGGTAAAAAGGGTAGCCATTTGGGCACTGGGGCCAGCATACTCATCTGAAGAACAGGCATAAGGCACTGTGGATGTGGCACCAAAGGGCAGCTAATGCCAGAGTTGGGCGTTCATCCTCAGCCAACTTAGTGAGCATGGTATCCCCTTCTGTCAGTGTAAGTAAGTAGCCATGTCGGCAAAAGTGGTGAAATAACACCAGAGGATTACTACAGGCATGAGGAAGATGATGATTTGGAATGTTCAAGCAGTGGTCAGAGCAGCAGTGGTGGTCCATGTAGTAATTCTGCTACATCAATCCCTGTGCTTAAAACAAGGAAAATAACTGCACGTATTGGCTTGTCACTTGTGCACCCACCATCACACATCCAAGGTACCCCATCCATGTCAATTAGTAGAGCAGAGCCATCTGGCATGCCATGTGTAAAGCAATGAACAATACAGCCTACATTGCACAGCATTTTTGTGCACAACACTAAATACCCACCCAATCATGCAGATGAATGTGAACAGACCCCCATGTCAGGGGGAGGGAATGGACAAGGATATGATAGAAGGCATACTTAGGATGGCAGAGAAAGGGGAGATACTGTTAATGGGGACCTTAATATGCCAGATGTTAACTGGAGCAACTTTCCTGCTGCCACATCCAAAAGCAGGGCCATTCTCAATGCCCTTCAGGTGGCATACCTCAGACAGCTAGTTTTGGAGCCTACTCATGAGGGAGCAATCTTAGACCTCATACTGTAAAATTGGGACAGTGAGAGGATCTCAGATCTAGAAGTGGGTAGCCATTTGGGAACAAGTGACCACCAAACAGTGTGGTTCACAATAAACTCAGCTATAGAGTCAAGCCATACAAAAGTGAGGGTTCTGGACTTCAGGAGGGATGACTTTGGCAAGATGGGTGAGTGCCTTAGAAAAGCACTAGCAAACAGGTTGGAAGGAGGGGTGGAGCAACAGTGGGGAAATGTCAGAACTGCCATCACAGAGGCAACAAGCCTTTGTGTGAAGCAAATAAACAAATCAAAACGAAAGAAAAATTCACTATGGTTCTCAAAAGAGGTGATGGTGAAGGTCAGGAAGAAAAAGATAGCATTTAGGAAGTATAAGGAAACACAGAAGCAGCAGGACAGAGAACTGTACCAGTTAAGGCAGAAGGAAGAAGGGAGAGTAGTCAGAATAGCAAACACCCAAACTGAGGAAAAGATAGCCAACTCGGTTAAGAAGGGGGATAAAACTTTTTATAGGTATATCCGGGAGCATAGAAAGACAAAGGGAGGGATAGTGAGGCTGAATAGAATGGACGGTGGGTGGGCAGAAAGGGACAGTGAAAAAGCAGGGATACTAAATGAATACTTCAGTTCAGTATTCACAAAAGAGGAGGTGGGGGAGGTGCCTAATCCAATTAATAGAAGCACTCTGGAGAGGGGGGTCAATCCCAGTCCTTTCACAGAAGAAAGGGTTCTGAAAGAACTCCTAAAACTGAAGGTGGACAAAGCAGTGGGGCCAGATGGAACTCACCCCAGAATTCTCAAAGAATTAAGCAGAGAACTAGTGACACCGGATGTGATTCCCCTTCACAAAAATGGGACCAAGACAGAGTCAGGAAACTACAGACCTGTCAGTTTGACCTCTGTGGTAGGGAAAGTGATGGAATCACTTCTGAAGGAAATAATTGTTGAGTACCTAGAGGCCAGTGGGGCACTGGACCCAAGGCAGCATGGGTTCACAGCGGGAAGGTCATGTCAGGCGAATCTAATTGATTTCATTGACTGGGTGACCAAAGTAGTAGACCAGGGAGGGGCTGTGGACATGGCCTACCTAGACTTTAGCAAGGCATTTGACACAGTCCCACACAAAAGATTAATAGTCAAATTAACTGGTCTGGGAGTGGGTCCCAGGATGGTAGCCTGGATAAAACACTGGCTGGACAACAGGACACAGAAAGTAATTGTAAATGGAGACCACTCTGAAGAAAGAGGGGTTACTAGTGGGGTGCCGCAGAGTTCAGTACTGTGTCCAGTCCTTTTTAATGTCTTTATAAGTGACATTGCAGAGGGACTGGAAGGACAAGTACGCCTCTTTGCAGATGACACAAAGATCTGCAACAGGGTTGATACACAAGAGGGGGTGGAAAGGATGAGAAGGGACTTGGCAAGGTTGGAGGAATGGTCAGAAGTATGGCAGCTTGGATTCAATGCAAAAAAGTGCAAAATAATGCACCTGGGAAACAAAAACACAGGGGAAGATTACACAATGGGGAGGTAGTAACAACAACAAAAATGGAAAGGGACCTGGGGGTAATCATATCAGATGACCTTAAGGTTGCCAAGCAATGTGAGAAGGTGGTAGGGAGGGCTTGGGGGATACTGGGATGTATAGGGAGAGGCATCACCAGCAGAAAACAGGAAGTTGTTATCCCCCTGTACAGACAGTTGGTGAGAACCCATCTGGAGCACTGCATCCAGTTCTGGAGACCCCATCTTTGCAAGGACATAGACAGGATGGAGGCAGTTCAGAGGAGGGCAACTAAAATGGTGCAGGGTCTGCAAGAGAAGTCATACAAGGAGAGACTAAAGCAGCTTAATATGTATACCCTTGAAGAAAGGAGGGAAGGGGGGACTTGATAGAAACATTTAAGTACCTCAGTGGAATCAACAAAGTCCAAGAGGGTAGCATCTTTCAGAAAAAGAGATGTGCAAGAACAAGGGGACACAATTTGAAGATAGAAGGGGGACGGCTCAGGGGCAATGTGAGGAAGTATTTTTTCACAGAGAGGGTGGTGGACACATGGAACAGCCTTACTGAGGAGGTTGTGTGGTTTAAAACTGTGGGAGAATTCAAGAATGCATGGGACAGACATAAGGCAATTTTTGTGGTGGGAAGGAAGAAATAGGCTGTTGGTTAAATAGGATCTTCAGCTTATCCTCTAGGTAGGAAAATGAGCAGACTAGGTGGGCCAAGTGGTCCTCATCTGCAGTCAAAGTCTATGTTTCTATGTAACTCAATGCTGCCGTAGCGGAAATTCTGGCAAGTGACCTTTTGCCATTTTCCTTTGTGGAGAATATGGGCTTCTGGTGCTTTGCGGCATGCACGTGTCCTAAATGGAAGGCCCTGTCCCAGACATACTTTTCCATCTGTGCTGTCCCTGAGTTATATCAGACAGTGACAGAGTCTGTAAGGCACGTCCTTCAACATTCTGCATCACCTTACATTTACTTAAGCATGGACATGTGGACAAGTGGCAAAATGGCGAGTAGTTCCTATTTGTGTATTACTGCACATTGGGCGCAGCTACCTGGGGTTGTCTGTGATGATGGGATGGGAAAGCAACATAATAAGTCAGACTGTGGTGGTGGCAGCAACCTTCATGGCATTAGCCAACACATCACTCTTGCATTGCGTAGTGCAGCAGGGTCGGATACAGGCAAACACATATTAGACTTGCTACTGACAGAAGTTCATGAGTGACTGCACCCACTGTCCCTAATAGCTGGCTTCATAGCCAGTGATAATGGATCAAACGTTATGAAATGTATCAGCAATGGTGGCTTTGTCTGGGTTCTCTGTAAGGCCCACAGTTTTAATCTGGTGGTACAGGAGTTTCTGCAGTACCCTGAAATAAAGCAAATACTGACAGTTGCACGCTGCATCTGTGCCCACTTTGCACTTTGAACACTGACTTCCTGCCTATTTAACTGCCTCCCAGAATCATGTGACCTGCAGAGACAGTCAGGCATCTGATCAGTGGCCTGTTTTTTAATGACTTTGCCTTTCAAACTGTAATCTCAAAGTGAACTTGAAGTGGACAATACGCAGTAAGGCGAAGTTAAGGGGAATTTCAAGTTTTTAATGCGCAATTCGCATAGTACTACGTGAATTCAAAGTGGACCACTTTGGGTTCACTTCTCCTGCAAATTAAATCTTTGCTGCATCTCTACCCCCTATACATGAATAGATATGTTGCAAAATTAAATTTTGTTGGTGACATTCCTGCGAAACTGGAAATTTCATAGTACAAAATATTTCACGTAATTCGGCCCTTCCGTGAAATATTTAGTAGGGTGTGAAGTTGAAAATTCACCCGCGAAATGCAACATTTCATCTGAAAATGACAAAATTTCACCCGCAAGTGGTGAATTTTGCCATTTCGTGGGTAAAATTTTGCACTCCATGGGTGAAATTCTGCATTTTGCTTCCACAAAAAAGTTTGCAAATCTGCCGAATTACACAAAATATTTTGCATAATGAAATTCGGCAGTTTCGCACATCTCTACACATGAAGTATCCCAGTACAATCTGAAATCAACAAAAATACAATTAATGACTTACTAGTAATACAATGCTCACAAGACACATTGTGAAATAACAATGAAATATTTACTGGGGAAAATTCACAAGAAATAGGGGAATGCAAAGCAATGCCCTTTTTGGTTATAACTCGTGAACTGTAAATGTGCGTTAGGTACCTGACTAATCTTGGCCTATTAAACTCATTTTAAAACAGCAGCAATAACACTTTAAAAAGCAGTAGTGCCCACCAACACCAGACCATGCGGATACTGTTGCAGTCCAAATACACGGACTGTATCCTTTTCAGTTATCAGGCCACCTGTACTGGGGGCACTAACCATTTCCCACAGGTACCAGTTTAAACCCCCTTTAAACTTATGGGAACTCCCTGTTCTTTACTGGGTATTCAGCCAGAGAAATGGTGCAGGCCCGTAGAAGTAGCAGCTGATTGGCCAGTGGTGACCCACATTAAAACAGAATAAACACTTTTAAACCTAAACCCTACAAGCCATGCAATTGCTAACATGGGAAACCTCAAGGAGGTATTTGTATATCCTGGTACAGTAGCCAAAGCTGTAACTTTGGTAGAAAACCAGTATCAGTGGCTCACAGCTTGTACACTCACCTCTGAGTGCGGAACATCAGAAAGCTGTGGGTTCTAACCCCACACCAGGAACTTGGGGTAACATCCTAATACTAACATGGCAGTGCAGCACAAGGGGGAAGCTGCCCTCTTGAGGTGTGGTCCATTACAAAAGACGCTAAGTCCATTTCTCGCCTGGTTGTTCTGCTGGATGTTAAAGATCCCATGACATTTATTAACAAGAATAGGGGTATTTTTATTTAAAATATAATGCAATTATATACAATGAAACAGAAATAAACAGTGGTACACATAATGCGAAATAAACAGAGAAGACAGATTAACAAAACAGAACTTGGGTTGAAACAAAATTATGAAAAGAAGTTACAAAGGTAAGCAACAGGTCATGTGTATAACACATATAATTGTCAGCTGTGTAAAATCTAAATTCATATATTCAGAACTACACCTACCAGTATTTCATATTACCATAAACCCTCAGATTACCTGTTCATGTTAAGCTTCCCAAATGCTAGAAAAAATGTCTCCATAAATCATTCACCTACATGGCCACACAGACTGTTCTGGCCAATATATCCTGTTCACAGTGATTTGAGGAGGTACATTTTTGCTGCAGGGCCAGTGCACAGTGTGTCTGCCACAAATAATATTTACATATTTAGAAACACACTTGTAAAGAGTTAGCATTGTATTTTTCCATTTCTTTAGTGTATATCCCAAGAACTACTATGGGGTAAGAGACGGCTGAAAACAAAGCATCTTTCCATTCCCTACTTAGTTCTTCCCAGAATGGTTTACTGTTTGGACATTCTAATAAAAAGTGCTCCTGTAGGGGTCAGCCCATTGGCACAGTGGTAGCGCTACTGCTAGTGACACCAGAAGACCCGAGTTCGAAAGCAATTCTGGGGCATCAGAGGGCCAGACAGCAGGAGAAGTAGTGAGCATCCACAGGACAGTTCTCCTCATCAGGGGCAGGGGGGAGAGGTTGGTGCTTGACTGGCCCTTGGTAGAAGCCAGAGAGAGGCAGCCTGAGCTGGACGGTTGGGGAGGTGTCGCAGACATCAGTTCCTGCGTCAGGATGTCATTGCACACCATGTCTCCCAGGGAAATGAAACATGGCGCCTTTCTCCACAGGCCCCCCCAGCTGGTGACTCATGCGCCTCCTGGAATCTGGATATGGACCTGGCAGGTCAAGGGACTCCCTGCCACACTGCCATGGAGGCAAGCCATGGGGGACTATGGCAGAGGTAATCTCTGAAAGAAGCCTGATTTATAGGGCTGGGAGGACTGGTGGGAGTGAGGGAGGACCAGCTGCAGAGATGGGAGCATTTTAAAAAATGTGCTCCTATGTTTCATTGTACCCATGACACTCTCTCCTGTTTCCTTTCTCCTATTTTTTTATGTTTCATGGAGTTTTTTCTTTACCCCCATTTTATCATGTAAGCTCAACCACACAATGTCCCACATGTGTCTAGAAATTCTATAATTTGTTCATTGGCACAGGGCCACAGAGGTCTCACTAGCAGGGCAGTGTTTATGTTCCAAAAGTGGGGAACTCCTTTTCAATTATAGTGTCATATAGTGCCTTACTAGGTTTAGGAGCCATTTCCTCTACAGTCAGATGGATGTCATTTGTGGATTTTACTAAGTGTGGGTATCAAATTCTCTGGTATTGTATGTCTATATTATTTTCAGCCGCAGTGATTTTTTTTAAGTTCTAGTCCTGTATGATTGGGACCAACCAATCTTCAAGTATGGGTACCACGGTTTGCCTAAACCTGTCAAGATGGGTGTAACATTGCATGCCAGGAATATACACAGATACACAGAAGATGATGGCAGATAAGGACCGTATTGGCCCACCTAGTCTACCCCTTTTCCCTACTGAATGCATTACCCCAGACCCTAGCTGATCTGCAGCTTACCCTCTCTTCCAAATTGCTAGAGTACTCTTATGTCTGTCCCATGCATTCTGGAATTCTTCTACTGTTTTTGCCCCCACCACCTCGACAGGGAGGCTGTTCCAAGCATCCACTAATCTTTCTGTGAAAAAGTACTTTCTCACATTGTCCTTGAGCCTACCATCCTCTAGCATCAAATCATGCCCCCTTGTTCTTTTACACCTTCTTTTCAGAAAGATGCTACCCTCCTGTGCCTTGTTTATACCCCTGATGTACTTGAACGTCTCTATCATATCCCCCCTCTGTCTCCTCTCTCCTCCAGGGAATACATATTGAGGTTGTCTAGTCTTTCCTCATATGACATTTGGTTCAGTCCTTGCACCATTTTTGTTGCCCTTCTCCAGACTGCCTCTGTTTTGTCAGTTCCATGTCATAACAGTGATTGCAGAATGGCGATCGCCATTATGGCGAGTGTACATCGCTGAAAATCTATTTTGGTGATGCACACTCGCAGCACAGATAAAAGCAGCACTTGAGACCTACAGGTCTCATTTTTAATGCAAGGGGTTGTGCCCCCCGCACTCCCTACTTATGTATTCTTAACTCCAGGGGGGTGCATATCGGGGTATGTGAAAAACTTGAAAAAATACATGTCACCTGCCGGCAAGTAAAAAAAGCGCCGTGCCGGACCCAAACACTGTACCCTGTGCCTCCCAGCCGACCACCCTCCCCACCATGCTAGCAGATCAGCTCTGCAGCTGCCTGCCATCCCCCTCCTACATACCATCTCTCCCCGCCTCTCCCCCTGTGCATGTGTGTGCGTATACCCGCTACTTCCTGCCACTATTTCACCCACCCCAGTATCTAGTAGCCCTCCTGCTTGGTAGCCGTGAACATAGGCACCACAATGGAGTTGCCATTTTTGTAGGGGACCCAATTTCGGTCACCTTGTTCACTGGATACCTATTTTGTCTATGTCATTCTGGAGATGCAGCCTCCAGAACTGGACACAGTACTCCAGATGAGGTCTCACTAGTGATTTGTATGGTGGCATAACCAACTCCTTTTTTCTGCTGGTGATACCTCTCCCTATGCACTCTAGCACAAATATGCTATGATGAACTACAATGGGATTGACCATGTTGATTCCCCCTCTTGTTATGGATCTGTAAGTGATTTCCCATCTAATTTGGTTCAGTCTGTATCACCCAAAGCCCTGAAAAAATATACTATAAATCCAAGTCTCTGGGTCAACTAAAAACTTGGGCACTCACCACCCTCTTGAACATATCCACACAGCTCTTAGTTGCATAAAAAATGTTTTTATTGCACTCACATAAAATAACGCCTGATGCATTTCAGACAAAATGTGTCCTTTAGCAAAGGCTAAAACTCAATTGTGACTCACAAACTTAAGTACACTATAGTTCATCCTAGTCTCTACATCCACTAGTGGTGGGAATGTGTAACTCAAATACGTAAAGCATGACAATAATAAGGTATTTATCAAGAATACCCTCTTCCCTTGTGACAGGCTCCAATTTTTCCAAATTGTCAGTCTGTGATCTGCAGTCCATATGAATTCTGTCATGTTAGTTTTGGCTACATCCTGGCAATTAAATGTTATGCATAGAACTTTCAGGGGGCTGTCACTGATGTTTGTTCATGCAGTCTGCGTCCCTATGCCACCTTAACCAGGGTCACCAATAGGTCTGGTAGTACTCTTACTGTAATTTTTCTTGAGGCACAGACCTTAGAAAATACATTTTGAATCCCTTGTGTGACTATTCCTGATGCCTTAGTGCTTATAATTATGACTGATATTATCAGTGTATGCTAATGTTTTTATTTCTGCGGAATCTGGTGTTAGATTTATGTCTTGAATTGCAGTATTGTTTTGAATGACCTGAATCAGTGGGTCCAGTGTAAAGATGTTTAGTATGGGGCTTCTTGAACAGCCTTGTTTAGCACCCCTTTTAACTTTAATAGACGCACTATGTAGGAGCTTATGCATGGAATAATTTCTGCCTGTTTGTACAATAATGATATCCCAGCTATGAATCGTTAGGGTATCCCATATAACTTCAAAACCTGGAATAATGCCAGCCCAGTGGCACTGAAGGTTGAGGTGCTGGATGCCATACATTGCATCACACTGGCAACCCGGGTTTGGACGTGAGCCCATGTCACCAAGGGTCGACAGAGGAGGGACAGGATCGAGCATCTGGAGGACTGCTCTCCTATCCCAGGGAGGGATCCAGGGTACCACCACTCTGTAGTGGCCCCTGGTTATGACCGGGGGCACCACCAGACCTGTGACAATGTAAGGGGATGGAGTGCGGCAAGACGTCAGCACGTCAGTGCCCAGAGGTCCTTGCATGCTGCACTCTGGGGCCGAAAATCAAAGGAGGAAAATACAGGGGGTGGTCTCTGCGGCTGATGGCCGTGACCTGCGCCCCCAGACCCGAGAGAGGCAGCTGTCCAGGGTACAGTGCGATAATGGCCTGTACCTGTGTTCTGTGGGTTCATGTGGCCTGTGCGCACGACCGGGTCCGGGGGGCACAGGCACGGTGGCTGGAGACCGTAGGGCTCGACCGCCAAGGAGGCAGATAAAAAAAAAAAAACTGGAATAAATATGTATGTATGATCCTGCCATATGCTTTTTCCTGGTCTATACTAAAAGAATTTCCCTGGTGACCTGGCTGAATTTACCTCATTCACAAAAAATACCCCCAACAGCTTAATCTGGTTGGTTTCCATCTGTCTCAACCCCTCCCCCAGCGAGGTTAAAATTAGGTAGAACTGCCTTGCCGTCCTTTCCAACAAAAATTTAAAAAAAGAAGAAGAAAAAAAAACTTTGTACACAATCCCAGTTGTAGGGCAAGCCCAAAGGGTACTCCTGGTTCTGGTGTTACCAGCTTCTCTGACAACTTCGGCAACTTTTCCTCCCCCACTTTGCAGGTGCAAATTCGATTGAACAGTTGATTAATTGTGCAGATGGGCGGTTAGCCTGACGATGCATGTCTCAGGTGCACCTTGACTGGAATCAGGCTTTCTGCACCGGCAGTCAGCTGGACCTTTCTGGCTCCACTCTTCCTCTTCTCTGCAGAACAGATCAGTATAGGAATCAGGGGCCACATGCCACAAACAGACATCTGGGCTTCTGGACCCTGCCATGGTATGCTAACCAGTGACGAGCAGTAGCACTGACCAACCAGCTCCATAGCTGTCTGCAGTCTCAGTGCAGGCTTTCACACACCTGTACTCACACTCAGTCTCATGGCACACTGCAGGCTGGCAGATGAGATAAGTACTGGATCAGCATGATTTTGCTTCCTTTCACAGGAAAACAGAAAAACTTTCTTTCTCTAACAATGTATTGTTTTGGCAAAATTAGCAAACTCACAGTTCAGACTCTATGCTTTACAGGTTGCAGAAACCTCATAGTCACCTTCTGATGACTGGCTGTAGAAGCCCCAAGCAGGCTTCCATCAGTGGCCTTAGCCAGCAGCACTTTCCCTCCTCACACTATGAGAGCTTGCAGATGAATGACTAGTCCTGGATCTGCCCTCAGACTTTCTCTGGGCAAGGGAAGCAATCTAATTGGTGTAAGCCTCAGAATTTCTCTGGGTAAGGACAGCAATATGACTGGTGTAAAGGTCTGTCAATCACATAAATCATTACAGACGTCATGCGGTCCCTTTAAGTTATGAATTCCTTGACTTTTGAGGTACATACATATGTGGAATGTCCTTAGTTACAGCAACTGGTATGTTGCCATGCTTTATAAGCTTTATAATAATTCATTCCTTCTTCCCACTGACAAGCTCATTTCTTAAATTGATTCATTTCCAAACCTCAATGCACAGTAATCAGACTGTCAGGCAGGCTACAACAAAACAAATGCTCCTGCAGTCCCCACAATGGCTGCAGTCCTAGTGCCAAGAGACAGCAACAAACAAATGGTGCCAAGCAATTTAGGGCAGTAGAGGGACTAAAGGTAAGCCCCATCATTTGGGGGGGGGGGGGAGGTTATACTAAAATACTGGATTGTTTCCGTTTTTATGTTGATTGCACGCATGTGCAAGAAACATGTTGCGGCAGCTTGCTGCAGAAGCAGGTTATGGAGGTGCGGCACTGTTGTGGCCAATGCCCCCACTGCCTTTTGAGGCTTGGCCCACTTTCCCCAATGGGATGGCATGATGCTGCTGACACTAATTCAGCCAGCATGCCACCACCTTGAAACATTTTAGCCGCTGCAATCAGGGGCTGCATCATCATTGCAGCATCAGCCATTCCGGCGCAATGAGGGAGCAACCCGTCATTGCAGGGCAATGCCTTGCATGCCCTGACCCAGTTGGGTTCCCCGTTGGCATAATGTCCCCACCCCCAAGTTTCTGCTGTATGCCAAGGGGGTGCCCAGTCCCCCTCAACATCATGCACCCCCTCTTTCTTTGCTGACGGGGTACCCAATCCCCATCGGCTTCAGTGCCCCCCTTCCCCATTGAAGTTGCCGACGGGGGAGCCCACTCCCTGTCAGCATAATGTCTCCCCTCAATGTTTTGTCTGCCGAGGGGGTACCCAATCCCCTCAGCTCTCGCACCCCTCAGAATCTGCTGACAGGGCTGCCCAATCCCTGCCGGCTAAAGTCCCCCCCCCTCAAAAAACTCAGGTGGCACAAATGTCCCTGAAAAAAACAGTCCCTCTATGTTTTTTTTTAACCCTGTAAACAAGAAAACGGTCCCTCGTTGAGTCCGTGGTCCTGCCCCCAACCAGCACTCACCCTCTGCGCACCCTGCCTCTCCACACACCCCTCACCCCATACTGACCTCCAGAGCCCGGTGCAACGAACTTCAGTGGACCGGGAACACGTCTGCACCCTTCAAAGCTGAGTGCGAACTGAAGAAATGCTGGTAAGCTGTATAATGGCATAAAAAGAGTTTTTTCAACTTTGGTGCATATCTCATGCATTTTTGGGAATTTTGGCACCAAATCTTCAACATGGGGTTATTGGGATCCCTCTTCATTAATTCAGCCACTGTCATTGCATTATTTGGTCCTGAAAGGTGATTTCGCAGTCACTGCGCGGAATCACCTTTCAGGACCGATTAATGAAACAACAGTGCCAGTGCCAGTGTTCATGAGATGGGCTCTCAAAAGCCTGTGTTGCAAGTTTGGTGGAAAAAATCCAAACAATGACTGTTTTATGAGCGTGCATTGCACAGTTGCTACGCATGCTTGTAACTTCACGAATTTGCAATATTTTCACTCCAGATTTTCATCATTGGCATTTTTCCACACCTCCATATGAACAGTACAGCTGTCATTTTTCACATCCTGGCCAAAATGTATTTTTGCACTTCCAGCTCAGAATAGCGTGCTTGCTGTGGGAAATCAGTGTTCAGGGCACATTAAGTAAATCACAGTGACACTGTTCATGAGCAGAGGTCCTAAAATGCCTATGTTGAAAATTTTATGATGAAACTCCATAAAATGACTGTGTTACGAGCGTGCATTGCACAGTTTCCACCGACCCTTGTAGCTACACAAAGCAGTAATATTTTCATGCCAGATTTTCAACAGTGGTATCTTTTCACACCTCCTTATGAACAGTATAGCTGTCATTTTTCACATCCTGGCCGAAATGTGTTTTCAAGCTTCTGGCGCAGAATAGCGCAGTCGCTTTGGGATATCAGTGCTTGGGACAGATTAAGATCGAGTGAATGAGAGAGGGGAGTGACTGAGCTCAGCTGAGCTCTGTCGGGATTGCAGCAGATTTCTTTGTGGTCAGAAAAAGGCGCCAACGCAGGCAGGAGCCCTGTTCAAAAGGGCAGCCTGCAGCGCCGGCAGAAACAGAATGAGTGAGTGAGGGAGGTGGAGTGAGTGAGCGAGCCCAACGGAGCTCTGTCAGGACCGCTGCAGATTTCTCTGTGGGTAGAAAAAGACACCAATGGAGGCAGGAGCCCAGTACAAAAGGGCAGCCTGCAGCATCAGGAGAAATAGAATGAGCAAGTGAAGAGAGGGGGAGTGAACAAGATTAATGGAGCTCTGTTGGGACTGATGTGGATTACTTTGTGGGCAGAAAAAGACGCTGACGCAAGCATGAGCTCAGTAGAAAAGGGCACTCTGCAGCGTCAGGAGAAATAGAATGAGCGAGTAAGAAAGGGGGAGTGAGTGAGCTCAATGGAGCTCTGCCGGGACTTTAGAGTTGCCCACCCTCCCAGTGTCTTCTGTGGTCTTATATTACAGCAGAGTCTCTGGAGTGGAGACAAAGCAACGATTGGATACTTTCAGGATTGCTGTAATAATGCAGATTTAGTTGTTCTGTTTATTTCTCTAAGTGAGCTAATTACTGAGCTATACTGTTATGATTGCTGTAATAATACATATTTATTTGTTCTGTTTATTTCTCTAACTGAGCTGAGTAGTGCTTGGAGTGCAATAGGATTTCTAACTTGGGCTAAGTGAAACTATATGAGAGCTGAGAACAAAAAATATGGTAGCTGAGGGGTGAAAAAACAGACAAGGAGGCTTTGGATTGCTACAGTAATATAGTATTTAATGGATGAGATTTGAGACTGAATTAACCCAGTCGGCTAGGGGTCAGTAGGGGGACTAGTGGGGGGGGAACAGGAATTTGAGTAAATAGGGGGCCTAACAATTGTAGTAGGGTACAGAACCTGGGAGTAAGAGCCCATAAGATAAGATGGGTGCCAAAATGGAGCAGTTGCCACATGTCAATAGGGCAGGCATCTTTGGATGGGTGGTGGGGTGTACAGGGTGTGGGTCCGCCATGATCCTGGACTGGGCTTATAGGATTTGGGGGTGTATGGTCTGCAGATGACTGGCTAGTTTGAGGGAGGAACTGTGGAGGTTAGGGAGGAGTCTAAGTGGCAAGGCAGATGAGTATGGTAGGCATCCTGGGGGGATAGGGCATGGCAAATGGGGGGACAGAGGAAGAACAACTAGGGACTGAAACCAACTTCAGTATCAGAGGCACTAACAGAAAAGACAGGAGAAGGGAGGGGTGCCTGAGACGAGTGGGGGCTCCTGATGGGGAGGAAGAGACCACGAGGAGCACCAGGGGGAGCAGATGGCTACGGGTAGGGAGGGACCAGGGGTGGCATGGAGGGGAACAAGTAGGAGAGTGGAACTGATAGGGGGAAGAGATGTAGGAGGGGTATCGATTAGGAATAGATTTGAACCTCTGCTGTGGGGGGGAGCAGGAACATACTGAAGGGGTGGAGGACAAGCGGGGCATGAGACAGATGGCAACAGGTAGGGGAAGAGATAGCGAAGACGAAAGGGTAGACGGGGACTAGTAAGGAAGGAGAAGGTGGTGACTGGAGGAAAGAAGGCTATGGGAAGGGGGAAGGATGGGAGGGGCATTACTATTGGGGTAGAAGTGAATGGGGGCTCTAAATTGACAACAGCGGGGATAGGAGGAGGTTGGAAATCAGCAGGGGAGGAGGGGAGGTCGACATGGGAAGCCCAGTAGGAAGTAGTCAGGCTGGGAAGGGGTTCAAGGGGGATGGGAGGACTAAGGCAGAGAAAAGGGGTGAGGTGGAAGTAGAGGGTACAGACACAGAAGTCACAGAGGGTGCAGCTGGCAGGGGTAAGGGGCAGGGAAGAATGAATACTGGGGTAGTGGAAAAGGCATTGGAAGTGAAAGGGGGTAAGGGATGGGAGGTACTAGTTCTGGGGGATTCTATACTGAAATGGGTGAGAAGGGGTGGGAGGCAGGAAAGGCACAGCCGTATTTGGGTTGAAGCTATCCCCAGGTTGACTGCAGGAGGGGCAGGGCAGGCATTGCTCAAGCGTGCAGCGAGGGGGAGGAAGAAACCTCATTTACTGTTGCATGTGGGTACAAACGACTTGGTGGGGGAGACTGTGGAAGTAGTGAGGGGGAGGTTCGAGTAGTTGGGCAGGCAGTGTGAGGGGGTGGAGGACTCGTTGGCATTCTTGGAGATCCTAGTGGTACCATGTGCAAGCATGGGGAGGAAGGGTAGGCTTCAGGAGTTCAACGAGTGGCTGAGGGATTGGTGCCACGACAAACATTATGGGTTAGTGACTAACTGTGGTAGGGTATGGGGGGAATAGTGACTTGTACGTGGGGGACAGGATACACTAGAGCAGGAAGGGGAAGGGAGTATTAAAGGCAGCATTACTGACAGCCCACTGGCACTGAGGGTTGAGGGGCCAGATGCCACACCTCACGCCATGCTGGCGACCTGGGTTTGGACATCAGCCCGGGCCGCCAGGGGTCAGCAGGGGAGGGATAGGATTGAGCGTCCGGAGGACTGCTCTCCTATCCCGGGGCAGGATCATGGGACCCACCGCTCTGTAGCCGCCCCTGGTGATGACCGGGGGCACTACTAGAGTGGTGTGGTAAAGGGGGCGGAGTGTGGTGGATGTTGGCATGCTGTGCCTGAGTGTCATTCCATGCCCACTCTCCACAAAGGGGAGAAAAGTGGAAAACATGCTATGGTCGGGAAGCATGAGCTTCTGACTCCCGCTGCTCACCCTGAATGGTGCCTCCTCAACCGGATCCTGCTCCGGTGTGTTGAGCTGGGAAGCTCCTCACCACCCCGCCATTGGGGGTAATCCATGGAGGTGAGCAGGTCGGCCGGATGTCAGGGCCAGGGCTAGGGCGGTCGGTCGTAGCCCAGGAAGAAAAATATGTACAAAAAAAAAGGCAGGATTAGAGGGGTATATCTCTACTAAGGTGGATTTAAACTAGTGGGGGGATGGCCAAAATATGAGGTTGGTAGAAAGGTCTGGACAAGGGATCCTAATGAGCTTACCGCCCTAGATACAGGTAAAGGCGGAGGCATAGTAACCCTGGAAGGGGGTGGGCAGAGTTGCCTGAGTGTAATACAGAAGGCACCACCACCTGGTAAGAATTAGGAGGAGAGAAGGTGCGGACTACTGGGAGGAGGGACACAGGCCACGGAGGAGAAGAGTGAGGAGAAGGAAGGGTACGGGTGGAAGGTGGTCTGACTAAATGGATAGAGAACTGGTTACAGGGGAAGGTGCAGAGGGTGGTGGTGGTAGGGTAGCTCTCAGCACCCAGAGCAGTGACAAGCAGGGTGCCACAAGGCTCAGTGCTTGGCCTGGTGCTATTTGGGCTCTTTATCTCTGATATAGCTCATGGAGTGGGGAGCAGGGTTAGCCTGTTCGCACATTATACCAAATTATAAGCAAATAGTTATGGTAGCAGAGCCCTCCCCACACACACACACACACACACACACTTAGAAAATGGTCAAAGAAAATCCTCCCTCCTGATTGGCTGAGACACGTTTTTAGGTGGGCATCTATCAGACAATAGATGCCCAGCTAAAAACGAGAGCCAGCCAACAGTGCCCCTTCACCCACTGTACTATCCCAGCACCCACTCTGTTTCACAATTGGCTAATATGTAAAAAAAGTATTTTAAACTCGGCGCCATTTTTCCATTCAACTTAGCGAGAGACTTAAAAAAAACTCAGTGTACCCACGATCACTCTTATTAAATAAAAATCTGGCTAAATCACTAAATACATTGTCGCCCAATCCATCTGACAGTGTAAAAACAGCAAAATGAAATCGGTAGTGCACATAATATATCTACTGTCGTTTGATGCCTTCTGTTTCACCAGCCACACCACTGTAAATGGGATTACCCATGCTGCCGTTCCTAAGGCACAAATGTTTGCATATTTCCCGACTCTGGCAGGAACACCAGTCACAACTTTTCCCCCCTCGGACTGTACCCTACTTAAGTTCTGGCCATATTTCTAGTGAGACCGAGGACTTTTAGGTGGTGCGGTTGTATGTCTCACAATGAACAAATGCCGCCCATGCATGGCAATAGCCTGTGTTCTCCTCTCGCTCTTTGCAGCCAGCTGCTGCAGGCAACCAAACCATCCCAAAGCATCCCATGGGTATCTCTGGTGAGTAGCGGATTTACCAGCGATCCCAACACAAATTAATCAACAAATAAACTGAAAATCAAAAAGAAAACGAATCCGTTCGGCACAGCAGACTGCATGGTTAGAACTAACTGCAGTGCACGAGCGAGATATCTCCTGAGATCCTGTGCCCGAAAACGGAATTCATCAGCTGGGGTCCCTGTCTCATTCAAACCACCACAACAAAGAATGTACAATGACTCCTCAATGTCACTAAAGTGAGCACAACTGGAGAGGCGTCCCTGGCTGTCGCTGCTCTTCCTTGGATATAAAAGGGCCAACTGATCAGTAAAAAATAATCTTTCAGTCTTACCTGGCTCTCTATATTGGCACATAATAGTGTGGCAGCCCTCCAGCCTGACGCAGTTCGCCAACTCCACTGCCGCTCCCCCTCGCACCCCGACTCTTTCCAGACCACCCAGGAGTTATAAGGCCCACCACCTGCAAACAAATTAATTAAAAAAGGCAAACCTTGCCTGTATTTAGGGAAATAAAACAATTCTGTGGTATCACTTTTTAATGTACTTCCGGTTGTATGCACGCCCGACGTAACGGCTGATCTCCCCAAGCTAACGGCTCCACCGCTACAGTACAGAAGACAAAAATGAAAAGAAACAGGTCCAGTAAACGGGAGGAAAAACAAAAGACAGAAAGTCCCCTGATTTGTGTTCACTCTGCCATATGTCTAAACAAGTACATTATTTCCAAAAGTTAGGAGAGAGTGTGTGTCTGTGTGTGTGTGTGTCTCAACTAACACAAAAGTCCACAGTTTAAAAAAAATATATATATTCGGATGCAGGCGGAGGAACTATTTTATCACAAAAAAACACTTTAAATGTTTTTAATGAACCATTTTTTATTAAACTTATTTATCTTTACAGTGCCCATTTTCTAAGTGCAATAATACCCTCCAGGGTGGGAAGTATGGGCTATACCGGACCTTCCAGGAGCTATAAGGCCCTCCACCTGTGGCGTTGGGCCTCATTACGCCCCTGGGTGGTCCGGTATAGCCCAATACCGCCCACCCTGTTGGGTATTATTGCTTACATACACACTCCCTGAAAAGCTGCTTAAAAGCTTGCAATTCATTCAAATCAATTCCATTTTCTTACTTACTTGGGGTTCAGTGCCAACAAGTGTAAAATCATGTACCTAGGGCATAGGAACTCCGATGCTGAGTATAGGATGGGGGAGGTAATGATACTCACTAGACATGAAAGGGTCCTTGAGGTTATTATAGCAGAGGACCTCAAGGTGGCAGTACAGTGTGACAAGGCTATGGGCACGGCAAATTGGATTCTAGGGTGCACAAGGAGTGGCTTCTCCAGTAGGAAGAGAAGGGATGTTGTGCTGCTATTGTATCACTCCCTGGTATACCCCCAGCTGGAGTACTGTATCCAGTTTTAGAGTCCACACTTCAGAAAGGACATAAGATGGAGGTTTTCAAGAGGAGGGCAACTAAAATGGTTCAGAATTTTCACAGGAATCCCTACAAGGAAAGGCTGAAGAATCTCAGCATGCACACTCTGAAAGAGAGGAGGGCAAGAGGTGACATGATTAAGACCTACAAAGTGCCTAACAGGAGTAAAGAGGTACAGCTGGGGAGTTTCCTTCAAATGAGGATGAGCACCCAAACCAAGGGACATACAATGAAGCTGGGGGGGCATTCAGGGATAGATGTGAAGAAATATTTATTTAATGAAAGGGTGATAGATGCCTTGAACAGACTGCCAGGATAAGTGGTGGAAGCTAAAATGGTAGGGGGCATGGAGCATGCATGGGATAAACATAGGGGTATATTAGAAAAAGGGGAAGGAGGGGGGTCAACGGAGATCAATAGGGCTATGGAAGTGGAGTAGGTTCCAATTCACTGCAGGAAAAATCCATTAAGCAAGCTCATTCACAAGGAAGTCCTGATGGACGCAAGCAGAATGAGATATGCAGTAAAATATATAGGCAGGTAGAGAACACTTACGCAGAATGGGTGGGCTGAGCTGTCCTTTTCTGCTGACAAATTCTATATTTCTATGGCATCATGTGTTCATTCAGGTGCAGTGTTTATTTAAAGTTGGGCCTATCCATACATCCAGATGTAAGGTACAGTAAATTACCGAATTAGATGCAGCCCACTTACAGTACAATAAACAGAACCCCAGTGCTTCGAGAAGCCTTTACTCTTCATAAAGCTGCTTAAAGAGCTGGGGTTTTATTTGCTGTGTCTGCACCAGTATGCTGATCTTAAAATCAACACCACATCTGAATGAGTACTTGATTCTTGCTCACTCCATTTCTTCCCCACTTTGAAACTTGCTTGTCCTGAGTTAGTTTTGGGCTGGCAGCACCTCGTCTGTGTTGGAAGATGACCAATAAGTGGCACTGAAAGACGTCAGACTTCACAGACTGTGAAGGCAGCTGCTCACCCACCATCTTTTTTTTTTTTTTAGTTGTTTAACCAGGACTAGCTCACTAAGCTGAAAGCTTTTTGACAGATGTGACCTGGGAGAACAGGGAAGTTAAGTGACTTGCTCAGGATCACACAGTATGTAAGTAGAAGCTGTGGGATTCAAACCCAGGTCTGGTCTGCTGAATGTCACCAGATTTGCAACTCAGAGCCTTAAACCACTGCACTATACTGCCTCCCACTCTTGGCAAGAAGAAGGCTGCAGCTGTGGCCACTGATGACTGTTGTGGTGTGGGGATGGGGGGACCAAAGGTGACAGACATAAGGAGATAAAATCATAATAAAAATTGTGACACCATTACCAGCCTTCCAAAATGCTTACCCGTAAAAGAACACTCTATGAAATTTTTCAAATGGCAACACAATCTGGTGAGCCCTCTATCTGCCGTCCGACACCAGGCATCAACCAGCATAACATTGCCTAAAGAATGCAGTGTGGTCATGTGGTTACTGAAATACTGGAAATTACAGATGTATAAGAACAAAAGAATATCACATAGAAGCTGGAACATGTGTCTATAGCAGCTGTCTCCTGCTTCTCAGTAGTTATACTTATACCCTTGAGGTACTTGAATGTTTCTATCATATCCCCTCTTTCCCTCCTCTCTTCCAGTGAGTACATATTGAGGTCCCTTAATTTCTTCTCAAAAGTCTTGTGTTGCAAGCTCTGTACCATCTCATTCACCCTTCTGTGGACCATCTCCACCCTGTTAATATCCTTACGAAGGTGCGACCTCCAGAACTGTACACAGTAATCCATGTGAAGTCTGACCATGGTTTTATATAATGGCACCACTACCTCCCTCCTTATGCTGGTGATACCCCTGCCTATGCACACCAGCATGTCACTGACCTTCCCAGCTGCCTTACCACTTTGACATTTTCAGGTCATCTGAAATAAGAACCCCCTTGAGCCTTTCCTTATTTGTGACTGTCAGCAACCCCCCCCCCCCCATCCTGTACCTTTCCCCAGGGTTTCTGTGTCCCAGGTGCATCATTTTGCACTTTTTTGAATTAAACTTCAGTTGCCAGTCCTCGGACCATTTTTCCAAGCTTCCCCAACTCATTCCTCATTTTCTTCACCCCCTCTGAGGTATCCACTGTGTTACAGATCTTGGTGTCATCTGCAAACAGGCAGACCTTTCCCTTCAGCCCTTCTGCAATGTCACTGAAGGAGATATTGAACAGGACTGGCCCCAGGACCAATCCCTGTGGCACCCCACTGGTCACCCCCTCTCCCCAGACTGCACCCCATTTACCACCACTCTCTGCCTCCTGTCTGTTAGCCAGTTTCTAACTCACTTTACCACCCTTTCCCCCATGCCCAGCCTACTCAGCTAGTTTATCAGACTCCTATGTGGGATGGTGTCAAAGGCTCTGCTTAAATCAAGGTTAGCATTGTCCACTGCCCCACCCTGATTTACTTCCTTTGTCATACACTCAAAGAGATCAACCAGATTTGTCTGACATGACCTCCCCACTGTTCATCCATGTTGCCTATGGTCCTGGGATCTGATGGCTTCTAGATGCCCCACTATCCTTTCTTTAAGCAATGTCTCCATGATCTTCCCCACTACTAAGGTGAGGCTGACCGGCCTATAGTTCCCCGCCTCCTCCCTACTGCTGGATTTGTATAGAGGGACCACATATGCCCTCCTCCAATTCTCTGGTACCACCCTTGTGTTGAATGACTCAGTGAACATGGCTGCCAGAAGTACTGCTATCTCCGTTCACAGTTCTTTTAATATCCTTGGGTGTATGCCATCTAGTCCCATCGCTTTGTCCACCTTCAATTTAGTCACCTCCTGCAGGATTCTCCTGCCTGTGAATGGACTGTTGTCCACCTTTTCAAGCCTTTGTAACTGCTGTACCGCTGTGGCCCTCCCCCCCTTCTGTAAATACTGAACAGAAAGACAGAGTGGATGTCTTGGGGGGGGCATGACAGTTGTTAGGCATGATACTTTCACTTCCAAATACCTCAACAGCACATATAAGCAAGCAACATTTGGCATTGACAAATGCTTGTTGTACGTGAATTTGTAACATAGTTTTGGGCTTCAGATTTTGGCAGACATGGAAGCATTAACTTGAAACTTCTTTTTCAGGAGTGGGGGTATTCTTCAGGTATGCAGTAACAACCCACAGGGTGTCTGTTAATCTAGTTTAACACATGGTCATGTGACTGGATTCCTCCCATCACAGTTCAGGATTTCTCTTACCTATTGTATAAAGGTTGACAGTGGCACCCCCATTTCCTGCATATCAGTTGTCAGGCTAGTACACTGAAACAAAATAGTTGACTAGAGAAAGAATGACATCACACGCAGACCTGAAAAGGGAAATAACGGTGAGGTCGGTGTCATACAAAGGTTCTAAATAGCTATTCCCCACTGAAAAGTGTGGCATGATTCTTGAACTGTAAATATTTGCAAAGGTTTATATATAAAACCTGTAATATAGCAGGGAGGCACCAAATTGAGCCTGCTCTGCTGAAGTGACAAGTGGGCCATAAAACTTTGGTGCAGTGGGAGCTGGCCCTGTTACCCCAAACCTGTACTAGGTGATTGCCACCACTCCACCCATCAGACCTATATAATTAGCGTGATGACTACATGTGTGGAATAAAAAATATTAATTCTGACAAACTGGGTACCTGGGTTCTTATTACATTTGTTCAAAAATACTGTTTCCTGCCTTAGGTATAGCCTAGCTCTCTGAACCCTCATATATCCCATATTTTTATTGTCAGGCTAGTACACTGAATCAAAATAGAGGATTAGAGAAGTGCTTGATGATACTTTCATCTGCTAGCAGACAGTTGGCAGCATTAATGGTTCTGCCCTCTCCAGATTATCTTCGAGGCTCGTAATTCACAGTGGTGGTATCAAAATGCTGTTGCTCTGTTCTTTGCCTTTTTAGTTCAGAGTCAGTGACAAAATCCTGTGCTTATTTTTAAAAAGTCTTATCCTGTGGACATCTCAACCTGTCTGCATCACGTAACACTGGTCTTTAAAAATGTACCGCAGTTGTGCCACTCTGTACTAGTGGTAGTGAGTTATGCTGCTGTACTGGTGACACAAATTTGGGAGCCAATTAGAGATGCATGGGTGGGCGGCCAAGGCTGGCAACTGATGTGGGTGCTTCCCAGCTCATGGGGGCTTCTTCTAACCCAACAGCCACCCCGTGGCAGGTCATGGAGGTTGCCCCCCCCAAGGGTGCTTTGTGACACCTGAGAGCAGTCAAAGGCATATGCATTGCCTTTTAGGGTGTCAAGGAGTGATGGTAAAAAAATAATGGGTAACCGCTCAGCCCCCAACTGAATGACATGGCCAGTGCACTCAAGCTCCATGCCGTTGAGCTTGACACCATGGATATGGTCTGGCTAGTGGGGGAAGGAATGCCATGGAGCCTGTATCAATATATGCATCTATGTATCTTCACTTACTAAACTTAAACGTGCTATACAACCAATTTGCTTGGTTTATGTTGTCTGCCCCCAGAAACACACAACATTGTACTTTACATAAGTGCGTTGAATGGCTGTCTTTATTAGACTGTAAACATTTACACCTGTTACAACTTGCTTATAAATGTAATACAAACTCTGCTTCAGTCTATATAAGTAGTCTATTCATATCCAGAATATGTAGACCAGGTTTCAAGTCATCAAATGGAGTGGAAAATACACTTATTCAATTGTTAATTGTTCCTGTGGGCATCAGGATTTTCATAACTACTGTAGGCCCTAAGTATTGATTTAGTTGCTTAGTTTTATTTAATTAAAATCTGGTAAAACCATAAACATATACTGCACATTTTCATGGGTGACACAATATAAATAAAAATAACTTTAACAGCAAACAATATACATCAAAACATGTACAACTGCATGGAACAACATATAAACAGGTATTTATAAATAACTGAAAAACAGAATATTTACAGAGAATTACATTGGTCAAAGGTTGATAAGAAATTTGCCGGCTTCTATTTAAATGCATGTAAACCTAGTGACATGTTAGTAAGATATTGAGGAAAAGAATTATTAAAACTTGGGATTTTACACAACAATGATTGTTGACCCAAATTAGTTCTAAGTGTTTGAATTTTAAAAAAGGCAAACACAAAAATTCTAGTATGTACCAAAGTTACTTTAGATAGAAAGAATACCTTATAGCTTGACCCTTTTCATTGCAGTTATACCAAGCTGAAACTTAAATGTAGAGGACAGAGAGGGACATAGAACCATTTTCAGAAGTACACAATGATGAGTACGGGGCACTGGCAGGCAACTGAGTTACAACCAGATTGCATAAAACTTTGACCCTCAAAATCTCTTACTCAGAAGCCACAAAATAAAACAATGAACCATAGTCAATCAACGGTAGTAAAAAAATCTGGGATAACAAGAGTCTTGTAGAAGGTAACAAAAATGAATTAACCCTATAAAGTGCACCTAATCTTTGATGAAGTGTTTTAATCAAATACAAGTTCCCTGACCTACGCAGCCAGTATAGTGTTACGCTTGTGCAACTGTGTTAGTTTGGTTTTGGCCATTCGCACTCTATTCCAGAGGAATTACCACCCTGTAGGGGTACGATGGCTTGGAACTCTTGGAGAGGGTTCCACCCTAGATGTGCCACGGGATGGTTCCTGTGGCTAAAGGTACCTTAGGAATCCCCCCCCAAAAAATGTAGTATGATCCCCAAAAAGGAGGCAACATGAAGCATAATGCAAGCAGTAACAGTGACGTAAAAGCAGTAACTAACGTAGTAGTAGAGAAGCATAGGCAGTTTGATAATGCAATGATATGCTCAGTTGTCATAGTAACAGCCCAGGTTTGCATAGCATGATACTGATGGCTTGCCTTGAGAGAAAGGGATCCCCTAAGGAGAAAGAGAATGGTAGGACATCCTTCACCTCCATCCAACAATGGAACCTACCTAAAGAAACTAGGGAAAACAACTATGCTAACTAAGTGTTATGACCTGAGGCAATGGAGGAGAGAAAAAAATCCCTATGAGGAGGAAATCTCTGGGGATCCAAGGCCTAGGTTGCCTTCCCTCCAGGTTTGGGAACATTTATTTAGTGACGGCTCTGAAGCTGCAATTTGGAAAACTCAATTAAAGGAGGTGGAAAATATTCCAATTTGGAGGGAGGCTGTCACTCAAACCCTCTAGCGGGAAAGTCATGGAAGGTTGCAAGAAAACTCTGCAACAATATGTGCATCCAAGGCACAGGAGGAGAGCAACAACTGCTGAGGCACTCACCTGGTCTACCCGCCCTAGATCAAACCAGGTGAACCAGAGGCAGTCGTAGGGAGAATGCGGTGAAGGCGCCTTGCTAAGGAAACCACTAAAGTCAATGGCCAACCATTATAGTGGAACAATAGAGCCAATGGAGATCGTCGTAACCACCCTTCACCGCTAGTCTTAAATTCTACACCAGAAGCTGCTGTCATGTAGCAGGCAGCTAAAGCCAAGCCCAGGGTGAGGACATTCCCAGCTATGGGCCAGATGAGAAGGGTCCCACCCCAAGTTGGACACGCTCGATGATACGGACAAAATGCAGAGTGAGACCATCGACTGCAGGAACCCTGCGCCAGATTAGAATGGCTGGCATCCCCCAGAAATTGATTGAGAGCTGAAAGCTGGTGAGCTGAATGAGCACAGAGTGCTGAGATCGTAATGAGCATGGAGTGCTGAGACCTTGCAAGGTCGAATGCAGATAGAGTGCAGCAGAATCTGAGGCCGAAGCTGAAGGAATGGCAGTATGCATGAAGCAATGGATTGCGTAAGCAAGGAGTAACAGTTGCATAAGCAAGTGTAGACCTGCACATAGGTCAGTAAGCAGTAGTCGTGATAGGTGAACCAGCATACCAAATTGTATAGCAATTAAACAGCACTGAATTGGGAGCTAGTCAGCCAGACAGTTCAAAGCCAAATCAAGGTGACAGACTCTGAAGATTTTTGGTGGTGAAGCAAGATTTAATCACAAGCTATATTAACAGCCTCAGCAGGAGCTTAGTTGGTTGACCTCAGAGTTATAACTGCAATGAAACATGGAGACAAATGCTGTGAAGCAGGTGTAGCCAGGCAGTGCAATGAAGCTCAGGTAGAATGAGAGCAGGAATGAGCAACACAGCTAGGGTCAGAATAAACTGTGTCAGGTGAAAAGAATTAAGTATGCAACAAGGAGCAGCTATGGTTGAGCTGAAAAACACAGATAATAATAGCAGTTGCATTGCAGTATGAGCGTGGTGAGCATAGTGTAAAACACAAGCACTGGGTGGAATAGTAAGTAAAGTAAACAGCAGTGGCTGCAGTTGTAGGTAACTGAAAGCAGTAGCATGAGCTCTGAGTAGGTTCACAGTAGCAGTGCAAGTAGTTTGAGAGTTGGAACTGACAGCAAGCAGTATGAGCTCTGTAGTAGCAGTATGCTAGAAGTTTAGAAAATAAAAGCCCCCCAAAAAGACTAAACCAAAACACAGCAAAACAGACAGGGAAAGGCCCAAAAAACAAGAAACAAAAAACACAGGGAAGCACACAGCCACAGGAAAGATACAAACCAGAAGCAGGAAAACAAACACCAAAGTCCATCAGAGACTCACATAAGGGGGAGGGGGGGTTTAGGCCTCAGCTAGCCCAGAGGACAAACCAACATAGCCTCCAGCTGCAAAGAAAACATGCTTCACAGAGAGGCTTATAGGAACTGCTTATATAGCTCAGGAAGTGGGAGTGGCTGGCTGCCTGGCCACTGAACTCCATGCATAGCCTTACATATATGAAAACTGCATGTTAATTAACAATCTATGTATAGCGCCACATATTCAAAAACAGCTACTTGTTCAATGTTAGTGCCCTTCAAAGTATAGATAGCAGTATTTGTTTTGATAGGCATTTTTATGTTTGCTTGAGTGCACGCACAAGAAACATGTTGCGGCAGCTTGCTGCAGAAGGAGGTTGTGGAGGTGCAGCACTGTTGCGGCCATTTCCCCCAGTGCCTTTTGAGACTGGGCCTGCTTTTCCCAATGCGGTGGCATGCTGCTGCTGACACTAGTTTAGTCAGCGTGCCACCACCTTGAAAGGTTTTCGCCGCTGCAATCAGGGGCTGCCTCGTCATTGCAGCATCAGCCATTCGGTTGCAATGAGGGAGCGACCCATCACTGCAGGGCGTACATTGCCATCCTGACCCAGTAATTCACCAATGGAGAGCCCACTCCCCATTGGCACACTATAACACCCTTCCCCATCGAGGGGGTGCCCAATTCCCCTCGGCTTCATGCGCCCACCAACAGTCTTTCTTTGCTGACAGGGGACTCAATCCCTATTGGCTTCAATCTCCCCCCCATTAAATATGCTGATGGGGGAGCCCACTCCCAGTTGACATAATACCCCCCCTCCAGATTTGTTGTGTGCCGAGGGGGTGCCTTCCCCTCGGCTCTTTTCCTGTATATATCAGCAGACGGGGTGCCCACTGCTCATTGGCTACAGCCCCCAAAAAACACTCAGGTGGAATACTGGGAGCCCACCCAGCATGCCAAATGTACCTGTAAAAGGGAAAAACGTCCTGCAATGTCCCTTGCGTTTTTAAAACCCCTGTAAAGAAGAAAATGTTCCCTCGCTGTCTGCTCCCCTTCCCCAACCCGTGCCCACCCACTGTGTACCCCACCTTCCAACATCTCTCCCTCACCCCATACTTACCTCCGGAGCCGGCGCGATGATCTTCAGTGGACCGGGAACACGTCTACACTCTTCAAAGCCGACCGTGAACTGGAGAAATGCTGGTAAGCTGTATAATGGCATAAATAGGGTTTTTTCAACTTTGGTGCATATCTCGGGCATTTTTGGGAATTTTGGCACCAAATTTTCAACATGGGGTTATAGGTACCCCTCCTCATGAATTCAGCCACTGTCATGGCATTATTTGGTCCCGAAAGGTGATTTCATGGTCACTGCGCAGAATCACCTTTTGGGACAGACTAATGAAACGACAGTGCAAGTATTCATGAGGTGGGCTGTCAAAAAGCCTATGTTACAAATTTGGTGGAAAAAATGCAAAAAATGACTGTTTTACGAGCATGCATTGCGCAGTTCCTACGCACCCTCGCAACTTCTCGAATTTGCAATATTTTCACTCCAGATTTTCAACACTGGCATTTTCCCACAACTCCTTATAAACAGTACAGCTGTCATTTTTCACATCCTGGCTGAAATGTGTTTTCACACTTCCGGCGCAGAATAGCATGGTCTCTGTGGGAAATCAGTGTTTGGGACACATTAATAAAATCACAGGGACACTGTTCATGAGCAAAGGTCCTAAAATGCTGATGTTGAAAATTTTGTGATGAAAGTCCATAAAATGACTATGTTACGAGCGTGCATTACGCAATTTCCACGCACCCTTGTAACTTCGCAAATTAGTAATAGTTTCATGCCAGATTTTCAACAGTGGCATTTTTTCACACCTCCTTATGAACAGTACAGCTGTCATTTTTCACATCCTGGTCAAAATGTGTTTTTGCGCTTCCAGTGCAGAATAGCGCAGTCGCTTTGGAAAATCAGTGTTTGGAACATATTAAGATCGAGCGAGTGAGAGAGGGGCAGTGACTGAGCTCAACTGAACTCTTTTGGGACTGCTGTGGATTTCTTTGTGGGCAGAAAAAGGTGCTAATGCAGGCAGGAGCCCAGTACAAAAGGGCAGCCTGCAGTGCTGGGAGAAACAAAATGATCGAGTGAGGGAGGAGGAGGAGTGAGCGAACTCAATGGAGCTCCGTCAGGACTGCTGAGGATTTCTTTGTGGGCAGAAAAAGGTGTCAATGCAGCAGGGGCCCAGTACAAAAGGTCAGCCTGCAGCGTCGGGAGAAACAGAACGAGTGAGTGAGAGAGGGGGAGTGAGCGACCTCAACGGAGCTCTGTCAGGACTGCTGCGGATTTCTTTCTGGGCAGAAAAAGGCTCCAATGCCGGCAGGAGCCCAGTACAAAAAGGCAGTCTGCAGCTCCAGGAGAAACAGAATGAGTGAGTGAGAGAGGGGGAGTAAGCGAGCTCAGTGGAGCTCTGTCAGGACTGCTGCAGATTTCTCTGTGAGCAGAAAAAGGCGTCAATGCAGGGAGGAGCCTAATACAAAAGGGCTGCCAGTAGCGCCAGGAAAAACAGAATGAGCGGGTGAAAGGGGGGGAGTGAGTGACCTCAACAGAGTTCTGTTGGGACAGCTGTGAGCTTCTTTGTGGGCAGAAAAAAGTGCCACGCAGGCAGGATGCCAGTACAAAAGGGCAGCCTGCAGTGCTGGGAGAAACGGAATAAGCGAGTGAGAGAGGGGGAGTGAGCGAGCTCAACGGAGCTCTGTGGGGACTGCTGCAAATTTCAGCCTGCAGTACTGGGAGAAACAGAGTGAGTGAGTGAGAAAGGGGGAGTGAGCAAGCTCAACGGAGCTCTGTTTGAACTGCTGCAGATTACTTTGTGGGCAGAAAAAGGCACCAACGCAAGCACAAGCCCAGTACAAAAGGGCAGCCTGCAGCACCGGGAGAAATAGAATGAGTGAGTGAGAAAGGGGGAGTGAATGAGCTTAATGAAGCTATGCTGGGACTTTAGAGTTGCCCACCCTCCTGCCCAGGGTCCACTGTGGTCCTATATTACAGCAGAATGTCTGGAGTGGAGACAAAGCAATGACTGGATACTTTTAGGATTGCTGTAATAATACAAATTTTGTTGTTTTGTTTCTTTCTCTAACTGAGCTAAGTACTGAGCTATACTGTTATGATTGTTGTACTAATACACATTTATTTGTTCTGTTTGTTTCTCTAACTGAGCTGAGTAATACTTGGAGTGCAATAGGATTTCTAACTGGGCTAAGTGAAACTATATGAGAGCTGAGAACAAAAAGTATGGCAGCTGAGGGGTGAAAAATGGACAAGGAGGCTTTAGGATTGCTACAGTAATACAGTATCTAATGGATGAGATTTGAGACTGAATTAACCCAGTCAGCAATGGAGCAGTAGGGGGACTAGTGTGGGGGGGAGATGAATTTGAGTAAATAGGGGCCTAACAGTTGTAGTAGGGTACAGAACCTGGGAGTAAGAGCCCGTAACATAAGATGGGAGTCAAAATGGGGAAGGTACCACACGTCAATAGGGTGGGCATCTTTGGAAGGATGGTGGGATGTACAGGATGTGGGTCCGCCATGATCCTGAACCAGGCTTGGAGGATGGGGGTATATGGTCTGTAGAGAACTGGCTAGTTTGAGGGAGGAACTGTGGAGGTTAGGGAGGAGTCTAAGTGGCAAGGCAGATGAGTATGGTAGGCAACCTGGCTGGGGGGGGATAGGGGTTGGCAAAGGGGGATGGAGGAAGAACAACTAGGAAGTGAACCCGACCCCAGTATCAGTGGCACTAACAGAAAAGAGAGGAGAAGGCAAGGGGTGCCTGAGGTGAAGGGGAGGCCTCCTGATGGGGGAGGAAGAGACCACGAGGGGTACTAGGGGAGAGAGTAGATGGCTGCAGGTAGGAAGGGACCAGGGGTGGGGCCAGGGGTGGAACAGAGGGGAACAAGTAGGAGGGGGGAACTGATAGGGGGAAGAGATGTAGGAGGGGTATCAATTAGGAATAGATTTGAACCTCTGCTATCAGAGGGAGAGGGGGAGCAGGAACATACTGAAGGGGGAGGACAAGTGGGGTATGAGAGGGATGGTAAAAGGTAGGGGAAGAGATAGTGAAGACGAAAGGGTAGAAGGGGGGCTAGTAAGGAAGGATCGGTGGTGACTAGAGGAGTGAAGGCTACGGGAAGGGGGAAGGATGGGAGGGGCATCACTATCGGCATAGAAGGGAATGGGGGCTCTAAATCGACATCGGCGGGGATAGGAGAGGAGTTGGGAATCAGCAGGGGAGGAAATGAGGTTGACATGGGAAGCACAGTAGGAAGTAGTCAGGCTGGGAAGAGGTTCAAGGGGGATGGGAGAAATAGGGCAGAGAAATGGGGTGAGGCAGAAGTAGGGGGTACAGATGCAGAAGTCACAGAGGGAGCAGTTGGTGGGGTAAGGGGCAGAGAAGAATGAATACTGGGGTGGTGGAAGGGGCATTAGAAGGGAAAGGGGGTAAGGAATGGGGGGCACTCATCCTGGGGGATTCTATACTGAAAGAGGTGAGATAAGGCAGCAGAGGGGAAGGCACAGCCGTATTTGGGTTGAAGCTATCCCCAGGTTGACTACAGGAGGGGCAGGGCAGGCACTGCTCAAGTGTGCAGCGAGGGGTGGAAGCGACCTCATTTAGTGTTGCATGTTGATACAAGCGACTTGGGGGGAACTGTGGAAGTAGTGAAGGGGAGGTTCGAGTAGTTGGGCAGGCAGTGTGAGGGGGTGGGGGAGTCAGTGGCATTCTCTGAGGTACTGCCAGTACTATGTGCGAGCATGGGGAGGAAGGGTAGGTTGAGGAGTTCAACGAGTGGCTGAGGGATTGGTGCCACACCAAAAATTATGGGTTAGTGACTAACTGCGGTAGGGTCTGGGGGGGAATAGTGACTTGTACATGTGGGACAGGGTATCCTTGAGCAGGAAGGGGAAGGGAGTATTAAAGGAAGAATTACAGGGGTATATCTCAACTAAGGTGGATTTAAACTAGTGGGGGGGTTCCAAAAGACTGAGGTTGGTAGAAAGGTTCGGATAGGGGAGCCTAATGAACTCACCCCAGAATATAGGTAAAGGTGGAAGCATAGTAACCCTGGGAAGGGGCAGGCAGAGTGGTAAGAGTGTAATACAGAAGGCACCACCACCTGATAAGAATAAGGAGGAGAAAGGGTGCGGACTACCAGGAGGAGTGACAGAGGCCAAGGAGGAGAAGAGTGAGGAGAAGGAGGGGTATGGGTGGAAGGTGGTCTGACTAAATGGATAGAGAACTGGTTACAGGGGAGAGTGCAGAGGGTGGTGGTGGGGGGGTAGCTCTCAGCACCAAAAGCAGTGACAAGTGGGATGCTGCAGGGGTCAGTGCTGGGCCCATACTATTTGGGCTCTTTATCTCCAATATAGCACACGGACTGGGGAGCAGGGTTAGTCTGTTCGCACATTATACCAAATTGGGGGCAGTGGTGGACGAAGAGGATAGATGGATGGAAAAAACTGCAGGGCGACCTAACCAAACTACATACATGGTCGGTGGAGTGGCAGCTAGGATTCAATGCAAAGAAGTGTAAGGTGATGCATTTCAGGGCTAAGAACCAGAAGAGGGACAGTTGGTTGGGGATCACAGAGGAGGAGAAGGACCTAGGGGTGTTGGTAACTGGGAGCATGAACAGCTCGGCCCAGTGCTGGAAAGCAGCAGCAAAGGCAAACAGGATGCTGGGATGTATCATAAGGGGGTTATCATCCAGACACAGGGATGTGATTCTATCTCTCTCTACAGATCATTAGTCACACCACACCTAGAGTACTGTGTGCAATACTGGAGGCTACACCTGAGGAGAGATATAAAGTTACTGGAGGGGGTGCAAAGGAGGGCAACAAAAATGTTAAAGGGGATGGAAGGAAAGGAATATGAAGTTAGGCTGATGGAGCTGAACATGTACACACTGGAAGAGAGCAGGGATGGGGGATATGACTGAAGTGTTTAACTGCCTGAGGGGGTAAATAAACCTAGCACCGAGAGGGTGTTTAAACTGAGGAGTGGAAGAGAGAAGAGAGGGGATGGACTAAGGTTGGAAGTGGGATATTTCAAGAGGGAAATGAGGAGGCACTACTTCTCTGAGAGGGTGGTGTCTAGTTGGAATGTGCTGCCAGAGGGGGTGGTAACATGTAGGAAGTCAATAGCTTTAAGGAGGAGTGGGATAAGCAAGAGAAACAGTCGGAGGGGGCAGGGTCTTGGAAAAGCTGGGGAGGAACTGAGGGGGAGGAGGCTGGGGTAGCTGCAATCTAGGGTGCTAGCTGCACACTAAGGCAGACTTACATAGACTGATTGGTGTATTCTGCTGGCAAATTCGTATGTTCATATGTTTGTATGTATGTTCGTATGTAAAATCACAGTGACACTGTTCATGAGCAGAGGTCCTAAAATTCCTATGTTGAAAATTTGGTGACAAATGTCTATAAAATGATTGTGTTGCAAGCGTGCATTGTGTAGTTTCCATGCACCCTCTTAACTTCGCAAATCTGTAGTATTTTCCCTCCAGATTTTCAACATTGCCATTTTTCCATACCTCCCTATGAACAGTACAGCTGTCATTTTTCACATCCTGCCCGAAATATGTGTTTACACATCGGGCACAGAATACCACGGTTGCTGTAGGAAATCAATGTTTGGGACAGATTAAGAACATCATAGTGACAGTGTTCATGAAGAGAGGTCACAAAATGCCTATGTTGAAAATTTGGTGAAATAATTCCACTAAATACTGTGTTAATCGCATGCGTTGTGCAGTTTGAGCATTTTTAATATTTCCACTACAGATTTTCAATATTGCCATGTATTCACACCTCCCTATAAAAGGTACAGCTGTCATTCTTCACATCCTGCCCTATCTGTGTTTTTGTGCATCTGGCACACAATGGCATGGTCACTGTGGAAACTCAAATTTCAGGACACATTGACAAAATCACAGTGGCACTGTTCATGAGAAGAGGTCCCAAATGCTTTCATGAGGTGGGGACCACAAAATGGCCATGTTGAACATTTGTACTGCAAATACCAACAAATGCCTGAGGCATTATGGTTTCTAACCATAACGCCCCACCCTTTATAGACTGCAAAACATCAGGGGTGTGCCTTGGATTGCTGACTGTAATGCTCATGCCATTCCAACCCCACCCCCCACCCCCAGCTACTGACAGGCATTGAGCTGTACCTGACTCTTCAGCCCCACAGTTCACCCCATTCTATATTGCACCCATTTCAGCATATGTCCTTATGGAGTGGGGTGACTGTAAAGCTGAACACCCCATGGCACACCTCAACACTTGTCAGTGTCTACAGGATAGGGTGAGGTAAAATGGCATGAACGTTAAGGGTGACAACACAAATGCATCCCTCAATGCCTGTCCATCTCTGCAGGGTGGAGGTGGGGTTGGCGTGAAGTTCAATCCTTCACTGCCATTCCTATTCTGCATCTTCTAACTCCTGCATTTCCAATGCTAATACCAACAAACAAACATTCGGCATTGACAAATGCTTGTTTTCTTTGAGTTATAAAAAAACATAAATTTTGTTTTGTGATGTTCAAAACAAGCCTTTGAACTAGGAACCATTGCTGTACCCAATCAAAATCAGATTGTATGCTCCTCTCTAATTCCAAAATATTATTGCCCCAGCAAACATCACCCCCTCATTTACCAGTCTTTTTTTTACAAACCTTAGGAAATGTTTTTAAGATTTTTAAGAAACAAACTGAAAAATAATGGACCCAATATTGAACCCTGCACAACTTCAATAGAAACAGGAGACAGGGCAGAAAAAATTTTGTGGTTTTGGTTTTCTGATAACGTTCAATAAAATAACTTCAATACCGGCCCAGCACATCTTCAGAATAGCCAAGATCACCTAAACCCTTTTTCAAAAATTGGTGGTTAATAAGATCAAAGCCTTTAGAGAGATCTACATACATGGCCATAGAGAAATTACCTTGATCCAAAGTCCTGTGTCTGGCCTGAGTAAAGCCTAGCAAGGCCATCTCAATACTATGTCCTGGATGGAAGCTGTGCTGGGCTGGTGTTAAAACCTCACATTTATTGAGAAAGTCGAGAAACAATGCTTTCAAGTACTCTGCAATAGGGGCAAATAATGAGATGGGCCTATAGTTGTGCATGGTTGCTGTACTACCAGTTTTATGAACAGGAACAACGGTGGATATCTTCCACAAGTTTCGAAACTGACTTAGACATAATGATTGATTAAATATTTTTGCTAATGGATAGCACAAAATATCGGCAGTGGTCTTAACCAATGTGTAATCCAATTTATCTATCCTTACCTGAGATCTCGGTTTCAATCAATCAGTCAATTTTTTTTTTACCAGAAAATAACACCATTGAGCAAGCTCATTTACAAGGTGGTCCTGGAGGGACACGACAGTGAGAAGGCATATCAAGTACATACAATATTAGAGTACAATAACAATTAACATTTCTAACAGTTGGACTGGGTTACATGCCAACAAAAGGCAGAACCAATTCAACAGAGGAAAATATTACAGTACATACAATGTTTGAGTACACTAATAAGATAAAAGGAAGAAAGTTAATTCAACAGAATAAATATCCAAAAGCAAATTTTAAACTGAGCTTTTTGCAATAAACGGATGTAGACATAACTGTATAGCGGTGGGGAAGAGAAGGGATAAAAAAGAAAAAAAGATACATAACACACTACAACACAACAGGGAACAGAGAATCAAGTGCTGTAAGGGTTGTGCAACACAATGCATCCTACAAAGGTTTTGAGTGCCATTTATGTGTAACAGTTGCAAATCTCCTGCAAGGAGCAGTCGAACGAGGATTTAAAGTTCTTAAGGCAGATAATTTTAGTTGGTTTCAAAGATTTCTGTAGGGTATTCCATATGGTTGGGAGAGCATGACTGACTGCTGCTTTACCATAATGGGATTTCACCCTATGTATATCTAGCAGTAAATAAGAATAGCTCCTCAGCGAGTAAAAACCTGGAATACATTTGAAGAGTTTGGCGATATAGGGAGGGAGTTTGTTGGTAATGGGTCTATATGATCATAATGCGTCATTTTTTATCCTTCTGATATGAAGCGAGGACCAGCTGAGTTGGGCATAAAGAGAACAATGGTGAGCTCTAAACAGGGCATTAGTGATAAATATTAGCGTTCTATGAAAACTAATGTCCAGTTTGGCAAGGGCTGCTTTGGGACAGTGAATATAAAGAAAGTCAGCATAATCAATGAGGGGAAGGAAAGTGATCTGGATCAATCTTATTTTTGCATTGTGGTTAAGTAGATTCTTAATTCTAAAGAAAAGGCGTAGCCTCTGTTTTAGTTTTTTAGACAGTTCCTTAATGTGGGTTACGGTGGATAATCGTCAATCAAGCCAAAACTCCAGATATTTAAATTTGTCCACTACCTCAAGTAATTCACCAAGTCGGGTCTTTATTTGATGGGTGGGACCGATAATAGACATGAGTACTACGTGAGCATTAGGGAAAAAAAGCATGACCTTTGTTTTTTCACATTAAGCAATAATTTCAAGTGAAAGAGGTTTTGCTGAAGCAATTTAAAGTCCTTTTGCAGGTTTGTGCAGGCAAGCTCAAGGGAAGACCTGGTGACATATAATACTGTATCGTTAGCAAAGAGATGCACATTTGCCATCCTGATGTTAGAATCAATGTTATTAATGTAGATTACAAGTAATAAGGGCCCCAATATGGATCCCTGAGGTACTCCTCTCAGCAGGGTTTTAAGAGGGGAGATGTCACCTTACCCTTTCACTTGTTGCTGTCTACCTGTTAGATAGCTTGAGAATCATTGCATAGTGATGGCATCTAGGCTGATGTCTTTTAATTTATGAAGTAGTATTATGTGATCCATGGTGTTAAAAGCCTTACTCAGGTTCAGGAAGACTGCGTTGATGTGGTTTTTAGTGTCAAATGCAGTTTGCCAGTCATTAGTCACCTTAGCTAATGTGGATACCGTGCTGTGTTTTGACCTAAACCCAGATTGTAAGAGGTTGAGAATATTAAAGGTGTCCAAATGTTGTCTTAACTGCATGTTAAATAACTTTACTAGTAGTGTAGATAATATGGGTAGCAGTGATGAGGGCCGGTAGTTATTGAGGTCGCAGGGATCACCTGACTTAAAGAGGGGAATTATGTGTGCAGTTTTCCAGGAAGATGAAAGTACTCCTTGTATAAGAGACAGGTTGAATAGGTTAGTGATAGGTGCTGTTAGGTAGTGGTATCCTAAGTTAAGGAACAGGGGTTCAAGATGATCAGCACTGGCATTTGTTTTGGTATCAAGGGAGATTAAGAGGTGCTCTACCTGTTTAAGAGTGATTGAACTGAAGCTAAATTTTAGAGATTGTTGCCTGGAAGGGTGGCTGATGGGGGGTTGGGAGGGAGAGGCTGAATGGGAAGGTTGCGCCCTGCAGTAGTGAAATGATTATTTAGCTGCTCAAGTATGTGATGTTTGTCCATGAAAGTGTCTCCACAAGAGACAATCTTTATGGACAGGGATGGAGATGAGCTGTGTTCTTCAATTTCCCTTAGAATTTGCCAGAATTTAGCAGCATTATTTTCTGAGGAATCCAATGCCTTTTGGAAGTAATCCACTTTAGCGGTCCTGACAAGTTTTGTGCATTGATTCCTGGCTTCTCTAAACGCTGACCAATCCGATGCTAACTTGGTTTTTCAGGTCCTTTTCTACAGTGCATCTCTAGAATGTAGTGAAGTTTTTAATGTTCTAGAGAACCAAGGGCAGGTCCTTTTTCTGGTTTTTACCTTCACTAGTGGGATGTGTTTGCTGATTACATTCAGTACAATGTTCTGAGTGCAGGCATCAGAGACCGTAGAGGCAAGGTAGAAATCCTACCATCTTGTATGGCTCAATCCAGTCAGGAAGTCAGCACAATTCAAGTTGCAGAGATTCCTTTTATAAACAAACCTCGAAACAGATATAAGCTTTGGTATGGCCTTCACACATGCAGTGACCCTTTGGTCGCTGATGTCATTATGGAACACCCCAATATGCGAGATTTTGTGGGAATTATGTACAAGAATTAAGTCAAGGAGGGTGATCTTTGCCAGATTTTTGCTATTAGGGTGAGTATGCTCAGTGACAAGCTGTGTGAGGCCACAGGTGTCACACAGATCTTTTAAAAGTTTACAGGTCAGGGAGTACCTGTCCATGTTAAGGTCACCAAGAATGATAGTTTCTATACTGTGGGCATCCAAAAAAGTACAGAGATGTTGTAGCAGTTTGAGTCCCCCTGCAGGAGGTCTATAGCACTCTATAATAAATATGGACTTATTTGAGGATAGTAAGACCTTTAGCGTAAGGCATTCAAACTCTCTAGACATAGTAGTTGAATCAATTATGGTTACCTTGATTTTGTCAAGGACATAAATTGCAACCCCTCCTGCCCTGGTAGGCTGGCTGGACCTGAAGACTGTATATGAGGGGGATATTTATTTCATAGTTTAATGTGGAGCTTCTCAGCCATGTTTCTGATACCACTAGGACATCTGGATTTGTACGGCAGGCCCATGCCTATAACAAGTCAAGCTTTTAGGCTACAGGCATTAACATGTAGGATATTTTGGCCTTTTAGTTGCATTAGTTCAGAAGGTACGTTGGTCTGGGTGGGGGGGGCAGGATTTAACTCCACATTCCCAGAATAGAAAAGTAATAACAGTAGTCATTTTTTTAAATCTATAGGCTAACACTTTAAAGGATTATGGCCGGCTCAACTTAAAGGTCGGGGAAGTGGGGGGGGGAGAGCTATAGGGCAGAGCCTTCTGATGAAAGAAGAGTGGACGCATAGGCTATCACTTCAGGTAGGATGGTATTTTGATTTAGAGGTACAAGATAGTGACACATTAGTATGCCAGATGTGTAGCTGGTTTTCAAAATGCTCTGTTCCAGCTGAGCATTTCAAGTGTATTTGCAGAGGCAAGGCATGTGGATCATTGAGATAAAAGGTGGCTAAAAAGAATAGGCAGCGTAATAAGGTGTACTTTAGTATATGTGTCCCCATATTATATCCTTTCTAATATTCCAGGAGTTGTAAGAAAAATTATACAGGTCAGAAAGTTAAGGACACTAGGCAGAGTAGTAAGGGGTGTGAGGGGGCAATAGATGCTGTTCCTTAATATAATGAGGTAGGAGGGGAGCAGAGATGACCTCTACTGGTCATTCAATATATCCTGCAACTGTGAGAAGGAGGAATACTCCCTTTGGACTATAAGATATAAGAATAAGCTGATGCCCCTAGTGGTAAGATCCAATAAGGAGCTAATGGCAAACTGGGATGATAGTTTCTGGCACCCCATAAGTAACACAGAGGTTCATACGGGCCTTAACCAAAGTGAGGAGATGGAATATATGACACTCTAAATAGCTCAGTGGATAGTGAGCCTGCCTTTGGATGGGCTGAAAGCCTGATAATAGATCTGAGTTCTAGTCCCATAAAGGGATGAATGGCAATATAAAGACGAGGAAAAGACTTACAGGAGGGCAGTTTCATGGGCAGGGGGAGAAGCAGGAAGAACAGAGGGTGAGAAGAAAGTAGGGCACCTCAAACTTCTATTTAGAATGAGTGGAAAGAAAGAACAGCGTCCTCTAGAGGAGTAGCAATATAAGCTACCAAGAGAGGATTGGGAAGATAGGAAAATGATGCAACAACCATGTGACAATGTCATGTGACCCAATCAACCTACAAAGTAAATGTCCACCCAAGATGGGAGGGTGAGGGGTGGGTGGGGCATCCACCACAGTAGCGGTGGCAGGTTAACACTGTGAAAGAAGTTCTGAGGACTCCTCTGTACCTTGCATCACCTTGATAGATACCGGCTACAGGGAGGGAGGGGGGAGTGTGCTCCTCAGCATGGCATTTGTGTCTGGAGTCGAGACTTATAGTGCAGGCTGTGGAACAAATGGAAGAAAGGATTAAGGGGTCAAATGAGGAACAATGGCAGGGTTAAGGCAGGAAGGGAACAAGGCAGCAGGGGAGAGGGGAAAATGGCAACTAAGACCATAACCCAGGAATAGCGCCCTGAATAGCACTAAGTAATACAACTGACACAAACAGCACTAGCAAACAGTCCACAGCATTTACAGAGCACTTAAAATACTGTAACCCCCCTGTTATCCGGGGTTACAAGAATGTTGAGGAATTTGAAGTCAGTTCAGTAGTAGTCTATAGTAGAGTGTTGAAAAGGGAGGAGGTGTGTTGCAACTGCAGGCCCTCATAGCCCCCTCAGCTCTGACAAAGAGCTATATTTTTGTTAGAGGTGTTTGTTCTCACCTGAAGAGGAACACAACAAGAGCCAAGTGAAGTGGTAGAGACTGCTTCCAGTGGTTCAGGGCCCAATCCCTGTGGGGATGGGGGGAAGGATTCAGCCTACTTCCAAGGGCAATCCCCTGGTCCAGCTAGGGGAAGAAGAAGTTGCCTAATTTTAGGTTTGTGCTGAGGCACCAGAAGTTTTGGATGAGATTTCTTTGAAGAAGAAAAAGCATGTGGGGCACCTGCAACCAAGGGGTGAGTCTGCTCTGATAAAGGGCCAATGTGTTTTCACCTGAGACAAGATGAAGTTAAGAGACTGTTACTGTGGGATCAGGAAAAGACAGCCAAGTACAATTTTGAAAGTTGTGGGAATTGGACTGCTTAACTCTGTGGGGGTCTAGAGAAATGGACACAGCCACTCTTTAAGTATGTTTCAAGTTCAGCACAAGTGGGATGGAAGAACAGTAGATTAAATGTGACATACATTTAAAGAGAATCTACACAGTAAAGTGTTTTCAGAGGATGAGGTCTTCAAGTCTAGAGAAATGGCCGGGTATGAATTATGGGACCAAGAGATGGGAGACCCCCCCCAATCAGTAGTAACCAAATTCACCTCTACGGGTTTGCTTTGGGACACCTGTTGCTTTCTCTCAGATACTTGGCCAGTGCCTGAGGAAAGTACCCAGACGTGGGATTGATGAAGAAGATTCCCTGATGAAGCAGAAGTGCTCAGAGGTGGTTTAGGGAGCCACCGAGAAATGTTCCATGCTACATGGAAAGTGTCCAAGGGCTGGCATGAGAGCCGAGCCATGGAAGAAAGGTAGTCCAGAGGGCTGGCAAGGGAGCTGAGCCAGGGAAACCAAAAAAGAGTTGAGTTAGGGCTGAATGCCCAGAGTGTTTCGAAACCTGAGGGTTTCAGTGTAAAGAGGCTGTGTTCTGAGCTCCATAAATCTGCATTACCAGGAGTGTAGCCCTGTGGGGGTCAATCTATGTTTTGTCATTCTGTTGAATGTGAATAAATGCCACACTTTAGAATCCCAACTTCTGGTATTGGACTTTACAGTTGTTGCTTCCTGTGTCCGGAGTTATTGGGGGGCTCCTGTGCAGAGTAGCCAAACCTAATCATCATGCCGAGTGACACCTTTCTCTCCAAGTTTCAACTTATAAAAATTGAGCCACTGCAACATAGGACCCAGGCCCCTCAACCTGTTCACTAGCTACACAGGCAGGGGTAGTAGCCCTCTCAGTTTAGCACCGACTGGGGGTCACATCTTGGAGGCTACCACTTTGATTCTGTTGAAATTTGAGAGAAGGGACAAGAAAGGTTGCTTGGGTGATGGCTAGCGTTTTGGCTATCTGGTAGTGGGTAGCCCAAAAAGCTGAAGCAATGTAAACTAAATGTGCCACTGTGTGCTGCTGTCTATGTGCTGTTGTGATATTGCCAACTGTTTACCAAGGAGCAGTAAAGCCCAAGTGTGTATGCCCTTGTTCTGCATCAAATGACAGCGTTTGCCAGCTTTTAAAAGTATTGTTGTGACTGAAAAAAGTATGGAAAACTGTGGGTAGCAAAAGGAAAATTGTGTCCTAGACATTGGAAATGCTTTCTGTGTGGACTGAGAGACTTGTTGTGCTTAATGGCCATGAAAAATGGTTAAAATGGGCTCCCGCTGTGGAGTCAGTTGGAGAAAAAAAAAGTGTGGTTTGCAGTTTAAATTTTGCCTGCTCGATGACCGCCGTGAGGAGAAGAGCATTCGAGAGGAAAGAGGCTCATTTGCATGGCATCGAGTGATTGGTGAGACTGCAATCAGTCCCGCCCCCAAGCCAGTTCTAGAGTGACTGCATAGCATACGACAGGGAGAGCGAGTGGACTGTGTGAACTGGCTTGTTAGGAGGAGCGTCGCGATGATTGAAAGCACTGTAAAATGTTAAAAACTGACTTTTACTGTTTAAATTTGGGCTCAACCCACATCTTGATCATCTGGACTGTGAGTGTGGTGTTCCAAGGGACAATTGGCAGGACTGCCAGCCCGCTTCCTTCCAGAGGCCTCCAAGACTGGTTGCAGGCCTTTTTGTTTCATCACAGCAAAACAGCTACTGATAACAGTGAGTACCAACCAAGTTAATAGCTCAAACTGTGTGATTTCACCAAAAAGCCAGCTGAATCTGTGTGTAGCAGTGTAGTCGCTTTGCAAAGAAAAACTGTGCCAAGTTTGAAAGAAGCTAAAACAAGAATTCTAAGCAATAGACTGTGAGCATAATTATAGGTTCAGCAACAGTATAATTTTCAGAGCCATGTGAGAGACTGTGAGTTGTATGAGATATGCAGCAAGGAATACAGGCAATCCTATGCTATGAAATACTGAGGCTTTAAGGGATTGTAAGCTAGAGCAATGTCTTCAGTGAGTAAAAAGTCCGTGGTAAATCATATAAATGTGCTAGGAAAAAGAACAGTGCAAGTTTGTGCAGTTTGAGCAAATTTATCAGTAGAGTGTATAAATCGAATGTGCAGTGGCTTGACCCATTTACAGAATGTTGATGCGTAGGAGTGCTGTCGCCACCATTACAGGGTGGGGTAGTATGTAAACACAGCAGCAGAGGAGCCATTTTGAAAGAAAAAAAAGTTTTCAGTGATGTGGGGCTTGCAATAACAGTGAGCGTTGTTTGTTTTTCTCTGCAGTTATGGCTTCAGGACTAGTCCGCTACCCGGATCATGCCCAGGCTGTGATAGCAGTAGACGTTAACAAGCTAAGGGACATTGAGAGATGTTACTACGGGGGATGACTGCCTCCTCATATGGCGATTCCTGGATATCCAGTGCGAGTATGTGTGATGTGCTTAAATGCTGGAAGGGACATCTTCATGGTACCTCACTGTTCTGGGTGGCTAGAGAAATATGGTTTGTTTAAAGCACCCAAGATTTGTTTGGCTCCCATATGGACAAAAGTTCAGGAATCTGCAGTTGGCAGCACACAGTACCAGGCGGAGCCTGTTGGAGAAGGTCCCTCAGAGTATGGCACGAAGCAAGAGGGTGCAGAGTTACAGACAGAACAATATGCTGATGTTTCAGAGTCTGAGTCACAGAGAGACATTTCAGGAAGAGCATCAGTAGACCCTTGGAGAGAGGGGCCTAGCCCAAGTCTCATAGGTGAAGACGAGACAAGGGAGGCCATTGAATGGGAGGTTTCGACCTCCGTGCCCAGTGAAGAGTGGACAGTCTCAGGAGTGAGGACAACTGCTCACTCCTGGGCACAGATTCTCAGTAAGGAAGAAGAAGAGGGGGAACCTATGTGGCCTGAAGAAAAAGGCGTGGGTTCACAGCCTCCAGTTCCTGGCTTAGAGGAACGCATGGAAGAGAGTGGTGACTCTGAGGCTCTGTCCTCACCAGGAAGAGTTAGAGATCCAGTCTATGTCGCATTGAGTATGCGTAGCTGGCAGAACCAGGACTGGCCACCCCCAAGCCAGGCCAGAGGTCACAAGTTGACCAAAGCTAGTAAAGAGGAAAGACCGGTTCGTAGGAAAGCGAATGAAATCCATGGAAAATTGTTTCCTACCTTTCCTCAGAGAGTCTGGGAGGAGATTGAGAAAAGCAGGAAATCCTGGATTTGGGAAGAGGCAATGAAACATGTGCATCCTGGTGCAAACAAACATGTCAAGAACAGAATGTTTTAAGAAATGTACAGCCAGTGGAAAAGAGGCAGGACACTGTTTATTGACACTGTTCGAATTGTGGATGTAGAGGGACATGAAACCTTTCACAGTGTGGATTATGAGTGCCCAGACAGGGTAATAATTCCAGCACCTGCCCCCTTGTGCTACTGGCCACAATGCAAAGACCTCCCTGTGAATGTGCCCTTGCCTACCAAATGGAGAGCAGAGCAGTGGTAGCCAGTGCTGCCATCCAGCAGTTGCTGTATCTATGTTGTTCTGCCAAACTGGCATTCTAGGACTCAGGTGCCCCACATTCATCAGTTTTACAGTGTACTGGCCTTCCAGAATCCATCGACTGGCCCACCAGATGACTTCAGATCCAGAGAGGACACCAGCCCAGCTGTATCCTAATTCATCGCCTGGGTATCGGATGACTTCAGACCAGCTGTTTTCCTTTTTTTGTTCCTGTTTCAAGGTTCTATCTTCTAGATGACATCAGCCCAGCAGTTTCCAGACGTGCCCTCCTGTTGTTTCCCGGAAGATGTCCTCCCAGCTGTATTAGAAGAATGCTGCCAGGGAGAGTCTTCGGCTGAGGACCAGGTGTGGTACCATTTCTGTTCTACAAGGGACTGGTAAGTCCAGACTTTTCTATTCTTATGACATTGCAGTACACACCCTACACTAGCAGACTCCAGATGTTTGAACTGTCCTCACAGACTGTCCCCTTTGGGACTTTGGCCTGCTAGAACTGTGCTTCACCGGGCTCCGGCCCAGGAGAGACTCTTTAATGGACTTGCCTTCAGGCACTGTGGTCACTAGATGGGACTTTTAGGGCACTCCATCCCCCAAATATTGTGTATTGTAAATAATGTCATTGTTTTCTACTGTTTTCTACTGTTTATACTGTTTTTTCTACTTTTCTAAGAAAAATCTTTTTTGGGATTCTCCAGTGTTTAGATGGCAGGGGTTTAGATAGACTGTATATTTATTTATTTATTTATTTATTTATTTATTAAATTCTCAGTTTACAAATACCTTTGAGCAGAAACTGCTCGTTTACAAAGGTTCCACGTCAAAGGATGAGGGGCAACATACAGTACATACAGAGGTAGTAAAAGAATGCACATTAAACAACCAAAACAACTAAAAGAAAAAGAATAAAGATATACAGTTATAACATACTTTGAGATAATATTCATACAACGAGCAGCTTGAGTAGGCAGCTGGCTGTGGTAACAATAAGAGATAGAGGGCACAAGAGGCAGTTAGTATTGCAGGCGTGCAACCAGAAGAGGAAGTAGGCAGGCTAATGGGCCACTGTCAGAAGGTGGTGGAAAATGTCTTGTACAAGTGGAGATGCGAAGCAGGAAAGGAGTCACAAGGAAGGCCCGGTGCCAGAGGGAATGAAACTGGGAAAGGGCGGGCTGTAAGACATGAGTGAGCTGGGAGGTGTTTAGAGAGGAAAAAATTACTCACCTTAGTAATTGCTTTTCTTCTCATGGAGTCTTGCTATATTATAACAATAGCAGTCAGCCACTGCAGCTGAACTGCCCCGGAGAGGAAGGAGTTAACTCCAGAGGATCTGAGTTCTACAGCAGAGGGCTGTGCCAAGTCTATCTGGCCAGTTTCAAATGAAACTGTCAGATCTTTACGAAGCTAACACTAAGCAACAAGTCTGTGTGGAAAGCTCTACACTAGCCAAATGGCTACCTACTAGTAGTAATAACAACAATATAAACAACAATAGAAACACCAATAACCATAATAACAATGAATAATGGTATTATTATTAGTTTTCCCCCCTTGACAAGCACCATTAGGACCCCCCCTTCCCCCAAAGACTCAAGTCCAGGAAGGGGGCCAATATATTACCTAAACGAAACAACCTAGTTCCCTAACCCTAAAAGAAAGAGGGTAAAGGGAAAAAACTACAATGGCAAGACACAGTGCTTGCACTAATTTGCCACCCCTACCCAAGTAGAAGTTCTGAGAGGGGCAGGAGGGAGGGTGGTTATAATATAACAAGACTCCATGAGAAGAAAAGCAATTACTAAGGTGAGTAATTTTTCTTCAAACACCATGAAATCTTGCTATATTATAACAATAGCAGATTACACAGCAGTACCTCCATGGAGGAGGGTCAGAACCTACTTAGGAAATAGGCTCTGAAGCACAGCTGTGCTGAAACGAACATCTCTCCTGGACTGGACATCCAGGAATAATGCTTGGTAAGTGTGAACTGTCTTCCAGGTAGCAGCTTGACAAATTTCCAGAATGGGAATGTCTCTAGCAGCCACTAGAGACGCAGCTGTACCCCTGGTGGAGTGGGCCCTCAGTCCTGAGGGGGGTTCTCTACCTAGTTTTTGGTAACAAAATTGGATACAAGAGACAATCCACCTTGCAATTGTCCTCTTAGTGGCAGGTTTCCCTTTGCCAACCTCGCCATAAGTAAGGAAGAGTTGGAGGGATTCGAACCTGTGACCCTTGGTGCATTCCAAATAGTAGCTTAAGGCTCTTTTGACGTCCAAGCTGTGCAGTCTCCTCTCACCTGAGGAAGAATGCTCAGTGAAAAATACTAGGAGAGAGATGGATTGGTTCAGGTGGAAATCTGAAACCACCTTAGCAAAAACTTTCTATTAGTCCTGAGGACTACCTTATCTCTGTGGAAAGAAATAAAATCTTCTTCTACTGACAGGCCTGTAATTCACTTATGCATCTGGCAGAAGTGATAGCTACTAGGAAAACAGTTTTCCAAGTTAGATACTTGAGCTCTGCTGAGGACAGAGGCTCAAAGGGAGGTTGCATTAACTGAGCAATGCAAACATTCAGGTCCCAGGCAGGAGCTGGTTCAAAAGGGGTTAGTATGAAGTAACCCTTTAAAAACTTGGAAAACACAGGGTGAGAAGAAAGGGAGGCAGGCTTCCCTGCTGACACAAAAGCAGAGACAGCTGCCAGATGAACCTTCAAGGTAGCTGGCCTAAGGCCTAGGGAATTTAAATGGACCAAATAGTCCAGTAAAATGGGAAGATCAGCGGATTCTGGAATAATCTGCCTTTCAGAGCACCAGATGGAAAACCTCTTCCACTTAGAATTGTAAGTGGCACTAGTGGAAGGCTTCCTTGAAGCCTTTAAAATATCCAGGACACCTTGAGAAAGGTGTAAATCAGCAAATTCTAACTCCTTAAGAGCCAGGCCTTGAGATGGAGGGATTTGAGGTCCGGATACCACACTCTCCCCTGTGCACAGGCCAGCAAGTCGTGGACTCTGGGCAGGCTCAGGGCAGGGTGGACTGTCAAGGACAGAAGCAGAGGGTACCAGGGCTGTCTGGCCCAATCTGGGGCAATCAGAATCACTTTGCAGGGTTGAGATCTGATTTTCACTAGTACCCTGAAAAGAAGAGGAAAGGCATACAGGAACTTCCCTTTCCAGTCCAACAGAAAGGCGTCCAAAGGGACTGAGCCCAGCACTGGAGGCCTGCAACAAAATAGAGGAAGTTGGTGGTTGTCTGGGGCTGCGAAAAGATCTATCTGAGGGGTGCCCCATCTGGCAAAGACAGACCCCAGCACCTGTGGATTCAGAGCCCATTCGTGATGGCCCTGAGAAATTCTGCTGAGGGCATCCACCAGGACATTGTCCTTCCCTGGGAGGTGAACTGCTATCAGGGAGGTGTTCAGGAGTAAGCCAGAGACCACAACTTCATTGCTTCGTGCACAAGGCTGATGACCGAGTGCCCCTTGTTTGTTGATGTACCACATTGTGGTGGTGTTGTCTGTCCTGACTTGAACCACTTTGTTCTGGACAGAAACTGAAAACACCTGAAGAGCTAAAAGACAGCTCTGAGTTCCAAAAGATTGATGTGGAGCAGAGATTCCTGAGGAGACCACACTCCCTGGAGTGGACAGGTTGCCCAGTGAGCCCCCACCCTAACAGGGAGGCATCCGTGGTGAGGGTGAGGAGTGGTAAATGGGAATGAAGGAACCCCTTGTTTTAGATTGCTTGGTCCTGCCACCAGTGGAGGGCCAGGATCAGAGTTTGAGTCCTGGGACCAATTTGGAAAGGGGTCCTTCCTTTGAGACCAATAGGCCCTCAAATGGAACTGAATGTCCCTCATCTGGAATCTTGCTCCTTGCACTACAGCTGTGGAAGCAGCCATGTGCCCCAGGAGTTGCAGAAAATGCCTTGCTGGTAGAGAGACTCGTAGGGTAAAGGAGGATGCCAGGGCAATGAGTCTGTCTACCCTTTCGAGGGAAGAAATGCCCTGGCTAACTTTGTGTTCAATTCTGCACCTATGAAAGTTAGGACCTGAACTGGTTCCAGAACTGACTTTGGTAAATTTAGCAGGAATCCCAGGGAGTGAGAAGCTGCTGGGTGACTTGCAAGTGGGATTACATGATCTGGAGACTGACCCACAATGAGCCAGTCGTCCAGGTAGGGAAACACAGCAACCCCTTGCCTCTTAAGTGAGCCACTACCACAGCTAGACATTTTGTGAATACCCTTGGCACAGAGGTAAGGCCGAAAGGCATTGCCCTGAACTGGTAGTGGCCTGAGGGCAGTTTGAATCTGAGGTACTTTCGGTGAGAAGGCCTGATCAGAACATGAAAATAGGCATCCTTGAGGTCCAGGGAAGCTAGCCAGTCCCCTGGTCTTAGAGAAGGCAATATCATTGCCAGAGTCAACATTTTGAACTTTGGTTTCAAAAGATGATTGTTCAGGTACCTTAAATCTAGAATGGGCCGCCATTCTCCTGTCTTTTGGGGTAAGAAAGTATCTTGAATATAGCCCTGCCCTGATGGCAAGGAGGACCCTTCCACTGCTTTGCAGTCCAGAAGAGAAGAACCTCTGCTTCCAAAGCAAGGGCTTCTGAAGGATTTGCAGTGGAAAATGTCTGGCTCTCATCTTTGGAAACTGTTTGAAGCTGAGAACCAGACCCTGGCTTATTACCTCCAGAACCCATCTGTCCGAAGTTAAGGACAGCCAGTTCTGGCTGAAATAAGCCAACCTGCCCCCCACTGGTACAGGAGAATCGGCCCTGGGCACCCCATCAGGGTGCCTGCTTGGCAGCAACCTTAGGCTAAGGGGAGGGGGATGGTTTACTTGTGCCTTGTCTACCCCTGCCTCTGAAGAAACCCCTCTGCACAAAAGCAGAGGAGGCTTGAAATTGGTAAAAAGGCCTGTGGAAAGGCCTGCCCCTACCTCTGGGAGCGTGCCTTTGTGGAGTTGCATGCCTCTCCTTAGCCTGGGCACTTTTGTAGGTAGTTCTGTATTCATGTATGAAATTGAACTTTAGAGGCTTCAATGCCATCAGCAGCCACCTGTTCCAACTCACTAGCCAGCTGGCCATGGGCCTGCTTGGCTAACTGCAATATTGTGTCCCATCTAGATTTCTGATATCTAGCTACATAAGCTATATAATTTGCCTGCCTGAGTCCCAAAGAAGCTGCCATATACTGTTTTTTCGCCATGGCATCAATCTTCCCGGAATCCTTATCAGGAGGATGTGAGTCCAGGGAATATCCTTGTCACAGGCTGCAGCTTGTACCACACCTACATGACTACACTGTTCAGTGAGAAGTCTGTATCAGAGCCTGACAAAGTATACCTTCTGTCCATTTTTTATCTACAGGAGGGACAGAATGAGGATTTTTAAAATCTTTGTTGTTTGCTTCCTAAATGACTTATGCAAAGGAATAGACAACCTCCTAGACTCTGGTATATCCATCATTTCTACATAATCAGGCTCCTCTTGCTCATCCACAGCCTCCTCTAAAGGAAGCTGGAGGGTTTCTGCAACCTTTTTGTAAAACATAAAATGAGAAGGGGACTCAGACAGAATAGGAGGAGATTCTAAAGGTCTGTCTGGAGAAATGTCCGGTTCAATGGGCACGTCCAGACCCTCCCAGCCACACATATATTGATCAAATTCCTCCTCCCTTCCTGTGGTTCATAAAATTCTCAACATCATACCTCCTGAACCACGGAACTGAACCAACCAACCTTTTACCAACTGTTGGTGGTTCGACAGGTCCCTGAGACAGTGACTGGACAATCTGAATGGCTTTAGCTATCTCTGCAGCAGTTGGAGAGACAATTTTGGACTCCAAACCTACTGATTTCTTTGTCTTTTAACTGGGACTGGTTCCTCTGAACCAGCCTTCCTTTCCCGAGGAAGTCTCGCCCTGGTCAGAGGGCACTCCCTCTGGTCCAGTGGGTGCTGGACCGGGCTGGCCATCTGGGTCAGCGGACTTTTTGGCCTCTCATTCCCTGAGCCAGCCCAATCTCTTTTCCAGGGTGGCTGCAGGGAAATTTTTACACACCTGGCAGTCTGACAGGAGGTGGTCAGCCCCCAGACAATAGACACAAGTGGTGTGTGGGTCAGCCTTGGCAAAGGCTTCCCCACAGACATCACAGTGTTGAAACCCAGTGGGCTTGGTTTTTCCTTTGGGTTTCTCAGACATAATGCCAGCCTATCCAAAAACTTGCCCTTTTGATGGCAGTGCCAGGCAAGACACCCTTATTGGTTCCTAACCGTGTCACGGGTATTTGAAAAAACCCTTTTACAAACCAGGTTTTTTTAGAACCGATAAGAACCGTGAACCGCACTCTAAAAGCCCAACCAAACACTTCAAAACGTTAAAATCAGCAAACCGATCGGTTCAAAACCGAACCGATAATTGAATTTCCACACAGACTTTAAATTTGTACTTACGGTTTACCAGATAGAGCTTTTAACTGAAATGCGGTAAAATAAATACTTTTTGGCGGTTCAAATGAACCGAAAAATACTCGCTTGAACCGAGAATGAACCGAGCTGAAGGAGCTGATCTCCGGAGCGACTGTTCAGTGAAGCGGAGTAAAGAATCTGACAGTTTCATTTGAAACTGGCCAGATAGAGCTTTGGCACAGCGCCCTCGCGCTGTAGAACTCCAGATCCTCTGGAGTTAACTCCTTCCTCTCCGGGGCAGTTCAGCTGCAGTGGCTGACTGCTATTGTTATAATATAGCAAGACTTCATGGTGTTTGAAATCTCTATTCAGAAAAACAGTCGCATTGAGTGGTGGAGGTGAGGTAAAGTTTGAAGTATATGCAGATTAGGAGTGTATTTTTGTTTTTCTCTGTTTCTTGCAGGTGGTTCCTGAAGAAGAAGAAGAAGTGAAGAGAAGACAAGAAGAGGAGGAGGAACTCATCAGAGTTCTTTTGGTGTACTTTAAAAGTGTTGTAGTATTAAAGTACAAGATGTTGTTTACTGTATGTTATTTTCCTTCTACAGGTATGGTTGTGGGGGAGTGTGGGAGTAATGCATAGTGTATGATATTAGCTCCTAGTGTGTGGTTGCATGGTGTCCAAGGTTGGGGGGAGGTCCCCTGTGTGTTTTGTTTTTGGGAATTTTGAGTTAGAGGCAGACAGGTTTTCCCTAGAGGGCTAGTGGGGATAGACAGGCTGTGGTCCTGAACGGCTGTAGGGGCTGCAGTACTGATCTATTAGGGCTATGCTCTGGGCAGTTCTACCAGAGTCAATAGGTACCCATAGTCAGCAGGTAGAGTAGAGGCTGATATGTCAGCCAAAAGCCTCTAGGCCCTTAGTGTTGACTGCCTGTGCTTGCACATGGTAGTTGAGAAAGTAGCGCTACCTCCCCGTAGTCAACACATAGGGTGAGATGGCCTAAGCCAGGTGGCTAATGACTGTGGACAGTCATTTTCCTGGCCCAGAATGAGTGTAACCCCCCGTTACCTGGGGTTACAAGAATCCCAGTTAGACCTAGTGGCAGGCAGGGAAGGCAGCTGGTGAAACTCCAGTTAAATGGATTTCACACTGTCTCACTCTGTTCTCAGTCTCAGCTGAGACTGAGGGATGACATCATTTTAGAACTGTCGCAGCTGCATAAGCCACACTGGAATGTTGCAGCTAGGGAAGTTAGGATAGAATGTTGGGGAATTTGAAGTCAGTTCAGTAGTAGTCTGTAGTAGAGTGTTGAAAAGGGAGGAGGTATGCTGCAGCTGCAGGCCCTCATAGCCCTCAGCTCTGACAAAGAGCTATATTTTTGTTAGAGGTGTGTGTTCTCACCTGAAGAGGAACACAACAAGAGCCAAGTGAAGTGGCAGAGACTGCTTCCAGTGGTTCAGGGCCTCATCCCTGCAGGGATGGGGAGAAGGATTCAGCCTACTTCCAGGGGCAATCCCCTGGTCTGGCTAGGGGAAGAAGAAGTTGCCTAATTTTAGGTTCGTACTGAGGCACCAGAAGTTCTGGATGAGATTTCTTTGAAGAAGAAAAAGCCTGTGGGGCACCTGCAACCAAGGGGTGTGTCTGCTCTGATAAAGGGCCAATATGTTTTCACCTGAGACAAGATAAAGTTAAGTGAATGTTACTGTGGGGTCAGGAAAAGACAGCCAAGTACAGTTAAAGTTGTGGGAATTGGACTGCTTAACCCTGTGGGGGTCTAGAGAAATGGACACAGCCACTCTTTAAGTATGTTTCAAGTTCAGCACAAGTGGGATAGAAGAACAGTAGATTAAATGTGACATACATTTAAAGAGAATCTACACAGTAAAGTGTTTTCAGAGGATGAGATGTTAAAGTCCAGAGAAATGGCCGGGTATGAATTATGGGAGCGAGAGGTGGGAGACCCCCCCATCAGTAGTAACCAAATTCACCTCTACGGATTTGCTTTGGGACATCTGTTGCTTTCTCTCAGGTACTTGGCCAGTGCCTGAGGAAAGTACCCAGACGTGGGATTGATGAAGAAGATTCCCTGATGAAGCAGAAGTGCTCAGAGGTGGTTTAGGGAGCCACCGATAAATGTTCCATGCTACATGGAAAGTGTCCAAGGGCTGGCATGAGAGCCGAGCCATGGAAGGAAGGTAGTCCAGAGAGCTGGCAAGGGAGCCGAGCCAGGGAAACTGAAAAAGAGTTGAGTTAGAGCCGAATGCCCAAAGTGTTTTGAAACCTCAGGGTTTCAGTGTAAAGAGGATGTGTTCTGGTCTCCATAAATCTGCATTACCAGGAGCGTAGCCCTGTGGGGGTCCATCTATGCTTTGTTATTCTGTTGGATGTGAATAAAAGCCACACTTCAGAATTCCAACTTCTGGTATTGGACTTTACAGTTATTGCTTCCCGTGTCCAGAGTTATTTGGGGTCCCCTGTGCAGAGTAGCCAAACCTAATCACCATGCCAAGTGACACCTTTCTCTCCAAGTTTCAACTTATAAAAATGGAGGCACCGCGTCATAGGACCCAGGCCCCTCAACCTGTTCACTAGCTGCACAGGCAGGGGTAGTAGCCCTCTCAGTTTAGCATCGACTGGGGGTTACAGTACCATCCCAATATAGCTTATCCCACTGCTACACACAAGGTTCACATTTTGGAAATGTAAGAGAATACATCCAATGGAGTAAGAACCTTAAAGTAGAACTTTGGACCACAAGCTTCCTTTACTGTTGAACTGAAGTTAGGAACAGTTATCCTATTAGTACTCTCAGGGACATATTTATCTAAATTTATAAAACATATGTTAAATTCCTCAGCAATTTTATGTGGGTCAGTGGAGTTTCCAGAGTCAGTGAGCTCAATTTTAGAAAGTTGATGCAGAGCTTGCATCTAGCCCTGTATCTACTAGCGTTTCACGCAGCTGCACCAAACCCCTTTGACACAGTGCAAACTGATTTTAAAAGGGTCGGTGCAGTTGCAACAATTTCTGCATTTTATGGCAGCTTGGGCCAAAGCTTTGGCACAAACCCCATGAAATGGGTCCCCGCATGATGCAAAGTTAGACCAGGGGGGAGCTGGTCTAACTTTGCTGAATTCTGTGCAAGGGACTTGCATCAGGGATTTGTGGCTGCCTGCCTTGCAAAATCACAATTGCGCCACTGTTTGATGCAAGTTGCCAAATAAGTCAAACTCCCTGACGCAAGTCCATTATTTTGCTCTAACCCAGTTCTAAAATCAAGCCTGGTAACTAACAAGCTAGGACAGTCATTATTGTCCTTGCTTAACATTTCATTTATTATTCTCAAGGTAGCAGTAACATCCCTTCCTGCAAAATCATAATGCTTTTTTAATAAAAAACCCTGTTTCAATTTATGGACCAGAGATTTATACTTATTTCGTAGCTGTTTATATTCTAACAGCACAACTTCAGAGAATGTTTTCTGAAATTCCTTCCATTTCCTATCTCTCTTCCTCATCAGATCAATCAACTGGGGAATAACCCACTCCTGCCTATTACCCCTAATTCCAAGTAGTCTTAAATGAGCAAAATCATCACAAACCACATTAAACAAATTACTAAATTGAGTAAACACTGTATCAATAGAAGCCAATGTAACCCCCTACCAATGGGGGTTCCTAAAAGCTTTCCCAGAGCTCGTTTAAATGCTCCATGCCTGGCTTGTGTGCGGCCTGAAGCCGCTTAAATGTTGCAGCCAGTGAGCGTTTTTAAAGCCTTCGTATACTGTCTCTTTAAGGGCTGCCTGTTCACAGTCATAATTAGTTGAAATGGGGGGTGTGGTTTTATGTCCGAGTCCCGCCCAGGCTGCTGAGTAAGCGCTCCATTCTGCCATCGCTTGTTGTGTCCAGGGAGTCCTCTGAAAAGATGTAACTATTTGCTGGAAATAGCTTAGAGTAATAATGATAATGTAGTTGTTCTAACCTGCCTTCTTTGCAGCAAAGACTTTTCTGATTATTTCCTCCATTTTGGTCCTGAACTGCCGAATTGGACCAATCAGTACTTTGGAACTCTAGTGGAGCCGTCTGACCAATAGAGGAACTGCTTGTAATTTTGGGAAAGGCATTATGGGCTATGGCGCTCTTTCGGGCCACTGAGGGCCAGAGTAATTGACTGGCATGTGACGCCAGCCAATGGAATAGGGTAGCACCCGAACTGTAAGGAGTGCCCCATGCTGCTAGGGCAGATTCATTTGTGACTGTGAAGGAGAGGGCTCTGAGCTTCTCGTCATTTGAGTCTTCACGCGGGAAGCGCGTAAAAGGCCTGAGGCGGCCGTTTTGCCTTGTCGGTGCTTCGGACTAAATCCGCTGGCGTGCGGTCAGAGGAGGCTGTGTGCAGCACAGCTACCTACCAGGCTCAACCTGAGAGGACTGGAGAATCTGCTGAATCGCGCTCGGTCCATCCGGAAAGTTGAAGCTGCCGTGTAACCCCTGAATCTGCTGTGAGTGCGTGCGGGTCCTGGAAGCAGCTGCCTGGTATGGTACCCCTCTGTTGTTTTCCCTATAAATGTGTGAGGAGGTTTTTGAAGCTCAGGCTCAGCCCTGCAAGTGGTGAAAGAAGGTTATATGCTGGAGTTGTGAGTACTGGATCAGGGTAGCTCCCTGTTAGTCTTTCAGACAAGTGACAAGAAATACCAAATCCTTTCACTATACTGCTGCCTGCATCAACTGAGCCTTCTGCTCATTCTGATTTTCTCAGGAAAGTAACTGCTTATTTGTGTCAGGGCCCCAACCAGCTGCCACGAGGGACTAGCCATTAGGGCTTGGGTACCCAGGGACAGTAACTAATAGGTTTAGGCCTGTGCACAGAGCCCTAGGTAGATAAGTATAGTGATAAGCCAATCACCTTGATTTCCCCCCGTCCTTGTTATTCCCCCCTTAAATAAATCAGATTGTTTGTTTTGCAACTGTACCCTGGCTGGATTGTGTTTTACTGAGGATATACTGTACAGTGAAAGTGTGATAACGGTGTTTTACTTTCCAGGGGGTCCCCGGAGTGAGCTGAGAGATACGAGCCGGGGGGTAAGTGTACAGGGGAAAAGTATTGTCATTACTCCGTGTGAGCCACTAGTGGGACGAAAGGGGGGTTGCAGTAACCCAGAGGGCTGTGATCGAGTCAATCTTGACTGTCTTAACCCCGACCTCTGGGTGGAGGCACCCGTCAATGGATCCGGGTCCCTCACCCTGTCACAGTTGAGGCAGGCAGGGGTAGTAGCCCTAAGAGTAGCGCCCCCTGGGGGTTACACCAAAAAGTTTAAATATGACAAATCAGTCTGTCATACAGCTTCCCGGAATAATGGTATATTTAATTTTTTAAGGCTCCTAGTGGTAATACAGTATATACAGGAGGGACAGTTGTCCTTTTAGCACTCCATAATTAAAAAAAAATGCACAGTGTTCACTTAGGCTATAAGCAGAAGCTCTCAAGTGTCTAATTTTAGAGGTATCAGAAACTAAAATCCAGTCAATGATAATGGACCTCCCTGTTTTATAATGATATCGTGTTGGTTCTTCAATAATCTGATTGAGTCTAGTGTTAACACATGAGCTTTTCAAATTATTTTCAGTTTTACCTTTCCAAATGTAATTTATGTCCCCCATAATTGTAACTTCCCTATTTTTAGGAAGATAATTTCTGAATTTACATATAACGTCAATGACAGTTGAATAAGTGCCAGGAAGGGCATAAATAACTGCTAGTGAAATAATGTTCTCATTACCTTACCTAAAACAATCTTTAGGGGAAGGAACTCACAGTCTAATGAGGAATTAATAAACTCACACCAGCAAACTTTAAGAACATAAGAAAAGTGTCAGCAGATGGGGACCGTGCGATCCATCTAGTCTGCCCTAGAAACTACCCCCTGAGATTTTGCATATAGCAAGCGTCCTCCCCCCTTTCACCCAATTCTATCTTCTCTAAAAACATTGTAGCCCTGGACATTAACAAATTGATTTAAGATTTTGTCAGATAACCAGGTTTCTGAAAGTGCAATAAAGTTACATTCATTATCATGCACCCAAACCTCAAATTCATCCCATTTAGATAATGGGCTCTGAATGTTTAAGTGAGCAAATGAAAGTGTGTTTTTTTTAACTCCCAAAGCACTGGCCTTATTACTATCTGGCTGTGGATTGAGGTAGATAATACTAGAGAGGAGCAAGAGAAGAAGAATAATAATTAGTCGTTTCAGTCATGTGTTAGTACTCCTTTTAACCTTAATTTTAAAATAGGAGTAACCAGAATACCCTTGAGAAATAAAATAACACTGAGTAAACACAAACCAGACAGCTGTCTTCCCTACCAAACCCATCATAACAGGTGCTGAGAAAATAAACAGGTTTAAAGGAAAACTACACCATCATATCTTCTAAATGTTATTTGTTTCCATGTCAGTAGACAACTCTTTTCATGTAGCTGTTAATGATGTATGCAAATGCTTTAGTCTGTTTTTACAGTTCATACTAGGCCCTCTGACTGCCCTGGGAGTCTCCATTTCATGGCTGTTGAAATCTCATTGTCCCTGTGAGCTGTATTATCATATGAGAACATGATGCGTAATCACCCTTTAAACTCCCCAGTATGCCTGCCTGGCCTGTTTAATTAGTCTTAAAAGAAACAAGCTGCAAAAAAGTGTGGAATACCACATTTACCTTCAGTGAGCTTTGCAAACTATCTGAGTTATAATGCAGGTTTTTTCCCCTTTAAACTTCACTCAGTTTATAAGTTTCCAGAGAGTTTTTGCAGGGTATTTGTTCTTTCAGCATATAGATACATGATATAAATGGGTGATCTGACATCATGTTCTCATATGCTATTGCAGCTCTCAGGGAAAATGCAATTTCAACAACCATTAAATGGAGACTCCCAGGGTAGTCACAGGGCCTAGTATGAACTGTAAAAACAGACTAAAACATTTGCATACATCCTTAACAGCTACATGAAAACAGTTGTCTATTGACATGGAAATAAATAACATTTAGAAGATATGAGGGTGTAGTTTTCCTTTAAGCATTCACTAATACTAAATTCAACAGCAGATGATCTAGTTTGTGTAGAAGAAACACCAAGCTGGCAAAATGATTCAATGTGTGAGGAAGCAAAAGCTGGGTAACACATAGCACTAAATAAACAGACAGGAATCACACATATATAAAATGGTACCCATTATTAAACTATTGAGTCTAAAAATTAAGTTAAAACTCATAAACACCAAGCTGAATGATCAGAATTCCCAGTCCCAGTTTCCAGCTTCCCGTACTCTGCTGGAGTACTCAGCTGGAGAATGAAGCTGGAGGATGAAGCTGCCACCTTGTGAAAGACGAGGCAGTGTCTTCAGGGCTATCAATTTAAATAGCTCTCCTGGCTCACCCACACCTGCCCTGCCACCACAGATGATTAATGGGACAGAATCACAGGTGGTAAGTTCAAACCCAGTGGGGAACTGCAATTGGGGGATCTCTGAACTGGCAGCATAAAACTCCCACATAATAAACATGGGCTATTATGCACAGATAGTCACAGCAGTACACAGGATGTCTTTTAGCAGAACGCACAGTCTTTACACAGTGGCAGCTCTCATGCACAACTCAATTCATCTGGTCACAAGGCAGATGTAGCCATAAGGAACTCCTTGTAATTCAGTCACAGTGCTGCACTTCTCCGTGATAGCAAAGACAAGTAGCTTAATAATTAACTTCAGCTGTGCAGACTCACAGTCAATTGATGTTGCTTGCTGTTGGTGTTGCAGATCGGCTCTAACCCCAACTCCAGGCATTGCTAAAGGTGTGATCCAGTACTGTCATCATTTATACTTAGTGGGGCCCACTCACCCACCTCACTCTGCTGGAGTACTCAGCCGGAGGATGAAGCCACCACCGTGTGAAAGACACTGCCACATCTTTAAAGACACCAATTTAAATAGCTCCCATGGCCCACCCACAGTTGCCCTGCCACCGCAGCTGAGTGGGGGGACAGAATCACGGGCGACAAGTTCATTGGAATATGATAACCATGGCTATTGCTTCTTCTTTTCCTTTTTTGCACTTTGTATATAAAGCGACATCCCCACTGTACAGTTGTTGGCATTGATTGATAGATACATATTTTAACCCAAGCGTTTATTACAGCTGGAAGTGCTAGCTTATGCTTCTTTATAATATGGTAGCTAGTTTTACTGTAATGCCTTGTCATTAAAGTACAATATGTCTATGTTTTATAGTGGTGCAGTAGCACCACTATAGTTAGGGTCGAGCAGGGGGTCATGTGAAACCCCAAACTTTACACTTTAATAGCTTCACAACCATTTAACAGACTTGAATGACATTTTGCATGTACGGTCTCAGAGGCAAGATCTCTTGACTTGCTAAGTTCCATTCTAGTTGGATGTGTGGATTCCGAGATCCGTAGAGGAAATAAGTGAAAAAAATAGCTTTTTTTGTGATCCCTAGCACCCAGACAGTTTGGAATTTTGCTCTGAAATTTTCAGGGTAGAAAGGACTTAGGCCACAGTGTTGTCTTTCACTTGTTTGGTGAAAAATATTAATCTAGTCCAAAGTGATTCCATGTGATATGAGCAATTTAAAAATGGTGATCAACAAATGAGTGAGTGCACATTGCTGAATTCAATAACAGCGACATGCACTACAGTGGATCCATTAACAGTGATGGTCCTAAACAGTCTCTACAGGAGTGATATCTACTAATATTTTTATTCAGGGGGGCTATGCTCCCCACACCCCCCATTATTATTATAATCAACTCCGGGGGCCTGACACTGGGGTGCAGGGGAAAATTTGACAGGGGGCTATTCAGGGCAGGGGGAATCACATTCAGAAGGCCGGGGGAGCATAGAGCACAAATTCAAGAGGTCAGGGAATGCAAAAAAAAAAAAAAATACAAGCACCCAAACAGAAAAAAAAAAACATTATTCCCACCCTCCTAGCTAGCTCTGAACCCGAGTCCTCCCACATCAGAGGCAGTCACTGCTACCACAAAAGCAAACAGCCAGCTGGGAGCTACCTGGCCAAACACCCACCATATCCTCATTCACAATAGCTCAGTATCACATTTGCTGTATTTTTTTGGGTCGCACTTCTTGTACCCTCACAGTCACTCTTATTGCCCCTCGCTATCCTTTTACACTCGTTGTCATGACAGGTGGTCAAATTGAGTGACTCAAACTGAGTCACTCAGTTTAACTCACCCATATCACAGGATACCAGCCAGGGTTATAAGAACTTGAAATTTCATTTCTATGCATGATCAGTATGTTTTTTTTGGATCGCTGCTTGGAACTTAAAAAGAATTTAGTTCACATGAAAAAAGATCATTTTTCATATGGGTGTAATCCTTTTTTTTGTGAAAAGAAAATATATTTTTTTATGCCTGCCATCTTGTTTCCATTTTTTTTCCAAAAAGTTTCATTTGAAAACCCATAACAATTAGATCCTGCAGAGATACCAACACATGTATCTTGCCAATCGGAACCCCAGTAGGTAGATTTTGGAGTTGCCTTTTGGAAAAATTACTCAGAAATTTGTTTTTTACACATTTTTAAATCATTTTTCATGACTCATTTTTTTCCTAAGGCCATATGAAAAAGGAATTGGGCAATATGAAAAAGGATCCCTTCATATGAAAAAAGAATTTGGACTTAGATATTTTCAGATTCTTTTTTCGTACGAAGACATCCTTTTTCGAATGAATGAAACAACCTCACAAAAAGGGATCCCTTCATATGAAAAAAGAATTTGGACTTCATTTTTTCAGATTCTTTTTTTGTATGAAGGGATCCTTTTTCATATGAACAAAAAAAAATCACAAAAAAGGATCCCTTCATATGAAAAAGAATATGGACTGAGTGTTTTTTCACATTCTTTTTTCATATGAAGCGATCCTTTTTCAAGAGGTTGTCTTGTTGATATGAAAAAAGAATGTGGATTTAGATTTTTTCCACATTTCAACTTCAAAAAACCATAACTCCCTCAATATTTGCAGTTAAGGGACAATCTATGTAGTATATCAGAACAAAGGTTTTTATGAATACTACAAGTATAACACATAATACCTCCCCCCAAATAATGTAGTGGCCATATAAAAAAAAAAATCAAAATTCCCATAGAATAACATTTGAAGTTTAAAAAGCCATACAACCAAGCAAATAAATTGCTTTTTGGGAGAAATGGAAGCGCATGGCGCAGAGGTCCCTGTGCTTCCACACCAACATGGATGTATTCATCTATGGAGGGATGGCAGAGCAGGACCCAGAGGGCTCTGCACTTCCATAGGCAAATGGATATGTTCACGTAGGTCCCCAAGGCACCTGTGTGAATGAGGATATTTATTTATTTTATTTATTGAAAAGTTTCACCAGGAAAGGCATGCTGAGCAAATACAATTGCTTGTCTCCAGGTGTGTCCTGGGGGGAGATGGGGACAAGAGGAACAAACACAGTACAGTGCACATCAGGGTGATGCAACAGTTACAGTACGAGATTTCACAACAATTTATGGATAAGAGTACAGTGACATGGGAAATTAAATACAAATAAACATTTTGAACAAGTGTACATTGTAGTAAGTGCTGGCAAAGATTAAGTGCTAGAATAGAGAGGATACATAGTCAAAAGGTAGATAAAGAGGCAGTGGAGGGGATGGAGGACCAAGCTGAAATTAAATGGAATAGTGGGGAGGTGGATAGAACATATTAGAAACAGGAACAGTTGTGAGAGAAGAAGTTATACAGGGAGGAAGAGAGGGAGTGGGGGCTGGAGGAGTGTCTAATTTGAGGAGGCAGTTTTTTCCAGAGTTTAGGGAATTGGTATGAGAATGCTGATTGGCCTGCTGAAGTTGAGTGGCGAGGGATGGCCAGGGTACGTGTGTCCTGAGATCTGAGGGAATGGGGAGGGGATGCTAATAGAGGATGAGAGATAGGATGGGAGAGAGTCAAACTAATATTTGGACACAAATCTGGTTCTGTGGAAGAGACGCTGGTTGTCAAGAGAGGGAAAGGCTAGGGAGTGATATAAGGCACAGTGGTGAGTGTGGAGGGAGCATCCAGGGCAAGGTGACAGAAGGAGTTAAAGAGGTTGTCCAATCTGAATAGAGAGGTCTTGAGTGTCGCACTGTAGACTTTGTCACAGTTGTCAAAAATAGGGAGACTCGGGGGTGTGGCTAACCAGCAACCGAGATGGCATCTTAATTTAACAGCTCCACAGACCCAGAGCCTAGAACCCGTCTGAACCCTCCTTATGGCTGAACCCCGATCGGAAAATTTTGTTCCAGCAGCAACAGGAAGTACTTTCCTAGCAGTCGACTGAAATTGGGGGAAATCTGAGCGAGGATTGCTAAACTAGCTGCCATAGAAAACTGGACAACCCTTACAGGCAAGGCCACATGGTGCACACTGCTCTGGGAGAAGAAGAACCCTCCATCAGGGAAAAGTCACATCAATAATTACCAGCATTGATACCCTAACTTTAGCAGCTAATACTACCACAGTGTCCATCCAGCAACTCGATGACAGAATCGAACGTAAAGAGCAAAAAACTACCGCTCATGAGGACATCCTCCAAGGCCACTGTGCCACTTTGCGAGTGCAGGCTGCACAAATCTGGCAAATGCAAGACAAATTAAAGGATTTGGAGAACAGGAGCTGCCTCAACAACTTGCAGCTCCTCAGTTTTCTGGAGGGCAGCGAGGGAAGACAAGCGCTACCATTTTTGCAACAGGTACTTCCAGAAATCCTTAAGCTTCCCCCAACTACCAGAATCACGACTGAACGGGTGCAGTACTCACTACAACCCAAACCTGCACAGGGAGATAGGCCTTGGCCTATTATTGCCCCAATTTTAAACTTCTCTGAAAAAGCAGCCATTTGGGCCAGTGCTAGAGAACTGGGACAACTTCTTTGGAAAGACCACAAAATCATGATATTCCAAGACTATTCTGCTCACTTAGCATCTAAACGCAAGGCTTTTGCGGAAGTCCGCTGGTCACTTCATACTCTGCAGGTCCCTTTCTCTCTACATTATCCTGCCATTTCACAGATCACGATCAATGGCACACCACACCAATTTGGCACTCCAGATGCTGTCCTGGCATTCATCGAGGAAAGGTGGCCTAAAGGACAGGATCCCTCATCCAGTCCGAACCCAAAGATAATAAAGAACTGCAGCTCTCAAGTTAAGGGAGATAACCCCAATGCCATCCTTCTGAAACCACTTCCCTCCCCACTGAAGGACCAGGAGTCTCCCAACTCGAAGATCTGGAAAAGTCCTCCGAAGTCACTGCATTCCAAATGCGAACACCCCCAGAACCAAAGACAACCACTGGAGAAGCAGGACCAGAACTCTCACTCCCTCTACAAGGACGACACAGAATATACCAGCCCATACTTCATTCAAAATCATTACTCTTTACTGTGGGACCTCTTGGATATGGATTGCCGAGAAGAGATGGACACTAACTCGGCATCTCCCAAGACTGCAACACTCGGAGAATCACTTGATTCATGGGCCTCCGCCACGGAAGCCTCGCTTCCACTACAAGACTTGGACTGGCACATCGAGGCTTCACGCTCCTCAGCAGGCCGCAGCCCAGAAATTCACCCTGCAGATCAACAGCAGACTCCTTCAGAAGATCGTCCTGGTTGATATGCTTTATAAAGTCAGATAAGTACAGTTAGTTTCATGTATTGGGATGTAAGGGGTTGGTAGAGATTGGGACATTCAGACAATAACTGTAAAGGGGCTGGAGCCAATGGCTCAGTTTAAAGGAACTTATGTAGGGCCCTTTTCACCTGCCTACTCCCCCACAGTTAAACTACCTGATGGTCAGAACCTTAACACTCCTCTGAGACACCCTGCCTGTCCTGCTTAGTGTCGCTGTTGGTTTATTTGTTAACTGTTATCGGTCATTATAACCCAGGATAAATGTTGCTAGCGGGGATTTTACCTCAGTGAATTGTGATGGCATATATGAGACATTTGAAACCCTATCCCCTTATGGGATTCCTTGCTGAGTCAGAAGTGGGATACTACCAATGATCTGCAATAGCTGCAGTCGATTCTCTTACCCCACACACCTCCTTCCCCTCAAGAAACAAGCAAACCCTATCTACTAAGGGGACATAAGATCCCCATGGACCCAAAGGCCTCACCATCGGGACCCTATACCAGCTACAGCTGGACCTTCCTCACCCTGAGTGTGAGGGATTCACTGGTCTGCAGGACCCCATGTGGCTCTGGACAGTAGCTCTATAAACTGTCTAAACTCAAACCAACACTAACAAACACCTTGCACTACCCATTTTTAATCCACTCAGTTGGAGACTTGGGGATATAGCTCCCCTACATTCTCGTTTTCATCTCTCTCACGCCTCGCAGAAGAGACTGGGCATACCATTGGCTGGGGATCCAGCTGGTTAAGTCCTTTCTCTATTCTCACTGGTGTTCTCTTGTTAATAAAGTTAATTAGAAGTTTAGGTTAAGTGTACAGGTATAAGTTTCTCTCTTTGTTTGTACTGCCTTGTATATACTGATAATCGCACAAGGGCCCCCTAAGACATTTGGATAGGTGCCACCTTGCTTACATGCTTGAGTAACTGCTACTGTCCCCCATGGTGTAGAAGGGAAATAAGCATCCCATTAAGTCTGAGGAAATTTCTTGGTGCCCTGTTTGTAACTACCCTGCTGGCTATAGTTTATTTTTAACAGACTTCGTACCTCTTAGCAGCAGAATGTCTGACACCGCATTCCACACGTGGAACGTTAGAGGGTTAAACACCCCGATCAAACGGAAGAAAGTACTGGCCCACCTAAAATGCCTACATTCAAAAGTAGTGTTTTTACAAGAGACTAAATTCATGGGAGTCGACCACTCCCATATGTCTAAGGATTGGGTAGGGCAGCAGGTACACTCTAATGCCCCCACCAGGAAACTTGGAGTCCTTATCCTTTTACATAAATCCCTACCATGGACTCTTATTAAGACACCTTCCAGTCCTGATAGCAAGTGGGTGATGACAACATATGACACCCCGAGGCCCGATTTCCCTTTTGTAACCTATATGCCCCCAATGAAGATTCTTCCATAATCTTGCGGAGGTAATATTGGAATTTAATCCCCCTGATTGCCCCCTTCTCCTGGGCGGTGACTTCAATCTAACACTAATCCCCTCCCTTGACAGGAATGATAGTGGTAAGGAATCTCACCTCAGGAGTGGGAAGGCATTACAACAGCTGATTTCGGATCAGGGCCTTACAGATATCTGGAGACTCTTTCACCCCAGAACTAGGGATTATACCTTCCACTCGGATCCACATGCCTCATATAGCAGGCTAGATTTTTGGCTTGGCTCACCTACTTTCACCACAAAAACCCTCGATGTCTCCATCCTTCCATGAATCATATCAGATCACACCCCAGTTCAGCTCCTGGTTCAAGGAGACCCTGTAGCCCTTCCACTTAAACACTGGAGACTAGATCCCCTGTTAATGAGGACCCAGATTTTGTCCCCTGGGCTTGAAATGAAGCCTCTCTTTTTATTGCTGAAAACCCCACATTAGATACCTCAGCAAGTAATACCTGGAAAGCCTTTAAGGCTACTATAAGGGGTAACATTATGGGGTTTGCAGCCGCTAAACGCAGTGAAAGGGAACATCTGCTGGCTGCCCTCTAACAAAAATTTGCAGCAGCTGAGGTTACTTTTAAGGCGATGCCTTCCCCCTCCAATCGTTCCATATTGGGTAGAACTATCCTAGGCCTCAGATTTGCAATCAATCAGCTTCTTAATAGGAAAGCGGAAGTGGCCATCCTTCACCTCCATCACACCTTCTGGGAGGGAGGAGACAAAGTGGGCAAACTGCTGGCTTACCAACTTCGCAAGCAGCAAGCCAGTAAGTATATCTCTGGGCTGAAAGACAGGCATGGGACACTGGTCACATCTCCAGAGGCCATTAGTACCACCATGGCCTCCTTCTATAGATCCCTTTATTCCTCATCACACCCAGAACCAAACAAGGACACCCAGCCATTTTCAGATGCTTTACATTTACCTACGTTAAATTCTCAACAGAAACTTCTCCTCGAACTTCCTATCTCCCGGGATGAGGTAAACTCAGCCATTCAAGGTCTGAAGCTAGGGAAATCACCTGGTAATGATGGTTACACAGCAGATTTTTACCAGGCACTAGCCCTAACCATCTCTCCACTTTTAACTGAGGTTTTCCAAGAGACAGAGCTCAAAGGTACCCTCCCTTCTTCCATGCACTTTGCTACTATTGTAGTCATCCTCAAAAAGGGTAAGGACACCACAAACCCTGGAAGTTATCTCCCAATCTCACTTATTAACCTTGACAGTAAAGTGTATGTCAAAATCTTGGCAACCAGGCTTGGCCCTATACTCCCTGAACTCATACACTCTTCACAAGTAGGCTTTATCCATTGTTGACATAGTTCAGATCACCTGCGTACCCTTATGAGTCTTATGCATTTCTCAAGATCTCTTCCCACTCCAGCGGCTGCTGTAGCAGTGGATTTTGAGAAAGCATTCAACTCTGTTGAATGGGATTATTTATATCAAGTCCTAGCACATTTTGGGGAAGGTGAAAAATTTCTTTCAAGGATACAAGCCTTATATGTTTTCCCATCAGCCAGAGTCAATACAAACTCAGTCTCATCCCCCCCATTTCTATTGCAGCGTGAGACAAGACAAGGTTGTCCCCTTTCCCCTCTCCTGTTTGTTCTGGCAGTGGAACCACTGGCCAGGGCTATACGAAGTCATCCGAACATTGTGGGCCTCACAGTGGGATGTACAATATATATAACCCTGATTTATACTGATGACTTCCTCCTCCCTCTGGCAGATGCCCAAAACTCCATACCCCCCCTTGCTCCAACTCTTAGAGGTCTTTAGTACCTACTCAGGCCTAAAGCTGAATCAGAACAAGACCAAACTACTTCCTCTAAATGCCCACTGTACTCAACAGATGGTGGCCTCAGTTGGCCTCCTCTGGGCCCCCAAAGGGATCAGTTGCCTTGGAATTTTCTTGACTCCATCTCTGGATACACTGTGGCAAGCTAATATACAACCCCTTCTTTCCTCTATCAAGGTAGAATTTGACCGATGGAAACTCCTCAACCTTACCCTGGCTGGAAAAATTCAATAAAAATGGTCTCGGCCCCTAAACTCTTTTATCTGCTCATGCACATCCCCATTCCCCTTCCCAAACATTGGTACATGCCCATTGACAAATTAATCGGGGACTTCCTTTGGGATGGCTCCAAACCCAGATATAGCCGCTCTAAGCTTAGGGCCTCATGGGAACAGGGGGGCTGGAATTTCCCCTGGGATGAAGGATACCATCAGGCCTTTCTTCTAGCCCAAACTCTCAAATGGCTGCGCTCCCCTTCCCCCCTTTCCCCACAATGGCTCCAAATTGAACTAGACACTACAGAAACTGTACACCCCTCTTCACTCCTGACTTCAGGCAACACCACCAAATGCAGACCTGCCAATAGACTGAATCTAGGTTATACCTTACCTACAGTAGAGGTCTCCAGAATCAACCAGTTTGCCACTCATCAGAAGCTGAAAATGGACCCTCTCCCACTCATTCACATTCTTTTGTGGCAAAACCCCTCCATTACTATAGGGGAGTCTGGGTATACTGGAAACGCTAGGCTAAACTAGGTATCACTAAACTCGGAGATCTAATGGACCCTAAGCATAGGGTTCTTCATACTTTTCATTCCCTCCAGAGATTATGGGACATCCCCTAGTCGGACTTCTGGAGATACCTCCAACTCAGAGAAGCAATATGCCACTACCTAAGTCCACCCATGACAAGCAATACTCCCTTGGCTCTACAATCCTGGTTGCAACATCCGAAGGGCCTTGCAGGATGAATGTATGCTCTACTTAGGGATACTTTGCCCTCCCTATCTGAAGAAGCTAAGCATAAATGGGAAACAATGTTACAACTTCTTATTTCTTCTCTGGCCTGGAATCAGACTTGGAAGAACACACACACAGCTGGTTTAGGGATGCTAGATCACGATTAATTCAAAACAAAATTGCTCACTCATGGTACAAAACCCCTGCGGTTCTTCATAAAGCCAAACTTCTTGAGTCAGACCAGTGTTGGAGTGTCAAGTGGCGGGGGGACTTGTTGCACATATTGTGGTCCTGCCCACAGATCCAATCTCTATGGCAAGGCATACAGGATGTAGCCTCCGGGTGCTAAGCCACAAATTCCTCTCAGTCCCTTTTCTACCTCCTGGAATTAATAGTGCCCTCCTAAGCTATCCTTGCTGGAATACAGGTGGCTCACCCTACTGCTTCTGCAAACCAAGAGAGCCCTGCTCAGCAAATGGAGAGCCACACAAGTCCCCACAGTTAGGAAGGTATTAGCCTCTCTCTCAACTCTGGCCAAACTAGACAATTTCCCTCCTCCAAACATACCAGATTTCCTCATTTAGACAATGCTGGACCCGTTATCTCAGATATCTTCACCCCCAGACAGGTGTAGCATGAATAATCCCTGTACCTACTGGATTTAACTTGAATTTGTCGCTTTGAGCTAGGTCAGTGTTTTCACTGAGTAGTTACTGGCCAACCCCCTCAATATCTAAGCCCAATAAAACTTTAGCTCGTGACATCTTGACATATATACATATATATATATATATATATATATATATATATATATATATATATATATATATATACCTGTGCTGTCTTTTATGTAGCTGTCTGTATCTATGTAACTGTTTGACTCCTTTACCTATCATTCGAAATGTAGTCCAAGTCAAGAACTAGAATTCTTGGGAAATATTCTGTCTATGTTCCAGGTTAAAGATGACTTTTGCAGAACATATACACACTGGTGGCTCAACTCTTCTCCTGAAAACTTGAAAAGGGATCTGCTTGACTGGATCAGTTATAGAGACTTTGTCTGGTGTGCCTATGTCCAGCAAGAATGTTAAAAGAAACCTATCTCTGGTGAGTACAATAAAGGGGTACACACCTGGATATTTGATCAGACATCCATAGTTTATCTCCTTCTTATTCACCCTTGCTACAACACTTATTTCTGTACACCTCCATACCCTCTTATTGGTGGTAAGAGATGGGTGTTGGCAAGCTCTGTATCTATACTACTTGGCAGACATGCTTGTATGTAACCTTAATGTCGCATCTACCTGTACACATTAATATCTGTAACCTGCAGATTTCTGCCTTTGCCCTTTATTGGTTTTAAGTACTTGTACAATGCATGATTATATGAAGGCTTCAACCTTAGTGATGTATGTTAAGTCAACATTTCCTTTCTGAAGTAAATAAAATGTTACAACAAAAATAGGGTGAATCATTTTCTGTACTAGTTCACACCTTACCGCTAGGGATAAACAACTACAGTTCCTGTATGGGACACCTAGCTTGGACTGCAGTTTTTTCAGGATGGTGTCCATATGAACAGAAAAGTTTAGGTGCTGGTCAAGCTACACACCAAGGCATCGGAAGGAGGGGATGTCCTCTAGTATAGTCCCATCAAGGGTGTGGAAGTGAGGTGAGGAAGGGAGCCTTGAGAGTCTTTGCCTAGTGCCAAAGGTCATGGAGATGTCTTCTTGGCATTTAGAAAGAGCTGATGTAAGCTAAGCCTGTGTTAAACTTTATCAAAGTCAGCTTGGAGTCTGGTAGCTACATGGATAGGAGACTGGCCTGAGGTAAATAGGACAGTGTCATTGGCATATATATGGATAGAGGATGAGGTACATACCTTAGGATGGTCATTTAGGAAAATAGAAAAAAGTATGGGACCTAACTCTGAACCTTGTGGCACACCAGTATTAATAGGGAGAGGCAGGGAAATAGAGTCAGCGATTTTGACTGCCTGGACTTTCCTGCAACGTATGCACCGAACCAGTTTATGGCAGAGTCCGATAGGCCTGAGGCAGTTAGGTTGTTTAGGAGGAGAGAGTGGGAGACAGTGTCAAAGGCCTTAGTGAGGTCAACAAAGATAGCGGAGGTGATTAGGCCACTGTCCATCCCAGAGAAGATAGAGTCGGTGAGCTTAAGCAGGGAGGTGGTGGTAGTGGAATGATCCTTCCTGAACCCAGACTGGAAAGGTGTGGAAAAGGAGGATTGTGAGAGAAAGGCAGTGAGTTGAGAGAGGACCAAGTGCTCCTGCAGTTTGACCAGGAAAGGGAGGAGGGGAAATAGGACAATAGTTGCCAGGAGAAGTGGGATCACCACCCTTAGGTAATGGGAGGACAATTACATATTTTCAGGCGGTTGGTACAGTGGCAAATGAGAAAGGTAGATTTAGTAGATCCGCTAGCGGGGAGGAGATTGCTGGAGCAGATAAGAATAATAGTTTGGGGTTGACCCCATCAGGTGAGCTACCTTTAGTGGGGTTAATGGCTAGGAGGGTAGCTAAGGTGTCAGCAGGGGAGACTTGTGAGAAGGAGGAGAAGTCAACCTTAGGGCTGGAGCTGCAGGGAGGTGGAGGGGAGAAGGGAGGAGGGAGAGAAGATAGGAGGGCAGAAGTGCAGGGAGTGAAGTAGGCATTAAATTCAGAGGGTACAGACTGGGAGTCCGAAATTAAAGAACCATTTGACTTAAGGAGTGGAACAGATGGAGCAGGAGGGGGAGAGAACCAGGCATGAATGACTTTCCAGGATTTTGAAAGTTTGTTTATGTTTGCCTGGAAAGTAGAATGGAAGTACTCAGCTTTAGCCAGCCTTATAGTCTTGGTGCAGGAGTTAAGAAGTGTGCAGTACAGTTGAAGATTGCTTGGCAACTGAGAAGCTTTGTGTGCCTTCCAGGCCTTATCGCAAGCATGCTGGCAGGCCAGCAGTTCTGGAAAGACCCAAGGAAGATGATTACCGCATTGCTTGGAACGCCTGATGGGGGCATTATTGTTCGAGATACAAAGGAAGTTGTTGCTGAAACATACCAGGGCATCATTCACTGAGTTAGCTGAGGAGGTAGGTGACCAATCAGTGTATGCAAGGTTCTATAACAGGGGCAATAGGCCTAGAGATTTATAGGATCTGGTTTGCAAGATTTTGTGCGGGGCCTTGGGTCTGTGGATTTTAGGGACCAGATAAATCATGTGGTGATGGCTTAAGACATCTGGCAGAAGACAAGATTTGATGACCCTGTGTGAGGTGAGGGCCCAGTCAATAAGTGAGTGATTTGGAGTTTTATGATTTAACCGAGTCAGCTCCTGTATCAATTGTGAGAGATTCAGTGCAGTTATATCATTACGGGTTTTGTTAAGAGCGGAGGACATTCAGTTCAGATTGAAGTTCCTCTGGACATAGAGTTCACCTGAGGAGGTGAGTGAGGCAATAGTTTATAGTAGATCCTTGGCAGTGGCATCATTTAGGTCAGGACATCAGTATATCCCTACCACAAAGATGAGTACAGAGAAAGGGAGTGAGAGTCTTATAATAAGCACCTCATAAGCCGAAGGGAGTGAGGTCAATAGAATAGTGGTTTAGTGGATAGATATGATTATACTATCTCAAAAGTAAGGACATTCTTTGCAAAAAACTTTGTTAACGCACCAGCCAGTGTTCAGATTAAACCAGTCAAAATAGGGAAATGTAGTGTTACTGTTCCCAACCCTAACACCCCATCCCCACTCTGCAGGCAGCAAAAAGAAAAACCATTATGGTTTCACTGCTCCTGACTCTTTGCAAATGAGGCCTGGGGCGTTCCTTGCTGTTTTCAACCCTAACGCTCACCCCATTCTCATATAGTCTGCACATCTGAGCTTCTTTACTGATGGACTGGGGTGAGCGTTAGGGTTCAACACCATGGAACGCCCAGGCCTGATTTGCAAAGACTCAGGAGAGGTGAAACAATGGCTTTTCCTTTCTATATATGTGTGTGTGGGGGGGTTATGGTTGGGATCCCTAACACCCCATTTTACTACTTTTGTCAGTTTAATCTGAATCCTAACTGGTGCATTAACAAAGTTTTTTGCAAAGAATATTTTATATGCTGTTACTTTTTATCTTTTTATATTTTGCTTTTATGATAACTGAAAGACATTTAAAAGGAGTTTGTCTCAAATAAACATAAAGTAATGAACTAACTACTAAGTGTTGTGTAATCCCCTTGCCCGTATTTTAGGTTTTCTGGTTCAGCATGTAGCTCTCACCAATGTGGGTCTGGCCACTATTTAGTAGGGCCCTAAGGTACATAAGAGGTGCCTGGAAAAAGAGAAGGAGGAGTCTTCAGTTTCTGTGGATGCTAAATTATTAAAGGGGGTATTCCAGTGAGGCCATATGACAGGAAGGGCTCCCCAGCCTGTTCTTGCTCATTGCCCCTGGTTGGGTATAAACATAGAAACAGAATTTGTCAGCATAAAAGGATCTCTTGGCCCACCCAGTCTACCCAGATGTTCCTTGCCTTTCTCTCCACAGACACTATGTGGTCTCCAGCAACCCTCCTGCATTCTTCCCTTCTGCCTAATATACCCCTACTGTATGTCTATAAAATGCATTTTTGAAGCCCCCATTGTTCAGGCTTCCATTACTTCCTCTGACAGTCTACTCCAAATGTCTACCACCCTTTCAGTGAAGAAATGTTTCCTCACATCACTCTTGAACCCCTTCCAGCTTCATTGTATGCCCCCTGGTCCTGGTATTTCATTTCATTTAAAAGAGAATCCCAAACTGCACAATGTTTACCCTTTTGAGGTAGTTGTAGGTCTCTATGACATCACCTTTCTCTCTCTATTCCATGGTGTACAAGTTGAGATCCCTCAGCTGCTCCTCATATGGCTTCTCGTGCAAACCATTCACCATTTTTGTTGCCCTCCTGTAGACTGCCTCCCCTCAGTCAATGTCCTTTCTAAGATGCGGTTTCCAAAACTGGATACAGTACTCCAGGAGTGGTCTCACCGGTAAGCGATATAGAAACATAGAAACATAGAATTTGACAACGATAAGGACCGCTTGGCCCACTCAGTCTGCCCATTTCCCTACCTAATGGATAAGCTGCAGATCCTAGTTAACCAGCAGCCTACTTCTTCCTACCCCCACCCCCTAGAACTGCCTTATGACTGTCCCATGCATGCTTGAATTCCACCACTGTTTTTGACTCCACAACCTCCTCCAGAAGGCCATTCCATGCATCCACAACCCTCTCTGTGAAAAAATACTTCCTTACGTTACCTCTGAGCCAACCCTCTATCTTCAAATTGTGCCCCCTTGTTCTTGCACACCTCTTTTTTTGAAAGATGCTACCCTCTTGGACTTTGTTGATTCCCTTGAGGTACTTGAAGGTTTCTATCATGTCCCCCCTCTCCCTCCTTTCCTTGAGGCTATACATCTTAAGCTCCTTAAGTCTCTCTTCATATGTCTTCCAGTGCAGACCCTGCACCATTTTAGTTGCCCTCCTCTGGACAGCTTCCATCCTGTCTATGTCTTTGCGGTGATTGGGTCTCCAGAGCTGCACGCAGTACTCCAGATGGGGTCTCACCAGCTGTCTGTACAGAGGGATAACAACTTCCTGTTTTCTACTGGTGATGTCTCTCCCTATGCATCCCAGTATCCCCCAGCCCTCCTTGCTGCCCTCTCACATTGCTTGTCCACCTTTAGGTCATCTGATATGACTACCCCAGGTCCCTTTTACATTTTGTTGTTGTTAGTATCTCACCCCCATTGTGTACTCTTCCCTGGGTTTTGTTTCCCAGGTGCATGACTTGCACTTCTTAGCATTGAATCTAAGCTGCCATACATTTGACCATTCCTCTAACCTTGCCAAGTCCCTTCTCATCCTTTCCACCCCACCTTGTGCATCAACTCTGTTGTAGATCTTTGTGTCATCTGCAAAGAGACATACTTTCCTTCCAGTCCCTCTACAATGTAGCATAAAGACATTGAGGAGGACCAGTCCTAATACTGAACCCTCACGGTACCCCACTAGTAACCCCTTTTCTTCAGAGTGGACTCCATTTACTATTACTCTCTGTGTCCTATTCTCCAGCCAATTCTTTACCCAGGCTGTCATCTTGGGACCCACTCCCAGGCTGGCTAAATTGTATATTAATCTTTGTGTGGGACTGTGTCAAATGCCTTGCTAAAGTCTAGGTAGGCCTGTTCACAGCCCTCCTGATCTACTACTTTGGTCACCCAGTCAAAGAAATCTATTAGATTCATCTGGCATGACCTTCCCGCTGTGAATCCATGCTGCCTTGGGTCCTGTGCCCCTCTGGTCTCTAGATACTTGACAATTCTTTTCTTCAGAAGTGATTCCATCATTTTCCCTATCACTGAGGTTAAACTAACAGGTCTGTAGTTTCCTGCTTCTGCCCTGCTCCCACTTTTGTGAAGGGGAATCACATCTGCCCTCCTCCAGTCCTCAGGTACCACCCCATCCTCCCATGATTTGTTAAAGAGGGTAGTCAGTGGTGTCACTAGTTCTACCCTTAGTTCTTTTAGAATTCTGGGATGAATACCATCAAGCCCCATTGCTTTGTCCACCTTCAGTTTTAAGAGTTATTTCAGAACCCTTTCTTCTGTAAATGGGCTGGTATCAATTTCTGTATCCAGAGTGTTTCTATTGTTTGTTTTAGACACCTCCCCCTCTTCATTTGTAAATACTGAGCAAAAATATTTGTTTAGTATCTCTGCCTTTTCACAGTCACCCTCTGCCCACCCCCCTTCCCCTTTATTAAGCCTCACTATCCCTCCCTTAGACTTCCTTAGCTCCCTGATGTACCTATAAAAGGTTTTATCCCCCTTCTTAACTGAGTTGGCTATCTTTTCCTCGGTTCGTGCCTTTGCTGTTCTGACTGCCTTCCCAGCTTCCTTTTGCTTTAACTGATACAATTCTCTGTCCTGCTCCTTCTGTGATTCCTTGTACATCCTGGATGCTTTCTTTTTCTGTTGAACGTTCACTGCCACTTCCTTTGAGAACCATAGTGGTTTCTTACATCGTTTTGTTTTTTTATTTGCTTCACACAAAGGCTTGTTACCTCTGTGATGGCAGTTTTTATTATTCCCCATTGGTCTTCCACCCATCCTTCCTGCCCATTTGCTAGTGCATTCCTTAGGCACTCACCCATTTTGGCAAAGTCAGCCCTCCTAAAGTCCAGTACTTTTGCCTTTGTATGGCTTGACTCTATTGCTGTGTTTATTGTGAACCATACTGTTCGATGGTCGCTAGTTCCCAGATGGCTACCCACTTCTACATCTGTGATCCTCTCTATCTCCATTTGAGAGAACCAAGTCTAAGACTGCTCCCTCTCAAGTGGGTTCCAATACTAGTTGTCTAAGGCATGCTCCCTGTAGGGCATCTAGAATAACCCCACTCTTAGAAGTGGCTGCTGCAACTGCACTCCACTTAACATCTGGCATATTCAGATCACCCATCAGGAATATCTCCCCTTTTTCTGCCATTCTAAGTATACTTTCTATTATTTCCTTGTCCATTTCCTCCCCAAGAGAGCCGGGTCTGTATACAACTCCTCTGCGGATTGTGGTTCCATTGCCTGTCTCCAAATTGACCCACAGTGCTACATCTCCTTCTCCCTGTTTACCCTTTTGTTCTGTTGCTTTGATTCCTTCCCTTATGTAAAGAGCTACTCCTCCTCCTCCTCTTTTACCCTCCCTGTCCCTCCTGTAGATAGTGTATCCTGGTATGTTTACGTCCCAGTCATGGTTTTGTGTGTACCATGTTTCTGTGACTGCCACGATATCCAGATGTTCCTCCTCCATCAAGGCCACTATTTCAGGAAGCTTGATACGCAGACTACGGGCATTGGTACTCATTGCTCTCCATTTTTTGATGGCTTTACCTTCTGTGGCAGCATCCCCCACTGACCTTTCTACCTTGGTCTTTTTCTCATTTAGTACCCTGTTTTGTAGGGAGAGGCTGGCATTTTCCTGCTGCTTATCAGTGCCTCCTTCCTTGACTAGTTTAAAAGCTTGCCAATGAAGCATTTAAACGGATTGCTCAAAAGACTTGTTCCCTTCCTGGACAGATGCAGACCATCCTGCCAGTATAGGCTGGTGTCCTCCAGGTGGAACCCCAGTCCCCAATGAAGCCAAACCCTGTGCTCACACCATTTTTCAACCATTCATTAAACTGAATGGTGCAAAGTACCCTCGCCTCACCCATGCCATTGACAGGCAGCACCTCTGAGAAGGATACTGTGTGTGCTACTTGTTAGGCCCCTCCCCAACTCTACAAAGTCCTTCTGCACTGCTCTAATCTCATGATGAGCCAAGTCATTCATCTCTAGGTGGACAATGACGTCCCGCTCAGACTCCCGTGCAGCTGTTCTCGTGATCCTGAGGATGCGCTTCCTGTCCCTCCAAGCCATGGCACCAGGCAAGCACCTTACTTCAGTTTTCCCTGCTCCCCCCAGTTCTATCCCCCTAATAATTGAGTCCCCCACCAGGAGCTACTTCCTTTCCCTGTGGTGTCCTCTGCCTCCTTCCTGTGGGCCTCCCTTGTGACAGTTGTTCTCAACCTCCGTAGTCTCCTCTGTGGGTGCATTTGTAGGGGAACTATGCTCCCCCAGAATGGTGTATGGATTGTGGAGTGGAACAACTGACTGGGTGTGCCTCTGTTCCACCATCCTCACCATCCCTGAGCCCACTGTGGTCCAACTGCTGTGCTTTCTTCGCAACCTCTGCAGTAGTGGTGTGGCTCTGGTGCTCCCTGGATGGGGGAGGTTCCCTTACTACTGTCCAGTGTGGCCTGAGGGAAGGTTCCCTTACTACTGTCCACTGTGGCCTGAAGACAAGCAACTTCCTCCCTCAGGGCAGAGAGTTGTCTGCAAATAGGGCAGCATCTCAGCCTCCAGAAAGACTCCCAGAAGACTGCTGCCACACAGCCATTACATTGCAGTACTCCCCACATGCTTGTCTACTTTTGTGTGTGTGTGTGTGTGATTGGTTTGTTATATGGAAATATATATATTATACAATGTGTATGCTTATATTGTCAGTGCGGTGTGCTGGAGAGGATATGATAGTGATATACACCTTGCACTCTTGAGGAAATTATGTCATAACCCCAGGTATAAAGGAACTATTTCCGGGGTGGGGTGGGCAGGTTGGGCCTAAACTGTGCCCTCACAAAACAATCAGCTAAAGCTCTGACCCACCGCTGTGATGAGTGCCTTCCTGTCAGCAAGATGCCCTACATGACAATTTGACAGAGAAAATACCTTGCTAATCAAACAGAGAAAAATCCAGACATCCAGGTCAGACACAGGTAAACCTCCCCAGCCCCAAAACAGCCTGGTGATTTGTGCTCTGAAAGCAGTCAGCCCCAAAATAAGTCAGCTGTGCACAAGGACAGACACAGTAAACAGTATTCAGTCCCTCAGGGTTTAAACTCTACCTGCACTGAACATCTTAACAATTGTAACAAAAGTAAAGCAAGGTCCACCTCACTCTGTTGCTTGAAAGACTGTATTTCCTGATAATTCTAAGTTGCCTTTTTCACCTTTCAGTTAGAAGTAGCCTCCACCTGAAGAATATCTGCTACAAACCAAAGACAATTGTAAATTGTAAGGTTCACCTCCCTCTGTTGTGAGCACAACTCGCTTTCTTGCAAATCCTAAGTTCAGTATTGCAGCTTCCAGCCAGAGGTAGCTTCACCTGAAGAATATTAGCTTTTCTAATGAGTTTGCTATAAACCACTTATTTATAATGCTGTTGTTATCAGGTCTGTAAGACTCTTCCAAAGCTATTGGCTGATAAGTAGCTGTGATGTAAGCACTTCCTGACACAGTCTGGCCTGGCCTTTTAAGGCACACACAGATAAACGCAAAAAACAGTTTCCACCCCCTGGGGCACTGTCTGGGCCAAATACACAGCCTGTAACTTGCATTCACTTCAGGACTTATGACAAATTCTTAGCCCAGTGAATAACTCACAGTATTACAAATATTGCAATGCAAACAGTCAATCAATAATTCCAATCAAGTCAGCTGTGCACAAGGACAGACACAGTAAACAGTATTCAGTCCCTCAGGGTTTAAACTATTCCTGCACTGAAAATCTTAACAATTGTAACAAAAGTAAAGCAAGGTCCACCTCCCTCTGTTGCTTGAAAGACTGTCTTTCCTGATAATTCTAAGTTGCTTTTTTCACCTTTCAGTTAGACAACACCACCTAATTCATCCTGCTAGAGATACCCATCCCATAAGCCCTACCCTCTGCCTTGTCACGCTGCCCTGTCAACTTGAGGTCCTCAGATATGAAAGCCTCAATATCCTGATCCTGTTTAGTGGCTGTCAGTGCCTCTCCCATCATCTTATAATCAGCACTGTTTTTTCTGTGCCCTAGGTGCATGATTTTGCACTTTTTGGCACTGAACCTCAACTGCTGTCCTTTTGACCACTCCTTGAGTTTCACAAGATTCATGCACATTTTTTTCTACCCCCTCCTGAGTGTCCACCCTATTGTAGATGTTGGTGTCATCTGCAAAAATACATTAATTCCCTTCCATTTCTTCTGCAATGTCTTTTATAAAGACACTGAAGATGACTGGCCCCAGTACATAGCCCTGTGGTACCCCACTGGTCACTCTCCCATCCTTTGACTGAGTGCCTTTAACTACCACCCTTTTCCTCCTATCCATTAACCAGCTTCTTAACCCAATTTATCACTTTGGATCCCACTCCTAGGCCAGTCAACTTATTAATCAGCCTGCTGTTTGGTAATATGTGGAAGGCCTTGCTAAAGCTCCAGACAGACCACATCCACTGCCCTTCCCTAATCTATTTCCCTGGCCACTCAGTCAAAAAAATCTATTTGATTTGTTTGACATGACACCCCCCCCCAATAAATCTATGCTTTTTGTGTTCTTCTAACCCATTGGATTCAGTATACTCTATCAGTCTTTCTTTCAGTTGGGTTTTCATTAATTTCCTCACCACTGAAGTAAGACTGACCAGCCTATAGTTGCTACCTCCTCTCTGCTGTTGCTCTTATGCAGAGAGAGGGACCATGTCAGCCATTCTGCAGTCCTCCAGAATTGCACCTTTTTTAAGTGAGCTGTTGAACAATATTACCGGTGGGACAGTTAGCACCTCCCTGAGTTCTTTCAGTACCCTAGCATGAATCCCCTCCAGTCCCACCTTATCCATCATCAGCAATGCAAGTCCTTTCAGGACTCTTTCCTCAGAAAATGGGCTAGTATACACCTCCCCATTCTTGCTTCTCCCTGGTGGCCCATCCCCTCCTCCCTCCACTGTGAAGACTGAGTAGAAGTATCTGTTTAAGATGTCAGCTTTTACTAGGTCCCCTTTTGCAAAGACTGGTTTATCCAGGATCCTCTGATGGTGCCAGGCCCTGGGAACTCCTAGCTCATCAGAGGTTAGAGAGAAGTTCTGTTAGTAGCTGAGGCTGTGACCAAGTAGCTGAGATTATAATTTATGTGCTGGGCTTGGGGTGACTCAGAGTCTTGGGTCTAGGGGATATCTTATCCTCTGCCTGACACCAGTCTCTACAAGCACCACTATGGACCCTAAGAATTGGGAGAAAGTACAATCCCCAGTGGAATTCCCACAGTAACTTGAAAATTGGAAGAGTGACAGCTTTCAAGATGCAGACTGGCTCATAGGAGGGGGCATTTGAGCCCTGCAAGGTAAATCTCAAGGCAACTACCGTATCTACCATCAGAAAGCTCCAGAAGCTCCCATGGAAGAAATGCCCACCATAGGTCATTACAGGTTTAAATCTTGCTATTGCAGGGAGATCCTGTGAAAAGTGATGTCCATGAGGTTTGCCTTGGCCTACATCAGTGAAAGGTTTGTTCTCAAAGAAAGAGCCAATTTGAGTTCCAGATGCAAGGCTCCCCTCCCAATATTGGGGCTTACCTGCTTGCAGGCCCCAGCAACCACACCCAGGTACCACCCTGAATGAGTCTTCACTCCTCAATCCCAGTGCAACTGCAGCTGTTGGATCAGATGGGTACCTGAATTTCAGAGTGGTTTTTAAGCTTGGCTTCATTCCAGATCTTCATGGTAGATGCTACCACATACCAAATCAACAAGTTTCCAGTCCCAGGGACTGTTGCGCTAGGACCAAAAAGAAAGAGAGTCATCAGGCATGCACCAGCTCCCTGTCCCCAGGGCAGGTAGCAGATTGGGAGCAGATGAGCAGCCATTGGCACCTGTGCACCTGTCATCAGTGGGCATGCATGCCAACATTAAAGCAGAGCTGGAGAATCTCTTACAAACTGGGCAGTGCACTCACCACATCAGCACCAGTTCCAACCCCAGGGCAGGAAGGGGTGTTTGGACATATTAAAATAAAGTCCATCAGAGCAGGTAAACAGCTGCAGGGAGCTGCTAAATGACCAGGCAATGCTACACAAATAATTGTAAACAAACATTGCCACTGATCCCACAAGATCTGTTATATGGCATCTGCCATTCCATGAGGTATCCCTTTCTACTGCTGAAGAGAAATCAGGGCTCAGTTAAGACTAGTCCAAGAGCTAAGAGTCTGTGTGTGTGAGAGACTCAGAGAGACTGCAGTTACCTAGGCTTTGTTGGCCTGGTAGTCTGAAAGGTGCACCTAGAAAATGAATTTTGTACTTCACTACAAACAGAGTGAGTGTGCCTTCTGAGAAGTAAAGGAAAGAGGCACTTGTTGGAAAATGGCAAGCACTGCTTCCAAAATATTCCCAGCTTCACAGCTATGGATCTCTAAGTTATAGCAGGCTCAGAAACTGTGGGGTCACTGCCTGAGACTAGAAAGGGTTCCAGCCAAAGTCTGGGAGGAGCAGAGGTATGGGGGGGGTCTGTGGTCTTACCCCTGTTAGCAGTCACTGCGGTGAGTCAGTGCCAGTCAGTCCTCACAGCCAGAGGGTGAGTGTCTGACCTTCCTGGGGGCAGCTTTGCCTCTCCCAAAGTGCAACTAGAGCAATGAAAGGTCTGAAAAGCGAAGCTGACTTCAGATCAGTAAGGAGTCCAGCAAAGAGGCACAGCTGAATCAGATCAGTTCAATCATGATCAAGCCAGGTGAAGAGAGGTGATCCAGACTGATGAGAGAAAAGGAGACCTAGCCCAGCAGACAAGGTGCAACCCTCTTTATTGCTGAAGCAACAGATCTGCATGGAGAGAGACAAACCCTCAGAGGTCACCAGCACCATGAGTAAGCTCTCCAGCCCTGCAACATCCTAGATAAACAGCTAGAGACTTAGGTAAAGCCCTGGGAAGGACAGTCGAGTGTAACTGATAGCCCCAGGCAGAAGAGCTGCAAAGGTTATCATTGTGTACATTCTGGTGGGATTACAAGTACAGTAGGTGCCCATTTCTTTTAAGTTTTTGATTTTTATTTGTGTGGCGATTATTGCTATGCTCACCAATGGACCCCAGCTGTACATTAGACACTGTCTGTTGATTTAATGATATAGGTCACACATCAGCAGCATCCCTAGAAAATGAGGAATGCATAGGAACTATGCTTAAAAATTAGTGAATTAGCCAGGGTAGAACTTGCTACATCTTGATTTGCACAATGGGTTACAAACCAAGGGTTAGTCACTAAGTGGTTGTTGTGATCACCACAGTAACCTTGTGACCACCATAGCAACAGTCCCTTGCAACTGTGTAAAAGGCCTTTTTATTCTTCCCTAACTCACCTATTTGCTGCTGATGTATGAACCGTTTCCTCTGCTGCACCCTCTGTTTAAAGTAGCCATCCACCTTCTCTCAGTCTAATTGAATCACTCTTTTCATTCTGTGTGGTTCATACTGCAGCTCAGTGCTAGTACTACATACAGTAGAGCTGAATGATGTACAGTAGGTTATGCTTGGATGCATAGGCCAGATCAGTAAGTAGGACAATGCCTGCAAAGTATATGTTATATGAATTGATTAGTGCTTAGATACTTCAGCATAGATATGAGAAAGTCAGCAACTGTAGTACATATGAACTGGATTGTATATGCATAGTGCGTAGGTGCTTGAACTGATGAATAACAACTTCTTAGGACTTGATGTTTGGCCTTTGTCTGTATCCCACCTTGGGAAGGATGCTTAGTCAAGTAGGATGAGACCCTCCCGGTGGGATAAGAGTGCTGGAGAAGGAGGAGGTGGTAGGGGAGGATGGAGGGCGAGTGCGACTTGGTCTAAGCAGAGAGGTGGTAGCCTGATGACCTAAGTAGGATGTGGGGGAGGAGCTCTTCCTCCACAGAACTACTGGCATGCACCTGACCATTCTATGTGGTTCATGGCTCAGTGCTTGTGCTACGTACAGTAGAGCTGAATGATGTAGGTTATGCTTGGATACATTGGTCAGACCAGTAAGTAGCACAATGCCTGCAAAGTATATGAGTTATATGAGTTGATTAGTGCTTAGATATTTCAGCATAGATATGAGCAAGTCAGCGATTGCAGTACATATGAACTGGATTGTACATGCATAGTGCTTAGGTGCATGAATTGATGAATAACAACTTCTTAGGACTTGATGTTTTGGCCTTTCTCTGTATCCCACCTTAGGAAGGATGCTTAGTCGAGTTGGATGAGACCCTCCAAACAGAAATAATGATTGCAGGTACGATTATCTCCTCCAGCTCTGGAGAGTGTGGCCAGTAGCATGCAGGAGAGGAAAAAAAACCTTGGGGGAAACCTCTGAGGACCCATGGCTACTGACCTGCCCATCCTTCTGGGCATACTAAGGGAGAGTAATCCTGAATGAGCAATATATACATATATTGGCTAGTCCAAAACCCCAAGAGTTGAAGACCAGAAGGTTGGTAAGAGCAATGGAATCCAGCACTGACATTGAAAGTCCAGCGAGCAGAAGGCAGCAGATCCTGAGCAAGTCCTCGTCTGAGATGGCAATGTCCAGGGCAAAACAGTGATAGAAGTGATGTAGATGTAAGTCCACAGTGGAGCGAAGAAGGATATCCTGAAGAGTGTAGGAGGTGTGAGCAAGCGAAGGTGAGAGCTGCAGCATCCAGAACTCGAGTAGTATGACTGAATGTGAGACATCCTGGCAGTGCGTCCAATCCTGATGGAAAAGTTGGAGATGAGTAAGTGACATGGAATAAAGGCTTCTGTCAGATGGTGATCCAATGAAATGCCCAAAAGGATGAAAACAATCCAAAATAGGCAGGCAAGGAACAGCAGGAGCAGACCTGGTCCAGTCCAGGGAGCAGGAGACATAGCAGAGACACCGGGACAAGGCAGGCAGATGAAGGAATATCCAGATACAGTCCAGATACAGCAGGTGAACAGCAGGAGACAGGACTGAAGCAGAAGGTCCACAGAAGGAGATCAAACATGCTGCAAAGACAGGAAGGAATGAACCAGCTGATTCAGGTTGGAGAAAACTGCCATAGAGGGAAGCTTGCATGGAGCCAAAATCCAGTGCTCAGGGGAAGCACAAGGCAGGAGAATGAGCAGCCAGAGCCAGGGACAGAGAACTACAGGAATGTCCAGGCAAAGACCAACGCTGGAGGGACACTGGAAGGCAGGAACAAAGGATGCAGTATATAAACTCAGGTGACAGCCAACAGGAAGAAGCCAGAGCAGGGTGCTGAATGCCAGGACGGAGCACACAGCTGGAGTGCAAGGCCAAAGGCCAAAGGATAAAGGCAAAGCAACCAGCTAGGCCCCTATGAGGGGTAGGATGAGTGGCTGGACCAGATGTACAGTAGGTCAGCTAGAGGAAGGAGTAGAGAGCAGCAGCAAAGCCCCATGAAGGCTAGCAGACCACAAAACCCTCATGGGGTGCAGCAAGGAGCAAGAAAAGTGTACCAGGCAAGACCCCCGCTGGCTAGCAGGAACAGCCAAGATCCCCACGTAGTCAGGTGGAAGGAGAGACAAGTCAAGCTAGACTCCATGTAGGCTAGATGACCCAGAACACTGCCATGGAGGCAGCCAGGCATAGAAGACATCCCAGAGGCTGAAGCCGAGGGGATGGTGGTAGGCAATCAAAGATTGTGTAAGCAGTTGTGGAACGGCACATAGGCCAATAGCAGTATAGCAGTAGTGGGCCTACACATAGGTCAATAAAACAGCAGCAGGAAAGCATAATCTGATGGTAGCGTTGTGGCCTCGGCCAGCTAAGATGGAAAGGATGCCAAAAGGAGCACCAGGAGCAGTAAACGAGAAGTAGGTAGCTAGCAGAATGGCAGGTAGACAAGAAATTTGGAGGAGCAGGCATGCCAAAGAGGGCAGGTTAGGAGTTTTCATCGAGGAGATATGGTGTGCAGGCAGCAAAATTGACTCAGCAGCTGGAGATGATTGAGCTGGTACAGGGCTGGTATAGAATAACAGGCCAGAAAGCCCCAGGTCATAATGCAGCCAGTCAGTATGAGGAAGCACATGAAATGTCTGGGAAAAGAGCACTCACAGATCCTGAATTGCAGAATGTCCATAGAAAGCATCCATGGAATCCTGTTCCTCTAAATGAGGTGAGCTCATAGCACTACCAAGGGAACAGAGGAGAAAGGTAAGCAGCAAAGCATTCCGAAGCTATCAATGGGTGCTGCAATCAACGAATGGCATGGCATGCCATGGCAGCAAAAGAGGTCCTGAAAGAGGCCTTAGCTTGTGATAGTCAGAAGCCGCAGTCCATAATGAGAGGCAGGAGAAGGGGATGAGCAGTATAATTGTCCGAGAAGTAGAGGGAAGGCCAATGCAGGCTCCAGGTGGCAGCAGCAGGTGCAGCAGGCACCAAAGTGGAGTAGTCCAGGGGCCCCCCTTCACACCGCAGAGCCGAATGGAAGAGGCAGGGAAGCAGCATGGTGATGGCAGCAGTCCAGCTGCGATAGAATTGCTGAGGTGCTGCGGAGGAGTAGGAGCAAGTCCGAGGCACTAACAAGCAGAGGACGGCAGACTGCAGGAGTCGAGACCTATGGAGGCGGTGAACTAACTGGTGCAGGAGCAGTGACTGCCCGGAAGGAGACAGGAGAGAGGCAGAGGCGTGAAAGAGCAAGTAAGTAGCACAGTCTGAAAGTGAAACATACAAGAGGAGCGGGGTAGAGTGAGGAGCTGCGGAGCACTGGGCACTGTGCAGCAGGAAAGAGGCACCGAAAACCCCAAGAAGAGAGGACAAGGGATGGAGCAGATTGGGGGACAAACATTCAACAAGGAAATGAAAAAAAAAGAAACAGATGGGGGGGGGGGCAAGGCAGGATGCCCAGACAGACAAAGACGAACAATAAAGGAGGCAGCCGCAGACCAGCAGCAGCAGCATGGCAGCGAGTGCGACTCACTCTAAGCAGAGCGGCGGTAGCCTGATGACCTAAGTAGGATGTGGGGGAGGAGCTCTCCACCACAGAACTACAGGCATGTGCCTTACCATTGTGGTCCCACATTAAAACTCACATTTTCTCCCTTGATTTTAATACTTGATATTAATTTTCCCATTTCACTTTAAATACTCTTTTATTTATTTCAGGTTTCAGAAGACACCTTTGAGCATAGATCGTTTGCAAAGGTTCAACGTCCGAATAACATTACAGACATAATAACATTAAAAAAAATAATATTACAAAATAAAAAGCAACAACGTCAAGGTAAACATAACAGCAGCTCATGGCATTTTCTTGCAATACACAAGGTGGTGCACAGTGATAGGAGGTGGGTAGGATGGGGGTAGCCACGGGGCTTGGGGCAGAGAGGCATAGTGGGAGGTAGCAGAAATGTGGGAGGGGTGGAAAGGGTGACTTGGCCTAGCGGTGATTGGGGAAGATGAAGGTAGGTAGGGGAGGTGGTGGGGGTGGGAGGTTAAGTAGTGGAGGTGGGTGGGTGGCTGTAAGGGGGAGGGGGAGGCGGGAGTGAAGAGTTAATAGGGAGATGGGGAGTGGAGAGGAAAATGTGGGGGAGTGGAGTGGTGAGACTGAGAGGAAAGGAGAGGAGGAGAGGGGTAGGGGAAGCAGAGAAAGTGATAGGAGGCCTGGTCTACCTTGTGCATGAGCAAGTGGGGGGTGGCTATTTTCTTAGTTCCCATTTGTATTGCCTGATTTTTTGGTAGCTTCACTAGTGATAGGGGAAGTTCATTTAGTCAAAGAGGTGCACAACGGCAGAAGGATCGCATAGCTTGGCTGGTCCTACAACATGGAACATGGAGGCATTTCTACTCACATTTCTTGTCCGTTGTGTATTGGCAGTTTGTCAGAAGAAAGACTGCAGTGTTGGGTGAGTGAGTCCCATGAGGGCTTTCTTTCCCATTAGGCAGGACTGGTATTTGATTCTTTGCTCTAGGGGTATCCAGTTAGCATTGGAGTAAATACCGCAGCTATGGGTATATCTATCAGCATTCGGGGCAAGGTGACAGGCCTTGTTGAGCAGTACCTTGATTCTATTTAGGACCATATCTGATGTTGTTCCATAGACCATTAAGCCATAATCTATGACCAGAAGGATGGACACAGAAACTAACTACAAGGTTCCAAGCATTAGGAGTCATGTATGCTTTATGCCTGTATAGGACCCCTAGTTTTCTGTTGACCACTTTTATGACTTGGTCAATGTGGTGGGAGAAGGTTAGTGCATCATCCAGGTAGATCCCAAGGTGTCTGAAGGTATCAACCTGATCAAGGACTGTACCTCCCTTGCTCTGGATTTTGAGAGATGGCAGCTTTTTCTTTTTCTGTGTTCAGGTGATAAGCATAGATTTTTTTTATATATATATAATTTAGGATGAGTCGATTGTGGAGGAACCACAATTCAAGGGAGGCAAAGACTTGTTGCAGATCATAGGCAAGATCAGAAAGGTTCTTGTTATCTACAGTATCTCTATTTAGTGCCAGTGTCATCCACAAAAATTGCAGTTATTTTATTTATTTTGTTGTTTATTTTTATTTCTTTGGTTTTATCCTTATTTTTTGTCTGTTCATACACGTTTTTATCCTAGAGCTGGTGACCTTACTATTTTATTCAAGTCAAGGCATATTCTAAGCCCTGACTTCTGCTCCCCGTGTCTTGGCCAGTGGAATCTACGTGGGGAGGGGTCTGAGAGGGCATCAGTGACTGTGATATACATGGCTTATTGAAGGGGGGGTTGTTTAACCAGGAAAGGCACAGTAAGTCGAAGCTTCTTTCCAGGTGTGACCTGGGAGCACAAGAAAGTTAACTGACTTGCTCACGGTCACACAGTATGTGAGTGGGAGCTGTGGGATTCATACCCAGGTCTCCAGGTTTGCAGCTCAGTGCTCTTAACTACTATGCCATATTTCCTCCAGTTGCCTATATATTGAACATAGGGTTTTCCAGGTTTTCTCTATTCCCACCCCCATGTGGCACTAGGCAGTGTCCTGGCAGGCCTTCGATGCATGCAGCATCCTCTGTGGAGAAGTCAAGCTCCCAGACCCACCACTGCAGTCACTGTGATGTCACAGCCCAGCACGGACCCTCCACCTGCTGGAAGCATGACTGGCTCCCATGTCTGCTCCCAAACTTGAGTCATTGGCCTGGGAGTGCAATGCATTACCCAATGAGCCATTGAGTGGTCTCTGTTTTAACCTTATTGTAATTGTTTCATTATAGATCAAGGGAGCACGCCTGACCAATCAGAGCACTCCTTTCCTCTGCACATGAGATAGTCTTATTCTAAGAAGTATGTCTCACACGCAGATGCCCTGGAAATGGGCACATTCTGGGTCAGTTTTTTAAAACAAATAATATAATATTGATCGAGCTTGATCAATAATACATTAATACCACCATGGAGACCACTCTTGTACTTGTAAGTGTGGTCTCACTTACAGTCTTAGGGTATCAGAACAACTCATCTTCGGTTCAGGGTTCTTATACCCTAAGAATGCAGGTGAGACCATCCTTACAAATGCAAGCGTGGTCTCTGTAGCTGTGTTAACGTACATAAAATGCTAAGCTGTCAACTAAGTTTATTTTTTATTTTTTTTAAATCTTATTGTTTTGCAATTTACATAATTATCTATTTATATCATTTTGTATTGTTAATATGTACTGTTATCTTCTCACACATTCTCTCTCAGGCCTTTTCCTCTTCTTTATTTCCTGGTTTAAGCCCTTTCAGATAGTTTTGAATGAAAAGCCACATGCAAAAATAAATGGAACTGAAATAAAGATGAAGCCTTTTAGACCCAAACCCAGGAAACAAACAGAAACCCTGAGCATACAAGTTACTCCTGCATTTGCATTTTTACAACATATAGAATAATGGATAGGGAACTGTGCACAACAAGGCTGTGTTTTCATCGAGGGGGTTGATGACATCATAGACCTCGAGAGCAAAGCTCGAGAGGTCCATATGTTGTCATCAACCCCCGAGATGGAAACACAGCCTTGTTGTGCACAGTTTCCTATCTGTTATTTTATATAGTATATGGATCCCCCCAAACTGTGCCAGTTTAATTTTGCGAGAATTTGTCGGTTTCTGTACCTTGTCCTGACACTGTCGTTTCCTCTCGGTTCTCGCTGCAGTACCACTCCACTGCCAACCCCAAAGGTACCAGTTCTCGTTGTCATCCAGCTTAGCTTTGTTCCCCAGGACCACTGATTTATAAAAAAAAAATACTGTTGAAAAATTGATAGTTTGGAAACATGCCACCAAATATGGCAGTCCGTGTCCAAACTACCTGAGAAGTTCATGCCCCACCGCTCACTTAGCAGCACCACCATGTTGTAGAGTAGTTTTTCATGAAGTCCAATGTTTCAGCCAATCAGGAAACAGTTGAAGGTTAAGAAGTTGTTGTACTACCGTTGTGATGTCAGAACAATAGTACAACAACTTTTTTGACTTTTGAACTGTCCTACAACAGGATTTGGAAAACCATCGTTTTCCATCCACAATAAACCCTAACCATATACTATATTACAGTATGTCAGTATGATGAGTTCATGAGGAACCTGCCACACAACATGGTTTACATACAGCTGAGATCAATGTACCCTACAAGGCACAGGCAGAGCACGTGTTCTGTCATCAGCAGCGTCTCGAGGAGGAAGCAAGTCAGATAAACAAATAAAAAAAATACAAATGGCATGATCCGGTTGTACAGGACCAGAATAATTGCAATAAGCAAAGAAACTAATTGGGGATGTTGATTACTGAATGAGAGTACCAGCCAAAAGCTTCAGGCACTGGGTTTTCCCTCAAGAAGGAAGACCTGTCTTAAATGGTGATTTAGCTTAATGTTAGTCATTCTGAATGCAGTTTCTTATCTGCCAGTCGGAATGCAGAACTACTGTCCGGTTATTCTGCCATAACCTTACAGTAGATGCAGTATTGGAATGCAAGGTAATCCCCTCACTTTGATTTGCTAACACCCATAAAATGCTCTTTACTGTCAATATTGTGTAATTCAATCAGTTACTGTAATTCTGATAATGATCCGTCCCCCCCCTCCAAAAAAAAGTTTGTTTGTGGTTCAAGTGTTAACAGTGCTTATGTGGTCCAATAAAATTTTTCAAATCAAAACAAAATAATCAAGCAAATGAATTGCAAAAACAGTGAGACAGACAGACAGACAGATAGATAAACAGATACAGTAATAGCGCTGAATTTGTCAAGCAATTTTGTGAGATTCCCTATTTATCCTTCACAAAATTTAGGGGAAAAAATCCTCTAAAGTTCTTTTTGTTATACCTACAGAAAGAGGCCAGTTCCTATTACAGTATTTAAGTGCCATCTGGTAGATGTTCAACTACACTATCAGATGAGACAACTCTCTCGGGGTAGCAGTGAACATACTAACAAACAAAATAAAATCCCTAACTAAAGGTTTCACAATTCTCAATAAGGATTTTTAAAAATCCTTTAAATCGTTTGACTAATTCGGTGCTACTACTGACAGATAGACAGACAGACAGACAGACAGATAGATAGAGATAATCAGGGCACCGTGTTTACTGAGGCAGACTGGACCTACATGCTGCAGCAGGACCTCATGCTTGCTACGGTAAGACTATAAGCAATTCTCCAGCAATTCTGTGATAATTCTGTGATGGGCTTTACAATCTCTGGCAACTCAGATGAGCCCCAAAGTAAAATCTAGTTACCCAGAAACAATGCTGAGGAAAAGGTAGCCTGGGGCAGTCTGGCAGATGCACAGGCAAGGCAATGCAAAGCAATTCTGGCATCATGATTTTGGACTGGATATAGGGCATGGGGGAATTGAAGGGTTATTTATGTACCTTTACTGCAGTCTGTTTTATTGCCCCATGGCTCCCTCCCACCTGGCCAGTGCTGGTTTACCTCTGCTATGCTCCTGAGAATTTCTTCCCCTGCTTGCCCAGTTGCTTGAAGACCAGTATTACCTGGTTGCAAAACAGTGCTGCACCAATGGCTCCCTCCCACCCACTTGCTTGAAGCCTGGTGTTGATGTTTTGTGCTGTAACGCTGCTCTAGTTGCTTCCTCCTGCTTGCGCAGTTCAACACCGGTGGTGTCATTTGTGTCAATGCCAGCTGGCTTCCATATCTTCTTCTGTCCCACTCTGTAAGGATGTACTGTGAGGCTACAGAGTAGCTGGACCATTTTACATTAGACAAAGGTACAGAAAGCCTCCCATTTTTTGTCTGCAATAATTACTGATACTTTTTCATTACACAGTTCTGCAATTGACAAATAGAACCAGCATTCTTTCTCATGAAATAGACTTCCCAAAGTTCCCTCAGTGTTTGTAGGAAAGCCATAACAGGCATGAAGCTTCAGGACTGAGTGCCAGTGGATTGGAAAGAGGTGGCCCCACTGACTACTGCTAGCCGGGGGGGGGTGGGGTATATGTATAATGGCACTGCCAACAACTCACATTAATGCAATTTTAAGCTTGCTCACAATCACTGTAGTCATTTAGTTTGGGTTTTCAGTGGTGACAGCCATTTTTAATGGACCGAAAAATGTTGTTTCTGCAGCAGGACCATCTTTCATGTCTGGCTCCCAAGTCCTCCCCCAAACTAGGTCACTGGCCTGGGAGTACAATGCCCTACCCACTGAGCCATTGGGTGGTCTCTGTTTTAACCTTATTGTAATTGTTTCATAAAATGCTAAGTTGTCAACAAGTTCAATTTTTTTATTTTAATTTTTTTAAATGTTATTGTTTTGAATTTCACATCATCTGTTCATATCAGTTTTGTATATAATATGTACTGTTATCTTCTCACACATTCTCTTTTTCCTCCTCTTTTTTCTTTATCTAAGCCCTTTGAGATAGTTTTGAATGAAAAGCCACATGCAAAAATAAATGGAACTGAGTTAAAGATGAAGTTTTTAGACCCAAACCCAGGAACTGAATATAAACCAAAAGCAAAAGAAGGTTCTCCTGGATTTGCATTTTTGCAACATTATGGCAGCATGCTGAGTTCTTGAGGAAACTGCCACACAACATGGTTTACATACAGCTGAGGTCAATGTACCCTGTGAGGCACAGGCAGCTCACATGTCCTGTCACTGGCAGCATCTTCAGGGAGAAGCAACTCAGATAAACAAATACGAAAGTACAACTGGCATGGGATGGTTTTACAGGACCCGAGCAACTGAAATAAGCAAAGAGATTAACTGGGGACGTTGATTACTGAATGAGAGTACCAACTAAAACCTTCAGGCACTGGGTTTTCCCTCAAGAAAAAAGAAATGTCTTAAATATTGATTTAACTTAATGTTAGACAATGGATAAAATTATTCCAGGCTTCTGATTGGCTGAGGGACTTCTCTAGCTGGACATCTATCAGACAACAGATGCCCGGCTATTTAAAGTACCAGCCCAGCCAACCCCATTACCAGTATCCTGCTGCCCAGCCTGGTCTCTTAATTGGCTAAAACCCCCTCATTTCATTTTCAAATGTCCAGCATTTTTTTGTCTTGCTTAGCGAGTGATACTAGCATCCCTGAGGCTCCCTCCTTTACTGCCTGCACTCCCACAATCAGAGAAGCGCCCCACTCCCAGTAGTATTCCCCCAATTAATTAGTCTGCATTTTATAATAGTCTCCTTTTTCGTACATCGTAGCCAATGGATTCTTCATTCATGCATTTCTGTCCCACACACAGCATGACAGCAACTACGACCTCTGACCCCAGACAGCTTCGCCGCTCGCCCTGCCTCCAATCGCACTCAACCCAAACACAAAACAAATAATACAGCTACATGCCAACATCTGTCCGTTTCTTTTTTTCACTCTCCACTCTCCACAACCACTCCCTAACCTAGTACCGTAAAGTTCTTCATTCTCACGTAGTACTCCACTGCTTTTCATAGCACGATGCTGCCACTGTTGCTGAGCTCCCACTTGGCGAACTGCTGATCTCCTGCCCAGCGTGGTGCTGATTTCCCGCTCGGCACCACTGGAAATCATAGTTTCAACACAGCACTCAGGCACAAAAACCTTATAAAAAAAACCCGTAACAGTCCTGTGTCCCTTCCCATCCCTCCTTACTGAACTTCTGGGTGTACCACGTGAGATAACGGCTCATCTCAAGTAAGAAAATGTTTTTTTTTTACCAAATGGAAACTGTGTGTGTGTTGGGAAGGGAGGGCAGGGGAGGGCACTCGAGGCTAACCATGGCAATCAACTTGAAACAGTACCCACAACTATGGAACAGGTGGAGGAACTACTTTGTTTTACAAAATAAATAAAACACTAAATGTATTGAAAATTTTTACATGAACTCTATTATTTTTTTAACCATATAAAAAAATGTGCCCATTTTCTAAGTGCAATAATACTCTCCAGGGTGGGTGGTATGGGCTATACCTGCCCTTCCAGGGGCTCTAAGGCCCTCTGCCTGTGGCATTGGGCCTTATTACACCCCTGGGCAGGTGGGTATAGACCAATACCACCCACCCTGTTGGGTATTATTGCTTGCTTAGTGATTCTGAATACAGTTTCCCATCAACCAATCAGAATGCAGAACCAGCCATCCGGTTATTCTGCCGTAACCTTACAATAGATCTAATATTGGAATCTATGGTAATCCCTTCATTCTGATTTGTTAACACTCAAAAACTACTTGTTACTGTCAAGTTTGTGTAACTTTACGAGCTACTGTACTTCTTATATGGATCCACCTCCCAAAAAAGTTTGTTTTACGGTTTATGTGTTAACAGAGTTTATGTGGTCCAAGAAAACATTTCAAATCAAAACAAAATAACAGAGCAAATGAGTTGCAAAAACAGAAAGTTAGATGATAGATAGATAGAAGACAGACAGATAAATACAGAGACAGACAGAAGACAGACAGACAGATACAGAGATAGACATATAGACAGACAGAAGACAGACAGACATGCAGACAGACAGACAGACAGACAGACAGACAGATAGATAGACAGATATATAGATATATAGATAGATAGACAGACAGGTAGACAGATACACAGATAGATAGATAGACAGACAGACAGACAGATGGATAAACAGACAGATAGTATGTGGGGGTGGAGCTGGCAAACTGTCAGTAATTTCCAACAGAAAGAAGGGTTAAAAAGTCAGGTTAGTTGATATCTTGTAGGTAGAAGACTTGGTTTGCTGGCCAAGGCACCTAGCTTCACCTGAGCTCTTTCCTTCTAAGACTGCTTGAAAGGCAGAGTAGAGAAACTTACCAGAGCAAGGGAGAAGGATTAAGACTTAGTTTGGCTAAGCAGATTTACTGTGTGGTGGTGTTTTGATTTTTTACTCACAGGGATTGCTACTGTTTGTGGCTAACATTTCATTGCTTTATTTTTTCTCTGATTCAAATTGTTGTTGCTGGTATACCTTCTTCTGCATTATTACAAGGTGTGCCTACAGGTGTGTGCTAACAGATTACTGCTGTAATCTTCTGATTCAAATTGTCTTTTGCAAGGTATATCTTCTGTTACTGCTTTATTTTTCTCTGGAGCAAAGTGTTTCTTACAGGGTATATCTTCTCTGAAATTACTGTATTACAGGTGGAGCTTACATTTTTTGTGACTTTTTTATCATTGGGCTAAGCAAAATTACTGTTTGACACTGTGTTTTATTTATTCTTGTTTGTTGAAAGGTTTGTTGTCTCAGAGGTGTTTCAGTCTCCTTCTCACATTGAAGGAGCTAATTGCTTTTCCTCCACAGCTCTTCCAAAGGATTAGGTTGTGTATGTGGGGGTGGAGCTGGCAAACTGTCAGTAATTTCCAACAGAAAGAAGGGTTAAAAGTCAGGTTAGTTGATATCTTGTAGGTAGAAGACTTGGTTTGCTGGCCAAGCACCTAGCTTCACCTGAGCTCTTTCCTTCTAAGACTGCTTGAAAGGCAGAGTAGAGAAACTTACCAGAGCAAGGGAGAAGGATTAAGACTTAGTTTGGCTAAGCAGATTTACTGTGTGGTGGTGTTTTGATTTTTACTCACAGGGATTGCTACTGTTTGTGGCTAACATTTCATTGCTTTATTTTTCTCTGATTCAAATTGTTGTTGCTGGTATACCTTCTTCTGCATTATTACAAGGTGTGCCTACAGGTGTGTGCTAACAGATTACTGCTGTAATCTTCTGATTCAAATTGTCTTTTGCAAGGTATATCTTCTGTTACTGCTTTATTTTCTCTGGAGCAAAGTGTTTCTTACAGGGTATATCTTCTCTGAAATTACTGTATTACAGGTGGAGCTTACATTTTGTGACTTTTTTATCATTGGGCTAAGCAAAATTACTGTTTGACACTGTGTTTTATTTTATTCTTGTTTGTTGAAAAGGTTTGTTGTCTCAGAGGTGTTTCAGTCTCCTTCTCACATTGAAGGAGCTAATTGCTTTCCTCCCACAGCTCTTCCAAAGGATTAGGTGTGTATGTGGGGTGGAGCTGGCAAACTGTCAGTAATTTCCAACAGAAAGAAGGGTTAAAAGTCAGGTTAGTTGATATCTTGTAGGTAGAAGCTTGGTTTGCTGGCCAAGGCACCTAGCTTCACCTGAGCTCTTTCCTTCTAAGACTGCTTGAAAGGCAGAGTAGAGAACTTACCAGAGCAAGGGAGAAGGATTAAGACTTAGTTTGGCTAAGCAGATTTACTGTGTGGTGGTGTTTTGATTTTTACTCACAGGATTGCTACTGTTTGTGGCTAACATTTCATTGCTTTATTTTTCTCTGATTCAAATTGTTGTTGCTGGTATACCTTCTTCTGCATTATTACAAGGTGTGCCTACAGGTGTGTGCTAACAGATTACTGCTGTAATCTTCTGATTCAAATTGTCTTTTGCAAGGTATATCTTCTGTTACTGCTTTATTTTCTCTGAGCAAAGTGTTCTTACAGGTATATCTTCTCTGAAATTACTGTATTACAGGTGGAGCTTACATTTTTGTGACTTTTTTTATCATTGGGCTAAGCAAAATTACTGTTTGACACTGTGTTTTATTTTTATTCTTGTTTGTTGAAAAGGTTTGTTGTCTCAGAGGTGTTTCAGTCTCCTTCTCACATTGAAGGAGCTAATTGCTTTTCCTCCCACAGCTCTTCCAAAGGATTAGGTGTGTATGTGGGGGGTGGAGCTGGCAAACTGTCAGTAATTTCCAACAGAAAGAAGGGTTAAAAGTCAGGTTAGTTGATATCTTGAGGTAGAAGACTTGGTTTGCTGGCCAAGGCACCTAGCTTCACCTGAGCTCTTTCCTTCTAAGACTGCTTGAAAGGCAGAGTAGAGAAACTTACCAGAGCAAGGGAGAAGGATTAAGACTTAGTTTGGCTAAGCAGATTTACTGTGTGGTGGTGTTTTGATTTTTACTCACAGGGATTGCTACTGTTTGTGGCTAACATTTCATTGCTTTATTTTTCTCTGATTCAAATTGTTGTTGCTGGTATACCTTCTTCTGCATTATTACAAGGTGTGCCTACAGGTGTGTGCTAACAGATTACTGCTGTAATCTTCGATTCAAATTGTCTTTTGCAAGGTATATCTTCTGTTACTGCTTTTATTTTCTCTGAGCAAAGTGTTTCTTACAGGGTATATCTTCTCTGAAATTACTGTATTACAGGTGGAGCTTACATTTTGTGACTTTTTATCATTGGGCTAAGCAAAATTACTGTTTGACACTGTGTTTTATTTTATTCTTGTTTGTTGAAAAGGTTTGTTGTCTCAGGGTGTTTCAGTCTCCTTCTCACATTGAAGGAGCTAATTGCTTTCCTCCCACAGTCTTCCAAAGGATTAGGTGTGTATGTGGGGTGGAGCTGGCAAACTGTCAGTAATTTCCAACAGAAAGAAGGGTTAAAAAGTCAGGTTAGTTGATATCTTGTAGGTAGAAGACTTGGTTTGCTGGCCAAGGCACCTAGCTTCACCTGAGCTCTTTCCTTCTAAGACTGCTTGAAAGGCAGAGTAGAGAAACTTACCAGAGCAAGGGAGAAGGATTAAGACTTAGTTTGGCTAAGCAGATTTACTGTGTGGTGGTGTTTTGATTTTTTACTCACAGGGATTGCTACTGTTTGTGGCTAACATTTCATTGCTTTATTTTTCTCTGATTCAAATTGTTGTTGCTGGTATACCTTCTTCTGCATTATTACAAGGTGTGCCTACAGGTGTGTGCTAACAGATTACTGCTGTAATCTTCTGATTCAAATTGTCTTTTTCAAGGTATATCTTCTGTTACTGCTTTATTTTTCTCTGGAGCAAAGTGTTTCTTACAGGGTATATCTTCTCTGAAATTACTGTATTACAGGTGGAGCTTACATTTTTGTGACTTTTTTATCATTGGGCTAAGCAAAATTACTGTTTGACACTGTGTTTTATTTTATTCTTGTTTGTTGAAAGGTTTATTGTCTCAGAGGTGTTTCAGTCTCTTCTCACATTGAAGGAGCTAATTGCTTTCCTCCACAGCTCTTCCAAAGGATTAGGTGTGTATGTGGGGTGGAGCTGGCAAACTGTCAGTAATTTCCAACAGAAAGAAGGGTTAAAAGTCAGGTTAGTTGATATCTTGTAGGTAGAAGACTTGGTTTTGCTGGCCAAGGCACCTAGCTTCACCTGAGCTCTTTCCTTCTAAGACTGCTTGAAAGGCAGAGTAGAGAAACTTACCAGAGCAAGGAGAAGGATTAAGACTTAGTTTGGCTAAGCAGATTTACTGTGTGGTGGTGTTTTGATTTTTACTCACAGGGATTGCTACTGTTTGTGGCTAACATTTCATTGCTTTATTTTTCTCTGATTCAAATTGTTGTTGCTGGTATACCTTCTTCTGCATTATTACAAGGTGTGCCTACAGGTGTGTGCTAACAGATTACTGCTGTAATCTTCTGATTCAAATTGTCTTTGCAAGGTATATCTTCTGTTACTGCTTTATTTTTCTCTGGAGCAAAGTGTTTCTTACAGGGTATATCTTCTCTGAAATTACTGTATTACAGGTGGAGCTTACATTTTGTGACTTTTTATCATTGGGCTAAGCAAAACTACTGTTTGACACTGTTTTTATTTTATTCTTGTTTGTTGAAAAGGTTTGTTGTCTCAGAGGTGTTTCAGTCTCCTTCTCACATTGAAGGAGCTAATTGCTTTTCCTCCCACAGCTCTTCCAAAGGATTAGGTGTATGTGGGGTGGAGCTGGCAAACTGTCAGTAATTTCCAACAGAAAGAAGGGTTAAAAAGTCAGGTTAGTTGATATCTTGTAGGTAGAAGACTTGGTTTGCTGGCCAAGGCACCTAGCTTCACCTGAGCTCTTTCCTTCTAAGACTGCTTGAAAGGCAGAGTAGAGAAACTTACCAGAGCAAGGGAGAAGGATTAAGACTTAGTTTGGCTAAGCAGATTTACTGTGTGGTGGTGTTTTGATTTTTACTCACAGGGATTGCTACTGTTTGTGGCTAACATTTCATTGCTTTATTTTTTCTCTGATTCAAATTGTTGTTGCTGGTATACCTTCTTCTGCATTATTACAGGTGTGCCTGGTAGGTGCTAACAGATTACTGCTGTAATCTTCTGATTCAAATTGTCTTTTGCAAGGTATATCTTCTGTTACTGCTTTATTTTTCTGGAGCAAAGTGTTTCTTACAGGGTATATCTTCTCTGAAATTACTGTATTACAGGTGGAGCTTACATTTTGTGACTTTTATCATTGGGCTAAGCAAAATTACTGTTTGACACTGTGTTTTATTTATTCTTGTTTGTTGAAAAGGTTTGTTGTCTCAGAGGTGTTTTCAGTCTCCTTCTCACATTGAAGGAGCTAATTGCTTTCCTCCCACAGCTCTTCCAAAGGATTAGGTGTGTATGGGGTGGAGCTGGCAAACTGTCAGTAATTTCCAACAGAAAGAAGGGTTAAAAAGTCAGGTTAGTTGATATCTTGTGGTAGAAGACTTGGTTTGCTGGCCAAGGCACCTAGCTTCACCTGAGCTCTTTCCTTCTAAGACTGCTTGAAAGGCAGAGTAGAGAAACTTACCAGAGCAAGGGAGAAGATTAAGACTTAGTTTGGCTAACAGATTTACTGTGTGGTGGTGTTTTGATTTTTTACTCACAGGGATTGCTACTGTTTGTGGCTAACATTTCATTGCTTTATTTTTCTCTGATTCAAATTGTTGTTGCTGGTATACCTTCTTCTGCATTATTACAAGGTGTGCCTACAGGTGTGTGCTAACAGATTACTGCTGTAATCTTCTGATTCAAATTGTCTTTTGCAAGGTATATCTTCTGTTACTGCTTTATTTTCTCTGGAGCAAAGTGTTTCTTACAGGGTATATCTTCTCTGAAATTACTGTATTACAGGTGGAGCTTACATTTTGTGACTTTTTATCATTGGGCTAAGCAAAATTACTGTTTGACACTGTGTTTTATTTTATTCTTGTTTGTTGAAAAGGTTTGTTGTCTCAGAGGTGTTTCAGTCTCCTTCTCACATTGAAGGAGCTAATTGCTTTCTCTCCACAGCTCTTCCAAAGGATTAGGTGTGTATGTGGGGTGGAGCTGGCAAACTGTCAGTAATTTCCAACAGAAAGAAGGGTTAAAAGTCAGGTTAGTTGATATCTTGTAGGTAGAAGACTTGGTTTGCTGGCCAAGGCACCTAGCTTCACCTGAGCTCTTTCCTTCTAAGACTGCTTGAAAGGCAGAGTAGAGAAACTTACCAGAGCAAGGGAGAAGGATTAAGACTTAGTTTGGCTAAGCAGATTTACTGTGTGGTGGTGTTTTAATTTTTTACTCACAGGCATTGCTACTGTTTGTTGCTAACATTTCATTGCTTTATTTTTTCTCTGATTCAAATTGTTGTTGCTGGTATACCTTCTTCTGCATTATTACAAGGTGTGCCTACAGGTGTGTGCTAACATATTACTGCTGTAATCTTCTGATTCAAATTGTCTTTTGCAAGGTATATCTTCTGTTACTGCTTTATTTTTCTCTGGAGCAAAGTGTTTCTTACAGGGTATATCTTCTCTGAAATTATTACAGGTGGTGCTTTACAGGTTTTACAGTTTTATCTAACATTAGGATAAGCTTTCAGGGTTACTGCATTTGTTGTTGACTGATTGTTTCTGCTCTTACCTCCTTGTTCTTTTGTCCGTGGTTCTTCTTTTTAGGCAGGGGAAGGGCCCAGCCACCCACCCCCATCCCCAACCACCCCACGCTACACTCCTTTTATAGGGTACCACAGTTGTGACATTTCCTGTGGCAGAGCAGGAAGGGGCTGATCAGTGGGGCCTCCACAAGGTGATCTCATTTACAGGGCACTAGTAATTTAACTTGTTATAACAAGTTAAACAAAGCACAATTAAACCATTACTTGCATTTTTTTTCCTTTTTTTTTCCTTCTAATTACTCTGACTAGGTTACAAACCCAGCAACTTATTTGGAATGGATTTCATTAACTGCAGGTACTGTGGAACAATTTTCAGAAGGACAGACTTACAGGATTTAGGACACTGTCCTACATGTTGGGCCTTTGGAGATCTTCGGTCTCAGCTCCGGGCAGCATGGGCAGAGATTGCACGCCTCAAATTTCATATTGAAGAGGAAATACATTATAAGAACCACCTGCCATTTCCCCAGCATCCAACAGAAAAACCTCGACCGCAGAGGGTAGTTGGTCCAGGAGGTTGGCAGGTGGTTAGGAGGAGCAAATCAGGTGCCCCATCACCTCTGCCTCTCCAACACATTACCTCAAAACCATATAAACGCTAAACAGGTATCTGCCTCTATCTCTGAAATCAAATAAAGAGGCAGAAGACACTGCAGAGCAGGACACTGCGGCACAGGAGCTAGCACAACAATACTCACCCAAATCAGGAACCAAAACTAAACAAGCACAAAGGAAATCCAAAAAACTTCTGATCATAGGAGACTCCATGATTCGGGGAGTTGATACCCATCTCCAGCCAGGGGTGATGGTCAGATGTCTCCCAGGTACATCAGCATGGAGAGACACTGACCGCATTGCTAAAATTGTTCACAAAGCAGGAGAAAACATTGATGTCCTAGTACACATAGGGACTAATGATCTCACCAGCCGGCCAGTTGTGGAGACCAAGGAACACCTGACTAGGCTGGGTGACAAACTATCATCTATTTCGTCCGGCATCTCCTTCTCTGAGATCCTGCCAGTCTGGGAGAGGGGAGCAGATGGACGGAAGGTCAGAGAAGGGGAGATAGGGGAGCCAAACACGTGGCTCAAGGACTGGTGCCAGGAAAGGACACAGATTTGTAGGGAACTGGCAACAGTTCTGGGAGCGAAAGTTCTTTAAATTTGATGGACTGCATCTGACTAAAGAGGAGTCAGTGCATTGGGGCAGAAGTTTGACGCCTTTGCAGAATATTTAAACTAGCAAATGGGGAGAGGTGCAGCACCCATACGTCGAATGGGAAGAACACCCTCCCCTCAGCTAGTGGTCAAACAGGAATTCAGCGTGTTTGCCATTCAATTGCATCACCAGGTAAGAAAAAGGTTTGTCTCCCCATACGATGCACAGGGTAATGCCAAACTTCACCCAACAACTAACACACCAAAATCTGGCCAATGGAAAATCATGTACACAAATGCTCACAGCCTGGGAAATAAGATCCCAGACCTGCAGGCAATAATGTCAGAGGCTAAACTGGACATAGTCGCAATTAGTGAGACGTGGTTTACCAGTAACCACACTTGGGAGACTTCAGTACCTGGCTATGTATTGTTCAGAAGAGACCGAGGTGCAAAAAGGGGGAGGAGGCCCTGTATGTTAATGAAAATATCAAAGCTACAGAAATTCAGAATACACATAAGGAGCCAGAAGAACTGTGGGTCACCCTGAAACAGGAAATGGGACAGCCATAAGAACTGGGGTTGTCTACAGGCCCCCAGACCAGAGGGAGGACATAGACACATTACTGTTAGAAGATATACAAAACATGACAGCTAAAGGGGAGGTTCTGATAATGGGAGACTTCAACATGCCAGATATAGATTGGTCAATACCAGCAGGAACATCTGCCAGAACTAGACTCATAGTGGATTCCCTGCAGGGAGGGCCTCAAACAACTGGTACAGCAACCCACAAGAGACAGGGCTATCCTAGATCTAGTACTGACTAACAAAGAAGGGATCACAGATCTCCAGGTAGAAGGTCACCTGGGGGCCAGTGACCATCACATGGTATGGTTCAGTTTGGCTACTACATCTAAATCATCCCATTCCAAGGCAAAATATGGGACTTCAGAGGAGCTGACTTTGATAAGATGGCCAACAGAGTTAAGCTAGCCCTGGCAAAAGAAACACAGGTGAGGAGGTACAGGCAAAGTGGGCAAGCATTAAGGATACAATACTTGAAGCAACATCCCATTGTGTTAGACAGAAAAGGAAGTGCAAAAGAAGGAGGAAACCACTTTGGTTCTCAAATACAGTAGCAGAAAAGGTCAGAGCCAAAAGGCTGGCCTTCAGGAAATATAAGGAACACAGCGGGATGAAGATAGGAGGCATACCAAACTGCCCTAAGGGAAGCAGGTAAGGCAGTAAGGCAGGCAAAGTCCCAAACTGAGGAAACACTAGCACTAACAGTAAAAGAAGGTGACAAGACTTTTATAGATACATTAGTGAAAGGAGAAAGTCCAGAGGGGTATTGCTGTAGCTTAATGGAGAAAAGGGAGCATGGAGGAGGAGTACCCTGTAAAGGCATCTATCCTAAATAGATACTTTTGCTCAGTATTTACTGAAGAGAAGGTAGGGCAGGGCCCACAGCTCAGCATCACGGACACAGGGGAGGGAGGTGAGCACTACTCCCTTCACAAAAGAAAGGGTCCTACAAGAGCATACAAGCCTCAGGGTGGATAAGGCAATGGGACCTGATGGCATACATCCCAGGGTACTTAAGGAGCTAAAGGAGGAACTAGCAGAGCCATTAGCAGAATTGTTTAGTGAGTCTCTGAGCACAGGAGAGGTCCCAGAAGACTGGAGAAGGGCTCATGTGATCCGCCCACAAGAGTGGTAGCAGGAGGAGGCGGGAACTACAGACCAGTCAGTCTTACCTCAGTAGTGGCAAGATTATGGAGGCACTCCTTAAGGAAAGGATAGTGCAACACCTGGAATCCATAGGGGCACAGGATCCAAGACAGCATGGGTTTACAAAGGAAGGTCCTGTCAAACTAATCTCATAGATTTCTTTGACTGGTAACCAGAGTGGTGGACCAAGGGGAGCAGTTGATGTCGCCACCCTTGACTTCAGCAAAGCTTTTGACACTGTTCCACATAGAAGATTGATAAATAAGCTGGGTAGGCTCGGGTGGGTCAGAAGTTGGTCAACTGGGTGGCAAACTGGTTGACTGGCAGAAAACAGAGAGTGGTGGTAAATGGTATACAGTCAGAAGAGATGCAAGTCACAAGTGGGTACCTCAGGATCAGTCCTGGGGCCAGTCCTATTCAACATCTTCATTAGTGACCTCGCAGATGGACTAGAGGGTAAGGCATTTCTGTTTGCAGATGACACCAAGATCTGCAACAGAGTAGATGATCCAGATGGGGTGGGCAGAATGAGAAGAGATCTGGATAAACTAGCAAAATGGTCAGAAGAGTGGCAACTGGATTTAATGCAAAGAAGTGCAAAATCATGCACATAGGGAAGAGAAACCCTGAAGCCACTTATAGGCTGGGAGGAGTTGCTAGCAGTCACAAAGGAAGAAAGAGACTTGGGCATCATCATCACTGATGACCTAAAATCATCCAAGCAGACCTCTAAAGCAGTAGGTAAGGCTAGGGGGTGTTAGGTGTATTAGTAGGGGTATCACAAGTCGTAAGAGGGAGGTAATAATCCCTCTGTACAAGACATTGGTTAGGCCCCATCTGAGTACTGTGCAGTATTGGAGGCCACACCTTCACAAGGACATTAACCAAATTGAGGCAGTACAGAGAAGGGCAACAAAATGGTGCAGGGACTGCATCAGAAGACATATGAGGACAGATTAACGGAGCTCAATATGTATACCCTTGAGCAAAGGAGGGAGAGAGGTGATATGATCGAGACATTTAAACACCTTAAGGCATAAACAAGGTGAAAGAGTCTAACATGTTTAAATATAAGAAAAATAGCAGGACAAGAGGACACAGCATGAGATTAGAGGGAGGCCGATTAAGGGGAATGTGAGAAATTCTTTTTCACAGAAAGGGTGGTAGATGCATGGAATAGCTTACCACAAGAAGTGGTGGCTGTGAATACAGTGCAGGGCTTCAAACAGGCATGGATAGGCATAAGGGAGCAATACAAATGACTATGAATAGATAGGTCACTGACAGAGCAAGGCCGATGGCACATTTATAAGGTAGAAAAAGAAATGGGCAGACTGGATGGGCCTTGCGGTCCTTATCTGCCGTCAACTTCTATGTTTCTATGTTTCTATAGATAGACAGACAGATAGAGAGAGAGAGAGAGAGAGAGAGAGAGAGAGAGAGAGATAAATAGATAGACAGACAAATAGATAAATAGACAGATACTGTAGATAGATAGATACTGTAGATAGATAGACAGAGAGATAGATAGATAGATAGATAGATAGATAGATAGATAGATAGATAGATAGATAGATAGATAGATAGATAGATAGATAGATAGATACTGTATGTACCCACATCATGCAGCACGACTCCGGATGTTCTGGGTACACCCGAGTGTGGTACCTGATATGTGCTCTGTCACTGCCAGGTACAGCATCTGCAATTGGTAAAGTCTGCACGTGTTGCTGTCTGTCCCCACCTGCTGTAAGCAGTGATGTCCACCAGCCACGTGACTACTGTATTGTACTGCTACAGGCCTGTTGCAGTGTTGCAGGTATTGCAAAGACAAACGCCTTATCCCCATACCTCTCAACTGTCCTTGATTTTGCAGGGCTGTCCCTGAATTTGCCTCAACAATTTTCTCCCTCCTTTGTAAAATGTTTTTTTTATGACTGAACAGTGGAGATTGCAAGCGCAAAATAATGTCATACATTACAATCACAGACTTACTGTTCTTCAGCAAATGCATCATACCCTAATCTCTTTATTCTGTCAGCTTTCTGGGTGAATATTACCAATTTGTAAGATGCGTCCTTGATTTGGGGTCTTTGTCCCTGAACTTTTAATCCCTGTCCTTGATTAATGAGGCAAGAGGTTGAGAGGTATGCTTACCCCTGTCCAGCTGTTGGTGCTGTTGTCCCAGAGTGGCCTTCTTCCATGGTGCAATATCCCTCTTTTGCCCTCTGCCAATGCTGCTAGGCCCTCCCGTCTCAGCTGTGTGTGCACCGTATGGCCTGTGTAGTCACGGGCGCACCTCACACATGGCACACATACAGGCCACACATGTGCCCTACAGTGGGACCTCGCATATGAGTCATGCATTTTCACAAACCACATGTGCGCACTATGCTGATGCAGGCAGCAGTTGTGGCCTACACACGCGCACCTGTGTCAAAGGCATCGTTGAGCTGCGGATCAGGTCTCCGGTGCCACAGTCGTGTATCCAGTGGATATCGCTACTGCAGCCTACGTTTCAGATGTGCATGTGCGACATGGGCCACGCATCCAGCCTAGGCACTGGGTCTATGCTCTGTGCGTCATGCCCTATCAGAGCAGTGGGAATGAGTGATGCCGCACAAGGTTATAGTGTACATTGTTTACTTGTGGAATGTTGTGATTTGGTGCAGTGATACAGTACAATAGTGATGAAGCCTGTACACATTTACCCACACCCAATGACTGATCACAGCAAACACACCCAGTCTGTGCTGTCTGACATCTCCCACTCACCTGCATGCAGTGCACACACACACACACACACACACACACACACACACACACACACATACACCACACACACCACACGTCCACACTATGCCCTCCCCTAGTGCCACTTTGCATACTGCCCACCACTCCTTGCAGCAGCGCACCATATTGGCACAGTCACATGTCCGCTTGCTGCTGCTGCTCTGTTCTCTTGCACTTTGCAGCTGTACCACCGTGTGCAGCCCCCTGTTTTACAGGCTCCACCACTCCTGTGGCACCACTGGGCCCACCCTGCCCCGGTTGCATGGCTGCAGGTCCCCCACTGTCCATAAGTCCCTGAGTCAGCGCTCCCTTCCGCCACCTTCCACACCTCCCTATCGTGGCAGGTGCTGGTCCTGGAATGGTTCCCTGTCCCTGTGTCAGTAGTCTGCCATCCTATGCAGCCTGCACCTGCTTTGCCCCCTTTGCTGTGCCCTGTCCTGCTGTGTCAGTGGGTGCCACCACATCTCATCTTGTGCTTGTCCTGCGCACAGTAGCCACTGCAGCATGCCCCATGGCCATGGAAGCAGGTGGCGCTGTTGTTGGCAGAGGCAGTGTTGCTGTCAGTGGTGCCACTGGTGGTGGGGGTGGTGGGGGGGGCTCTGGCATTGGTGCTGCTTCTGGTGGTGTTGGTGGTGGTGGTGGATGGGGTGTTGGTGCTGGGGCTGCAATGTTAGTCTTGCTGCTCCTGAAGGGGGTGGTGGCATTGTCACCACAGTTGGGGAGTGTTGTGGCGATGTTGATGGTGGTTGCTCACCTCTGACCCCCGTTGCTGTCAGTGGCATGGGCTGCTCAGCGGGGGTGGCAGCATGCCCCCTGCCATCATGGTGGTGTATGTCCCCTGTCCTTCTGCTGTTGCCAGGGTGCCTCCTGTGGCACCTGTGTGGCTGCATCACTCCTTTGTGTGACTCGCGGAGGCTGGGCTGTGAGTGTGACTTGTAGCACCATGGCCAGTATGTCCATCTGCCTGGTCTGCTGAGCCACCTACCCCCTCCACTGCCATGGCCAGTCAGGTGAGCGCTTGTGTCTGTGCCTGGACACAGGCCTGGGAGGTGGCCATGGTGTCCACCAGCCTCCCCATGGCTGCCTCTGTGGTGCATGTCCCTGCCTCGATCGCACCTATGAGGGTGCCCATGTGCTCCTCCATCGCTGTGTGGAGGACGCCAATGCTGAGTCAGAAACAGCTGAGCAATGCAGACTGATCCTCAAGCGTGGTCATAAGGGTCTGGCAGAACCTAATGTAGTCTGTGGGTGTGGCTCTCCTGCAGGGATTGAGACGCCTCATCCAGGGTCGCCTGCAGCCTGTTGTATGAGGCTGGGCTGAGGTCCTGGCCAATGTTGTCCACTATGCTGCTGACACTGAACAGGTCACAGAGGTCCAGTCCCTCCTCCTCCTGCTGGTGCCCTGCTGCTGCCTGTTGCTCTTCTACCACCAGTGTTGGGGTTGGGTCCAACTGCGCCATGTCCATGCCACCAGCGGTGTCTGTCACGGTGGCCTGTTGTGTGGTCGGCTCTGTGCTGCCCTGCTCTGACTCACTGCATGTGCCTCTGCTGTTCTCTGCACCTGTGTCCATTGCTGCTGTGCCTGTGGGGGGGATGACAATGCATCAGTACTGCCCCGCCATGTCACGCCCTCTGCACATGCCACCATTCCCACCCCTGCACTGCTGCCCCACACACAGGGGGCACTTCTAGTTGTCCCCTTACCTGTCCCTGCGGCCATCCGCACTGTGTCCAGGTCTGTGTCACCATGGACACTGTGCTAGCTCAGGAATGCCAGGATCCACTCCTCGTGAGCTCTCAGGGGTCTCTCCTCCTGTGGGCCACCACCTGTGGCCGACGCCTGCTGCCTATTGCTGGCCTCCTTTGCCTTTGCATGGCACTTCAGGTCGTTCACCCGCTTTTGTAGGTCCCGCACACTACGCTTTTTTGTTGGCCACCACATTGACCTTTTTGGCCACCTCCTCCCAGGCCTCCTTGTGCTTCCTACACAGGTCGTGCTCCCCACTCTTGCCCATTAGCAGGGCAGCCTGGGCCTCTAGTTCCTTGAAGAGGATGTCTGTCTCTTCATTTGTGAAATTTCTTTTGCACATTCTCACTGTTGCTGCTGCCTCTCCATTGCTACCTGCCATTTCTGCATGTGTCTCACCCTACGACATGTCTGTGACTCGCGCACCTTTCTATAGGTGTCATGCTGCGACATGATTATCCTCTATGCCCGCTATTGCGGGTTACGTCTTGCATTGCGGTCGTAACTTGCCACATGCATAATTTGCCCATTCTATGTCATAACTGGCTTTTGTCTTGGAAGTGGGTGCAGCTCGCATGTCACAAGGGTTTGGGCATAACCTTATGCACTGGCGCAGCTTGCGCCGTGTTCTACCCGCTCTCTTGGAATCAGGCCCCATATTATATATTTTTTTTTAGCTATTCAGAATCAACTTATTTTGTATCACCTAATTTTCCAGTTTATTAAAGGGAAGGTCCTCACAGCCATTTTTTCTGTTTACTGGTGTAGTTTGTAGGCATGAACAATGATTTCCCCTACTGCATTCTCATAATTTCATCAGAATTTAAATGTAGATGAAGGTACTTAAGACTGGTGTGTAAACCTACTTGACTCCATTGCAAAGGTCATGACCCAACAAATGTAAGGCATCCAGGAATTTCATGATGTTTTAGTGCTAAGTCCTGCAGTAGCTATTCTGTATTAGTCAGTGCTTTTGCTGTTCTCTGCAGTCCCTATGTTCTTGCCTCATGCTGGCCAAGACCATTTTCAACATGTAGTAAGTGCACTGCAGTTTTCTGTAATTTAAACATTGCAACATAGAATTTGATTGCAGGTAAAGACTGCGTGGCCTCTCCAGTCTGCCCATTTCTCTCTACCTACACTATTACCACAGACTGAGTCCAAGCTACAGCTCTTTCTCCCTCCCTCCATCCTTCCTTTGCACTATGATTCCCTTGTGCTTATCCCGTGCATTCTTGAACTCCACCACTGTCTTCACCCCCACCACCTTCACTGGAAGCCTTTTCCATGAATCCGCCACTCTCTCTATGAAGAAGTACCTCATCACATTTCTCCTGAATATAACCCCCCTCCAGTTTCATATCATGTCCTATTGTTCTTGAGCACTTTGTCTTCTTCAAAATACTCCCCTCCTGTACCTTATTTACCCCCGTATTTAAAGGTCTCTGTCATATCCCCCTGTCCCTCATCTGTTCCAGGGTGACATAGTGAGTTTTTGATACAGTCTCTGAACCATTTTAGTTGCCTTCCTCTGGACCACCTCCACTTTGACTATGTTCTTCTAGACATGTGGTTTCCAGAACAGGACACGATACTCTAGGTGGGATCTTACCAGCAATCTATACAGAGGCAATGCCACCTCCCCCTTTCTGCTGGTGATACCCCCTCCCTATGCACCCCATCATCCCACTCACCCTCCCTACTATGTTGTTGCATTGCCTGGCCACCTTTATGTCATTCAATATGATTACATCCAGGTCTCTTTCCTGTATGGTGGTCATTAGTATCACTCCACCCATTTTTGTAATCCACCCCTGGGTTTCTGTGTTCTAGTTGCATTATTTTGCCCTGTTTTGGATTCAAACCCAGCTGCCACACCCCTGACCACTCTTTTAGTTTTATCAGGTCTCTGCTCATCCTATCCACATCCCCCCTCTCCAGAGTATCCATCCTATTAAAGATTCTGGTGTCATCCGCAGAGGGCCACACCTGATCTTCCAGCTTCTTTGCAATGTCACTTTTGAAGACATTAAAGAGGACTGGTCCAGCACTGATCCCTGAGGCAACCACTGGGTTACCATCTCATCCTTGGAGTGAATTCCATTTACCACCACCCTCTGTTGCCTATCCTCTAACCAATTTCTTATCCTCCCCCCTGTAAATCCATGCTGCCTTAGGGCTTGTAACCCACTGGATTCAAGATGTTCCATAATCCTTTCCTTCAGCAGTAATTCTATTAACTTTTCCACTACCAATGTCATGCTGACTGGTCTATAATTGCCAGCCTCTCCCTGCTACCACTTTGGTGTAGTGAAACTACATCTGCCATCCTCCAGGCCTCTGGCACAACTCCTGTTTCCAGTGAGCTGTTAAATACAACTGTCAGAGGTGCAGCTAGTATTTTCTTGAGCTCCCTCAATATCATTGGATGCACCTCATCTGGCCCCATTGCGTTGTCCACCTTCAGATTAGCAAGTCCCTTCAGGACTCTCACCTCCAAAAAGGACTAGTGTCCACCTCCCTCCCTCCAAAGCTTTTGTTACTTTTTTATGGCCCCTACCCCTCTTCTTCCTCTGAGAACACTGAACAAATGTATCTGTTCAAGATGTCTGCCTCTTCCTGGTCCCCCACTGCACAATTCCCCTTCCCTATTTTGTCTTATAATCCCACACCTGATATTCCTCTTTTCACTTACATATCTAAAAAATGTCTTGTCCCCTTTTGTTACTTCCTGGGCTATTCTCTCTTCAATTTGTGCCTTTGCACTTTTTACTGTTTTCCTTGTTTCCCTCTGTTTCCCCCAATACACCTTCCTATCCTCTTCCCACTGCATCTCCTTATACCTTCTGAATGCTACCCTTTAGTTTTTATCTTTTCAGCCACCTCTTTTGAGAATCACAATGGTCTCTTTTTCCTCTTGCTTTTGCTCACTTGTTTGATACAAAGGTTTGTTGCTTCCTTTTATCTTTGTCCACTGTTCCTCCACCCCACCCCACCCAGGTCACCCACCCAGCTAGGTCACCCCTGAGGCATTCACCCATCTTTTTAAAATCTGCCCTCCTGAAGTCTAGGACCCTCGCCCTAGTGGGGGTTGATTCTGCAGCCATCCCTATACTGAACCACAACGTATGGTGATCAGTGGTCCCCAAGTGGCCTCCCAACCTGACGTCTGCAACACTGTCCCTGCTACTGAGTACGAGGTCCAGTATTGCTCCATAATGAGTAAGTTCACTGACTAGTTGCCTTAGAAACATCCCCTGCAGAGTTTAAAGTGTATCTGAGTTAGAAAAAAATGCTTTTAGAGAATACAGGGACTGCACAAGACATATAACAGAATTGAATGAGAGTATAACATGCTGGATTGTGCAGGTATGCGTCATCAACTAACATGATGCCTTGCATGAGTGAGGTCATGACCTTTGCAATGGAGGCAAACAGGTTTTTTTACCAGGTCAAAACAGAGTGAAGCAACCTCATTCTAAGATCAAACGGGATAAGGGGGCATGTGAGGAGGAGGACCATGTCAAAGCATCTATCCTAAATAGATACTTCTGCTCAGTATTTACTGAAGAGAAGGTAGGGCAGGGCCCACAGCTCTGCACCATGGACACAGGAGGGAGGGAGGTGTGCACTAGTCCCTTCACAAAAGAAAGGGTCCCACAAGAGCTCAATAAGCTCAGGGTGGACAAGGCAATGAGACCTGATGGCATACATCCCAGGGTATTAAAGGAGCTAAGGGTAGAACTAGCAGAGTCATTATCAGAACTGTTTAGTGAGTCTCTGAGCACAGGAGAGGTCCCAGAAGACTGGAGAAGGGCTCATGTGATCCTACTCCACAAGACCGGTAGCAGGGAGGGGGCAGGGAACTACAGACCAGTCAGTCTTACCTCAGTAGTGGGCAAGATTATGGAGACACCTCTTAAGGAAAGGATAGTGCAACATCTGGAATCCATAGGAGCACAGGATCCAAGACAGCATGGGTTTACAAAAGGAAGGTCCTGTCAAACTAATCTCATAGATTTCTTTGACTGGATAACCAGAGAGTTGGACCAAGGGGGAGCAGTTGATGTTGCCTACCTTGACTTCAGCAAAGCTTTCGATACTGTTCCACATTAAAGATTGATTAATAAGCTGGGTAGACTTGGGGTGGGTAAGACATTGATCAACTAGGTGGCAAACTTGTTGACGGGCAGAAAACAGAGAGTGGTGGTAAATGGTATACAGTCAGAAGAGATGCAAGTCACAAGTGGGGTACCTCATGGATCAGTCCTGGGGCCAGTCCTCTTCAATATCTATATCTGTGACATTACAGATAGACTGGAGGGTAAGGTTTGTCTGTTTGCAGATGACACCAAGATCTGCACAACAGAGTAGATGATCCAGATGGTGTGGGCAGAATGAGAAGAGATCTGGATAAACTAGCAAAATGGTCGGAAAAGTGGCAACTGGGGTTTAATGCAAACAAGTGCAAGATAATGCACATAGGGAAGAGAAACCCTGAAGCCACCTATAGGCTGGGAGGGAAGTTGCTGGCAGTCACAAGGGAAGAAAGAGACTTGAATGTCATCATCACAATGACCTGAAATCATCCAAGCAGACCTCTAAAGCAGTAGGTAAGTCTAGAGGGATGTTGGGGTGTATTAGTAGGGGTATCACAAGTCAGAAGATAGAGGTAATAATCCCTCTTTACAAGACACTAGTTAGGCCCCATTTTGAGTACTGCATGTGGTACTGGAGGCCACACTTTCACAAGGACATTAACCAAATTGAAGCAGTCCAGAGAAGGGCAACTAAAATGGTGCAGGGACTGCATCAGAAAACATATGAGGACAGATTAACTGAACTCACTATGTATTCCCTAGAGCAAAGGAGGGTGAGAGGTGATATGATTGAAACATTCAAACACCTTAAGGGCATTAATAAGGTAAGAATCTAACATGCTTCAATATAAGTAAAATTGCAGGACAAGAGGACACAGTATGAGATTAGAGGGAGGCCGATTAAGGGGTAATGTGAGGAAGTTTTTTGTCACAGAAAGGGTGGTGGAAGCATGGAACAGCCTACCTCGGGAAGTGGTGGAATTGAATACGGTGCAGGGCTTCAAACAGGCATGGGATAGCCATAAGGGAGAAATACAGATAAGTATGAATAGATAGGCCTTTGACAGAGCAAAGGCCTTTGGCACATTCATAAGGTAGAAGAAGAAATGGGCAAACTGGATGGGCCTTGCGGTCCTTATCTGCCATCAACTTCTATCTATATTTAAATTAGGGAGAAATTAGGGGAATGCAAGAGATGGAATCATTGTTCATGCCTACAACTACACATGTATACATAAAATAGGTTGAGAGGATTTTCCCTTTAAACTCCGACCGAAAAACCTATTGTATGTCATTTTGTTGACAGACTGAAAACAAAAGACCATCTCATCAGTGTACATTTTAATGGTAACATTTGAAAATAACCCGGACAAATCATTTATAAACACAACAAATAATAAAGGGCCTAATATTGATGCCTGTGGGACCCCTCTTTTCACTATTCTCACACCAGATATTATACCTCCTACCAATACAACCCACAATTGACCTTCCAGATGGGATCCAAACCATACCAATACTTCTTGCCAATACCTTTAATGGCCATCTTTTTTTTATCAACAGTCTGTGAGCAGTTGTATTAAAAACTTTGTTAGATCTACGATGAATACCACCCCCATGCACCTTCTTACTTCTAGCACATAGGAAACTGTGTCTGTGAAATCCAGCAAAGCTGTTTTGCATGGAACGGAGCGGTCTAAAGTCAAACTGTTGAGGGGAGAGCAGATCATCAGATGGTAGATAGCCAAGCAATTGCTCATGAATTTCCTTCTCCATAATCTTAGAAATAAGGGAATGTAAAGCCATGGGACAATACTTATTCACCACAAAATAATCATTGCCCTTATAAACTAAGAGAATTCTAGCCAGTTTCCATTCAGCAGTGAAGGAGCCTCACCAAAGAATTTTATTAAATCATTTTCCACAGGGCAGTAATCTTGTCTGCACCTTCCCTCAACTGCCTGACTCCAGTACTGTATAGATTACTTGGTTTAGATATATTGAGAGTTGACAACTGCTTCCAGATGTCTTTGATTTTAGTCAGCTTAATCTGAACATAGGCTTCTCCATAACAGGGCTTTATGGGCTTGCTCTCCTTATCTAAGTTACAATTAATATTATTGCAATTGCATTGTTCACTTGGGAGCTTAAGCAACAGGTTGGTAGAAAAGAGGCCAGGAGTTATATTTTGTTTTAAACTGAAATATTTGATTAGTTTGTTAGTGAAATTAGTTCTGTGTGTTAAAAATTATTACCTTGAATTTGAACTGATACTTGGGCTGTGATATTGTAGGTTTGGGGCTAGATGTTTGGCAGGGAAAATTAGAAGGTAATTTAAATGTGTTTGCCTGGTGTTTGGAGGAGGGGACATTAGCTGCAATTAACTTGTCTTTAAACAGGAATTACTGTGGCTTTCATTGTTCACTTGGGAGCTTAAGCAACAGGTTGGTAGAAAAGAGGCCAGGAGTTATATTTTGTTTTAAACTGAAATATTTGATTAGTTTGTTAGTGAAATTAGTTCTGTGTGTTAAAAATTATTACCTTGAATTTGAACTGATACTTGGGCTGTGATATTGTAGGTTTGGGGCTAGATGTTTGGCAGGGAAAATTAGAAGGTAATTTAAATGTGTTTGCCTGGTGTTTGGAGGAGGGGACATTAGCTGCAATTAACTTGTCTTTAAACAGGAATTACTGTGGCTTTCATTGTTCACTTGGGAGCTTAAGCAACAGGTTGGTAGAAAAGAGGCCAGGAGTTATATTTTGTTTTAAACTGAAATATTTGATTAGTTTGTTAGTGAAATTAGTTCTGTGTGTTAAAAATTATTACCTTGAATTTGAACTGATACTTGGGCTGTGATATTGTAGGTTTGGGGCTAGATGTTTGGCAGGGAAAATTAGAAGGTAATTTAAATGTGTTTGCCTGGTGTTTGGAGGAGGGGACATTAGCTGCAATTAACTTGTCTTTAAACAGGAATTACTGTGGCTTTCATTGTTCACTTGGGAGCTTAAGCAACAGGTTGGTAGAAAAGAGGCCAGGAGTTATATTTTGTTTTAAACTGAAATATTTGATTAGTTTGTTAGTGAAATTAGTTCTGTGTGTTAAAAATTATTACCTTGAATTTGAACTGATACTTGGGCTGTGATATTGTAGGTTTGGGGCTAGATGTTTGGCAGGGAAAATTAGAAGGTAATTTAAATGTGTTTGCCTGGTGTTTGGAGGAGGGGACATTAGCTGCAATTAACTTGTCTTTAAACAGGAATTACTGTGGCTTTCATTGTTCACTTGGGAGCTTAACAGGTTGGTAGAAAAGAGGCCAGGAGTTATATTTTGTTTTAAACTGAAATATTTGATTAGTTTGTTAGTGAAATTAGTTCTGTGTGTTAAAAATTATTACCTTGAATTTGAACTGATACTTGGGCTGTGATATTGTAGGTTTGGGGCTAGATGTTTGGCAGGAAAATTAGAAGGTAATTTAAATGTGTTTGCCTGGTGTTTGGAGGAGGGACATTAGCTGCAATTAACTTGTCTTTAAACAGGAATTACTGTGGCTTTCATTGTTCACTTGGGAGCTTAAGCAACAGGTTGGTAGAAAAGAGGCCAGGAGTTATATTTTGTTTTAAACTGAAATATTTGATTAGTTTGTTAGTGAAATTAGTTCTGTGTTAAAAATTATTACCTTGAATTTGAATTGATACTTGGGCTGTGATATTGTAGGTTTGGGGCTAGATGTTTGGCAGGGAAAATTAGAAGGTAATTTAAATGTGTTTGCCTGGTGTTTGGAGGAGGGACATTAGCTGCAATTAACTTGTCTTTAAACAGGAATTACTGTGGCTTTCATTGTTCACTTGGGAGCTTAAGCAACAGGTTGGTAGAAAAGAGGCCAGGAGTTATATTTTGTTTTAAACTGAAATATTTGATTAGTTTGTTAGTGAAATTAGTTCTGTGTGTTAAAAATTATTACCTTGAATTTGAACTGATACTTGGGCTGTGATATTGTAGGTTTGGGGCTAGATGTTTGGCAGGGAAAATTAGAAGGTAATTTAAATGTGTTTGCCTGGTGTTTGGTAAGAGCCTCCCACCCACCCTGTTTTGTAGGCTTACTTAAATACTGAAAAGCCACTGGGGTTGGATTGAAGGGCTGAGTATTTCTGTTTGGGACTGAAATTTTGAAGCAACAGGAGTTGGTGGGCCTGTGACATCATACGGTACCTGGAGTCTGCTTACACACACTGTTATGGGACTGAACACATACTGGACTGTATGTGTTTGTGAGACTTGGGAACTTTGTTGGTGGGGTTGAAATTGGGTTTGTAAATAACTACAGTCAGTATAGAGAGAAACTGTACCCAGGGAAAGGGACTGAGAAAAGGGTGCTATTATAAACAGAGGGGATAATCAGGGTGGCCATATTCCACCATGGCAGGCATCTTCGAAGGGTTGTAGGCTGCACAGGCTGTGGGATGGCAATAATTCTAAATTGGGCCTGGAGAGGGAGGCTGCCCACCTGTAGACAGCTATCTTGTATTAGGAGTGAGGTATATTGTTGAGGAGAAGCTGTGGAGCTGGGGAGGTGTCCAAGGATAAGGGTGTGGATATTGGCAGCAGAAGGGTGGGGCTGAGGGGAGGCTGGGGCAACGCCTGAAATTACAGGACATTATGCTACAGCAAGCAGAAGGGGGATATTAGGACAGAGGACCCTAGATAGGGAAGTTGATGCTAAGGGAAGCGTACAGGGTGAAAATTCTGAATTCAAGGAGACTGGAGGGGAAAAGTCAGGAGGGCTGTTGGAGGAAGCCTAAAACAGCAGACTGTGGGAAGGGAGCTCCTAAGGTGAACAGTGCAAGAGAGGGAAGAAGAGGGTCAGTTTAGAGATGCAGTCAGGGGAAACTCGGTTACTTGATGGAGGGCTGACATAGAGTGTTACAATAAATTTGAGATACTAAGCATCCTAGAGGGGAGGAAGGGTTGGTGGAAATGAGGAAACTTATACAGAGGCCGGGAGGGAGTCAGATACCCATAGGGCATCAGCAGAACAGCTATGGAAAGGATAGACATAGTCCCAGAGGGAGAAGGGAAACATATATGTTAAGCAAATGGGGAGATGCAACATATTCCAGACATGAGGGAGGAGAGCATGATTGGAGAGGAACTGGGAGACAAGGAGGTGGGAGAGGAGCCCCTTCAGCAGGAAGGTCAGTACCAAGGATGGGGCCCTAGCTAAAGGGACCCACAGAGAGCTCTGGAGACAGGGGTACTATTACAAGGGGGGATGAGGGTGCGGGGAAGGGGAAACCATCAGGGCCAGGATAAATGGTTCAGATAAGAGGGTTAAGGGGACACCTATTCAGAGGGGTTTGAGTTAAGTGGGCAAAATAGCAAGGGAGGCAGAAAGGGAGGGTGACAAGGGTCTCTAATAAGGCAGGAAGACTCATGAAATTGTGATCATGAATAAAGTGGGGAGGGGCTGAGAGGGCATAGTGGAGGTAACCATAAGGATGATGGCGGTGTTAAGGTTCTGTTACTGGGAGACTGATGATTAAGGGTATCCATTGGGAGGACAGGGGGTGGATGCCATAGCCAGGTGAAGGTAGTGAGTATCTCTGGGCTGACAGTGCACAGAGCAAAGTTCATGGTGTATGAAATGGTTAGGGATTGTGGAGGGAAACCGGATTTCCTGGTGCATTTGGGAACCAATGATCTAGAGGGAAATAGCATTATGGAAACCAAGCAAGGTTCCAAGAACTTGCCAGAGTCTGTCGATAATGGATGCAACATTTCCTTTCGAGATATTGCTAGTACCAAAGGCCCAGTGGAGAAAAAATGAAGCTCACAGAGGTTAATGAATGGCTCAGGAAGTGGGGTGAAGAGAATGGGTTGGGGTGTTAGGGAACTGGAATGGAGTTTGGGAGGATAAGGGACTATATGCCAAGGACAGGTTTCATCTTGCCCCATTAGGGAAGGAAGTCCTAAACAGGGATGGCTGACTACATACAAGAAAGGTGGGGTTTAAACTTGTAAGGGGGGGGAAGGATAAGGGAGGGGCTGACCAGAAGCCCTCCCCTCCAGATGAGGGGAGTAGCCTTCAAGCCCAAGGGGGGGAGGGGGGAAACAGACTGGAGGTGGAGGTTTCAGGAGGAGCAGGGGGAGGATGGAAGTATAAGGAATCTGGGTGGGGTTCACAAAAGGATCAGGGATAAGGGGTGGGGTTAGTGTTGGTAAATGCCAGGAGTTTGGGAAACAAGTTGCCAGAGTTCCAGGCATGCTGTTCGAGGGGTGGATGTGGCGGCAGTCACGGAAACGTACCAACAAAACCATGACTGGGACCTAAATGTAATGGGGTACACTATGCTTAGGAAGGATAGAAAGGAGGGCAGAGGGGTGGAGTGGCTATGTTCATTAGAGATGACATAGAAATTGCTATGGTAGAAGAGGCAGAGGGAAACGTGGAGGCCTTATGGGTCACTTCCACGATCCCCAGCAGGAGATAAGGTCAAGCTGGGTGTAGCATATAGGCCCCCGGGATGAGTGATGTTCTAGAGGATGGTTTGCTGGACAACATCATTGCCCAGTGTGGTCCAAAAAGGGAAGGAGTGGTGTTGATGGGGACCTTAATATGCCAGGTACTAACTGGGGAACCATGTCCTCTAAGGTGGCCAAGGAGCAGAGGCTGCTGGATGGCTTCCAGGATGTGTTCTTAACACAGCATGTGATGGAGCCTCACAAGGGAAGGGCATGTCCTGGATGTGGTTCTGGCAGATGGGGATCTGGTAAGGGACATGGTTGTACAGGACCCCTGACTGGGAGTGACCACAATACTGTCTGGTTTCAAATAAGCATTGGGGGAGTGGGGGTGAGATCTAGGACACTGGCAGTGGACTCAGGGGGCAACTTTATGGGCATGGGAAATATTCTCAAGGATCACTTGAAGGGGATTACCTCAATGACAAGTGTGGAAAGGAGATGGGAGGTCATAAAACGGGGACTTCATGAGGCAGTCAGGATCTGCGCTAAGTTGAAACGTAAGGGAGCAAGGTCACATAAACCATGCTGGTGGTCCAGTGAGGTCCAGGTAGCAGTCAGGAAAAAGAAGGCGGCTTACAAAAAATATAAAACAACAAGAGGGGATAGGGATAAGGAAATGTACCAGCTTGCATCTAGAAAAGTCACCCGTATGGTGAGGGGAGCAAAGTCCAGTAAAGAGCATCGGCTGGCACAGGGGATACATGGAGGGGAAAAGGGGTTCTTCCGGTACATTGGGGAGCGGAGAAAAACTAAGGGCCATCTCAGCAGATTGAGATCAGAAGGAGGGTGGGTGGAAGAGGCGAGGGACCAGGCAGAGGTATTTAACGAGTACTTTGCCTCTGTGTTCACTAGGGAGGGGGATGGGATATCTACAAAGCAAGGCACAAAGGGATAGAAGCGGCAGGGAGGGATCAGGGAGCAGCAGAAATGGAGCAAAAGGAGGGAAAGGTACCCAGGGTGTCACATCTGGTTAAGGATAAAAAGACCAGTAAGGTGGAGGGACGGATGATGCCATCCCACCAAAGGGTGTGGTTTGCCCTCAAGGCCCTAAAGAAAGACAAATCTCCTGGGCCGATGGCATTCATCCGAGAGTACTATGGGAATTGGCGGACATACTGGCTGCACTTCTGGCGGAGCTTTTCAACAGGTCACTTGAGACAGGGAGGGTACCTAGGGATTGGCGAGAGGCACATGTGGTACCAATCCATAAAGGGGGTCAAGGAAGTACCAGGAAACTATAGACCCATCAGTTTAACCTCGGTGGTGGGAAAATTAATGGAGAGTATACTAAAGGAACGATTGGGGTTTACTTGGAGGAGGTGGAGGTCTGGATAGTCGGCAGCATGGGTTTGTGCCAGGTAGATCATGTCAAACCAACCTTGTGGAGTTCTATGAATGGGTAACATCAGAACTGGATAGGGTAAGCCTGTGGATGTATTATTCTTGGACTTCAGCAAGGCGTTTGACTCTGTCCCCACAATGGTCTGGTGGAGAAACTGATGGGGTTAGGAGTAGGCCCTTTGATGGTCAGATGGATTGAAAACTGGATAGCTGGACGCACTCAGAGAGTAGTGGTCTGTGGGAGCTCTCGAACCCTACAGAGGTTGGTAGTGGGGTACCACAGGGCTCGGGTCCTGGGTCCAATCCTGTTTAATGCATACATATCAGACATCAGGGATGGTATAGGTGTGAAATGAGTCTCTTCGTGGATGACTCCAAGATGGGAGCAGTAGTTGAGGGAGAAGAGGGAGGTTGGCCCTGCAAGGGACCTGGACAACCCTGGAAAGCTGGGCTCACACATGGAAATTAATTAATATCACCAAGTGCAAGGTGTTGCATCTTGGTCGGGAAACCCTAAACACAGGTACACCCTGGGAGGGAGGCGCTGGAAGCCTCAACAGGGGAAAAAGACCTAGGGGTCATGGTGGATACATGTATGAATAACTCTGAGCAGTGCAGGAGAGCAGCTAGCAAGGCAAACAGGATGTTGGGATGCATCGTAAGGGGGATCACCTCTAGGAGCAAGGAAGTGATTCTGCCACTGTACAATGGACTGGTTAGACTACACCTTGAGTACTGTGTACAGTACTGGAGACCACACTTGAAGAGGGACATACAGCTCCTGGAGAGGGTACAGAGGAGGGCAACAAAGATGATCTGAGGGTTAGGGATTTGACTTACGAGGACAGACTTGAGGAGCTCTGCCTGTTTTCATTGGAGGAGAGGAGAGACAGGGGACATGATTGAGGTCTTCAAGTACATCAAGGAATAAATAGGGTAAACATGGAGGGATCTTAGACTAAAGCAGGGAGGCATCACCAGAGGGCATGGTTTGAAGTTGGAAGGTGGAAGGTGAGGGGGGAAAAGAGGAGGAGGTTTTTCACTGAGAGGGTGGTGGACCCTTGGAATGCTCTGCCTGGTGAGCTGGTTCAGAGATCCACAGTGGAGAGCTTTAAGAGAGGGTGGGACAGACACAGAAAGTGGATGTATCAGATGATGGCCTATCCCGGGGGGGTGGGGATGGATGATAGGGGTTTCTGGAGCACAAGGGATGGGAGGGTCTCGGCACCCAACTAAGGATCTAGGTTCGAGCAGACTTGATAGACCATAAGGCCTAATCTGCTGGCAAATAGTATGTTAGTATGTTAATTATTGCCTATGGGTGGGATTGATATAAAAAATATATTCATGGCTTCCACTATTCGTTTAGGGTCAGAAAACAATTTGTCTTCAACCTCTAGTGATAATAAATATGAAGACGTAACTTGAGAATGATGCTGTTTAATTAACTTCCAAAAGTTCTGGGAAAAAATCACCATTTCAGTTTTGTTTTTATAATATTTTTCCTTCACCTCCATTTTTTTCTATCTATGCTTTATCCTCCTTCTCCCCTGGCAGCCCACATCCTATTGACCCCCCAGCCCTGTCAACTGGCTCCTCCGAGATCCTACCTTATTTGTCGTCCTGGCCACAGGACCGGCTTGACTGGCCACTGGTGCAGAACCTGCATGAGGTCAATCTTCATTCTTCTGCTGCAAGAGTATTTTCCTCCATTTTCACCCATTCCTCCCCATTGCTAGGGTGCTACACATCAGCATGCATATGTGGAAGCATATTCAGCAGTACCCACCATTCCTTGTCATCCCCATGCCATCCTGCCCTCAGGCCTGCACCTGTGGGCAGTCATGCTGTGGAACTGCCAAGTCTCCCTCCCCAAGAGAGGAGAGCTATCCTCTGGATGCTCAGTCCTCTCCCTCCCCAACTGACCCCCAGTGACCCGCTCATGCCATGAACATGGGTTGCCAGCATGGCTGGAGGCAAGGCATGATGCCTCAGCCCTCCACACCACTTGACCAGTCCTTCCTTCACCTCCTTTAAAAGTCCATGACTTATAAAGGATAATAAGGCTCACAGTGGTTTTACAGGATGAACACTGGTGAGGGCTTGTAGGATTTTTCGCCTGGCTAGGCCTCTAGCTTGATCTTCCCAGCTGCAGGTCTGAACACCACAGTGTCTCTCTCACAACTGGTAAGAGCTCCTCATATGCCCAGAAACCTCTCTCAAAAACTCAGTGTTTCATTATTCAGGCAGGCTGTCTGTTAGTTCTTCTGCCTTTTGATTGGCTTCCTGAGACTGCTAGTAAATTAGGGAGGATCTCTGACATCACTGGTCCACAATTCTTTGTTGCTGCTGGCTGGGCTTTCTAGCCCATTGACTGGTTGGTCTGTGGGGTCAAGGGGCATAATGATGGCCATGACCATGTCTCTGGTGGAGTCTTGGGTCCAAAATTATTTATTTAACATTTATTTTGTAGTCCTTTAGTGTGCTGGCCCCAGGATTTTCTTGCAGCCCTCCTGGGCTGCCATCCAGTTGGTTATGTGGGGTCATAAGTGTGCTGGCTCTGGCATCAGTCAGCTGTTGGCAGGGAGAGTAGGGATCACTGGGGAGGAGCCCCTTGAAGCATCCACTCCCACTCTAGAAATGGCAGATATCTGTGGCGTGGCACCTTGAGGTGCCAAAGAGGTGTAGTGGTCCTGTTGTTCCTGGTCCCTTCTGCCAAGATTGGGGGACTGGGACAGAGGAGTGTGGCTGCAGCTGCTGAACACAAAGTGCAGGAGGTGCTGAAGATGTGTGTGCTGCCATGCTTTATCTCCCACCGTCACCCATGCAGTCAAGCAGGAGGGAGTCAGCAGCATCAGCAACAGTTCTGCAAGGCCTCAGGAGGGCAGTACCAAGCAGTCCAGGTAAACACCCTCCTGAGGAGGGAGTTGCAGATTGTCAGATAGACAGGTGGATGGATGAACAGGCAGGCAAGGAGACAGACAGACAGATAGACCAATCGATTCAAAATTGAAAAAGAATAATCAACACACAGCATGTAAGGGAGCACAGTAAGAGTGCCGACAAGGAAACATAATCCTTATGGGTGGGATTAACTGAGGAGAATAGAAGTAAACCATTACTGGAAGTATGCTGTAGACCCCCAATTCATGCAGAGGATGGTAATCACAAAATGTGAAAAAAATTAAGACTGGCATCTTCTAACAGTCTGCCACTAATTATAGGAGAGTTTTAATTTTCTGAATATATATTTGGAAAATGGCCATGCCATAGAAAGGTACAGCAGGGCAGGAATTCTTGAATGCAATTGCCCATGTGAAAAAACATGATTGATGATACCTTCAAATATCTTGGCGTCTGGTTGGACAGCCAACTTGACTTCTCTGTCCATATTGATTCTATACTCACCAAACTCCATCCCAAGCTTGGTGCTATATATCAGAAAAAGGACTGCCACTCTCTCCTCAGGTCTGCTGTGAGCTGCTTACCATAATGATCCTCCCAGTCTTTGATTATGCCCACATGGTTTATAGATCTTCCACTTCCTCATCCATCTCCAGACTGGACTCCCTCAGTAACACCTTTTGCCATTTTGCCTCTAACTCTCCACCCCACACACACACCATTGCTCCTTCTACTCCTCCCTCTCTCTTCCCTCTCTTCACTTATGCTGACAGCATCGCTGCACTAGTCTTATCTTCAAATTCTAGTTTTAGTCCCTTCCATCCTACCCTCCTCACTCCTCTCTCCTTCATCCTTTTCTTCCTACCCACTATGCTCGAGAGACTCCTGTACCTCCTCCCCCCCCCCCCCGTCCTTTATCCAGTTTGGGGCAGGCTGCTTTCTCCTATTGCCTCCACTCTTGAACTCTCTACTAATCTCCCTCTGTCTAGCCCCATCTCTTTGACACCTAAAACGGATGCTGTCCCTACCTCTCCTCCCTCTTGCTCCTGTCCATTCTCTTTCTGACATCCCAGGGTGAGTACTCTCACTACCCTCATTCATGGATTTCTTATGCACTGTACTATACCCCAAATGCTCTCCACCTGGCACCTATAGCATATGTTTAATTTCCTAATTCTCTTCTTCATTTTTAACTTTATTTTCTCTCTATTACTGCAATGTTTCATTATTCAATGCATCTACCATTTATAGTGTATGGCTGAACATTATTGCGTATGGAAATCCATACACTCAAAAAAGTGGTTCTGCTGCAGTAGTGACGTAGCTACTAAAGCAGAATGACTTTTCATTCTGCTTTAGTAGCTATGTCACAATGCAACCGCCCCCAACAGCACCGCTCATAGGACAGGGGGCGGTTGAGAAGGTGCTCGTTTAAGCAGACCAGTCAATGAATAGACAAGGAGTGTGGGTCCCCGGCGATTACAACAGCAATAAAAAGTAAGGGACATGTGTTTTGGGGAGCCATACACTATACAGAAAAGTGTATGGGAGCCCCAGTACACAATCCGCTATTCTAATACCTTGTGGTTTCCATGACAACAGGGACTTCTTGAGCTTCACTCTTGAGGTCCTTGTCATCATGGAAACCACTCAGTATTAGAATAGCGTGGTTGTGTATGGGCTCCCATACACTATCCTATATTTCCTGTGTTATACTCATGAGTTATTACAACCCTATTGCTTGCATAATTGAATGTTTAAGCACCTTGCATTTCTTTACTTATTTGTAACTGTCTTTCATGTGCACTCTCATCCTTCCATTATCCCACAGGTTGCACCTGGAAATGAGCTTTGGCTTAGTGTGCCTCTCCCAGTTACCAAACCTTTAAATAAATAAATAAATAAATAAATAAATAATGAACTAGAAGTTTTAACACTACTGTAAATTATTTATTTATTTATTTATTTAAGAGTTTTACCAGGAAGGCATACTGAGCAGAGTACCGCTCGATTCCAGATGCGCCGGGGGGGGTTACAAATGATAAGGTGAACAAAAGCAACATTGATACAAATGAATAAGGTGTACGAACACAAAAGCAACATAAAGTAAGCGTGGTACAAGACAGATTGGTGAGAGCAGTCATTACTTACAATATACAGGTAAGAATTCAGCAAACAATATTACCCAGTATGAAAGGTATACCCAGGCCGAAGATTAAAAGCTGGAACTAGGGGGAGGAGCAGGAAGGCAGGAGCAGGACGTAGCGAAGTGAGTATACAGAAGGGCATTCCGGAGCGGGGAGCTGGTGGCATGTCTAAGGTCTGAGGTAAGGGAGTTCCATACTTTGGGCAACCTGAAGCTGAAGGCGGCTTGGCCAGACCGGGTGGATCTGTGGGATTTGGAGGAGCCGAGAGTCGATGTTTCTGAGAGCGTAAGCAGGTGGGGGGAGGGCTGTTAGGGAGGACAACAGGTAGGAGGGGAGAGACTGAGTCCAGAACTTGGCTGCAGTTCTAGCACAGTGTAGTAGCTGCTGGTTGTGGAGAGAGGGGAGATCCGCGGACTGGTAGAGGACACAGTGATGAGTATTGGGAGGCCGGTCCAAAGCGAACTTGCAGAAGGAGTTGAAGAAGGGGTCGAGCCTGGATAAGGAAGTTTGTGGGGCCGCACCGTAGACTACATCACCATAATCCAATATTGGGAGGACCATTTTTTTAACTATTGCTAGTCGTGTTGGAAGAGGGATGCAATTTTTGTTGCGGTAAAGGGCACCCAGCATGGGATGCAGTTTTTTGTGGAGAGCATCTATGTGCGCAGAAAAGTCAAGGTATTGATCTAACCAGACACCGAGATATCTATAGGAAGTGCAGGCCATCAGTGGGGAGCCATCCAGAGTGTAAATCACGGGGGCAGGAAGGCGGGTAAGTTTAGCCCGAGTACCGAAGGTGAGGGAGACAGTTTTATTTGAGTTTAAAAATAACTGATTTGCGTGGAACCAACGTTGGACGGAGTTGAAGTCCTTCTGCAGATGGGATGTAACCGCCTCCGGGGAAGGGCCAGAGGCGAACAGTACCATGTCGTCAGCGTACATATGGATGGCTGTATGTGGGCATGCATCAGGCAAGTCGTTGAGAAAGATAGAGAACAGCAGAGGGCCAAGAACGGACCCTTGGGGGAACCCACAGGTGACTGGGAGAGACGAGGAAGTAGCCGAGCCAACCCGGACTGATAGGGTCCTACCTGCCAGGTAGGAATGGAACCAGTTAGTTGCTGATGCAGACAGTCCCGCTTGAGCAAGTTTAGCCAGCAGCAGGGGATGCGAGACCGTGTTGAAGGCTTTGGCCAGGTCGATAAAGATAGCAGCAGTGATTTCCCCTTTGTCCATACCTGTAAGAATGGTGTTAGTAAGGCGAAGAAGCGAGGTGGTGGTGGAGTGATTTTTCCTGAACCCGGCCTGGAAAGGGGTGAAGAAAGATACATCATCAAGATAGAGGTGGAACTGGGATAGTACAAGGCGCTCTTGAATTTTGGCTAGAATGGGGAGCAGAGATATGGGACGGTAGTTGGATGGGGAGGAAAGGTCGCCTCCTTTGGCAAGGGGAATGACTGTGGCTTGTTTCCAAGAAGTAGGGACAGACCCGAGTCTAAAAGACAGGTAAATGCAGAGCAAGTCAGCCTGCATAAAAGTGACAAATTGTAACATTCTACATAATGTACATTTAATTAACCTCACTCTGAGCCAAGGCAAAGGACAAAGACGTTACAGGGTTCTTTTCTTACCTTCCTCTCCATCTCATATCCAGGATGTCCCACTTAGCTGACCTGTGGAAAACCCTTGTTTGAGGAAAGGGGGCGGGTAGGGGTTATTAAAAAACATATACTATATAATATAACTTATAAGCATGCTAGGGTGCCTACTGCTTACCTGCTCACTACATCTCCACCTAACCCGGCCCCTTGATTGTCTCCACCTATACCCCCCTCTTTTTTCTGCTAGTTCACTACCTTTCTTACCCTCAGACTCCTAACATATATGTCCCCAGCCCATCTACCATAGCACCCCTCCTAGAAAAGTTGCAGTCCTGTACCCCTTCCCTCCATATCTGCCCCTTAAGTTTGTATATGTCCTGACCAATGATATGCCATGCTGTTTGAAAATGTTTTAATATGCTGGCTGTTTCAGAATGTTTTAATTCCCCTTCTCATACCATTCTCCCTAACCTTGTTAACCCTATACCTGAAATACTTGTTATTGCTCTGTGTATTTTTTTTTCTATTTCTGTATAATTATGTCTATTTATATCTGTACATAAAAGTGTTATTCTTGACCTTGTGTAACACAGGCCCAACTTGTAAATGAGCCTGCTCAATGGTATTCGCCTGGATAAATAAACACTTGATTGATTGATTAAGTGATAACTGAAGGCTACGCCTATATTTCAGGGTTGGGTTGGGGAAGGCATGGATAAAGCTGATTTAAAAAGCCAAAGTTAAGTACAAATTTGCAGGACATTGGGAAGGGAGGTATAATTTCTACAAGGGTGGCAGTATTTAATTAAATGGTCATAGCTAGTGTGGGGATGAGAATATTGCTGTATGTGTGTGGTAGGTTTTTTTCATGGAAAACATTAAAAAAAAAGAAACTTCACCACATAAACTAATGTGATGCACTACCTTTGACAACTACCTTACCCAGTGAGGTACTCTTTCTCTCTTGTGCCATAGTCATTCCAGTTGCATGGTCAAAAAGCAGTAAGTCCCTTATCTTCGCAGAACTGCTGACTGCTAGTGCTGTGTGAGTGCCTAATTTAGAATACTGAGCCAAGTATTTGTATTCGGGGGCCTGAATATTCAAGTATTCATTATTTGTTTTAAGAAGAAAGCAAAAGATAAGAAATCTTTAAAACAACCATTTCCCCCTTCTAGTTGGCCAGAGCTAGTCCCATGGCCAATCCCCCCTCCCATCAGCGGTCAATCCTCTACACCCCCACCTTCCTCCATTCACTCCAAATAAGTAAGCAAATGATTGTAAGGGAGCAGGCACTGTGTGACCTCTCACCCCCTAGTCCAAACCATCCAGGTACCCCAAATTCCAAATTTGTCAAGCGTTCCCCCTCCTGACCCCCTCCATGTTTGGGAACCACTGGAATCCTTAATCCTGCTAGTCAGCGATTCTAACCCAAGGTGCACTGTTGCAGTTTCAGTATTGTATCAGCAGACAGCCTTTTTGTAGTGGGCACAGGGGGAAGTAGTCTGAGCATCATTCAGAGATGATAAGCAGACTGACCAATCATTCTGCTTCATGCTGTTTTTCCATTTTTGCACTGTTCCCTTGGCACAGGATTGTAATTTTCAACTACTCACTGTATTTCGAATTTTTGCTTTGCTGCTGAATTACCTCTGCTTTCCTATGTATCCTTTCTCCAGGATGCCTCTGGAAACTAGCTGTTTACAGCTAGGTTGTCATTTTCCTCTTAAAACCCTTTTAATTAGTCAATCAATAAGCAAACAAATAAATATAAATGAATGAATGACAGGCAAATTGCTCCTCTCATGACCTCCTTGATGTGCTCTCAACTGATACATATTGAGTTTTGGGCAACGCACCTTGGGTTAGGTACAATTGGTGTGAACTGCTAACTAGCCAGAATTTAGGATTCCGATGCTCCCACCTCAGTGATGGATCCCGGGTCAGCTGGGGCCTCTTGACAAATCTGCCATTTTGAAACTTGGTATGAGTCACAAAAATGCACATTCAGGAGCTGCCAACGTGCTAAATCCCTTTCTAACCAATTTTTTACTCATTTTAACTGAACTGGAGGATTGGTGGGTATGGAGTAAACTACTCAGGTGGTGTGGGTGGCCACAGGACTAGCCACCTATGCAGGGCTAGAGGTTTGTTGAATTACTAGATAAAGTGTTTTTACACAACGACTGTGAGATTAAATATTGCAAATAAATACATTTATTTTCATGTCTGACAGGCCAAAAGTGGAAATAATTTATTTAAATGTTAGGTGGGTCATTAACACTTATTTCCACTTTAGGGTTGTCCTAAATGAGCTCTTAACCAATGGGAGAACAGCTTGCACAATGTCTGATGACATCACAGTGACGGCTGCTGCAATTAAAAACAGAGCAGTGAAATCAAACAGTAACAGTTAAATCTTCATTAAAATAAATAGTTTGGCTAGAGTCACTGTCATTGTATAAATGACATATAGAAAACTGACTGAAAATGTCATATTTATTTTTGTCTGCAGGGTCTGATCTCCTGAAACTTCACTCATGGCTTCACCACATATGAGGTCATAAAGATCAAAAGCTGCAGATAAACATAAATGCGATAGTTTTAGTGAGCTCATGGCATATCCCATATTTATTACTCCAAATATAATAGTGTGAATAGTGAACACTGTTCATAATTTAGTTTTCAATAAATGATTTGCCCATTATTGATAGAATTCAGGAAATAAAACTCATTACTCATGCACCCCCTTCTACAGAAACTGTGCTTCATGTTGGAAGCTTATAGTAACCAGGAAGGAAGACAGCTTGTGGACACTGTAGATCTGATAATTGGAAGGCTGCAGCCTGTGGTTCTGTGGAGGGGAAATAGCTCCTCCCCATCCTCTACTTAAACTGCCAGCAACACTCGCTCTGCTTAGAGCGAGTTGCACTAGCTGGTCACGTTGCTGCTTGGTCCTGCATCTGCTCTTCTCTCTCTCCCCTTTCTCTTACCTCCAGGTGCCTCTTCCTCCCTTCGGCTGCTGCCCCCCCATCCATGGTGTCCGTCCCTTTGCCTTGTTCGTCCCCCGCCTTGGCTTCCTGTCTCCTCGTTTGTTTTTTTCTCTTTATCTCCCCTGTACCTCTCTGGAGTTTCTGTCCTTTTCTTTTGGGGTTTCTCCAGGCAGCCACTCACACCATGTTGCCATCGTAGTCTCATCACTTCCTCCCTGTCGTGCAGCCACTTGCAAACTGCCACTGCTGTGGTCTCCTGGATCTTCCTCCGTGAGTAACACTCCGTACCATGCCACAACTGTAGTCCATTGGTGAGCAGCCGCTAACAACATGCAGCACTGCAGTCTCCTAGATTCCTCCTTCGCCACAGTGCCTCCCGAGATTACTCGGCATTGCTCCATGCTGTTTGACTCGACTACAGGCCTGCTGCCCTGGACTGCCTCCATTCCCCACTCCATACTATATAATTTCCTTGCTAATTCCTCACTCGTCGGCACTTCACGTGTTATGTCACCTCTGTGCCCTGCTTCAGCTGTGCTATTTCATCAAGCTGCACTGAGAATGTTCTGCGGTGGACCCATGGATTCTAACCCCGTCATATGGCTGTCATTCATTCTTCTGTAGTTTCCTCAGTTTACCAAAGCAGTATACAATCTAGTGACACCCTCACTACCTTCATTCTAGATGCACCATCTCAAGTCTGGAGATTCCAATTCTGGACAACTTGCATTGTGCTCTTTTACTTTTAGCATCTTGGCATGGCACTGGCGGACTATGCAGTGTTCCGCTATCCGATCACACACTTTGCATACTCCTGCCTGGCTCCCCAGTCCAGCCTGCAATGACTAACTCACTTCTACTCCTCCTCAGGCAGACCTACGTGGAGGTCCTGCTGGTCCAGCTAGCCTCTGTGTACAGCTGGCTCGACTCATTCACTTCTACTCCTCATTAAGCAGACCTACGTGGGGGGGTTCTGCCAGTCCAGCTGGCCTATGTGGGGGCCTTGCTTATCTTGTTTGCTTCTTCTACTCCCAGGCAGACCTACATGGGAGTCCTGCCTGTCCAGCTAGCCTATGTGGAGGCCTAGTTCGACTCCCTCACTTCTACCTCTCCTCAGGCAAATCATGGGAGTTCTGCCAGCTACCCTGTAGCTCGGGCTTAACCCGAGTTACTCTACTCCTCAGACAGACATACATGGGGTTCCTCCCATTCCAGCTCACCCACACAGGCCTAAGCGCGCTACTTTATCACCTAACTTGCTGTCTTCTGCTGGACCCTCCATTGGGCCTCTGCTGATCCGACATCTGCCTGCTATGCCTCGTTTGGAGTTCAGCTTCAGCCTGGCTATATTGGCGGCCTTCAGCATTCCATTCAAATCATCCAGTCATCCTGCACCGAATCTTCAGTTTAGCTCAAGCCTATGTGGGACCTTGGACAGCTCTCACTTCCTCTACAGCACTACAGCACCGCGGGCCGGTGGATGCCCCATCAAATCTGACTCCATGCCACAAGAGGCATCTCCATCGCTCATAATTCCATTTCACACATGAAACTCACTTAGGCTCTTTTTTCATCTTTATACTGGACCATGCGCAGCTCCGACAGTGGCGGACCATGGCGGTTCCGCCATCCGTTACTCTACAAGTGCATTAACATGGCGATGGCCGACCACGTGGGGTTCACTACCCCAATCTGACATGCCTCACAACTGGGGCCCTTTTTTCTGGTTCACACATACTCAGTCACTACTGACAGACTACATAATGGTTCGCCTCCTGGTATTTTGACACTATCGTATAATGGAAATGGCAAACCCACTGGGGGTCTCACCATTCCGAATCATCGAGCCTCAGGAAATTCTCCTTGCTGAAACTGCTTCCATCTTCATAAGCAGACCCAGGGTATCATCTTCTTTTAGCTGATCATCTGATACCTGCTTGATCACTTAAGCATTCATACGCTGCTACTCTGGACTTCCATGAATTTATGTTACAGCTTGCCTGTCTCAAGTCTTGGACTTCTTCTGACACTTCTCCCTTCTGATATGGTACTGTAGCATAACCTACTATTGCACTGGAATTCTTCCTTCATGACAGCCTCCAACCAGAATAGACTCCTACCTCATCCACGTTACCTTCTTGTATTCTGTAGCCATATCATTCTACGATTCTACGTCCTCAAAGACATTACGATGGCAATCAGCACCACCATGCTGACTGTACATGAACACTTACATGCCATTTCACTCATTGCTTCCTCGATCATTGATTACTTTCACGCTTTGCCTAGTTGTCATTCATAGCTGGAACTACTGTACATCTGCAGGAAACTCATCTTCAGCTTTGACTTCCTGCTTATCTAAGAACTAGACACAAGACCTGGGCTTCAATCACACAAGTGTAGCCTTCATCTGCCTCTATATGTTTTGTGTGTAGTCCATTACTGCACCTTCTCGCCAGACTGTACTTAGCTCTGCTTCTTGTCTAGGACAAGTGTTGGTTCCTATATCTGCTCCCTTTTTGACAGTGTCGAAGGACATTCATCAGAGTTCCACCTCGATGCCCTACCACCATACCTCTGTTTCAGCGTTTTTCTGGGATATCTCTGCTGCTGTCTTGTCCTACCTAGGACAGTCCTAGACTCCTTCACTAGTGGACCATATGGGGTCCCACCATCTCCTGGCTTCATCCACAAGAGGGCCTGACTATCTATTCATCCACTTCAGTCTCCTCTTAGCTGAATCCTTCTCTGCTGTGGCTGACCATCTGGTACTTGACATTTTTACTGGAACTCAGTCATAGCAGACCACGTGGGGTCTGCCATGTCCAGCTTCACCCTTTGGGCCTGGCTTCATACTCAAAAGCACTCCTACATTGCCCTCAACAGGGCTGTATTGCTTGCTGTACATATTCCTGCTTCGCCCCGCAAGTGGGCCTGGAGGCTTCTATCCACTTCACCCAAAAAAGGCCTGGCTTCCTACTCAATGCACAATGGGCCTACAGTACAAGTCACATTAAACTGTTCCTCCAACTCACTGCTCTGGCATTTTTTTTTGGACTGCTAATGTCGTGGTAATTCTACACGTTTAAAACAAAAACACTTTTTCAGCTAGTCATCAGCTCACATGCAATGCACCTCCAGCCACTGTAAATGCACTTCAGCTCCCACTCCAATGGTCCTGCAATGCATTTTACCAAATGCAGTTACAGTGCGGTACTGTGCTATACATAATTCAAGCACTACGAGTGTCCGCCATCTTGCCTCTCGCTTAGCTGCACTGTACAGTAAACCCCATAAACCCCGTTCATACGAACCATAAAAAAACATAAGTACTGTAGACAAGGTAGAGAATTTAACTTTAATAAACTGTATTTCACTTTTCTTTAGTTTTATTTTTTTTTGTCAATGGCATCGCCGTGACTCTTCCTGTCCACTTCCCTGTCCCCCTTCACTGACAGTTAACAGATTTGACAGGTTACAGCATATACTGTACTGTATGTATATATATATATATATATATATATATATATATTTTTTTTTTTATCTTTGGACAACTGTACTGTCAAAAGAAAAGAGAAATGCTTAGTACAGAATGACCACAGATTTTGTCAGACATCAAAGAGCTGCTCTCGGTTGCCCCCCATTCTCTGACCTCTAAATACTGTACTGTACACTGCACAGTGCCTGTACGATACTGTGTACCTACTTGATATAGGCAGGTGAGAGGGTCAGTATTGTACAGTACAGTATACAATACTGGTAGATTGAATGTTTCAGAGCCACCCACTTCCGTGACTTGTTTCTCTTGGGAGCTGCTGCCGACTGCCGAATGCCGACTGACAAGAGAAGAGAATACTGTATCGTACCTGTAGGTACAGTAGGATAGTGCCAAGACAAAATTTTTAAATGTACGGTTTCATTCATTCTTACCCCCTGGCTTCTCCTACTGTCTACAGTATGTTAGATGCGGAGGGGGAGTTTGCACGCACCACAGTCCACAAATCCGGTAAGGAAACCCGATGCAGAGTCTCAGGGAAGATGGCTGGAGCTCTCTACAATACTGTACAGAGGCTATTGTACAGTACATGATTCTTACTAAACTTGCGTTAATTTACAGTAATGTGCAGGTCTCTCCTCAAGCATTCAAGACCTGTTTCTTTCAATCAGTCATGCTCCCTAGGCTCTTCCGTGCTGACTTATTGTATACACAGTACTGTACTGTTTTCAAAGAGTTATAAGGCTTATTTTAATATTTCAGTACAGTACTGTATAAACTTATGATAATGTTTATGCTGTACAGGTATATGAAAACATCAGGGGGCATAGAAATTTAACAACACGGGCATTCATACTGTACAGCACAGCACAGTACAGTACACTGCATGCTGCTGTTGTGAAATTGGGCTTCAACTCAGTGGTTAAGCATTTTTGGTTGCTTGCTTAAATTGTGCATTACTCACTGCACTACATTACTAAATGTTTCCTGAGAACTGCAAAGTAAGCTGAAACTGAACAGCAGCTACAGACAAACCATTAGAAAACTTTTAATAATTCATTGCAGTGAGCAGTGCACACATTTAGCAACTCATTGCAAAGTGCTAAACCAGTGAGTTGGAGGAACGGTTTAATGTGACTTGTACTGTATATTGCTTACTCTACATGTTCCTGCTTTGCCCCACATGGGACCTGAAGGTTCTATCTGCTTCGCCCTCTCATGGCCTGGCAGCCTGCACTCTGCATTCCCACTTTGCCCCACTAGGGGCTTAGTGCCTTTTACTGTAATTATGCATATCAGAGCGCATGGGATCAACATTCTTGCCTACTCTGCCTTGCAAAGGAGGACTAGCTGTGCTCATCGTCATCCAGTGCATCTTTGGAATGGGTTTATTTTTTTTCACACTTCAAGATTGACTATCAACCAGTTCTACATTTTCGCCCTTTCAAAATGTGATTCTGCACGCAGCTGTTGGTTGAGTTGCCTGATACGTAAACTACTCACCTTATAGACCTATAGACATAATGGACTGGGATTCACTAACAAGATATACTGCCATCTTTTCTTGGTGGACACTCATCATCAGAACCTCAACTCCAGGATTACTTGCTTGCAATCGAACTCAAGATCTACTCTTCAATCAAAACTCGGGATCAGGTTAGAAAACATATTAATACTTGGTTACTTTAGGATTACTTGCCTTTAGTATGCCCAGAGGATGGGCAGGTCAGTAGCCATGGGTCCTTGGAGGTTTCTCCTTAAGGGTTTTTTTCCTCTCCTGCATGCTACTAGCCACACTCTCCGGAGCTGGAGGAGGTAATCACATCAGTTACAATATTACATTTCTTTTTGGGCCTTCAATCCTACACTTAACTGGCATCCTGCCAAAGGTGGGATACAGCGAAAGGCCAAAAGATCAAGTTCTAAAACTACTATATATCACTCAGTTCAAACATTTCTAAGCACCAACCATATCTCATCCAGTTCCTACGTACTACAAGCACTGACCTATGTTCCAATCCAACGCCAACTTAACTAAGCACTAACCATATATCATCCAGCTCCTACATACTGCAAGTGCTGTCCTATGTATCAATCCATCTCTAACATATCTAAACACCAACCACATCTCATCCAGCTCTTATGTATCACAAGCAGTGAGCTGTGTACCACATACAGAATTGGAAGGCTGTGGCCTGTGGTTCTGTGGGGGGAGAAATAGCTCCTCCCCATTCTCTACTTAAACTGCCAGCAGCACTCGCTCTGCTTAGAGCAAGTCGCACTCGCCCTCCATCCTCCTCTACCTCCTCATCCTTCTCCGGCACTCAGATCTCACCTGGCTGGGCCTTCAATCCTACACTTAACTAGCATCCCGCCGAAGGTGGGATACAGAGAGAGGTCATAGGATCAAGTTCTAAAACTACTATATATCATCCAGTTCAAATGTATCTAAACACCAACCATATCTCATCCAGTTCTTGCGTACTACAAGCACTGACCTATGTTCCAATCCAACGCCAACGTATCTAAGCACTAACCATATAGCATCCAGCTCCTACATACTGCAAGTGCTGTCCTATGTATCAATCCAGCTCTAACGTATCTGGGCACCAACCATATCTCATCCAGCTGTTATGTATCACAAGCAGTGAGCTGTGTACCACACTTAGAACAATTCTTTATTTTTACATGACATCCACTTAATCTTGTAGTATTCTGCCTGTCTTTGTATTTCAACCTGTTTGCTTGTCTATGCAGGGTACCTACCTACCTATGTACCTTTTATAGAATTATATAGGCAACCATATACAACAAAGCTGTGTATCCTTTGAGGAGCTCAGATGACATCACAGGGTCCTCTAGAACGAAGGTGAAGAGGTCTCCAATGTAATTTCAACACCGTTATGAAAACACATATCTTGTGTGTGACTGCCCATATATTGTTTTATACAGTATATGTTTTTTTGAAATCACACATGGAGTCAGAACTACACTCTTACCTACATGTTGATCCCTCCAAGGCAGGGCTGAGGCACAGTGGCAGGGCAGAGTAGGGAAGCCTGCACTGGGATCACATCTGCTGCACCTGTCATGTAAATAAGCAGAGGACTTCAGGTTCCAGTGCTGTCAGTTCAGCACCTTCACAAGCACTAAAAATTCATACAGTGAAAAAACTTTCAAAAATTGCCCATTACTGTCTGCTGCATTGAACATGCGCTTCCCCCATAACACCCCACCACCCCACGCCCAGTTTAATCACCAGACCGCCCCCTGCTTAGATATTAGCTGTTTTTTTATGTCGATTGCATGCCTGTGCAAGAAACATGTTGTGGCAGGTTTCTCCACATGCAGGTTATGGAGGCGCGGCACTGTTGTGGCCAATGCCCCCACAGCCTGTAAAGGCTTGCCCCACTTCCCCCAATGCCATGGCACACTGCTGCTGACACTAGTTCAGCCAGCGTGCCACCAACTTGTAAAAAATTAGCCGCTGCAATCAGGGGCTGCCTCGACATTGCAGCGTCAGCCATTCGCTGCAATGAGGGAGCTACCCATCATTGCAGGGCGGGATCTTGAAACCCTGATTTTGTTTGTGAACATGGCAATGGCTTGCCGCCGTGTTCACAAACAATATTAACCTCCCCTGCCGAGGGGGTGCCCAATCCCCCTCTGTAGTATGCACCCCCCTGACCGTGTTTATTTGCCAACGGGGGTCCCAATCCCCACCGGCTGCAGTGCCCAATATTTATGTTGCTGACAGGGGAGCCCACTCCCTGTTGGCATTATGTACTCCCCCCGCTTTTGTTGTATGCTGACGGGGGTGCCCAATCCCCATCGGCATAATGTAATAACTCACCCCATTTGTTGTGTACTGACAGGGGTGCCCAATCTCCCATCAGCTACAGCTTCCCCCCCAAAAAAGAAAGACTCTGTTGGCATGCTGGGAGCCCACCCCAGCATGCCATATGCCCCTGCAAAATTAAAAACGGTCCCAGGTTGTCTTTTTGCATTTTTTTTGTAACCTGTAAAAAAGGAAACGGTCCCTCGATGGTCTCCCTGCCCCCCTCCCACAACCCGCACCTACCCACTGCACACCCTGCCTCTCCACACACCCCTCACCCCATACGTACCTCCGGCGTCTGGTGCGATGATCTTTGGTGGACCGGGAACACGTCTGCACTCTTCAAAGCTGACCACTAACTGAGGAAATGCCGGTAAGCTGTATAATGGAATGAATAGGGTTTTTTCAACTTTGATCGCATATCTCAGGCATTTTTGAATTTTGGCACCACATTTTCAATATGGGGTTTTGGGACCCCTCCTCATGAATTCTATCACTGTCATGGCGTTAATCAGCCCGAAGGTGATTTCACAGTCACTGACGGAATCACCTTTTGGGACCGATTAACGAAATGACAGTGCCAGTGTTCACGATGTGGGCCTCAAAAGCCTATGTTGCAAATTTGGTGGGAAAATCAAAACAAATGACTGTTTTATGAGTGCGCATTGCACAGTTGCTACGCACGCTTATAACTTTACGAATTTGCAATATTTTCACCCCAGATTTTCAACATTTGCATCTTTTCAGACCTCCTTGAGAACAGTACAGCTGTCATTTTTCACACCCTGGCTGAAATGTGTTTTCGCACTTCTGGCACAGAATAGCACGGTCAGTGTGAGAAATCAGTGTTCTGCACAGATTAAGAAACTGACAGTGGCACTGTTCATGAGCAGAGGTCCTAAAATGCCTATGTTGAAAATTTGGTGACAATACTCCATAAAATGACTGTGTTACGAGTGTGCATTGCACAGTTCGCATGCACACTCGCTAGTTTACGTATTTATATTTTCACTCCAGATTTTCAACATTGCCATTCTTCTGCACCTCCTTATGAACAGTACAGCTGTCATTTTTCACATCCTGGCCAAAATGTGTTTTTGCAGTTCCGGCACTTGAATAGCATGGTCACTGTGGGAAATCCGTGTTCGGGACACATTATGAAAATGACAGTGACACTGTTCATTAGCAGAGGTCCTAAAATGCCTATGTTGAAAATTTGGTGATGAAAGTCCATAAAATGAGTGTGTTACGAATGTGCATTACGCAGTTTCCATGCACGGTTGTACCTTCGTAACTTTGCAATATTTTCATTCAAAATTTTCAGCATTGCCATTTTGCCACACCTCCTTATGAACAGTGCAGCTGTCATTTTTCACATCTTGGCCGAAATGTGTTTTCGCTCTTCCGGCGCACAATAGCGCGGTTGCTGTGGGAAATCAGTGTTCAGGACATATTAAGAAAATCACACTGACACTGTTCATGAGCAGAGGTCCTAAAATGCCAATGTTAAAAATTTTGTGATGAAACTCCATAAAATGACTGTGTTACGGGCGTGTGTTGTGCAGGTGCCACGCACCCTTGTAAGTCTGCAAATCAGTAATATTTTCACACCAGATTTTCAACACTGGCATTTGTTCACACCTCCTTATGAACAGTACAGCTGTCATTTTTCACATCCTGGCCAAAATGTGTTTCTGCGCTTCTGGTGCAAAATACCACAGTCGCTGTTGGAAATCAGTGTTTGGGACAGATTAGGATCGAGCGACTTGGGGAGGGGTGACCGAGCTGAACTGAGCTCTGTCGGGACTGCTGCAGATGTCTTTGTGGGCAGGAAAAGGCGACAATGCAGGCAGGAACCCAGTACAAAAGGGCAGCCTGCAGCGCTGGGAGACACAGAACGAACGAGTGAGGGGGGAGTGAGTGAGCTCAACGGAGCTCTGTTGGGACTGTTGCAGATTTGCTTGTGGGCAGGAAAAGGCAGCAATGCATGCAGGGCCTGAGTACAAAAGGGCAGCCTGCAGTGGTGGGACAAACAGAATGAGCAAGCGAGAGAGGGGGACTGAGCGAGCTCAACAGAGCTCTATCATCACTGCTGCAGAATTCTTTGTGGGCAGATAAGAATGGCTGTGCTGGTAGGAGCCCAGTACAGAAGGGCAGCCTGCAGCACTGGCAGAAACGGAACGAGCAAGTGAGACAGGGGGGAGTGAGGCCAACGGAGCTCTGTTGGGACTGCTACAGATTTCTTTGTGGGCAGATAAAAATGCTGACAGAGGCAGGAGCCCAGTGCAAAAGGGCAGCCTGCAGCACCAGGAGAAACAGAATGAACGAGTGAGACAGGAAAAGTGGGTGAGTGACCCCAACGGAGCTCTGTCGGGACAGCTGCAGATTTCTTTGTGGGCAGGAAAAGGTGGCAATGCAGGCAGGAGCCCAGTACAAAAGAGCAGCCTGCAGTGCCGGGACAAACAGAACAAGCAAGTGAGAGAGGGGGAGTGAGTGAGCTCAACGGAGGTGTATCGTGACTGCTGCGGATTTCTTTGTGGCCAGGATAAATATTATAAATGCAGACAGGAGCCCAGTACAAAAGGCCAGCCTGCAGCACTGGGAGACACAGAATCAGTGGGTGAGGGAGGGGGAGTGAGTGAGCTCAACGGAGTTCAGCTGGGACTGCTGCGGATTTCTTTGTGGGCAGAAAAAGGCAGCAACGCAGGCAGGAGCCCAGTACAAAAGGGCAGCTTTCACCGTGGGCAGAAATGGAATGAGCAAGTGAGATGGGGGAGTGAGTGAGACCAATGGAGCTCTGTTGAAACTGCTGCAGATTTCTTTGTGGGCAGAAAAAAATGCCAACAGAAGCAGAAGCCCAGTACAAAAGGGCAGCCTGCAGCGCCACGAGAAACAGAATGAGCGAGTGAGACAGGGAGAGTGAGTGACCTCAACAGAGCTCTGTTGGGGCAGCTGCAGATTTCTTTGTGGGCAGAAAAAGGTGCCAATGTAGCCAGGAGGCCAGTACAAAAGGGCAGCCTGCAGTGCCGGGAGAAACAGAATGAGCGAGTGACAGAGGAGGAGGAGGAGTGAGCGAGCTCAACGGAGGTCTATCGTCACTGCTGCGGATTTCTTTGTGGGTAGGAAAAGGCAGCAATGCAGGCAGGAGCCCAGTACAAAAGGCCAGCCTGCAGCCCCCACAGAAATGGAAAGAGCAAGTGACAGAGGGCTAGTGAGCGACCTCAACAGAGCTGTGTCAGGACTGCTGCACATCTCTTTGTGGGCAGACAAAACTGCCAAAGCAGGCAGTAACCCAGTACAAAAGGGCAGCCTGCAGCAGCAGGAGACAGAACGAGCAAGTGAGGGAGGGGGAGTTAGTGAGCTCAACAGAGCTCTGTTGGGACTGCTGTGGATTTCTTTATGGGCAGGAAAAGGTAGCAATGCACGCAAGGGCCCAGTACAAAATAGCAGCCTGCAGCGGTGGAAGAAACAGAATGAACAAGTGAGAGAGAGAGAGAGAGCAAGCTCAATGGAGCTCTATCATGACTGCTGCAGATTTCTTTGTGCCCAGAAGAAGGCGGCAATGCAGGCAGGAGCCCAATAGAAAAGGGCAGCCTGCAGCACCGACAGAAACAGCATGAGCGAATGAGACAGGGGGACTGAGCAAGCTCAATGGAGCTCTGTCAGAACTGCTGCAGATTTGTTTGTGGGCAGAAAAAGGCGCCAACAGAGGCAGGAGACCACTACAAAAATGGTAGCCTGCAGTGCCAGGAGAAACAGAATAAGCGAGTGAGACAGGCGGAGTGAGTGACCTCAACAGAGCTCTGTCGGGAGAGCTGCGGATTTCTTTGTGGGCAGAAAAAGGTGCCAATGCAGGCAGAAGCCCAGTACAAAAGGGCAGCCTGCAGCACCGGGAGAAACACAACGAGTGAGTGAGAGAGGGGCAGGGAGCAAGCTCAACAGAGCTCTATCGTGACTGCTGTGGATTTCTTTGTGGGTAGAAAAAGGCGGCAATGCAGGCAGGAGCTCAGTACAAAAAGCCAGCCTGCAGCACCGGCAGAAATGGAATGAGCAAATGAGAGAGGGGGAGTGAGCTACTTCAATGGACCTGTGTCAGGACTGCTGTAGATTTCTTTGTGGGCAGAAAAAGCTGCCAACAGAGGCAGGAGCCCAGTACAAAAGGGCAGCCTACAGTGTCAGCAGAAACAGAATGAGCGAGTGACAGAGGGGGAGTGACCCACCTCAATGGAACTGTGTCAGGACAGCTGCAGATTCTTTGTGGGCAGCAAAACCTGCCAATGTAGGCCGAGGCCCAGTACAAAAGAGCAGCCTGCAACACCAGGAGAAACAGAATGAGAGAGTGAGACAGGCGGAGACAGCGACCTCAACAGAGCTGTGTCAGGACAGCTGCAGATTTCTTTGTGGCCAGAAAAAGGTGCCAACGCAGGCAATAGTCCAGTACAAAAGGGCAGCCAGCAGTGCTGGGACAAACACAATGAGCGAGTGAGAGAGGGGAGTGAGTGAGCTCCACAGACCTCTATCATGACTGCTGCGGATTGCTTTGTGTGCAGAAAAAAGGTGGCAAAGCAGGCAGGAGCCCTGTACAAAAGGCCAGCCTACAGCGCCAGCAGAAACGGAATGAGCGAGACAAGGAGAGTGAGGTAGCTCAATGGACCTGTGTCAGGACTGCTGCACATTTCTTTGTGGGCAGAAAAAGCCACCAACAGAGGCGGGAGCCCAGTATAAGAGGGCAGCCTGCAGTGCCAGCAGAGACAGAATGAGCGACTGAGAGAGGGTGAGTGACCCACCTCAACACAGCTCTGTCAGGACAGCTGCAGATTTCCTTGAGGGCAGAAACAACATGCCAGTGCAGCCAGAAGCCCCATACAAAGGTGCAGCCTGCAGCACCGGGAGAAACAGAATGAGCAAGTGACACAGGGCCACTGAGCAAGCTCAACAGACCAACACAATCAACATTCGGCATTGACTTATGCTTGTTTTAATATGTGACTTACCACATGTGTGGTGTTTCTTTTCAAACAGTCATAATATGGGTTTACTGAGCAGTTTCCCATCAAGCTGCTATCTGCTCCCTCAGATCTCTAACTAGCCCCTCATGGCATTTATAGATCAGGAGTGGTGCATCATTCTGGTGGAGAAAGGAACTCTTGACCTAACTTCTTCCACTTCACAATGATCTGCCATTCAAACCCAGGACTGCCCCTCCTACTGCCACTGCCATCTCTCCCATGCCAATAGAATTTGCAGCTGTGCTAAGAAGCCTAATGGGCAGTTCAAAGCAGAAACGATGTTATAGTATTACTGTGACATCAGAATGATACTACAACATATTTCAATGAACTTTGAACTGTCCTACAGCAATCATATGCTTTGTATTAATTTCAGTACGCAATAAGGGCAACAATATATTACTATATACAGTATCTGCAGTATCTGTCCTTATTCATCTTTATCATGTATCTCTCTCACACTCACTCTCTCTTTCACATGATCTTTTTCTTTCTCTGTGTTCTGCTCTATCTGTCTATATCTGGTTACAATGTCTATCTGTCTGTCAGTTTACTACTACTGGAAACATACAATATATGTAGGGCAGGAAAACAGAAAAATTCATATACTGCATAGGGACAAAACAGCTACAAGGAATTCACAGGGCTCCCAACACATAGATTTTCTTTAACAGCCAAGCTATGGACTGCCACAGTCTGTTCTTTTCATAATTATGATGTGGACTATGGGCCCAGAACTGGGGTCTTATGTTTAACTTGGGGAACTTAGAATACTACAGCTAGTGATGCTAAATTTCAGGTCTGACATGCACTCACCGTAGTGTAATGATGGACAGTGAGAGGAAGAACATAGGTGCAACAGTGAACAATACGCTTAAGCAAGGAAGGTGATGTGCTGCTGTACACACCATGCCAATGCAATGTTACTATGCCATGGACTATCCTGACTATCCTGAGGACACTACTGTGGTAAACTTCCATTTTTGATTCCAAGGCTAGAGTGACTCAGGTGATACTCTTCTCTCTAGTTCTATGACAACAAATTATGCCTAGATATTTGCAAATATACTGTCCAATTTGGCCAGAAACTGTGCCTGCCCCTAAGGAGGAGCTAAGACTGACTGAAGGACACCTTTGGCAATTTCTGTGGAACATATGCATTTACTCTGTGATGGCGTCACCAGCGGAATATGGCATATGACACTGAAATACTTTCATTTTAAGGTTCATTATCCAAAAACCCATCTTCTGGTTCACACTTCTCTCATATACTAAATTCATCTCATCAGCAGTGTTATCCTATAGCTATCCTTTTGAGGATAACAACACCTGATGGGTTAAGCCATTTTGTATTCTAATGATTTCAAAATATCACCTGTGCCTTGGCTTTAGAAGCAGAGATTCCACAACTCACAATCAAATCAAGAATGCATGACTGGTTGGACAGGATTATTTTGCCAAATGATCCAGTCGCAACATACAATTAAGAAGTTTATTAGAATCTTTCAGGAAGAAATTAAAATGTAATTGTACCTGACTATGTTTACCTTTGTAACAACATATTTCACCACAAATAGATTATAGTGACAGCATTGTGTTTGCCTAAAGCTCCAGTTATGTCACATGAACATTTAGAAAAATATTATACAACTAAACTGCAAAGATATATTCAAAATTAAAAGTTAGACAATAAATACACAGTATGTAAGAGAGGGCAGAGAGGAAACAGAATCCTGATGGGTGTAAATAAACAGAGGGGAATGAAAGTAAAACATGACTGGGAGTATTCTGTGGACTCCTGTCCAGGCAGAGGACCACAAACACAAATTATAAGACAAATTAGAATGGCACCTGAGGATATGCAGTTATTATGAGAGATCTTTCGTTCTTTCGTTCTTTCTTTCTTTCTTTCTTTCTTTCTTCTCAGTAGAATAAATTGGGCTCAGTGAACAAAAACTTTTTTTCCGTGGATATCCAATCTAATAGAAATTTGGAAGGTTTTTGATCAATAATTTGAGTCACAGTACAGAAATCAATTTCATATACTATACGGCTAGCCAGCGACATTCTTTCTGAAGGAAAGTTATGAACCACGTTGGAGGTTAGCAACATAAATCTTACACTTTTCTATAATAATCTTTAGTGCCATATTGTTGTTTGTTTTGAGCTACAGCAAGTAACCACATTACTATAATACCATATTGATAGCTATAAACTTTTTACTGCATGCATTCTTGATACCTTATTGATGTAGTTTATTAAACTATATAATCCACCCAATTTCATATACGTTCTTTTATCACTTATTAGTATTGTTTCCCCAAACCAAAATGTGGCTCCTAGTTCAATCAGACTGCAGCATTGTTAAATGTCACTTCCTACAAACATGATCCCACCCCCACCCCCTTCATCCATAATCTTAAATTTACTTAGAACTTCAAGATGGCAGACTGATAAACTGAGGAGATTGTAAGAGGAGACTATGGATCCAATGGATGTGGAAAAAGGAGCAGAGGAGATGTGGAACTCCTTCAAAGGGATAGTAAAAAGGCTGTGGATCACCATGTACCCATGAGGAATAAAGGGATAAAAACAAGGATGTATAGTATGCTGCCAAAAAGATCACCACAGAACTGATGATGGAAAAAGGAAAGGAATTTAAGGCACAGAAGAAGAAGAAGTACATCATGGAAAAAAGGGCAGGATAAACAGGCACTTTGACAATTTTAAGAAGCATTGGCCAGTGCAAATAATTTTAATTGCATGTATTAGTTGTGACATTATTATGCTTAGTTAATGTCATGCAATTATGTTAGGAAAACAATAAAGACCAAGGTAGTTGCTACTTCAACAAGAGTGACAGATAACTTATTGTAGCACTCCATTATACAGTACAACAAAACTACAAAACAATTAATTTAAAAAATAATAATTTTATCAGACCTAGGAAGGAATGCACAGTGTGTGTGTGGGGGGGGGGGGCTGAACCGAGGCAGGTACCTTAAAACAAAGAGTATTTTGAGAAGACGCAAAGGGATATGGGGAAAGAAATGGGATACTATTTTACTTATCTGATAGGGAAGGTGTACACACTGCCAGACCTTACAGAAAAAAAGATAACTAGGACAGTTAATTTACAATATTTGTTTTATTTCCATTTCATTTTATTTGTTTACTGGGATGATGCACTAGGCCAAAGGCCTTTTTTGTTAGGTGCAACCCAGAGTCACAGTATAAAGCAGCCACAGTTAACACGATTTACAATTACAGATACAGTATATGCAGTACAATAAATTATATCTTGCAATATGCTGGAAATATTTATGATGAGAGCTGTCGATGTAGGCTAAAAAAATGTAAAATTCATTTCATTTCATTTTTACGTTCACTTGCGCACATGCGCAAGGAACGTCTTGGGATAATGGGACACTTTGAAGGTGTGCCTGTCCTCTGCAATCCCCTGCTCCATTGAGCAGGCGTGGCGGTCCTGCACCAATCGATGCAGGCGCCGTGTATGACAGCAGTGGTCTTCTCTTCAAAGAAAACCACCGCTGTGTGCTGGCAGCGCGTCACGCCCCCCCCCAAATCTTTGGTGCCACGCTGGGAGCCCGCCCAAGCATGGCAAATGTCCTGCATTGTCTGCTGACGGGGGTGCTCAATCCCCCATTGGCTCCACCTCCCCCAAACAGCTTTCCCTGCTGCCACGCTGGGAGCCCACCCCAGCTTGGCAAACATCCCGCGTCGTAGCACCCCCAGTCGGCTCCACCTCCCCCCAAACAGCTTTCCCTGCTGCCACACTGGGAGCCCACCCCAGCATGGCAAACGTCCCGTGTCGCCTGAGTAAAAACAAAAAACTGTAAAAAGAAAACCTTCCATCGCTGTCTCCCCACCCTCCCACAACCCGCACCCACCCACTGTGAACCCTGCCTCCCACACCCCTCACCCCATACTTACCTCTGAGCTTGGCGCAATGATCATCGCTGGACCGGGACACGCTGCACTCTTCAAAGCCAACCGCGAACTGAGGAAATGCCGTAAGCTGTATAATGGGCTACATGGGTTTTTCAACTTTGTTGCATATCTCAGGATTTTTGATTTTGCACCAATTTTCAACATGGGTTTTGGGACCCTTCTCATGAATTCTGTCACTGTCATGGCGTTATTCAGGCCGACAAGGGTGATTTCGCAGTCACTGCATGAAATCACCTTTTGGGCCGATACATCGAAACGACAGTGCCAGCATTCATAAGGTGGGCACTCAAAAGCCTATTTTGAAAATTTAGTGAAAAATCCTAAAATGACCGTTTTTTTACGAGCGTGCATTGCACAGTTCCTAATACGCTCGTAAAATTTGCACTTTTCAATATTTTCACTCCAGATTTTCAACATTGCCATTTTGACACACCTCCTCATGAGCAGTATAGCTGTCATTTTCATATCCCACCCAAAACATGTTTCCACCCATGTAGTGCACAATGGCACAGTCGGTGTGTAGAAACTCAATTTATGGGACACATTAAGAAAATCACAGTGACACTGTTCATGAGCAGAGGTCTTAAAATTGCTGCGTTGAAAATTTGGTGAAAAATTCCTAAAAATGACTGTTTTACGGTGTCTTTGTGGCATTTCTCATGCGGCTACGTGGGTTTACCAAATTTTCAATATTTCCACTCCAGATTTTCAGCATTGCCATTTTACCACACCTCCTATGAGCAGTACAGCTGTCATTTTTCACATCCTGCCCACAAAACGCTCCGACCACAGTAGCGCATAATGGCACAGTCTGTGTGCGAACTCAATGTATGGGACACATTAAGAAAATCACAGTGACACTGTTCATGAGCAGAGGTCTTAAAATGGCTGTTTGAAAATTTGGTGAAAAATTCCTACAAATGACTGTTTTACGGCGTGCTGCGCAGTTCCTACGCACGCTAGTAAGTTCGCGAATTTTCAATATTTGCACTCCAATGACTTCCAAATACCTAAACAGCACATAGAAGCAAGCAACATTCGGCATTGACAAATGCTTGTACTTCTTTGTCACTGATTTTTTTAAGCCATGTCCAAGTGCCAAATACCACTGCAAATACCTGCAAGCGAACGTTCGGCATTGACAAATGCTTGTTATTTTTTATACTGGAAGGCATGTGAGCAGTACTGCCCATTTTCATAAGCATCCAGCAGGCACAGAAACATACATTAGTCAGCTGGTAAGACAGAATACATGTACAAAATAAGGTTGAGGATGGATACCTTACATGAACTTTGGCCTTGAAATAAATTTATTTATTTGACCAGGTAAGTGCACTAGGCAAATCCTGCCTATTTTCAGGCACGACATGGGGAAGGGGGATACAGATGAATGCCAACTGACTTTGAACCAGATTAAGCTATTGGTGGTATTTTTAGTGAATAAGGAAAATTTGGCAAGGACAACGGGGAAATTCCTACTCTTTTCGATAAGTGCCATGGGATCTTTAACATCCACCTGAACTACCACCAATCCAGGCAGATAGGACATCGGTTTAACATCTCATCTGAAAGACGGCACTTCAGAAGTGCAGCACCCCTATCATGCTGCACTACAGTGTCAGTACTGGGATATAAACCCAAGTGCCAGATGTGGGAACTGAACCCACAGCCCTCTGATCTCCCGGCCTCAGAGGTGAGTGTGCTACCTCCTGAGCCACTGACACTGATGTCACTGATGAATAATTGGGGGGGTATGGAGGGTACAATTCCAAGTACATAAAGTTAAAAAATGATGTTTTACTTGAGGTTTGACATTAAAAAAATAAAAAGGGGGGTATGGAGGGTGAGAGGGGAAGAGTAAGAGACAGGAACTGTCAGACTTTTCGAGGAGGTAGTGCTTAGTGTTATGTTTGAAGGCTCTAAGTGAGGTACAGTGAGTGAGTGAGGTTGAGATGGAGTTGAAGAATCTGGTCCCTCTGGAGGAGAGGGAGTGGAGTCCATGGGTGATTTGGTTGAATGAGACAAGAAAGGACAGTTGGGGGAGGATCTGGTGGTATGGGTCTTAGTTGACTTCAGGTAGCAGGAGGTGATGGTGAGGGGAAGTAGGCCATGGAGAACTTTATTGAAGAAGGTCAGGGTTTTGGAATTCATTCTGTCTTTGAGTGAGAGACAGTTAGCAGCCTGGTAGAGGTGGCAGTTATGGGTGCTTTTGGGAGGTCCAGTGATGAACCTGATGATGCAAAGATAGGTGGTGTTAAGCTTGCTAAGCATTTTAAGGGATGTGGTAGAGGTGTAGATGGTAGAATCATAGTTGAGGAGAGGGAGGAGAAAGCTGTTGGCTACAAGTGCTTGGGTTTCGGGGATGAGGAATTGCTTAATTCTGTAGAGCATACCAAGTCTTTAGTGGATTTTATTAATAAGTTGGGTGATGTGGTGTTTGTAGGTGAGGTGGCTGTCCAGGCAGATGCCAAGGTATTTAAATTTGTGACTATCTCAATGGCGTTGCCATCATTATCTCTGAGTGTAAAATTGAAATCAGAGGTTTTCCTTGGGCCAGAGAAAATCATGGACTTAGTCATTTTGGTGTTAAGAACTATTCCATGAGTGGAGAACCATGAGTGCAGGTGGCACAAAGTGGAGTGTCAGTGGTTCAGCAGGTAGCACACTCATCTCTGAGGCCAGGAGATTAGAAGGCTGTGGGTTCTATCCTCACACCAGGCACTTGGGTTAATATCCCAATACTGACACTACAGTGCAGCATGAGGGGGTTGCTGCACTCCTGAGGTGCTGTCTTTTGGATGAGACATTAAACCGAGGTCCCATCTGCCTATTCTGGTGGCAGTTAAGGTGGATGTTAAAGATCCCATGGCACTTCTCGAAAAGAGTAGGGGAATTTTCTCGCTGCCCTGGCCAAATTTCCCCCCAATCACTAAACATTCCACCAACAGTTCCAAGATCAGTTGCCATTCATCTGAATCCCCCTCCCCCCCAGGTTGTGCCTGAAAATAGGCAATCATTTGTCTAGTGCACTTACCCGGTCAACAAAAACTAAACAGATAAATAAGAAATCATGCTGTGGTTTGTTCAGGGGGGTGGGGGGGGGCACCTATCCTTGCAGAAAAAAAAGATGCATCTTTGGCATATAGAATAAGTTCAGTGTGTGTACAGATGGAGGGAAGGGAGTAAATGGCTAGAGGAAAAAGCATGGGACCAAGAATGGATCTCTGGGGAACACCATATTTTGTATGATGGATGCTGGAGTATTGACCATCAATTATGGTGGAATGGGATCTATCACAGAGGTAGTTTTTGAACCAATACATGACTTCCTGTGAGAAGTGTAATTGGGAGATAGTTTGGAGGAGTCTGTGGTGATCAGTGAGATTGGAGGCCTTGGTGAGGTCTACATAAACAGTGCCAGTGTAGAATCTTTCGTCTATGGCCTTGTCAATGAGGCTGGTGAGTTTAACTAGCCTAGCAAGACAGACAAAAAGCTCAGAAATATGACAAAAATGTTAGTAACACTGATACAATTGCAGCAACATTACATTTTCTTTGATATTTCTAGAGATATTCCTTGACTGCTAGCAGTACCTTTATAGTGCCAACAAAGAGAATTTCTTTAAAAATATTATGAAATATCTGGACATACTATCTGAGCAGGCCTATTGCTGCAGCAGTACAGCCAAGGATGTCCCCTGAAACCAACTTTATTTAATAAAGTATTGTGATAGAGAAGGTTCTTCAGTCTATGAATAATCTCAGATTCCATCCACCATCAATTATTACCACATCCTGTCTGATCCATGGCTATGAAGATGACTAGGTGTTGTTGTTCTGTTCCCTCATTGGTTTAGAATGGCAGCTGTCTTGTTTAGAGACATTGGTTGGCAAGTTAGAAGTGAAAATCAACCAATACCAAAAAACAAAAGTTTTAGTTTTTAAGACAATAAAGAAATGAGCCTGATTATGGAAGTGCCACTGGGTACAGAAAATTTACATTGCTGCAGTGATAAGATGGCTGCACAAGGGAAGTATCAGTCTGTATTTTTTCAGCTGTGTGAGTGGCTAAAAATTTAAAGTCCATTGGCTAGTGGAGAGAAATCAAGCAGAGACTGAAGATTATAAGCTGTTATTCTTTACTCACTGCCAAGCCTCTAAAAGCCCAAATTAGTAACAATATGATTGCTTTACCTATGGCAAAGCAGCAGATGGCAGGGCAGTGTGACAGAGCAGTGGGTAGGGTGAGTGGGATGCTGGGATGCATAGGGAGAGGTGTCACCAGCTAGAGTAATGAGATGGAGTTCTCATTGTATTGTTCGCTGATGCAATCCTACCTGGAGTATTGTGTCCAGTTCTGAAGGCTGCACCTTGGAAAGGACATAGACAGGATGGAGGCAGTAAAATCCAGGACAACTATGTGGAACGGTGTCGAAAAACTTACTGAAATCTTGGTAGGCTACATCCAGTGCTCCACAATAATCTAGTTCCATGTCACCCAATTAAGGAATCTTTTAGATGTGTTTGACATGACTCCCCCCACCCCTCTACCCCTGGCCATGAAACCATGCAGCCTCGGGTCTTGTAACCCACTGAATCCAAGATATTCCACAATTCTTTCCTTCAACAGTTATTCCATTGACTTCCTACCACTGATATCAGGCTGACTGGCCTATAATTGCCAATGTCTTCCCTGCTACCACTTTTGTAAAGTGGGACTACATCTGCTCTCATGCAGTCCTCTGGAACAGCCCCTGTTTCCAATAAGCTGTTAAACAGGACTGTCAGTGGTGCAGTCAGTACCTCACTGAGCTCCCTCAGTACCTTTGGATGTACCCCATCTGGCCCCATTGTGTTGTTCACCTCACTCCATCAACAGCTCCTGTCACTTTTTTGTTCATGATTTCTATCTTTTCCTGGTTCCCCTCTGCACTGCCCCTTCCCTTTTTAACTTTACAATACTATCCCTGGTTTTCCTGTTTTGACCTACATACCTAAAAAATGTCTTGTCCCCTTTTGCTTCTGCCTTTGCTATTCTTTTCCAATTTGCACCTTTGTGCTTCTTACTGCTCTCCCTACTTCCCTCCGTTTCTTCTGATACACTTCCCTATCCTCCTCCTTCTGCATCTCCTTGTACTTTCTGAATGCTGCTCTTTTAGCTTTTATCTTTTCCACCACCTCTTTTGAGAACCATAGCAGTATCTTTATCTTGCTTTTGCTTACTTGCTTGACACAGAGGTCTGTTGCCTTCACTATCACACTTTTTATCTTAACCCACTGTTCCTCTACCCTACCCTGGTCATTCCCCCACCAGGTTATCCCCCTCCACCAAGTCATCTTCCCTGCCAAATCATCCCTGAGGCAGTCACCCATCTTTATAGAATCTGACTTCCTGAGGTCCAGGACCCTCACCCTTGTACTGGTTCAATTCCATAGCAGCCCTTATATTGAACCACACTCTATGGTGGTCATTGGTCCCCAGGTGGCCTCCCACCTTCAAGTCAGCAACACTGTCCCTGTTAGTAAGTACCAGGTCCAGTATTGGCCCATCACAAGTGGGTTTACTCACTAGCTGCTTGAGAATCATCCCTGTAGGAGGTCCAGGATGCTTCTGCTTCTAGCTGAAGCTGCAGCTGGGAGGCTTCAATCTTCATCCGGCAAATTGAAGCTCGCAAAAGCAGCACCTCCCCTTTTTCTGCCATCTTGTCAATTATTTCCACCAGTACCTTATCTAATTCCTTCCCCTATACTGGAGGTCTGTAGGTCTTGTCAGTATGAATAGAGGGTCCTTTTCCAACTTCTGTGGTGACCTACTGTACCTCTGCCCCCTTGTAATCCCTGTATCTCTGTTGCTTTTATGCCTTCCCTCACATAATGCACCACACCCCCTGCTTTTCATTCCCACCCTGTCCTTTGTGAACAAAGCATAGCAGGTATTGCCATGTCCCAGTCATGGTTATCAATGCACATCACTTGGTAATGGCCACAATGTCCAGGTCAGCCTCTGCCATGATGGCCTCTAGCTCCAGAATGTTATTACCTAGACTTTTAGTATGTCCTTCCAGATTTTGTTTCCACTCTGTTTGTTACCCCTTTCTTTCCTAGTTGCCCTCCTTCCATCCTTCCTCCTCTCTTTTTAATGCTTCTGTTCCCATCTTGCTTCATTTCTGCTGCCCTGCTCCCTTTATTAATTTGTACCCTGGGGGATTTCACTCCCCTCAGATCCCCCCTTCTGTAGTTAAGCCTGGGGGACAGTTTCAGCCTCCAAAATATCTTCCGCCACCAACTTTGGCTAGTTTAAGTATTTATTAAAGTAACATTTAAACCATCCATTGAGGACCACAGCTCCCACCCGGATGGATACAGGCCATCACCCAGGTAAAGGCCCTTACCCTTCCAGGTGGATTGCCAGTCCCCAGTGTAGCTGAACCCTTCCTCTCTGCATCATTCCTTCAAACACAAGTTTGTCCTAGCTTAATCTGGTTCAAGGTCAGTAGCCATTCATCTGTATCCCCCTCCCCCCGGGTCATGTCTGAAAATAGGCAGGATTTGTCTAGTGCACTTACCCGGTCAACAAAAGATAAATAAATAAAATAAATAAAAACAAGTTGAAGGTCCCAGTGTGGAGTTCCCCCTTCTCTCCCTGTTGTAGACAGGCAGCACCCTAATGAAAGTCAGTGAGTGTGCCACCTGTCTAAGACCACTCCCCAGCTCCCTAAGCTTCTCCTGCACTTTCCTGGCCCTGTTTCTAGCCAGGAAGGAATGTGACACTAAGCACCACTGTACCAGAACCAAAAGTGTAGAGTGAGGAATGATTTGAGGAAGCATTATGACACCTACGAGTACTAAACCTATGGAACAAGCTGAAAAGAAGCAGTGCATGTTGGGAGTATTAATTATTTTAAATTTAGGTTATATCAGTTATTCCTAAAGACCAATATTACTGGATGCAACATTTAATTTTTTGAGGAAAGGAAGGTCCACTGAGTTTTCCAATGTTTTTACCTGTTGGCTACTGCCGTTGCTTGAAAGGCAGGAGAGGAACATGAACGACCCTTGTTTATTTGTCTCGGATTTCCTTTAATATTCCTTTATAGTCCCCTATGTCTGTCAGGACCATTTTAATCTTGATGGAATGTAGAAACACCAACCTAGCTGGTACCTATGTCTCCATCAACTCTTTCACCTATCAGTGATGGTGCTACATATTGAAACCTACTTCTTTATCTATTCACCCAGCCATGCACCAGTACTTTCACCTACTACTGGATGTTTTTTGTCAAGTCACACAGATATCTACAAGCTAAATTTACAGAATCACCTGTCCATCCTCAAGCACTTTTACCTACAGTACTCACTTACTTATGGCCTATGCAAAAAGAAAAAAAAAACTAATTAATCCACTGGCGGGGAAAGAGATGGCCATTTTTGTGCTATATTTACCATTTTGCACCAAATTATAGCACAAATCCCTACTTTAGGCCAATGTTTTGCACAAAAACCTGAGTAGGAGTCAGTTTTGGATGCAAACACTCTCTACATGCCACATTATGCAAACAACAGAGCAAACTACTTGCAGAAAAAAATTGTGGCTCCGAGTTTGGGGTAAAATGTTAAGAAATATGATTTTAAGATTTGGTCAAATGGAACTGGTGTTATAATATGTCTTTACAATAAATATTGATTTTGTGGAGTGAGTTGATTCCATGACTGCTTTCTTTGTCAAATGGAAACGGTCCATTCATTACTCCTCTGATTGTCACACATTTTTTTCCATTTACTCAGTGATTCTTTCATCTATACACCCAACCATCCACCAGTCCTGTTATCCATTTACAAGGTAACTCAAGCTTCCACTTACTCATTCACATCTTTATGACCTAGCAGTTGACTAATCCTTTTCATATACGGTAAATTACTAGGGCCTCCAAGGGAATTCTCTTGTGGAATAAGGGATTCCAAGACTGAGGTCTGGGTGAGAGGACTGCAAAGAAAAGCAGAATGATTCTGTCTACCTTACCATCAGGAGTAGAGCCTCCTCAGTGATATGTGACATCCCTTGAAGGCCCTCTTAAGTTATTATAAATCACCCGAGTTTAGACGTTTTTTAATTTTATTGTGCTGTACTCCCCCTGGCATTGAAGTGGAGCACTCCCTCCATGCGCTCCCACATGACAGCACACTGTACCCAAGATAAGAGGTACAGTAGCTCTCTGTGCTGATTGGCTGAACTCACATTAGTGACTTGTTATACCCACACAACACAATCTTTCTCAGCCATCAGGCAACCCTTCCGTCTACAAAACCCACACCTCCATCTATCTACCCAGGCAAAATGAAGTTCAACTCATGAACTTTGGGGAATGCTTGTGGATTGCTCACAAACATCCATTGAAGTATTCAAGTGCTGCATGTTTAATGGTCTCTGATGAACTACAGTAAGACAAATGTCAATTTGCATATCAGAATGCTATGCTTCCCATTTTCAGTGATATAAGTGGTAACAAAAATCAGAGCTCATTGTTTAGGATTGACAATTTTGTTTTCTATAACTATTTGGGCATACAGAAAGATTAACATTTAAACTCCCCACATTAAAAGAGTTTCAAGTGTTGATGCTATAAATAGTAATCGGGCTTTCCTGTTTATGAAAGAAAGGGGAACAGAGTCTACATTTGAAAGGTCCTCAGCAGAAAAATCTAAGTTGCTAACTATAATGTATTGTAACTGATGGCACTAATTTAAAAATGTTGAATTTGTTAAAAAATATTCAATTGTCATGGCTAATTGCTTAGGCTGTTTGGTAAAATAATAAGGAAACAGAGTGCTGATCTTTAATGAGCAACTGACATGATCAGGGCAGGTAAGTCACACTAGGGAGCTACCTGCCTCAGGCTCTAAATAAGCAGCTGAAAGCAAATTGTATGGTAATTAGTTAGATAACAGCATCTCTCTGGCCGGCATGCACGGTATTCATTAAGCTTTGGAGTTTCAAGCTGTAGATCTACTCACAAAACAACATTTTGATGATGCCGACGAGGGACTTGGAATGTGCTGTGTAAAGCGTAACAAAAGGGGAGGAGGCCATTTGTATTAACTTTGTGCAGCTTAATAGGCCACGTTTCATCTCCACCAACTGTACTACACTTTACATTAAACATGCAGTAGCTCTGTCTCTCACTTATCAAATGTTGTGTGGGGTGTGGAGCAACTGTTTGAGCTAGTGATGCTCAGATAGTGCCTTTGAATATCCTAATGGGATTTGATGTATAGTCCACCTATCCATCTCTGGATCACAGATCCTATCTGACTTCATTTGAAATTTTGATCCAAGGTCAGATTGTGACATCTGAGATCAAATAGCGGGATACAAAATTTGACATCATTTGTTTAGTTCGCATCCAACTATATCCTAGATGATAGGATTCAGTAGTTGGATATCAATAGTATCCAATGCCATCCTTTATCCAAGAAAATCAATGGTATCATATGATATCAGATTCCATCAGATACCATCTGAGAAATATTATTTTGGGGCTCCAGAGTGCACTGAATACAGTTTGGTAAGTATGTTTATTGGATTAATTACACTATGATTTTTTCTAAACTCTTTATTTTAGCCCTGACTTTCCTGAGGCAGCCAGCACCCTGTGTGACTTGTCCACCTCAGATTTAAAAAGACACCAGAAGTTCTTTAATAGATTTGCCTTTGACTCTGCACCTGAGGCAAAATCCGTTTCTTTAGTCTTTTAAGTCTAAGTCTTTTATGTCATGGCTACTGGGAGCAGGGGCATACAATGTCAAAGCTTCAACAGGGCTTATTGTGTCTTTCTTATACATTTTTTTGTTTGCTTTCCTACATTAAATAAATTCATTAAAGAACTAGTGTCACAGGTCTGTTTTAATAATAATTCATGGCTACTCAACTGCCATGCTCTAGTCATTAAAGTGAAAACATTATTTATTTAATGTCTTTTTGATTGCCTACTAATTATTTGTTTATAGTGCAGTTTCAGATATTGGGTGCAATCCTGCCTTCTGCTGTGTACCACACACACCAGTACATCCTGATCGGAAGTGGTAAAGTAGGGGTAAAGTCTGATCTATCTTGAGCTGCTCTACCATTGTCTGATAGGATCAATTTGTCAAACTTGGAATGGTAAGGAACACTCCAGCAGTCATTTCATAGTCCTTTCTTGTGGCCGTTTGATTAAATCTCATTCAATATGTGATGCAGTGATTTCCTCTTTTTTTTCATGGATTGAACAGCAGTATTTGAAGAAGCTCCAGTGACTGCCTCCAGACTGTTGCGCACAACAGTCTGGAAGCAGTCACCAGAGCAGAGCCTCTTTAAAAGTTACCTTTCTTTCTAAAAAAATGAGAAAATTACTACACCACATATTGACTGCTTGAAGGTTCCTTATCATTCTGAGTTTGACTAACAGATCTTGTCAGACAATAATAAAGCAGCCCGACACAGTTCAGACTTGATGCTCATATTTAATTGGGTTGATAGCTATCATGCTAGATCTGAACTGTTCATTCTCAAGGGTTTCCACACTGGCTTGACATGGCTGAAAATTTTTCTTTTTTTCTTTCTTTAATCAAAAAAGTGTGTGGCTTAGTTCAAAAGTGGTATATGGGCCAGACTCCTCCCACTGTTGGTTTTCTGTTTTTTAGGGTATTGGAGTTCACACTAGTTGTATTCCCAATTTGGCTCCAGCACTCTACCAAAACAGAGCAAAGAAAGCACTTTGTTACCTCTCTGTAGCTGACATGCTGTTGGTCACTCCCACACCAGCTGAAGTCCAGTCTCTCTCTTTCTGCCCACTCTGTCACAGGACTGTGTTTTACTAAGCTGGCATGCTGTTTCTTGCTCCCACACCAGCCTAAGTACAGTCTCTATCTCTCATTTTCTGCCCATTGTGCTCTAGGAGTGTATTTTACCAAGCTGACCACATCCATGCCGAAAGTCTGTGTCTCTATTTCACCCTTACTAACTCTAGAAATGTCCCAAATGCTAGCGCTGGAGTAACATCTAACTGAATGTTGAAATATAGCTAAAATGTAAGTTTAAATTTAAAACAAGTTCACACAACATCACCTCTCTCTCGCTCTCTCTCTGCTCGCTCTGAATTAAAACATTCATTTGCATAAACAAGGATTGGCAAATCCACTATGGCTGCAAATGCATTAACTTGATAACAATGTTTCATGGGCTTAAACATATACATGAATTGCCATTGCATACACTAACTGAATCAAAGTACGGTACATTGAGAAAGGGCAGATAAAAAAAATAATGCCACCATCTGTATTAGAGTTACCTATATGTTTTATGTTTTATTCTGCACGCTGTTACAGCAATCAACTCAACAGAACTGGGCCATCATATACATGAAGGTACTGCACCTTAATTGCAAACACTGCTGAGACAACTATATGTTGTAACAAGGTGGGAGATAAACACAATGTTGAGACACATTCACAAAGACATTTGCTGTGTTTAATTGATTTTTTTAGATATTGTTATACAGTACACACACACACACACACACACACACACACACACACACACACACACACACACACACACACACACACACACACACATAATTAATATTATATAAAAATACATATACCCAAATGTCAATGTAAATCTTATACATTTCATTATAAGTTGTTCTCCTGTAGGAAGATCTTACTGTACAAGGTCAAGGAATGAGTGTTAGGTAAAAGTAAACTGGGGTAGGTGTGTTATTGAGGACATTGCATAGTTTATCTTTTATTGCTGCTCCACCCCAGGCACACACAATATGAAAATCAACAACCCCTTGATATGAAGCAACAGGAATAAGTTAGTACAAGGACAGAAGCAAATAGGAGACTGAGTAAGTGGGTAGACAAGCATGAGCATGGTAAGTCAAATAACATCTCAAAAAGTCTCACTTTTTATAATTCATTTTTTTACAAATGTGTCTGCACAGTTGACAATTTTTGTAAAAAAATAATAACAATGAGAGTTATTCCACATAACACATAATTTAAGTGAGGGGAATGAAGTTAGTAAAAATAAAACAAAGTGGAATGGAAGAGAAGTAGCTATAAAATGAAGTGAGGGGGGCAAATACAGAGCTATTCCAGCAGCAATAGGCGATGTGTTCAATTGCTCTGCAAGTCAGGCGGGGGCACAGGCAAAAATAACATAATATATGGTAACAAAGAAGAATAAATAAAATACAGCTCACTGCAGAGCAGATTTGCAGACATTTATTAGCCAAAACAAGTTAAGTGATAGAGTGCCCTACCTTACAGAGAGTAGCACTTTCCAGCACTTTCCTACATAATACCACATGCAACATGAATGGAAAATTAAGCTGCAGCAAGTGGCAGAAACATTCCAATCGGAATTAACACTTGAGTTGCAGAAAAAGAAAAAAACAGTAAGACCACATCAGTAACAGTATTAGATACCAATGTAGAAAAACCAGAAAGGGGGAGAAGCAAGTATATAGTAAAATGACACAATGCATTGCAGCTAATTAAGATGTAGAGGCTGTGAAAGGAAAATGAGACTGCGATAGAAACTACAAAAAGAAAACAAAAAAAAGGATAAGGGATGGAAATGGCACAACCAAAACAAGGAACTTGATGAATTATTACAAAACATTCCACTCAGCTGGAAATGCTGCAGCTATATAATGCTGAGTAAGTGAAGTGTCTGATACAAAAAAAAAAAAAAAACAGATAAAAGATTTTTTTTATCAATGAACTGGAATCCTAAAAAGGTAGACAACTCTGATGTCTTCACTAGAAGATAAATATATAAATCAAAACTACTGCAGTACATTGTACATCTGGGAAAACATGCATCATAACCAACAGTTAATTAAAAGGTCAGATAAACATACAAAACAACGAAGAGAGTTGTTACTGTTCTTTATTTTGTTTATTTTTTGTATGCACTTTATAATATTTACTGTTTTGTACTTTCCCCCCCTCTCCTGCCCAGGAAGCTTCTGGAAATGATCCGTTACCAGCTCAGAATGTCTTTCCTGGCAAAAAATAAATGTTTAGAAGGAAAACCACTCCTCATAAGAATTCATGCCTCAACAGACATGTAATTGTCTGTTCTGATCCTACCATGAACCTACTATTACACAAAGACATCAGTCCAGTGGCTTGCATGCACAAAGCCCCTTATGAATAAGCAAGCCACTGCAATGATCCTGCATCAGGGTATATGCAGTTTTTGGACAAAAGGTGAGAGACTGCCTCTACAGGGGAGGTATGCTAAGTTTCGCTTGTAGGAATTTTACCAGTCAGTCACCACAACTACTGGATATGATGTGGGCACACAGAAATCTTTTTTTTTCCTACTTTCTTTATGCTCCTGCATGCCCGTCCCAATTTTGTCCAGCCCCCCCAAGCCCCGTCTCCCCAGCATTCACTGGTGTCGCCTCTCCTGGTTGTGAATTGCCAGCTAGCCAGGTGTGGAGCCTGTGAGGGGCAGTCTTCATTCTGCTGGCTGGGGAATTTTCTTCCTCCATTTTCTCCCCATTCCCAGAGCATGGTGCGGTGGCATGCAATGATGCCAATGGCCGAGCCATGCATGCTTCCACATGCAGTACACTGGGTGTCTGCCCTGCATCTGCCCCCTACATGTGGTCCCCCGTGTGTCATCCCCCAGTCACCGCTAGGGGTCAGAAAGGCAGCGGATTCTGTCCCTACCCCTCCCCGGGAGAGGAGAGCTGTCATTCAGATGCTTGATCCTCTCCCTCCCCAGCCGACCCACTCGTACCTTGAACACAGGTAGCAGGTGTGGCAGGAGGTAAGGCATGATTCTTCAGCCCTCCACACCACTGGGCTGGCTGGTGCACAGAAATCTAAAGGAAAACAGTACATAACTGTGCCATTTGAAAAGCTTGGGAGGGGTGGATAGAAAGCATTTGATTTATTAAACAGATTACACCAAAATAAAATAAAAAACCTTGAAAAGCAGTGTGTGTTGAACGGTAGAACAAAATAAAAGTTTGGGAAAGAAAAAGGAGCAGAAATGAAGCTGGCACTAAACTGTATCTGCACACATTTTTTGCTAGAAACACAGATTAATAAATAGAGTGAAATATGGTTAAGAGATACTCAGCTTTAAGTGAGAGGAATGAAGTTAATAAAAATAAAACAGAAAGTGGAATGGAAGAGAAGTAGCTATAAAGTGAAAGGGGGCAAATAGTACTCTGCATTTCTGTTGGGTGCATAGGCAAAAATAACATAACATACACAATAATAAAGAAAAAGAAATAAAATACCTCTCACTGCAGAATAGATTTTTCAGTCATGTATGAGCCAAAACAAGTTAAGTGATCAAGTGCCCTGCCTTACAGAGAGTAACACTTTTCAACGTAATATCACATGAAACAGGAATGGAAAATTAAGTCACAGCTACTTTCAATAAATTCCAATTAGACTTAACACTTGAGCTGCAGAAAAAGAAAAACAGTAAGACCACATCTGTAACAGTATTAGATACTATTATAAAATAGCAAGAAAAAAAATCTAGAAATCTCATTGGCCAAGAGATGTCAGCTGACTGTACATTAAATCTCTTTATAAAATGGGCTTAAAAAATCCAGACTGCTGATTGGCTAAAACCCAGTTTCAGCCGTGTCCTTATCAGCATGTATTGTGCCAATTGGCACTAATTCTGTCAAGCTGACCGTACCACACAAAAATATCACTGTCCCCAACACCGGCATCCTCATTCAAAAAACAAGCTGCAGCTCCATGCCATGCTAAGCAAACGTGTAAGCACTCTACACAGTACTCCTGGCCACCTACAAACCACTCCCCAGTGTTACACTGTTCCCTCACAGAACACAATCCCACAAATTATTATTTTTCTTTATTTCAATAGTCACTCTGACCTTTTTTTTTCTTGTTTCCCAACCGAGCAAACCGAAACTGGCTCTTGACTTATCCGTAAATTCGAACGTCTTCAAAATGATGCAGTACAACAGCTCTCACTCCTTCTGATGCCGAAACTACACATAAAAAATGCCTTATCCGTTCTTCCTCACAAAAATACACTTTTTACCAACCGCAACTTCTAACCGCATGAATGAAAACCCGGAAGTGATCCTTCGCTAATCACATCACGCGACGATACCGCCAACAAAACAAATCTCCATGAATCTTTATAAACCGAGACCATACCTCCAAATCGCAAGCATAAGCACACTTAAAATGTAACAAATAACACAAATCAAAGGGAAAAAAATTAAATAATCAACAAAACACATACCGATTGGGGGGGGGGCTTGACTCACTCTCAGCTTGAATAAAGCACACCATCCACCACATTTAAAATGAGACAGAAGACTAAAAAAAGACAATTAATAAATCAAACAACTAAAAATAATGTACTAGTGCTGCTGGTGTTGGGGGGGGAGCTCAGAAATTACAATTCATTTCTCACTCATCAGTTTAAAAGCATGAAACTGAATGCATTCACAGAAGCATTGTTAATGAATCAACTTAGGAACTATTTTATCTTATTTTTAACTATTTGATCTTATTTTTAAGATTGTTGTCAAATAAATATCTTCAACTCTGTTTCTACTTTATTTACAAAAGTGCAGTACCCATTTTATAAGTGGAATAAGACACTCTGAGGTGTGGTTTATGGCTTGATAAGAGCACTTCCCAGGTGCTAAAGTCACTCGGTGCAAGCGCCTCATGCCTCATTGCGCATCTGGGGCGTGATCTTATCAAGCCATAAACCACACCTCGTCATGTCTTATTCCTTACATAAATGAACAGTCATCCTGGTCCACATCACACAATGAGCAAATCAGTTGTCCAACAACCAGAACTATCTCCCATCAGTCTCCCTACAACCAGAGCTGATCTTCCATTACAAACATGGCTGCTACCGTTACACTGTAAAAACCGTCAACTGGGCCCTAAAAATAAAACTATCCTAAATAAAAAAATAAAACTAATTAAATATGTTTTCTTGATCATCACACTCTCCTTACGCACATAAACACATTAGAAACATTAAGAATTGTTAATAGTTTCCATTACAACTGTTTCTTTGCTGACAGTGAAAAATCTCCCTTCTGTCTTTACCATGCTCACCAGGAAAAGCTCTTCTGCTTGCCCTGACAGTGAGATAATTGAGTCTGTGGCTGTAGAAGAGGCCATTGTTATCTGTCTCTATGTGTACAGTATATTATGAGAGGAACATTCCACCAGTGGAACAGAGCATTTTGAATCCCTGTGTTCCATGGTAATTATTCCATAATAAAATTCCATGTCTTGAATGTGGGGAAAAACAGAGAAAAAAAAGAAGAAGAAGAAAGTAGGCAATAATACTTTATTATCAAAGAGAAATGGAGGCAGACCCAAACTACTCAAACACATTCCTGAAGTTTATAAAAGCATGTACAGTTGAATGATATACTGTATGGGTATTTTCAGGTGAAATCTATTACCCCCCACCTCCACCACCACCACCACAAAAAGGCAACCTGGCAGGTTAAAGTTTTGAACATATTTCCATTAATAGACAGTACTTGTACTGATTTGAAATGCAAGGTAACATGTTTTTTTCTTACCAACATTTCACCTCAATCCAATAAATAAGAGAATGTTGCCTTCAAAGAAACTATATTACAACTGTGTAATGAAAAGAAAGTTTTAAACACTGCTTATTTTTAAAAATTTACAGATGTTGCAGTGCATTCATATGAGAATTTATATGTTAAGGAGAAAATATATACTTTTAACTAACACTATGAATAAATACTTTTACTGCAAAGTACTAATCTATTGCTGAAATATGCTATTTATGCATTATTAGAGAATACTTTTTCAATTTTTTAACAGTTTTTGAGTTAATGTATTGCACACTTGTTTGAAAATAGTAAAGAAGTGTTAATACCTATCAGAATCACTCACGCTGATTCTTTTATGATGGTGGCCCATTTTATAAGTGTGATAAGCCACTACAGGGTGTGCATTTCAAGGATTTTAATGACTTCCCAGGGGTGTAAGGGCACTTGGCCTTCAGCATCATGCCTTAGCACACCACTGGGGTGTGCATTAAAATCCTTGAAATGCACACCCTGTCATGGCTTATAACTTACACATAGAACTAGAGCTTGAAGGTCATGGGAGTCACGGTGTCCTAATGTGTAACTGCTCATCTATTACTACATTTTGTAGCAGTTTCCTTCCATTACAATATCAACTGAGTGCCAGTTATTTGATATACAAAAAAAAAATAATGTAACACATATGCCCATTTTTGTAACATGGATATACATGTGTCTCTACGGGTTCGTGGAAGGATGAGGTTACCTGGCACAAGAGACCTAGGTTTGACTACTCTGCACAGGGGCACCCAAGTAAATCCAACTACAGGAAGCAATAACTGTAATGTCCAGAACCAGAACTGGGATTTTTCAGTCTGGCTTTATTTATTAACTCACTGAACATAAACAAAGCTCTGTATGGTCCCCCACAGGGCTACGTAACTGTAATGCAGATTAGAGGTTAAACACAGCGGTCCATTTGAGGAATGAACACTACAACAGTTGTCTGGCTTTGGACCCACCAGGCACTCAGCCCGGACTTTGCATGCGCATTGGATACACAGCCCGACTGGCCCGGCTCCCCTGCCGGCCACTCTACTGACGGTCCACTTGGCAATGAACCCAAACTCTACTTGGAAAGACATCCCATCAAACAAGGAGGCTCCCAAACTGTGGATCCCCACACCACTTGAAGTCTGTGACTCCTAGAGAGATTTTGTTTTCGTACTTCCAATTCGAAACTCCCATCAAACAGGGAGACTCCCATCAAACAAGGAGTATGTTCCCATCCTGTGGCTCCCCACACCACTTAGAGTCTACGACTCCTAGAGAGATTTTCAAGTTGCGACCCACGTCTGGGTACCCACCCCATCACTGGCCAAGTGCATGAGGCAAGTAGCAAAAACACAGAAGAAATCCGTAGAGGTGGACCTGGTTACTAAAGATGGGGATCTATCCACCTCCAGCTCCCACAGCCCATACTTGGCCATTACTCTGGACACACTGAACTTTAGACTTTAAAACTGTAGATTGACGGTGGATGACCTGAAGCACCCCCTCTACAATGAACTTTAACACTTTAAACAGATGACTGCTCTATTTGTTCGTCCTAGTGTATATAGTCCTCCCAAACAGCAGTCCCCAATATAACCATTTGAAACTTGAAACCGAATTGACTGCTCTATTTGTTTGTTCTAGTTGACATAGTCCTCCCAAATAGCAGTCCCCAATACTTGAAATCCAACTGAAGAAAAGAAGTTGTTTGCCCCTTCCAATGAGGCCAAACACTCACCCATTCGTTGCAGGTGCCCCACAGGCGAAAAAATGTAACCTTTGCTGTTATACATGAACAGACTGAACTTAAATTAAAACAGGCAGCTTTCTTCCCAAGGTGGGAGAAGGGGATTGCCCCTGGAACCCACAAAGAACTTTTCCTCACCCCCCCCCCGAGTGAGGGGGAGTAAACAGACACTACTGGTGTCCTTCTTGTTTGCTTAAGGACAAACTGAAGACTGACTTTGAATTCCCAAGATTCTAGAACTACTCTGAGCTAAAGATTCCAAAATGTGGCTCATGCAGCTGTGACAATTCTATTATGATGTCATCCCTCTAGTCTCAGCTGTGACTGAGGACAGAGTGAGACAGTGTGAAACCCATTTAACTGGAGTGTCACAAGCTGCCTTCCCTGCCTACCACTAGGTCTTACTGGGATTCTAGTAACCCCAGGTAACAAAGAGGTTACAATAATAAAGTAAGGGAACTTTACACACAATCCTAACAGAATGACTATTTAATAAAATTAAGTTCTTCATTTTGCTGGTCATACTTTTAACCCATATCTGTCTATTAAATCTAGATCCATATTCACCAACTATATAAATGGGAGGTCACATGGGTCGAGTGGAGCTAATATGCTCTTATCAGATTATTGTTTTATCAAATGATGTTACTTTTTTCCATTGCCTGTTTTTTTTTTATATTATTATTTGCTACAGTATAGAGAGAATAAAGGATGGGGTGGTGTGTGTTATGAGATTTTACACACACCCAAGGTGAGGATTGCTACATAAACCCTAAGGGCAAAGCTCGAGGAGTTTATGAGAAGCATCCCACACTGAGGGTGTGTGTAAAATCAAGTTTTACACATCGCCCCATCTTTTATTTTCTATAATTGCTTTTGCGCGCGTTTGCGCTACAGCAGTTATATAAAATAAAAAAAGAAAGAGATCTTTGGTTTCACGTACTGCCAAGTGGCAGTTATGGCAGGTGTCCAGCATGAGTAAAGGGAGAGAGCAGCTGGCACGTACACGCAGTCAGGGAATCCCAGTGCATGTTTGGCATAATAACCAGCCGGTTATTATTGCAAATATCAACCTGGGTTTTTTTAAGGAAAAGTGCCCGCCAGTTATTATAAAATTGTACCAAACATCAATTCATACTATTATTATAAAAAAAAAATCAAACTTATTCCTAACACAGACCCTCAGGCTGCAGTGCCCATCAGATGACAGTCAGAACCATGCTCCCTTTCATGCCACATGAATCTGCTGTGTACTCGAAAAGAGATGTCATTTCTTATACCTAAGGCAACCAAATATTTCTCACAGATCAGCGACCTAATTCCATTGTTCCAGTCAATGGGAGGTCAACGAGGTCAAGGGGAACCTGTATCCTCTTAAGGAAAATGTTATTATTTTATTTTTTCCTGGAAAAACACCAGTACAGGAATTACTATTACTGTCATTATTTTGCACCTGGCTTCAAGTTCCTACACTTCTCATTCCAGATAACCCCTTACAACATTGTCTCATTATTATGCTTACAATGGTCATCGCTATGTAACTTAAACTGCACCAACTATGTTGTTACTTTAACAGTAGAACACAGTTCACTGTAAAAGTGGCATATTAGTACTATATCTTCTTACAATATTGTTAAGAAAAGTACCACAGTATATACCATTATAAAGGTATAGGACTTACACTAAGTACTGTCACACAATTACTCACTAGCTGAAGAAATGTGAATTGCTTGTAAACAGACTGTCTGACAAAGTAATGAGCATTCCATATCTGTACTGAAGTAATCACAGCTCCACTCAGGACCTCCATGCAAGGTATGACATCTCTGACTGCACACTAGAGTTTTAGGTAACTTTATTATAGTTCCTTTTAGTGTTGTGTGAAATTGGAAAATTTCACCGGGTGAAATATTTCACAGAATTTGCGCATTTCATAAAATATTTCGCCAGGCAAAATGTGAAATATCACCCATTGGGAGGCAGAAATTTTGCCCTTGAGCCAGTGAAAGTTGCCACTAGTGGGGAAAATTTTGCCACCTGTGGGCAAAATTTCTCAACTTTGCCACCGGGCCTCAATCTTTCAAGAAAAAAAACAATCCTCCCTGTCCCTGGTGTATAGTGGTCTCACCCCATCCGATCACCGCCAAATTCAAATCAGGAGAACCCCCAGTCACCCTGAACCCTGGCCCCAAATCTTTGCAAAAAAACCCAACAACAATCCCCTTCCATGTCCAAGGTATCTAGTGGTCCCCACCTGGCGGCTCACTGGCCGAATTCAAATCAAGAACCTTCCATCCCCCCCCAGCCACCTTGAGCCCCGGCCCCTAATTTTTGCAAAAAAAACAGCAATCCCCTCCCACGTCCCTGGTGTCTAGTGGTTCACCCTCTGGCTGATCACCAGCCAAATTCAAATCAAGAACCATCCCTTCCCCCCCTCAGTCATCTTGAGCCCCAGCCCCAATCTTTGCAAAAACAAAAAAAATCTCTCATCCCTGGTGTTCAGTGGATCCCTCACTCACCCTCAGTCTTAAGTCAGAGCCCACCCCTCCCCAGTACCCCATCTGGGCCACTGGCACAGCCCTCCACTCATCTGCATGGCCGGCAGCCCATCGGAGTACTCAATGAATGAGCGCGGTATGCACACGCTTATTCATTGAGCACTCAGATGGGCTGCTGGCCATTAAGATGAGTGGAGCACTGTGCCGGTGGCCCAATCTGGGTACTGGTGGTGGAGTGGGGTGAGCTCTGACTTAAGACAGGGTGTGGGGATGGGGGTTCACTAGACACCAGGGAGCTTGGGATCATAATTTCGCAAGACATTATGCTGCATGTAAAAATCGTGCTGCCAGTACAGCATGATTTTTGCATGTGGCATAACTTCTTTAGCCCCCCACACCCCCCGTTATGGGGGGCTGTGCATCCCGAACCCCCCCAATAATGATTCTCAACTCCGGGGGGGGGGATTAATCCTGAAATTGCACAAAGTCGGAAAAAAAAATATTTTGTTACCAGGAATCAAACCCGATCCCAGAAGCAGTGCCTGGGTTGTTGCTGCAGTGGCTCAGTCCATTGAGCCACGGCTGCTGCTCAGCAGAACACTGTCCCAGCAGAGGTCTTATCCTCTGCCTGGGATAGTGCAAGGTTGCAATACCACGTACAGCAATATTTGCAGTATTGCACCACTTGCTCTCTCGTACAGAGCTATTTCAGGTTCATGCTATTGTTGTACGCTATTCAGCGTACAACATTATGACCCAGTAAAACACCAGGGATGGTGAGGGTATTCTTTTTTTTTTTTTACAAAGATTGGGGGCTAGAGCTTAGGGTGACTGGGGAGGGTGAGTTCTTGATTTGAATTTGCCAGTGATCAAGCAGGTGGGGGACCACTACACAACAGGGACATGGAGGGGATTGTTGTTCTATTTTGCAAAGATTGGGGGCCGGGGCTCAGGGTGACTGGGGGGGTTCTTGATTTGAATTTGGCCAGAGATCAGCCGGGGGGGCCACTAGACACCAGGGAGAGGTATAAATTAAAGAATGGGCATATACAGACTTGGGTAAAATTTCACAATTTCACTGCAATTTCACAAAATATTTTGTACAGCGAAATTGCCGATTTCACGGCAATTTCACAAGTGAAATAAAGTTTCACAACATTTCTAGTTCCTTTAAAAAACAAGCCACGTGATAATGACAGCACTGTCAGCACACCTGTGTAAATTTTTCTATCGATTCCCCTTTCTCTCTGCTCTCTCTCTCTCTCTCTCTCTCTATATATATATATATATATACACAGTATATATGTATGTGTGTGTATATATATATATATATATATATATATATATTCTATGCAAAAACTTTGTTAACACATCAGTTAGGGTTCTTCTACAGTGAAAAAGTGAGGAAATTTGATTTTAGGGTTCCACCCTTACCCCACCCAGCCCACCCCCACCAACAGGCATCGGGTGTGCGTTGGGGGTCCTTGGTCTAACTCTCACCCCATCCCATATGTAAACAAGCTGAGGTGGTGCAGTGTAGGAGAATGGGGTGAGAGATATGCCAATGACCCCAATGCACACCCTGATGCCTGTTGGTGGGGTGGGCGTGGGGTGTAAGGGTGGGAACCCTAAATCAAATTTTCACTTTTTTTGCTGTAGAAGAACCCTAACTTGATGCATTAACAAAGTTTTTTTGCATAGAATTTCCTTACTTTTTAAGAAAGAATAGAAAAGTAGAAAGTTACGCTAGTTGGTGGAGGGCCCCGCGCTCCCACCAGCTTGTAAGTGTCAGGCCACATTACACATCCAATAACTAAAAAGTACATTCACAACAGCAAGGCCAGCCACCAAACAAATGTTAATCTAGTAGAACAATAGAAAACGCTGTCCACAAAATGTAAACTGCACCACACAATATGTCTGCAAAAAATATATTGCCCGACACGTAAATACCTCTATTAACATCTACAGGACATGCTGTCAACACCCTCCAAATTTCAAGTAAAAAGACCAAACCGTGTCCAAGATATGACATATCAAAATTTGAAATTTTCATTTGTCAGAGTGGCACAGTTCCACACCTGTTGACATTTAACACACACAACAACTGAAAACTACATCCATGACACTAAGGCTAAGTATCCTATCAATTTCAAGCCAACACCACAAGCAAACTGCTGTCCGCAGAATGTAAACTGCACCACGCCATATCTGCACCAAAAACATATTTTCTGACACAGAAACACTGTAATTTTCATCCACGACATGCTGTCAACACCCTCCAAATTTCAAGTGAAAAGACCAAACCGTGTCCGAGATATAACATTTTAACGTATGAGATTTTCATTCGTCAGACTGGCACAGTTCCGCACTGTTGACAATTAACACACACGACGACTGAAAACTACATCCATGACACTAAGGCTAGGTATCCTATCAATTTCAAGCCACCACAAAACACTGTCTGCAACACATAAAGTGTGTCACGCAATATCTCCACAAAATAAATTTTCTCTGACATGTAAGCACCATAATTCACATCTACAGGACATGCTGTAAGCACCCTCCAAATTTCAAGTAAAAAGACCAAACCATTTCCGAGACATTCAATATCAAAAATTACTAAAATTTCCCTATCTATTTCATTATAAAAAAGCTGGCCATCTTGTCCCTCCCTCGCGATCGAAGATGGCGATCAAAGAATCTCACGATCAAAGCACTTGCAGGCTCATGAACAAAGATTTAAAAACCTTATTAGAGATGCAGCAAATTTAAATTCCACCTGCGAAGTGAACGTGAAGTGAACACTTCGCATTGCCACTCCGCTACGTGGAGTGGGCAATGCAAAGTGCTCACTCCACCTTGTCATTACCACTTCGTATTAAGGCAGAATGGCAATGCGAAGTAAGGCAAAGTCATTGTTTTTAATGGACTTTGCATTCCTCATTATGAATCTAAGTGATCCACGTGGTGTTTCAGATTTGGCAGCCCCCCCACACATCACATGGCTTACAGTACTATAAGTCACATGCTCTTTAGCTAGGCAGAAAGAAAGTGAATCATACAGGCAGACACTTTTACTTTCTCCTGTGCAGATGGAAAGAGAGAGGAGTGTGTTTTGTGACTGCTGATACTTTGAGATCAGAACGAGGAGGAGATTTAAACTTTGATTTGGACCCAACAGCTTTTTTAAAAGCTACATTTTTTTGTCTTTTCTATCTGTACTCTTTTTTACTTAATTTGTTCTTTCTGTAAATTTTATTTTTCTTACATAGAGGGACATCAGTTGCAAATTATGTCCATGCTGGAACTGCTGCTGGATCACCATGGGATCCCACATTAGTTTTTTTTTCCTAACACCATGTGCCTCCTACACCTTCCTTGCTGTGTTATAAAATGTATTCCTCCACCATCCCCGACCCTTGTATGTAATTATGCCCTTTTTTTGTTGTCTTCTGTATATTCTGAGCAGTGGAAGTATACTGTGCTAAATTGCATGGGTGCAGTTTTCTTTCCAGTCTGTGTATATACTGCAGACACTGTCCAACTCCCTGACTTAAAAACACTTATTAATGAGTACAATGGCGGGGTGGTGAAGCCTGGAGAGATACTACAAAACAGGCTTACAACATCTAAGTAACTAGTAAAATTATTAATGTTGTGATTTGTGACGTAGTCGTAAATCGTGATTTGTGACTGCATTTGTGACTGTGATGATAAAGAAACACAAATGTCTAGGGCTGTACTTCCCTGGGCCCCAATGAGGTGTGGCACAAAACTCCCCGACTTAAAAACACTCATTAATGAGTTCAATGGTGGGGTGGTGAAGCATGGAGAAATATTACAAACCAGGCTTACAATACATCCAAGTAACTAGTAAAAAAAATTACTGTTGTGATTCATGACGTGATCGTAAATCGTAATTTGTGACTGCATTTGTGACTGTGATGATGAAGAATGTGATTTGTATCATGAGTGACTCCTGATGATGGTCCTGACTTAAAAATGCATATTAATGAGTACAATGTTCATGATGAATTATGCACCACACCTGCCCAGTACACTGAAGGGAAGCCAAAGAAACAACTGTGACTTAAATTAAAGATGGAGATTGGGCCCTAAAGAGATGCAAATGTACAGACAGATTAAGATTGCGCTGCACACTGAAGAGATGCAGATGCAAAGGCACAACACCTAACCAGTGCTCACCATCAGAAATTCAAATCTGGAAAAGAATATATTTGCCGGTTGAGGCGGGCCATGGGGGCAGGGGGCAGTGTACTACACTGCTGCAGTAAGAGTCACTAGTATGAGAACCAGTAAATATATCACAGAGAAGTACAAAAAATTACACAGCTGCAGTGGATAGCAGGTTCACATTGCTGAAATTATGTGGCACAATAAAAGGTGTCTGATTTGATGACACGCATCACACACATAATCACACACACACTAAATAATGCGTAGCAAATTGAAAACTTCAGTAATATGACCACATATTTTAAACAAACTAATATTATGCACTGCATCAGCATCCACAACAATCAGCAAAAAAATTGCAAGAATTATTGAAAATATTACTGTGTGTACATTAACACAGTTATACAAGAAATATCACCAAAACAGAAAGCACTGTCTTTTTCTCCAAGTTAATCTACCTACACCACAGATACGCCCCCCCAAAGCACACTTCCACTGTCTCTCAGTACACAGACTAAATGTTGTACATTAACATTCAAAATATACACACAAACGCTCGATGATATGAGCACAGGAGGGTTTCCTATAATCGATGAACTAAAGTTTCAGCAAAAAAAGTTACTCAAAAAGGCTTTTTTAACAGCTTTTACAAGGTTTGAATTATGGAGAGCTCTCAGAGCAGAATGTCTCCTACAGCTTCCTACACACACTACCCCAAACTGAGGCTGTGCAGAACAATCTAGAGCCCATGTGACCTGAAATCCCATGAATCACTGCAAAATTCACCTTTGGAGCTTAAAAACAAGGTGAAGTAAGGCGTAGTACATTATTTTCAATGTACTTCACCTTAAGAATTAGTGGAGTAGTGGTTTGGGAAGGCAGAGTAACGTGAAGCCATTGTTTTCAATGGACTTCACGTTAGTCATTAATAACGTGAAGTACTCCGCTTCACGTTGTGGAGCACTCCACAAATTCGCTTTCACTCCGTGTTCCACTTCGAGGAATGAATTGGGGCCACTTCGCCCATCTCTAAACTTATAAATCAAAAAACTGAAGGAATTGTGGTAAACCACCACCATGTTTCGACAGAACGAAGCCCCCTGAGTAAATCCCACCCTCATTTGACTTCCTTGGACACCCCTGGGCTGAGAAAATTGAATTTTAAATTAGGCCATCTCATCCCTCGCTCACGATGCACGATCATGATCAAAGAATCACACAATCAAAGAATTTGCAGGCTCACGATCAAAGAATTTGCAGGGTCATGACCAAAGAATTAAAAGTTGTGTAAGTCACAAACTTCACATAATTGCGGTAAACCACCACCATGGTTCATCAGAACAAAGCCCCCTGAGTAAAACCCACCCTTATTTGTCTTCCTAGGACACCCCTGAGCTGAGAAAATTGATTTTTTTATCTGGCCATCTCATCCCTCACAACGCATGATCACAATCAAAGAATCTCGCGATCGAAGAATTTGTAGAGTCGAGGTCAAAGAAATTGCTCACTCACGAATAAAGAGCGTGGGATGAGATGGCCAGATTTAAAATTGAATTTTTGTAGCCCGGGGTGTCCTATAATGTTATTTAAGGGTGGGTTTTGCTAAGGGAGTTAAGCTCTCCCCCATCTCAATACGCAAATAGTTATTTTCATAATCCCTGGTAGTCTAGCGGACCCCTCCCCATCATGGTAATCTACATAACCATTCTTCTATCCCTGGTAGTCTAGTGCCCCCCCATCCATGAGTGCCTTATGAATACGTTTCTTTTCTCTCCCTGGTAGTCTAGTGGTCCCCCCCATGTGTGTTTATCTATGTATCTTACAAATATCCCTGGTAGTCTAGTGCCCCCCCTCCCGATCTGTACTTTATTAATGTTATTACTATTAATATCCCTGGTAGTCTGATGTCCCCCCCTCCCGATCTGTACTTTATTAATGTTATTACTATTAATATCCTGGTAGTCTCTATTGGTCCCCCCTCATCATATAAAATAGATTTGGATTTTAAATGTCTTGGTATTCTAGTGGCCCCCCACCAGCCGTGCCAGCCCTCCCAGCTCTCTCACCTTTCCTCTAGTCAAGCCATAGTTTCACCTTCATGGCTAGCAGCCAACTGTGTGTTTTATGAATGCTAATGGAAAGAGGTGCTCAGAAATTATTTCAGAGCCTGTTTCCATTAGTGTTCAAACACTCAGGGCATGGCTGGCCATTGGAGGTGAGAGGGTTGTGCCAGTCGCTGGCTGGGGAAGGGTGGGGAGTGTTGATTGGCTGGCATGGTTGGTGGGGGGAAGCCACTAGACTACCAGGACATTTAAAATCCAAATCTATTTTATTAAGATGGGGACCACTAGACTACCAGGGATGTTAATAATAATAACATTAATAAAGTACAGATCGGGAGGGGGGCCACTAGACTACCAGGGATATTTGTAAAATACATAAATAAACACACATGGGGGGACCACTAGACTACCAGGGATAGAAAAGAAAGATATTCATAAGGTACTCATTGGGGGGCACTAGACTACAAGGGCTAGAAGCATGGTTATGTAGATTACCAAGATGGGGAGGGGGTTGCTAGACTACCAGGGATTATGAAAATAACTATTTGTGTATTCAGATGGGGGAAAGCTTAGCCCCCTGAGCAAAACCCACCCATAAATAATGTTATAGGACACCCCTTGGCTACAAAAATAAAATTTTAAATCTGGCCATCTCGTCTCATCGCTGTGAGAGTACCGATCGCTGATCATAGATTCGCGATCAAGAGATTTTCAGGCTCGCGATCAAAGATCATTAGCGAGCCACGAATGAAGATTTAAAAAGCTGAAAACTCTATTTTTAGACTGATTTGGATGGAACCAAAGCCATGGCTTGATAGATCGGGGTCCCCTAAGTAAAACCCATTGAAGTTTAATTTCAGAAGTGACCCCTGAGCCGAGATATTTGTGTTTGTGCGATTGGAAAACTGAAAACAAGATGGCAGACCTCTCGATCAAAGAATTTGAAAAAATCCTCAGGGACAAGGATTCTTGAACCGCGAGGCTGCAAATTCTTTGACCGCTAGGTGGGACAAGATGGCCAGAACCCCATTCGTTGATCGCAAGATATACATATAAATTTTCCCATTGACTTATAATGGGAACTTAAAAGTGCCATAACTTTTGAATGCCTTAATATTTTTTCACCAAACAAAAAGAGACATGTTTGGCCACCAAAGCTCTTTAAAACAAGCCATCTCACAGAGCAGCACACCACACAACAGCTGTGCAGGACCACATTCAGAATGCCAAAAGGTGCCTCCAAAAATGGATAATTTGCACTTTTCAGCACTTTCGTACACAAAGACTGGCACTCCGACTGAAACACAATTTGGCAGATCAAGAGATCTACTGTGCCCCAATGCGTACCAAATTTCAGCCAATCCATTGAACGTGTCCAAAGTTATAAACGCCCAGACCTTTGACTTTAGTATGTAACTGACCGCTGAACCCCTAACTATACGCACACTATAATATATATATATATATATATATATATATATATATATATATACATGTCTCACAATATTCCCCAAGAATGTCAGGAGTGGAAATAAAAATAGTATTTATAGTGCAGAATTCTACCACTTCAAATGCACTGATCATCAAATTGAAAGACATGGTTACATACCTGTCATCTGTACTTATCTTGCAGAGATTTATGTATTTTTACAATTGATTTCCATGCAGAAATTCACAAACAGCTATACTGTCACCTCAAAATATATACATAAATTAAATCTATTTTTTAAGCTCCTAACATTCATGGTGTTTACTGTGAGAGGTGTGGAGAAACAGAGACAGACAGACAGACAGACAGACAGACAGACAGAGAGGGAGAGGGTGATGGAGAGAGAAATTTATAGAGTTGCATTGACAGTGCTGTCATTATCATGTGGCTTGTTTTTTTTTTAAAGCAGCAATAATAAAGTTCACCAAAAGTATAGTGTGCAGTCATAGTTATCACACATTACATGGAGATCCCAAGTGGAGCGATGAGTCACTGATGCTACCTTAGTAAATTTTTCAGTACAGACTATGTTACTGTACATGGAATGATCATTTCTTTGGCAGTCTGTTTTGAAGCAATTCACATTTATTCAGCTAGTGAATCATTGTGTGACTGTTTATCTGTCATAGCTGGTGGTGTAAAATGCATTGTTGGACGGTATTACAGCATTTTACTTTTTGCCTCTGAATATGTATGTATTGATGTTTATTTTTCTTTATCCAGCTGAGGTGTGTAATATTTCAAATGTGCTAAATTGTAAGGGCAATGCCAAAGAAATAAAATATTTATTTCTCTTTTTGTTTTGCGGGGGGTGGGGGCCACCTATGAAACAATGTCTAGCTAGTTAGATGAGGAAGAAAAAAGAAAGTCAGCTAGTTCTACCCGTTCTGTGAACATCTGTTTATGGGGCTAAATGTATTTGTTGTAGACTTTGCTCCCTGTGTAGTATGAGCAAACCACTTAGTTGCCACTGTCTTATATCATTTGTACAGCACACTACACACCTAGGAAACTATCCTGTGAATTGGGGAGGGGGCTGCACAGTTGATGGGTAAAGGAGTGGCCTGTGCTATCCAGGGTGAGAGGAATAATAGCTTAGAACAATAAACTCACAATAATAAAGTATGCTCAAAACACAGGAAAAAATAGGAATCAGGACCTCAGTTGAATACTGCCTTGCAACTTTGTGACAGTAAGGTGTCAATATGTGCAGGACCTGCGTGAAATTGAGATGCTGACATTAAAAATGATGATTCAAACATTACAGAAAGGCAGTACAAGTTATTGCTCTTTACATGGAAGCCTCTGCAACGCTCACTTATGTAAATTTTCCTGACCAGACCATGTCACTTTTACTGTTATCCACTATGCGTTGCATTACAGTCTCAGTCACCATCTCATTTACTCTCAAGACCTCGAGTGAATAGCACCTCAAATTAGCAGCCCTCCTAAATGCATACAGTTCAGCTGTAGTCCTTATTGGTAACATTTGAAAAAGCATTTGTAGTACAAAATGAACTGCATAATACATTACAATACAATTAGCATAGTTTGAGGAGGAAAATGAACATAACGAGTGTGGGACAGACTTCTATGTAAAGACCTGTAATTTTACTTCCATATCTCTCTCCCCCTTCCTTTGCTTACTCCTCATGTGCTGCTCATTTGCTTGTCATGTGGAATATTTTCCTAGCTCCTCACCTTAGCCTATTTTGGGTAACCAACTATTTTTTGGCCTGTGTGCTTGTATTGATATTTGAGTTTCTGCTTTATTTAGATGGTACTGTGCACATTTTGTCTTTATCGTATCACCCAACTGTTCATGTTCCTGAATTGTACTTCCAACTATATCCCCACACTGTAAATTTGTCTCTGTTATTTAGTTCAAAAAATCTGGGTGTGAGGACGATAGAGAGGTGTTCACAAAGGCATCTAGGGAGGTGACCAGGGCAGTCAGGCAGCCAAGGCAGCAAAGGAGCTGAAGTTGGCTCAGGGGATCAGAGATGGGGAAAAGGTGTTCTTTAAATACATAAGGGAGAAGAGGAGTTGTAGAGCTGACATTGTTAGACTATAGAGAGGGGGGATGGGCAGGACAAGGGGAAGAACAGTCAGAGGCACTCAATGAGAACTTCTGCTCGGTGTTCATGAAAGAAAGGGATGGCCCAATACCGCAGGGGGAATGGGCAAGGGTGGAGGGGGAGCAGAGATAACAGATGGGGTCATCCAAAAGGATAGACTTCTGAAGGGTCCTAAAGCCTTGCGGGTGGACAATGCACCAGGACCGGATGGTGTACACCCAAGGGTCCTGAAGGAACTGGCAGAGGTGTTGGCAGGCCCTCTGATGGACCTGTTCAACACCTCCTTGGAGATGGGGAATGTACCCAAGGACTGGAGGATGGCTCATGTTGTGCCCCTTTACAAGATTGGACCCAAGGACCAACCAGGCAACTACAGACTGGTGAGCTTAACTTCCATAGTGGGGAAGTTGATGGAGACCATTCTGAAGGAGAGGTTGATAACCTTTCTCAATAGTAATGGTCTACAGGATGAGAGACAGCATGGATTTGTCTCAGGAAGATCATGCCAAACTAACCTGATCGACTTGTTCGACTGGCTCACTAGGGCGGCTGACGAAGGCCGCACTGTGGATGTCCTGTATCTGGACTTCAACAAGGCTTTCAACTCGGTGCTGCACGGGAGGTTAATGAGCAAGCTGAGGGACATGGGGGTAGGGGAGAAAATGTTGGGGTAGGTTTAGAGCTGGTTGCAAGGCAGATAACAGAGGGTAGTTGTAAGCGGGAAGAGATCCAAGCCAAGGCCAGTAAAAGTGGAGTACCGCAAGGTTCAGTGCTGGGCCCTGTTTTGTTCAATGTTCTCACTGGAGACATTGCAGAAAGGATCAAGATTAAGATCAGCTTGTTATTGGACGACACTAAGACTTTTGCAAAAGTGGACAATGAGGAAGGGAGACAGGCACTCAGGGAGGATCTAGCTAAACTCAAACTCTTGTCTAGGGAGTGGCACTTGGGGTTTAATGCTAAGAAATGCTAGGTCTTTCACCTCAGAGACAGAAATCCCAGGGCTAGCTACTGGCTGGGGGATTGCAGGTAACAGCTTCAAAGGAAGAAAGGGACCTGGGGGGGTAACAGTCACAGGGGACATGAAGGTATTAGCACAGTGTAGGAGGGTGGCAGCAAGGGCACATAGGATGCTGGGGTGCATTGCCAGAGGGATTACCTCTAGAAAGAAGGAGGAGGTCATCCTGCCCTTGTATAGATCACTGGTGAGGCCACACTTGGAGTACTGTGTACAGTACTGGTGCCCATAGTTTAAAAAGAATGTAAGATTACTGGAGAGGATGCAGCGCAGGGATACAAAAATGATCATGGGACTAGGAGAGTTGCCATATGTGGAAAGACTGAAGGAGCTCAACATGTTCTCACTGGAAGAGAGAAGGGGAAAGAGGGGACATGATAGAGACCTTTAAGGACTTGAAAGGCATAAACAAAGTCAGAGAGGGAGAATTGTTTCACTTAAAGGGGGAAGGGTCACTAGGGGGCACTGTCTGAAGTTGGAAGGGGGAAAGTTCAGGATGGAGATGAATGGGCGCTACTTTACAAAAGAGAGTGATGGCAGGATGGAACACACTGCAGGAGGAGTTAATCGAATGAGGACAGTGGATAGCTTTAAGCAGGGTTGGGATAGAGTCAAGGGCAGGGTTAGTGCAGATAAGAACACAAAGGGGGGAAGACCGGGAAAAGGGAGGAAGGGAGGGGTTTGGGTGGGGGTGGAGCAACTGTAGTGATATAAAAGTAAGAGCTGCACTATCAGGCAGATTTGATAGACCTGTGGGCCTTTTTCTGCCACCAATTTCATATGTTCATATTTGCTTCCCCTTCCTTCTGTATATCCCTCTTAGATCTCTATATTAGATCTGTTTATGTTAGACCTGTTTATACTGCATTTTACTATGTAATTGTTTGACCTGATGTTCTGTTCTCTTTATGCTTAACTGGACATTTGTGTAAATGGGCATTTTTGCTCACATGCCTTTCAGTATAAACTAAAGATTGATTGATTGATTAAAAAATAGACTGACAGACGTGAACCACATCAGTTCTGTAAAAATCCAAACTGGCCAGGCTGGGTGCAACTTGTACAAATACTGCTGGTCTGGTCACTGTGGCTACACTGTTCAGTCTAACTTTTAAGTATCTGATCCGCTCCTGGAAATCCATTTTTCAGCTCTTCCTTGGCATGGTTGAAAACTGAACCGTCAGAACCAGACCAGATAGGTAAAAGCCAGAACAGATCATCTGGAGTGAGTGGATCAGCAATATTTGCACAAGCTGTGCCCAGTCCAGATTTTACAGCTCTGGTCTGGGTCTGGTGATCTGGTTTTTACCCATACCCTAGCGCATGTGGCTTGGTGACATACTGTACAGATGGATGCAGAGTCTAACCCAGTGAAGGTTGAAGTTTCAGAAAACCATTATGCTAAAAATACCAACACTCACTGAATTCCTGATGATCTCCCAACCCCAAGTCACACTTAGCCCTCTATTAAAGTCATGCTCAGATATCGGCACCTCTACATCCACACCATTAAGCTTTTAATGCCATTATGCCTCTTCTGCTGCCATGAGTTCCCCTCCTTGAAGTCCCATCCTGCTTGTGGCAGCCACCCCCCCAACCAGGTAATTTTCCAGGGAGCAGCTCTTTACACCACATCAACTAAATTACTGCTCAACTCCTTATTTGTAAACATTTTGTTGAGACATTTTTGTTTTAGTATATCCATAGACAGGAAAATGAATTTGTAAAAGAAACCAAAGCCCCCATTTATCAGTTCTTTTAATTACAATACTGCATGTTATGAACTGATCAGATTCTATGTGTCACTTCATAACCTAAGTCAAACAAAAATGAGACACACACATGCCTACCTACTTGCAAGTGAAGCAAATGTGGTTACTATCATTCAGTTGTAAACACATATAGTCACAAATTTTAGGTTAAGAACACAGTGCTGCATAAAATAATAATTAAAACACAACTGGCTATTTTGGTGCATTGGATATATTATTATCATTATTAAAAACAAATATTTGGAAAAATAAATGCATACATCTGCAAGATTATATACATTAAATGTTTTTTCTACAAAAAGAAAGAAAATCAGCAGGCACCAACATCTTTGACAGTCCACTGTGTTCTAAAGTATACAGCATGTTCAACAGCTTGCTACTTTCTCCATGGAGAAACAGACAGAGTTGAAATTCTAATAATATGACAGACATGTAATCACTAAATGTCAGGTCCTAGTGTCTCCCCTGAACTGCCTCCCTGAGAAAATGAAGTTGGCATTTAACACTTTAAATCTGTTTATTATTTGGGAACAGGCATCACTGGAACTTGGCTCCATGTGATAATGGCTATTAAATAATAGCGAATGTCAAAAAGGCAAAACCGTAACAGTGGCTGCAATAACGGCACACTAAAAATTGGTGATCGGCATTTTATAGTGACTTTTGAATAAACATTGCACAGATAAACAACATACAAATCATACGCCTGCAGGCAAACATTTTATGCCAGTCCTCCTAGGTATTCATACCAATCCCTGATGGCACAGTCCTGCACCACTGCCACAAGATGTTCGTTGAGGTCCTGATATCACCAGTGTCCGGGAGCACATGCAGCACTGGAGACCAGTTGCTCCAACCTCACCTCAGTCAGTGGCCTTTTCTGTGAGTGGGGGGCTCTGCCCCTCATCCCCCACATGATGGACTGCACCCCGGACTCATGCTATGTCTAAGATACTAACTCTGAGGTGCTCTTTGACACTGGGGTAGGTTAGCACCTCGAAGTCACCGTTTCAACCCTGTCATTGTAATTTAGCGGCCACCATTAATGTTTTCGCCCTTCTGACTTCGCCGTTATGTATGTGCCCATTTGCCTTCACCTTATTTATTTATTTATTTACACGTTTTACCAGGTTGGCATACTGAGCAACATGCTTGATTCCAGATGCGACCTGGGGGCCGAGACCCACTTTACAAACATGTCGGTTCACAAGAAATTAATTTTCATACATAGTACAAAAATGGGACAACAAGCATCATGTTACCACTTAAAGTGAAAAATGGTTACAGACAGAGGTAATGCATACATAGTGTAGAGAAAATTGGAGGGTGGACAACTTGGGAGCAGTTATTTCACCATAGGAGTGGGGTTGATTTAATTGAAACAGGTGCAGCTGGAGGAGAAATGCCCACGGAGTAGGCAATTTCATTGGTAGGGGTTGGGGGCATGTCTTATGTGGGCAGGGAGAGCATTCCAGATTTGAGGGATACGGTAGTTAAAGGTGGCCTGGCCATTTTTGTGCGCATGAATGGAACGTGCAGCAGCCTAGGGTCCTTGCTCCTGAGGGAGTAGGCAGGTGGAGGTTGTTGGGAGAGGGTAGAGGACAGGTAGGGTGGGAGGGAAAGGGACCAATATTTGGCTGCGAACCTGGCACAGTTTGTTTGTCTACGATCGTGGAGGGATGGCAGGGTTAGAGAGGTGTAAAGGTTGCAGTGGTGGGTCGAGTGTGGGCAGTCGAGGATAAAACGACAGAAAGAGTGGAACAGGGTGTCGAGGTTGGCCAGGGCGGACACGGGGGCTGTGGTGTATACTATATCACCATAGTCTAAAATGGGTAGAATCATTTTTTGGACAATGGCTTTCCTAGACTGTGGGGGGAGGCAGGTTTTGTTCCGATATAGAGCGCCGAGCTTTGGGAGGAGCTTTTTATGCAAGGATTCGATGTGGGAGGAGAAGTCTAGGTGTTGGTCAAGCCAAGAACCTAAATACCTGTAGCTAGTGCAAGTCTCCAGGGGGGGTCCCATCCAGAGTTTTAAAAGGGGTGCCGGGGGATTGACGGGAGAGTCTTTGTTGGGAGCCAAAGGTTTTGGATACAGTTTTTTTTGAGTCTAAAAATAACTGGTTGGACCTAAACCAGTGCTGGATGGCGTAGAAATCCTCTTGGAGGAGGGTAGCTATGCTAGATGGTGAAGGGCCAGAAGCATAGAGGACAGTGTCGTCCGCGTACATCTGGATAGATGAGTGTTTGCAGGTAGATGGGAGGTCGTTTAGAAAAACCGAGAAGAGTAGGGGACCTAGGACAGATCCTTGAGGGACGCCGGATGAGACTGGAAGTGGCTTCGAGGTGTGTGAAGCGAGTTTGACGGTTTGGGTCCTTCCCATTAGGTAGTCTTGGAACCAGTTTGTGGCTGGTTTAGCAAGCCCTGCTTCGGCGAGTTTGGAGAGGAGTAGGGAGTGGGAAATGGTATCAAAAGCCTTAGCCAGGTCGATAAAGATGGCCATGGTGATGTGTCCTTTGTCCATGCCCATGAGAATGTCGCCAGAAACTCGTAACAGGGATGTGATGGTGGAGTGGGATTTGCAGAAGCCCGATTGTAATGGAGTGAAGAAGGAGGTTCCTTCCAGATAAGGCGTGAGTTGTGACAGGACCAAGTGCTCTTGTAGTTTGGCCAGTATTGGGTGTAGGGAGATGGGTCTGTAATTTCCTGGGGAGGATGGATTGCCCCTTTTTGGCAGCGGGATAATGGTTTCCTGCTTCCAGGCCGTAGGGAGCTTGCCCAGAGAGAAACAGAGGTTAAAAAGGTCAGCTATAGGAGCAGCTATGACTGGGGTGGATAGGAAGAGCATCTTGACGTCCATGGACGTCGGGCATTTCCCTTTGTTGGGGTTCAAAGCCCATAAAGATTTGAAGACTTCTGCTTTGGTTATTGGATGGAAAGAGAACAGCAGGCCGGAGGGAGGTTTTGGGGGCATGAGCGAAGGGGGGTTGAGGGGGAGTATAGCAGAAGGAGGACAGGAGTTTTTCTGTGCAGCTGGAGAAGTGAGAGTTTAAAATTACAGCTACATCGATGGGATCAAAGATGAGGGAGCCCTGGACAGATAGTGTGGGGGGTTGGGGTTGAGGGGGGTGGATAAAAGGGATTTTAGTGATTTCCAGAAGTTGGTTGGATGATTTATGTTATTGCTAAAAGCCGAGAGGAAGTATTTTTTTTTAGCTTGGCGGATGGAGTTTGTGCAGGTATTTCATGGGGATCTGTATGTGGTGAGGTGATGCTGACTGCCCAGCTTCTTGAAAGCTTTCCAGGCATGGTCCCTTGTGTGGCATAACTTGATTATATCTGCCGAGATCCATGGGAGGTGTGCTCCTCTAACTCGTTTCTTGCATAGGGGGCGTGCTTGTCCCAGACTTTTAGGAAGCGTGATTTGAAGACATCGAAAGCGGTGTCAATGGAGGAGGCTTTTGAGATAAAGGACCAGTTTGTCCATCCTAGGTCCAGCAAGAGAGATGCTAGGTTGAGGGAGTTGTAGGACCTGGTGTATAGTGTTTTTTTTGAGGGGGCAGTAGGGCTGTGCACTTTCCTGTTCAAGTAAATCATGTGATGATCACTTATAGAATTGGGTAATAGGCCAGCACTTAGGATCCTGTGGGGGTGGGAGGTAAGAGCCCAATCCAGTAAAGAGTGATTTTGGGACTTGTGGTTAAGTCTGGTGGGATTGGCAATGAGTTGGGTTAGGTTTAAGGCCTTTATTTTGGTCTTTAGGTGAGCTTTGTCTGGCCCTAAAAAGTTTGTATTAAAATCCCCGGTGGCGTGGAGCCTCACCCCCACAGCTAGGGTCTGTAAGGAGGTTAAGGGAGAGGATATCTTCAAGGCAATGGGGGTTGCACGGAGCCTGCCAATGCAAATAATAGGGGAGGAGAATGGGAGTGTAAATTTTATGAGTAGTGAATCTATGAGTCCAGGAAGAGAGGGGATGACCACTTTAGTGAACTGGTGACTGTTTGCAATATATATAGCCATGCCTCCTCCTCTCTTTTTACCAGGCCGGTCATGTCTAATTATTGTATACCCTGGTATGGATACTTCGGCATCCGTGTGATGAGGTTTAAGCCAAGTTTCGGTTAACACAAATATGTCAGGGCACAGTGATCAAGCAGTTTGTTGCAATATTGAGATTTTAGATAGCAAACTGCAAGTGTTTAGGTGGAGGATACGGAGGCCTTTTGGAAAGAGAAAGGGGAGTTGGGATTTGTATTTGGGGTGGTTGGGCCTGGGTTTGCCTCTATGACCCCAGCCAGAAGCAAAAGTAGGCAGATAATATGTTTTAGCTTTGATCCCCGGGGGTGTGGGCTGGTTGGGGTGGAACAAACAGAGGGGGGAGTGGGTGGGTAGCAGCTGGTAGGGGTGTGTAGGGCCAGGAGTCCAGGGTGAAAAGAAGGAGGAAGGATAGTGGCACTAATGTGCTACCATGGAACTCTTTGCTATGGAATGTCTTACAAAGTAGCAGGATGACTGCTGTTAGGATGGAGGTGTCAAATGGCTTAATGAGGTGTTCATAGGGACTGAGGGCACATCAGTGCTTATTTGTTTTGCAGAAAGCTCCAGGAAATGTTTAACCCATTCTAGTTCCAACAGCTTTGTATGGTGTCTACTATCAATTGGTAACCTGACACAAAATGACTGCCAGAAGATAATGAGTTAACTTTCTGTGCTTGCTGACTGTAGTGTAGAATGTCTGAAACTCTGCTGAGGGAGGGCTCAATTAACTCCTCAAGCCAGAGGAAAAATAGTGCTCTCCAGCTCCTATACACACACAGGCAGCATAGTAATGCAGCTCCAGTGGAGGACTCTATTTTTAACACATATCATGTTTTTGGTAGCAAAAATGACATCAGCCCTTTTCTGAATGCACAACATTTGCAGGGCTACACCCACTGCAGCCATAAAAATGAAGTAAACTCACAGCAAATTAATGCAGGTGTCTTTACTGTAACATAAGAATTGTGGACACGATAGCAGAAGTCCCTTATACTTATACTTCTTGTAGTTTGATTTTTCCTGTGCTGTAATCCCCTTTGAATGCCTGGTGTGTTTGTACTGCTACAGTTAATTCATAAAGTTGACAGATGATCGATGCAGTTCCACCAGGTCATCACTGTTGTACAAGTGTCTGTATGGCCATATGGAGATGGTCACTTTCTTTAGCAAGGCTTTGGACTTTGTACCCATTAGACGCTTGCTGAAGAAGATTGAGGATCTGGGTGCAGCTAAGGGCATAGTAAATGGGGTGGATAACTGGTTAAAGGGGAGGCAGCAGAAGGCAGTGGGCAACGAGGTGAAATCAGAAGAGAAGGTGGTCACAAGCATGGTTCCACAGGGATTTATCCTGGGTCTGGTCTTCTTCAACATGTTCATCAGTGACATTAGTAAGAGGATCCAGAGCAGGCTGTTTCTCTTTGCAGATGACACTAAGCTTTGTGGGAGGGTGGATAGTGATGAGGGAATAAAGAAAATGCAGAGAGACTTGCAAAAGCTGGAGGGGTTGTCATGTGTTTGGCAGTTGAAATTCAGTGCCAAAAAGTGCAAGGTGATGCACTTAGGGAACAAGAACCCCAGGACAGAGTACAGGATGGGAGGGTGAGACTCAGTACCACAGTTGTGGAATGACAGCTTAGAGTTATCATCAGTGACTCCCTAAAGCAACTGAGTTAGTGCAACAAGGCTTATAGCAAGGCAGATAGGATGCTTGGATGTATCCCGAGGGTAATTGATAGCAGAAAAAAAGAAGGTAATACTTTCCCTGTATACATCCTTGGTGAGGCCACACCTGGAGTACTGCACCCAATTCTGGGGTCCGCACTTCAGGAAGGATAGGGATAGACTCAAGATAGGCAGTACAGGTTTCAAAAATGATTTAGGGCCAGGAGGCCATGTTCCATAAAGAGAGCCTCAAGACACTGAACATGTACTTGCTGGAGACCAGAAGAAAGAGGCGAGATATGATAGAGATCTTCAAATTCCTAAAACAAATTACCATGGTGAACTGCAGGAAACTATTTAACTTGAATATCAGCACTCGCTGACATGATCATGAGTGGAAGCCAACAGAAGGGAGGTTCAGGAGGGACATGAGGAAATACTGTCTTACAGGAAGGATGGTGTAGCCATGGAACAGTTTGCCAGCAGAGGTGGTGGGTGCAAAAACCGTTAGTGGTTTTAAGCATGGCTGGGACAGAATGAAGGGTATCATGGTTGCTCAAGGTGTCAGAATCATGGAGAAGAATGGAGGGCTGCAGGGAGGCCTAGGACCCTGGAGGAAGAGTGCTAAATAGGGAAGCTGAGCAAACTGGATGGACCTTTGCTCTTTTTCTGCCATCATTGTGTATGTTTCTATGTTAGTTCCAGAGATGAACAAAATGAATAAAAATGATATAATACACAAATATGAGTCTGCTGCTATTAAGGAAATTTGCACATGACTACTTTGTGATACAGGAGTGTGAGGCAAATTATATTAAACTGATTTCAGCACACTAGCTCTTTGATGTATCTTTTGGATGTGAATCTGTCTCTTTTGTGAGGACCAGAGTTATCAACCTTTTGTTTTTTGAACCTCAACAATGGGTATTTGAGAAACAAGCCAAGGAGCAGCCTTTTTGTGTGTAGCATCTTGTGTGTAAAAACAGGATTGCCTTATTAATTATCAATCATTATAAAAGCAGCAAGGTATTTCTGGTCACCAAAAATAATTGATGGACTGTGTATATGAATGTTCTCTAGATAAGTTTCATGAAATTTCATGGATGTTTATGAAAGTTTTATTTCATGAACATTCATGAACACAGGAGTGTCATTTAATGTTCATAAGAATTGTTGATCAATTCATGCAAACACCTCATGTGAGTTTGTGAGCTGAATTCATGAACTGGTAATGAATAAAGCATGAATGATTCATGAACAGTTCATGGTCATTTTTGCCTGGGCACACATCCACCATTTCATCTGCGTACTATTTCACTGATGCACCAAACTATCTTCCAACTTTTCCAAGCCATGCTGACCATTAATCCTTTTCTTTCTGACTCCCAAATTAAACCCACCAGTGATCATCATGGGATTCCAATGAATATGTGCCCACAGTTTCAATCCCACAAAACCTACCTTTCTACAGGATCCAACGTGGTGTTGGGGAGTCTTATAGGACACCAGCAGTCTGTTGGGGCATATGTGGAAGGGAAGGCATTTTCCTGCCAAAACCAGGCCAGCCACAATAAGTTGGGCTTTTGGAGAGAGGACTCACATAGTGTACTCACGCAAGGCATCATCACCTCTCCATTTCCCCTTAAAGCAGATTCTCAAGCAGCTCAGTGGTTGGCACACTACCCCTAGAGTCTGAGCTTGTTCCCTCAGAGCACACCCTAGGCTTCTACAGCCTTGCGCATGGGCCTCTGGCTTGGGAGAGTAACTCTAGTGTCCCAAATGGCAGCATGATACAGTAACCCAGCACCACCCAGCCCGGCTATCAAACATTTTGCCTTCCACCTCTTCATATGCTCAGCCAAACTTGCACTTACTTATCAACTGCTTCTTGTATCCATCCAGCCATTCACCATTTCTTTCATCTACTCCTCACCTATCCCCAATAATTTCCTCTTCTTGCTGATCCCTGTGCTTATTCATTTACTAAACGTTCACACTCAGCTTTTGATGTTACAGTTTAGTTAGCCAGGACAGCCCAGCTGAGGTGCAATGCCTCATTTGTACTAGGGTTCTTCTTTTTACTCACTGGCCCTCTGAGCAACTGGATGTACTAAAGCACTGACAGGTAAAATAATTTGCTCCTGATCACATGGTGAGTAAGTAATTTCTTTTGAATTTAAACTTGGGACTTCTGGTTCTGAAGACTTCTTTAGTCATTTAGACCACACAGGTTCTTCTTTTAGCCCTACTCTTCCCCCAACAATTTTGACTTCTCACTGTCATTGTTTCTATCACCAATATACCAGTCTTTCACCATGGTTTGCACTACTCACACACATACAACACTTTACACACTCATCCTACTACTATATAGTCTTTACATTTACCCACTCACCCCTTAATACACTGATTGAACTATGCAGTAATCAACTTGCTCACGCTTTAGACCACCAGCGATCTTTTCATCTACTCACCCACCCTTTAATTTACTCACTCAGCTATCCTCTAATTTGCTCACCTATCTGCCAACCCTTTAATCAACTCACCCAACTACCCTTGAACTCATGCACCAGATTACTGACCCCATGAGTTAGAAAAGGGCTGGTCCTATGACTCTGTTGCTACAAGTGTTGAAGCATAAATCTATAGATCCAGCCATCTGGGGGTGGACCTGACTGTTGCTAAGATACTATATTTGTTATGGTCTGGGGATAACAACTTATAAAGCCCTAAATGAAATGAAACCAACTTATTATGATGCTCGATGGAAAACATTAGAAATAAGGGAATTCCAGCATTCATTAATTAAAACTCTGTTTTCTAATCCACCTGCTCTGCCAGAGTACTTGATGGACAATTTTGTAGCACAAAATGTCTTGAAAGTCTTGGGCACTATGAGAATAGATAAAAGTCTGTGAGCAGCACACAAATCCTTACACACAACACTTCCTTTCTACCCAATTGGAAGGATACCCTCTTCAAGTATTGGGAATGACAAGGTCTTACTCACATGTACCAACTTTTTGAGAATGGTATCCTTTTCAATATTTAAAGCAGCAGTATGTCCTTACAGAAATGGATTATTATAGTTTTTGTGCATGTAAGACAGTCCCCCCCCCCCAGGTAACATTAGCCACAATGGCAGCTAATGGCAATGGGAATTCAATGCCTAAATTTCAACAAGTAGCTGGTCTAAATTATTTTCACAACTGCATAAAGTGTCTTTGTCCAATGCATGGAAGGAATTAGCTTGGAAAACTGTAATTCAGTATTTCTGAACTATAATCACAGCGAAATTCACACCAGGAGCTCGAATATACTGTTGGAGAATGTACGGTGAATCCACTGCCCACCATTTGCATATATTCTGGAATTGCCCCATCTTCAGCAGTTCTGGCAAGATTTGGGATCTGACCTGCAGGAGACTATCCCTGTCCTCCTATCTCTAACTTCCAGACTGATTATCTTGTTCGAGTATCCTCCAAAATTATTTAATAGACATCAGAAATATTTGCTCAATATTGCTTTTATAGCAGCAAAAAAGGCAACTGCTAAGACGTGGCCGCTACCTCAGTCACCAGACATAGAGCAATAGAGGGACTTAATGACAGAGATTTATGACATGGAGAAATAAATGCACAGAATCTATGATCAGATATTTAGTAACAGATGGATTGGTTGGGTAATACATATCATGACCAAATGTAATTGTTTTATTCCTTAAAACAGTTTTACCTTGTCATAAAGGGAATGGCTAAATGAGAACTCAAGATAACTAGAATACAGTAATGCAATAAGGAGTGACTGAAGCCAGAAGAGGTCAACAACACCCAGAAAATAGGTACCAGGTTAACTAGATAGCATTTGTCTAGATAAGACAAAGGGATGCTGTCTGGAGGGGTTGTACATTAGATGACAGAGAAAATACTTGTACCCATGCAGCTAACAGTTTCAACATCTCTTTTATGTTAGTCCATTGTATCTCATTTATGTAGTATATTGTTTATTGTATCAAGTCAATAACTTCAACTTGCCTAATAAAAAAAAAGAAATGGAATCAACTTATATATCTGACTGTATCTCAGTCCATGACCTAAAATCTTTATAGAGGGTATATTTCAAACTCTGACAGTGTATCATAAAACAGTATTGGGCCACACTTTTTTAGTAGCAGCCTCAAAAGTTGGAATGCTCTTCGTTGCTGTATTGTATTGTCATTTGGAAGAAATGATATGTCTTAGTCTTTGAATTTATAAAAGTTTATACAATTACAGTAAAAAAAATATGCAGATATCCACATACAGCATTTGCATATATCATGAAATAAAAAAAAACGGAATCATAGAATATGATGGTGGATAAAGACCAAAGGTCAGTCCAGTCTGCCCATTTTTTGTACAACCTATACCCTAGACATACCATTCATTAGAGTCTGTGTCAAAGAGACCTTTCATCCTATCCCATTTGTGCTTGAACGCATTCAAAGTCTCTGCCACCACCACATCTTCTTGTAGGCTATTCCAAGGTTCAGGCCCTTGTTTCATATGGAAATACTTCCTCATATCTCTCCTGACTCTTCCTTCAACCAGTTTCCAGTCATATCCTCAAGTCACAGAGGTACGGTTCTTAGGGAATTGCTCCTTACAATTCATCTTGTTAATGTACTTCAGGAATCTGAACATCTCCATCATATCACACTGCTCCCTTCTAGTTTCTAGGGAGTAAATGTTCAGGGCACTGAGTCTGTCCTCATAAGATCTGCATTGCTGACCCTGAATCATTTTGGTTACTCTCCTATAGACTGTATCTAGTCTACTTAGATGGGGATTCCAGAACTGTGGCCTTACCAAGTAAGGACCTGTAGAGGGGCAATATCACCTCCTTCCTCCTACTACCAATGCCTTCCTTAAAATCATCTCCTTCCTCCTGTTGCCAGTCACTCTCATAAAGCAGAGTAGATGAGCTAGCTATCTATTGTAACAGGTTTGGGAGGAAAATATGTCTCATTAACTTAGGAAGCCACCCAACATACTGACCAATTGCAACTAATGTCAATTCTAAATTCAAAATTAAGGAAATTGGTTGGGAAAATCCTGTGCTGTGGTGTGTGGAATCTGATCACTTGACCATGCGCTATCTCAGCACAACAACAGAGGCCAGAAATACTTAACTTTCTGAAACTTACAAGTTTCCAACATTAAATATTGAGAGTTTCTGCCTAAGGTGGGATGTCACGAGACTGCTGTGCTGGGCAAGCTACGTGTATCTCTAGAGATGGGTGGAGGAGGAGTCGCTGAACACTGCTGTACTGAGGAGTAGTACAGGATAGCAGGAGCTGCTCAAGGTGTTTTTTTATCTGGAAAAGGTATGCCAGCATTGCCTACAACTGTGGTTTGGGCTTATTACCTATCCAAGTGAGCAGCCTTACCAGAATTTCTTGTGCAACTGGTTTCTGGTCTCTCTTTCCTGTCATTCTCTTTTTTCCCTTGCAGCTGCTGGAGTTCAAGCTAGCGTAGCCATTGGTGGAGAGCCTAAAGAGATACTTCTGTGGGGGGGGGGTGTCGACTGGGAAGGGAAAAGACCAGTGAGGACTGTTAAGAAACAATCCAGAGAGTAAAATTTTTAGCCTCTTCCTAATTGGGCTGTGCACACCACATCTTCTGCTGCAGGGAAGTTATGTTTTAATTTGTCTCATTTTCTGATCTTTCTTCGTTGATTTTGTCTTTTTCTCATTTTTCGTTTTTTTATTTTCAGGAGTTTTGGGGGCATTTTTTGTGCTGGAACGAGGGGGGGATAGACTGGATATTCAACAGATTATAACTTTATAATTTAATATAATTTAATTTTGTAATTTAAATCTTAAATTTTCACAGGCAAAAGTTCACCTGCGATCACATGATTTAGCCAGTAGTCTTAAGACACATGCGCTGGTGTTCTCGTTCAGAGGCGCCATTCGTTTGTAGGTGTAAGCTCTAGCAGAGCCACCAAAAAACATTGCTGAGCTAGAAGGAGCTGGATCTTTTGTTGTATGATTATCTGCTCCTTGCTTTTGCCTCTAAATTTTAGATCCTGACATTTTTTCGGCCTTTTGGCTTTTTTGGCTCATTTTGGCCTCTCTTACAAAGTTACTGAGCTACCAAGCTACCAAGCTGTTGCCCAATATCTGAATTCTGGTTTGGTTTGGAGGCGACAATGAAGCTGGTATTTGTGCCGGTTGAACAGTGGAAAGGGAATCAGTATTATTATAACCGCAAACCTGCAGCCTGTCTTCTTCTGAGTAAAATTAATTATTTGGTAAATCTGCTGGCGGTGCACTGCTCGTTTATAACATGAGTAAGTTTCATTTCTGATAATTACTTTTGCATTTACCTGGGATCACTATACCTCTCCAACATGAATATTTTAATACTGATATTTTATTTGAGAAGATATTTGAATTTATTTATTTTCTACAGCTTCTATGGCTTTCTCAGAATAATCTTAGAATAACCAGCTTAGTTTGCTTTAAGGCTTTTAGTTCCTTTTTTTTTTAGTGGATATTTAAGCTGTTAAAGTAATTGTTTCCTTCTTGGGCTTTTTACTAAGGCCTTTTTTTTTTCTAGACATTCCACCACTTTTGCATCATGGGTTTTGCTCATTGGCTACATTGAGCGGTCCTCACATTATTACCCTGCATTGCAGAGTGGTGATATACTGAGATAAAATGCAACTTAAGATTTGGTGCTCTGGGTGCCTTGAGACTGCCTTCTTCAGATATATTGCTGAGGTGTGCAAAGCACCACAAGGCCTGCCTTTTGTAGCATCTTATATCGCATGGACAGCTGAGACTCAAAGTCAATAAAGGGGGCTTTAGAGAGAGATTGTCTTGGTCTTAGAGATATACAGCCTGGCCTTAACCCTATTAGGAATACAGGATTTTATGGACATGCAGGATTTTCTGGGCATTTTTTGAACATCTTCTGTTTTTCTGGCTTAGAACTTCGGCCTGGGACATAATCGCATGATTTATAAACTATATATTTTATGTCTATTGATGTTGTCAGTGCATATTTTTTGATATCCCACAGATCCAGAATTTACCCCTAAACACTTAAGTATTAACTATTGATTAAGAGATTGTACCTGCTCTTTTATAGCAGGACCCCACACTTAATACTTTTCTCCTAGGCCTCTTATAGATTCCCTAAGTAGTAACATCTGGGTTCCTCCCCTTAGGCTGAATGATGGTAATTACCAGAAGTGGCAAAAGTAATCTGCCCTGGGGGGATGTCTTAGGGGATTCTTTCACACAAATTATTGTAATCCCTGAAATTCAGGAGGATTTGTAAGAGGCCACCAACTTAAATATTAACAAAAACAAAATTAAAAATGGGAAAAAGTCAAGGAAAAATGGCAAAAGTAAGGAACAGGGAAACCATGCTGCCACCCTTGGAAATGAGGGACCTTTTATTGTAAAAGGTACATAAGGGGGGAAACAGCTAAAAATAACGGATCTATGGATAAGCCAGGAACAGGGTCTGAGACATCTCTCCACTGCTGTTTGTCTTGCAGAAAGAAATTTGGAGCATTTAGAGGTTACCAGGGACCCAACTGGCATAACTGGAGTGGACAGAGAAGTGGGTGGTCAGCACTCAGAAATAATTTGTTATGATCAGTATTAGTGGGAAACTTTCACTAATGGATTAAGTAGGAAGGTGGATTTAGATTATTCCAATTTGGAATTTTCTCCAACCTCACATGCTGATCATACTTATTTGGATGATTGCTCTGCAGCAGAGGTAACTCTCACACAGAAGGCACATTACGGGGGTTACAGTGTGGTTGAGGATACCCCCTCCCTACACTCTCCTGTTCTTGAGAGTATAAAAGAAAATCAAAAACTGAGAGTCATAATCCAGGAGATGAGTGTCATCATAGAAGGTATTAAAAGAATGGAGAAAAGTCATATAGCAGTGTTGGGGACTAAGATTAATCCCACCATGAAATGACCCAAAAACAGAAGCCCCGATGAGCCTCAGGTGGTGAGGATTTCTTCTGAGGAGGAGCCTTTTCCTGATAAAGGGAATTTTGTAGCTAGTTCCACCATTTCCAAATAGATGTTGGAGATGATAAAGAACAGATATTATGCACATATTGTAATTTTAGAAAATATCTCAGTGCTGAAAGATGAAATTGGTAATTTAAGAGCTAATGTCTTTCATACTAGGGTACTTTTGGAAAGAATAGTAGAAAATGGTAAAAAACAGCATCTGGAGCTGAATAGGTCAAACTCTTCTCCTACAGAAAAAAGCTACCAGAGGAATACAAGTACAGCTTCCTGCTCCTTTTCATAAAGACCAGATTTGCTCTTGTTATATGCAGAGCACAAGCACCTCTGGTCCAAAAAATGGGGATTGTACTAGAAGACCTCCTAAGTTATTAAAAGCTGGGGCTCTTAAGAATAAACATTTAAATATGGTCTCTAAAACACCAAAACAACAAAGGGGTTCTAAAAAAATACAAGCTGATAAGACAAAAAAGAACTTTGAGATACAAGTAGTAAAAGAGGATAGCTTGCAAAGGGTGCCTGGAATTATAGTTGAAGGCACATGTGCCCGAAAAGATCAGAATCTCAGATTTTGGAATTGGGGGAGACTGACACCACCCATAACCCACCCTCCAATAAGAAACTCCATAAGAAATATAGGGAAGGGGTAAAGGAATCTAGTACTGGAAATAGTACTAAGAAAGCAGAATACTTGACTGAAATGAAGGGAGTACCCCTGTTAGAAAATTAGTCAGAAGCTAAACTTTCCAGATGGATGGTAATTATTTGGGGGCTCCATTTTGATACTGATGGTGAGAAATGTTTTGCTGCAAGGGCACCTAATTTGGCATTTCAGAGTATGGTATACACTATTGTTCGCTTGAAGACACGGCAAATTTCATCTTAGGTAAAATTCCAATACTAGCTACACAACGTTACCAGGTCACCCTGCCTTCTTTAGTTCCTAGATATTTAACCTTGGAAGAAATGGGGGCAGTGTACTGATGACTCAGACTCCATATTAGAAAACGTACCCCATATATGTGGTAAAAGCTATACAGATGGGGAGGCACAAGAGAAGATCCTCAAGGTAATTGAGAATTTCTCCCAGGGGCATAGCAACTAATGGCTATGTAGGATAATTTTGATCTTTGTGTGGAGACAACTAGACATGACTTCTATAGGAAGGTTAGGGATGAACTGCTTTCATTTCTTACAAGAGCCCTTGGTGTACAAATTTCATGAAATATGGTTGACTATATTAAGTTATATAATGTAGTGAACCATTCCTCCCAAATTGACATTACATTCAAAAACACTATGATGGCTACTACCTTGCTAGCTCTAGCTGGTAGGCTGGATTACCTAGGTATACATATGGTTGCTCCTCATGAATTAAGAGAAGTCTCCTTGGAATGAAAAGCTCTAGAGGGTTTCAAGGGAAAGAAACTAGGGGAAAATGCTCTCTTAATAGATCTGGAAAAATCAATAGATCTAAATCCCGCTATGCCCCTGTTAACTATAGACTCTGCCTGGCAATCTCAGTTGACAAAGGAAGTTTTGAAAATAGAACCAGATCCCTTTATTCTTCCCATACTTTTCTGGAATATAGAAGGCTTACATCTTAAGATAGCAGACCCTGAGATTCTCTGTTTTCTAGGGACATTTAGTAAGTAAGTAAGTAAGTAAGTAAAAGTTTATTTATATGAGGAGCCCTTCCAAAGCTCAGGGCGCCTTTACAAAATTTCACATACAAAATTAAAATCCACAGCATTTGATACCATCAGTCTCCAGGAGACTTGGTGTCCTGACGTAGCTGCCACTAACATGGCAGGATATAGTGCTTTTTCATATGGAAGCTATAAGGGGTGCCTCCTGTTGTATGTTAAAACCCAACTGAATCTAAAAATTACTGAATATCAAAGTAAGACAGATGGCCTCCAGGTCCTATCCATTTTGGATGGGACTGGGAAAGTCATCTTAGGCAACATATACTTTCCAAGATGTAAAGGGCCTAATACGGCAGACCACTATGTTCATCATCTGAATTTAACATTGGATGAGTTGATGTAAGATGGGTCAGCTTGCCATATGGTTATAATGGGTGATTTTAATTCAAGGATTTCCTCTCGGCTATCAGAAGTGGTTCATTCAGAGCTGATTTCTTTCCTCCCACTGATTAATCCTAATGTTACTTGCAGAAGAAATACATGTGATCTAAAATCAAATTTGAGAGGCAGGGAACTTTTGATAGCTCTTGCAAAAAGAAATTTCTTCTTATTAAATGGAAGAACTATATGAGATATGTTAGGGTCTCTAACTTTTAGGGGTCATAGAAACATAGAATTTGACGGCAGATAAGGACCGCTTGGCCCACCTAGTCTGCCCATTTTCCTACCTAACAGATAAGCTGCAGATCCTGGTTAACCAACAGCTTACTTCCTCCTACCCCTCACTAGGACTGCCTTATGTCTGTCCCATGCATTCTTGAATTCCTCCACTGTTTTTGACTCCACAACCTCCTCAGGGAGGCTGTTCCATGCATCCACAACCCTCTGTGTGAAAAATACTTTCTCACATTACCTCTGAGCCATCCCCTCTATCTTCAAATTGTGCCCCTTGTTCTTGCACATCTTTTTCTGAAAGATGCTACCCTCTTGGACTTTGTTGATTCCCTTGAGGTACTTGAAAGTTTCTATCATGTCCCTCTCTCCTTCTTTCCTCAAGGGTATACATATTAAGCTCCTTTAGTCTTTCTTCGTATGTCTTCTGGTGCAGACCATGCACCATTTTGGTTGCCCTCCTCTGGACAGCCTCCACTCTGTCTATGTCTTTGCGGAGATGGGGTCACCAGAACTGCTCACAGTACTCTAGACGGGGTCTCACCAACTGTCTGTATAGAGGGATAACAACTTCCTGTTTTCTACTATTGATGCCTCTTCCTATGCATCCCAGTATCCCCCAGCCTTCCTTACTGCCTTCTCACATTGCTTGCCCACCTTTAGGTCATCTGATATAATTACCCCCAGGTCTCTTTCCATTTTTACTGTTGTCAGTATCTCACCCCCCATTGTGTACGCTTCCCCTTGGTTTTTGTTTCCCACGTGCATTACCTTGCACTTCTTTGCATTGAATCTGAGCTGCCATACATTTGACCATTCCTCCAACCTTGCCAAATCCCTTCTCATCCTTTCCACTCCATCTTGTGTATCAACCCTGTTGCAGATCTTTGTGTCATCTGCAAAGAGACATACTTTTCCTTCCAGTTCCTCTGCAATGTCACTTATAAAGACATTAAAAAGGACCGGTCCCAGTACTGAACCCTGCGGTACCCCACTAGTAACCCTCCTTTCTTCACTGTGTACTCCATTTACTACTACCCTTTGCGTCCTGTTGTCTAGCCAATTTTTTATCCAGACTACCACCTTGAGACCCACTCCAAGGCTGGCTAACTTGTGTATTAATCTTTTGTGTGGGACTGTATCAAATGACTTGCTAAAATCTAGGTAGGCCATGTCCACAGCCCTCCCTGGTCTACTACTTTGGTCACCCAGTCAAAGAAATCTATTAGATTCATCTGACATGACCTTCCCATTGTGAATCCATGCTGCCTTGGGTCCTCTGCCCCACTGGCCTCTAGGTACTCAACAGTTCTTTCCTTCAGAAGTGATTCCATCATTTTCCCTACCACTGAGGTCAAACTAACTGGTCTGTAGTTTCCTGCATCTGTCCTGCTCCCACTTTTGTGAAGAGGAATCACATCTGCCCTCCTCCAGTCCTCGGGTACCACCCCATCCTCCCATGATTTACTAAAGAGAGTAGTCAGCGGTGTCACTAGTTCTACCCTTAGTTCTTTTAGAATCCTTGGGTGAATCCCATCAGGTCCCATTGCTTTGTCCACCTTCAATTTTATTAGTTATTTCAGAACCCTTTCTTCTGTAAATGGACTGGTATCGACCCCCATCTTCAGAGTGTTTCTCTTGTTTGGTTTAGGTACCTCCCCCTCCTCTTCCTTTGTGAATACTGAGCAGAAATATTCGTTCAGTATCCCTGCATTTTCACTGTCACCCTCTACCGACATTCCCTCCCCTTTATTAAGCCTCAGTATCCATCCTTTAGTTTTTCTTCACTCCCTAATGTACCTATAAAAGGTCTTATCTCCCTTCTTAACAGAATTGGCTATCCTTTCCTCGGTTTGGGCCTTTGCTATTCTGACTGCCTTCCCAGCCTCTTTCTGCTTTAACTGATAAAGTTCTCTGTCCTGCTCCTTCTGTGTTTCCTTATATTTCCTGAATGCTATCCTTTTCTCCTTAACCTTCCCTGCCACCTCTTTTGAGAACCATAGCAATTTTTTCCTTTGTTGTATTTTATTGAGTTGCTTTACACAAAGGCTTGTTGCCTCTGTGATGCTGTTTTGATTACTCTCCATTGTTCCTCCACTCCTCCTTCTTGCCTGTTTGCTAGTGCTTTTCTGAGGCACTCTCTCATTTTCCCAAAGTCAGCCCTCCTAAAGTCCAATACTCTTGCTTTTGTATGGCTTGATTATATGGCTGTATTTATCGTGAACCACACTGTTTGGTGGTCGCTTGTTCCCAGATGGCTACCCACTTCTAAATCTGAGATTCTTTCTCCATCCCCATTTGAGACTACCAGGTCTAAGATTGCTCCCTCCCAAGTGGGTTCTAATACTAGCTGTCTGAGTCATGCCCCCTGTAGGGCATCAAGAATGACCCTGCTCTTGGATGTGCCTGCAGCAAAGGTGTTCCAGTTAACATCTGGCATATTCAGGTCCCCCATCAACAATATCTCCCCTTTTTCTGCCATTCTAAGGAAGCCTTCTATCATTTCCTTGTCCATTTTCCCCTGAGATGGGGGTCTGTATACAACCCCCATGCGGATAGTGGTGCCATTTCCTGTCTCCAGGGTGACCCAGAGTGCCTCATCTGCTCCCTGTTTACTCTTTAGTTCTGTTGCTTTGATCCCTTCCTTTACATAGATAGCTACTCCTCCTCCTCTTTTACCCTCCCTGTCCCTCCTGTAGATTGTGTATCCTGGTATGCTGACATCCCATTCATGGTTCTCTGTGTACCATGTTTCTGTGACTGCCACAATATCCAGGCAACTGTCTTCCATCAAGGCCACTAGTTCAGGGAGCTTGTTACACAGACTATGGACATTGGTACTCATCACCCTCCACTTTTTGATAGCCTTACCTCTTTCAGCCCCATTCCTGTCCTTACTGCCTTTGCCTTTTTTTACATTTACCTCTGTTCTGCTCCCTAATAACTTCTCTACCTTGGTGTTTACCTCACTAATTACCATGTTTTGTGGGGGGAGGCTGGGATTTCCCTGCTCCTTTTCAGTGCCTCCACCCTTGGCTAATTTAAATGCTTGCCAATGAAGCATTTAAACCTCTCACCTAGGATCCTGGTTCCCCCCCGGACAGATGCAGACCATCGCACCAGTATAGGTCTGCATCCCTCCAGGTGACTCCCCAGTCCCCAATGAAGCCAAAACCCTGAGCTCCACACCAGTTTTTCAACCACTCATTGAATTCCCTGGTGAGGAGTGCCCTAGCATCACCCTTGCCATAGACAGGCAGCACCTCTGAGAAGGTTACCGTATGCGCCACTTGTCTAAGGCCCCTCCCCAACTCTACAAACTCCTCTTGCACTACTCTGATCCCATTACTAGCCAGGTAATTTGTCCCTAGGTGGATTTTGACATCCAGCTCCCTCCCTCGTGCAGCTCCTCCCATGATCCTGAGGATTCGCTTCCTGTCCCTCCAAGCCGTGGCACCAGCAAGGCACCTTACCTCCCTCTCCCCTTCCTCCCCTATTTCTACCCCCCTAATGATTGAGTCCCCCACCAGGAGTTGTTTCCTTCCCCTGTGGGGTCCCATGCCACCCTCCTGTGGGTCTCCTTTGTGAAGGTTCCCAGCATCCTCTTTGGTCTCCACTGCAGGTGCCTTCATAGAGGAACCACTATTCACCAGAAGAACGAAGAGCCCTATGGGACCTCCACACCTGATTTGATTTGGACTAACATGGAAGGTGTAAAACTGGTCTCCAAGCTGGAGATTCTGGATTGGGTGGAATCAGCACACTCTCCAGTTGTGCTTTCACTTAGGAATCCATGTATAAGTTATTTTTTTTTTTGAAATTTAAGTTTATTAATTTTACACATAAAACAACCATGAGACACAGAAATATACAACTCGCAAAGAATACATGGTATAACAAAGGAAAAGGGAAGAACAAACCCCCAAACAAAAAACGACAACACAAAACCTCCCCACCCACTCCCACCCATCCATCACCCACCCTCCACCCTGAACCATTCCCCACGCCTCCCACCCAACCAAGGTGAGTGTGCCAGGCAACTAATACATCCAAATTGGATATTTAACATAATAACTTACAGGAGTAATCCACTCCCTAAATTACTAGATACAAAACCACAATATGTAACAAAATGGAGTACTATTATGGGCATAGAATGAAAGGCCAAGAACTCATTGGTGCAAATATAATGCTTGTAGCTTACCACATTTTTTCCGAAACAAATCCATGCGGCATCGCACACTGGCCACTAAATTTTCAGAATTGAGATAGGCAGAGAGCTCGGACAGCCATTCGGCATAGGACAGTGCCAGTTGATCAGTCCAATGCCTAAGAACCAGTCTCTTAACCGCAACGGATACCAAAGCAATATGGTATCTACGCTCCACACTGTCTATACTGGCATAATCACCCAGAATACAAATCTCAGGGGTAAAACAATCTGAGAGACCTAGTAGAGGATCTAAATTATCCCGGATAGAAGACCATAAGGGGGCAACTTTACTACAGTACCAGAAAATATGTAGGGAATCCCCCTCCCCCTGCCTACACCTGGAGCAGAGAGAAGTGGGAAGCCTCTTAAGTTTGAAAAGCTTTTTAGGGGTATAATACATGTTATTCACTATATAATATTGAGTAAGCCTGAGTCTGTCCTGCGAGTGATATTTGTGGAGATCCTTCCAGATACGAGACCAATCCAGAGCAGACTCAGGCAACAATGAGGACCAAATTCTGGAGCCCCCCACAGGTTCTGTAAATTTATAGTTCAAAAGGAAAGAATATATTAATGAGATAGAATGCGGTTTGGAAGCAAAGGTTACTATTTGAGAAAGGAAGGGACGGATCTTCGGCTCATTAAAAAGGGCACCAAATTTCCCAACCACGAGGTGTCTTAACTGGTAAACTTTGAAAATCATGACATTAGGAATAGCATACCTATTGAGTATGTCCACTGATGAGAGAAGGGATCCTTGATCGTAGAGATGCTCTAGGTTAACTTCCTTAAATTGTGGAAGCCACTCGGGAGTGATCATCGAGTTGCCCAGCTTAATATTGGGATTAAAAATAACCGGTTGGCCTAAATCCTGCACGGGAAAAACATTTACAAAATGCCAGCACTGAAAAAGAGATTTAAGGGACACAAGGATCATACGGTCATCTATCCATTGTGAAAGCGCTGAAGGGGGGTTATAAAAAATGGCATAGGGATCTATCTTAACTTCCGAAAGAGCCAACCTCTCAATTTGGAGCCAAATCGGCCAAAAAGAGTCCGGATTAGCCGAAAGCCATCTCCCTAACTTAGCAAGGTGAGCCGCCCAGTGATAAAACAAGAGATTTGGGAGCCGGAGTCCGCCCTTATCTTTGGGAAGGGAAAGCTTAATAAAAGACCGCCACACTTCCTTTTCCTCGCCAGACAAAATTTGAAAACATCTCATGATATTGTTGAAAATATGAAACAGGCAGCCAGAGATTAAGCAGGCTGAGAGGGTAAAAGATACAGGGCAAAACATTCATTTTAATGATATTGATCCGGCCCCAAAGGGAAATAGGAAGAGCAGACCACCGTGACAAATCTTGCTGGATAAGACTCTTAAGATCATCTAAGTTGAGCTTCTTAAGAAGGGAAGAGTCCGTTGTAAAATGGATCCCTAAATATTTAATCGATCTGGGAGACCACCTCATACCAAAATTCGCAAACTCCTGCTTATACGTATAGGTGTTTAAGGGGAAAATTTCAGATTTAGCAATGTTCAATCTGTATTGAGAAAGGGCCCCATATTGACTAAGAACATCCAGTGTGTATCTAAGGGAGTCAGCAGGAGATTCAATATGCAGGAGTATATCATCTGCGTAAGCAGAAAGGACCAGCTCCTGTTGACCCACTAAGCATCCCTTGATAAGCACTGAGGATTTAAGTTTAATAAGAAGGGGTTCTAAATACAAATTAAATAGGAAGGTCGAAAGAGGGCAACCTTGCCTAGTGCCTGTATACAACTGGAATAGTGAGGAAAAAACTCCATTACAGTATATTCTGGCCGAGGCAGCCTTATAGAAGATCTGAACCCATTCCAAGAAGGAAGCCGGGAAACCCATTCTAGCCATCACAGCCCAAAGAAAAGACCAATCCACCCGATCAAAAGCCTTCTCTGCATCCAATGAAACTAAAACCATGGGGCGTTGAGATGTACGAGCTTATTGAGATATGTGAGAAAGGGTTCTTAAATGATCAGACGAAGATCTAGAATGCACAAAGCCCACTTGTTCTGGACTAAGTAGCTGAGTCCAGACCACCTTAATCCTCTCAGCCAGAACTTTAGAGAGAATTTTCATGTCATAATTTTGAAGGGATATGGGTCGATAATTCGCTGGATCTGTAGGAGTTTTACCTGGCTTGGAAATTAAAATAATGGTGGCTTCAAGGAGAGTAGGGTCTATGACATGGGAAGAGAAAAGATATTCATAAAGTTTGAGAAGTATAGGAGCAAGATCCTTGGAAAGGGCTTTGTAGAAGTTAATGGGAAATCCATCTGGGCTGGGTGCCTTATCCGAGGTCATAGAGGCAATAACTTTCTCTATCTCCCCCAAAGAAAGAGGAGCAGTCAAGATTTCCTTGTGAGAAGACAAAAGCTGAGGAATATCGAGACCAGCTAAATACGCCTCAATATCCGACAGGGGGGCAGGAGACACGGGCAAACTATATAAGTCCTTATAATAATTTTCAAAAATTCGTACAATTCCTCTAGGAGAGGTTTCTACAGAACCGGTGGGCTCTTGCAAAGTCGGAATTATCCTGGAACCCTCCAATGCACGAAGGCACAGAGCTAGAAGCCTCCCGGCCTTTTCCCCCTGATCAATGTATTTAGCTTGGGTTCTAATCAGACAGTATTCTGCCTTCTCTTTTAAAAGATCAGTATATTCATTTTTGACTGCTACATGGGCTTCTAAGGAAGACAGCGGAGAGGCGGAGAATGGGCAGCTTCTATCCTTGATTCTATTCATTAAGGAAACTGCCCGCTAACGGGCTTTCCTTGCAGAAGCTAATTTAATCAGCTCGCCCCTGAGATAACATTTTAGAGCGCACCAGATAATATCAAACCTCGGAGAAGAATCAAGGTTATCCGCCATGAAAAGAGAAATCAAGGATCCTATTTGCGTCACCGTATGAGGATCCTTAAGTAACTGGGTATTAAGTCTCCAGGCAGTGTCTCGGTGAAACTCAGGATCTAGAGAAAGTTTAACCCAGACTATTGCATGATCCGAGAGGATAATCGGCTCAATGCCAGACTGACGGAGACCCGGAAGGCGGGTTTTGCTAAGCAAAATATAATCTATTCTCGACCATGATCCATGGGGTTGGGAAAAAAAAGAAAAGGCCCGAAGAGAAGGGTTAGAGAGTCTCCAGGGGTCACACAACCCCAACATCTGCAAAAAATCATACAAAGCCCTTTGCATGGATGTCGGGGGCCGATTATCCTGGGGATCTCTATCCAAAAGATAGGAAGGTGGGACATTCCAGTCCCCCCCCAAGATAAGTTGCGAGGGAAGGAGAACACTGATTTTATCAGCAAGGGCCATAAAGAAATCAGGACTTCCCCCAACAGGCCCATAAACAGAACCTAAAATTACAGTATTCCCGTTGAGGGTGCCCTTAACCAAAATGAACCCCTCCGGGTCTTCCACTACCAGGTCTCTCTAATAGAACATGCTTTTAATAAGTATAGCTACCCTCTGCTATAATTAGATCCACTCGCCACATACACCTGTGAGAAACCAGATCGAGATAACCATTTAACCTCCCCACCTTTAAACTGGTCTCTTGAAGAAATAAAATATCTATTTACACCAAAGTACAGTGGTTAAAAACCTGAGTTCTTTTGACCTTTTCCTAAGCCACAAGACATTCATCATGCGCCATTTTTTAACATCTCCAGTAACCATTTTAAAACAGTATGAAAAGGAACATATATTAGAACATCCAGAAGCACAGCAGAAATAAAGGCACACTCGATCCCCAAACTCCCATACCTCCCTACTGCCCAAGGGTGTCCATTGAGGATAATAACAGACTGAAAACCTAGCCACAATTAAGATACAGTCACACCAAAGTAAGGCTTGGCAGCGAAACCCCCAAAATACCCTCTTTAAACCCCAGCAAATAACTATATGCAATATGACATGTCCCCAGAGCCTGCCAAGAAGATCCCAATAAGAATTCCAACAGCCTGAAAAAGATAACCACAGTTAAGGTGTAATCATAAAACACTGACTGGCAGGCCAGCCCTCTCCCACCAAAAAAACCCATCTGCAACCCAACTAAATAACTATGTACAACATGGTCCCTAGCTGAAGACAATTAGAAACACCATGAAAAAAACCAAAGTTCTGGAGGCCACATCCCCACCGCGAGTCCAGCACCCCCCATCATGCAGGGAATGATCAAAGAAAGAAAATAGCTGACATCGCTCCCAATGGAAAGGAAGTCCTTCCTAGACCACCCTGGGAAACCCCGCAGGACACCTGCAAATGAGGCTGGACTGGCAACCCCCCCTTCCATAAGTTCATGACTCAGCTGCCCCAAGAGGCTAGGCCCAGGAAACTCCCCCCCCATGTATAAGTTATAAGCAAGATGTGACCCAGATGGAAAATGATCTAGAGATTGTTAATGAAAAAAGAATTAGATGGGGACCATTACAACATACTCAATTTGATGAAATCTTAAATACTGGTGATTTACTTAAAATAAATAATCTAGCTGTGTATAACAGAGCTATTTAACATTCAGGAGAATTCGGAAAAGATGCATAAAATACTAAGACCTCTGTGCGTATCTAGAAAAATGTCTTCCACTGAACATATCTATGAAAATCATGGTTTAATGTAAGATGTAGTAAGGCCAAGAAAACATTTGCAAAAGTGTTGAGGCAACATAAGAAAAAAAGAATAAAAAAGCAGCAGATTTTAAATTACTGAAAAAAGGTAGGGAGGAATATTGGAGAGTATTAGAGGAAGAGAGGAAGCAATTCTCTTATGAGCTTTGGGAAAAATTAAGACAGGCAGTAGGCGGTTTTGGAGAGTTGTTGCGCAGGGCTATAATAAGTATTCTAGTAAAATAGAAGCCTTTATTGCTCCTGAGAAATGGACATCTTACTTCTCAGAACTTTACTTTTCTCAAAAAGAGAAGGAAATGGAAAAAGATGGTAAACAGCTAGGAGAAATAATCTACCCAAGGCCTTTTATTATCCTAAGAGAGGAAATCTTCTTGGCATTAAAAATGCTTAAAACTAATAAAGCCCCAGGGCCAAATCACATTTTAAGGGATACATATAAATCATTCCCTGACTGGTGGATTCCATTTCTTTTTCTAACATTAAATGGGTTTATTCAAGGATTGCAATTCCCTTCTAATTGGGCTGGCAGTATTATATTTCTGATTTTCAAAATAGAGGATCCAAATAACCCAAAAATGTACAGGCCCATTAGTCTTATTGATGTCTCCCAGGAAATCTTCTCAAAGATAACCTTGGGTAGGCTTTTGGAGTGGGCAGAGGAGAACGCAGTACTTAACGAAGCTCAAAATGGTTTTGGGAAAAACCGGTCAACAGTACAACATCGCTATGTTCTTAAACACCTGGTCTAGAAGTACACTAAAATAAGGAAAACTAGGTTCTTTTGTTGCTTCATAGATTTTCCCTCTGCCTTTCATAGTATTAGTTGGAAGATCCTCTGGAAAACATTAAGGGACTTGGAGCTGGAGAGTACACTGCTTGATACTCTCATCAGATTACATGAAGACACATGGGCAAGAATACAGTATAATCAGTATGGGCATTTGACTGAAAAGTTTGGTACAGATTTAGGTGTTAGACAGGGTTGTATTTTAGCACCCTCCCTGTTTAACATCTACATTAATTCAATTATTGATCAAATTACAAATCTGGAGTTTCATGCTCCAAATATTAATGAAACCAGGGTAGATTTCTTGGCTTATGCAGATGATTTGGTCTTCTTTATACAAACAAAAGAAACTGAAAGTTAACCTTGGTAAAACTAATGTTGTGATATTTGGGACCAAATTAAAAAACACTAGTTTCATGTTAAATGGGAACTCTATTGATATTAAGAGTAATTATGATTATTTGGGTGTTCGACTCTTTCAGAATTTATCTTGGATAAAACATTAGGAACTTACTAAAAGCAAAATGACTTCCCCAGTAAATGCTTTAAAAATATTTAATAGCAGAATGGGGAATCGTCAGTTAAAGGCATTCTGAGGGTTGCTAATGCCAAGATAAGAACTAGTTTGCTTTATGCATCAGAAGTGTGGGACCATACCAAGGTTACAGCACTTGAAACAATATTAAATAAACTTTATAGATACATCTTAATGCTTCCCCAGGTACACCAACTTGTATTTTGATCTTGGAATTAGGGCAATGTTCCTTGCTTTCCCTTATTCAAGAAAGACAGATTATTTTTCTTCTCAAAATGTTCCTGTTACTCAAATACAGGTATCCCAGGATGAGCTTGGAGGAAGGTGTACGTTTAGTTAATATGGGATATGTACATCCATTCCTGAAGCTCATCAAAGAAACAATTATGCCTGCAGGGTTGGGAAACCGTTTACATAAGATTTATGTTAGGCCTTTTGATGATATCAGGGCAGATGTTAAACTGAGGCTTAGAGATTTAGATAATCATTATTTGCTCTCACAACTTTCTCCCTTGAAGTTGCATACTAATTATAAAATCTTTAAATCTGTATGCAACTTTGAGCCTTACCTTACTCTATTTACATGTCCTAAGCTTAGGAGAATGTATGCAAGATTTAGGACTGAAAATTATAACGTGCAGTTTGTCCACTTTAACAGAAGAGAACTGGAATTCTCACACCTTTCTGTAAATGTAGGACTGGGGTTATTGATGACCTCAAACACATAGTCCTCCTATGCCCTCTGTATGAAAGAAATCAGAAAAGATGGCTGGGTGGGTTGTTGGAGGATCTCAGTCCCCCTCCCCCCCAAGTGACATATTGACACATTTGTTTCAGGTCAGAGATAAATATAAGCTTGAAATCATAGCAACATGTTTGCTGTCAATGCATTTCTAGACATACTTCATTTACTACTATGTACTTTAATACTAATTCTGTATACTGTGAAAGCAATGACGTATTTGCTCTGATCTCTAACTACTTTGTACAAATAGATGATTTAAGATTAGCTGTGAACTTCTATTTATTCTTGTTTTAAGATTTATGTGTCTTAATATTTATATCTATTTATGTAATTATTTGTCCTGTCGTATACTGTAATAACATTGTGTTGAACAATAAACTTGTACTTGACTTGACTTGGAACATTAAATATCAGGGAAGCTATTCTATAATCACAATAAGGCACTCCACAGAATGTGTACTTGAGGGATAACACACCTTCCCATTTGCTCCCATAACATCACATAGCACTTAACTCTTTATTCCCAATTGTATTTACTCTGCTACTGTTATTCCTCCCTTACACAGATGCCCTCCATAACTTATATATCTGAGCAGCTTGTTGTATTGTTTTAGTTATCAAGAAATGTATTAATTGCCTCCTGTAGTCCTCCAATGTGATTGTATGATTCCTGTACTATTATAACTGAATTAATATATTTGTATGCCTCCTGTACTGTTGCTTTGTATTCTGCAGTATTCTGTACTACTTCTCATGTAATGTATTGTTTGTGTATCGTGGTAACTATATTTGATCCCATGTTCCCCTTTCCCCTGTGTTGCACCTGGAGACAAGCCCTGGCTCAGTGTGCCTTTCCTGGTCACTAAATGTTTAAATAAATAAAATAAAAGTGCATAAGGCACTTACTTCACCTCATGCCTCACTTTCCAAGGCATGCTGTTATCCCACAAGAATGCACACCCTGTTTTGCCTTATTGCTTAAATAAAATGCGTTATTAAAATGAAATTTAACCAGCCTAAAAAGCCAGTTTAATATATCCAACTTTATTTTAGAGATCTTGTATCAACTTCAAGACCCTGATGCCCTTTAGAAACTGTGCTTATAATGCACTAATAACAGCTTGTGAGTGGCATTTGAGAAGTAAAGGAGAACAACTGTTGGTCAGTCATCCAGTGCACAATGCATGCATTGCCTTGAATAAGTAGCTCCAATAGGAACACACTGCTTGCCTTCAGATCTGTCACAAACCCAGGGAAACTTCATCCTCCATAATGACCAGTTATTCAGGTTAGTAGGCTACTCACACCCAGAAACACAACTAGTGTCCAATATAATCTTACGTAACAACAAAACAGTTAATCGCCCACTGCAGGTTATCTATTTGTTTTTCCATACTTGGAATTAACATTTTAAAGGAGATAGGGCATGGTTTTTACATAGTTAACAGCCCTTCCCTCTTCCTTTCCATGCCAGATATGTATTCTGATATGCTTTAATGATTTTTTGATAAATAAAAAAAATCTAGCTTTGGAATGCCTTCAGATCTACATTGAGTTCCACCCTACTCATCAGCTGCTGCACTTGATTTTCATATTTCTAAGACATTCTATGACATCAGAAACTCCCATTCCATGCTATTCATCTGAATGGCCTGGAAGGGGTGTTTCTGATGTCATAGAAAGTTCAGGCCATATGAAAACAAACAGCAGCAACTGCTGAGCACAGAGGGATTCAGGGTAGTTACAAAGGCAGCAAAATTAGAGTATTAATTTAACAAAAAAGGTCAAAAACATATCGGAATAGTGGGTAGCCAATAAAAGAACAAATAGAGGGCATCTAGAGGTCTAAAAACTGTTTCATGTCACCTTTAAGATAGATCTTAGCTTGTACTTTAATACAGTGCCACTAAGGCTGATGTTTGCTTTGATAAGAACCCAGAAGCCATAACTATAATTTTATATATTTGCCTCAGTTTGCCTGAGTGAGTTTTACAAACGATTACTGAAGAAAAATACAATTTGATTAATTTACTGAGTAATTTCATTGACTAGGTCTGGCACCCCAACTCCCCTTTAAAAGGCAAGTCTTGTAATATCCTAAGTACCATGTTTGACTGGGTTTGGCTCTGAGCAGAACTAACAAGCTGGTTGATCATCTATCAGCTGTGCTACTCAATGCACCTAAAAACAAAACCAAGCTAGCCCTTTTCACCACTCCTATTTAGTCCTACTCCCATCCCTACCCTATTCTGTCTGTCCTAACACCCCCTTATTTTTCTCTAGGTTTAGCTGCCTCAACCAATAGGCAGTCACAGCAGGTTCCTTGCATGTACTTTCAGGACCTTAGCAACTGAGCAACTAAAGCAGGCATGTTAACTGCTACCTGTGAGCTGAGGATACTAGCACAGCTGCAGCTATATGGTAGTTGGATAGGGCTGGGCAAATAGCAAATTCTGATTGTGTGAAATTTTATGGTATTTTGCTGAATTTTCTGAAATTATTTAATTGGTCTGACATTTGACAAGCTTACTGCTTGGAAGAGTCCCTACGAGGATGGCACATTTCACGGTATTTGGATGAGGGGTGTGAAAACTATAGGGGCACAAAGTTTGGCAATTTATTATTCATGTGAAAATGTCTGGAAATTTTTCTATGCTTACAACATAGCCATATTGGGAGCTAGATAATTGAAGATGTATATACATACTTTCTTGGAAGAGTATTAGAAATGGGTAAATAGTGGGGCAGTTTGTTAAATAACTGCCTCCCCTGCAGCCAGTTCTCAATCCAGTTCACCATCTTCATCCCCACCCCCCATGTATTTCAACTCCCCCACCAGCCTCCCATGCAGAACTGAATCATAAGCCTTGCTGCTTCCAATCCTCCCAGTTGCTCCATAGCTTACCCCAACAATGAATGGCCTGCATGCTGTCTGCTGCCAAGGAGCCACTATAGTCTGGGAGGTTGAAGTGGAGGGATGCTAGAGGTGTGTATCATCATTGGGTTGGGTGGTCTTCAGCTCAGTAAATTACACCATCTTGTGTTTTTTTCTCCCTTTTTTGCCCCTTCCATGTCCCCCTTATACAGATAATGGGCACACATGGTGCTGCCCTGAAGATGGAGTGGATGGGGTGGACACAGTGATGGCCATGGTCACGCAGAACATCAGTGGTTCCCCTGCATCCTTCCTATCCTTACATTGCACTCTAGGAACTGGTGCTCCTCTCCCTCTTCTGAGGTTAATATGCAGTGTCTCTGCATTATGCTACAGACAACACATTCCATGGTGGAGGGAGTTAGATGTGGCTTGTGAACCTGGGTCTCTAACATAGGGGTGCAGCATACCACCAGCTGGCACCACAGGGCCAGACATGTTTTATAGTTTTTTTTTAACCACACTGCCTTTCAGTAACCACAATCCCTTCCTGTTTCAAAAAGGCCTATCTATGTTTGTTTGCCAAAGGCAAGTCAAACATATTGGCATCAGCTTCAGAAAAAATTGAGGCTTGGCTGAGTAAGCCTTTCAGTGAGCTACATTTGTGGGCTCTATCATCCTTGGTGAGTCAGCTTGATGAATTAAATGTTCTACTTTATCTCTACTAGCTAGGACTCAGCTACAAACACAACAAGTAGACCTAAAACTCCTTCACCTGGCACTGGATGATGTCCTTTCCCCACTCACCAAGATTCTCAACCTCTCCCTATGTCTCAGCCAATTCCACTCCCAATGGAAATTAGCTGTTATCACACTTATACATAAAGGGGGTGACCATACCTCTCCCAACAACTACCGTCCCATCTCAATCCTCCTGCCCCTCTCTGTGGCCCTAGAAATAATTGTCTCAGACCAACTTTATGAGTACCTTTTGAAACACAACTGCCTATGTAGGAACCAGCATGGCTTCAGAAAGGGATACAGCACAACCACAGCCCTACTTGAGTTCACCACCTTTATCCATGAAGCCTTGGAACATGGACACCTAGTCAGATCGGTCTACATATAGCTGACCAAGGCATTTGACATGGTAAATCATGCCCTCCTACTAGAGACCCTCCCCCTCCCTGGGCCTAACTATTGACACCATAACCTGGTTTGATAATTACCTCAGTGGCAGATTGCAAAGGGTTAAATTAAACACCACACTATCTGCCTGCTCACCTGTCAGATCCAGCATTCCCCAAGGATCAATCATAGGTCAGCTTCTTTTCAGTCTTTTCTTGAACTCCCTTCCCAATGCCTGTTCTGATCAACTGCTCCTGTATGCAGATGATGCAGTACTTTACTGACATCACCCCAACCTTCCCCCTCTACAAAGTGCACTCCAAACGTTCTTCACTGAGGCGGAAGCCTGATTTACCAAACATAAACTACTTTTAAATTACAAAAAAACTAAGGTTATGGTCTTCGCACATCGCCAGAATAAACAGATTAATATCCCCCTCAACATCTTGAACTGCCAGCACTATCCTCTGGAACAAGTAACCTCCTTTAAATACCTGGGGGCCACTCTTGATTCCACACTCACTTACCATGATCACATTCATTAGCTTAGCACAGCTATAAATAGCAGTCTAGGCCAGCTTTATAGGTACAAACAGTGCTTGCCTCCTGAGGTGATCCACCTGGTTGTAACTGCCTCTGTCCTCTCTTTGGTAGACTATGTGATTATATGTTATGGCTTTGCTTACCACACTGCCCTTAGCAGGGTTAAGGTGACTCTGAATAGAGCCTGCCAGCTTGTGACAGGGTGTCACAGAAGGACCCACACACGTGTGACCTCTACCAGACCGCCAAATGGTGGAACTTCAATGGGAGATTCAAATACCACACCTGCCTCATGGCCAGAAAGGTCACCTGTGGCCTCCTACTGCCTGGACTAAACTGCTTAATACAACCAGCCCCAGTGCCCTGCACCACACGAAGATCCACCAAAGCCCCCATATTAGTACCCCTCTGCAGGACATCATTGGGTCAGTGTTCCTTCCACTATAGAGCCCCACTATGTCTAAATGAATTACCCAATAACATCTCAGCTGAACCTAAACTTGGATCTTTTAAAGCCAAGCTCAAATAACTACTCCTTTCCTCCTCTGTTTGTGACTGCTAGTGATGCTGCCCTTCAACTACCTAGTCTGCCCTCCACCCATAGAACAATGAGTCTTCTGACTATGCCCCTGATCTGTAACCCTCTCCCAACTAGTACCCCCTATCTTTTTTCATGAATTGGGTGCGACGTCTTGCCTAATTAAAATACACTATTCCTTGTCTTACCCTTTACTCAGTCTGAACCTGTACAACTTAACTACACTGTATATTCATGTGTATATATTTTACTGCTGACTACTAACATATTTTTGACAATTGTACCTGATGTGGACATACTGTGATGATCCTATGCTATAACTCTTTTAACTTAATTAGTATTTGATAAACTGTATCAATCTGCTGTTGTATTATCTGTTACTGTCCTTTTTTTCCTTGACGTGGAGCCTTTGCAAAGGAGTCTCTGACTCAAAGGTTAATTCCAATATGATCAAATAAATTAAAAAAAAAGTAATTCTTTGTGTGTTTCATGTAATGAGGAAGCAATATATGTCCTGGCACATCAATAAAAAACTTTTACAAACAGTTACTGTATGTGTGGTAGTATTGTTTCATCGCTAATAACTGCTTGTATGTGCTGTAGCTGGGAAAGGATAATTGCTAATGGTTGTACCTTAATCCCATTTTTTTCTCAATTAAGCTTTTCTCCCACTGAGTCTGTCTGATGCCCCCTCCCACCCACCCATCTCATGACCAAGCTTTTCATGGGTTTACTGTTTATCCATCATTTACCCAGAACAATTTAGGGTTAAATTCTTTATTGAATTGACAAAGAGAGTACAAAAAAATAATTTGATATGCATCAACCAGAAAAAGAGAACACAGTTACAACCTTAATGTAACAACACAGTACAATTCTAAAAAATAAATAGATAAGGGTGTCTCAGTGTTAACAAGCAACTTGAAAACACATCATAATAAAACAGATTACTTATACAAAGGAAGGAAAAGACCTTTAGTTATAGGAACGGAAGTAGCCAATCCAATTTTATTTAGTAATAGCATGGTACTAGTTTGAAGAGAAATAAGCCAAAAAACCCATTACACTTGGGTCAGCCCTGGTAATGATGGGGAGAGTGAGGTGGATAAGCTAAGGTAGGGGGCCCAGGTTTCTGAGTACCTAGAGAAGGTGTTAAGAGCTAGGTGGGACAGACATACAAGGGAGGCTAACTGTTCCAATGCCAGATGCCATTTTACTAAAGAGGGAATATTTATGGACCTCCACCACCTCAATAAGAGATGTTTGGCAATTAATGTGGCAGCAATAGCCCATTTCACACCGGGATCATCTTTGGGAAGATCTGGATGATGAAGGCCTATGAGGACTAGTGGGGTATCTAGGTGGACATAAGCAGGGAAAACTTTTGTACAAAAGGAAAGAACCCCACCCCAAAATGGGTGGATAAGTGTGAAATCCCATAACAGGTGAGAAAGACAGCCTTCCACATAGTTACATGTCCAACATCTGTTATGAGATTTGAGGCCATGGGAATAAAGAAATTGAGGGGTTATATACCAGAACTGTAATATCTGAAGATGGATTACTTAGGTTTTAATATCTCTACAGGAGATGTGAGCTCTATAGCAACATAAATTCCAGTCATACTCAGAGATGGGAATACCTAGTTCTGTCTACCACCATTATCGCAGGGAGGCAATTGGGGGAGGTTTATAATTCCTAAGAAGTTTATAGTGTAAGGCAGTTCTTCCTTTATTAATCTGTAGCCATTTATTAATTGGGGGGGGGGGTACATCCTTGAAAGTGGTTGGTATTTTAAGGTATAGAGATAAAGCTGCCCTGAATTGGAGATGTCTCCAAAAGTCCCCGGCTGGATGATTATGATTGACTGTGAGGGCCTCAAATGTGTCGATGTGATACTGACCTGGGGAGAAGAGATAGTAGACTAAATGTAGCCCTTTAACTCTCCAGGTCATCCAGGATTGGGGAACATGTTGGAAACATATACGTTTCTACAGGAGATAAAAAGTGGACAACAATGCAGTGCTCACATCAGTGCAAACACATTCAGTAGAGGTAACACAAAGAAGCTAGCAGGGGGCAGGCTTAAGAAGGATTTCATGAAGTATTTTTTTTTTCAGGATAGGGTGGTAGATGGGTAGAACAGATTGACCAATGAGGTGGTCTGTGTAAAATCAGTGGTAGGGTTCATGTATAGGTGGGATAGACACACAGGGTTAGTGGGAGGCAACTGGTGGAGATGATAAAAGAAGAGGACAAAGATGCGTGATAACTAAGGGGCTTTGTCTCATAGGGTAGAGGGATAAAGGGGAAACTGGCAAAGCAGTTAGCCTTCTTCTGCCATCAGTTTCACTGTTTCTATATTTCTTTTCTCCTCAATGTATTTTTTGCATCACCTGCACCAACAAACAATACACAAATAAAACCACACGAGCTCACTTTGTTAGCTTTTAGCAACTTTTGTGCATTATATTAATGACTGTATAGTTTGGGGAGGGTTCACCATTAATATTCACATCTGGGAATTCACAAACAATGAGTTCTCATGTTCTCCCACATACAGGTATTACTGAGAAAACCCTGACTAGTATATACAACCCCCCCATCCCAGAAAATATCAACCAAATTTACTCAGAGGTGTATGTTTGAAACAAACCAGATTTATTGAAGTGCAGTTATAATTTTATAATTTCTAGTGATGCCATTTATTGACTGGACTGACACTACTTTCTGATGCCATAATAGCTGGGCTCCATCCATAATAACTGGCCCATTATTAATGTGCAGGTGTCAGCTAGACAATAAGCAGTAGCTCTGTGAAATTGAGAGCCATCACCCCCCCCCCACCACCACATGTCCGTCATCACTCAATAACTGTTTAAAGTCACTATGGATTAATATCACTTCTCCAAAGTGATATGTAAAACTGGAGCTTTTTCTTCAAACAGAGAAGCGGAGCTGATGGCAATCAAGCAGTGACAGTGAAAGCCATCAGCTGAAAGCCATTAACCTGCAATTATATAAAATAAACTATAGGGTGTTGTACATGTAAGCCCATCTTCCTGGTCTAGGGGTATAACTGTTGGCACATCATTTTCAGAGAGGGGACTCACATCAAAAATACCAAAGATGCTTACTTGACCTCCCGAGCCTGAAGCTTACGTCTGGGGCTCCACTGGCACACGGTAGGGCAACTGGAGCTGCAAAGTAAGGGATTAGCAGAACCTGGATGCAGAACAAAGGCAAATGTCCAAATGGGGAATTATATAACAAACAGTATCCTATATTCCTCCTATATAAGCTCGAAGAAACTGATGTTAAAATCTCTTGTCACTCCCTTTCCACATTTTAGCTGGCACAGTCTCCATGCATTGCTCCTTTTCACCAAGGGGTGAACAATCTTTTACTCCTTGGTTAGCTTTAGCCCTGGTGGGGTACTGTTATGGCACAAAAATGGCCCAGTTGGAGACAAGCAGAAGCTCTCGGAGTCCACCACCCCAGCAGCAATGTTGGGGAGATTCATGGGCAAATTCAAACCCATTTTTCCCATTTCACTTGGCAGTTTCACAGTTCCAGTGCTAATGGCTTGTAACGGCCTAGAGGGACTGTTCCACCAAGAGAATAGGGACAGCTAAGTATTTTTACTGTATTTAGAAAATAATTAGTCAAGGATGCAGGTTTGAGACCCAAGGTAGGTAGGAGCTCCCAGATAGATGTAGGGTGGTCCCTGCAGTGATACAAACCTTAGATTTAGAATCCATAACTGTATCACATAACTAATCAGCAGCTTTAAATAGGTTTCATCACAGAAAATGCTGTGAGCATATCATTAATTTAAATAGTGGGATGTAGAGCAGGGTGAAAGTAGGAAATAACTCCTGGCCCTGGCTTTGCTCACACCCATGCAATTTTACACATAGCTACTGTGATTGGCAGAGTTTTTATACAAAATATTACATTTATAGTTAAAATAGTAAATTGTAACATTGGTGGCAAGTGGACTATTAACTGGATTGGATTTTGAGATATCCAAGCAGTCCTACTATTGGTTCTTGGTCTACTATAGATCAGTAAATCAACAGTTTGAAGTCTTGGAAGGAGTGCTAGTGAGCAGTTTCCAAAGGAAACCCCTACCTAGGACAGAAACACAAGTACAGGAGTTAAACGTTTTAAACAACCATTGGAAACTTAAACCAACATTGTGAGATGAACCCCTCAGAAATGATTAGCTTCCTAAAGAAAATGTTTAATTACCATGCAACACTGGTACGTTAAAAGGTATTTCTCTTGAAAAATTAAAAATGTATATATTTGATCTGAATATCTGGTGACTAAGTCAGATTTCCAGTGTCCTTCCTGTAAAGCAGTACAACCAATCACAACTAGTGCTGTGTTTACACTGCTTAATATGCAACCTAACTCCCAACCATTTAACAAAACCCACCATCTGAACAATACTGAGCACATGACAGGACAGCAAAACTTTCAACCAAACCAAACAACTGCAGAGGTCAGTGTATGACGTATCTGACAACTAAACATTCAACCAAACCGGTACACTTGTCAGTGTGTATCCATACCCCACAAAACTGAATGCAACTCTACCTTAAATATCCTGTATGTTAGCACACAATTGACATATGAAACGACTGAATACATTAAAAATACTGTATAAAAGTATTTAAGTGTTTAGATAATACATAATAGGGGAGTTACTGTAATTTTGTCACTGTGCCTTCTGGTGATTTAAGCCCACGACTTTGCTGGATTGTATTCACCAGTCAGTACATTAACATAGAATAACCCCCCTTTGATGGTTGTGCTCACTCAAAATCTTATTGCAAAATGGTACCCTGCCACCTTTTTATGGACACAGCAAGGAGAAGGTTTGCAGGCTCTCCACTTTGGCCTTGTAATTGTATGCAACCATTTGTTGCACACCCTGCAGTGTAAGGCTCATCTCCTTTAATGTTGCAAATGCAGTCCCATAACTTTTCTCCTCTGGAAGCTGTAGGCTCACATTGGTAGTTGTGACTTCAGTAGGTGGAAGTTGCTGTCTTAAATATGTAGCTCAGACCATGCACCACAGATATTAAATGAAAATAATATATCTTTGCTTGATATTTACACAAGTTGGTTCCAGTACATGCCAATTTGCAGATGGGCACACCATTTGCTGTGCTCTTCCAAATGTTCGTCTGAGTACAGGGTACACTCTTATAAAAGTGATGTTATGCACAGCCTTACCAGATCAGACCAACTCTCTCTCTTCCTCCTGTAACTAACTTTCATTTTGCTGATTCCAGGAAAAGTGTGGACAAGTCTGTTTATGTCTTGCATCCTTCCATATGCAACTCCTTAAAACTCCTCTCATATGTTTGTTGCTTTTTACAAATCTCTGTCTCTTTTCTCCTAATGTGTATTACTGTACTTGCAATCTCAATGTACCCTATGGTCTCACTGAAATCTTGTTATCCTATTAACCTGTGTACTCCCCCATTCCCCTCTCTCCTGGGTCACACCTGGAAATGAGCCTCAGCTCAGTGTGCCTCTCCCAGTCACCAACTTCATAATAAATAAATAAATGTGCATCACTGGCCACGTAATAGCCTTCCTGTCCTGCTGGTTACAGTTCCTGTCTCTTTGTAAAGCGACAATTGTGACACCTTATTCCTGTCGGTGTTCAAACCTGGCAAACAGTCCTAGACATCCCACCTCCTTGTAGAAATAAAAAGAAAAAACTCATCTACATTGCCTACTACTCTAACTATAGGGGTGCCCAGGACACCATGTGTCACAACCCCCCTTTATATTATATATTTTAATGTTTTCCTGATGTAAAGACTCATACACAATGGATTATTACTTTATTATTTATGGAACCAGATGAGGAGCTGGAACCAATAATGAGCAAATCCAGTTCTAAAATAAATCTCTTAGAAGCTGGTTGGTTCTAAAATAAAAAAAAAAAAACAAGTAGAAGCCTCCACTTGTAGCCATTCAAGACAAATTAGGAATTAGCATTTTAGCATCATATGATTAATATGCAAACTAATGCAGATGGGTACATTTGAAAAATGGTTTGAAAACAAGAGCTTTTTAATTGAGTCAACATTTGACCAAGTTCAAAACAGAACCATTAAAGAATGTTTCATCCCTGTTCGCACACTATCACTCTACTATCCTCTCCTACCCCCCAGTCCCCACTGTAAGACAATCTGGAGACAACATTGGAGGCAACATACCTATTACATGACAGACTCCAGAATTTCATGCTTTGATATTTTCTGTCTCCAACATATTGTTCCATATCACCGAAAAACACAAGCCATTAAAATATTTTTTGAAATAGATGACCCATTTGCCACCAGCAAAAGAAAATTCTAGGCACTTGTATGTTTTACTTTGCACATACTTGAGAATAAAGACAGTTCAAGGTTTCAGACTGTCAGCTTAAGTAACCTGAAGAGAACTGAGAAAACAGGTTGGAAGTCATCTTCTTGGAGAACTGAATGCTGGGGGATTGGGAGGTAGGTTCTGATAACTGTGTAAATCCGATTGGGTATCTTACATCGGTATAAACACTGCCTCCCCCCGGAGGCTCTTCGACTCGCAGTCACCTCCTCTATCCTGTCCCTAGTGGACTATGGACTGCTGGTGTATGGTGCTGCTGATCAGACTGCACGCCATAAAATTCGCACTACTCTGAATAAGGCCTGCAGGTTAATTACTGGGGCACCTAGGCTAACACACACCTGTCTACTGTACGCTAAAGCACTGGTACTTGATCTTGATGAGCGCCTCAAATATCTGACCTGTACCCTTACAAAAAAGACCCTCCTTGAGCTATCCCCGCCTGGATTGACCACCACCATCCGCCGCTCTGTCCCACTAGTTCATACTCGGACCTCTGGGAAAACCTCTCTTGTTATCCCTAGAGTTAGGACCTCTCACGGCCAAAGAGCCTTCAGCTTTAGGGCCCCCTCCTGGTTCAACACACTGCCCCCCCTCCATCTCCGAAGCTCCAACTATATCGTGCTTCAAAACGTCCTTACGGAACCACCTTGTTAACACCCGAAGCTGTAATTGCCACTAGTCAAAGCCATACTCAATACTAATGACAAAGCTTACTACTAAGCTGCTAAGGACAACATAACTCTGGTATTGTTTGCATCAATCCTACCTGTACCAGCTTATTTGTATCTATGTCTTAAGTTAGTGTTATACTGTGTTATACTGTTATACTGTGTATTTTCGTTTGTCTTACTGTGACAAGGTATCTTTGTAAATGAGCCTATGGCTCAAAGGTTTTCCAAACTGCTGTCTAAATAAATAAATAAAATAAAAGTTAATTGGAAAAGCTGGTCTCATACACGCTATTCCAGTCACAGAAATCAGCATTCTTCCTTTGATATAACTTTTTTTAATAAATATCTTAAAGTATAAACTTACACCCCACATGTATATCCACAAATGTGTTCCCTCTCTGATAACTGTGTACAAACTGGTACAAGGTTTCATACCTATAGAGTAAAAGTGAGCGAATGTGAACATTGGCAACTTTAGTTTGGCTTCAGTTCAGATCCCTGTCTTCAGTTCAACTTGAACATTTTGGCCAAAGGCACTTCGGTTCCCTGGTCTAGCAGGCTTGAAATGGGGGCAGAGAGACACCCCCAAACTATCACTTTCATAGTCCAGTCAATCCCAAACTCTTCCACCCTTTCCTGTTCCTCTGATCAAGTTAACAAAAACAAAAAAAATCAGTCAGCACCAGGAACTGTGCAAGAGCCACAATTTTTTTTTCTTAAAAAAATGCCTGGGAATGACAATAGAAATTGACTTTGGTGTGGAAAGGGGTGGGCATAGAACAAAACCTGGCCACCTAGTAAGGGCTCAAGTATTATTTTTTTAAGTATTTGGCTGAAGGTTGAACTGATCCAATGTGTCCCAAAAGTTCATATGGGCTGAATCAAAGATAAAAATGGTGAATTTCAGCCCATCCAAAAAATACAAATTCCAAATTTGGTCATCCTTACTGTAGAACCAGGAAAGAATAGATTGAAGACAAGAAGATACAAGGACATGCATGGTTGCTGAGAGGAAGGAGGTCCACTGACCAGCTAGTTCTATTAGGATCCCCAGTTTCTACAGCTGTGGGACAAAAAGCCCTGCCCATTTCTGCACCTAAATTATGGAACAGAAACATAGAAACATAGAAATTGTTGGCAGATAAGGACCGCTAGGCTTATCCAGTCTGCTCGTATGCCCTATACATGTATGCGTCCACTCACTCTAAGTGGTCGATGGCTTCCCTCAGTCTCCTTTACTCTTTGCGTGCAGTGCCTAGACATATATTTTTCAAGGGAAAGTGTAAATGTTATCTTATGGTAAAAATTGGTGTATCATCGCCACAGCAAAACTTTTACAGTTAAGGTACATTATAGTGACAAATTGACCATGTTGCTGTAATGTACCTGCAGGACCACAGCAGTGCTTCTCATGGACTTGCACCTCCCTCCCTGAAAAAACTCCAAGTTGGAGTTGAATATAATATATACGGAGGGTGCGGGGGGTAGAGCCCCTAGCATGGGGGGGTGTTGGGGAGCAAAGACCCCACAGAAAAATGACTCCTTTCTGTGATGGCTGCCTGCTGACTGTCAGCATAACAGCCAGTACTGTACTTAATGATGACAAGTTTTCTGTTGAACCACAGTGGTGGAGCAGTCCTCCTCTTTCCTCCACTACCGGTGGCCCACTGAACTGTCAGTGAATGACCGTGTGGTTGTAGAAGCACGGGCTCATTCACTGACAGTTCATTAAACTATGGATAGAATAAATTCCACAGTTGATATACATTATTACCCAGTTCACAAAAAAGTCCATGGAACCGGTGAAAATCCACAGAAAATCCCAGTTTCGCCAATGGTGAAAGTTCCAAAATTTCTGCAAAATGTTTGAAATTTTGTGGAAGTGCAGCGAAAGTGAAATTCGCAACTTTAACCCACCGCTAACCTTTACTAATGAGAATCAGGGTGTACCCCAAAATTAAAGGCATTGAGGTTAATGGTCAAGAATACAAACTGAGCGCATTTGCTGATAATATGTTGATATTGTTCAGAGATCTGAATAACGCAATCCAGACCTTACTGGAAATCATCAAAATTTTATCATCAGTCTCAGGATAATGGTTAAATTAGCAAAAGTCATTTCTAAAACTCATTTCTAAAGATAAAGTTCATGAAGAATATCAGAATTTAAGCTTATTTCAGAAAGTTAACCAGCTTAAGTACTTAGATATAGATTTAATCAATAGCTTCGAGAAAACTAGTCAACTTAACTATACTATTGTTAAAGAAAAAAGTTTAGCAAAAACTTGACCTTTGGAAAAGTTTATACATCTCATCATGGGGATGAATCCAGGTGGTGAAAATGATGGTTCTTTCACATGTGATCTGCATTATGCAAGCATTATATGGATGTCCAAATACTAAATGGATTAAAGATATTAAGCACATTTTCACAATATTTTTCTGGAGAGGGGGGAAACCCTGGATCGCTTGGTCAAATCTTATTATCCCTGTTAAGGAGGGAGGTCTCGGCTCTCCTGATCCATTTTCATATATTAAGTCCCAAACTTTGGCAAATATGTGTGAATTTTCCTTTAACCCAAATAATGAGGCAATAATTTTGCAAGACATTTTAAACCAAGATGGAATTAAGATAAAGCTGGAAGAAATATTATTTATGACTAATCTAAACAGACATTTAAAAATCAAAACTTTTTAGCTCAGTATTTACATATGCATTACCGGCTAAAGCTAAATTAGGCATAGCACAAATTCCATGGTTCCATGCTCCACTTATTGTAACCAATGATATTATGCCTAATTTCAAAAACATTATAACAATATTACATAAAAATGCCATATTTTCATGGAAACAGTTGTTATATGAGAATAAAATTATATCATATAAACAATTATATTCTTTAATAAAGAATTGAACAAATTAATTATTACATATCTTACAGATCTATATATGAATCTTTTCGAGCATATTGTAAACAAAAATAAGATAATAGGTTCAGATTTGTCATTTCAAATAGAAAAAGAACAAAAAAAAAGTTAATATTTGTTAAAACGAAAAGACTGTCCAGATGTTATACTTTATTAATTAAACCATTCAAGTTTAAAAAAATCAAACGACACAAGACTGGGGAGATGGAATTAAGTTTTCAGCTGCAAGAAAAACAATGGAAAATAATTGGTATTAGGGCTAATAAATACCTAATTTCTGCAAAAAATAGATCAATACAGCACAAAATTATTAATAGAGCATATATATCACATAATACTATAGCCAAGATTAATCCTGCATATCATAATTTGTGCTGGCATGGATGTGGCAATATTGGAACACTGTATCATAATTTCTGGGAATGCCCTTTGATTAAAAAATGGTGGAAATCTGCATCTGCCAATGTATCCCAGATGTTGGAATGAGAAATTCCATGTACATCTAATGTATTATTATTTAATGCTCTTGAGCCTGTAAAACTAACACTTAACCAAATCAAGATATTATATCTGGGCTCATTGGCAGCTAAGAGGATTATATTTAAATTATGGAACAGCTAAGACCTTCCTCAAAATATAGAAGTTGAGTGGTGGTACACATTAAAAGAATATGTGAGTTATGAAAGACTAGCATTTGATAATGAAGATTTAGATAATGATAGAAACCCAACATGGAGAGAGCTTATATCATTATTTCCACAATTAATGAAAATATAGGAACTAATATTATTGTATACAACTTTTTAGATATATTCTATTAAGAGTATCTTAGCAATTTGTTTAACATTATCAGTTTATTGAAATATACTTTTCAGGAATAGGGTTATATTACTTTTAAATCTTTACTTTAACTGTTATACATCTCTTTTTTTGCTTTATTAATTGTTGTATTTTCTTTTTTCATGATTTGTGCCTGCACTTATGAAGTTATTGGGACATGAATGTATTATTTGTATTTGCATGTTCCTCCTTGTTTTGTAACCACCCAGTCCCCTGGGGTTACTAGAATCTTATCAGTATTATTGTGAGGAAGGTAACAGGCAACTGGTAGGGAGCTCATTAGGGGCTCCTTACATAATGACATCATTGTTTACTCATCTAGCCTGAGGGAGGAATGCTTAGGTCATTTAGAACTCTCACAGCAGCATAAGCCACACTGTGTGGACAGCTGCTCTGGGGAGCTAAGAATGCTCAATGCTGAGTTGGAGTTCTGTGTTGTCAGTTGCTCATTGAGGAGGTGAGAGTGACAGAAGGATTGCCAGTGGACTCTGAGGAGAGGGCTCAGCATTTCTGACCCTAGTGGAGTAACATTTCCAGCTTCCAGTGAAGTGGTGGAGACCAGTGCTACAGCAGGATTTCTGGATTTCTACTCCCAGTGAAGTGAAAGGAACTGCTTATTCTCAGTGGATTCAGGGGAAATCCCCTGAATGTTTTGTGGTGTTGTCAGCTGCCTTGGATAGGATCTGAAAGAGACTGTTGATTGGCTACCCAGGAGAGTGCCTTTCTTTTTCTTTTGTTGTTCCTTGCTCTGTGGATGGGATAACCTCTGTGATTACTGTTCTAGGAGACCAGATCTCCACATTGTTAGGAGATTTGATAGTCTGGGGTATGTGTGCCCATATATAAGGCTGGATTGTACCTGTCAGTGCCCCTAGTTTCACCCAAGTGAGTGAAGTACTGTTAAACTGTTCACCCAAGTTAGTGAAGTTTTGTTTTGGTCACCCCAGTGAGTGATGAAGTTAAAGTGTGGGACCTCTAGCATTTCAGTGGGAATGGGGGTTTCAATGGTGTAATCCTGAAGAAAGGGCAGAGACTGTTGATTGGGGCCAAGGGTGGGAGGAACGCCATCTAAGTGCTTACAAGGCAGGGCTTCCTGGTTTGTAAAGGGCACCAGTTTTACCTGAGCAAGGGCCAAGCTGTAGGTTAAGGTGTGTGACTGAGTTTCACTAATGTGTACCTATGGTCAAAGAAGAATTCTGAGTGTGTGGCTTAGATTCACTAAATGACACTCATGGGAGGAAAATGTTCATGTGTGTGGCCAGATGTCCACCAATGCACTTTTTGGGAATTTGGGAAGAAAATGTTTTTCTGTTGTGTGTTCATGAACTGTACTACATGCAAGGAGAGTTTGTGAAATGTACCTGTCCTGCCTGGACCGACCCCTGTGGGTCCACTTCTGCTTCAACTTTCCATCTATTGAATAAAGCCAAACTGCACAATCCCAGTTACTGTTGTGGACATTCCAATTATTTGTTTCTGGTTGTGTGGATTTACTGGGGCCCCCTCAGCAGGTTAGATCTAGCATATGCCTAGCTGCCTCCACCCAGGACCTGGGTTGTGTTGTTTACACAAGGTACATGTTGTTTTGTTTCTGTACCTCCCCCTTCCACTAGAAATTGAGCCAGGTATACATCCTAACACCGAGGGTGGTACCTACCTTTTTTGTAAAGTAAAATGGTATGCCAGTATATGGGTACCAGTGTTTCCAGATTTTAATGGGGGTGTGCTCACTAGTTAAAAAAGTGGCTTGTTGGGTTACAAGAAATGGGGGATCATCTTTGGATATTTAATTTGGGGTGAAAGGCATGCTGAGGGTATGTCTAGGATCTTCCTGTCTGGTGGTAGTGACCCCAAACAGAAGATCGTTTACCAGAAAGCAAAGTTGTGCCAAGAAAAATGCTATGTGGAAGTCTCTTGCTGCCCAAGTTTCTGTGGAAAAGAAAGAGTAAGAATTTGCTGCTTGTGTGTTTACTTTGAAACTGTGGACTGAGAAATAAATGCCCTTGCCTTGTGGTAAAAGCACTTAAAAAACTGTTTATAAGTTGCAAATTTCCAGAGAAAAGTATTTGTGGACTTAAAAGACAGTGTTTTTGAAATGCTCAGAAAGTTTCAAGTGTGTACAGTGAAATTTGGGGGAGTCGCTAAGGAAAATGCACCAAGTACTTAGTGAAAATGCCTTAGTACTGAGTGAAAATGCCTTAAAATGCTTGCCCTGCTGAAATTTCAAGCCGAGAAAAAAACCCGTCAATTTGCAGTTTAAATTTTGCCTTCTCGATGATCACCATGCAGGAGTGTGGCAGAGACAGAGAGAGAGAGAGAGAGAGATAGAGACCTCATTTGTATAGCATCGTGTGATTCGTCCCAGTGCACCTAAGCCCTGCCCTTGCCTAAGTCTAAGCTTGTGGAACATTCATAGAGGAGCAGCCTCCAGTGTGTGAGCAGCATGTAATTTGTGCAGCAGGAAGGAGGAATCACTTACAGCAGAAGTGCTTCTGCAGCAGCAGTTTTTCTAACGTTTTCGTAAATAACCTGGGCTGAGCCCATATTCCAACCGACTGGAGAGTGATTGAGGTGATCGTAGCGATGATCGGTGGGACTGCCAGCCCATTTCACTCCAGAGGCCTTCCTTAAGTTGGCAGCAGGCCATATTCCATCAATGGTGACAACCATCTATTGCCTGTGAGTACCCTGTGCAAAAGTAAATGACTGTGGTGTTGAGGTCAGAAAACTGTGTAAGAACTTGAGTAAAATGCAGCAAAAGTACTGAAAGAGAGAGTTTTGTGAACTGTTAAACCTTGGACTTTGTGTGTGAAAGTCCTGTGTTCAAAGAAAGTGAACTTAAAGACAAATGATCCCTCTGGTCCAAGTGCTTGTAAAGTAATGGACTGAGGGAAAAAAGTGAACTTGTGCTTGGAGAATATCAGTTGAAATGCAAAAGATCCAGACAGAATCCTAGCAATTTTTAACTGACTGTGATGCAAAGTTGCAGTCGCCACGTTGGAGTGTAGACAGCAACATAAACAAAGCAGTGCCATTTTAGACCAGAGTTTTCAAACACAAAACAAAGTTTCAAATGGTTTCTTGCTAAATTGTGGAATGCAATTGCAGCAGCCAGGCAGCCTGTTAGTGAACTTTTTTCCAGTTTGTTAAAACCAAATCTCAGAGTGCTTGAAAAATAGTAATTTTGGGACTTGTGTGTTTAATTACAGAACATGATGCAGCAACCCCGTCACTAACTGCTCCATGCCAGGGCATGGGTAGCCCAACAAGAACAAGAACTAGTCCATTCTGAGCAATCGTATGACTGTTCATCAGCACCCACTGATGTGGCTTTGCTGAACTATCTGGTTAATGTGTGTATAGTATGGTTAAAGCCAGGAAGAGATGTTTTGCCAATTCCACATTGCACAGACTGTAAAATGCAATTTAGGATGAGCATCGCAGGTGGCACAAGGGTAGCTAAAGTGAAATGCATCCATTTAGCTCTAACTTGGACATAGACAGGGGGCCCTGTAGAATTGGAACAACAACAGACTGGGTACAGTAAAAGTAACCCCATAGAGTTTGTAGAGGAGTTTCTGGACATTGTCTGTGCTAATGCTTTGCAAGGCCCAGAGGAAGCTAAGTGTTGCATGCCACAGAGGGTGGAATTGGACAGTGCTGGTGCAGGTTCAGTAGATCTGTGGGTGGAAGGCCAAGTCAAAGCCTCGTAGGAGAGTCTGAGGTGGAAGAAGCATGTCACGGGGAAGGCAATACCTCCAAGGACAATGAAGAGTGGACAGTTTTGGGGGTTGGTGCAATCGCCAGCTCCTGGGCATAATGTGTGGGAGAGGAAGAAGCAGCAGCAGTGGCTTCAGTGGGACCCTGTGAGTCAACATTGGCCTTGGCTTCCGTGGAGCCTCCTGACGTCCGTGTTGAGGAATTCTCAAGAAGTGTGCCCTTGAGTGCAGAGGTGTACTGCTTTTTTTCAGCACCAAGTGTTCATGACTGGCTCAGCCAGGACTGGCCACCCCCAAGTTGTGCTTCTGGATTGGAGTCAGTTAAAAGCAGCAAAGAGGAGAGAACTGTGTAGATGAGTTGAGGCCAAGTATGGACAGTTGTATCCTTTCTACCCTCAGAAGAGTTGGGAAGAAATTGAGAAAGACAGGCATGCCTGGTTGTGGGAGGAAGCTTGTGCCAACCTGCACCCTAGAGTAAACAAGTGGGTCTGAATTAAAGTGTGCAATGAAAGACTGCAGTTCGGGAGGTGTGGCAGGACCTTGTTAATCAACTCTGTGACAGTAGTGGACAAAGCTGGCCAACAGACATTCTGTAACATTCCCATGGTTCATCCAGATGGGGTGACAGTTTATGCCCCAGATCAGGAATGTTACTACCCCAGAAATTAGTGCCATTTTTTTAAATTCTGCCCACTTGCCACAAGTGAATGCAGCAATTGCCAGCTCAGCCATCTGCCACTGAAGAGGCAGCTATCCAGGATGGAGATGCGTTTCTTCTGGTGATTCGGGTTCATCTGCAGCAACATCCTGGTTTGGCTCCAGCAGCATCCAGGTTCATCTGTGGTAACATCCAAGTTCTTCAGCCCAGCAGCTCAGAGAGGATTTCCAGTCTGGGTCCAGTAGGAGGTCATGGAAGCATCTGATCCAAAGATTTAATTTACCCAGCAGCCGAAGATCATGAGGCTGCAGGTCCAGATGAGGTGATGTTGACATCCTTTTGTCACCTAGAACTGGTAGGAGACCTTTTTCATTTTTAATTTAACTGTATACCTGCAAGTTTGAAAGACTCCCTGGAAATATAGTCTCCAGTGAACTTCCATCTAGACTGCAGTGCTTGCAGGCCTTGTGCCTGTTCAAGAACTGTGCTTCAGCAGGCTCCAGCCTAAGAGAGAGACTCTTGTTTTAGTGCTTTGGCACTCTGGACTCTTTTCTAGTTTCGTACATTGCAGGGATCCCTCCCTAAATGTTTTTGCAAATGTTTTGATGTTTTCTATTTTTGTACTTTAGTAGAAAATCCTTTAAAAATGCTTTTTGGGCTTGTGCAGTATTCAGTGAGAGGGTTTTGGTCACTGTTTTTGGCTTTACAGGTAGTAGCTGTGTGCAGAACTGTGTTTTTTGCAGTGTTTTCTTTTGCAGGTGTTCCTGGAACAAGACAAGAAGACCTGAAGAGGATTTTGTGGGACTCATCAGAGTCCTTCCTTTGTGCAGAGTAGTTAGGCTTGTGTAACTGTGTAGTACAATGTCTTTAACCTTTTTTTCATTTTACAGGTTTGTGGTGTAGAATGGTTTTTGGGTTTGGGCACCTGGTAGGTAGTATAGGTCAGACAGGTTACCCCTAGAGGGTTGGGGGGAAGGTAGGTTGGTGGGCCTGATTCTAGATAGGGGACACCAATACTGTCTGATAGGACATTTCAGGCAGTTTCCTGGAGCCACTGAGAATCCATAGCTAATACAGTAGTAGGATAGGAACTGAAGTTTCTTCAGTGTGCCTCAATCCTTTGGTGTTACCTGCCTGTGCCTAGCACATGGTAGGGGAGGACTTGATCAACCCTCCCCGTAGGGAGCATCAGAGGTAGGATGGCCTGGTGCAGGGTGAAGGTGCGACTGTGGACAGTCATTTGCCTTGCAGGGATGAGTGTAACCACCCAGTTCCCTGGGGTTACTAGAATTTTATCAGTATTATTGTTAGAAAGGTAGCAGGCAGCTTGTAGGGTGCTAATTAGGGGCTCCTTACATAAGGACATCATTGTTTACTCAGCTATTTATTTATTTATTTATTGAAATGTTTCACCAGGAAGGCACTCTGAACAAAGAATTGCTCGTCTCATGTTGCGACCTGGGGAGAAGGTTACATAGGGATGAATACAAGAGCAGTTACAAAAAAAATTGAGTGTGAGCAGGAAGACAGAAATAGCACAACTGTGAAGCTCAGTACAGGCAAAGTACAATTTGTGGGCAATATACAAGGAGTCTAACAGAGTGTAGAACAAAAATAACATCCAAAACCAAACAATGAGACATTACAAAGCAGGGCATACCAGAAGCAAACTCAAGGTAAAGCAAGTGTTTAATGAGATGGGAGGAATTGCATCTAAGTGCTGTGCGACTAGGAGGAAAGGTGTGGAGGGGAAGAGAGGAGCTGGGAGCTGGACGGGAGAGACAGCCAATCTGGGTGCTCCTTCAGGACGTTGAGAACCCTGCAAAGGGGAAGGATTGGAAGGTTGGAGTGAGGGATGGGAGAAGTTAAGGAGGGTTAGAGCAGGTAAAGCTGGGAGAGAGGAAGTTGTGCAGGGCAGATTTAAGAGAATAGGAGGCGGAGGAGTGACTTATTTGTGGGAGCAAGGGAACTACAGATTTTATGGAGGCGATGAGCAAAGGCAGAATGGCCAAACTAGCCTGAGGGAAGAATAATTAAGTCATTCAAAACTCTCGCAGCAGCATCTTAAGCCACACAGTGTGGACAGCTGCTCTGGGGAGCTTAGAATGCTCAGTTTTGAGTTGGAGTTCTGTGTTGTCAGTTGCTTAATTAGGAGATGAGAGTGGCAGAAGGCTTTCTAGTGGGCTCTGAGGAGAGGGCCCAACATTTTCTGACCCTAGTGGAGTGACATTTTCAGCTTCCAGTAAAGTGGTGGAGACCAGTGGTACAGCAGAATTTCCTGATTTCTACTTAGAGGTGCAGCAAAAAAAATTTTTGCCTGTAAAATTATGGCGAAATCACCAATTTCGCACAGAGAAACATTTCACGTAATTATGGCCATTCGGTGAAATTTCATTGGCAACATTAAACCACCAATTTTACATGCACATCTGAGTCTAAATTAGGCACAATTGGGCTTTTTGCTCTGCTGCTGGTCACATGATTGAGTCTAAACAGGCAGGAAGTGAGTGGTTCATTTCCTGTCCTATATATCTCTAGGGAGCAGGCAGCATTTATACTCCGTGTTACTGCAGAGTGCACTTTTACACCTAAATTGCTTAATTTGTGCTATTTTTTTCTAACTTTTTCTTGTTTGTCTTTCTCATAGTTCATATTTTAATACCTGGTGATTGTGTTTGTGTGTGTGTGTGTGTGTGTGTGTGTGTGTGTGTGTGTGTGTGTGAGATTGTGTGAGTGTGATCCCCCCACCCCAGCTCTCTCTGAGTCTTTATCTCTGTTTCTTTTTTTTATTTGAATTGGTGGTGTTTGTGGATTGTGGACATAATGGAGAAGAATAAGACAATGGGGCACCAGTATGCGCGTTTCAGCTAACAAGCACAAATGAAATGCCACAGCAGGAGGCTTTTGGCTTCAGCACCAGCACCCAGCAGCAAACTGTGCCCCCTCCCCAGCAGCAGGAGGAGACCGTGGCCCCTCCACCACAACAGCAGCAGTTGGAGACAATGACCCCTCACCCACACCAGGAGGATACTGTTCCTCCGCCCATGCAGCAGGAGACCGTGACTGCTTCTGAGCAGCCGGAGGAGTCAGTGCCTGGGGCATTGTCTGCAGACACCCCCCCCCCACAGCCCCCTCATCCTCGAAGTTCTCCTGTCAGGGATTTTTTCTACTTAATATCGGTTGGTGACCCAGTGGTCACCTACAATCTGTGTGGGCAGGAAGTGCATTGAGAAAAGTATGGATCCAACTTTGGGACAATTGGCCGGTGTAGCCACATGGTCCACCACCACCCATTTCAATGGGACCTCAAATTGCGGGAGGTGGTGGCATCATCAAGTGCAGCAGTTGGGAGCAGTGCGGGTGCAAGCACTGAAGGGGTAAGCAGGAGGGAGACGTGTCTGGACCAGTTAAACATCCTCTCCATGCTCACCATAGCAGAAAACAGCAACAGTCAGTAACATCATGACCCCTCCAGGGCCCCCCTTGTCCAAAGTCAGCAGCACAGGCAGCCCCCGCCTTGCCAGCAGTGCCAGTGACACATGCAGACTTATCAGCTGTCCTGTTTGAAGTCCAGCATCTCTGACAGGAGTTAATCAATTTCAGACAGGAATTTAGGGATGCCCTTTTATTGTTGCATGCCCAGTGGATGGGACAACCTCTGTGGGTACTGTTCTAGGAGACCAGATCTTCACATTTTTAGGGGATTTGATAGTCTGGGATGTGTGTGCCCATAGATAAGGCTGCATCCACCTGTCAGTGCCCCTAGTTTCACCCAAGTGAGTGAAGTACTGTTAAACTGTTCACCCAAGTTAGTGCAGTTTTGTTTTGGTCACCCCAGTGAGTAACGAAGTTAAAGTATGGGACCGCTAGCATTTCAGTGAGGAATGGGGGTTTCAATGGTGTAACCTTGAAGAATGGCAGAGACTGTTGGTTGGGGCCAAGGGTGGGAGGAATGCCATCTAAGTGCTTACAAGGCAGGGCTTCCTGGTTCATAAAGGGCACCAGTTTTACCTGAGCAAGGGCCAAACTGCAGGTTAAGGTGTGTGACTGAGTTTCACTAAAATGCGCACCTATGTTCGAAGAACAGTTCTGAGTGTGTGACTTAGACTCACTAAATGACACTCATGGGAGGAAAATGTTCATGTGCGTGGCCAGATGTTCACTAATGCATCTTTTGGGAATTTGGGAAGAAGTTGTTTTTCTGTTGTGTGTTCATGAACTGTACTACATGCAAGGAGAGTTCATGAAATGTACCTGTCCAGCCTGGACTGACCCCTTGGGGTCCATGTCTGCTTTAACTTTCCATCTGTTGAATAAAGCCATACTGCACAATCCCAGTTACTGTTGTGGACATTCTGACTATTTGTTTCTGGTTGCGTGGATTTACTGGGGCCCCTTCAACAGGTTAGTTCTAGCATATGCCTAGCTTCCTCCACCCAGGACCTGGGTTGTGTTGTTTACACAAGGGTCGTGTTGTTTTGTTTCTGTACTCCCCCCCTTCTCTAGACATTGAGCCAGATATACATCCTAACGCCAAGGGTGGTATCTACCTTTTTGTAAAGTATAATGGTATACCAGTATATGGGCATCAGTGCTTCCAGATTTTAATGGGGATGTGCTCACTAGTTAAAAAAGTGGCCTGAGAGTTACAGTATCATTACTTGTTTTCTAATAAAAAAATTTCTTTTAAAAAAGGAGACTGTGCAGGGTCATCCTCATGTACTGGGGTCATCATCTGCTGTATCCTTTTATCTCCCTTTTCAGCCCTGTTAGATGTCACACATTAGGGTAATAAGGTGGGTGTATGCACACTGAATGCCAGCACACGGATATTGGCAACATCCTGACCCTCCTAAGAGTACTTCTGCTTCATTGCCATGCGTGGTCATCTGTAACAGTGTTGTAGAAAGCCAAGACTTTTGGGGGAACCCCTCCTCCCAAACACAAACCACTCTAGGCAAAGTTCAAAGGAACAAATATTTGCTTTACTTCAACACCAAACAAGGGTTTCAGCTAAAGCAGCTTACTTTGTCAGAGCAGATACAAAATTCACAGCAGTCCTGCTCTTTTTCTCTCCCCCGCCCACAAATTCTCCCTCTTGCACTGTCTGGTTTCCTTTTTACACATCCTAGGTGAAGCTCATTTGTAGAGGAGAGGGGATTCTGGGGAAAGGTTGCATAGACCCCTTCTCATACACCCCCCACAGAGCTGTGCCCATGGCAGGCTTGGTACTGGCTATGATCGAGCTGCCCTTCCAGGAGAAAAATGTAGTATTATTTTGCAGTGAAGGGATACAATACAGGCTGTACTCTGGCAAAAGGAAGCTTAAATAGACAAGTAGGTACTCTGAAGAAACATTTATCTAAACTTCAAGCTTACAGCATCTGACATCATGGCACAAATCCCAGAGCTTCACCACTAAGATGAGACGTTTTGACTGGGGGTGTGGCTTCCAATGGTGTGTCTTTCCCTTAAATAATGCAACAATAAATTGAAACTAATTACCAAAATAAACACCATGTGCAGCACGGCAGTATGAATGCCTTCTAAGACAACCAATTTATATAATGTAACAGTTATCTAATACCCTTGTTCCACGTGAAAAAAAAAATTCAACATTAAGTATCTAAAGAGGCAGCTAAACTAATCAATCTATATTATCCTTTTAGAATACATATAGAAAAATAAATTATTTTATTATCAAATTCATACATATTGTTCTATAAATTGTAATAACTGTACATAGAAAAACCATGGCTTCAGAAAAATTCATATGCACCAATAACCAATAAGCAATGCATATACTGTATATTGCAAAATTTATGAAGCACAATCTATTGTGAAGAATGTAAGAATGATTCATAAATTAGGAAAAATTCACATGCTCAGGGGAAAAGATGGGGGGGGGGCAAAAAAACATATCCATTAAGCAATACATATGTGTAGCAAAATGCATTGTGTACAATTTATTTTGCAGCAAACCTGCACTGTGGTGCACCCAGAATGATAATGGTTACAGAGCCAGATACCACTGGGTAACTCAGAATTAGTGTTCCGCCGCATGGCATGCAACCATTTGATGGGTGTGTGGTCTGTGACCATAGTGAAGCATCTTCCTAACAAATAGTAACACAGAGCCACTACTGCCCACTTCACTGCCAGACACTTTTTCTCTAGCATGGAATAAGGTTGTTCCCTGGAAAACAATTTTCTGAACAAATATAGGTTGGAGTGAATCACATCATCAACTACTTTTGACTAGGCGCACCCCAACCTTACATTTGAGGTATCTATGTACAAAATTAATGGATGGTTGAAATCAGGACTTCCTATGACGGGTCCCTTACACAACACTCCTTTGATAGCTTGGAATGCCTCCTGACACTTTGAGGACCACTGAACCTTGCTTGGGGTAGTCTTTTTGGTTAGGTCAGTCAATGGGGCAGAAACTGTCAAAAACTCTAGAATGAATCAATGACAATGCTCTGCTAAGCCAAGGAAAGACCTAACTTGTTTTTCAACAGTTGGTACGGGGCAGTCAGCAATGGCTTTTACCTTATCAATAACTGGGCATACATGCAGATTTCCAACCACGTGTCCCAGGTATTTAGTTACCTGTTGCCACAGGTCATATTTCACGACACTGACTATGAGACCTGCTTCCCAGAGTGAGTGAAGTACCACAGCCACATCTTGTAGGTGAGTGTCCCAATCAGAGGGAAATATGACATCATCCAGGTGCTGCTCCAATGGACCATTTTCAGGCATGTCATGGGCCATAAACAATGGCACATTTAGCAAAACAGAATACAGGAAGAGTAACATGGCTGCAATGCAGGCAATAACAATAAGGTGCAGGGAATTACAGTATAGAGGGTATTAACAAAAATTAGAATACAATGAGGTACATGGTGAAGCTGTAGACTAGTGACAAGTCCAATACATCATCACAGGAGCATGTGAACAATACCGTAGGGTGACAAATTCCCATGGGGACAGAGGATTCGATCCTTCATTCTCTAAAATGTGGCTGGGGCACCATGCAACCCAAAGTGAGCATGGTAAAATAATACAGACCAAATGGGGTGGCAAGGGTAGATTTCTCATGGGATTCAGGTGTTAGTGGGATTTGCCAGTACCCCTTAGTCAGGTCTAGGGTACTAATGTACTGGGCCTTACACAGTCAGTCCAGACAGTCATCCACCCTAGGCACAGGATATACATCAAACTTGGAGACTGCATTGATTTACCAGAGGTTGAAACAAAACTGAGTGGGCCTGTTTTTGGGAGTAATGCAATAGGGCTAGAGCACTTACTCTGAGATTCCTCAATGACTCCCAGTTTCAACGTAGACCAGATCTTCTCCAGTACCATTTCTTGGACTTTTTTTGGAAACCTATATGGCTATTGGTGGATCCCAGCAGCTGGTTCTGTGTATATGTGTTGTTGGATTCCATGAGTTCATCCTGATTTTGGGGAGAACACATCCCCAACATTTCCTCCCAGTTGCTGGACTTTGTTTTCCTTGGTCAGGTTGAGTCATTCACCCAGTGGAACACAGCTTGATAATTTTAACATTTTATGGTCTAGGTTGAGGATTCCACCTTCAATGTCCTCATTCGTTACTAGAGGGTAGTGTTGGACAAGCCAGAACAGGCTCAAGCCTGGCTCAAGCTTAGTGCCTGGCTTAGCTCGACCTGGAAACGTAATTGACAGCCAAGGTCAAGCTGAGCCAGTTATGGTCAAATTAAGTATTTTTGTCAGCCTGAGCAATTAGTGTAGTGTTTGAAATGTTCAACTCATATGTAGAGAACAGCATCCAGTAGCTGGGACTCAGCTTGTGTTTTAGCTTATAGAGTCAAGTCAGATCCCTGGCTCAGCTCTAAATGAAAATTTCCCTGCTTGCCCACCTCTACTTGAGGGGCCCCTGTAGTTTCCTCTGGATCAACTAGCAAAACCTCCCTGTTTTTCCATGGTTTCAATAAATTACCCTGATGAACTTGTTTTTCATTTTTTTGGTCAGGTTGTAATACCTCATACTCAGCAGGCTCCACTTTCCTCAGGACCTCATACAGTCCCTGCCATTTAGCCAGGAGTTTGCTTTCAGAGCTATAGATCAGATGAAATACTCTGTCACCAGGTTTGAACTCCCATAACCTAGCAGCCCCTTGGTTTGCTTTATCATTTTCATTCCTAGGCTGGCTGCCTGTTTGTTACCTCACCAGCCCTGCATCAGAGTTTGCAGTCAAACCTTTGGACTGTTTTCCTTGGTTGTAGTGTCCTGCCTGGGTTTGCTATGCTTTGAATAAATTTTCTTTGGCAAATCTGCCAATCATGTCCAATCTTTCTCTAATTTGCATTACATATTAGAGAACCTAGAGAGACTATGTGCCTGTTCTTCCTATATTTCTTTTACAAGCTCCAGCATCTCTCAAGATTGTCGTTCATACAATAATTCAAAGGGTGAGAAACCAATGGACAATTGTGGCACCAGCTGAACTGCAAACATGAAATAGGATAACAGTTCATCCCAGTTTTTTGCCTCAGTTGAAACAAATTTAGACATCACACCTTTTAAGAATTTGTTAAATATTTCAGTTAAGCCATTGATCTGAGTGTTGTACACTGATGTCCAGATGGACTTAACCTTCAGTATGGGGCACACTTCCCTCATAGGATCTAACATAAAGTTGGGGCCCTGTAGTGGAGCATATGGGAATAGACTCAGGGTATTGGGTGGCATAATTAATTAACACCATAATATACTGATATCTTGCTGAACTTTTTACTAGGGCTCCTACCATATCAATCCCAGCTCTTTCAAATAGAATATCTATTGTGGGCATTGGGATCTATGGAGCCTGCTTAATACTGTAAGGGGTAACCAACTGACACTCTGGACAGGAAGCACAAAAACCTGCCACTTCCTTCCATATACTGGGTCAGAAAAATGGGCAAGTATGCAGTTCTCGGGTTTCTCTTGACTCAAGTGACCCACAATAGGTATGTTATAAACATGTTTTGATATTTCCTTTCTTGCAGACTGAGGAAAGCTGATAGTGTACAGTTCCTGTTTTTTTTTTCTGTTCCTCCCTGCACAAAGTGTGATTTTTCTGATCAAAGCTTTGAAATATGTGTTTTTTTTTATCATCCACATTGCCATTTAGAAACATAGAAACATAGAAGTTGATGGCAGATAAGGACCGCAAGGCCCATCCAGTCTGCCCAATTTTTCTAATTTATGAATGTGTCATAGGTCTTTACTCTGTCAATGGCCTATCTACAGTACAAGTCACATTAAACTGTTCCCTCAACTCACTGGTGTAGCATTGTTGAATGAGTTTCCTAATCTGTGCAGGGTTTAATTCAATGAATTAGTGAAAGGTTAGTATTGGTTTGCATCTAGCTGTTATGTACTATAAGCTTTGTTTTCAGCTGAGTAATTATGAGTTTCCTTTCAGAAAGCAGACTAAACAACTCTTAAGGAATGCTGTGATATTTATAAGCAATGCTCTTAAGGAATGCTGTGATATTTATAAACAATGCCATGAAAATGCAGCTACTGCCATTTCATTAAACAGTTACAAGTGAGTTGAATAGGCAGTGAAGGATGATTGGAAAATTGTTGAAAGCTTCAACAGTTTGAATTGCCACTGCAGTAGCATCACAAAAAAAAATGCTACACCAGTGAGTTGATGGAACAGTTTAATGTGACTTGTACTGTATTCATACTCATCTGTATTGCTCCCTTATGTCTATCCCATGCCTGTTTGAAGCCCTACACTGTATTCATATCCACCACTTCCTGAGGTAGGCTGTTCCATGCATCCACCACCTTTTCTGTGAAAAAGATCTTCTTCACATTACCCCTTAATCGGCCTCCCTCTAATCTCATGCTGTGACCTCTTGTCCTGCTGTTTTTCTTATATTGAAACATGTTAGACTGTTTCACCTTGTTAATGCCCTTAAGATGTTTGAATGTTTCGATCATATCACCTCTCTCTCTCTCTCTCCCTTCTTTGCTCTAGGGTATACATATTGAACTCCGTTAATCTGTCCTCGTATGTTTTCTGATGCAATCCCTGCACCATTTTGGTTGCCCTTCTCTGGACTGCCTCCATTTTGTTAATGTCCTTGTGCAGGTGTGGCCTCCAGTACTGCATGCAGTATTCCAGATGGGGCCTAACCAGTGTCTTGTAAAGAGGGATTATTACCTTCCTCTTACGACTTCTGATACCCCCCTACTAATTTATTTTTATTTTTTATTTATTTATTTAGCTTTTGTTGACCGGGTAAGTGCACTAGACAAATCCTGCCTATTTTCAGGCACGACCCGGGGGAGGGGGATACAGATGAATGCCAACTGACCTTGAACCAGATTAAGCTGTTGGTGGTATTTTTAGTGAATACGGCCCAACATCCCTCTAGCCTTACCTACTTCTTTAGTGGTCTGCTTGGATGATTTCAGGTCATCTGTGATGATGCTGCCCAAGTCTCTTTCTTCCCTTGTGATTGCCAGCAAATCTCCTCCCAACCTATAGATAGCTTCAGGGTTTCTCTTCCTTATGTTTATGATCTTGCACTTCTTTGCATTAAACCACAGTTGCCACCCTTCCAACCATTTTGCCAGTTTTTCCAGATCTCTTCTCATTCTGCCCACCCCATCTATATCATCTACTCTGTTGCAGATCTTGGTGTCATCTGCAAACAGGCAAACCTTACCCTCCCATCCATCTGCAATGTCACCGATGAAGATATTGAAGAAGACTGGCCCCAGGACTGATCCCTGCAGTACCCCACTTGTGACCTGTATCTCTTCTGACTGTATACCGTTTACCACCACTCTCTGTTGTCTGCCCAGCAACCAGTTTGCCATTCAGTTAACCAACCTCTGACCCACCCTGAGCCTACCCAGCTTATTAATCAATCTTCTGTGTGGAACAGTATCAAAAGCTTTGCTGAAGTCAAGGTAGGCAACACCAACTGCACCCCCTTGGTCCACCACTCTGGTTACCCATTCAAAGAAATCTATGAGATTAGTTTGACAGGACCTTCCTTTTGTAAACCTATGCTGTCTTGGATCCTGTGCTCCTATGGATTCCAGGTGTTGCATTATCCTTTCCTTAAGGAGTGCCTCCATAATCTTGCCCACTACTGAGGTAAGACTGACTGATCTGTAGTTCCCTGCCTCCTCCCTGCTGCCACTCTTGTGGAGCGGGATCACATGAGCCCTTCTCCAGTCTTCTGGGACCTCTCCTGTGCTCAGAGACTCATTAAACAGTTCTGATAATGGCTTTGCTAGTTCCACCCTTAGCTCCTTTAGTACCCTGGGATGTATGCCTTCAGGTCCCATTGCCTTGTCCACCCTGAGTTTATTGAGCTCTTGTAGGACCCTTTCTTTTGTGAAGGGACTAGTGCACACCTCCCTCCCCCTTCTGTCCATTGTGCAGAGCTGTGGGCCCTGCCCTACCTTCTCCTCAGTAAATATAGAGCATAAGTATCTATTTAGGATAGATGCTTTTCCTTGGTCCTCCTCCACACACTCCCTCTTATCCCCTTTGATCTTTGCAATATTCCCTCTGGACTTTCTCCTTTCACTAATGTATCTATGGAAAGTCGTGTCCCCTTCTTTTACTGTTCATGCTAGTGTTTTCTCGGTTTGGGCCTTTGCCTGCCTTACTGCCTTCCCTGTGTCCCTTAGGAAAGTTTGGTATGCCTCCCTTTTTTCATCCCGCTGCATTCCCTTATATTTCCTGAAGGCCAACCTTTTGGCTCTGATCTTTTCTGCTACTGTTTTTGAGAACCAAAGTGGTTTCCTCCTACTTTTGCTCTTGCTTTTTTCCCCTAACACAACACAATGGGATGTTGCTTCAAGTATTGCATCCTTAATGCTTGCCCACTTTGCTTGTACCCCCTCACCTGTATTTCATCTTGCCAGTGCTAGCTTAAATCTGTTGACCATCTTATCAAAGTCAGCTCCTCTGAAGTTCCATATTTTTGCCTTGCAATGGGATGATTTAGTTCTAGTGGCCAAACTGAACCATACCATGTGATGGTCACCGGCCCCCAGGTGACCTTCATCCGGGAGATCTGTGATCCTTTCCCTGTTAGTCAGTATTAGATTCAGGATAGCCCTGTCTCTTGTGGGTTGTTGTACCAATTGTTTGAGGCCCTCCCCTGCAGGGAATTCACTACATGACCAGTTCTGGCGGATGTCCCTGCTGGTCTTGATTAATCTGTATCTGGCATGTTGAAGTCTCCCATTAGCAGAACCTCCCCTTTAGCTGTCATGTTTTGTATATCTTCTAACAGTAATGTGTCTATGTCCTCCCCCTGGTCTGGAGGCCTGTGGACAATGACAGCTCTTATGGTAGTCCCATTTCCTGTTTCCAGGGTGACCCACAGTTCTTTTGGCTCCTTATGTGTATTCTGAATTTCTGTAGCTTTGATATTTACCACAGCTAGGTTATGATAACTATTTTTAAGAACCTCTTAATTTCTTTGTTCAGAAATTATATTGACCGGATTTCAAAACATGCCTGGCCTGACCTCTGGAAGTCCCTATGACCTCCTGTTGAGGTGGATGCTAGTTCCTCATCAGAGTCCCTTCTGAGCTTCCTTGAACCCAGATCTGTCCTTGCAGACTCCAACCACTACAACCTCGAACAGAGAGGTTCTCTTGTTTTTCTCCCTCTGTTTCCATCCCTGGGATATCTTTGGCTTCCCTTCTGGGTCAAATAGTTCAGCAGCAGCAAAGGGAAATATCTGTTCTAATCCCTCCAGGTTTTCCTTCTGGTATGAACATACATTTTCAGAATTATTTTGTAGGAGGGCATGAAAGCCTTCCCAGTGTTGGCCCAGGTCTACTGGCCAAGGTAGGGTTTTGAAATTCCTAACTTCAATATTCCTACAAGAGATCTGCGAAGTACAGAAAACTTCAATCTGACAGAACTTCACAAAGTTGGCTAACTTTGCCAGGTTTGACATGATAGCGTTGCAATTTTTTTTCCATGGAAAGTGGTACTTTTCAAGCAAAGTGGCCAGGCTTCACTTGCGAAGTTGCCACTTCATGGGGAAAAAGTGCCACTTCACCTGAAAAACACTGCGAAATGGGCAAAGTCAGAGTTAGTGATGACAATGGAAACTTTGTAAAAGTTCACGGAAGTCAAAGTTTAGCAACTTTGTCAATGAAGTTTAACTTTGCGGCATCTCTAATTCCTACCCAATTGCCCACTTTTAACTACACTGGAGTTGTAGTATATGTGTGAGTATCCCCAGATATACAGGCACTATTTGTGGGTTCTTCCCAGTGGCCTAAAGAGGATCCTACCACAGATTCGTTATCCAATGTCTGCCCGCAACCCAAATCCACCACAGCCACAACTGTTTGGTTCTCAATTTGCAATGGGACTGCATATGGATGGTTGTAATAGGTCCACTGTTGTAGTCTGTGGCTACACATTCCACAGAGTCATAGTTCATACTGTTAAAAAAACTTACAGGTATGTCCCGTAGCAAAAACATATAATGGTCTTATCAGGTCTGTGATCTGTGCCCCCTAATTTGGGTGAATGGGGACCAGGGTCTTAGGACCAGGGGAATTACACTAGATCCTGGGGTTATAGGTTATATTTTTTGGGTGTGGAGGGGTAACCATTATTTCACCACTTGCTCACTTACCCATACCAGTATGCTTATGCCCCATCCCCCCCATTGTCCTTTCTCCCCTCTTCTATGGGTATCATCCCCTTGGGTCAGCATCCATGGTTCATTTAGGGTTCTGCTCTTTTTAGTGGGCTTTGATCTCTTGACTTCCAAGTAATGCTCTGTAATCTTGACGGCAGTGGCATAGGTGGTTTGCTCATGATGACTCACTCAGTCATGTACGCAATTTGAAAAAATGTTCAGGTACTGCTCTGAACAAACTGAATCCAAAAGAGAAAGGGAACATTGTTTAACCAGGAGTAGCACACTAAGCCGAAGCTTGTTTCCAGATGCGAACAGGGAGCACTGGAAGTTAAATGACTTGCTCAGGATCACACAGTATGCACCTAGGCAGCTGTGGGATTCAAAGCCAGGTCTCCAGATCTGCAACTCTGAGCCTTAACCCCCTGTGCTATACTGCCTCAAAATGTTCTCTTTAGAGCATACCTCTGGTTTTAACCACCGGATAGGCAGCTCATTCAATTTTTGAGCTGCCACTCTAGGGTTGGTTCCAGCATTAAAAAAAATGTGTAGAAGTTCCATCGATAGGCCTCTCCAGTTATCCCAATCTATTCAAGTATAATCACTTTTACCTGCTCATAGTCTGTGGCAGAGGCATCGCCTAGGCTCTCATAGGCAGTTTGTGCATTTCCAGTCAGATATGGTGCAATGCAAGTAGCCTAACTTTCTCATGGCCAGGCAGTGCAACTGACAATGCACCCAGAAGTCATAAGGTAGGCTTTGGGGTTCTCCTCAGCACTCATTTTTGTTAGGATGGGGTATGGTCCTACAGTAATTGGATTCCCTGTGACCTAGAACTGGGGCACAGTTTCTTTCTGTGCTTGCAGTACCTGCATCATAAACTCCTGATGCCCGATTCTCAAACCTCCATGACTGACGCAAGGTGTTTGTGTCAAAATGATATGACTCGAGGAGCACCTTGCATCAAAAATTGTGGCAATCCAGGCTGGCCCACTAGAGCAGTGGTAGGGTTTCTGCCTTTGGCACTGACGGCCCCTGTTCAGGAATAAGCACGAGTGCCAGAGGGTCAGCTGGGGGTAGAGGTAAGATGAGTGTCTCATGGACTGCTCTCCTCCTCCGAGGTGTGTGTGTGTGTGGCTGTGGCTTCCCAGCATAGAGTGACATCCAACGGAGGCTGAGTACACACCAGCCAGGGACCACACATAACACAGAAGAGGCATAGGCAGACATCTGCAGGACATGTGCAGAAGTGCACACATCCTGGACTGATGTCATTGCACATCTGCACCTCTGGGGGGGACCTAAAGTGAAAATGCCTGGGTTTGGCTGCACTGTGATGCCCCTGGACCTCCACTCGAATGATGCCCCAGGTGTAAGCCTCAGCTGGGGCCTCAGGTGGATTTCAGTCTCTCCCTTCAGGGAGTCCCACTGCAGAAGGTAAGCTGTAGGCATCCTAGTCTTGACAGCCTGTGGGGATGCCAAGCAGAAGGTCCAGGTGCTCACAGGGGACTTATCCCCCACATGAACCCCAGTGGCAAAAAAAAAGGTAAAAAAAAAAAAAAAAGTTGTGCAATCCCAATTTTCGAACACAGGCTGCACCAAGGTCAGGTGCCCATGCACTGGACTGGCCCTGCACCAGCCCAGCACCAAACACTATGGGTGAGCCAATGTGCACAGGGCTGTGTGCCAGACATTGCCTACCATATCCCTTAATGTGGGATTCTGCAAGGGTGCCAATGTCCACAGCACCAGCCCAGAGTTAGATCAGCCCTCTGATCTGGTCTAACACCCCATACGCCAAAAGGGGTCCCACCTGCAGACTCCCCAAGAGAAAGGTGGTGGCAGCGGTAGTACCCAACAGCCATACAGGGGCACTGACTGCTGTGCCATCAGTGAATGAAGTGGTCTGGCAATGCATGAAAACCCTTTGGCAGTGTGTAGAACACCGCACCATAGCCGACACCGGTGGTACTGGGAGGTTCACTGGGACCCAGGGCCTGCTGCCTGCAGGGCTGCCCACCAGCACTGATGGTGGTGGACTGCTATCAGGCATGGACTGCAGGTGGGACGCACTGCTGACAATATGGCATGCTGCCCCAGAAGGTGTGCCCTCTCTCATACCGGGGCACTTGCAGGGCATGTGCAGCATCTTGTCTGCCATCCTCCAAGGGGAGGCAGGAATGTATGCTGGCATGCCAGCCAGAGGTAGCAGCACTGGCAGACTGCATTGATGCCAGCAGTGGGGCTGGAATACTGCAGTAGACAGCTGCCCTGCACTATGGGTAACACCTCTGCTGATTCTGGCATTGCCACAAGACTGTCCACAGCTTGCAGCATTCCTTTTCTGTGTGCTTTTCCTTTGGCAGAGGGATGTTCTTGGCATAAGCTGTGGTACTTTGGTGCCGGGACCCCTCCCATTCGAGAATCGGATGTAGGGCCCCTAGTACACCAGTAATTGGTGCAAGCTGTTGTTTGTAACAGCTTGTGCTGATCTAAGCAGTGCTTTGAAAATCAAGACCCTGTTGTTGCTGGTCTCCCTGTGCCTGCAATTGCACTTGTTGAGCCATCCAGTTCCTTTGCTTCTTGACCTCTTGTGCTACTTATTGGTCTCTCTCTGAGTCTGCTGTTGCACCAGCTGAGCCTGTTATTGCACTTGCTGAACCATCCAGTCCCTTGGCATCTAGGCCTGTTGTGCTTGCTATTCTGCCAGGCATTTCAGTACCAACCGCATGAAACAGTGTTTTAGCAAGTCAAGACTTTTGGGGGAGCCTTTAGAAAAAAAAGAAAACTCCAGGCAAAGTTCAATGAAACAAAAAGTTGCTTTACTTTAGCACCAATGAAGGGTTCAAAGCAGCTTACTTTGGCACAGCAAATACAAAAAATACTGTTTAACTGGATTCAGTTCTCCAGTTCACAGCAGCCCTCTCTCTCTCTCTCTCTCTCTCTCTCTCTCTCTCTCTCTCTCTCACAAGCCACCAAGTCCTCCCTTTTGCTCTGGCTGGTTTCCTTTTTATGCATCCCTGGTGAGGCTCATTTGTGCCCTTCCCCTGCAGAGAATTCCAGGCCTACATATAGGCTATGCAGATGCCCTTTAAAGGACTAGGCCAGAAATCAATATAGCTGGGTTTCAATTCACCCTGTTCTCCTGCCGGTATCTTAGTGAAGAGTGGGGTTCCATGTGAAGGCTGTACTGACCCATTCACATCATCCAAGAGGAAGTAATGTGGCAGAGTACATAATCTTTCTTCCGTGGAGAAGAGCATCCACTGGGACTATTCATCCCTCTCTGCCCCTGCTGGCCACTATTGTATTTGTAGTTTAAAATGATTTCTGTCTGAAATCTATAGAATAGTATATGGATAACCATACACAACAAGACTGTGTTTCCATTGAAGGCTTGAGATGACAGAATATGAAACCCAAGACTAAAGCTCAAGAGGTCCATGTCATCTCAGCCCTGAGATAGGAACATATGCTGAGTTCTGTTTGGTTACCCATATCCTATTTTATATAGTGCATGATTTGAAAATGCAGCTACCACTTAACTTTCTTGAAAGCCACTGAGGAAACAGCATATATGGAACTTGAATGTGCTGCATGATGATTGATTAACTCAGCTAATATTGTATTTTGTAACAGCTCTGACATTCAAACTATGGTAAAATGACTTCTGAAAGCCATTGTACCATATTTCAGATGTCACAGCTACAGTGGAGTTTTTGACTGCATTGATTTCTATACACAACAACCAGTAACCATACTCTATTTTTTTTTTCAGTTCTTTTTTCTCGCCTCCCAACCAGATCTCTCTCAGGCTGCCTCACTTGCCATGTCCGCTCTACCTTCGCTGTGTTCCCCACCAGCTTCCAAGGATGTTACAACCCGAGAGTCAGGGAGCTCCCCCCAGTGAGGTTGATGGGGCAGTGGTGGGGAACCAGCATTGGACGTATGGTGGCTGTAGCACTGGAGGAGCCATCACCTATTCGGCGGGAGGGGTATTTTCCCCTTAGTCTCTGTGCTCTTCCCCTCCCTCTCTCCCTCCCCTGCGTGGTGCACATCCCAATCGGCACATGACAACCCTGCCGATGTCGGGCCATGGAGATCATGTGCTGTCTAGTGCACGTCAGTGCCCCCAGTCTCCACCAGGGGCTGCTGGTCCCCCGGACACCCCATAGCCCTCCCCCTGAGATAGGAGAGCAGCCCAATGGGTGCTCAATCAGATCCCACCCCTGCCAACCCCCGGCACCCAAACTTGCTCCCGAACCCGGGTTGCCAGCATGGCACAAGGTGTGGCATCCATCACCTCAACCCTCAGCGCCACCGGGCCTGCGAAGTAACCATACACTATATACTTGTAGTGTATGCAATACTTGTGTTCCTTCTAATATCAGTTACTGCCATATGGCCCCAGTTGTTTCTGAAAATTGGCCTTTACCATCAGTCAGCATACCCGGATATCAAAGAAATGAAAATGAACTGTCAGAAAAAATATAAGGAAACATCACATAATAGAATGAGTGGTGGCTTTCTGGACTACACTACTATCAAGGTTCCCCACACTAACTCAGTGGTATAGTGGTTTGTCATCCAACCATATGAAGAAACAAGCTTGTTGATGTATAATTAATATGTGGTTTCGTGAATAACTGCACATATGTTTTAATACTGTTTATATTGTATTGTTTTAATTTACCTTTTTTTATTAGTATGTATGTATGCAGCTTGCGCTGTTACAAAAGTCCTATAGCCTTTATATGATAAGTAAGTCGTACTCCAAAATGCTATTGTAAATGTGCTTCGCATCAATGACTTGTGCCTACATTTTCATTTTCAATAAACTTACAATCAACAAGATTATATAGACTCAAGTAACAGTAGGTTTTAGGACAAGCCTGGATATACAGTATAGCTAAAAGAAAGCAATTTAACTGGATGCTCCTTCTGAGCAGGTAGGTACAGCAGAGGTACTTAAGGGTGCACACGTTTCTTTTCCATCCCTATCTTTTTTCTACTTCAGATGGGTTTGATATTTGTGTGTGTAGCTATTCCACACATCACTGCCTGTGACTAATACCTAAAGGAGAGATTCAGCAGAATCTGAAACCCAGCTCTGTATTACAGATTTCACACTTTAACAGTACTCAGATATTGCACTTAGACCTTAGAAGAATTGCCTTCATTTCACAAATCTTCCTGAAAGAGATGGTTTGAAAAGTTTCATACACAGTAGTGAAGCTTGCTTCTGTGTGTGTGTGTGTGTGTGTGTGTGTGTGGGTTGGGGGGGGGGGCTCTACACCATTCTGTTTTGCTGTGTAACATAGTGCTGTATAATTTATTTACCAGTAACATGCCCATGCCTGTATCTAGTGGTGTGAGTTGTTTAGTTCCCTCTTAGACAAAGGGGGGCCATGCTATGTATTTTTGAAGATGTAAAGAGGAATGGAAACCCTACTGTATATTAGCTTACCTCCTACGTGCTCTCTCTCTCTCTCTCTCTCTGTATATATCTCTCCATTTTTATGTTGGTGCGCTTGCGCAGCCAACATCTTGCGGTAGTGCAGATTTGGAGATGAGGTCACTGTTGGGCTAATGCAGGGCATGCATCAGTAGGTGCATCCCTCATTCCCCAATCAGCCTGCATGCCAGCGCCACACTATGCATACCTAATGTGGCCATGGGATCAAATGAAAGGTCCGCTGCAATGCGAGCTAAGCTCATCATATGCAGTGGACCTCCCGACGTGCTTTCCCTCATGGTGTAAAAAAGAAAATTAACAAGGCGGCATACTGCCAACTTCAGGGGTGCCAATCCCCTGTCAGCATACCCTGGCTCAATGTATATGCCGATGGGGAGCCCACTTCCCGCCAGCATAATGCATACCCCCATTTGTTATGTGCGAGGAAGTGCCCAATCCCCTCGGCTCCCCTTTCGCTTTCATTGTGTGTGCCAGCGGGGTGCCCGATTCCCCATCGGCTATAGCATCCCCAGTAAACACTTAGGTGGCACTAGGGAGCCACCCCAGCATGCCAAAGAGCCTGCAAAAAAACTGTCCCCGATGTTTATTTTTTATTTTTAACCTGTAAAAAGAAACTGTCCCTCGCTGTCTCCCTGCCGCCTCCCGTACCCCACTCATGATCTGCCTCCCACACCCCCACCCCATACTTACCTCGGAGTCCGTCCTGGCAACTCTTGGTGGACGGGAACACATCTGCATTCTTCAAAGCCGACTGCGAACTAAGGAAATGCCGGTAAGCTGTATAATGGAATAAATATGTTTTTTTTTCAACTTTGATGCATATCTCAGACATGTTTTAGAATTTTGGCACCAAATTTTCAACATGGGGTTTTGGGAACCCTCCTCATGAATTTTGGCACTGTCATAGCGTTAATCGGCCCTGAAAGGTGATTTTGCAGTCACTGCATGGAATCATCTTTTGGGACCAATTAACTGAACAACCGTGCCACTGTTCATGAGGGGGGCTCTAAAAAAGCCTATGTTGCAAATTTGGTGGGAAAAATAAAAAAAAAATGGCTGTTTTACGAGCATGCGTTGTGCTGTTTCCACGCACGCGCGTAACTTCATGAATCTGTAATATTTTCAGTCCAGATTTTCAAAATTGGCATTTTTCCATACCTCCTGATGAATAGTACAGCTGTCATTTTACATATCCTGGCCAAAATGTGTTTTCGCATGTCCGGCGCAGAATAGCGTGGTCGCTGTGCTAAATCACTTTTTAGGACAGTTTGAGGAAATGATGGTGACACTGTTCATGAGCAGAGATCCTAAAATGCCTATGTTGAAAATTTAGTGCCGAAAGTCCATAAAATGACTGTGTTGCAAGCGTGCATTGCGCAGTTTCCACGCACCAGTGTAACTTTGCAAATTTGCAATATTTCCATGCCAGATTTTCAACACTGGCATTTTTTCACACCTCCTTATGAACAGTATAGCTGTCATTTTTCACATCCTGCCCAAAATGTGTTTCTGCACCTGTGGCGCACAATGGCATGGTCGCTGTGGGAAATCAACTTTTAGGACAGATTAACAAAATCGCAGCGCCACTGTTCATAAGGGGAGGTCCCAAAATGCCTATGTTACAAATGTGGCTAACAAACTCCCAAAAATAATTGGGTTACAGACGTGTGTTGCGCAGTTTGTATGCATGCTCATTGCTTCACCAATATTTTATATTGTCACTCCAGATTTTCAGCGTTGCCATTTTTTTATGCCTCCTCATAAACAGTACAGTTGTCATTCTCCACATCCTGCCCAAAAATGTGTTTTCATCCCTCTGTCACCAAATGGCACAGCCACTATGCAAAACCACCTTTCAGCTAACAAAGTGACTGTGACGCTTTTCATGAGGTGGCCTGATAAGCAACCCATGTTGAAAATGTGAAGTGAAACTACCACGACATGCCTACGGTGTTAGGGTTTCCAAATGTAGCACCCCACCCGGTACAGACTGACAGGCTTCAGGGGAGTCACTTGGAATCATCGAATGTAATGCTCAAGCCATTCCACCCCCCACCCTGCAGCAACTGACAGGCATCGTGGTGTGCCTTGCACTGTTCGGCCACAAAGTTCACCCCACGCTCCTATACCGCACCCACATCAGTGTATTTCCTTATGGAATGGGGTAAGTATAACGCCCAAAGACTCCAAACCACACCCCGACACTTGTCAGTGTCTACAGGGTACGGTGAGATACAATGGCATGAGAGTTATAGCTGACGACCCAAAGGCACACCCCAATGCCTGTCGCTCTCTATAGGGTGGGGGTGGGGCTGGCATCACTTCAATACTTCACTGTCATTCCTATTATGCATCTCTAGCTCCAGCACTGCCAATGCCAATGCCAGCACGACAACATTCGGCATTGACAAATGCTTGTAGTTTTCTGCCTCTGTGGCCTTTCAAATCAGCTCTGTATGTGTCCTCTCTACCACAAGTCATTCTCCAACCAGAGATGTAGTTTTTTGCAACCAATCAGTTGCTCCTGTTGCCCATACTACCACTTTTAGAGTATATAGGGTCTTTGTCTGCACAATCAACTCCCATGCTCCCTGTTTTACTGCTACCCCCACCCCCCCATAACTACTAAGCCCTTAACCCTGTCACAACCATGTTTGAAACCGTTAATTGTTTTGGCACTGACCACCTCTGATGGCAGACTGTTCCATGGCTTAGCCACTCTCTCTGTAAAATAAAACTTTCTTATATCCTTTCTGAACCTCCCCCCTCCCACCACCACCAGCTTCCACTCATGACCTCATGTTTTTGAATTACAACTCTTGTTGAATAGTTCCTGTCAGTTTAACTTTTTCATTCTTTTCAGGAACCTGAAGCTCTCTATAATATCACCCTTCTCTCATCTGGCCTTGAGCGAGTTCATATTCAGTGTCCAAAGTCGATCCTCGTATAATCTGTCCTACTGGCCCTGAAGCATTTTGGTTACTGTGATTAAAAAGGAGCAGCTACTCAATATGCTACACTTTGATTGAAGTAGCAACCAATGCAAGTATCAGCTTTGGGCAAATGTGATACCACCAATGATGTCACAGCTGGAGCGCTCTAATGAGCTCAATAGAGGGGGCCACATTACACATGGTGTTTTTATGGCTTGGCTGCATAGCAGTCCAGTTCTTTTAATCAAAGTCAGGGAAGTGTTTTGCAGCTGTCCAATTAAAATGCACTGGGGAACTTGGATATGCCTTTTTATGGCTGTCAGTGAGTGAGTGTGTGCCCTGCTATTGCTTACTACAGCTGTCTGTAACCACTGCTAACTATGTATTGGCTATAAGGAAGACAGTCCATGAGAGCTGTAAAAAGTAAGCAGCATCCAGCTTGGGCCAATACATCTCACTGTAGTGCCATATCATTGAACCCCAACCTTTACTCTCTCTCTCTCTAGCTTTCCCATCCCATCCCATCTTACAAAGTGACACTGGGGATACCACCCTTGGTGATGCCAAACAACCGCATCCCCCTCCCATCTTGAGATGTGACAGCATGGTACCCACCCCTGGTGCCACCAAATGACAACATACTCCTACAAATGTTGCCCTGCCCCCCTCCCAAACAAAATGCGACACTGGGTGACCAGTACTAAGGCTGGCAAAGAACAAACTGACACTGGGACAGTGTTGGTACTAAAATTAAGCGTACTGTTCCTCATAAACTTTTTTTTTAAACCTGCATAAAAAATATGATCCCTTGATGATTTCTTTACCCCCACCCATGCCCGCCCACTAACCAGCACCCCCACTCCACCACAACCCACCTGTCCGCACCCACCCCTCTACCTCACTTACTTAGCCAGTGATTTCAGTCCTGCCTCTCACATGTCCTGCTACTTCCATGGTGAACTACAAAGTGGCTGAAAACATGGTAAGTTTGGTAATGGCTTTTTAATGCATTTTTGCATTTTACTCATAACCTTGTCATTTTTTAATATTTGTGCCCCAAATTTTTAACATGTATTTTCTTTACTCTACCTCATGAACCAGTAAGTAAACTTTTTCAACTCCCCTGAAATGTGTTTTCACAGTCACTCTGCAAAATCATGCTTCAGACCAGATGTCAATAAACAACAAAGATATGAACAAATTTTTTTTTTTTTTAATTGTTTAACCAAGTGTGGCACACTAAGCTGAAAGCTTGTTTACAAGTGTGACCTGGGCTCTTAAGAATCTGTCACAAACGCACTCAGCAGATCAGGCCCTCTGCTCCCACAGTGCCAACCTCCAAGCACAGTTCTGTGAACAGGTAACAGAACAGGGTATCCCTCCTGTCTGCTTGTGGGTCTGAATCACCTTTAGTCTCACGTTCTGGGGGGATTCAAACCGTGAACCTTATGCTAGCATACCCAAATGTACAGGCTCAGATAATCTGCTCTTTGGGGGGATGCCAGATAGCTTTCACCTAAGGGCACCTAACCAGGTATCCAAAATGAACCCTTAAAACTCTATAAAAGACCTTAGGTATATTCTTACCTATTCCCAGTTTGGTAACACCATCAAGCTCTGAACAGTTTTTGTCATTCTTAACCCTCTATACGTCACATGCAAAAAGAACTTCGAAGACACACCCAGGCAGTCTTTGGAATAAAAGATTTACTTCAAAATGGATAGAAATATGTAAAATGTAAATAGAGTAAAATATATCACAAAGTATACAATCACTTAAAGGAAAAGCAATGAAAACTACAGACAAACTCCTATCAACATACAGTTAAACTTTTTTTTATCTAATGTATTACCTCTAAGTGCCTAAGTTAGAGATCTTGTTTCTTAAGTTCTTAAAGAGTTTTATCAACATTTTCTTGTAACTTTGTGATTTTTGCAGATATTGGCCCGAATTTTCAACATATCCCTTTTGTTACCACACCTCATGAATAGGACAGGTGCCATTTTTCATATCCTCTCAAAGCGTGTTTTTGCAGTCAATCCTTAAAATCACCTGTCTGACAGGATTTTTAAAAATTACACCAGTCTTGATCATAAGGTGAGGGTCATTAAAAGACTATGTTGAGGATTTTGGGTCAAAGTGTGACATAAAAACTAGGTTATGTGAACACACATCAGTGACAGAGCCAGGTTTGGGAGCCGGGGGAGGGGGCATGTAAGTCAACTGGGAGGCTCCAAGATGGCAGCAAGCAAAACTGTTAGTTTGAAAATATGGTATGGCCTAAAGTGCAGTTAGTATATTAAATAGATATAAGCATACATCAGTCACAAAATAACAGAGTTTAAGTAAAACGTTCATCAACACCCATAGCCAAGTAGTAATACTATGGACTAATTCTAGTAAAATAAATGTGATACATATACTGCATGATGTCACCATCAGATTCAGGTCTGAATTCTGCATCTGCCACTTACTCACTGTGTCACCCTATCACCCTGAGCAAGTTTATCTTCACCCTCCCCCACCACCACCACGCCCCAGGTCACAGCTAGAAATGAGCTCCAGCCTTTCCTAAGCAAACAAATTATAAATAAAATATATACATCAAAATATGCTCTATTCAACAAAAATAAGAAAAAGAAATCCCATAGCTGCTTATGTTTTACATACTTTAGACACCACTTATTAATCTGATCCCCTTGTTATATGCTTCAAAGAGAAATAAGTAACGAAAAAAATCCTTCAACTATAAAATATTAAATAATCTGTGGGACCAGCCCATCTCAGGGTGCACTTTACTTGCAGCAGTAGCAGGCACATGGGCACACACAAAAACATCCTTCATAGACACCACCTGTATATTTCCAAGGAATCTACAGATTAAAGCCATAGACTGACCCCTCAGAAAAACAAAGCAGTCACATAGGGCCCCATTCTCAGTTACAGCTGTCTACTGCAAAGAGGTGATAAGGACAACTTTGAAGCACAGTTCTACTTTGCACCCGACTCCTTTGTGCCATAGACAATGGGATCTCAGGTACTTCCCTGAACTAGAGCACAGGGGAAGAGGCAAGGTGAGCACTTGCTAATGAGGGTGCATGGAAGCACTGTGCCATTAGCAGCAGCTGCACAGCACCCTCACACCCTAGCTGTAAGACATAAACACCACATGGACAGAAAAACAAGTGGTCACTGCCTTGCAAGCCAGAACATTTGATCTAGCAGGAGGAAGGAAGGGTTAAAAAGGATATTGTACAGTGCCTCACTAACTATTGCAGGGGTGGGATAGGGGCAACATTGGCAGTACCCTGCTGCCATGCTATGGGCCGTCCCCCATGGCAGCTGTAGTTTCATGCTGGTAGAGGTCATACAGCCTGTATCTGACCACTGGAATTACTATCAACATAATATGCAGTTTTGCTGTGTAGGGGATGTTCCATCACCTGCTGACAGTGGTACCCCTTTGTGTAATGCAGTTTTGTTGGGTGGTGTTATTGAGAGCCCAATGTACCCCACAGTATTGCTACTGACTATGGCAACTGAGAATGGAACCCTTAGCCTCATGAAAAGGATGCACCGTTACTTTAAATATGGACCACCTGACCTTGTTTCCTCATACATAAATACATCTAACAACTTCCCCATTCAAACTGCAAGATTAATTTAATTAAATGTTTTATAGAAATAAAAAATCATGAACTTACAAATAAGAAGCAGCAGCACCGGGGGAGGGGGGTTATCAGATGTCTCAGGATGCATAGTTGAAGGCAGCAGATCCAGCAGCATTTTCACAGGATAAATGCATTGTCCCAGTCCTCACACATTGAATTTTTCCAACATTTGCTCATAACGTTGTCATTTATTCAGATGTTGGTTCCAAATGTGCAGCACAGCTAATGTGTTACCCCACCTCTTGAACATGACAGGTGCCATTGTTAAAATCCCCTCTGAAACATGTGTTTGCAGTCGCATCACAAAATCACCTTTCAGATCAGATTTAAAAAATTCCACCCGTCATCTTGATCATAATGTGAAGTCATAAAAAGACTACATTGGAAATTTGGGGTCAAAATATTGAAGCCTACTGAAAATGAGATATTGCTTCCCAGCTGGCCTGTCCTGGGTATATACATTGTAAAAATAGGTAAAAGAGGATTCTGTCCACTGTCCTATTCGGGGTTCTGTGCATGCAGTCTAAAAATGTGTAAAAGCATGAAGACATTGAAAATGAGATATTGCATCTTCACTGGGCTATCCTGGGTAAATATGTTGCAAAAATGTATAAAAACAGGACCACACAGAAAATGAGAATGCATTCCATCTGGTTCATCCTGGGTTAATATATAGTAACGATATGTAAAACCAGTACCTCAGTATAGTAGAATCCCACTAAAATGTGAATCTGTGGTGCTCCATCCTGGGAAAACACTGGACTCCACTGAAAATGAGAAATTATCTCTCATCTGTGCTATCCTGGGTAGATACATTATAAAAATGGATACAAGCACAACCTCATTGCAAACAAGTTTGTGCATCTGAGCCATGCTATCCTGGGTAAATACTGCGTACAATTGTGTCAAGGCAGAACCCCATTGAAAATGAGACATTGCATCTAATCTGGTCTATCCTATGTAAATATATAGTAAATATGCGTAGAAGCAGGACCTCAGTACAGAACAGTGTAAAGTAAAATTCTAAAGGTTGACGATGGACGTGGTCTTTAAATAAATAACACTGTAAAAGTGACATAGCAACTGCTATACTAGGATATGCACAGTATATGCAGTACAGTACTAAAAGAAATATGTTGGCACCAGCCAAATCTTGTTTTTATTTATTTTTTAATTTATATGTTATTCTCCCAGCCCCAGGATGGTCCCCATTAGAGGCACCTGCCCAGCCCAGTAGCAAAGCATCTCCAGCACATACATTGCCTTTTAACTTCCTGGCTTACCCCCTGAGGTGGGCATCTTCTGACTGGGGCTAGGTATGGGAGAACAGTTGGTCCCTCGATACATAGGAACCTCCAAAGTAAGGGGATAGTTAGTAGCTGGAGCCCAGATCCATACATGTTTCATCATCTTGGAGTCTTTTGTGTTCTTGTACATTCCTGCCCAATGGCAGCATGCAAGGAGTGGCAAGCATGCACGACTGCTGCTGCACGCTGCAATATGACACTCAGCCAGCAACTCCCCCCCCATCCTCTGAGGTGTCCTCTGCTGCACTACAGTCTATGGTCACCCCAGTACTGTAGCAGTGTGGTAGTGAAGAGCACAACCCTCCCTCCCTCTCCCAGGAAGGAGGGCATTTTGTGGGATACTCAATCCTTCCTCCCTCACTGACCCTCTGACAGCTCAGGCTCCTTCCCAAACCACTGGGATCACAGCAGTGCCACCTCTGCACTGAGGGGCTGGCTACAGAGAAAAAGAGAAAGACAGACAGATGTATACAGAAAGGAAACAGATTGTAAGTAAATATGAATTTTGAATGATTCAGTATTTGTGCTCCACTTTAATTAAGACCTCATCCTATCGGATCTCATAAGCTAAGCAGGGTCATGCCTCATCCATGGTAGGATGGGAGACCTCCAATGAACCCAGATCCTGCAAGACGTGTTAATGGGAGATCTGCAGAGGGATCTCTTCACATTGTTAAAAGTACCCATAGCAGTATCCCAGCATGGTGTTTTGGGGGATAGTGTGCTGTTCGAGGTGCCATGGCTCTGAAGAGATGGTAGGCCCCATCTGACCATTTTGTTGGTGTTCGGGCACATGCTTAAGATCCCATAGCAGTTCTTGAAAAGGGTAGGGGAATTCTTTATTGCAAGAAAAAGACAGAATGTGTGCAATACGGACTATAAATCCAACTACTGTATATATCCAAAATAAACCAAACTGTAAATCTCAGTCAAATCATATGTCCATCACTGGAAAAAAAGACACACACAAAGGAACACAAATAGGGAAAGTAGAAAACAACTGTATTTCCTAGCCCTCCTTTACTAGTCAACAAAAACTAAAATAAAAGGAAAAAAAATGATTTGCAACAGTTGACTATTTGCAATACATGCTTGTGGCTCAGTCTGTAGAATGCACACTATGGGATATTGTGTAGATGCATGCTGTCTGATATTATATACAGTACATTGCATGCATGGTTTGTGTATACTACAAGCTCTTTGATATTGAGTATAATGCATGTTATTTTGGTACATAATACGCTTTCTGATATTGCATATAAAGCATAATGCATGTTCCTTACGTATGGTGCACACAGGTCATGTGTATAATGTAAGGGTCACAGATTGTTTGTATTGATAACTAGTTCAGGACCAGTCTCGAATGATTTATTAGTCCTAGAAATATACTCAGTGGTCCACCAAGATAATTAAAAACAACTCCTGGCAGTGGAGGAACGGGCTGCTCTCCTACACTACTGAATTAAGAAAACTGCACAGTAAACCTGACAGTAGCTCTGAGTCAGAACACAGAGGAAAAGGAAAGAGCTGAACAAGCTAATATCACTGATGAGAGATAATCTGAGATTGGCTGACTAGCCTCTATATACAGAAAAGCAGATTATATTAAGTTCCCACCATTTCCTGGTGAAGCTAGCCAGATAATGTTTGATTATTTGGGTAGGCAAATAATAAACAGAAAATTAATGTATTAAACTGCATGCAGTAGGGTACTCTTATTTCGCTTTACATGTGTCTTATGACAACCCGTGAAATTAGCTTCTCCTACCTAACCTGAATGATAGGTCACAGGAAAGGTCACAAGCATTTTAGAATTTTCTGTTGAATGTATACTATGGGATATTGTGTATAACTTTTTTTTAATTTATTTATTCATTTGATAACTGGGTAAAACACACTGGACCAAAGGCCCCTTTTCAGGTCCGACCCGGGAATAATCCATGTTATTTGATATTATAAATCCAATTAATTATTCATGAGGCACACATGCACTCTAGTTAGCTGTAGTACTGGGTGTTAATCCCTCAGGAAATGCTCAGAGTGGTGCACATGTTTGTAAACTTAATATTAAAAAAAGCCACTTTCCCCATTACTACTGTGATTGGACTTATAATCACAGTAATGACAATACTGACCTTGCAGCCTGACATTTCCTGTGGATTAATGGCCTGCTGGAGGGAATTATCCCTCAGCTACATCTTGGGCCACCTTTCCCACCCCAAGACATTTTCGGTCATTACTGCTTAATTAATACACAACACATAGTTGCATACTGCATGCTGTTTGGTACATAATACAGTTTTGATATTGTAAGTAAGGCATGGTTTGTGTGTAATGTGTGTTCTTTGTGTACAGTGCACACAGATCATGTTTACAATGCAGGGGTAAATGATTTTTCATATTACTAACTAGTTCGGGACCAGTCTCTGGAAAGATTTACTGGTATTAGAAATACATTCATTGGTCCACCAAGACAATTAAAAAAATTAAAGAATATTAACATTAAGTTAGAATTAAAGAAGGTGATACCATAAGCACACATTTTAGCAAATTTAGCAGGGGCCCTGGTTATCTATTGGACCTTCTGACACCTGCTCTCTCTATCCGCCCTCTCCGTTCTTCTAGTATGGGCCTCCTGGCCATTCTCAGAATGAGGCTTAAATCTGCTGGTGATAGAGCCTTCAGTGTTGCAGCTCCCGTTCTGTGGAATTCTTTGCCAGCTGAGGTCAGGGGAGCACCCACTATGGTTACATTCAAGGCTCGCCTGAAGGCCCTCCTATTTTCCCACGCTTGTATTGGATAAATTATAAATTGTAGTAGAATCTGAGATTATTTGTGGAGTTATTTATTTTATTTTTTTTTTAGTTTAAAAAATGTTGTGATTTTCTGTTTTGTTTTTATGCTGTTTTACTAATAATTTTGTACGGCGTCCAGAGCCTCTGGGATTGGGCATCTTTTAAATAAACTTTGCCTTGCCTTGCCAAACTTTGCCTGCCTTATGATTGTATATAAAATCAGTCTCGGACTCAGAACTGACCAAAATTCATGTAAAATCAGAGTTCAGATTTTCATGTTTCAGTTCTTGTGATCACACATGTCCACTGATATACAGGGTAGTAACAATTAATCTTCAATAGTCAAGGACAAAGTTTTGCCAGCTCCAGACTCAGGAACAATAACATTTTTGTGGCCTGCAGGCTGTTTATGTCTACTTCATCCTTATATTAGTCTTATTTAACAAAGAGAGCTGGCATGCTCATGGTTCTTGCATTGCTGATCCATGTAGTTCCACAAAGTTGTGCTGCTCAGTGCACGTTGCATACTGGTAACATTCATGGACCATGACCAGGAAGGAGGAGCCCAGTCTGGCCACCACTGGATCCCTCTCTGCTCTTCCACAGGAGATCTTGGGATATGGCAATCCACTGAGTGGACTACCATATCCCTAAAGGGAAGGGAATCTTTTTTAATTAAAAAATGCTTTACTTGCTAGCCCATGCCCAGACTCCTATTGAAAAGAGGAGGGAAGGGTATTGGCCAACATTTCCCAGTGTGGGGTGTTCTGGACTCAGGATTTGATATTGCATGGAATGCAGATATGTAAGATGAAAGAAACACTCTGGCCCAGATATTCAAAAGGGTTGAGCCATGTGCAATAGGGTTGCACCTGCGCAAGTCCGAGATTGCGCCATTCTGCGATATTCAGCAGGAGGCAGTTGCGCCCCCGAATTCATGCTGAGCAACAGCGCAATGATAATGAAGGCATGCACAACTGAAGGGGGAGGAACCATGCATAAATAGCACAGTGCGATATTCAACAACTTGCGCCATGCGCAATAGGGGAGCCAGCGGAAGTTGCACCATAGCGGAAATGAGTCAAAATAAAAAGGAGCAAGGGAGAGGCGCAAGAACGCTACAGGGAAGGCACATGAGGCAGAACTCTAGCCACACAGACAGGGCAGGAGGGACACACAGGGCAGGCCAGGGAAAGGGCACCCTGAACACAGAGGCACAGGGAAGGTGTGGGGAGCCACAGCCAGTGCAGAAGGGGAAGTGCCACACAGCACAGAGGCCACCACAGGCAGGTGTTCCCGGGGCAGGGGAAGTAGCAGTGAGGACAGCAGGAGGAATACAGTAACAGCTGCCAGGGGGGGTGAACACAAGCCAGGGACATGGCCAGTGTCACCTTCCAGATGGAGGCCGTTATGAGGGGGGTAAGAAGGCGGGCGGCAGGGGGGCATGGCCGTGGAAGGGCCCGTCGACGGTATGCCCCAACAGGCAGTACCGAGTCCGCACCAGCTTTGAGCTGTACAGTGATACTGAGATTGTGAGCCGGTACTGCCTGAATAGGGCAATTCTGAGGCAGCTCTGTGAGCTATGCAGTGATGTGATGCGGGCATCCACACGACGGAGCCATGCCCTGTCAATGGAGACTAAAATAACAGCTTGCATGTGCTTGCTCACCACGGGTACCTTCCAGAGACCAACTGGGGACACCACAGGCATAACCCAGTTGGCCACGTCATGCCACCTCACCAAATTCCTCAGCACACTGCTGTCACATGCTGTGGAGTACATCCATTTCCCCAGCACACCGGCGGAGCGCACAGCAAACATACAGGAGTTCCACAGAGTAGCATGTATGCCTGGCATGCTAGGGGCAATAGATTGCACCCATGTGGCCATACGCACACCACCTGGCCCCGAGGGGGTCGCATACATAAATTGCAAGGGCTATGCAGCATCAACTGCCAGGTGATGTGCAATGCCAGGGGGTGCAGAATAAATGTCTGTGCCACGCACCCTGGGGGAGCACACAATGCCTTCATCTGGCACCAGTCAGCACTGTGCCACAGATTCGAGAGTGGGGACATCCCCACTGGCCACCTAGTGGGTGAGCATGCAAACTGCATGGACAATCATATGGCCTGGGGAGGCATGGCCAGAGGTGACATGGGTAGTGGCCTACATGGCCCGGGGCAGGGCGATGCTGATCACCAAACTAACCTCCACCCTCTACACACAGGTGACAGTGGATACCCACTCCGTCCCTGGCTGCTCACACCCTACCGGCGGCCCGCGACCCCATCGTAGCAACGTTACAATGAGGCACATGCCACCACATGTAATGTCATCAAGCACGTGTTCGGGATGCTGAAGGCAAGTTTCCATTGCCTGGACACCTCCGGCGGTGCCCTACAGTACAGCCCCTCAAAGGCCTGAGGGCTATTTCTGGCCTGTTGCATCCTGCACAACATGGCCAATGAATGTGGGATAGCTGTACAGGTCAAAGAGGGGGACAGCGATGAGGACGATGTGGACGCCGGTGATGATGGTGATGGACAGCCCCTCCTTGGGTGATGGGAACCCCGACTGATCCGGCTGGCACAGCTGTACCTGGACACCATCACGGAGGAGCACTTCAGCCAACCCAGGTAAGTCATGGGGCCATGTGCAGCCAACAGTGGCTAAGCCACAACCCACAAACATGCATGGACACACACCAGGGGTGCATGCCATCAAGGGAAGTGGCAGGGCACAGAAGCACACACACAACCAGGGATGGGTGAGGACTAACATTCCACGTGGATGGACACACACACGCACACACACACAACGCACCAAACTTGCACAGAGGGCAGGAGGCACACCTACCAAGAACGCCAACCCTAGCCACACACATGTCCACAGGCCACCAAGCCCATGCGCATGCAACTGCGGACAGCAGCCGGGAGGGTGCGCAGGTGGACTGTGTGTCTGTGTGCAGGGCCAGGTGCTCACCCGTGCACTGCCCACTGAAAGACACAATTCACACAGGGCAGCACCAGACAGTAGCCATGCTGGGAGACAGGTCAGTCACGCGACACAGTGCCCCGGCCACCACGGATGCGTGGGTGGCCCCGCCGAGACCCGCCAGCACTGACAGGCTGACCACTGGCCTCATGGGGTGGCACTGATGGTCCCCCAGGAGTTCCATTGCATGAAGGCGACCGTGCTCATACCGGGGTCTGCAGCACACCGAACATGCCTGTGCCAGGAGTGCTCGGAATGCCCACAGCTGAACCCGGTGTTGACAGAGAGGGAGTCGCACGACGCCGGGAACGCGGGGGTGAACAGTGCACTGCATGGTGTCCGTGACGCAAGGACACCTGACTGTGTGCCCATTGTGGCCATGACAGCAGTGAATGCCTGTGCATGCCTGTCAATGGCAGCGGTCACATCCTCCCGCAACCGGTCCATCCCTGCCAGGATCAGAGCGGTGTCCCTGCTTCGATGCTCCTCTGCCCACTCCAGAGCCACATGCAGTGCATCCACTGATGTCGCAAGCCGCATCTGCTGCTGGACTGATGCTTGCAGTAGGTGGGTGTGCTCGTCCAAGAGGTCATCTGCCTCCTCGGCATCCCGTCCCTCAGGGTGTGCGCGGCCCTGATGCTCAGCACCCCTTTAGGGTGGGTGCTGCGCATCAGGACCAGATCTAGGCATGTCCACAGGCAGTGCACAGATGCCGCCGCTGAACCCTGTAGCCCCAAGCCCATTGGCTGACTGCTGATGCTGCCCCTCTGGCTGCCACTCCCCAGGGCTCAGTGGTGCTGCCACAGTGGCCGCAACAGTCCCACTGTCCTGAACAAACACCAGTGCTGCCCCACTGGTGCTGACAGGCACAGGCTGGGACTGTGATGACACGCAGGCCTCCAAGGCAGCACCACCCACAGCCATGGCCACGATGTGTCCTGCTGTTTGGCTATCCCGTGGCACACATGTGTTACTGCCAATGACGTTAGTGACATCATCATCGGTGATGGACTCTGCACCGGCCCCAGTCACAGCATGCTGGCATCTGTAGATGCCGGCATGCTGGGACACAGGCAGGGATTCCTCCACACCTGTTACAACAACATCAGTGTGGACAGCCAGGCGGCCCCACTGTCGCACTGATCCTCGTATACCTGTGGAGGTGGATGGGCCCTCCTCCATCTCCTGCTGACTGTCCTCAGTGGACAGGCCCACCACCACTGACCCATGCAGATGCTCAGAATCTGTAAGGGAAAGCAAAGTTGCATTACTGCATGTGACCTACCCTGCCCCCCCCATAGACAGACCATGACTTACCATGCAGTGATGGGCCACCACCCATCTGGAAGCCACCACCCAGAACACCCTCAATGGCAATACGCTGCATGCTTCCAGCAAGCCTCTCCTCCTGTGGGATCAGCTGTACCACCTCCGGCTGTCCCCCACCTGTTGCAGCTCATGCTGCCCTGATGGCAGCCACCTTCTCCTTTATCCTTCTCCTGTCCGTGCCCATCTTTTTCTTACACTCTTGCACGGAGCGCTGGTGGCTGCCATGCAGGTTCATAGCACATGCCACCTCCTCCCATGCAGCAGCACGGGCTTGAGATGTTCCCTGCCGTCTGCTGAGAAGCGGCTCCTGATCCAGGTAGGCCTCAAACAGGGCTTTAGTCTTGGCCTTGGTAAAATTAGGCCTCCTCCTCCTCCCACCACTGTATTCCTCCTCTCCCACAACTTGCTCGGTCATTATTTAGCCTGTAAGAATGGCAGTTGTTACCTGTGACTGTGCAGTCCCATGCATGTCCCAAAATCCACAGTCCACACTCCCAAACAGCATGCAACTCACCAATAGACTGCAGTAACCGACTATGGCCACTGCAGCCCAATGTCGCACTTTTATAGCGCAACCCATGCAAATGAGGCGAGGCGCAACTTTAAGTGGATGCAAATTGCAGTGCTGCGCCATTGAATGGCTGATAAGATGATTTGCATATGAATGCTGAATATCGCACGTTTGCGCTTTGCGCAATTGTGTTGAACGTGCTGAGCCAATGGCGCAGTTCTGTGACATGCGTAGTACACACCTCACTGCACATGCCCGGGTTGCTGGCACAGGCATCTGCCATGCTGCTGACATGCTGTGTGTGGTAGGCAATGCGGGTCATGGCCCCCATTGTGCCAGTGGCGCTGTAGCGATGGTCACTACATGGTGCTGTGGCACTGGGCCATCATAGGCGCACTGTGCCAACTGCGCAGTAGGCCGCTGATGGTGGTAGCACACAGGCAGCCAATCGCGCTACATGCATTGGGTTCCAATGGTGCTGTGCATGTCCGTGCGCCAGAGACCCTTGACCCTGTGCCCAACCTTTGCCACCTAGGTACCATGCGTCAGGCATGGGTGCACCTCTATCACGCTGTTCGGTGACAGCGCAATAGGGAATGGCAGCACTGTACCACGCAGCATCTGCATGTGGGGAGTCGCGCTGCAGAGCGTCATATTGGCCGTCGAGCAGAGTGCGCCGCAGCGCGGAGGGAAGCTCAGTGGTCAGCAATAGAGCTGGCCAACCTAGTGGCCAGTGTGGAGCCACACCATGGGCCACTGTTCGGGGAGGCACCCCTGGACAGGTCCAGGACCCAGATGTGGGAGGAGGTGGCCACTGCACTTGAGGAGGCCACAGGATGGGGGAGGAGCACTGAGCAGTGCCGCCACAGGTATGGGAACCTGCGGCGGAGGGAGCCGGAGCTGCTAGAATGCCTGCGGACACATGCCAGGAGGGGCATGGTGCCATGGCCAGATAAGTGTTACATCAACACACTTTTATCTTCCATATGGGCAACACTGTTGTATGTGTCCAGCACACGGGTAAGTGACTGTCCAGGGTTGGCTGTGGTGGTGTTATCAGGGTGTGGGGTGGGTGAGTCTGGCTGGGTGGGAGGGCACACACCTGGGGGCAGGGGGACTTTGCTACAGGATTGTACTGATGTTCCTCTCTCCATGTTTGCACCACAGGCCCAGAGGAACGCCGCCATGCCTGCGATCTTTGGCGGCAGGAGGAGCAGAGGGAAGACAGGTGGGGTGAGGGCCCTCACCGCCCACTGGACTGGCCCGATGAAGGTGAGTGCCATACCTCCATGATTACTATTGCATGCTGTGTAACAGGGTGGGCAGCGGGGCATGGCCACCATCCATCGACACCACTGCCATGCACGCTACTTGTTACAGTCAGCACTGTCCAGTGGCAATGCATGTCTGGGAGTGCGTCGATGGTAGTCCATGCGTGCACCAGGTACATGGTTGTGCCACTGCCTTTGCACCACATAGTCATGTCACTAAACGGCCATGGTGGTGCTGTGCGTGACTTGGCCAGTGGGTGTGTGCAGCGTTCTGCATGGCTGTATGCACCTGGGAGGGCAGGTCATGTGGACGTGACCACTGTGGGTGGTCACACACCATCACAGAGGTATGTCCCACGGCCGTATGCCATGCACAGTGGGCGGGCTGTATGGGGCTGTGCATTCACACCTATTGACTGCGCTCCCTTGTCCTAGGTACACGCCATCTCCGGGAGTTAAGGGAGGCACTGCAGGAGATACTCCAGGTGGCAAGGATGTCACTGGACATCCTCTGCAGGATTGACGACACCGGGGTCCTTCGGAGGCACCGACCAGGACGGAGTCAGAGTGGGGAGCGGCACTCCCGCTAGGAGTCCCTCAGCCCCTGCAATCCCCTACCCCTGGACCCATCCTCACACCCCTTCTTTCACATCCCATTTGTCCACCCCTGCCCCTTACCCACCCCCACCTTGTTTGTGGCCCTCTCCCCATCTTGTATATATTTTGTAAATAGTCTTGTAAATAGTTAACTTTTCTATGCTTGTTCCATACAGTTATTTTGATATGAATACTGTGGTGGTCTCTGATTTGCAGTGGGCTATAGGTGCTCAGCTGCAGTGGTGTGCATGGCGTCAGGGGTGGTGCGGTCATGGGTATGTGTGTGTGTCCGTGTGGAGGTGACTATGGTGTGGGGGTAGCTATCAGTCAGTGTCTGTGGTGTGTGTGTGTGTTGTGCCCTGCGCACTGGATGACTGTGTGCAGTGGTCCATGGTGCATGCTTTGTGTCCATGGTGCCCCTATCAGCCCATCCATGGCCTGTGCAGCTGACACACATGCATGTCTGTGACCCTGCACGGTCCGCTGGCATGTCAGTGGTGGCAGTCCCTGCAGGGCAGCCACTGTACCCGTCACAATGCTGGGTTGCCTCCTGTCACTGGTGTGGTGCATGTCTGCCTCGGGTGACGCTGTGGCCTCCACAGTTGTCCCACCTCCATGCTGTGCCTTGTGTGTGTTGCAGGGGATGTGCACCACTGTTTGTGACTTGTGCTCCGGGCAAATGATGGTGGTGTACGGGTCCACAGTGCCTGCACAGGGTGGCTGGCACTCCAGTGCCATGGAGGACTGTGGGTTGTGTGTACACAGTTTACATGGACCCATGCTGGGGGCTTGGTTGCCCTACCACTGCGTCCCTGTGTTGTTGTGCCATTTTGTATGGGTGGGTGTCTGTCCATGCACTGTGTGGCATCCGGTGTGGTGCATGCTTCCACGCACCACTGTGGGTGTCTGTGCTGGCTGTTGTGACCAGTGGTGGGTCGGAGTGTGTCACTGGAATACTTTGCAGGGTGCTGTACCACTGGTGGTGGTGTCTGGGGCAAGCCCTGTCCTGTGTGGGGTACCTCATGTGCCGATGCATGGTTGGTCTCTCAGCAGTACCTCAGGGGGACTGTGCAAGGTGGCACTGTGTATGCTGTTGTTGCATTGCTCTGTGTTGCCACCTGCTGATGGGTGCTCGTGGTGGGGCTGCCTTGCATGGTTCTGTGGTGCACAGGGTTGCAGTGTCACAGTGGGGCTGGTGGCATGCATGGGGTTTCCTGCAGTCATGGTCGCTGCTCTTGGGGGGGTGTCTGGGGGTCACGGTACAGGGTGTGCTCTGCATTGGGGGAAGGGTGTGGCACAGAGTGGTCAGCCCTCCTTGTGTGCCAGTCACAGCTTGCTGGGGGCTGTGATGGGGTACCATGGCCCGGCTGTGGGTTGTTTGCTTGTCTCCATGGGCCGGTGGTTATTCCAGCCCTCCCCCAGTTGTGCAGTGCATGTGGTGTGGGGGGACGATGTCTGTTCTTCTGTGTGTTCCTGTACCCATCTGTGGCATGGGTGGTGGGCCCCTACCTCTCTGGTTGTGCAGTTGCATTGCTCTGCTGCTGGGAGGCATCCCTGGTTGCGCTATGGTGCCTCTGGACTGCTCAGCTGCACATCCCTTGTTGCGCTATGGCACATCAGATCTGCTCAGCTTCCCCTTCCTAGTTGCGCTATGGCGCAGGTGGTGCGATATTCAGTCATCGGCTATAGGCGCAGTTTGGCCTGCTCCATTTTTGAATATCGCGCCTCATGCGGATGGGCGCAATGGACTTGCGCTTGCTCCTGCTATTGCGCACTTTTTGGGTGCAGTTTGAATATCTGGGCCTCTGTGTATAGTTTTCACTAGTAAAATGCTACTTTGACTACTGAAAACTGTGCATAGAAATGCTACACCCCTACTTTAGCCAGTGAAGGGCCACTATGCATAATCTTCACCAGATGAAGGTGGTAATTTCACGAGGTGAAAACTAAGTGAAGTGCTGGGCCAAGTGAAGAGGTGTCTGGGAGCTTAACGAAGTACTTCACTGAGTGAATTTCCCCTACTTCGCATATCTCTAATTAGTGCTGACTTCCAGAAGGAAACAGTTGATCAATGAAATAAATGTTTCTGAATTTACTGAGGTCCCTCATCTAGGGTGCTATGGCATCCCAGAGGCTGTAGTGGTTTCATTGTGTCTGCCATATGCCTGAAAATAGCCAAAGAGTACTCCCTGTTGTTGAGTAAACCATTACTCAGTTTCTTTATGACAGAGTGATAATTTTTTGGCTATTCAGAACACATAGACTCTCCATGACTCTGAACATAGAAGGCAAGCTGAGTTGTGGAAATGGGAAATCAATGAACAAATCAAAGAGACCATTTTTCTCTGATTGATTCACCTTAGATTGACCAATTGAGTTGCAGCATCACATTTTCATTGGGGTCCTGCTTCTCACCTGATTTGGTAGCTGGAAGATCTGAAGCAAGGGAACATTTATTGAGTAACGTGCTGTGATATAGTCAGCAGGTGCTTCCATCACAATATAAAGGAATTGCAGGAAGTAGTGGACATTAGTGGGAAATAGCTCCTCTGCATCACTCTGGCAATGATTAACTTTTAACTTTACTTAACTGTTTTCTGTCTTTTCTCTGCTGCTTCTTTTCTTGGCTTCTCCCTAGACTGGTCATCCAGGAGAGATTTCCTTCTTATTCTTCTGTCTTATGTTATCTTCATCCCCCCCCCACCTTGGAGAAACAGGCTGTGGGGTCTGCGTAGCCCCCTACCAAGAGTCAGCTATGGATAGAGCTGAAGTTGATCTCCCTGTTTGGGGCTTAGGACCCCTTACTGAGAAGGTTAGAGCATTGCTAAACATGTTAGTGATGCGCTACGTTGGTCTTGAGTGACTGGTCAGGTGCAAGTTTGTGACCCAATCTATCCCACTGCCTACCATGAAAATGAGGGATCCCTTTTGCATGCAGGGTGCAGTGGTATATTCTGAGGTTTTGAAAGCAGTTAATAGCCACTGTCGCAGTACTGTTTAACATTTAAAAAGCCCTACCCATAATACAGCACACAGTGGTGCATGATCACCCGGCCACCCCAGCTGAGCACTGAGTAGTGGACTGACAGCAAGAGATAGTCAGTTTCTGCAAGCGTTCCATTACCTCTTCGCTGATAGCTGAAATGAATATAGGAAAAATAAGTCTCCTACTCTCTAGTAATCTGGTGGCCACCCACACCATGACTAACAGTCCACCAGAGCATATATTTATTTTTGAAACCCTGGTAACCTAATGGCCCATCCACCCACCCCACTCATCAGTCTGATCATATCATATATTTATATTTGGTGTTCCCAATCATAGAATAACTGTTTATCCACACTCTGGTAGTCTAGTGGTCCCCATGCCCCATTACTGTAAACAAACCCTCACAGCACACCTACTCAGCACCTACCTCCCCCACCCTCTGTTTGCACCTGATTCACCCCACCTTCAGTAAAAATGTAGCCAGAGCTCTGTCTTCTGATGGTGACAAGCACAGCCCCTCTGCTCACCACCTCGGTTACCTGCCATCTGAGTGACAAAGTGTGACATACTGTAGAAAGAGCTGCTTCATTCCATTCAAGTCAATTATTTCCTGTAAGAATACTGGCCAAGCAGGCATTCTAGAACCAAACACAGCTCACCAGACAAAGGCGGCTTTGGATCTCATTATTTCTTAGTGTAATATGATTATGACAGATTTGCCCCCCCTACCACTGACCCTGGGCAGTCTGACCTGCCAAAGCCTACAATTCCAGCCTTGTTAAAGTTGAACACTTTTGTGGTACTTCTAATGCAGGGATTGTCAACCATTTTGGTCCCTAACCACAACCAGGCATGCCCAATGAGCCCCTGTCCCCACAAGTGGCAGACTTTTTAATTTTAACACCTTTTTCACTTTATTGTTTATTCAGTGTTAAGTACAATTAAAAAGTCATAATTTGAAATATTTAGAATGATACTAAAATGTTTTTAGGGCCAGTCCATTTGCTTATCGCTAGGGCTATCACTTGTGACACCGGTGATCCGGGTATGGGAAAAAACTTGTGTCAAGCATCCCAGAAGACTCTCTTTTCCTCTGTGGAGGGATGGCAGCTGGTTCCACTGTGATACTGCCACTTGGGTGGCCACAGTGGAGCAGTGCAGTCAGGAGCCGCTAGTGAGAAGGAAGATGCCGGAAGGTGCCGCTCTACACATGCTTGTGTGCACTTGTGCTTCTTTGCTGTGAGTGTCCTGAGAGACTGGTCTAGAACTTGAAAAAACAAAACAAGTAAGCAGAATGAAACTGGCCTCCCGCTGACCCACACCAGTGACCTAGGCAGCTCTACTCATCAGATCCAGACCGCAGCAGCAGTTTGGGAGTTTCCCCCCCGTAGTGGGTAAGCCATGGAGAATCATGACTAGGAGGGACTCAATCGAAAATGAGCTATCCAAACTCTGCTTGATTACCTGGTGAAATGTGTTTCAAATAAATAAATATGTCAGTGAGAAGCTGGGTAATAGGGCTGGGAAGGTCATCAAAAGGGGCAAGGTGGAGACTAAGAGAAGAGAATGAGAACAATGGCCAAAAAAAGTTATTTCATGTATAGGATGTGCTTGAATTTTATGCCTTACCTAATCTTATCCCATTGTTAACATTTTTCACATGAAAAATTCACCTGAGACAGCTCATTAGTACTGCCATTCCACCACCCACTTAACCTAGCCACAAACCTCCAAGTGAAGCCTTGCAGACATTCAGGGGGCTGTGGACCTCAGGTTGAGAAACACTGCCATAGTAAGGAGGCAATGTGGTCTTTTGGTTAGAGCACTGGTCCATGAATCAGAAAATGGCAGGTTCAAACCCCACTAGAGTAAAATACTCAGTGTGTGACCTCAGGCACGTTACTGACCATCTAAGCACTCCTGTCAGCTCAGCTGCAGAAATGGATTGGGAAGCAGGACTCCATAGGTAATGAGATGTTGCATTTCAGCTGAGCTTTCATAGCTAAATATATCATAAAATCAAGTGCATGCCCTTAAAAGCACTTTCAACGTGTTCATATTGTAATCATTGGACCATAGATATTCTAAAAAACTCTTTGAATACTGTTCATCGTGACGCAATAGTGACGTCATATACAGTGAACCTATTTAAGAGATTGTTTGCTATTTATGAATCACCTTTGAGAATGAATTGCTGAATCCAAAATGCATCAGGTGATATTGGGCCTCTGTGTATATATGTGTCTTTTTTGTACCTAAATAAATGGCATGAATGAGTATTTGAATGGATTTAGACTTAGCGTCATATTTGAATTATGGTGGTGAGTGCCCAATTTTTGGTCTTGTGTTCCAGGGATATGCTCCGGCATGGGCCTCCATTGATATGCTTGGTTCATCTTCTAAGATGAGGCCCAGAAGAACATCTTTAAAGTATGTCAGCTACTAAACAGATTTCATAGAAAAGCAGTCCTGAGCACTGCTTCCAGGAGTATGCTTTCCTCTTTAGTTTTTCCCATTAAAGTTCAAATAAAGTAGACCAAAATATACTGAAAACAGCAGCACATGCTAGCAGTGAAAATTCTGACCTACACTTATCTATTCCAGTTTATAAAACCTGCAGGTTGTACAATATCCTTCTTTCCTAGTTTTGAATCTGCTTTAGCACATTTTATTTTTGCATTTAAAATAATAAAAGAAGCATTCTTTTTAATATGGCTTGGATCTGGTTTTAAGCAGTATTCTCAGCAGCTGTTGTACATCTATTGTCCAATAAGGTCATGGAGAACTCTGTTCCGTATGCGAGTTAATTTTAGTCACAGTAAAAGTGATGCTAAGCAATGCGTGTTCCAAAATAGAAAATACTGCTGAAAATCTGGACCATAACATATTAAAAAACATGCTCTTTTTATTGTCTCAGATGTGTTAACAAAGTGCTATAACAGACTCCAAATTGGGAAATAAAGGGTATCGTGCAAGATAGACGAATAGGGGCAATCCATAATAGAATAAAAATGTTTTGGTCAAAATGTTTAACATTAACACTAATTTCTGCTTAAAATAACAAAACTGCCTATCCTGTTGAGAGTGTGACTAAAAGCAATCAGATGAGAAAAATCTTGACCTTGACTGCAGGAAAGCACAAAGTTGTTTCACCCTTAAACATGGATTCAAAGTGTGAGCACCTGGGCATCGTAATGAGAATAAGCAGAACACAACATTTTCTCAGGCCCTGTCCCACAATACACCTCTGTAATGTTACAGAGTGCCCAAACTGTTACCGAAATGGTTTGTGTTTACACCTGTAACATTACAGGAGGTGTTTTCATAACCGTTGTTGAAACCACATATGAGGTGGTTTCAACAACAGTTATGAAACTGGTCCCACCTTGGTAACGTTACCGACGGTAGCATGGACCAGTGGTAATGGTCCCCTGCAGAGACCGAAGCGCAGCGCCGCCATAATGGTCACCTGGCTTGCTATGTGTGGACCGGCAGTGCCAGTCCTGTAACGGACACCACCAAGGTGTGGACGCACTGCACCACTCCTTGGCCATAACGGATTGCATCCGTTACTGGACCAGAGTGGTGTAGTGTGAACAGGGCCTCAGAGTCCCATTATCAGTAACAGGAGCTCATTAGGTTGCACACTCAGCTGTGAGGCAGGAAAATCAGACAGTTGTGGGTTCTAACCCCTCACCAGGAACTTGGGGCAAAATCCCTGTACTGATATTTTAGTACGACATTAGGGGAGCACTGCATTCCAGAGGTGCAGTCTTTTGGATGAGACATTAAACTGAGAGCTTGGTCTGGATTCAGGAAGTGGCTGTTGGATCAATGCAAGCTGAGGTAAACAGCAGCTTGCTTCAATCTCTGATGTACCAGGGATCCTGCACCTGATTCACTCTCAGGAGTGGTCCCAACACCAAACTCCTGGATGGTTGGAGGGGGTGGCAATAGACTTCTGATGGGGCCATTGCATGGCTGCCGCTGTGCCTGTGCTGTCTGTGAAGGGGGACAATGGCATGCCTGGCACCATGGGGGTACCCTGCAGGAATGTATCTGGCACAGCAGGACACTGCCTTCCACTCCAGTGCTGCTCTGCATGTGTCTGGGTGCTGTGTGGGCATGGGAGACTGCAGGTGACAGCTCTGGAGTTGGCGCATGGCCAAATAGAGCAGCTCCAGGCTGGTCTAACTATAGCAGACCATGCACCCTGTGGGGGGGGGGCTTCCTGAATCCCATTTAAGGGAATGCTGCAGCACCCCCTTCCCCCATGGCACATCGGTGTATCTATCGCAAGGATGGTGCAAGCCCAGCTGATGCAGGTGGTCCCCTTCCTGGTGCAGTTTGCGCTGCTGAATCAGAAATGACACAAGGTGTGGGGCAGTGAGCCCCTTGCATCATATTTCTTTGATGCAAGCACCTTGCATCATTCCCAATGCTTTGTGAACTGGGCCTCTGTCTTCATGTAATGGTGATTGCTTAGGTGGAGTTAAAGATCCCATGGCACTTTTTGGAAAACAGTAAGGGAATTTTATTCTGAGAAAGTATAAATCAAATAAACATTAAGGGTACATTGTCAAATCTGTTAGAAAAGCATGGAACAAAAATCAGAAAATAAAAATAGAAAACTCACAAAAGATCATAAGAAAAAAACCTCTGATCTACTATAAATGCTGTGCAGCACTCAAAAGCACACTGGGGCATATGTCTCCACCAGATTTCCAATACTAAATTTGGGACTCTTCTTACTGTATACACAATGTATTTCACTGTTAATTCTTTCTATTAACTCCTATGATGGAGACATATTATTGTTGTAGTATAAATCGGCATTGAAGTTGCCAGATAGTCCACGTTTTAATTGCCAGCAGCACTCACAGTGTACCAGGATAGAATTTTTTCCAGTAGTTAGTAAAGTGAGCATATATCAGCACATCATAAGTAATAGGAAAACCATGGGAGTGCCCAGTGCTGTGCAAGGGAAGGCCAAAAGGCAGATATAAAAGAACAGTCAAAAACAAGCATTTGCCAATGCCGAATGTTGATTGTGTTGGTGTGTTGAGCTCGCTCACTGCCCCTCTGTCACTCACTCAGTCTGTTTCTCCCGGTGCTGCAGGCTGCTCTTTTGTACTGGGCTCCTGCCTGAATTGGCACCTTGTTCTGCCCACTAAGAAATCTGCAGCTGTCCCGAGAGAGCTGCATTGAGGTGGCTCATTTCCCCTCCCCTCTCTCACTCGCTCATTCCGTTTCTCCTGGCGCTGCAGGCTGCCCTATTGTACTGGGCTCCTGCCTCTGTTGGTGGCTTTTTCTGGCCACAAAGAAATCTGCAGCAGTCCTGACTCAGGTCTGTTGAGCCTACTGACTCCCCATATCTCACTCACTTGTTCTGTTTCTGCTGGTGTTGCAGGCTGGCCTTTTGTACTGGGCTCCTGCCTGCATTGCCACCTTTTTCTTCCAACAAACAAATCTGCAGCAGTCATGATAGAGCTCCATTGAGCTCACTCACTCCCTTTCTGTCACTCGCTCATTGTGTTTCTCCCAGAACTGCAGGCTGCCCTTTTGTACTGGGCTCCTGCCTGCATTGGCACCTTTTTCTGGCCATAAAGAAATCCGCAGCTGTCCCGACAGAGCTCCATTGAGGTCGCTCACTCCCCCTGTGTCACTCACTCATTCTGTTTCTCCTGGCGCTGCAACCTGCCCTTTTGTACTGGACTCCTGTCTCTGTTGGCGCCTTTTTCTGCCCTCAAAGAAATCTGCAGCAGTCCTGACAATGCTCCGTTGAGCTCGCTCACTCCCCTTTTCTCACTCGCTCATTCTATTTCTGCCCATGCTTGAAGCTGCCCCTTTTACATTGGGCTCCTGCCTGCATTGGCGCCATTTGCAGCAGTTACAATACAGCTCCATTGAGCTTGCTCAATCCCCCTCTCTCACTCGCTCATTCTGGTTTTCCTGCCACTGCAGGCTGCCATTTTGCACTGGGCCCCTGTGTGCATTGCTGCCTTTTTCTGCAGCAGTCCCAACAGAGCTCCATTGAACTCACACACTCCCCCTCCCTCACTCGCTCATTCTGTGTCTCCTGCCACTGCAGGCTGCCCTTTTGTACTGGGCTCCTGCCTGCATTGGTGGCTTGTTCTGGCCATAAAGAAATCTGAAGCAGTCCTGATACAGTTCCATTGAGCTTGCTCACTCCCCCTCTCTCACTCACTCATTCCGTTTCTGCCCGTGCTGCAAGCTGGCCATTTATACTGGGCTCCTGCCTGCGTTACCGCATTTTCTGCCCACAAAGAAATCCACAGCAGTCACAATAGAACTCCGTTGAGCTCGCTCACTACCGCTCTGTCGCTCACTCATTCTGTTTCTCTTGGCCCTGCAGGCAGCGCTTGTGTACGGGGCTCCTGGCTGCAGTGGCACCTTTGTCTGTCCACAAAGAAATTTGCAGCTGTACCAACAAAGCTGTGTTGAGGTCGCTCAGTCTTCCTCTGTCACACACTCATTCTGTTTGTCCTAGTGCTGCAAGCGGCCCTTTTGTACTGGGCTCCTGCCTGCATTGGCGCCTTTTTCTGCCAACAAAGAAATCCACAGCAGTCCTGATAGAGCTCCGTTGAGCTCACTGAGTCCCCCTGTCTCACTCACTCATACTGTTTCTCACACTGCTGCAGGCTGGCCTTTTCTACTGGGCCCCTGCCTGCATTGACGCCTTTTTCTGCCCACAAAGAAATCCACAGCAGTCCTGACAGCGTTCCGGTGAGTTCGCTCACTCCCCCTCCCTCACTTGCTCTCTCGTTCTGTTTCTCCCAGTGCTGCAGGTTGCCCTTTTGCACTGGCATCTTGCGTTGGGGCCTTTTTCTGCCCACAAACAAATCCTGAGCAGTCCCGACAGAGCTCAGTTGCGCTCGGTCACTCCCCCTCTCATTTGTTCCATCTTAATCTGTCCCAAACACTGATGTCCCACAGCAACCGTGCTATTCTCCATCAGGAGTGCAAAAACATATTTTAACCAGGATGTGAAAAATGACAGCTGTACTGTTCATAAAGAGGTGTGAAAGAATGCCACTGTTAAAAATGTTGCATGAAAATATTACAAATTTGCAAAGTTACAAGGGTGCGTGGAAACAGTTGAATGCACGCTTGTAACACAGTCATGTTATGGAGTTTTGTCATCAAATTTTCAACATAGGGATTTTAGGACCTCTGCTTATGAACAGTGCCACTGTCATTTTCTTAATCTGTCCCGAACACTGATTTCCCACAGCGACCGTGTTATTCTGCGCCGAAACTGTGAAACCACATTGCAGTCAAGATGTGAAAAATGACAGCTGTACTGCTCATAAGGAGGTGTGAAAAAATGCCATTGTTGAAAATGTGGCATGACAATATTACGAATCTGCAAAGTTACAAAGGTGTGTGGAAAGTGTGCAACGCACACTTGTAACACACTCATTTGATGGGCTATCATCACCAAATTTTCAACATAGGCATTTTAGGACCTCTGCTCATGAACAGTATCACTGCCATTTTATTAATCTGTCCCAGACAGTGATTTCCCGCAGCGACCACTCTATTCTGTGCTGGAACTGCAAAAACACATTTTGGCCAGGATGGGAAAAATGACAGCTGCACTGTTCATACGTAGGTGTGGGAAAATGGCAATGTTGAAAATCTGGAGTGAAAATATTATAAATTCGCGAAGTTACAAGCATGCATGCAAACTGTGCAACGCACGCTCATAACACAGTCATTTTATGGAGTATCGTTACCAAATTTTCAATATAGCCATTTCAGGACCTCTATTCATGAACAGTGTCACTGTCATTTCTTTAATCTGTCCTGAACACTGATTTACGACAGCGGCCTTGCTATTCTGCACCGGAAGTGCGAAAACATATTTCTGCCAGGATGTGAACAATGACAGCTGTACTGTTCAGAAGCAGGTGAGACAAAATGCCAATGTTGAAAATCTGGTATGAAAATATTGCAAATTCACGAAGTTACGAGCATGCATAGCAACTGCACAGTGCACGCTCGTAAAACAGTCATTTTTTGGATTCTTCCCACCAAATTTGCAACATAAGCTTTTTGAGAGCCCAACTCATGAACACTGGCACTATCGTTTCATTAATCAGCCCTCAAAGGTGATTCTGTGCAGTGACAGCAAAATCACCTTTCGGGCCTGATTAAAGACATGACAGTGACAGTATTCATGAGGAGGGGTCCCAAAAACCCCATGTTGAAAATTTGGTGTCAAAATTCCAAAAAATGTCAGAGATATGCAGCAAAGTTGGAAAAACCATATTTATTACATTATACAGCTTACCGGCATTTCCTCAGTTCGCGGTCGGCTTTGAAGAGTGCAGAGCGTGTTCCCAGTCCACCCGAAGATGCAGCTCGGAGGTAAGTATGGGGGTTTGGGAGGCAGGGTGCGCAGTGGGTTGGTGCGGGTTACTGGTGAGGGAGCCGGAAGACTACGAGGGACAGTTTCCTTTTTTTCAGGTACAAAAAAAAAAAACTAAAGACTTTGCGGGACCGTTTTTCCCTTTACAGGGCCATATGGCATGCTGGGGTGGGCTCCCAGCATGTCACCAATGGCTTTCTTTTTTGGGGGGCCAGCTGTAGCCAATGGGTGATTGGTCACCCCCGTCAGCAAGCAACAAAAGGGGGGGTTCCTTTTTGCCGATGGGGATAGGGCACCCCTTCGGTAGACAGTTAAACAGGGGGGATTCCTTTGTGCTGATGGGGACTGGGCACCCCCATCAGCAAACAACAAAAGGGGAGGATTCCTTTTTGCTGACGGGGATTGGGCACCCCATCAGCAGACAGTTAAACAGGGTGAGGGTTACATTATGCCGATTGGGAGTGGGTTCCCCAGTCGGCAGAAAAACATGGTAAAGGGGGGTTAATATTGTTTGTGAACATGGCGGCAACCCGCTGCCATGTTCACAAACAATATCAGGGTTTTTACATCCCACCCTGCAATGATGGGTCTCTCCCTCATTGCAGTGGATGGCTTACGCTGCAATGACGAGGTGGCCTCTAATTGCAGTGGCTAAATTGTCACAAGTTGGTGCAAACATTCCAAACTTGTGTCACCAGCAGCCTGCCACAACATTGGAGGAAGTGAGACAAGCCTTTGCAGGCTGTGGGGGCATTGGCCAAAATAGTGCCCTGCCTCCACAGCCTGCTTCTCAGCAAGCTTTCCCAATATGTTTCTTGCGCTGTGCGCGGTCAACATAAAAATGGTTCATTGTTTCTAACTGATGTACACACTGATCTCTCAGATTCATGTTTATAATTTATGGCGGTGGTTGCTATGAATATTTAACTTATTATGGTTGCACAATGTATACCATATTTTCTGTGGGAGTCTAGATTCCGTAAGTTGGGTCAATAAACATTTTTCATCAATGTCTATTGGGCATGTGAAACAGGGGAGGAAAGGAAATAAGAGTTGAGAATAGATCTGTACATTTCCTTCCTAGATTTGTATGAGAGATCCTGAGTAAGTATCTTCCACAGTTTTATATTCTTAACAACTTTTATAATATACTCCACCATCTCAATTGGAATAGCCCCAAAGTTGCCCCAAGATAGAACATTCCATTTTTGGAAAAAATAATCTCCCTGAAACTGAAACATTGTTGTCCACACATTTTGCCAACCATGGACAATGAGTAAAACACTGGAATACAGAAATAAGCTAAAGAGAAAAATAACAGGGTTGATCATATCTAAACCACCACTTTTGACAGGCCTGTACATGACTGAACACTTGACTGGATTCAGTTTGCTCCCCCACTGTAGTTGAAAAAATACGTTATACATCCAAGATTCTAACTTCAGTGGCAGGGGAAAGATATAGCTTACATTCAAGAAAATGGGAATAATGAATGTTTTGAGCAAATATACTCTCTAACCTACACTGCCGAACACATCAAGTCAGGACAGATACCTTTCTTTCTGACACCAAGCTTGTGTGCTCAGATGTTCCACAGGGGTCAATACTGGGTCCCCTCCTCCTTAGTCTATTTCTGAATTGCCTCCCCCTAGCCAGTCAGTGCCATATCCTCCTCTATGTGGATGATGCGGTTATCTTTTCTAATGGCTCTGACCCCACTGCTTTTGAGCAACAGCTACGTGACTTCACCAGTATTGAGTCATGGTTCAAAAATCATAAATTGATAATGAACTATAAAAAAAAAACAAAACCATGTTGTTCACCAGCCTTAAGAACAAGCACAAAAACTACCCACTATCAATATGTGATAGGGATGGTGTTCCTCTTGAACATGTTCATCACTTCAAATATCTTGGAATTACTCTTGACAGCTCGCTCTCCTATGCCCTCCACATAGACATCACAGCTAAAGCAATCAACAAATGCTTAGGGCTACTTTATCGCCATAGGCAGAGCCTGACCCCTGAAGACCTCACCATAGTAGTCCACAGTTCAGTGGGTTCCCTAGTGGACTACGGACTGCCAACATATGGCTCTGCCATAGATACTGCCCTCTGATGTATAAAAACTGCCCTTAACAATACCTGCAGGCTCACCTTAGGGGCACACTGACTGGACTAACCCACACCTGCGATCTCTAGGCAAAGGCTCACGGGCTAATGCTCTTTAGTCACTTAAAATATCAATCCTGCCTCCTGGCCTAAAAGATCTGCCTTGGTCAGCTCCTGACTGGGGTCCAACAACTCGTAGTTCCCAGCACTAATCCCAGGCCCTCCTGAAATTCAGAACTGCAGTCCTTCCTGACTCCAAAATATTGGACATCTCAAGGACAAAGGTCCTTTGCCTATCGGGCACCATTGTGGTTCAACTTCCTCCATAAGAACATTATTAGCCTGCCCACTCTGTGGACCTTCAAAAAGGATATAAAGAACCATTTAATACAGGAATCTCAATGTGTCTGCCATCGCTAGCACCTAGCAAAGGCATCTCCTACAATCTGCTCTTCTGCCAAACAGACCTCTCTCTCTCTCTCTCTCTCTCTCTCTCTCTCTCTCTCTCTCTCTCTCGAATGCCATGCACTTGGGACTCAACCCTCCACCCTGTGTCTTCAGCATTTCTATCTGCTAACCCACTCGTGTTGCTGGCAACTAACAGGCTCCCTGTTGGGTACAGTTATTCAGTCTGTTCCTGTATGTATCTGACTGTGTTTACCTATTCCAGTTTTAGTTTTCAATGTATTTTTTGCATTCCTTTGTTTTAAGACCAAATGTACCTAAATGTTCTCATTCTAATTCTATTGTCTTGTTCATCTCAGTCCTCTGTATAATCACCTACTTGTTCTAAAAGTACTAACGTGGAACCTATGTAAAGAGCTCTGAGCTCAAATGGTTACTCCGAGATCAGAAATAACTAAATAAATAAATAAATAAAATAAAAAAAATAAAATAAAATAAAAAAGTCTTCCTTGTCATGGGCCAGGATTTCCACCTGTCAGTTTTGGAGTTCACGATTTCAATTGTATCTGACCAGTTTTGAAATGCAGGGTCAGGATTTCCAAATTGAATACCTAAGATCTGTAATAGTTCTTGTTTAATCTGTATCCAGAAAGATGGGGAACCTGGTGAGCTGGGCATACCGAAAGTGCCATCCCTGCACTTTTGGCTTCATTAAGGGACGAGTCAGATACTGAAGAGAAGGCCTGAAGTACATCATGGGCTCTCACACCAGACTGAGAGTCTGCTACTAACAAGCAGACATCATCTGCATAGGCTAAAACCATGGGACATGGAGGCCCAGCGTGACCTGCATTGTGGGTTACACTAGTATCAGAGTTTAATTTTCTGAGCAAAGATTAAAAAAGAAACATTAAAAAGATATTCATGTGCTACTGAATTAAACGCTTTTGCTTGATCCAAACTGAGGACATAACCTGTAATGGACAGACATTCATAAACTCCTCTTAGCAAGATTAAATTGTCCAGAATAGTTCTGTGAGGAATTGCACAGGTTTGTGTGGGAAAAATTAATGTCTGCGCTGCCTGAGCCAATCCATTACCGAGGATTTCACACAATATTTTCCATACCAAATTCAATATACTAATTAGCTTCCAAGTCACCGTATCTAGTTTGTCGACCCTTTTAAGTAGATAGATTAATAAACTCTCGAATAATTCCATCAGGGCCAGGACCAGTGCCCCTTTTTAAATGGGAGACAATAGTGCAGATTTCTGCCTGAGTAACAGGTCTGACCATTTGCTGCTGTACCTCTACGGACAAGGCAGGAAGTGACAAATCTTAAAGAAATTCTTCCAGGGTAGAAGAAACTGGCAGAGGGAGAACAAATAATGTTTCAGTGTGTAAATCCACTGTGTGAGACATTTCTAAATTATTATCGGTAATAGAACCAGAAGCTTGTTTTTAAGCCTGACATATATTTTTTCCCTCCGAATAATTACAGTCATCATTAGGGTTCACATTTTGCGCCCTTCCCTGAGAACCAATTTTTTGTTCCACAAACAGTGTGGTAGCCCTATTATATTGAACTTCAGACATGTCCTTCTTAATTTTAGCAGTTTGGGATGAATAATCAAAACCTGTTTCCACAGCGAGAGAAATCAATTTCTGTAGCTGATTATGCAACTCTAAATAATGCAAGTACTGATACAATGCTTAATATCAGCTTTGGTATCCTGCCACTAATGTAAGGGGTTCTCATACTATTCAAACACTGATTTCCTGGCCTCTATCAGTTCTTGAAGTTCTTGCCACCAACTAGGATCCTCAAACAATGAGATGTTGAGTCTCCAAATATTATGAGTAACCAGTTTGTTGGGAGCAAAGCCAAGATGTACAGCAATTAAACTATGATCAGTGATTTCTATAGGGGTATTAACATATAGTGAACATGGCAACCAGTCTGACAAAAAAAAATAATAATCTATGTATGAAGATAGCCATACTTTATGAAAAGTATGGTCTGGAGGGCAATTCCCAGAGGAGGCATTACCCCTTAACCTAGCAGATTTATACATGGTATTTAAGAAATTGGAGTCACTATATCATTTACTAGTAGTCTCTGTTTTATCCCCAACAAATAAAATACAATTAAAGTCCACCCCCCCCCCGAATATTAAGGACCACCTTGTGAAGAGGTATCGCTGAATCAATTTAAATAATTCTATCTGTAAATATTTTGTCTGAGGGGCATATATATTAATTAATCTATGTTGTAGTAGACATCCACTAAGAGAGCTCTACCTGGAGCCAGCTCTAGTAACCTTGTCACCATAATTCCCTGAATATGAAATAAAATGCTTACCACCGAACAAGGGTCCTCCCCTAGGAACCAGAAAGATGGCCCTCCAAACCATTCCTTAGAAGACTGTTGTACTTCCCTAATAGTATGCAGTCTTGTATCATGCAAAAAATAGACATGGTATTGTAAATCATGTACTATTACAAACATAGTATGTCTTCTTTTGGAACTTTTAATACTGTTCGTATTCAAAGATTCAAAAGAAATATTACAGGACATAACCATAGGCTGACAAAGGTTGTCAGCAGTCACATTTGGCTGGTGACCTGAATTTTGACTTCTTCTTGCTTGACTGTTCAGAGTCGCTGGAAAGAAGCTCCATGTCTGTCACAGGATTAGGTGGAGAAGAGGCCACAGAGGAGACATCAGAATCTTTATCCATGTCGGCTCACATTTTCCTCTTAGAGAGAACAGCAAACCTGTTTTCTAGGGTGACATCTTCAACCTTCCAGGATTTAGCTAGGGGCACACACTTATTTGTTCAGCTCCTTGTAATTCTCCTGGAACTCCTTTGTTCTCAGGTAGCAGCAGGAGGTGGGGGCATGTTGGTCTCCTGAGATGGTAAGGAGTTGACAGAAACATGATAAGCAAGGGCCTCAGTGCCAGAGGAAGTGTTCACACTGGTAACTTCCATACTAGGAGGAGTTACTTCCTCAGTCTCTTTAGGGTCCTGATCCACAGGTTGTGGTATAGGAGGGGACATAGAAGATGAGGCTGACAGGGGATCCACTGATATAGTGTAGGTTTCAGTGGAATGATCCATGGCAGAATCCTGAGCAGCCAGAGGGCAAGGTTTTGGTGACATCTCCTGTCTCTTGAAACTGGCCAGTCTAGAGGATGCCTGATGTTGAGCATGTGTGATATCTTCTTGATCGTCTGGTTCAGTGGACAGGTTATTGTGTGACACCCATGGACAGTTCTTATAGGTACGATTAGTTTCATCACAGAGGTTGCAACAGACTGGTTTTCAACAGTTAATGCAAATTGCCAGTATAGCCTAGAGGTTAGAGTAACAAATTGTGAACAAGCTTGGTACATCCAGCAGACCAGACCTTGGTATGATTATCACAACCTCCACTTGCATACTGTGTGACTCTGTGCAAGTCACTTAACCACCCACTGCTCCCAGGTTGCCCCTGAAAATAGGCACTTGTGCCTTGTGGGCCTTACCCAGTTACCAAAGACTAAAAAAAAAAAATGCTCACTGGTCACATGCACTGTTCAAGTGAGAAAAAGAACCACATCAGAAGCAGGATTTTGGCTGTCCTGCATAAAAAAATAAAGCCTCAGTCACGTCTGAGATAAAAACAGCTTGGTAGATATTGTATAGTGCTGTTCATATGTGGTGAGTGTACTTGAATTTGTCATTCACCTATCCAAAAGTGTTCTGAATCTATAATCGGGTCTGGCTGCCCCAATATGGTACATTTTGTTTTTAACCAGTAGGTAATGTCTGATATGAAGACCCCTTCATTTTTAAAGAGCACTGTAATGGTCTTACAGGCTGGTTTAATTAATGGAATGACTATAAATGGTGATCAGGTTGGGGTATACTTTATTACGTGATGCCGTTGCTAAAATGATTCAAGTCCTGTAGCAGTCTTAAAGCTGACATCAAAGTTCGGGTCACCAGATGTGTGAATCAATGAATATATTTCAGTGGCCAGAAACCCTAGGCTTTCCTTTAAATGTCTGTGGCCTACATAGAGCCTGTCCGGGTGTGTCTTGAGGCCTCCCCTATATTTCAAGTGCACTGCGTTCCATCGTTTCATAGATTCAGGTGGGGTATGAAACAATACAGTGCAAGTGTGGTTGTTTAAATTCTGGTTTGGTTCTGTCTCCTTGGGTTTCCTTGTGCAGGGGTAGGAGTAATAGAGACCGGTCTGTTTGAAGTTTGGGCTGTGGAAACAGAGCATCTAGTTGTATGGCTACCAAAGAGGTAGAGGGCATACAATCCATATGACTCAGAGTGGAGTCTGTAGTAGATACTGTAGTACAGTGGTCTTCCATTACAGTTGTTTCAAGGAGTACTAATACTGGGTTCTGGGTAAGGTCAAAAGTAGAGGATAGATCCAAGGAGTCAATCTGATACTCCATGGTTCCGAGGTCAGTGACTCCAACTGGTCTAGGGGAGAGCCAGGGTTGCTGTCCCCCATTTTAAACCCAACCTGCCTGCTGAAGAGCATCAGCGATCATTATCCCAGTTAACCAAGACATTGTCATCATAGTTGGGTACAGGTGAAGAAAAAGGAGCAGATGTGTCTACAATCTGCAGTAAATCACCATTTAATACAGTCCCCCCACACATTTACCCCACGACAGTAATGGAAGCTTCAATCCCTGATCCTGAAAAAGAGATTACAGTGTCACAGGTTGTCGGCATTGCTGGCACAGTCTTTAGAGTTTCTGTAGTGGTCTTTGAAATTAACAAGGCACTACTGGGCTGCCCACCCCCACAGGACTGACTCAACTCCTTGTCAATTTCCCCAACCAAATCATACTTAGTATATCCTTCTGGAGTCTGAATCAGGGCTGTTGGTATGTTAGAAGAAAGAAAAGAAAAACCCATACCTTTAGATACATCAGCAGCTGTCTCCTCATTATGTGGGTGCAAAAGAATGTCGGATTGCTCCGTGCTTGTCATGCTTTCCATCTGCTCACTACTGTTCGGTAAAACCTTCTGTGTACTGTGGTACTGTCATTCCTTAATGGCCAATAGGTTCAACAAATACATTCGTCTTTGTTAGTATGCCTCCTAATCCATAGTTTCATTACCAGTTCTGACAGTTTCAGATCCGGGTCTCGTCTCTGCAGTAGTGCTCCGTACAACAATGCGTTCACCAGGATCCAAAATATCAGCAACGGGTGCTTCCTTGGGACACTGGGTGGTGAGGGAAGCTGACTCCTCCACCCAGGACATCATCAGTCCATCCTCACCACAGGTCCACTCAGCCAGGAAGTCCACAGCTACCCCTCCTGAAAAGAGTAGGGGAATTTTTATTAAACATACATGACAGTATCAAACAACACTTGTTAAAAAAAAACATCAGGTCAGAGATACATATGTCATATAACAGTAATCAAATGAAAAAGAAAACATGGAAAAACAGAGGGAGAACAAAAAATCAAGCCTAAATTAAATATCTCCCTGTGCTGATGTAACTTCTCAGCTTAACGAAAAGAGGAGGGGAAATTCCCTGTTGTCCTGGCTTAAGTTCCCCATTCACTAAAATACCACCAACAGCTTAATCTTGTTCTATAGGTCAGTTTGCATCTGTACCTCTCCCCCTTTCCCAGGATGAGACTGAAAATAAGTAGAACTGCCTAGCCCTATTTTCCCAGTAACAAAAGCATAAATAAAAAAAAATACATCATAACCTCATGTCAATATGATTAATACGACTGGCTAGGAAGTGGAGTTCCATCAGAGATAGACTGGGGGTAAAAGGCTGGTAAATACATTCAAAACTGGTATTTATTTGGTCATGTTGGAAGCAAAGACTTTGAAAACACAATTTTTAAAATGTAAAATCATGCCTATAAAGAACATAAGTTTAGAAAATTTTTATTTTTCAAAATAATAATAATAAAGAAATCCAGGTTCTGGAACACATATCTCAGCAGTCACTTGGCTTCTGTCTCTGCATTCAACAGGTGATGATTTAATGGGTATACACAACCACAATGTAGAATTAATGCTTATGTAACTTGTTGGTAGCTGAACACTAGTTATATGCTAGGATGATGACTGTCATGTGTACTTTTGTCCAGTACTTTTTGATTATTTGCACTGTCTGTCCCCTGAGGGATTACCATCCTATTGGGGTATCAGGAAGGCAAAGGAACCCTCTTGAGAAGGGTTCCACCCTTAGAGGTGCCATGGAAATGTGATTCCTTTCGCTAAAAGTACCTCAGAAAGGAGCTCCAAAGAGACAGGCAAGCCACTGGAGGAGGAGGGGTGGAAAGTGGGAGCTAAGAACAGGTGTTTCCAAAGGAGGCTGGAGAAAGTTGGGTTATAGAGCCAAGGGGAGGGGGGTTGATTGCTCCCATCCATCATACCTTAGGCAAGCCTTTTAATTTTATGGGCATATGCAACAACAATGTGAAGTAATGCTTGTGAAATTTATTGGTAGCCAAAGGTTAGTTATATGGTAGTATATTGACTGTCACTAGTAGTTACTTTGACTATTTGCATTCTCTGTCCTGAGGGATTACCATCCTCTCGGTGTACCAGAAAGGCAAAGCAAACCTCTTGAGGAGGATTCCACCCTTAGGGGTGCCACAGGAATATGATTCCTTCGGCTGAAGGTACTTTAGAAAGAAACACAAAAAAATGCAAAACAGGAGCTGCAAACACTGATGAGCCATGTGATGACAGAGACAGCTGATTGTTGATGACAACTGATATTAGACTGAGATGTTGCTTCCAAAGGAAAGAGGGGAATAGCAGGATTGTAGAAAATGATCTGCAACCACACAATACCAACTCACAGCGGAATTCTAATACTGGGTATGTAGTACTGAAAAACTACTTTATGGCCTTCAGCACTCAGGAGAGAAATAAAAAGCCTGGTGGAGGAAATCTCTGGGGATCCATGGTCTTAGCCATGATACCTCCTGGCATACTATTAGACTCACTGTGCTGACGAGGAATTCCAGTTTGGAAGAAACATTTGGAGGGATAACTCTCACTCTATCTCTCTAATGGGATAATGCTGAGGGAGTGTCACAAGTGGATATTGAAGCCAAATGAGGTACATCAAGGAAGAAGCCTCCCCCCAAAAAAAATGTGGAAGGAGGAGAGAGTGACTCCTGAAAGGCTAGCAGCCAGCCTCAAGACCATGAGGAGGCCTAACATTGACTGGAAACTAAAGGAAGGGGATATGGGGCTGAGAGTAGGTTGAATTTAGGCAGAGGCAGGAGGAACAGCTTTTGATGATGCTGCCTTTGTGGTCTGCACAGCTAAAAGAAACTCACGTGGACTTAAGACCCCACTCTGCAGCAGCTGAAGTCTTAAATACTACACTGTAAGGTGCCGTCAACTATAGGTCTTAATGGCTGAAGTGTTCCCCTGAGCATTGGATCTTCTCAACTCCAGCTGGGACTGTCTGTAGGTGCAGGAGACAAGTGGCCTGAAATGGCCCCTCTCTTGATGAGGGACTCACTCTCAAGATGTGGACTTCAAGGTGAGTGAGTGAGCAGGGAAGGGTAATGTGATGATGTCCTGTAGGAATGTATTTGTACAGCCTGGTGGCATGATGCATAAATGGACTGACTGCATGATAATACAGAGGGAACGAATGATAGATTTGATTTTTTTTTTCAAAAGGCTGGCTGCATCTAAAATAAAAGACACTTGTAGCTGTTTCTAAACCTTATCATCACTATTACTCCTCTCCATGCCTCACAACTATCTGGAAGTGGTTCCAGTTCAGAAGTATTCTTATAGCACTTGCCCCGAACCACTTGTTCAAAATCTTCTCTATGGGTATACTAAAAGATGTCTACAGCTACTCCCTCTACTGTCCTTTGCCCTTTAGTTTTCCATATCCTATTCCCCTCTTACTCCCACCTACCCCGTTCCTGTTACCCCTACCCTAACTTTATCCTGTTTCCCCTTACCCTAAGCCCATTTCTACTTTCCCTTTTCCTTTTCCTCCTTAATTGCATCTAATTCCCCCTACTCCATCTAGCTCTCTAGCTCCCTCCTGCTCCTCCAAACTTTTAACTTCAGCCATACTTTTATCTTTACAGCCCTACTTTATGGCTATAAACACCTCATACACATTACTCTCTTCATTCTCATTCCTTTTTTTCTTCACTTCAGGCTTATTACCTACCTTGTTATTTCCTAACTAAGCATTATGTACCACATCTCCCAAAGCTGTACTTAATTACTGTGATGTTATTTGAAGTTGTTATTATGCAATGTGTACTTGTCTGCTTATATGTCCCAGGACCTCCTTGTGAATGAGCTTGCTCAACAGAGTTATTTCCTGCAATAAACTTGAACTTGAACTTAACTGAAAGAGTACTGCTGAAAAACAACAGCTATAATAGCAAATTAACTGAATGACAAGAAACTGAAAATAGGAACACATATCAAAGGCTATTATCACAGTGAACACCCAGCCATAAGCACAAGCCGCTGGAGTTGTCGTACAATCATGATTGTAGTGAAAATGCTGAAGCAGCCTGACTGAACGGTTGAGAAAGCAAATGCAGGGAAAGGCAGTGTGCATCGGCTGGGTTAATTGGTTATAGCTGCTAGTTGGATTTATTTATTTATTTGTTTTTTATTTACTACGTAGATGCATGAGACAAAACTGTTGTCTATTTTCAGGAAGAAATACCAGAAGAGTGTAAAATTGTAACAACAATAGACAAAGTACAAAGAAGGACAATACAGATATCAAGGATAACAAAGTAAAATACAGAGTGGAAATATTTCATTTGGTAAACACAATGCAGTTACAAAGCAAGGTACATACAGGCTGAACTAGTATACAAAATATTGAATACAAAATACATCTCATATATCTAGAGGTAATAAACAGGATAACAAGTGCAATGCCTCAGAAAACCCATTGAAGCTGATGTACCAAATAGGGGCAGGTGCAGATATAGGCTTTGAGCATGTAGGAGTGGTACCCGCAATTGAAAGCTTTACTAAACAGACATTGTCGAATGATAGCCAGGAAAGAGTTCCGTAATTTAGGAGCAGAGTACGAAAAGGATATCTCTCTCCTGTGTTGGTTCTGGGTTTGGGTATGGATAAAGAACCAGAAACAGCTAACCTTAGGGGATAGGATAATTTGTCAGGTTTGAGAAGCAAGGCTAGAGACAATGGAGCCTGTTTAAATAATACATTGTACACAACACCTCTTATCATGATGTTGCACCGGGAATATGGGCAAGGCCACTGATTTATGGTGATTAAAACAATAAAATTCCATTTTTAAGACTACAAATTCTGGAAATTGCACCGTTGATCATTACTGTAATTTTTAGATTTTACTGGGATTCTGCTGTCATTCTTTTAGTACGTATATAAATAATCAGACTAAAAGAAGGCTTAAAAAACAGAGCATTAAATAAAGCAAATTGGAAATAGTACAGGAAGCAATTATAAGAAAAATACAAGTTTTGTAGATTTACTGTTCTGGTATAAAATGCCAAATTCCATGAAATATTTGTTTTTACCAGTGTTCAGGCAGCCCAAATTCTGGAATTTACCTGGGTTTTCTGGTAAAAAATTAAAACCAGTGGCACTGCATATGGGGGAGCCATCCAAGTTTAGAGTGCCGGGTACAGTGATGAATGCATTGTTTGCAGACCAAGACAATTCCACAGATGTTACTAAGGCTGCATCCAGTTTTTGCAATACAGTTTAGGAGGCTGAGAACAAGATGGACATGTTTTATTTATTTTATTTATTGAAATGTTTCACCAGGAAAGGCACACTGAGCAAAAAGATGCTCGTCTCACGGTGCGACCTGGGGGGGTTACAGAACACACCAACTGAGTACAATGATACACGGAATTAAATTACACATTAGAACATGCAGTAGGAGTAACATAGGATACATTGCAACATGGAATTTATACATTGGTACATGGAATGAGGGTAACATCGTACAAGGAATTATAATGACATAGGGTAAGAAAGTGTATATGCATACTGTACATGTCAGCTACTAATCTACGGGTAACATGAAAGACAGAGAAATGAGAAACAGGGCTAGAAGTGCAGAGGGGGTAAGTGTGGAAGTTGGTGGATATATGCCAGTATTTACAGCCGTAGCTAAAGCCTCTGGTCAGGTCACATGGGATCAAGGACGGGGCAGTGGGGGAGTAAGATGTGGGGAAGGGGTGGGTTAGGCAAGTGGAGGAGGGGAGGAGGAGGTCAGATACATGAGCAGTTTACTGCTTAAAAGTTTGTCAGGGCTGAGGATAAGGAATGCCTAGAGAAGGAGTGATGGATTTGGACCGGCAGGTCATTCCAGAGCCTCAGGAGGTGGTAGGAGAAGGCCATTTGGCCTGCAGTGGTCCAGCGGTGAGGGATTACCAACAGCCAGGAGTCAGTAGATCTGGGGGGGGGGGATTGTTTAACCAGGAAAGGCACACTAAGCACAAGCTTGTTTCCAGGTGCGACCTGGGAGCACAAAGAAGTTAAGTGACTTGCTCAGGGTCACACAGTATGCAAGTGGGGGCTGAGGGATTCAAACCCAGGTCTCCAGGTTTGCAGCTCAGAGCCTTAAACCACTATGCTATACTGCCTCCTTAGGATTGGGAAGGGGAAGGGAAGATCTAAGGGCATGAGAGGAGGTAGGGGGAGAAGATAGAGAGGAGGTGAGGTAGATGGAAGGGACCTGAGCCAGAAGTTGGAAGCAAATTTTGCACTGTGGAGTAGGCACCAGCTGTCAAGGGAGGGGAAGGCCAGCGAATGGTAAAGCTCGCAGTGGTGGGTGAGGGGGGGGGGCATCGAGGGCAAAATGGCAGAAAGCATTGAAGAGGAGGTCCAGTCTGGATAGACTAAACTTGGGAGTGGCATTGTAGACTATATTACAGTAGTCAAAAGTAGGTAGTATCATTTTCTACACAATTTCGCATCTCACCGGTAGCGGGAGGCAACTGTGGTTCCTGTAGAGAGCACCAAGCTTTGGGTGCAGTTTTTTCAGGATAGTGTCCACATGGGCAAGAAGGATAGATGTTGGTCAAGCCAGACACCTAGGTACCTAAAGGCTGTCACATCCTCAAGGACTGTCCCGTCAAGGGTGTGGAAGTTCAGGGCTGTGGTAACCTGGAAAGTCTCTACCTATTGCCAAAGGTCAAGGAGACTGTCTTCTTGGCATTAAGGGAGAGTTGGTGGGAGCTAAACCAGAGCTGAAATTTATTGAAATCATCCTATAGGCTGGTAGCAACCTCCTCAGTGGTCCAGCCAGCGGTAAAGAGGACTGTGTCATCTGCATACATGTGAACAGAGGTAGATGAACAGGTTTGAGGCAGGTCATTTAGGAGGATGGAAAAGAGAATGGGCAGAGTACTGAGCCCTGGGGGACACCAGTATCTATTGGGAGTGTAAGAGAGGTGGAATCAGCAATTCTTATGGACTGAGTTATGCCTTCCAGGTATGCTCTGAGCCAGTTGGTGGCAGGCATGGATAAATCGGCTTCAGAGAGGCAGGATAGCAACAGGGGGTGGGAAACAGTGTTGAAAGCTTTGGTTAAGTTGATGAAGATGGCTGAGGTAATAAGACCTTTGTCCATCCCTGAGAGGACAGTGTCAGAGAGTCTTAGGAGGGAAGTGGCGGTAGAGTGGTTCTTCCTAAAACCAGACTGGAAGGGAGTGAAGAAGTTGGATTCTGAGAGGAAGTTGGAAAGTTGAGAGAGCACAAGTTGCTACTGGAGTTTCGCTAGGGTGGGGAGGAGGGAGATAGGGCAGTAATTGGCCATGGTGGTGGGGTCCCCTCCTTTAGGAAGTGGTAGAACTGTGGCATGCTTCCACTCCACAGGTACTGATTCAGAGGCAAATGGTAGGTTTAGCAGGGCAGCTAGCAGAGCTGCAATGGCAGGGAAGATAGGTAGAGGAGTTTGGTTTCCATCCCATCAGGGAACTTTCCCTTAGAGGAGTTTAGGGTGAGTAGGGCATCAAGAGCTTCCATCGGGTGGATGTTCCTAAAGTAGAAGATGTTTAGTACGGGGGGTTTGGTAGCTTCAGCATAGTGGGTGGGTGGTGCAACAGCTGGCAGGGAAGCAAGGAGAGTAGAAGCACATGTGGTGAAGTATGAGTTGAACTTTGAGGCAACCATCACTGGGTCTGAGAGAAGAGTACCATTTGAGAGCAGAAGAGGGGTGGGATTTGTTGATGGGGGGAAAAAGGGAGTGGATAACTTTCCAAAATTTAGATGGCCTACTTAGATTGGCATTGAAGGTATAGTTAAAGTATTCGGCTTTGGCTAGCCTGGTAGCCTTGGTGCACTTGTTACAGAACATGCAGTAGGTGATGTTGTCACCTGGGAGGAGAGTAGACTTGTAGATTTTCCACGCCTTGTCCCGGGCATTTTGGCACGCTATTAGTTCAGGGAAAATCCAGGGAAGGTGTGTCAGTTCGGACCCTGATGCATCGCATGGGGGCATGATTATCCCAGACACTGAGGAAGGTGTTCCAGAAATGTATAAGGGTGTCATCCATGTTATAATTACTATGGAGAGGACCCTAGTTTGCATGAGCTAGTTCATCCGGGGGGAATGTTCAGGGATTTATATGACCGTTGCAATAGAAATTTGGGAGAGGATTTAAGGCGATGGATTTTACGGACTATGTAAGTAATGTGGTGGTCGCTTATGGAGTCTGGAGTAAGCCAGCTTTGATGACTCAGTGGGGGTAGGAGGTGAGAGCCCAGTCAATTAGGGAGTGATTGCCGAACTTGTTGTTTGTACGTGTAGGTTCCGAGATGACCTGGGTAAGATTGAGGGCTGTTATCTCTGAGCAAGCTTTGTTAAAAGAGGGAGATGGCCAGTTGTGATTAAAATCCCCCATAATATAAAGTTCACCAGATGTGGCTAGGGAGGCTAGGTGGCTTAGAAGGTTGGTGACAGTTGTGGCAGGGGTTCCAGGGTGGCAGTATACACCAGCAACATAAATAGGGAGTGAGAAGGGGAGGGACAGTTGAAGCATGAGCAGTTCAAAGGCTTTGGGCTCAGATTTAGCAAGTGTAACAATGAAATGTAAGTTTGAGGCTGTGTAGATTGCAACTCCTCCGCCTCTGGTAGGGCGGTCTTGATGAGTGACATTGAATCCTGGGATGGCGATGGATGGGTCCTTAAAGTTTGAGTTTAGCCAAGTTTCCAATAGGATGATAATATCAGGAGCGTGCTGTACAGCTAGCACCTGGAGCAGATCGAGCTTAGGGGCAAGGCTACAAATGTTTCAGTGTAGGACGCATAGCCCCCGGGGGAGGGAGCCAAAAAGCGTAGCAGTGGTGGCCATTTAAGGGAAGTTGGTCATGGAGCTTAAAGGGTTGTGGGCCGGTGCTGGGCCGGGGTTGAGGTGTATGTCACCTGCTGCAAGGAGTAGTAGGGCGAAGGTAGTGAGAAAATATATGATAGCACCATGCTATGTGTGAGCACTGCCTAGGAGACGCTTTAGGGTGGTCAGCATGAGATGTGTGGGAGGTAATTAGGTGGAAGGTGGACCAAAGGTGGGCATAGGAGTAAAGAGAGGGTAGTGGCTGGTAGAGATAGAGTGGCTGAGGGGGAAGAATGAGCAGGATGGGTTAGTTCAGTCAAGGGGGTGGGATCAGGGTATAAAGGTGACAGAGGTATTAAGGAGGGTAGGCAGAATGTGATGGAGATTAGGAGTAGATTCCTGGCTGTTAGCACCATAATTGCCAGTACACAGGAGGCAGTAAACCAATTTTACCCTAGTAGGTAGGAGAGGAGGGGGAGCAGCCACACAGACCACTTGGATGGCAACTATAGGTTGGGACGGCAAGGAGGGCAGTGGGCAGGAGGAGCGACTATGGGCACCAATGGTATTTGAGTAGGCCTTGGATGTGGGGTTGTAGATGATTTAATAGGAGGCCTGGGAGGGCGGGGGTGGGAGAGAAACACTGCAGGCTGAGTCCAAAAAAGCCGTAAAATAGCTTGCCGTGCTTAGGTAGAAAGCAGACTTTGAGGTGCACCAATTGGGAGCTTAGCGCTACCCACCAGTCCAATCAGAAGACACTGAGTTGGCAGGTGCATCAATCAGAGAGCCACCGCAAGCTAGATGGCTCTGGGAGTTCTAGCGGTAGTACCTGAGCTTGTGGTCCAGGAAGCAGGTCCAGGAGGTCAGGTTGGGATCTTCCTTTGGCTCGGAGGTGGCGGCTGATGATGCCACTGGGGTTCAGATGCACCGCTCGGGGGGAGTGGGTGGGATCTGTGAGAGAAGGAGGGTACAACGTCAGTTATAGGAGCAACAGACAGGAAACAGGAGAGGGGTGGGAAACTGGCGGCAGATTATCAGTGGAGGGGGTGCTATAGGGAACAAAAGGGAAAATTAGCAATGCAAGATTGGAGGGGGTGAGGGTTAAGTGGGACAAAGGAAAGAGATTGTGAGCAGACAGTGAGAATAAACTAGCCAGGAGGAGGGAGGTAAAAACAGCAGGAGCGGGAGCAAGCTGGACATAGATTGCAGGCAACAGAAGTTTGAATAGGTACAGATGGGTCAGGGAAGATGGTGCTGGAGGAGCGGGGATTTGAGGGGAGATGGAAACATATAGTGAGAGGGAGGTAGGGCAAGAAGGAGACCCTGGGCAGGAAAGATTGCAGAAAGCAACACAGGAGCTTACTTCTGAGCTTAACCACTAAATTGGAGATTTAACGCAATGTAAAGGCATGCAGCTAACTAGAAATTCATCATGTGCTTTAAATTGACACAACAGGGCTGTTAATCGCTGTGGATCAGTGCAAATTACTGTAACAATTTGAAGGCATGCGGCACACTAGAATTACATCAGATACTATAACTCTTTACACAGGGCAACTACAATTAAGTTCTGCTCAAAAACATAGGCAAGCTAATATTGCAGATTCTTGCTGAAAGCTACTTACAGTTAACATTAGCAGGGCTGGTAATCACTTGAGGCAGTACAAATAATACATCAGGTAAAATATAAATAAAACCCTGCAGACTGAGTCCAAAAAAGCTGTAAAATAACTTATCGTGCTTAGGTAGAAAGCAGGCTTTGAGGTGCACCAATCAGGAGCTTAGCGCTACCCGCCGGTCCAATCAGAAGCCACTGAGTCGGCAGGTGCACCAATCAGAAAGCCGCTGCAAGCTGGACAGCTCTGGGAGTTCTAGCGGTAGTACCTGAGCATGTGATCCAGGAACAGGACCAGGAGGGTGGGCTGGGATCTTCCTTTGGCTCGGAGGCAGCGGCTGATGGTGCCACCGGGGTCCAGAGGTGCCTCTTGAGGCGTGGGTGGGATCTGAGCATGTGGTCCAGGAAGCAGAACCAGGAGGGTGGGCTGGGATCTTCCTTTGGCTTGGAGGCGGTGGATGATGGTGCCGCTGGAGTCCAGAGGTGCCGCTCGGGGTGCTGGTGGGGCATCTTGTATATGAGTTTAGGGAGCAAACTGCCTCTGGCTATAGCAGCTTGGGCTTTGGGGGTGAGTCTTTTACTGACCTTGAAAGAAAGTCACAACCTAGTATTTACTGCTTTACAGGCAGAAACCACATACACCAAGAAATCCAATAATGGGTCGAGTGTGACACTCAAATAGCTGAATGTGGAAACTGAGGTCAAGCAGTAACCATTTTCACAGGCCACTGACCATAGAGATTAGAAACTGTTTAACCTGGGGGCTGAGCCAAATAGTATGGCCTGGGACTTGGTGGTGTTAATGAGTAGCCTATTAGAGGAGAGCTATCTTTGCATTGATTGGAGGTCAGATAATAACTGACAATTTACATTAAAGATGCTATAGGAGCATCACAAAATGACCGGGTCATCTGTGCAGAGGACGGGTGAACTGTGTAAGAGATTATTTTGGACTGAATTTATATTCTGCCTACACTGATGCCATCCATGCTAAACTTCACCTAAGACTCAGTGTCCTGTATCACATTAAGGAGCGTCTTTCTCCCCAGGTCTGCCAGGAGCTGGTCAACAAAATGGTTCTCCCAGTTTTAGACTATGCAGATGTGGTTTATGGCACCACCTCTCCATGCCCCTTACCAGACTGTGCACCCTCTGCAATGCCTTCTGCTGCTCTGCCCCCCTATCTATCCTCCCTCTCCCCTAACATTGCCAGTCCCACTGTGCTTCCCTGATCCTTAAATACTGGTTTGGTTCCCTACCCTCATACTTATTCCATCTCCTCCCCTGTCCCCTCCTCCTCCAACTCCCTGTACTCAAGGAACCCGCACACCTTCTCCAGTTTCCACCCACACTCCTCAGCTGGTAAATCTACTTTCTCATACTACCTCCTCTCCATCTGGATCCAGTTACCTTCATCCATCCATCTCTCCCCCTTCCCTCCATTAGTTACCAGCTAAAACCTCTCCTCTCCTCCCTGCTCATGCCAACCCTCTGCCTGAACCCTTCCTTACCCTTCCCTGTGCTTTTGACCACCCCTTACCTTTCCCTCTTCCCCAACCCCACAGTTTGGGCAACTTCATGGAAGTTTTCAGTCTGACTCTTCTCTCAGCACCAGTTCACCCTCCCCTCATGCTGGCACAATGCACTTGCTGAGAGTGCCCCACTAGAGAGGTTATCTGTTTGCTAATTTATTTGTCCTCCATTTGCAATGCGTTTGCCATTTTGCCTGTACTGCACTCAATTAATGCACTTCATGTCATCATCCTTGTAAGTGCATCACCTACCTGACTGGCTGTATTTATTTGTAATTGTGTTCTCCCTTTTCCCTTTCCCCAGGTGACACCTGGAAATGAGCCTTGGCTCAATGTGCCTCTCCAGGTGACCAATCTTTTACTAAATATGTTGGGAGAAAAGGAGGGATCCAAAGGTGATCCTTGATGGACCACAGCTGAGGTTGCAGCTGGTTCAAATAGAGAGTGACCAAACTTAACACAGTGGTATCTATTGTCCAGGTAGTTTTTAAACCAAAACAGGGCAGTGTATGACACACTCAGGATACCACATTTTGTACAGAGCAGGGAGTTGTCTACCAAGTCGAAGGCCTTTCTAAGGTCAACGAAGACCGCACTTGTTAACTCACCTGTATCCATAGTTGAGGCAATACTTGTGGTGAGTGATAGGTGGGCAATGGTAGTACTGTGGTCTTTCCTGAAAACATGCTGTGCAGGTAACAGGAGGCTGAAAGTTTTCAGGTATCCAGTTAGTTGTGAGGCTACCAATTTCTCAAGAATTTTGTTGAACACAAGTATCATTATGGGTCTATAGATACCAATGTTCTTACAATTTTCTTTCTTGAAAACAGGTTCCTGATATGAGATATTTCACAGGTAAAGTACATTTATGGAGGTTAGGGACAAGTTAAAATTCCAGTGTCTGATGCTGCAAGCTCATTGGCTGCAGCTCTGAATTTTTTTTGGCTCAGTCTCATCAGAGTCCCCAGATTTTGTTAAAGGAATCTGTGTGAGATGTTTACACACTTCAGTACACATGTCAGCTCTGAGGTAGAAAGGGGGTAATGTGGTTAGATGTTGTTAGAAGAGAGGGATGAGGTGAGATGGAGGGAATGCCATAGTACAGGCTGTGAGATAAGAGAAGCTATGATTAAAAGCATTTTCTATTACAATGTATGTAGAGGGACGGCAGTGAAAAGGTTGCTAGTGCTGGTTATGAACGCAAGTAAACAAAATGGAGAAAACAAAATATAGGAGCATGACAGAGGCAGGACAGATAATTGGGTCAGCACACTAAAAACACACTGATGGTATGCACTGGAGTAAAATAAGGTCATGACAGCAGCAGGAGTGGTTGCCCTAGAGAAGGCACTCTCTTCTTTCGGGAATTTTTCCCCATGTACTTTTCTTTGTATTTATATTGTATATAATCAATATTGTATATGCCTTGTGCATACTACTTGTTTCAGGACCTCCTTGTAAGTGAACCTGCTCAATGGAGTTATTTTCCTGCCAATAAACTTGAACTTGAAGGCAGTGAGCACAAGCCACAGACAGAAAATGCACAACATACTGAACAGAAAGATGCAGAAGGCACAAACCAAACAAGCTGAAAGCAAAAACCAACAGAAAGACCTAAAACAACTAAGAGGAAAGCAGCAACTACAGTGAAGTGAGAGAGGGTGGGAGAGAGGGAAGCAGAGCCTCTGTCCACAGCAAAGAAAGGGAGCTTTTGAATGAGGCTGTAGGAAGCTGGTTTACATTGCTCCGGCAGGGGATGTGGCTGGTTGCTTCTACCCATCAAACCTCAGGCAAGCCTTTTAAGTCTGATGAAAAGTCATTCTAATATTAGCATTGCAGTTTCAATTAATCAGTCAGTCCATCAATCAATCAATCAATCAATCAATCTGTCAATCAAGTTTATTTGTTCAACATTTGTTGTCACTACAAAAGTATTGAAACAGTATATGAGCAAATGCTGGAGATACAGCCAATACAAACCATTTAACATATTATTCAGTGATTCTTAAAATTAAAGTGTGTATCAAGAGATGATTAATAAGGAATGAAGATCTTTAGCTAATTATAAAGAATCTGGACATATATGGGACAGTAAGGGGTTCAGGCCGGGTTACCTACACCCCTCCCCAGTAGAAAGGAGCCAGTAATCACAATGTCTTAAAACCTGAGAATGATGGCTTATATTAAGCTGAAAATGAATGATTTTTCTTGGTTTATCATCAATCACTTTTCAGTAATTTACAGTATATTGTTAAACAGTTTGTCATCAGGCAGATGTACAAAAATTAACTTTTTAAAGACAACAATATATAATGTTCCATACAAAATATTTTTTCTTGTGGCATAAGTGCTATAAATCACTATGTAACCACGACTATCACCTAAGTAAAAGTTTGCTTGTCTTCACTCAACAAGCATTAGGTGAACGTTTCTGAAGCAATCTCTACCTACTTGCTAATTTTGGGGGGCACTGTTCTCAGATGAGTATATGTTATTTTTGGGACTTTATGCTAAGAGTTTGGGGAAAATTAGCCAATCACAAGGTGAATTTTTAACAAGTATCTTGAGTAAAAGGGAGAAAAAATAACCTTTCAAATGTAACCTTTACTTTGCCAGGCAGTGTCCCATTGAAACTGTGATCTCTTTTTTACCAAATGTATCCTGGATATGTGGTTGCATGAGTTTAGCATTCACAAGCATTACATATAGATTCTTATAGTGCTTCAAATACAATACAGTACATCTAGATCAGATACAGTAATGTGCAGTTTGGTGCATGTTATACAGAATTAAATCAGGTAGAAATTCTTAATCGGGCCTTTTATTATTTAAAGAACTCCACTGAATCTGGAAGTCATTGTTTTCTGTAGAAGATATGTTTAGCGCATATTCAGCTATTAAAGTCTGGTGAAGATAATTTTAATATTTTTTTTTTTTATTAAATGAATAGGAATTACAAACCTTTGAGTCAGAGAATCTTTGCAAAGGCTCCACGTCAAGGCGGTACAACACAATGTTACATGAAGACAAGCAATTTTAGGAACAAATAAGACAAAAACAACAATTATACAGGATAAAAACTATCCAGAGTAATTTAAACAGAAATTCTATAATCAGTCAGTGAAAGAACATGATAGGAAATATGTAAGTACTGCCAGGCTGAGTGGGGACCAGGAGAGGTAAAGGTATAGCATAGAACTAGGGAGGGGGGAGGGGAAGAGGGGAGGAGTTGGGAGAGATAAGGAAAAGGACTCGTGTAAAGCTAGATGGAAGGTTGGAAGCAATCACAGGAGATGGAGGAGAGGACATGCTGCCTTAAGAGAGTTTTGAAAGGGCCAAGTTTGGAAAACAGTTGAGGTGGCAGCTGTTAGAGAGTTTAAAAAATATGCAGTATTTTTCCTTGGCATTCTTCCTTGGCCTGTTTCACATTTTGTAAGATAATCAGTTATCCATTTACTGAAACCTAGAGCTTTTCTGGTAATATCAACATTGACTTGAAATTGTTTTGCCACAGTATCTTTTGGACGGTGTCATATTTTTTTTCTCTCAACAAATGTATCTGCAGGAAGGTCTTGATAGAAGGCAATATTAGATATCCTTTAAAATCAATTAATTTCTTTTAGTAGACTTTTTGTATAACCCTTGGACAGTCAGAGGATCTTAAAAATGTCAATAAAACTTCCTCGGGATGTGAATTTTCTAATGGTTTTAGTCTTAGGTCTCTGTGGTATCTATTCAGTTACATACTCAACTCATCCTTAGTGAAGTTTATCAAACAAGCTATATCTCCAGTATGGTATACCATTCTCACAGTGACAGGAACACAGCAAAGAGACAAAATGGACAGTTCACTGTGATGGTCTACTGGTTTCCAGATCTGCTGTCTCTGGGGAGTTCGCCCCCTTCCCGAACCAACTCCGACTAGGAGTTGGTTATCTAAAGTGTGGGGGGGGGTGCGGGGGGAAACATACTTTTGTACAGCGATGGCACAATGCCAATTGGCATCATTGTGCCATCGCTGTAGTGCTGGTCTGTGAATTTCCTGTCGCTGTGGCAACATGGTTGCTCCCTTCTAGAATACATATAATATGGAGATATTGCAGATTTCTCGAATACATACAATGTGTAGATTCTTACTTCTTGACCTCAGTTCAAAGCTTTTTAACTTTTCTTGTGGTATTTTTATTTGTTTGCTATGGTTTTTCTCACTTCTTTTTTAATGGTATCAAGGTTAGTTTAATGTAGTTTCTTTGGTTTGTTATCTTGTAAAACCACTGGCACCATAGTGACTTTAACAGGGCCAATAGGGAGAGCAGAAATCTATACAAAATAACTCAATAACATATAATTAACAATACATACACTTCATAAAAACACCAAAAATGCATGTTATGAAAAACAATTACATAAATATTTCTCCAGAAAATGCTTTTTAGTTGCAATTAAAAATTTGCAGGTTTAACAGTAGCTCTCAACCTATCTGATAGGTTATTTCAATTGTTAATAGCACTGAATAAAAAGGACCTTTGTCCAACACTGGCTAACAAAAAAATGAACTAACATCTTGTTAGTAGAAGAAGACCTCAGTCTTGAAGTACCATAACAGGAATTAAGCATGTTGGCAATAGAATAGGTTCCCAGTTAAAAATACTCTACCAAAAATACTCAACTGAGTGAGTTTTGTATTTATATTGTGAAACAACCAGTTCAGATTTAAAACAGAACAACAGTACATTTTCACAAGTTCTATTAAAGCAAATGTACTTAATTTGTGCTTTAAGTTTGCCTTACTGGTTGTAATTGACTAGAGAGCCTGATCAATTATTATGCTGCCATAATTGACTAAGGGCTCCAAGTTATGTTGTGCTATGGTCACAGAGGTCACAATACAAAAAATGTTTAATTTGAATATGCATACCCAATTTCTTATGAATTTTGAATGTAACATAGGTAATAAGGGGCCAAAACGATAGAATGGGGTAGAAACATAGAAACATAGAATTTGCCAGCAGATAAGGACTGAATGGCCCAGCTAGTCTGCCCATCTGTTCCCTGCCTATAGTATCACCACAGATCCTATTTGATCTCTGGCCAATTCACCCCCCTTTCCTTTCCCTAAGGTTCCCTTATGCCTATCTCATGCTTTCTGGAACTCCACCACTGTTTTTGCCCCCGCCCCACCTCTGCTGGTAGACTGTTCCAGTAATACACCACTTTTTGTGTGAAGTATTTCCTCACAACTCTCCAGAATCTATTCCCTTCCAGTTGCTAATCATGCCCCCTTGTCCTTGAGCACCTTTTTGACTGAGCAATACTTCCCTCTTGTACCTTGTTCACCCAACAAGTTATTTAAAGGACTCTATCATATACCCTCTCTTTACTTCTCTTTTCCAGTGTGTACATATTTAGGTCATTTTATCTAAATAACCCCCCAAATACTGCAACAAATCAACATTGTGAGTTATGGTTCCATCCAAAGTTAGTAACTTTAGGTCCATATCCCTACAGGACAATCTGCTTGGGCTGCCAAGCAGAATAGCCTTCATTTTTATTTCGGTCAAAACTACTTATTATCTAACATCCACTGTTGAATTACTGCAAAATCCAAACTCAAATTTACATTAATATTAATAACAGGATTGCAATTTAAATAAATTACCACATTTTTGGCATACAGTAAAATGATTGACAAATAAAAAGTATTTCAAAAAGGGCCAATAAAAGCAAAAAATAATAAAGAACCAAGAACTGATCCTTGTGGGACCCACCAACTGATTTTCCTTTCACTAGATACAGATTTCCCAAACTTAACTGTGTTCTACTGTCAAAATAATGTTTGAACCAATTAACAGAAGCCTAATCAAAACCCAGATTTATCAACTTGTTAAGTAAAACAGTATGTCCACAAGAGTGAATGCCTTGGACAGGTTCACAAATTAAATTGGGCATTGTCCATACACTGGTACAAGTCAACCATGAACCTGACCAAGGCTGTATTGTTCCTAAGTGCTTTTTGAAAACCATACTAATATACCCCAATCAGATTTTATTTTATGAACTCAATAATTTGTCTGTGGACATGTTTTTCTTTGATTTTTGCCACAACTGACAAAATGGAAATTGGTTGATAATTGCCAATATTTGTTTTTAAACCCCCCCATCCCTTGTGGATTGGGACCACTACAAATTTTTTCCATATACCTGCAAGCTGGTGTGTGCAAATAGAAAAATCAAAAATACTTGTTAATTGATAAGAAATATAGGGCACTGCATTCCGCAACAACCTGGGGACTACCCCATTTATTCCTGCAGATTGATCAACTCTAGTGTTCTTAAGTAGTTCTAGAACCTCCCTAAAGGAGGCACTTTTTAAATAAAAAAGAGGGGTGTGATGATCTGTTCATAACATGAAATTATTCTCCACACTAGACAAACAGTGCTGTATGTCTGTCTGTTTAGTCTGTTTGTCTTTATTGCACCCATCTCCCCTTTCAGTACTTCTACATGAGCAGGCAGGTTTTTTATGGCATCTCATTTTGTTTTGACAATGTTTATTTCTGTAAACAATTATTTAGCTCAAGAAGGAGGGGTGCCATTTTTCTCCTCTGAATCATCATTGCTTTATTGTTCTGTATTAGAACAAGCCTTTTAACACTTAAACAATTAGCAAGCAAGTCTTTAAAATATTTGCTGTGGTTTGTGGTGTCCCAATATTTAATTGAAAATCCCTGTTTGTACATTAAGAGGAGGTTCCTCATGTTGTGTGCTAGACTGAGAATTAGATTTGTTTACCACATTTACCATGTCTTTATTACAGTTATTATTCCCAGTTTTGTCATTTGGCGACTTGTCATTAACTGTATACCCATGCATACAATTGGTTTGCTTATCATCTGCTGTCAAGTCGAGGGCTGTACCTTCTCAGTCCTTCTCACTGTAGCCATGATTGCTGTAATTGCCACCATTGCCTTCTTCCTTTGGCTTTGATATTCCAGGCTGCAACCATAGGTGGATTCAAAGATTAACCACTTATGCTGTGTGTCAGTTGTGTTAATGTATGTGAATGCACTGTTTTCTATATTCACTGTGAACCTAATACCATACTAGCAATCATGGAACAGGTCAATGACAGCTGACTTCAGTGCTGAACATTTAAGCTTATGCACTGGGTTGTTCTTTTCAAAGACAGCCAAACTCTAACTAGTGAAGGCAATTTGTTGAAGTCCTTCTGGGTGAGCATGAAACAGTTCATCCCCTAACTCACTTAAACTGCCTGTGCAAAATGCAGGGCTTGGTTGTGGGTTCTGAAAAAGCCAACATAGGAGCTTTGCTCAGTTGTTCGTTGATCTTGGAAAGCAGTCTTGCAACTTTGGTCCAGTTGGGCACCAAGTGGCTCACTCGCTTCAAGGTAAACTTTCTGGGTTATGTCCTTCACTTTTTGATGTCTTGTTTCAACCACACATCTAACTTACCTGAACTAAATGTTTTTTGTTACTTTAAAAACACATTTTCTAAGTGGGGTGACACACTCCAAGTTGAGTGGTCAAAGCACCACCATGCTGTTTGCTGAGACTGGCTGTTTATCATCCTTGTGTCTATGGAATAAAAAACACACTCTTTGATATTCAAGTTATCAGTCTGAGCTCCTTTTTATTCTCAGTGGTGAGTGCTGCGTAATTTTATGTTCCTGGAATAAAGCACTGCTAGGGTGGTTGCAGCACTTGAGTATGCCTTGTGACTAACCATGCAAGGTATATATTATTAGCTTATAATTAATGACTTTGCCTTTTTCCCATAGGGAAACTGTGGTGTAATTTGCCATTATAGAGGACTGTTTATAACGGCAAACATGTGCATGGTTCCCTCACTCTGCGTATGCCCCACTGCACCTTTTCCCTTTAGAACGCTGGCCACATGTTTTCCCTCGGAAGACTGAGCCGCCACTCAGAATTGGACTTGGCGGTAAGATTCATTTTTAAGCAAAACCTGCAAGGAGAAAAAAACCTGTTTTTACTGCTCACTGAAACAAAAAAAAAGATTTAAATGAATAGAAAACAGCACCACAAGGTGCGAGTCACAGACTGGATGCTGAAAATGAACCGGGGCGGGCCATGCAGCAACCTCCATTCATTTTATATAATTGCTGAGGTGAAAAAGGCAAACCCAGCAATTATATAAAATAATATATGGGTCGGTGTGTGCAAACCTGAGGTTTACACATACACTCGGGGTTAAATGCTTTTAATAAACCCCTCAAGCTTCGCTCTCGAGGTTTATGTAGCATCTAACCCCTCAGGTGTGTGTAAACTTCTCATTGCACACACCAATCAATACTTTATTCTATATATGACCACACACCCTGTCATGTGTTATCCCTTACAGAAACATAGACAATGATGGCAAAAAAAGACTACTGGTCCATACAATCTAGCCATAAACCCTAACAAACTTGGGAGTTATTTTTCATACAGGGTCCTAACCCACACTATCCACTCCAATGCTTCCTGCCCTACTGCTATCACCCTGAGCAACCACTAATCCCTTCATTCTATCCCAGCTGTGATTGAAACCATTGATAATTTTGATGCCCACCACATCAGTTTGCAGATTGTTTCATGACTCCACCATCCTTTCTGTAAAATAAATCTTTCTCACTACCCTCTTGAATCCCTCTCCCCCCATCAGTTTCCACTCATGCTGCCGTGTTCTTAATTCACTACTTATGTTAAACAGTTTCTCACAATTTACCTTGTTCATTCCTTTCAGGAACTTGAAGGTCTCTTTCGTATCTCCCCATCTCCTGTCTGGCCTCCAGTAAGTACATTTTCAATGTCTTGAGCCAATTCTCATAAGATCTGCCCTACTGGCCCTAAAACAGTTTGGTCACCATGAATAGCACTGTCTCCTGCCTGTCCTTATTCTTCCTTAGGTGAGAGCTCCAGAACTGGGCACGGTACTCCAGGTGGGACCTCACCAGTGATCTACAGAGAGGTAGTGATACCTCCTTTCTTCTGTTGTCACTGCTGCTTCCTATACACCACAGCATCATGTTTACCTTACTGTGAGCCTTGCTACATTGGTTTGATTGTTTTAAGGAGCCACTGATGATTGACAACCCCTAGGTCTCTTTTCTCAGAGGTTGTGCATAGCTTTACCCATAGCCATCCAGTACTCTGTCCTTAGGTTCTTGTTCTCTATGTGAATCACCTCACACACTTCTGGCATTGAATTTCAGCTGCAAAACCTTGGACCACCTCTTTAGCTTTTGCATGTCTCTTAGCATCTCTCTAAGCCCTGCCATACTGTCTGCCCTTCCACTGAGCCTAATGCCATCTGCAAGGAGAACATCTTGCCTTGCATTTCTTACCCCACGTCATTAATGATCATACTGAAAAGGACTGGACCAGGATCAATTCTTGTGGCACCACACTGGTGACCTCTCTCTTTTTTGATTTGACTCCTTTAACCACAACCATCTGCTGTCTCTCTTCCAACAAGTTTCTCACTCATCCAAACTTATCTTTTGCTGTACCCAGATTCTCTGACTTCTTCAGCAACCTTCTGTGAGGTACTGAGTCAAACGTCTTGCTGAAATAGAAGTAGAGTAGATCCACAGTGGGATCATTATCCACTACCCTCATTACCCAGTCAAAGAATATTATCAGGTTAGTCTGACAAGACCTTCCTGCCATCAACCTGTGCTGTTCACTATTTTGGAGTCCATTGCTCTCAAGGTAGTTTACAAGGTCCATTTTGACTAGTGTCTCTATCAATTTACCCAAGTTAGAGGTAAGACTGACAGGTATGTAGTTACCCAGTTGCCCCTTGTTCCCCACCTTATGGTGCGGGAATGCATCTGCTACCCTCCAGTATTTTGAAACTACCCCGTCCTAACTGATCTATTGAATAGTCCATCCAGGGGTTCCATTAGTTCCACTGCCAATTACGTGAGCACCCTCAGATGCATCCAATCTGGCCCTGGGGCCTTATCTATCTTAAGGGCTGCAAGCCCTTTCCAAACCCCTTGCTGGTAAATACTTGCTGCCTTATCTCAGGATCCCTCTTATAGCTACCTTAATGCTACTGTCTGGCAGATGCCCTCTGTCTCCCCTTGTGAATACAGAACAAACGTAGTCATGAAGAATGGCTGCTTTCTGCTCACCCCCTTCAATTACCCTACCTTCCTCTGTTAGTCTAATAATTCCTCCTCCCCCTTCTTTAAGTTTTCCCTAATATAGTTAGAAGAACTGTTTTTCCACACCCTTGACCAGCTTTTCAATATGCAGCTCTGTGTCTGCCATTGCTTCTCTTACTGCCCTTTTGTTTTCCTTTGTTTTCATTTGGTACTCATCCCATTTTTCCTTTCTTTGTCTCTCCTCATACCTGGTGAAAGCCTTCTGTTTGACTCTTACTGCTCTTCTGACCATTTCAGAGAAACATATCAGTCTCTTGTACCTTTTTCTTTTGATTACCATTCTCATGCAAGACTTTGTAACATCAAGAATGGCCCCCTTGATTGTTCCTTATCTTTCCTCCACATCCCTGGTGCTGTCAACTCTGACTAACTTGTCGAAGAGTAGCTCCCTCATTCAGTTGAAGTCTGCCTTTCTGAAATCTAGGACTTCAGCCTTTGATGAGGGCTTACTTATCCTAAGGGCCTGGGGTGAACCATATGGAGTTATGTTCAATAAACCCTAATGGCTCCCTTACCCTCACTCCTCCTACCACTTCTAAGTTGCTGAGCACCACATTGGAATGGTAGCCTGCTTAATGGGTTCTTTTACTAGCTGCACCAACAGGCAGGCTTGCAATATATCCAGTAGGGCTTAACTTCTAGAGTGCCTGGCCGCTGGAATGACCCAATCAGTATCTAGCAGGTTTATTTAGATCTGGGTCCCTTATAGTCTCTTATATGGCTTATGGCTGAAGCCAAAAATGGTGAATAAAACTGACTGGTTTATTGACCATACTGGATCTGAATATTATTGCTACTACCTTTCAATTATTTGCTTCATTGCATCATTTGGTACTTTCTCTTTGTCATTTTTGCTTTGTTTTGTATTTATTTATCTTTATGATGTAGTTTTCTTAATAGATATTTACTGTGTGCGCTGTATTCTTTTGTGTACCTTCTCCCACTAGGGTGCCCTTGGAAATGAGCTGCTCATGGCTTAGTGTGTCCTCCTGTCCAAATATTTTAAATAAGTCACTGAATGCTGGTTTACCACTTGGAGATGCCACTGATTCCACCACATGCCCCAAGGGATCTCCTGAAATTTTTGTGATCGATCAAAATGAACATTGTATTTTATTTTTTATTTTATTTAAACAGCAGTTTGGAAAACCTTTGAGCCATAGGCTCATTTACAAAGGTACCTTGTCACAGTAAGACAAACGAGAATACACAGTATAACAGTACAACACATAAGTATAACAGTAACTTAAGACATAGATACAAACAAGCTGGTACAGGTAGGATTGATGCAAACAATACCAGAGTTATGTTGTCCTTAGCAGCTTAGTAATAAGCTTTGTCATTAGTATTAGTACGGCTTTGACTAGTGGCAATTACAGCATCGGGTGTTAATAAGGTGGTTACGTAATGAAGTTTTGAAGCACGATATAGTTGGAGCTTCGGAGATGGAGGGGGCAGTGTGTTGAACCAGGAGGGGGCCCTAAAGCTGAAGGCTCTTTGGCCGTGAGAGGTCCTAGCTCTAGGGATAACAAGAGAGGTTTTCCCAGAGGTCTGAGTATGAACTAGTGGGACAGAGCGGCGTATGGTGGTGGTCAATCCTGGTGGGGATAGCCCAAGGAGGGTCTTTTTTGTAAGGGTACAGGTCAGATATTTGAGGCGCTCGTCAAGATCAAGTACCAGCGCTTTAGCGTACAGTAGACAGGTGTGTGTCAGCCTAGGTGCTCCAGTAATTAACCTGCAGGCCTTATTCAGAGTAATGCGAATTTTATGGAGTGCGGTCTGATCAGCAGCACCATACACCGGCAGTCCATAGTCCACTAGGGACAGGATAGATGAGGTGACTGCAAGTCGAAGAGCCTCCGGCGGGAGGCAGTGTTTATACCGGTGTAAGATGCCCAATCAGATATTAGTGGCAGTGGCTAGGGCAGCGATGTGCCCATGGAAGGAGAGGAGGGAGGAGGGGTCAAAATGGATCCCTAGGTATTTATAAGAGCAAACTTGTTCGAGTGGGAAAGAGGACCCAGAGTGAATGAGGAGTTTGAAGTTGCAGGACTTGTTTTTGGGATGAGTGAAGAACATGGTTTTTGGTTTTTTAAGATTTATGACCAATCTATGTTCCTTGAACCAGCCCTCGGCTTCAGTGAAGGACTTCTGCAGCGAGTCCTGGAGGGCAATAGGGTTACGACTTGAGGCTAAGATGACTGCATCATCAGCGTACAATAGAATGTTCCCCGAGCAAGAGCATGGAAGGGTGTTAAGGTAAAGGGAGAATAGTAAGGGGCCCAGAATGGAGCCCTGGGGAACCCCAGAAAAGATGGGACAGATGTCTGAGTAGGTCCCATTAATTTTACACGCTGTGAGCGGTCAGATAGATAACTGGTGCACCAGGAGATAGGCCCAGCAGCAAAATCAGAGACTAAGGGCATCAAGAAGGAGGGGTGGGAGACAGTGTCGAAAGCTTCGAGAGGTCAATGAAGACAGCACCAGCCAGAGAACCAGTGTCTAAGGAGGAGTGAAGAAAGTTGGAGAACTCTAGGAGGGCTGTGTTGGTACTGTGGCCCGCTCGGAAGCCATGCTGCTCAGGACAAAGGACATTGTAGGTGGAGAGGTAGTCAGAGATTTGAGAGGCCACCACTTTTTCCAAGGTCTTGGAGAGAGGAGAGAGAATGGAGATCAGTCGATAGTTTCCAGCCACAGTCCTATCACCACCTTTAAAGATAGGGGTGACAGTGGCGACTTTCCAGGCAGTTGGAACCTTCCCAGGCAAACAGAGTGGTTGATGAGGCATGTGATCAGGGTAAGGACTGTGTCTAAGACCAGCCGTAGGATACCGGATCCAGGGTGTCACTGCCTGTACTATTACTCTTGAGGGCAGTGACAAGGTACTGGCCTAAGTTCTTGGACAGAAACACGGGAGGAGGAAAATAAGAGGCGAGAAAGATTCTGGCAGGTGCTGGGGAGGAGGGTCAAAACATTTGTAGGGAGGATAGGCTAAGGTCAGTGAATGAGGTGTTGAGGTGGTTGGCTATGAGGGCTGGGTCTGAGGAGATCACACCATTAATGTTGATCTGGGTGGGTGGGGGAGTGTGCAGTCCCATTTAACTGTTTAATGTTATCCCAGAAGGTTCTGAGGTTCCCCCATGTGGCCGTGAGTGAGGACCGATAGTGCTCAGACTTGGCCTTTCTGATGGCCTGAGTGCACTTGTTTCAGGCGGCAGCATATAACCGCCTGTCATTGGGCTGGCCAGTCTCAATGGCACGGTGCCATAGGTTGTCCCTGTGTTTGAGCTGGTGGATCAAAGCTGGGGTTACCCAGGTGGCATTCTGCCTTTTAGAATGGCGGGTCAACATTGGGGCAAAAATATCACAGGCATTATTAAAAGTTTGGGTAAAGAAGGAGAGAGCTGTGTCGATGTCAGGAGTTGCCTGTATAGGAGACCAGTCAATTTGGGACAGAAGTTCCTTAAGTTTTATCAGTCCACCAGGTATTAGACGCCGCCGGCATGTGGACTGTGCTATGGGTTTGGGGACTGAGGATGACCAGTGGAATAGAATGGGGGAGTGATCACTGAGAGAGTCTGGGAGGACTTGTACATTGGGGATCCGACTAGGGTGGTTGGTGAGTACCACATCAAGCTGGGTACTGGAGCCTCTCTTGGGGTTAGTCCTGGTAGGGTGGGTAACTAGTTGCGTTAGGTCTATTGCAGAAAAGAGTCTCGGTAGAGGAGGAGGAGGGGCTAGGTCAGTTGACATTTAAGTCACCCACCAGAATTTGATCAGCGGAAGGAGGTAGAGAGGTAAGGTATTCTGTAAGAGGCAATGGCCTGCATTTGGTCCCTGGGGGGCACGTATGCAGTAGTCAGATAAAGGGGTCCCTTTAAAGGGTCAGGGGTTAGTTTCAGCGTAAGCACCTGGGCCCTGGAGTCAAGGATGGGAGCGGGCAGGGCTAGTACGGGGAGAGATTCCTTGACATAAATAGCGCAGCCGCCGCCCCGTCTCCCAACACGGTAGGACCGGAAAAGGGTGTAACCAGGAAGGGAGACTAGGGAGTCAGGGGAGGATTTCGACAGCCAAGTCTCAACCAGGGTGATGACATCAGGGTTAATTGATGTGACCAGGCATTGTAGTGAGTCAAACTTTTTTAGGAGGCTACAGATATTCATGGAGACCATGCATAGGCCTGTGGTGCGAGTTAGGGAGCTCCTGGGAACTGGGCCAGGGTTTGGATGAATGTTCCCCGACAGGAGTAGTAGCATGACTAACACCCTGGCTGGGAGATGGTGAGAGGTTTTCCTCGATTGACATGAGAGGGGAGGGAGGTTAAGGGCAGGGGTGGGCAGGGAGGTACAGGAAGGAAAGCAAGAATAAGAAGACACCCAGATGTGCCTGAGGTGAAGAGAAAGCTAGGGGAGGGCAGGGAGGACGGGGACACAGAGGTCCCAAGGCAGGAGAGCAGGTTCAGGAGCAAGGGAGGGAGGGGTGCCAGGGCACAGTGCGGACTAGCAGATGGGTAAGTGGGTAAGTGCACTGCTAGTGGGGATAGGCACAGGCTGAGCATGAGACAGGGCCAATACATTGTGGTGAGCAAGATCCCAGGGAAGTAGTGCTGTACAGGTAGGAGTAGGAAGCAGTGAGGGAGCATAGGTCCCTCTAGTGGCCAGCAGGTATAACCTGCAAATGGGAAAGTGGGGAGATAGGTTCTGGGCAACAGGACGTGATGTCACTGGATGTGATGTCACGGGGTGGATCCTTAAATTGACAGCCGCCCCTGGGTGGGAGGGTGGTTGGGGCGGGTGTTGCAGACGGCGCGAAGCGCCATCGGGCTAGCACCACTCTGCAGGCATCCAGACGAAGAAAAGAGGCTCTCTTTACCTCGAAAGTTATCAGGCTGGAGATTCGGCTTCCTCAGCTACTCAGGTGAGCTGCTTGTGTTGCTTCAGTTGCTTGATTGTCCCGAGTGCCTAGCTTGGGGAGCTGCCTATGTAGTGGAGAAAACACAGCCTCTCATTACTATGCAGAGAGAGAATATGTTGTGACTTAAACAAAGGAGCTCCACTCTAAGCAAACAGGGCTATTCCAAAATGAGGTCACACTAGGACCAGCTAACCTAATGCCTTCAGTTACAAGCACAATTAGCTCCAATACCACCATATTAAACAAGTCTGCTCTATATTAGCTGCTTGGTATATCTGGCTTTAAGGTGTAATCAGCAAGGCAACTCTAGGGAAACCAGTGAGTCCCTAGCTTTACACTTCAGCCTTAGTAGCACAAAGAGAAGCAAATAACAAGCCCACCCAGTGGTGAACAAGGAACAAAGTTCATAAAATATAAGTGTTCATCAGGTAGCACCCCTCTGCAGGCGTTCAGACGAAGAGAAGAGGCTGTCTTTACCTCGAAAGTTATCAGGCTGGAGATTCGGCTTCCTCAGCTACTCAGGTGAGCTGCTTGTGTTGCTTCAGTTGCTTGATTATCCCGAGTGCCTAGCTTGGGGGGGGGCTCTCGAAAGTTATCAGGCTGGAGATTTGGCTTCCTCAGCTACTCAGGTGAGCTGCTTGTGTTGCTTCAGTTGCTTGATTGTCCCGAGTGCCTAGCTTGGGGAGCTGCCTCGAAAGTTATCAGGCTGAAGATTAGGCTCCTCAGCTACTCCAGGTGAGCTGCTTGTGTTGCTTCAGTTGCTTGATTGTCCCGAGTGCCTAGCTTGGGGAGCTGCCTCGAAAGTTATCAGGCTGGAGATTCGGCTTCCTCAGCTACTCAGGTGAGCTGCTTGTGTTGCTTCAGTTGCTTGATTGTCCCGAGTGCCTAGCTTGGGGAGCTGCCTTGAAAGTTATCAGGCTGGAGATTGGGCTTCCTCAGCTACTCAGGTGAGCTGCTTGTGTTGCTTCAGTTGCTTGATTATCCCGAGTGCCTAGCTTGGGGGAGCTGCCTCGAAAGTTATCAGGCTGGAGATTCGGCTTCCTCAGCTACTCAGGTGAGCTGCTTGTGTTGCTTCAGTTGCTTGATTGTCCCGAGTGCCTAGCTTGGGGGAGCTGCCTCGAAAGTTATCAGGCTGAAGATTCGGCTTCCTCAGCTACTCAGGTGAGCTGCTTGTGTTGCTTCAGTTGCTTGATTGTCCCAAGTGCCTAGCTTGGGGGGGGGAGCTGCCTCGAAAGTTATCAGGCTGGAGATTCGGCTTCCTCAGCTACTCAGGTGAGCTGCTTGTGTTGCTTCAGTTGCTTGATTGTCCCGAGTGCCTACTTTGGGAGGGGGAGCTGCCTCGAAAGTTATCAGGCTGGAGATTCAGCTTCCTCAGCTACTCAGGTGAGCTGCTTGTGTTGCTTCAGTTGCTTGATTGTCCCGAGTGCCTAGCTTGGGGGGGAGCTGCCTCAAAAGTTATCAGGCTGGAGATTCGGCTTCCTCAGCTACTCAGGTGAGCTGCTTGTGTTGCTTCAGTTGCTTGATTGTCCCGAGTGCCTAGCTTGGGGGAGCTGCCTCGAAAGTTATCAGGCTGGAGATTCGGCTTCCTCAGCTGCTCAGGTGAGCTGCTTGTGTTGCTTCAGTTGCTTGATTGTCCCGAGTGCCTAGCTTGGGGGAGGTGCCTCGAAAGTTATCAGGCTGGAGATTCGGCTTCCTCTGCTACTCAGGTGAGCTGCTTGTGTTGCTTCAGTTGCTTGATTGTCCCGAGTGCCTAGCTTGGGGGGAGCTGCCTCGAAAGTTATCAGGCTGGAGATTCGGCTTCCTCAGCTACTCAGGTGAGCTGCTTGTGTTGCTTCAGTTGCTTGATTGTCCCGAGTGCCTAGCTTGGGGGGAGCTGCCTCGAAAGTTATCAGGCTGGAGATTTGGCTTCCTCAGCTACTCAGGTGAGCTGCTTGTGTTGCTTCAGTTGCTTGATTGTCCCAAGTGCCTAGCTTGGGGGAGCTGCCTCGAAAGTTATCAGGCTGGAGATTCGGCTTCCTCAGCTACTCAGGTGAGCTGCTTGTGTTGCTTCAGTTGCTTGATTGTCCCGAGTGCCTACTTTGGGAGGGAGCTGCCTCGAAAGTTATCAGGCTGGAGATTCAGCTTCCTCAGCTACTCAGGTGAGCTGCTTGTGTTGCTTCAGTTGCTTGATTGTCCCGAGTGCCTAGCTTGGGGGGGAGCTGCCTCGAAAGTTATCAGGCTGGAGATTCGGCTTCCTCAGCTACTCAGGTGAGCTGCTTGTGTTGCTTCAGTTGCTTGATTGTCCCAAGTGCCTAGCTTGGGGAGCTGCCTCGAAAGTTATCAGGCTGGAGATTCAGCTTCCTCAGCTGCTCAGGTGAGCTGCTTGTGTTGCTTCAGTTGCTTGATTGTCCCGAGTGCCTAGCTTGGGGGAGGTGCCTCGAAAGTTATCAGGCTGGAGATTCGGCTTCCTCAGCTACTCAGGTGAGCTGCTTGTGTTGCTTCAGTTGCTTGATTGTCCCGAGTGCCTAGCTTGGGGGAGCTGCCTCGAAAGTTATCAGGCTGGAGATTCGGCTTCCTCAGCTACTCAGGTGAGTTGCTTGTGTTGCTTCAGTTGCTTGATTGTCCCGAGTGCCTAGCTTGGGGGAGCTGCCTCGAAAGTTATCAGGCTGGAGATTCGGCTTCCTCAGCTACTCAGGTGAGCTGCTTGTGTTGCTTCAGTTGCTTGATTGTCCCGAGTGCCTAGCTTGAGGGGGAGGTGCCTCGAAAGTTATCAGGCTGAGATTCGCTCCTCAGCTACTCAGGTGAGCTGCTTGTGTTGCTTCAGTTGCTTGATTGTCCCGAGTGCCTAGCTTGGGGGAGCTGCCTCGAAGATATCAGGCTGAAGATTCGGCTCTCAGCTACTCAGGTGAGCTGCTTGTGTTGCTTTAGTTGTTTGATTGTCCCAAGTGCCTAGCTTGGGGAGCTGTTTGAAAGTTATCAGGCTGGAGATTCGCTTCCTCAGCTACTCAGGTGAGCTGCTTGTGTTGCTTCAGTTGCTTGATTGTCCCGAGTGCCTAGTTTGGGGGAGCTGCCTCGAAAGTTATCAGGCTGGAGATTCAGCTTCCTCAGCTACTCAGGTGAGCTGCTTGTGTTGCTTCAGTTGCTTGATTGTCCCGAGTGCCTAGCTTGGGGGGGGAGCTGCCTCGAAAGTTATCAGGCTGGAGATTTGGCTTCCTCAGCTACTCAGGTGAGCTGCTTGTGTTGCTTCATTTGCTTGATTGACCTGAGTGCCTAGCTTGGGGGGGGAGCTGCCTCAAAAGTTATCAGGCTGGAGATTGGGCTTCCTCAGCTACTCAGGTGAGCTGCTTGTGTTGCTTCAGTTGCTTGATTGTCCCGAGTGCCTAGCTTGGGGGAGGTGCCTCGAAAGTTATCAGGCTGGAGATTCGGCTTCCTCAGCTACTCAGGTGAGCTGCTTGTGTTGCTTCAGTTGCTTGATTGTCCCGAGTGCCTAGCTTTGGGGGAGCTGCCTCTAAGTTATCAGGCTGGAGATCGGCTTCCTCAGCTACTCAGGTGAGCTGCTTGTGTTGCTTCAGTTGCTTGATTGTCCCGAGTGCCTAGCTTGGGGAAGGGGAGCTGCCTCAAAAGTTATCAGGCTGGAGATTTGGCTTCCTCAGCTACCTGTAATGCCCTCTGTCCAGCTTGTGGGAGTGTGGGGGAGGCCAGTGTTCTGTAAATGAAATTACAGGTCTGGAAGAGTAAGGGACAGACCCTAGGATCAGTCCTTGCATCCTTGGAAGTTGAGGTGTCAGCTCTAAACATTCAGCTGAAGGGAAAATTTCCTGTTAGCCAAGTTGTTAGACTGACACTTGTCCTACTGCATGCTGTACGCTCAACTTTCAGCACCAGATAGCACTCTATATAGAAACATGGAAACATTGATGGCATAAAAAGCATTGTGATTCCTCTAGTTTCATCAACAAACCCAACCTATTGTATATTGTGTCTTAGTGGTTACTCACTCCTCCTACCATCAGACTGTCCTCACCCTCCACCTATGCCAGTCCCATATGGGTTATATGTTAAACCCTTAACCCTTAGGGTGTCAGTGTGGCTCAGTTGGTAGCACATCTGCCTCTGGTCCAGAAGGTCATGGGTTCTCGTCCCACACCGGGATTGGACTTGCACCTAAAAATCGCTGCCATCCGAGTGCAATATTAGGGGTTGCTGTACTGCTGGGGTGTGCCGTCCTTCAGATGAGATGTTAAACCAAGGTGCCTTCTGCCCATCCTGGTGTGTTGTCTTGGTGGGTGTCCAGGTGGAAGTAAAAGAACCCAGGGCACTCTTCGCAAAGAGCAGGGAACATTCCCGGTGTCCTGGCCAGTATTCCCCTTCCCATAAACCCGGTTTGTGCAATCATCCAGGCTGTGTGTGGGTGATGATGTGCGATATGGCCGCCACCACACATTCAGTCACTTCACTACCAGTCTAGCATTTCTTGTAAAGTGCTTTGAGATACTGTGTATAAAAAGCGCTATATAAATGCTGATTCTTCTTCTTCTTCTTAACTTTGCATCTTAATAACTTCGGTGTTGTTTGACAAAATTGCCTGAAGCTTGGTATGCATTGTCTAGTGGGCAAGGTCTAAGTATCTGGAAAGATTTGTGATGGCAGCTTGTGCAGTTTTTGAGGTCTGCATATGTTGTTTTCTTTTAGATGTCTTTTTTTTTTGCTATACTTAACTTGGGTTTTTGGTTTTGCTCTCATGTACAAAATGACAGTATGGACTTTTTTCCCTGAAACTTTGAGGGTAGAAGTGTGCTATGCCAAGGTATTGCTTTTCGAAGGTTTTGTGAAAAAAATATTAAACCATTCCAGAGTTATAATGATTATGTTTTGGCCCTGATTAAGCAAGACCTTGTGGAATACCTAGGTAAGAATGGCTTACAGGATGACAAATGGCACGGCATCATGGCAGGCAGGTCATGCCAAACATACTTGATAACATTCTTTGATTGGGTGACTAGGAAAACGGATAGGGGCCATCCAGTAGACCGCCTTTATTTCGACTTCGGCAAGGCCTTTAATTTTGTGCCACACAACCACCTGTTGAAGAAACTAGAGGATATGAGCATAGCAAGTTGCATTGTTACTTGGGTGGGTAAATGGCTGGAGGGAAGGAAACAGAGAATAGTAGTCAACAGGGAGCGGTCAGATGAGAGGTGTCGAGTGGGGTCCCACAGGGCTTGATCTTAGGACTACTCCTGTTTAATGTGTTCATCAGTGACATAGGAGTAGGTATCCAGGGCAAACCTGCACTTGTTTTCAGGTGACACTAAACTAGGGGGTAGGGTGGACAGTGAAGAAGCAGTTGAGACCCTACAAAAAGATCTGAAGATGTTAAAAAAATGGTCTATTGTCTGACAGCTGGAATTTAAAGCTAAGAAGTGTAAAGTGATGCAGCTAGACAAGAATAACCTGAGGACAACCTATTGGCTCAGTGGGGTCAAGCTCAGTGTTTCACAAGAGGAAAGGGATCTAGGAGCTATCATTTGTGACACCCTAAAATAAGCCAGCCATTGTAATGCAGCATATAGTAGGGCCAACAAAATGCTGGGATGTATAGGGAGAGGATTTGCCAGTAGACATAGGGAGGTGATACTGCCTGTGTATGGATCTGTGGTGAGACCCAATCTGTAATACTGTGTCCAGGTTTGGAGCCCACATCTTAAAAAGGACAGGGACAGGCTAGAAACCATACAGAGAAGGGTGACCAAAATGATACAGGGACTTCAGGGGCTTCTGTATGAAGGGCAGCTGGAAGCGTTAAACATGTACTCACTAGAAACAAGGAGGGAAAGGGGGTTATGACAGAAACCTTTCTAGTACACGAGGGGATTAAATGCAATACCTATCTGAACTATTCATCAGGGTTTCTAACTCAAATACGAGGGGCATGGATGGAAGCTGAGGGATGGGAGTTTCAAAAGGGATCTTAGAAAACATTATTTCTCAGAAAGGATGGTGGAGCCATGGAACAGGCCATCCACAGATGTGGTAGGAGCTATGACTATCTTAGCATCCAAAAATGGTTTGGATAAAGAGTATGCACTAATTAATTCCACAGATATAAGTAGGGGCTAGGTCCTGAGATCTTCTAGTGTCTCGGGAACCTAAGGGCAGACTAGATGGACCTTTGGTCTCCTTTTGCTGTCACCTTTCTATGTTTATATATTTATATCTTGTTAGCTGTTCTGAGCATGCTCAGTATGTTTTTTTTAATAACATTCTGATACAACAGGAAAATTTCCCTGAGAAAGCAGGAAGTCATGGCACACCTACTTTTGAACAGAAAACCGCATGATGAGAAAAAAACGTCCCTTCTCTCCATTTTATTACAGTTGCCAGAATTTCACAGACATACAGTACAAGTCACATTAAACTGTTCCTCCAATGAGTTGTTCTATCATTTTGAATTGAGTTGCACAAGTGTTGATGGATCAAATACAAAGTTCTGCTCAATATGTTCCTTAAGAGTTAAAATACAGTTTTGCATTGCATTGTGGCTGGACTGCAGATGCATTCCAAATGAGTTTTAAAACCATTTTACAAACATTGCTCTTGAGCTGGTTAAGCACTGAAAAACAATGCAATTTGAGTTGCCAATGTATTGCCAACTGTAAAAAACAATGCTAAACCAACTCATTGGTGGAACAGTTTAATGTGACTTGTACTCTATATAGCAGATCAGGGCAGAAAAAATCCTGCTGATGGCATTTCGCCTTTTGGCTTTATCAAAGGATACCTAGTTGAATTTCAACTGGCTTACCCAGGCAGCTGCACCTCTGGTATCATTCTGTAATACATATGGGTTCACACAGCTAATTAATGAACCAACAAGAATTAATGCAAGGAATAGTAATAACAGCACACTACTTGATATCATGCTAGTGAATAAACCACATCTATTCACACATGCTGGAGTGCTTCTCTGCGATATAAGTGATCACTGCCCCATCGCAGGGGTAAGATCCACCAGCATAACAACAAGCCCTGCAAAATTCCTCATGAGGAGATCCAAGAAAAACATCAATATTGAAGGATATTTGCATGATCTAGCTTACTCTCCACACTGGCAAGAGTTTTATCTTGCCCATTCTGTTGAAAAAGCTCAGCAGGTGATAAATAGCATTATAATAAATGCCCTTAACACCCATGCCCCAATCTCTAGTATCCGAATAAAAAACAAATCCTGTCATTGGTTTACAGCTGACCTCAAAGCTGCACTGCTGGAGAGAGACAAACTCTGTAAAATGGCAAGAAAAACCAAGAATGCAAATGACTGGATGATCTTTAGGAAAGCCAGGAATAGATGCACCAAGAAAGTTAGGGATGCAAAGGCTGCCTTCTACTTGGCCAAGCTCGACTCCTCCTACCATAATCCTGCTAGGTTTTGGGGCACCATTAAGGGTATGGTGGGGCAGGACGCTAACACCCCCCTTCCAACTCAATTACACAACAGTTATGGCCCTATCACTGGCAAAATGGAAATTCTGGACACCTTCAACAACCACTTCACAATGGCTGGCCTTGCCTTTGACACCTCTCCAGCTAACCTGCTGAGGGAACAATTAAGCTCCCATTACACTGGTGATCAGAGAGTTGACTCTTCCTTCAGCTTCAAATCTATACTGTTGAAACAAGTAGAGGATCTATTATGGCAACTGGATACCAAAAAAAGCACAGGGGCAGACTCTCTGGACCCCTACTTTCTAAAGATTGCATGCCATGTACTTGCAGTCCCCCTAACACACCTCTTTAACCTATCCATAAAATCTGGCTCTATTCCCACACTGTGGAAGACAGCCCAAGTGGTTCCCCTTCTAAAATCAGGGGACCCTATGGATCTTAATAATTACAGGCCCATTTCCATTCTACCAGAGCTATCCAAGATTCTGGAGAAATTAGTGAGTAACCAGTTAAGGGAGTATCTTGACAATGCTAACCTCCTAAACCCAGCTCAATCTGGATTCAGGGCCAAGCATAGCACTATCACTGCACTAGCCAAGGTCACAAATGACTGGCAATCCGAATTAGATAAAAAGAATAATGTCTGTGCAGTATTCCTGGACCTGAACAAAGCATTCGATACTGTGGACCACAAGCTACTACTTTCATCCCTGCACTCCATTGGCCTAGATCCACCCTCCCTTAAGTGTTTCAGATGCTATCTCACTGGTAGGTCACAGCAGGTAAAAGCTGAAGGTGACCTATCCCCATTAAAACCACTGTCAAGAGGAGTCCCCCAAGGTTCTATTCTGGGTCCTATCCTTTTTGCCATTTATATAAATAACATTGATTCAACCCTTACCAATTCCTCTGTACACCTCTTTGCTGATGACACTGTTCTGATTGTCAGCAACCACCACTTTCTGCAGCTGCTAGTGAAATCCTACAAACAGAATTCTCCTTGCTACAATATCAGCTACTCGAGAAAAAGCTTCTGTTAAATGCAAAGAAAACTAAAGCAATGATGTTCACAAATCAAAGCTTCACCAGCACATCCTCTTCAATCATTCTCCCCCAGCTATGCACTATACTTGGAGAAAATCTGGAGTATGTAGAAAACTTCAAATACCTAGGTGTGTGGATTGACAACAGGCTTGGCCTTCTCTATAGATTAAAACCCTTCCTAAACAGAGACTCAAAGATGAGGTTAGTCCAGGCCATTTTTCTATCAGTTGTTGACTATGCAGACTTCCTTTATAGTCACTGCCCCATCTCCTACCTTCACAAGTTGGATACCTTATATCATAGAGCAATAAGGTTCATTACAGATCTGCCATCTAATACCCATCATTGCTCTCTTTATGCTGCAGTTGGGTGGGTTTCCCTTCACCTCAGAAGGAACAGAAATGCAGCACTATGGATTTACAGAGAGTTGTCAAAAAAACTTCCAAACTATATCCTGGACTGCTTCACCCAGACCTCTCCTAGCTCCTATGCCCTAAGAAGCAACAACATAATCCTGCTCAAGTTGCCCAAATTCAACACCAAGCTAGGGAGGGCAGCAATCAGCTATTCTCTAGCTATAGCATGGAACACCCTACAAAAATCCCTAAAACTGTCCAATATCATTCCATTTGCATCCTTTAAACAGCATTGTACAGTCTTCTTCAAAGAGAAATGCAGTTGCTACTGCTAGAGCTAGCATTGTCATCTCACAAATCTCCCTTCCAAACCATATATGGCATATTCCTTCCAGACAGACACCCCATCTTATGGCAACCAGTAATACCTTCACCATCCTAGTATTACATTATGTTGAGTGTCTGCCTGGCTTCACTGGGATATGTATATACTGTACATACTGTAAATATTAGCTTAACTTTCCTGTAACTGATTTTTATCATGTGAATTTACTGTACATCACTGTGTTTATAAACGTTATTTTCCCCTGTATGTATAACTGTCATATATAAGTGTATGATGTATCTGTTGTGTATCAACTATTGAACCTTGACCTTATCAGGTCCATCTTGTAAATGAGCCTTGCTCAATGATGTTCACCTGAATAAATAAAGATTTGATGATGATGATGATGATAAGCAGGCTCTGTTTAACTAGATTCTGGTGGGTTTTTTTTACATGTTTAGCTAGAGTCTGGTGTTTGTTTGTTTTTAAACTCTTCCAGAAATACTTTTTCTGGGCACCTTAAAATCTAGGGTGCACAGCTTAGTGAAAGGAGCCATTCACCCACTGTTCTCTGTGTGAGAACAAGTGCACTTTCAAGATTCTTGCAGTCACAGTGGGAAGGCTACTGCTGGCTTGAGTGCCAGCACTGAGCTGGTGATCGCTCAATCTGTGTCTCAATCTATGTGAGTACCATATGCTGTGCTGTTGCTGTGATAATGTAGCATGAAGTATGACTTTTGGAAAAGGGAAATTCAAAAATCAAATCTGATCACAAGCAAGCCCATCAAATTGAGTCTGCTATCTGTAGATTGCAGGACAAGAAGAGGGTCTTGAGTACTGTGATGGATAGCGAAAATTTGATCCTCCCTCTCTCCCACTGAGTTACTACTGGCATAATGTGCATGGAGTTGAGAAGTCCTGTGGCAAAAAAGATATCTTGCCAACCTGTAAAAGTCACCTGCTTTTCCAGCAACAATAACTCCATGGGGCCCCTCTGTTCAGTTGTGGCAGAGTCAAAAGAAAGAGGATTTGTTATTTTTTTTCCATTTCCCCATGGGTCAGCTTGTTGTAAAATGTAAAATAGCAGCAAGCAACGCAGTGGTGATGATTTCTCACCCAAGTCCCAATGAAGCTGCTGAAGTACTTGCATCTTCAGGCTGAGAATGGGCTGCAGTGTTCACTGCCCACTTGAAGGGGCTAGCTGTAGGAGTTGAGGCTCAGTGGTTGCAGTAGTCTCCTTGTGTTATGGGACTCTGCTGTGGACTACAGTTCTAAGACCAGGCATACAAGCCTGCAGTTCCAGGACCAGTGTGCACACATGCTGCTGTTACTGAGAGTAATGTAGAGGGCCTCCACACTATTGGTCTTGAGGAGTGAGAGGAGCTCAAATGCTGGAATTTGTCTGAAAGAACTCTAGTGGTGAGTGTGACATCTGTGCAGATTTTCATCACAAGTAAATCTCTAGCATGCCAGAAAGCAACATCAATGCGGTTTTAACTGTTCCTGTCTGACATGTTGCCATGTTCTTATATGGACTGATCCCATTCTCAGGAGGCAAAGGTAAAAGGAGGCCAGCTATATCCTGATCTCATGACAGGACATCCATCTTTGACCTGATGCACAGTGACAACCTTCTGTGGAAGAAGTAACTCTTTTGGGAACTGACCCTGATGGCCCAGAGCCAGCAGTTCCATTGGCCACAAGGCTGTGCTGGCCTCCCGCTCCCAGTACTTTTAATCTCTCTTTTTCAGCCACCCCATGGCAAGGATGGCATCTGTGCCAAGGACCAGGATGGTGGTTTTGGGGGTGGGGGTACCCTTCCTCCTCTCCAGCAAGAAGATTCTGGCTAACCCACAGTCAATCAACCTGATGCTGCAGGACTGCTCATCCATTGGGTTGTGTCCTGGTCCTCAGGTACCTCTACACAACTAATGTAATGATTTCCCTGGACACAGTAGAGAAGGTACTCTCTCTGTCAGCAAGAACCACAAAATTCCCAGATCACCATGCTTTGTGTACAGTTCATCAATGACCAGATCTCCAAGCAGAACTACAAGCAGATCTACAAAATCACTGCCTTACACAGCCATGAGGAAACCAAGAAGCTGGCCAACAAGTACTCAGTGGAGGACTAGCTGCTAATCAATGTTGAGGAAGTGTGCGCTATACTGGACTCACTGCCATTCCCTGTTGACTCTGAGCTTGCACTCTTCCACATGTTGGTGCTGTGGCTCAAGCATGATCATTTATTATTATTTATTTATTTGCTTTTGTTAACCGGGTAAGCACACTAGACAGCCAAGTGCCTATTTTCAGGTGTGACCCGGGAGAATTACAGAGGTCAACTTTACATAACCATTGAGGAGTCAAAAGAAATACATAGCATAACAACAGACAATTCAAGGCAGGTTCTAAGAACAACAGGCAAATTCAAGACAGGCATTAGAGGACAGTAGGCACAGAGTACATTCATGGACAGCTGAGGAATTGGGTAAGTTGCATAGGGAGTAAACGGGGATTTCAAGGCTGATACTAGGGTGAGGGAGGCACCATGTTCATAGAAGGATGTAGGATGAGACCCATATGTACTATAGTAGGCACTGGACCCCATGAAGTGGCTGTGCTTCACATTCATCATGGCACCCACACTCCTGAATCACATGCAGTCAGTTAGCTTCTTGCACAGTGACCCCATGTGCCAGAAGTTGCTGCTCAGTGCTATGAATAACCACCTGATGCTCTTCTGCCAGCACTGCAGGTAGAGCCTGGCCAGCAGGTAGGAACAATTTTCTTGGCATACTGCTTCTGATGGGGTGGAGTGAGGTGGGGGTCGGGGGGGCTTAGTGGAAGTAACTTTATAAGCAGTGCTTAAACTAAATGTAGGGGGAATCTCTACTACAGATGTGTGTGTGTGTGTGTGTGTGTGTGTGTGCATGCATGCTTGCATGCATGTGTGTGTGTGCAAGGAGGCATCTGACCTCTCTAGACCATCATATAGTATTCAAAGGAGAAAAGTAACAGAGGGACAACTGCACAATTTTGAAAGAAGGAGACCATACCTCTCAACCTTTTGTAACTGGAATGAAGGACACAGGCACTCAAAATAAGGGACACTGACCATCTCAATGAGGGACACATCCTCATATATGAAGATGTGAAAACTGGGGGACCGTGTTCCAATTCTGATCTGATAGCTATTATTCAGCATGATTTTGATATTATCTCCAACTATATTAATATATGGGGTATGAAACTGAACTCTACCAAGTACAAAGTGATGCACTTGGGACCTAACAACCTTAACTTTTCATACTTATTAGATGACTCCACTCTTTGTGTCACCACTGACGAGAGGGACCTGGGAATCACCATTGCTGATGATCTCACCTACTCTAAATACTTGCAATCTGTTATCTGTACATCTAATAAGGTTGTCTGGTCAATCCTTCATAAAATCAGAGCTAGAGATTGTGAGGTGCTAATGCCTTTGTTCAGGTCATATGTCAGACCTCATCTCAAGTATGCCTCGCAGTTATGGGCCTGTTTAAAAAATCTGATGGTAACTCCATTGAAAAAGTTCAAAGAAAGTTTACCAAAAAAATATCTGTATCCTACGAACACAGGCTAGAAACTTTAAAGCTTATATCACTTACTACCGGACCCCTGTGAGGCGATCTCTTATTCCTATATGATGCTGTTCAGGATCCATATGTTATGAGTGAGTTAGGTCTTCAATTCAGGTCCTCTATACATAATATTAGAGGTCACCCACTACAGCTGGCCGGTAAATCATTTAAGCACAACAACTGGAAATTTTTATTTACTCTTCGCAATATTGGACCCTGGAATAAACTCCCATCTTATGTGGTTTTGAGTGCCACTATGAATATTTTTAAATACCATCTTGATAAGTTAGTACTTTCTGGGTATAAATTATCATATTATCCTTTGGTTTAGCATAAGACCATTATGTGCCCCGGCCTACTAGCTTTTTTCCTTCACCTTAGTAAGATAAAAAGCTCAAAAACGCTGTGAAAACCATTGACTGTACTTGAATAAAATGTATTTTGCATTTAGCATTGTACAATATTTAGTCAGTAAATAGTCAGTGCACCTGGCTGATACAAACTGTGGCCACTGATATTTTACGCAACTTGATGAAATATTTTGTGTTTTAAACCATTTATTATATTTACTGTGTTCCTGTGTATTCCTTGTAATCTCGCGAGGTTTGGAGCCCTAGCAGTGCTAGGTAGAGGAGAGTAGTCCGAGTAGCACTAGTTCCGGACTACAACTCAGCACACAAAGCTATTTTTTAGGCAGAAATACTGCCAGGGGGGTTAATTTTAAGTTTAAATCAGTGCTGACACCAAACTTTCGATTTTGGAAGCCCAGGAGTAGTGTTTTAATACCCAGGAAATACGAGGCACGTCCGGGTATCACTCGCTATTTAAGCAGCCCTGCAGCGAGCAGAAATCTTCTAGTCAGTGCACCTGGCTGATACAAACTGTGGCAACTGATATTTTATGCAACTTGATGAAATAATCTGTGTTTTAAACCACTTATTATATTTACTGTGTTCCTGTGTATTCCTCATAATCTCGTGAGATTTGGAGCCCTAGCAGTGCTAGGTAGAGGAGAGTAGTCTGAGTAGCACTAGTTCTAGACTACAACTCAGCACACAAAGCTATTTTTTAGGCAGATATACTGCCAGGGGGGTAATTTTAAGTTTTAAACAGTGCTGACACCAAACTTTCAAGTTTGGGAGCCCAGGAGTAGCATTTTGATGCCTAGGAAATACTAGGCACTTCCGGGTATCACTCGCTATTTAAGCAGCCCTGCAGTGAGCAGGAATCTTCTAGCCAGTGCACCTGGCTGATACAAACTGTGGCAACTGATATTTTATGCAACTTGATGAAATATTCTGTGTTTTAAACCATTTATTATATTTACTGTGTTCCTGTGTATTCCTCGTAATCTTGCGAGGTTTGGAGCCCTAGCAGTGCTAGGTAGAGGAGAGTAGTCCAAGTAACACTAGTTCCGGACTACAACTCAGCACACAAAGCTATTTTTTAGGCAGAAATACTGCCAGGGGGGTTAATCTTAAGTTTAAATCAGTGCTGACACCAAACTTTTGATTTTGGGAGCCCAGGAGTAGCGTTTTGATACCCAGGAAATACGAGGCACTTCCGGGTATCACTCACTATTTAGCCAGCCCTGCAGCCAGCAAAGTAGCGGGCACTTGCACGCACGAAGATCGCTGCGCTAAGACACGCGCGTGCGTGTCACCCGTGTCAAGCATGCAAGAGTGCAGAACACAAAAGAAGAAGTTCGGATCTGTAAGTAAATCAAAAGCTTCTGGATAAATTTAATTAGGTTAACAATAACCAAGATTATGGCAGACTTAATCATTTTAGAGTCTGCATCAGATGTTTGTGTTAAACAAAAAATAATAGATAATGCCACAAAGAGAGATGTTATTATAACTTTAGATGGAGAAACAGGCCTAAAATGCAATACCTGTTTTATGTATGCTTTGTTTCCCTGCCCCAGACTTCCTTCTACATATGTGACAAATGTATAAACAATAGTGTCTTGAGGGAAGACCTAGATAGTTTTCACAAGAGACTATCTGTAATCGATCATTACCAGGAAAATCAAAGCAAAACTTCAGGAAACTGTACTAATAATAGTACTAAGGAAAATGTGGAATCCAACAATGGGGTGTGTGATACTGAACCTCTTAAAGAAACAGGAACATATGAGAAGAGGAAGAGAAGTGAGTCTGACGATAGCGGCATAGACAGTGAGGCTGAAGAATGGACTACTGTAACCATAGGTCACAAATCCAAATCCAGATGAAGGGCTATTTGTAACAACATTAGTTTATCTAATAGATTTGACCCACTAATTGATCTGGGAATGGTAGATCCACTAGTAGAGAGGGGTCAAGATGATCTTCTTCACAAGCAATCCTCCACAATCGGTGTAAATGATTCCATGTTAGATATAGTAATAAATGAGACTAGTGTGCAAGTACAGAGAACAATAACTGATTCTACTAATGCAGACGATCAGATTTATGAAAGTGAAGTAGTTCAATCAAATTCAGTTAAGGACAATATTACCATGGTTACAACAACAGCAGCCAGTTTAAGTAGACAATTCTTTATTTTGGGAGATTCAATAATAAAATACATGGACAAAATAGTGTGTAGAACTGATAAGAACAACATAGCATGCTCTTCATTTCGGGGAGCCGGCATTAAAGATATAAACAAAATGTGTCTGGATATTCTACATAAATCTGACCATAATCCATTGGTCAATATTCATGCGGGTACAAATGATTTAAAAAAACTATCAATGGATGAAATTAAGCAGGATTACATAGACATTGGTAAAACTCTGGACAAATTCCAATGTGAAATATGGTTTTCAGAAATATTACCTGTCCCTAGAGCAAACTACCATACCACATGTAAGATTAAATCAATAAATGAATGGATAAGAAAATGGACTCTTAGTGTAGGCTATAAATCCATACCTCACTGGGAAAACTTTAATGATACACCTTCATTATTCAGCTGGGATGGATTACATTTGAGTAGACAAGGAGCTTATAAATTGGGTAGGACATTTGAGAATATTTTTCACAAAAATTTAAACTAGAAAAAAGGGGATGAGGGCACTAAATTTAATTCAAAATATGTCACTAAATCGAAAATAACTTCAAAATCAAATAACCAAACTATTAAAAAAATTGTAAATCTGGAATATCAATGCAAGAAGTTTAAATAATAATAAACTAAGTGAACCTAAATTATGAATAAAGAGATATAAAATAGATATTATATGCGTGACAGAAACTTGGTGGGATGAAAGCAAGAATTGGTCGAATAATATAGAAGGTTTTCAACTTTTTACCAATAACCGTACAGGAAGAAAGGGTGCGGGAATATGTTGCTATGTACCAGAGTTACTACAGAGTCAGGATTTAAAATAAGTAACCATATGGATAATATTCCCGAAACCCTATGGATAAGCATAATTTTCCCTCACTTGTCAAAAATAAATCTAGGAATTTGCTATAGACCCTCTAATAGCAATAGTGTCTATAACAATAATTTAATAGAGGAGATGATTAAAGTTTCCAATCTAGGGGATATTATGATTCTGGGTAATTTCAACACTCCAGGTATTTTGTGGGAAGAACGGATAGGAAATACTGCCTTTGAAAAAACACTTATTGATACTATAACTTCACAGGGTTATTATCAACTGGTTGAAGTTCCAACCAGGGGTAAAAGCATATTAGACCTAGTTATCACTAACAGTATTGATAAAATTGATAAAGTAGATACTCTGCCCCATTTAGGAAACAGTGATCATAATATTGTTGAATGTATAATCAACATTGGTAAACCCAAATTTAGTAACTATACGCTACCCCTAGATTATAAAAAAGCAGACTGGAATAAAATTAATGAAGTATTTAAAAAAACTGGATTGGGTGAAGCATATTATAAACTAGGAGCCAACTGTATGTGGGAAAATTTAAAGAATAAAATTCAAGAAATAATAGTCAGTTTTATTCCTAAGCGTAATATTAGCAATAGTAAAGGTTATATTCCATACTGGTTCAATAAAGATATAAAGAAACAAATCAGAAGGAAAAATAAAGCATTTAAGAAGTATAAAAATAATCAAACTGAAATTAATCACAATAACTATAAATACAGCAGAGATTGCTCAAAACTACTATTAAAAAAGCTAAGATTAAATCTGAAAATAAACTAGCAACAAGTAAAAATCAAAAGGCTTTTTATGCACATATAAACAGTAGTAAACAAAGATGTAAAAAGATTACTTCAGTATCAGTAAATGGAGAAACTATAGTGAACAATAAAGAAATAGCTGATAATTTTAATAATTATTTTGTAACTACATATCAGGTTCATAATATTAATATAAATGTTACAGAGGTAATTAATGTAGAACCTTTTAGTATTAGTCATAACACAGTGAAACAGGAATTATTAAAAATAAAGACATCATCTTCCTCAGGCCCCGACAACATTGATACAATTGTATGGAAAAACCTTTCAGATGTATTAGTGGATCCACTGACAAAAATATTCAACAAATCCCTTGCAACTGGTGTGGTACCATTGGATTGGAAAAAAGCTATAGTAGTGCCAATTCATAAAAAGGGAAACAAATCAAGTTTGACAAATTATAGACCAATCAGCCTGACATCAGTTTGTTGTAAGATTCTGGAAAGATTAATTAAATATAGTATTGAAAAGGACATAATAAGGTTAGGATTGCAGGATATTTTGCAACATGGCTTTAGGAGGGGGCTTTCACGCAATACAAATTTCTTAGTCTTTTATAACCATATTAGTCTCAAACTGGATAGGGGTAAACCAGTGGATGTGATTTTTTTGGATTTAGGAAAGGCATTCGACATGGTCCCTCATTATAAATTGATTAACAAATTAACAAAACTTGGTTTAAATATAAATATTATAAGGTGGATTGGAAATTGGTTGTCAGACTGGACACAGAGAGTGCGAATCAATACTGTTCTCTCAGATGAGGGGAGGGTGACCAGCGGGGTCCCCCAGGGGTCGGTGCTGGGCCCATTACTGTTTGAACTATACATCAGTGATATGAGTGAAGGGGTTAAATCCTATATAACTAAATTTGCTGACACCAAAATGAGGGGGGGGGGGAGTTTTGACATTAAGTGATTATAAAGAATTAAAAGATAGTTTAAGTATAATAGAAGTTGGGGAGAACAAAACGGTATGAAATTCAATGAAAATAAATGTGCGGTAATTCATTTTGGAAAAAAACAACCAAAAATACTCATATTTTCTAAACAATAAGATAATAAAAAATAGTAATAGTGAGAAGGATTTGGGTATTTGGATAAATTCCAGACTATCTTCAAACGCGCATATCCTTAAAACAATAGGAAAATGTAATAGTATCATTTAGTCTATTAAAAAAGCATTTATATCTAGGAATAGAGAGTGTGTTCTTAAACTGTACAGGACTTATGTACTCCCACATCTTGGCAATGGATCTCCTATATGGAGTCCTTATTTAAAGAAGGACAAACTTAGAGTGGAAAAAGTCCAAAGACGCCTGACAAAATCAATAAAAGGTCTACAGAATATGGAATATGCAGACAGATTATTACAGCTTAATCTGTATCCCCTGGAAATAAGACGAATTAGGGGAGATTTACTATTTTTATACCGTATTTTGGAAGATAAAACATTAATGTCACAATGTAACATAACAAGGAACTATAAAACTTTAAACTTAAGATCACATGATAAACAAATCTTTATAAATAGAGCAAGAACTAATAGGCATTTGAATTTTTATAATATACGGACTCCCTCAATATGGAATAATTTACCAAAAAAAGTAGTGGAAGCAACATCATTTAACTCGTTTAAAAATGAGTTAGATAAATTTCTGTTCACTAACAGTAAAAAATATATCAATAGATAAGCCCACTAGGAAGTGGAAGACAATTAAATGGGCCTAGGCCTACTTTGTCTAGACATACCAAGTTAAATATTATGAAATTCTGCCTTACAGTCTGAATTTACAGAACCTTCTCTGTGCAGGCAGGACATTTTACATGAGGGATGGGTGAAGGACAAAGACGTTTTGAGGGGTAAAATGAGGGCTGTCCCTTGTAATCAGGGGCATTTGAGATGTATGCTCTCCACTGTCCCACATTATGAGGGGTGTTCCTCATTTTACCCATCAGAATGTGTCTGTCTCACATGAAAATGATGCTGCTGACACTGAAAAGGAGATGTAAGCTTAGATTCCTGCTTCTCATCCTATTGCCAGTGAAACTCTGGACATTGATGCTCTAAATGTGGGACCATGGTGTAACCATCCCCCCACTACTTTACACAGTTAGCTACACCTGGTACCCTTGACTGGCACAAACTACTTGGAAATGGTACCATCCCTATCTTTGGGAATGTATACCAGGCTCATTACTTCTAGAGGTCAGAAAAGGGGTGAGGTGTACAAAAGCAATACAATTATCTATTAAGGTATTTACAAACAGCCAGGTCCTTAGGAAAGAACTTTTTGCTAGGGCTATGCTAGACCTATTCTTCTGAAGGGGTACCCAGTAAATCCACACACACAGGAAGCAATAATGTAACTGTTCAAACCACAGTTGGGTTTCTGGAGTGTGACTTTATTCTGAAAGATGTTCTCTAAAGCAAGGGTGGACCCCCAAGGTTTACACAGCATGGCACAAGGAAGTTGCGGAACAACAAAACGACTGTATCTGACTGAAACTCTACGTATTCCCATATTTAATAGGACATTGTACTTCTTGCACTGGGATTTCCATATGGCATAGGACTTTTGCAACACTCTCTCAGTGGCACTGGCCACAACATGAACATTTCCTCTAGTGGTACTGGCCACAACTGAACATTTCTTCTAGTGGCACTGGCCACAACTGAACACACATTTCCCATATGGCATAGGACTTTTATATTTCTTCTAGTGGCACTGGCCTCAAACTAGAAATACTTCTAGTGGCACTGGCCACAACTGAGCACGCATATGGCTAATTACTAGTACAACCCACTCCAGGGGGTAGAATTCTCTTCAGACATTGGCCACTATGTCCAAAGTAACCAGGTGCCCTTACGGAACCCTTACTCCTGAACTGGATACTCCAGATGGGGGGCTGCCCACCCTTTGCTCCCAAATCCATACCCAGCCATTCTTTCAGAGTTACATCTTAAAACATCTTGAACACATTTGGGTAAATGCATCATTGAATGAACTTTCACATCCAGCATTTAAGAAACACTACACTGGTAGTGTGAGAACTAAAGTCCTGAACAATGTGAATTAGTCATGTCTCTGGACCCCACAATTGTAAGCCGACTTTAAACTGAGAACCGTCTCAAACTTCTGAACAAACCAGGTGTACCTTTCTCTTCTAGTCAGAGAAACACCAAAGCACATGTGCTTTCTTTTGCAGCAGACCATCAGATCTTACTCACTGTTAGGACATTACAGGCAGCTTCAAATTGTCCTGCATCCGAAAGGGGATTGCAACTAGGATCCATCCACTAGCAGTCATTTTCACCCGTCTGGGAATGAAAATCAGGAGATCCTGCTGTAGACAACGGTTTCCACCACTTCTCTTGGCAGACTGATGTATTTCAGGACTAGGATGAAAAAGCAAGCTCTCCTCGCAGAGCCCACAACTGAGCACTCCTCACACTTCAAATTGCTCACATCACTAACTGACTACCAACTGACTACTGTCCCAAGATTCTAAAACTCCCCACTAACAGCTGCTGTGGCTTATGCAGCTGCAAGAGTTCTAAATGACCTCATCTCTCTCATCTCAGCTGAGGCCAAGTAAACAGGAGAGTGAGTAGGTGGAAAACCCATGTAACTAGTTATTCACCAGCTGTCTTTCCCTACCTAGCACTGACACTGATAGGATTCTAGTAACCCCAGGAGACTGGTTGGCTACACCGGTGCTAAAAAAAAACAAAACAAGAAGATGCAAGATCTGAACATTGTGGAAACTAATACCTTGACTTGTGCTTGAGTATCATAGAATGTTCTGAATTTCTGTTCTTAAGTCTGTGTTTACTTTACTGTACCTCCTCTTTTACAGGCAGCACCTTTACAATATTTGGCAGAACAATCCTGAAGGACAAAATGAGGGAGGATCTTCATAATGTGGTACTGCTGAGTGGTATGTTTCAGACTTTTGAATCAGAAATTCTTAATACTGTTGTTAAAACAAAATTAAACTTAATACAAAGAAATGCTCTGTATTGTTTCCAGTGTTCTAAGCTGTATCTAATGTTGTATCTCACTTTTTTGAAGGCCAGAGTACAACTTTCTACTACATTTTGAGTTTCCGTGTCCCAGACATTTGTTTCGTTGACATTTCTCCAACTAAAAGACCCTACACATCTTGGCAAATTATTTATTCAGAGTTTTCTACACTGGAATAGTCTTCCTTAGACCTTATTTCCTCAGAGGACTGCCATAGCAGCATCAGAAGTGCATGCTACAAAGTTCCACAATACTTTCATTTTATTAAAATGTTTTCCTGTATTCAGGAAAACCTTTTGTGCTTATGGTTGAATGGGCACTTTAATGTTAAATAAAGATTTTGGTGTGCTTATAGCTTAGCCATCTTTTGACCTAGAGACCTAAAAATTGACACGCATGCCCTTTACGGCAGGGTCTCTTAATCTTTGAAATTTCTTTGAGACTTTTTAACATTACCTGGGCTCAAATATGTTAAAATTATCAGTTTTAAGATGATTTATGTTTTCTCACAAAAAAAATACATGTGATGTCTATTTTTCTAGCTTTTTTTGCACATCTTGTTTGACAGGCCTACGCATCAAGGTTTATGGGTCAAATATTTTCTATGCGTGTTTTTTTTCAGTTTGGAGAGTCATATCAACTTGTAAATTAATCTTTTATGTGAACAAGGTGCCAAAACATTTTAATATTTCAATAACCTGTCTGAATTCATTACACTGGTTTTGATCTGCTATTTGCTGCCTTGTAAGGTACACTGTGCTTATTGCTGTTTGACACAGTGGCTTGCTGCAATTGTCATTTTTACCACTATTAGACATGAAGACAGTGCTGCTAACAGTTCTTTATTGTGTACATCTTGATAAAATGGGGTAAGTTTTAACTTATGATCAACACCAAATTTAGTCAATTCCCCCTGCCCTTCATTTTTCCTATAGGGCTGCTTTGGTCATGCTGCTATTGTGTTTTTTTGTAAGAGGACAGAGGATCCCATAGCCAGAACAGCATGTAGATCTACAGTCTTGTCCTTTAAAAGTTTGGTTAATAGTGTTGACAATATGGTTGTGTAGAAAACTGTCATACTGTCATACTGTACTACTATCGCTGTTAGCTTTGGCTGAGTTTGTTTTGGGAGATGTTGCCTAAATTGACTCTAAGTATAAAAATAATGGCATCACACTGAATTCATTATTAACAACTACAGTGCTTGTCATGATTCACTATTTTTATGTTGATTGTGCGCATGCGCAAGAAACATGTTGAGGCAACTTGCTGCAGAAGCAGGCTGTGGAGGTGCGGCACTGTTGTGGCCAGTGCCCCCACTGCCTTTGGAGGCTTGGCCCGCATTCCCCAATGGGTGGTACACTGTGGCTGACACTAGTTCAGCCAGCATTCCACTACCTTGAAACATTTTAGCCGCTGCAATCAGGGGCCACCTTGTCATTGCAGTGTCATCCGCTGCAATGAGGGAGTGACCCCTCATTGCAGAGCTAGCCAATGTGGTGCCCAATCCCTGTCAGCTTCAGTCTCCCCTTCCCCTTGCTGATGGGAGAGCCCACTCCCTATTGGCTTAAGTCCCCCCCACTTTTGTTCTGTGCCGAGGTGGGGTGCCCAATCACCCTTTGGCTCTTGTGTTCCCATTTCCGTATGTGCCGATGGAGGTGCCCAATCCCTGTCAGCTACAGGGCCCCCAAAACACTCAGGTGGCATGCTGGGAGCCCAACCCAGTGTGACAAATACCACTGAAAAAAAAAAAATCCTGCAATTTTTTTTTTTATTTTATTCTGTGAAAAAAGAAAATGGAACCTTGCGGTCTCCATGCCCTCTCCCCAACCTGCGCCCACCATCTGCGTGCTCTGCCTTCCCACACCCCCATCATCCCATACTTACCTCCAGAGCCTGGCGCAATGATCTTCGGTGGACTGGGAACACGTCTGCACTCTTCAAAGCTGACCGCGAACTGAGGAAATGCCGATAAGCTGTATAATGGCATAAATAGGATTTTCTCAACTTTGGTGCATATCTCAGGCATTTTTGGGAATTTTGGTACTGCATTTTCAACATGGGGTTATTGGGACCCCTCCTCATGAATTCAGCCACTGTCATTGCGTTATTCGGTCCTAAAAGGTGATTTCATGGTCACTGTGTGGAATCTCCTTTCTGAACTGACTAATGAAATGACAGTGCCAGTGTTCATGAGGTGGGTTCTCAAGAAGTCTATGTTGGAAATTTGGTGGAAAAAATCCAAACAATGGCTGTTTTACAAGCGTGCATTGCGCAGTTACTATACACGCTCATAACTTCATGAATTTGCAATATTTCCACCACAGATTTTCAACACTGGCATTTTTCTGTACCTCCTTATGAACAGTACAGCTGTCATTTTTCACATCCTGGCCGAAATGTGTTTTCGCACTTGTGGCGCAGAACAGCACGGTCACTGTGGGAAATCAGTGTTTGGGACACATTAAGAAGATGACAGTGACACTGTTCATGAGCAGAAGGTCCTAAAATGCCAATGTTGAAAATTTGGTGATGATAGTCCATCAAATAACTGTGTTGCAAGTGTGCATTGCGCAGTTTCCACGCACCCTTGTAACTTCGCAGATTTGTAATATTGTCACGCCAGATGTTCAACACTGGCATTTTTTCACACCTCCTTATGAACAGTACAGCTGCCATTTTTCACATCCTGACCAAAATGTGTTTTCACACTTCCAGCGCAGAATAGCAAGGTAGCTGTGGGAAGTCAGTGTTCGGGACAGATTAAGAAAATGACAGTGACACTGTTCATGAGCAGAGGTCATAAAATCCCTATGTTGAAAATTTGGTGATGAAAGTCCATAAAATGACTATGATACAAGCGTGCGTTGAACTGTTTCCTAGCACCCCTGTAACTTCACAAATTTATATTTTCACGCCACATTTCCAACACTGGTGAATTGTTTCACACCTCCTTATGAACAGTACAGCTGTCATTTTTCACATCCTGGTCAAAATATATTTTTGCACTTCTGGTGCAAAATAGCACGGTCGCTGTGTGAAATCAGTGTTTGTGACAGATTAAGATCAAGCAAGTGGAGAGGTGGGGAGTGACCGAGCTCAACTGTGCTCTGTCAGGTCTGCTGTGGATTTCTTTGTGGGCAGAAAAAGGCACAAATGCAGGCAGGAGTTCAGTACAAATGGGCAGCCTGCAGCACTGGGAGAAACAGAACGAGCGAGTGAGGGAGGGGGAGTGAGTGAGCTCAACGGAGCTCTGTTGGGACTGCTGCGGATTTCTTTGTGGGCAGAAAAAGGCGTCAATGCAGGCAGGGGCCCAGTACAAAAATGCAGCCTGCAGTGGTGGGAGAAACAGAACGAGCGAGTGAGAGGGGGGAGTGAGCGAGCTCAACAGAGCTCTATCAGGACTGCTGCACATTTCTTTGTGGGCAGAAAAAGACACCAACACAGGCAGGAGCCCAGTACAAAAGGTCAGCCTGCAGCGATGGAAGAACTGGAACGAGCGAGTGAGAGAGGGGAAGTGAGTGAGCTCAACGGAGCTGTGTCAGGACTGCTGCGGATTTCTCTGTGGGCAGAAAAAGGTGCTATCACAAGCAGGAGCCCAATATAAAAGGGCAGCCTGCAGCACCAGTAGAAACAGAATGAGTGAGTGAGAGAGGAATGAGCAAGCTCAGTGGAGCTCTGCCAGGACTTTAGAGTTGCCCACCCTCCCGCCCAGGTTCCTCTGTGGTCCTATATTAGAACAGAGTCTCTGGAGTGGAGACAAAGCAATGACTAGATACTTTTAGGATTGCTGTAAAATACAGATTAATTTGTTCTGTGTATTTCTCTAGCTGAGCTAAACAGTGAGCTATAGTGTTATGATTGCTGTAATAATGCATATTTATTTGTTCTGCTTATTTCTCTAACTGAGCTGAGTAATAAATTTGGTATAAAAAAAATTCCCCAAATGACTGTTTTAGGAGCGTGCATTGTGCAGTTGCTACGCACGCTCGTAATTTCATGAATTTGCAATATTTGCATTCCAGATTTTCAACATTGGCATTTTCCCACACCTCCTTATGAACAGTACAGCTGTCATTTTTCACATCCTGGCCGAAATGCATTTTTGCACGTCCGGAGCAGAATAGCACAGTTGCTGTAGGAAATCAGTGTTCAGGACACATTAAGAAAACCACAGTGACACTGTTCATGAGCAGAGGTCCTAAAATGCTTATGTTGAAAATTTTGTGATGAAAATCCATAAAATGACTGTGTTACGAGCATGCATTTTGCAGTTTCCATGCACCCTTGTAATTTTGCAAATTAGCAATATTTTCGTGCCAGATTTGCAACACTGGCATTTTTTCACACCTCCTTATGAACAGTACAGCTGTCATTTTTCACATCATGACCGAAATGTGTTTTCATGCTTCAGGCACAGAATAGCACAGTTGCTTTGAGAAATGAGTGTTTGGGACAGATTAGATCAAACAAGTGAGAGAGGGGCAGTGACCAAGCGCAACTGAACTCTATCAGGACTGCTGCAGATTTCTTTGTGGGCAGAAAAAGGCACAAACACAGGCAGGAGCCCAGTACAAAAGGGCAGCCTGCAGTGCCGGGAGAAAGAGAGTGAGCAAGTGAGGAAGGGGATTGAGCAAGCTCAACGGAGCTCTGTTGGGACTGCTGCGGATTTCTTTGTGGGCAGAAAAACCCACCAATGCAGGCAGGAGCCCAGTACAACAGGGCAGCCTGCAGTGCTGGAAGAAACAGAATGAGCGAGTGGGGGGGGAGTGAGAGAGCTCAATGGAGCTCTATCAGGACTGCTGCAGATTTCTTTGTGGCCAGAAAAAAGCACCAACAGAGGCAGGAGCCTGGTACAAAAGGGCAGCCTGCGGCACCAGGAGAAACAGAATGAGCAAGTGAGAGAGGGGGAGTGAGTGGGCTTAACAGAGCTCTGTCAGGAATGCTGCGGTTTTCTTTGTGGGCAGAAAAAGATGCCAACACAGGTAGGAGCCCAGTACAAAAGGGCAGCCTGCAGCGTTGGGAGTAACAGAACAAGCAAGTGAGAGAAGGGGAGTGAGTGAGCTCAACGGAGCTGTGTCAGGACTGCTGCAGATTTCTTTGTGGGCAGGAAAAGGCGCCAATGCAAGCAGGAGCCCAGTACAAAATGGCAGCCAGCAGTGTTGGGAGAAATAGAATGAGTGAGCAAGAGAGGGGGAGTAAGCGAGCTCAATGGAGATCTGCGGGACTTTACAGTTGCCCACCCTCCCTCCCAGGGTCCTCTGTGGTCCTATATTGCAGCAGGGTCTTTGGAGTGGAGACAAAGCAATGATTGGATACTTTAGGGTTGCTGTAATAATACAGGTTTAGTTGTTCTGTTTCTTTCTCTAACTGAGCTAAGTACTGAGAGATACTGTTATGATTGCTGTAATAATACATATTTATGTGTTCTGTTTATTTCTCTAACTGAGCTGAGTAATACTTGGAGTGCAATAGGATTTCTAACTGGGCTAAGTGAAACTATATGAGAGCCACGAACAAAAAGTATGGTAGCTGAGGGGTGAAAAACAGAAAAGGAGGCTTTAGGATTGCTACAGTAATAAAGTATCTAATGGATGAGATTTGAGACTGAATTTCCCGATTGACGAGGGTCAGTAGGAGGACTAGTGTGGGGGAAGGAATTTGAGTAAAAAGGGGTCTAACAGTTGTAGTAGGGTACAGAACCAGGGAATAAGAGCCCGTAACATAAGATGGGGGCCCAAATGGGGCAGGTGCCGCATGTCAATAGAGCGGGCATCTTTGGAATGGTGGGGGGGTGTACAGGGTGTGGATCTGCCATGATCCTGGACTGGACTTGGAGGATTGGGGGGTGTTTGGTTTGTAGATGATTGGCTAGTTTGAGAGAGGAACTGTGGAGTTTAGGGAGGAGTGTAAGTGGCAGGGCAGATGAGTATGGTATGCATCCTGAAGGGGGGAATAGGGGATGGCAAAGAGGGATGGAGGAAGAATAACTAGGAACTGAAACCAACCCCAGTATCAGAGGCAGTAGCAGAAAAGAGAGAAGAAGGGAGGGGGTGCCCGAGGCAAAGGTGGAGGGCCTCCTGATGGGGGAGGAAGAGACCACAAGGATTACCAGGGAAAAGAGAGAGAGCACATGGCTGTGGGTAGGGAGGGACCAGGAGTGCCACAGAGGGGAACTAGTAGGAGGGGGGGGAACCGATGGGGAAGAGATGTAGGACAGGTATAGACTATGAATAGATTTGAACCTCTGCTATGGGATAGAGAGGGGGAACAGGAACATACTGAAGGGGGGAGGACAAGCGGGGCATGAGAGGGATGGCAACAGGTAGGGGAAGAGATAGTGAGGACAAAAGGGTGGCAGGGGGCTAATAAGGAAGAAGGGGTGGTGACTGAAGGAGAGAAGGCTACAGGAAGGGGGAAGGATGGGAGTGGCATCACTATTGGGGTAGAAGGGAATGGGGCTCTAAATCAACAACAACGGGGATAGGGAGGGGTTGGAAAGCAACAGGGGAGGGGGGGTCGACATAGGAAGTCCAGTGGAAGTAGTCAGGCTGGGAAGGAGTTCAAGGGGGATGGGAGGAATAAGGCAGAGAAAAGGTGTGAGGCAGAAGTAGGGGGTACAGATACAGAAGTCACAGAGGGTGCAGTTGGAGGGAGTAAGGGATAGGAGAATGAATACTGGGGTGGTGGAAGGGCATTAGAGGAAAGGGGTAAGGGCAGGGGTACTCATCCTGGGGATTCTATGGTGAAATGGGTGAGATGGGGTGGAAGGGAAGGCACAGCCATATTTGGGCTGAAGCATTGCCCGGTTGACTATGGGAGGAGCAGGGCAGGCACTGCTCAAGCATGTGAGGGGGAGGAAGAAACCTCATTTACTGTTGCATGTGGGTATAAATGACTTGGCGGGGGACACTGTGGAAGTAGTGAGGGGGAGGTTTGAGTACTTGGGCAGGCAGTGTGAGGAGGTGGGGAAGTCAGTGGCATTCTTGGAGGTACTGCTGGTACCATGTGCAAGCATGGCGAGAAAGGGTAGACTTGAGGAGTTTGAGTGGCTGAAGGATTGGTGCCACATGAAACTTTATGGGTTAGTGACTAACTGGGGTAGGGTCTGGGGGAATAGTGACTTGTACGTGGGGGACAGAGTACACTGGAGTAGGAAGGGGAGGGGAGTATTAAAGGTAGCATTGCTGCCAGGCCACTGGCGCTGAGGGCTGAGGCGCTGTACACCACACCCCGTGCCACGCTCGCGACCTGGATTCGGATGGAAGCCCGGCTGCCAGGGGTTGGCAAGGGAGGGATATGATTGAGCATCTGAAGGACTGCTCTCCTATCCCAGGGTTGGATCCAGGGACCCACCGCTCTGTAGCGGCCCCTGGTGATGACTGCAGGTGCTACTACAGTGGTATAGTAATGGGTGGAGGAATGTGGTGGATGTTGGCATGCTGTGCCTAAGCCTTATTCCATGTCCGCACTTCTCAAAGGGGAGAAAAGTGGAAAATGGGCTACAGTCAGACAGCATGAGCTTCTGACCGCCCCCTGCCCACCCCGAATGGTGCCTTCTCAACCGGATCCTGCTCCGGTGGGTTGACCTGGAAAGCTACTCACCACCCTACCAGGGGGGTAATCTGTGGAGGTGAGCAACTTGGCCTGATGTTGGGGGCAGGGCTGGGGGGGTCAGTTGGGATGAACAAGCTGACCATAGCCCAGTGAGAAAATATATATATATAAAAAAGCAGGATTAAAACAAAAAATGGGTGGCCAAAAGACTGTGGTTGGTAGAAAGGTCCAGACAGGGGAGCCTGACAAGGTCACTGCCCTAGATATAGGTAAAGGCAGAGGCGTAGTAACCCTGGAAGGGGCAGGCAGAGTGATCTGAGTGTAATGCAGAAGGCACTACCACCTGGTAAGAATAAGGAGGAGAAAGGTTGCGGACTATTGGGAGGAGGGACACAGGCCAAGGAGGAGAAGAGTGAGGAGAACGAGGGGTATGGGTGGAAAGTGGTCTGACTAAATGGATAGAGAACTGATTACAGGGGAGGGTGCAGAGGGTGGTGGTGGGGTAGCTCTTGGCACCCAGAGCAGTGACAAGCGGGGTGCTGCAGGGCTCAATGCATGGCCCAATGCTATTTGGGCTCTTTATCTCTGATATAGCACATGGACTGGGGAGCAGGGTTAGTCTGTTTGCACATTATACCAAATCAAAAGCAAATAGTAATAGTAGCAAAGCCGCCCCCACTCACACACATACACACAGTCCATCTTCTTCCAAGTTGTGTAACTGGGTGTGCTTTGAAACAACTGAGAAGTTGCATGGGATATACTATACTGGACTAGATATCTGCAACAACTCTCTCTCTTGCTTACATCTGAGGGAAGTTTTCCTTACTTTTACATTGGTATTGCTTTGTGTTTAATTATCTTCAGAAGGGTTGAAATATCTGCATATTTGATTTTCCTTTGTGGCTAACAAACCACCAGGCTGTTTTGGGGCTGGGGAGGTTTACCTGTGTCTGACTTGGATGTCTGGATTTTTCTCTGTTTGATTAGCAGGGTATTTTCTCTGTCAAATTGTTGTGTAGGGCATCTTGCTGACAGGAAGGCACTCATCGCAGCAGTGGGTCAGGCTTTTAGCTAATAGTTTTGTAGCGCACAATTTAGGCCCAACCCTCCCACCCCTCACCCCACCACCCCTGGAAATAGTTCCTTTATACCTGGGGTTCTGACATCATTTCCTCAAGAACGCAAGGTGCATATCACTGTCATATCCTCTTTAGCACACTGCACTGACAATATAAGCATACACATTGTATAATATATATATTTCTATATAACACACACACACACACAAAAACAAACAAACAAAAAAAAAGTAGATAAACATGTGGGGAGTAGTGCAATGTAATGGCTGTGGGGCAGCAGTCTTCCGGGAGTCTTTCTGGAGGCTGAGATGCTTCCCTATTTGCAGACAACTCTCTGCCTTGAGGAGAAAGTTGCCCATCTTCAGGCCACACTGGACAGCAGTAAGGGAACCTTCCCCCAGGCCACACTGGACAGTAGGAAGGGAACCTCCCCCATCCAGGGAGCACCAGAGCCACCACCACTACCTCAGAGGTTGCGAAGAAAGCACAGCAGTTGGACCACAGTGGGCTCAGGGAGGGTGAGGATGGTGGAACAGAGGCAAATGCAGTCAGTTGTTCCACTCCACAATCCATACACCATTCTGGGGGAGCATAGCTCCCCTATGGATGCATCCGCAGAGGAGACTGATGACAACTGTCACCAGGGAGGCCCACAGGAAGGAGGCAGAGGACACCACAGGGAAAGGAAGCAGCTCTTGGTGGGGGACTCAATTATTAGGGGGCTAGAACTGGGGGGAGCAGGGAAAACTGAAGTAAGGTGCCTGCCTGGTGCCATAGCTTGGAAGGACAGGAAGCGCATCCTCAGGATCACGAGAACAGCTGCACAGAAGTCTGAGCTGAACATCATTGTCCACCTAGGGACAAATGACTTGGCTCATCATGAGATTAGAGCAGTGCAGGAGGACTTTGTAGAGTTGGAGAGGGGCCTAAGACAAGTAGCACACACAGCATCCTTCTCAGAGGTGCTCCCTGTCAATGGCATGGGGGAGGCAAGGGTAATTTGCACCATGCAGTTTAATGAATGGTTGAAAAAATGGTGTGGAGCACAGGGGTTTGGCTTCATTGGGGACTGGGGTTCCACCAGGAAGGACACCAGCCTATATTGGCAGGATGGTCTGCATCTGTCCAGGAAGGGAACAAGTCTTTGAGCAATCGGTTTAGGGAGGCACTGATAAGCAGCAGTAAAATCCCAGCCTCTCCCTACAAAACAGGGTACTAAATGAGAAAAAGACCGAGGTAGAAAGGTCAGTGGGGGATGCTGCAACAGAAGGTAAAGCCATCAAAAAGTGGAGAGCAATGAGTACCAATGCCCGCATTCTGGGTAACAAGCTTCCTGAATTAGTGGCCTTGATGGAGGAGGAGGAACATCTGGATATCATGGAAGTCACAGAAACATGGTACACACAAAACCATGACTGGGACGTAAACATACCAGGATACACTATCTACAGAAGGGACAGGAGGGTAAAAGAGGAAGAGGAGTAGCTCTTTACATAAGGGAAGGAATAAAAGCAATAGAACAAAAGGGTAAACAGGGAAGAGGAGAAGAAGCACTGTGGGTGAATTTGGAGACAGGCAATGGCACCACAATCTGCACAGGGGTTGTATACGAACCCTTCTCAGGGGAGGAAATGGACAAGAAAATGATAGAAGTATACTTAGAATGGCAGAAAAAGGAGATATTGCTGATGGGTGATCTGAATATGCCAGATGTTAACTAGAGTGCAGTTGCAGCAGCCACTCGAAAAGTGGGGTTATTCTAGATGCCCTACAGGGGCATGCCTTAGACAACTAGTACTGGAGCCCACTCAAGAGGGAGCAATCTTAGACCTGGTTCTCTCAAATGGAGATGAAGAGAGGATCACAGATGTAAAGTGGGTAGCCATCTGGGAACTAGTGACCATAGAACAGTATGGTTCTACAATAAACACAGCAATAGAGTCAAGCCATACAAAGGCAAAAGTACTGGACTTTAGGAGGGCTGACTTTGCCAAAATGGGTGAGTGCCTAAGGAATGCACTAGCAAATGGGCAGGAAGGAGGGGTGGAAGAACAATGGGGAATAATTAAAACTGCCATCACAGAGGTAACGAGCCTTTGTGTGAAGCAAATAAACAAAACAAAACAATGTAAGAAACCACTATGGTTCTCAAAGGAAGTGGCAGTGAAGGTTCAAGAGAAAAAGAAAGCATTCAGAAAGTACAAGGAATCGCAGAAGGAGCAGGACAGAGAACTGTATCAGTTAAAGCAAAAGGAAGCTGGGAAGGCAGTCAGAACAGCAAAGGCCCAAACCGAGGAAAAGATAGCCAACTCAGTTAAGAAGGGGGATACAACCTTTTACAGGTACATCAGAACGAAGGAAGACCAAGGAAGGGATAGTGAGGCTTAATAAAGGGAGAGGGTGGACAGAGGAGACTGTGAAAGGCAGAGATACTAAACAAACATTTTGCTCAGTATTTACAAATGAAGAGGGGAGGTACCTAAAACAAACAGTAGAAACACTCTGGATACAGAAGCTGATACCAGCCCATTTACAGAAGAAAGGGTTATGAAAGAACTCTTAAAACTGAAGGTGGACAAAGCAATGAGGCCTGATGGGATTCATCCCAGAATTTAAAAGAACTAAGGGTAGAACTAGTGACACCACTGACTACCCTCTTTAACAAATCATGGGAGGATGGGGTGGTACCCGAGGACTGGAGGAGAGCAGATGTGATTCCCCTTCACAAAAGTGGGAGAAAGGCAGAAGCAGGAAACTACAGACCTGTTAGTTTAACCTCAGTGATAGGGAAAATGATGGAATCACTTCTGAAGGAAAGAATTGTCAAGTATCTAGAGATCAGAGGGGCACAGGACCCAAGGCAGCATGGATTCACAGTGGGAAGGTCATGCCAGACAAATCTGATAGATTTTTTTGACTGGGTGACCAAAGTAGTAGATCAGGGAGGGGCTGTGGACATGGCCTACCTAGACTTTAGCAAGGCATTTGACACAGTCCCACACAAGATTAATATACAAGTTAGCCAGCCTGGGAGTGGGTCCCAAGATGACAGCCTGGGTAAAGATTGGCTGGAGAATAGGATACAGAGGTAATAGTAAATGGAGTCCACTCATGAAGAAGAGGGGGTTACTAGTGGGTACATGAGAGTTCAGTAGTAGGACTGGTCCACTGCAATGTCTTTATAAGCGACATTGCAGAGGGACTGGAAGGAAAAGTATGTCTCTTTGCAGATGACACAAAGATCTTCAATAGAGTTGATGCACAAGGTGGGGTGGAAAGGATGAGAAGGGATTTGGCAAGGTTAGAGGAATGGTCAAATGTATGGCAGCTTAGATTCAATGCTATGAAGTGCAAAGTAATGCACCTGAGAAACAAAAACCCAGGGGAAGAGTACACAATGGGGGGTGAGATACTAACAACAACAAAAATGGAAAGGGACCTGGGGGTAGTCATATCAGATGACCTAAAGGTGGGCAAGCAATGTGAGAGGCAGCAAGGAGGGCTGGGGGATACTGGGATGCATAGAGAGGCATCACCAGTAGAAAACAAGAATTATTATGCCTCTGTACAGGCAGCTGGTCAGACCCCATCTGGAGTACTGCGTGCAGTTCTGGAGACCCAGTCTCCGCCAAGACATAGACAGGATGGGCCTTTGTCCAGAGTAGAGCAACTAAAATGGTGCAGAGGTGGCACGGAAGACATATGAAGAGAGACTTAAAGAGCTTAATATGTATAGCCTCGAGAAAGGAGGGAGAGGGGGACATGATAGAAACTTTAAAGTACCTCAAGGGAACCAACAAAGTCCAAGAGGGTAGCATCTTTCAAAAAAAGAGGTGAGCAAGAACAAGGGGGCACAATTTGAAAATAGAGGTGGGGTGGCTCAGAGGTAACTTAAGGAAGTATTTTTACAGAGAGGGTTGTGGATGCATGGAACGGCCTTCCGGAGGAGGTTGTGGAGTCAAAAACAGTGGTGGAATTCAAGCATTCATGGGACAGTCATAAGGCAATTCTAGGGCATGGGGGTTGGAAGAAGTAGGCTGCTGGTTAGCTAGAATCTGCAGCTTATCCATTAGGTAGGGAAATGGACAGACTGGGTGGGCCAAGCGGTCCTTATCTGTCATCAAATTCTATGTTTCTATGTTACACACTCCCCGAAAAGCTGCTTAAAAGCCTGCATTTCATTCAAACCAATTCCATTTTCTTGCTTACTTGGGGTTCAATGCCAACAAGTGTAAAATCATGTACTGTACCTAGGGCATAGGAACCCCGATGCTGGGTAAAGGATAGAGAGAGGTACTGATACTCACTAGACATGAAAGGGTCCTTGAGGTTATTATATCAGAGGACCTCAAGATGGCAGTACAGTGTGACAAGGCTATGGGCAGGGCAAATTGGATTCTGTGGTGCATAAGGAGTGGCATCTCCAGTAGGAGGAGGAGGGATGTTGTGCTGCCATTGTATCACTCCCTGCTATACCCCCAGCTGGAGTACTGTGTCCAGTTTTAGAGTCCACACTTCAGAAAGGACATAAGGTGGAGGTTTTCCAGAGGAGGGCAATTAAAATGGTTCAGAATTTTCACAGGAATCCCTACAAGGAAAGGCTGAAGAATCTCAACATGTACACGCTGGAAGAGAAGAGGGCAAGAGGTGACATGATCGAGACCTACAAAGTACTTCACAGGGGTGAAGAGGGCACAGTTGGAGAGTTGCCTTCAAATGAGGATGAGCACCCAAACCAAAGGAAATACAATGAAGCTGGGGGGATGGAGGGGCATTCAGGATAGATGTGAAGAAATATTTTTTTACTGAAAGGGTGGTAGACACCTTGAACAGACTGCCTGGAGAAGAGGTGGAAGCTAAAATGGTAGAGGGCATGAAGCATGCATGGGATAAATATAGGGGTATATTAGAAAAAGGGGAAGGAGGGGGTCAACAGAGATCAATAGGGCTGTGGAACTGGCGTAAGTTTAAGTTCATTGCAGGAAAAATCCATTAAGCAAGCTCATTCACAAGGAGGTCCTGATGGACGCAGGCAGATTAAGACATGCAGTAACATATATTGGCAGGACTTACAAGTAGGTAGAGAACACTTGGGCAGACTGGGTGGGCTGAGTGGTCCTTTTCTGCTGACAAATTCTATGTTTCTATGGCACCGTGTGTTAATTCAGGTGCGGTGTTTATTTAAAGTTGGGCCTACCACACATCCAGAAGTAAGGTACAGTAAATTACCTAATTAGATGCAGCCCACTTACAGTACAATAAACAGAACCCCAATGCTTCGAGAAGCCTTTACTCTTCATAAAGCTGCTTAAAGAGCTAGGGTTCTATTTGCAGTGTCCACACCAGTATGCTGATCTTAAAATCGATGCTGCATCTGAATGAGTACTTGATTCTTCCTCACTCCATTTCTTCCCCACTTTGAAACCTGCTTGTCCTTAGTTTTGGGCTGGCAGTGCCTCGCCTGTGTTGGAAGATGAGCAATAAGCGGCACTGAAAGACATCAGACTTCACAGACTGCGAAGGCAGCTGCTGATGGACAGACATAAGGCAATTCTACTGGCGGTAGGAGGAAGTAAGCTGTTGATTAACTAGAATCTGCAGCTTATCCCATCAGGTAGGGAAATCGGCAGACTATGTGGGCCAAGCAGTCCTTATCTGCTGTCAAATTGTATTTTTCTATGTTTCTCACCCACCATCTTGCCAAGAAGAAGGCTACAGCTGTGGCCACTGATGACTGTTGGGGTGTGGGGATGGGGGAACCAAAGGAAGCAGACATAAGGAGATAAAATCATAATAAAAATTGTGAGACCTTCAACACCTTTCCAAAATTCTTTCCAGTAAAAGAACACTCTATGAAGTTTTTCAAAAGGCAACACAATCTGGTGAGCCCTCTGTCTGCCATCTGACACGAGGCATCAACCAGCATAAAATTGCCTAAAGAAGACAGTGTGGTCATGTGGTTACTGAAATGTTGGAGATTACAGATTTATAAGAACAAAAGAATATCACACAGAAGCTGGCACACATGCCTACAGCAGCTGTTTCCTGCTTCTCAGTAGTTATATTTATACCCTTGAGGTACTTGAATGTTTCTATCATGCCCCCTCTTTCCCTCCTCTCTTCCACTGAGTGCATATTGAGGTCCCTTAATTTCTCCTCATAAGTCTTGTGTTGCAAGCTCTGCACCATCTCATTCGCCCTTCTCTGGACCATCTCCAGCCTGTTAATATTCTTACAAAGCTGCGACCTCCAGAACTGCACACAGTACTCCATGTGAAGCCTGACCATGGTTTTATATAATGGCATCACTACCTCCCACCTTATGCTGATCATACCCTTGCCTATGCTCCCCAGCATGTCACTGGTCCTCCCAGCTGCCTTACCACTTTGACATTTTCAGGTCATCTGAAATAAGAACCCCCCAGGTCCCTTTCCTTCTTTGTGACTGTCAGCAACTCCCTCCCCCCTCCCATCCTGTACCTTTCCCCAGGGTTTCTGTGTCTCAGGTGCATAATTTTTGCACTTTTTTGAATTAAACTTCAGTTGCCAGTCCTTGGGCAATTTCTCAAGCTTCCCTAGGTCCCTCCTCATTTTCTCCACCCCCTCTGGGGTATCCAATGTGTCACACATCTTGGTGTCATCTGCAAATAGGCAGACCTTTCCCTTCAGCCTTTCTGCAATGTCACTAATGAAGACATTGAACAGGACTGGCCCTAGGACTAATCCCTGCAGCACCCCACTGGTCACCACTCTCCCCAGACTGCACCCCATTTATCACCACTCTCTGCCTCCCATCTGTTATGCATTTTCTAACCCAGTTTACCACCCCTTTCCTCCATGCCCAGCCTGCTCAGCTTGTTTATCAGCCTCCTATGTGGGATGGTGTCAAAGGCTTTGCTTACTTCACAGTAAGCATTGTCCACTGCCCCACCCTGATTTACTTCCTTTGTCACCCAGTCAAAGAGATCAACCAGACTTATCTGACATGACCTCCCCACTGTGAATCCATGTTGCCTATGGTACTGGGCTCCGATGGCTTCTAGATGCCCCACTATCCTTTCTTTAACCAATGTCTCCATGATCTTCCCCACTACTAAAGTGAGGCTGATGGGTCTATAGTTCCCCGCCTCCTCCCTGCTGCTGGATTTGTATACAGGGACCACATGTGCCCTCCTCCAATTCTCTGGTACCACCCCTGTGTTGAATGATTCAGTGAACATGGCTGCCAGAGGTACTGCTATTTCCCCTCACAGTTCTTTTAATACCCTTGTGCATATGCCATCTGGTCCCATCACTTTGTCCACCTTCAATTTACTCACCTTCTGCAGGATTCTTCTGCCTGTGAATGGACTATTGTCCACCTCTTCATGCCTTTGCAACTGCTGTGGCCCTTGCCCCTCCCCCTCTTCTGTGAATACTGAACAGAAAGACACAGTGGATGTCTTGGGGGGCACATTACAGTTCTTAGGCATGGTATTTTCACTTCCGAATACCCAAACAGCACATATTTTTATTTATTTAGTTTTTGTTGACCGGGTAAGTGCACTAGACAAATCCTGCCTACTTTCAGGCATGACCCAGGTGAGGGGGATACAGATGAATGCCAACTGACCTTGAACCAGATTAAGCTGTTGGTGGTATTTTTAGTGAATAAGGGAAATTTGGCCAGGACACCGGGGAAATAAGCAATCAACATTCGGCATTGACAAATGCTTGTTAATACTTCTTTGAATAATACATAGTCTAGCCATAGTTTTCTTTACAAATCCAAGAGTCACTGGATCACAGCAGACACTTTATGCATTGCATGGTCTGTGGAATACTTGCCATTGTAATTTCCAACATAGTGAAAGTATTGGGAACAGGTTTTGTGGCTGGTAACTTTTGAAAATTTGGTGTAAAAGTATATTAAAATGACCATATTATGAGTGAACATTGAAGCAATTTTACTTTCACTCATAACTTCACTAATTTTTAACATTTTTAAACGAAACTGTCAATGTGGCCTTTATGGGACCCCACCTCATGAACATTTGTGGTAACAATTTTCAAATTCATCCTGAAAGGTGATTTCACAGTCCAGGGGCATAGCTACAAGGGTGCAGGGGGTGCAGTCTCACCTGGGTCCACGAGGTTTGAGGGGCCCAAATCATAATTTTGATGTTTATTCAAAACCAGGGGGGCCCTAAAACATACCCTTGCACCCAGGCCCTTTGGGAATTTGCTATGCTACTGTCACAGTAGCTGCATGAAATTATGTCACAGTGGGATTTAAAAATTTTCATCTACTGGAGTCATGAGGTGATGTCATAAGAAGACTAATGTATACTGAAAATGTAGTGTAAAAATACAGCAAAATGACCAAGTTATGAACGAGCACTGAAATATTTCAACCTTCACTTATAACTTCATTCATTTTCAATATTTGTACTCCAAACTTTCAACATAGACTTTTTGTCACACCACCTCATAATCGTGACAGGTGTCATTTTTCAAATCCTGAATGAGACATGTTTTCACACATGTGGTGCAAAATTATGTTTTAGCCAGTATTCTATAAATACCACATGTCATGTTTATAAGGGGGAGTTATAAAATGACTATCTTGAAAATCCAGGGTCAAAATAAAAAAAAAGTATTGTTAAGAAACACTGTCTTTAGTACCAGCCTTTACCCTCATCAGGTAGTGCTTTGTGATCCTGTGCCAGTGAGCTGAGTTCATGGGCAAGCTCAGTGACCCAGCTGGATGGGCTGAGGTTGGAGGGAAGGAGATGTCATGCAACACCTTCCCCCAGCTTGGGAAGGGATGGTGCAGGGTTGTCCACATGGAACCAAGTACCATATAGTGAAGAGAACTCTTCTGTTGGCATAGGGCCCTGCACCTCTGTACCTGTGGGTGCCAGAGGACCCTGTGATTCGGCAAAGAGATGGATTCTTCCCCTGTGCATCTGTGTTTGTGGCCACATGGAAGCACAGGAATCAAAAGGGACCTGCATTTCAGGACTCCACCAGACAGCCCTATGAATTCTTGACATCCATTGCTGCACTTACGAGGAGAATGCACTCTTAAATTGGAACAGCACCCAGAGGGCCCTGTGAGTCTGCATCTCTTCACGCAGGTCCCAAAGAGACCTGTTTGAATCAGGATACAATTCCACTACCTCAAAAAGAAAGAAAATTCTTTGCAAAAAAAACAACATTAATGCACCAGTTAGGGCTCAAGTTAATGCCACAAAAGTAAGGAGATTTGGCATTGGGCTTTCCATCCCTAACCTCACCCTAAGCAACAAAAGAACAAGACCACATAAACAACTACAGACAGCTATCATCAGGTAAGATGAACAGCATACAACTGTTTCCATATGACACAAATGCAGTAGCACTGATGTGCTACCCTTTGTGGATTTGCATCTGTGGTTGCATAAGCACATGTCCCCTCCCCCCAGGCCTATGCTTATGCAGCTACACCTATGTGTGTATGTCATACAACCTGAGGGAGTACGTGTGGCTGCAGAAGCACAGACCCCATGGGGCCTGCACCTCTGCAGCCAGTGGCACTCATGCACGATGTACAAGGTACCTCGCTAGACAGTAGGATCCACTAGTGCATCATTTTCTATACGCACCTACTTAATTGAAAAACTGCTACCCCATATGAACAATTTATTGATCCACTGGTGTAATCATGATGCCCACATTGCAACAGTTCATCTGTCTTTCTAACTGCAGGCCCCACAGGGGCCTGAGCCTGAAGTTAGAGTGAATGTCTTACATCTGTGGCTGAAGAGGTGTGGGCCCCACAAGGGTCTGCACTTCTGCAGACAATAGTACTGTTGCAATTTTGGTTTAGTGGATTTTGTGGCACCTGTGCTATGTCAGCTAGAGGTCAATCTGTATGTTTTATTCCTGCAGCTGCAGAAGCACAGGCTCATCAAGTGTGTGTACTGTATGTCTTGCAGTGTGTTAGAGTACGTGAGGCTACAGATGTGCTGGTCCTTTAGGGGCATTCACTTCTGCAGACAAAAAAACTCTTACAATATGAGGATTATGGATTTGTATCTGTGGTGGCAGGAGCCTGTGCCAGAAGTGGTGTTGTGATTTGAGTATCATGGATTTCTATCTTATGCGACAAATGAGTGTGTATATCTTGCAGTGTGCATGTCACGGTTAGAAATCCACTAAGGTAGCACATCAGTGCTACTGCATTTGTGTTATCTGGAAGCAGTTGTATATTGTTTGTCTTATCTGATGATGGATGGATGAATGTTTGTGGTTGCTTGTGTGGTCTTGTCTTTTTGCTGCTTGGGGGGATGGGGAGTTAGGGTTGGAAACCCTAATGCCACATCTTTTTAGTTTTGTGGCATTAAGTTGAACCTTAACTGGTGCATTAACACGTTTTTTTTTTGCATAGAATATATATGGAGAGGTGTCCAACTGGTGCATTAATCTCAGTCCCACTAGCGCTTAAATCTCATCACTGATTTGACACAAAACACCTTCCTTGGTTAATTATTAAACTTTTCTATCACCCTCTCTGCTATGAAATACATTCTGATGTACCATTTGATTTTCTTTCCAGCCAGTTTCATGGAGTTACACTTTATGCCAGTGTTTGCACTCATTGTGAATGATTTCTTGCTGTCTACACTGTTTATTTTTATCATTTATTATTTTTATTAACAAAAACTAATATAAAAATACAACATAAACATTTTATGTCAAAACCTGTATGTCTCTATTATTGCTGGCAGAACTCGGTGAAGTTCTGACCCTTATTAAATAAGAACCAGAACATGGGGGGAAGGGGTTCTGATTAGTTCTGATTATTTATAAATATTTGAAACCAGTGTAATACAATTTATAAAAGGGGCTAAACTCTGTAATATTTAACACAGATGTCCAAAGGGAATACATTAATTCATTATGTATATGAATAGTAAAGTAAAACTGCTAAAGCAATCGGTAGCTCCTTGAAGGATGGTTTCCCTTGATGGCATAGCTGCTTAGGCCTGTGAGTGTGCTGGAGGAGAGAGAGCGAGAGAGAGAGAGAGAGAGAGAGGGGAGAGACGGAGAGCGAGACAGAGAGAGAGAGAGAGAGAGCGAGAGCGAGAGAGAGGCAGAGATACAGATGCAAGTCCATCCCTTCCACCATCCAATCCCTTGTAGCTAAGATATTTCTTATTAATGCTGGAGGAGGAGGGATATATGTAAGCAATAACCATGCAGACCAGGCCAAAAAATGGCTAATGAATGATCAAATGAGCACCAGTAAGAGCCCACCAACCCTACCCATGTCATGCAGTTGCATTGCATGTCCCAGTATACACGTATCCTGGATTTTAGGGGGGCAGACTTTGGAAAAATTGGGAGATACTTGAAAGAGGCATTAAAGGGAATGGGACAGGAATCAGGGGTTGAGAAACAGTGGACAGTATTTAAAATGGGGATTACAAGAACAGCAGAATTATGCATTAAGCAGGTTAGCAAGAGGAAAAGGAAGAGGAGACCATTATGGTTTTCCAAAGAGGTAGTAAAGAAAGTGAAAGCCAAAAAGATTGCATTCAGGCAATACAAAAAGACACAGGCAGAAGTGGATAGGGAGAAGTACCAGAAGAAGCAAAGGGAGGCAGGGAGGTCAGTAAGGGAAGCCAAAGCTCAGACAGAAGAACACATTGTAAAATCAGTGGGTACAGGGGACAAAACCTTTACAGGTACATAAGTGAAAAAAGAAAGGCAAAGGGAGGGATAGTGAGACTGAAGGGAGGATGGGGCTGCATGGAGATGACAACAGTAAAGCTGACATATTGAACAGGTATTTCTGCTCAGTCTTTACTGAGGAAGAGGAGGGTAATGGGTCTGAAGGGTACAAGGGTGAGAATGGTGCAGAATGGACACAGGTCCCTTTACACGAGAAAGGGTCCTGAAGGAACTGGAAGTAATAAGAGTTGATAAAGCAATGGGCCCAGATGGGGTGCACCCCAGGGTCCTTAAAGAACTAAGAGAGGTGGTGGTTGAACCTCTGGCTATCCTGTTTAGCCGATCACTGGAAACAGGGGAGGTACCCAAAGACTGGAGGACAGCAGATGTAGTCCCCTTATACAAAAGTGGGAACAAAGAGGAAGCAGGGAACTACAGACCAGTCAGCCTCACCTCGGTAGTGGGAAGTTCATGGAAGCACTACTGAAGGAGAGATTGGTGGAACATCTGGTTGTCAATGGACTACAGGACCCAAGGCAGCATGGGTTCACCAGGGGGAGGTCATGTCAGACCAACCTCATTGAATTTTTTGACTGGGTGACTAGGGAGGTGGATCAGGGAGGGCAGTGGACATGGCCTATCTGGACTTCAGCAAGGACTTTGACACTGTGCCACATAGAAGACTATTACACAAAACTGGGGAATATCGGTGTGGGCAGGACAGTAGTGTGGTGGGTAGGTAACTGGCTGGGCGGCAGGACACAGAGGGTGGTGGTAAATGGCTGTCACTCCACAGAGGAAGAGTGACCAGTGGGGTACCACAGGGATCAGTGCTGGGACCGGTCCTATTCAACATCTTCATCAGTGACATTGCACAGGACCTAGAAGGCAGAATTTCACTGTTCGCTGATGACACAAAGCTCTGTAACAGAGTAGACACACCAGAGGGTGTAGACAGAATGAGAAGGGACCTGCAGAAACTTGAAGAATGGTCAGGGGTTTGGCAGTGGAAATTCAATGCAAAGAAGTGCAAGATAATGAATATGGGGCACAAAAACCCTGGCACAATATATCAGTTGGGGGGTGAGGATATAGCATGCACCAAGCAGGAAAGGGATCCTGGGTTATCATCTCTGATGACCTCAAGGTAGGAAACAGTGTGACAAGGCAGCAGGTAAAGCAAATGGGATGCTGGGATGCATAGGCAGGGGCATCACCAGCAGGAAAAAGGAGGCCTGACTCCACTATACAAGAGACTAGTGAGGCCCCACCTGGAGTACAGTGTACAGTTCTGGAGACCATACCTATGTAAGGACATAGACAGGGTAGAGAAGGTTCAGAGGAGGGCAACAAAGATGGTGCATGGATTGCATTAGTGTCCTATGAAGACAGGTTGAAGGAACTGAACATGTACTCCCTGGAGGAGAGGAGGGAGCGAGGGGATATGATAGAGACATACAAGTATCTTACAGGGAGAAACAGGGTGCAGGAATACACTATTTTTAAGTGCAAAAGATGTTCCGGGACTAGAGATCATGGGATGAAGTTGGAGGGAGGACGATTCAGAGGAAACGTGAGGAAGAATTTCTTCACAGAACGGGTGGTGGACAAGTGGAACACCCTGCCAGAGGAAGTGGTGGGGGCTGAAACAATCACGGGAATTAAGAATGCATGGGATAGACATAAAGGAATTCTGGAGGTCAGGGGTAAGGGGCAACAGACTTCTAGGAAAACATAAACTGATCTTACAAGTTCAAATGGGCAGACTGGGTGGGCCATAGGCCCTTATCTGCCAACACTGTCTATGTATCTATGTATCTATGTAGTATACTGTGGTACAGTACACTACTTAGTCCAACAGGTAATGATATTTTGTGTCACTTCTTCTACTCAGCACAGCAACATCTTTTTTTTTCTAATTCATTGGTAATCAGGTAAGGCCCGCAAGGCACAATGGCTGTTTTCAGAGCAAACCAGAAGCACTGGGAAGATTAAATGACTTCCTCAGAGTCACACAGTATGCAAGTAGAGGTTTTTGGAATCAAACCTAGGTCTGCTGGATGCACAATGCTCATTCACAGATTATTACTCTAACATCTAGGCTATACTGCCAGAAAAAGAAGAAATGAAATATATCTTCTTACTGACCACCACCCAGGCAGTCACATTGGTCAAGTGAAGTGCAGTCAACAAAATAAACAGTTTTCCACGGCTGTGTGTGTGCACCTAATGACACACAATGATAAATACATCCCTCCTCATCCCAAGAAACAATTACTGCTAGTGGCAAGTATGTTAATAATAAATAGGTACAGAATATAAAATGTAATCTCAGTCCAGATTTTGTAACTGAGATATAGTATTATACTTCAATGAATCAATGAATGAGTGAATTTAGTAACATTTTCTTTAGTGACTATAGTCAAATTTGGAGGGATGTGAACAAATATACATACTGTATATATTATGTATCCAAAGAAGAACACTCAGGCTTCATCTAAGTTATATGTTGTAAGAAAATTAAAACAGTAATTACAGTATTAACAATATACTACAGTACAGTCAGATGGTAAATTTGTTTCTATCCATTTGCTGACGTCGTCGTAGTAGTAGTAGTATGGAGTAGAACCTACTTTGCAGATCAGATAAGAAGTACTACCAAGTAAGTTTAGGAAATGAAATGCAGTAGCTTGCTATATTATATGGACCATGGACCCACTGATGATATTATTTAGTTATTGTTTTTATGCATCTGTGCTCATTGGGTTCATTCAGGTAATCCTGGTCTATTCTGACCTGTCCTGACCTGAATTGTTGCCACTATATTATGCATGCCTCATGTATATGTAATTATTAGTAGACCCTATTCACAAAAGATCTTTCACCACGGGCCCAATGGGAGAATCTGTTTTGTGGATGGGGCCTGCTAAGAGTTAGTATGTAAAATTTTTTTTCAAGTATCATGTCTGAAATTAAAGTGAGGAATGTTGACTTTCAGGAATGTCAAACACTCAGTGTTTTCTGGTGTCAAACAGAATCCTGTGTCAGTAATAATGTTACCAGCTAAACTAAACAATTGTTCTGAACAGACACTAGTCAGAGGGCAATTCATGTATTCAATTGCATTTTGTACTAAAGCATGCCACATATTTTGTATTGTGTTCCAGGATTTGAAAGGATCAGCATTCCAAGTAACATTGGGCTCTGTCAGGTACATCTCAACTATGGTCTTTGCTGAGGCTGTGTTAGAAGAAATGGATGAAGATGTTAGAATGACCTCTCGAAACTGAATCCAGAGACCTAAAGCCAAACCGTGTGATTGTGGGATAGTGCTATTTTTGGATGATGGTGAAGAATAAGGTCCTGCCAGAGTGGCCAAAGAGGAAGAGGGAAAAATGCTGGAATACTAGAGGAGGAGCCTTCTGATGCTGTTCTGCATTGTGATGAAGACTGTGAATCTGATGCTGTACTCCATTCCATAACAGCATGCACTTCATCAATTACCTTTTGCTTACCTTGAAAGGAGTGTCATCATCATTCAATAGATTTGTATCGTTGGTCCAAAATTGTTGCTTTAATGTAGTGTTCTGACTGAAGCATTTTATGTAGTTTTTTTATCTTCAACATTTTTGATCATTAGTCTTATGAATTGTGATATATTTTTGTATTCTGGTGGGAAAACTGGCAGCACTACTGGCAGCATGTGTGATGGAATTGTCTGTGTTCTCTTACTTTTCCCTAATCAGATTCAATCTGAATTTTAAACTTTTTATTAGGGGTATCACCTGGCTCAGAGTTGCTGTGTTTGCACTCATCTGTCTGGTGATTTTCCTCAAATGGCTGGAGGAGCAATGTAACAAATTCCAGCATGGCCCACAGAGGTGCAGTAATATAGATGTCTGCATCACCAATTTTATTTTCCAAGGTGTGCTGTCTGTCAGCTTACTTTTTTCCAGAAGCCTTTGGCACAGGACAATGGTTGAATTCCACCTAGTAGAAATGTTTTGCATCAGTCTGTGCAAAGGTAAATCATGCTTCTCCTGTATTTTTTCAAACAAGTGATGGGCATATATTGCGTGACTGAAATAAGTGCAGATTCTTTTAGCAGTACTGACAAGATTCTTTCCTCATCAAGAAAACTGTGAACTATTAAACTCATGCAGTGCATAAAGCAATAGATGTACAATGCACCCCCGTCCACTCAGGCTTTCCTTATGTTGTACCCATTATCTGCAACTATAAATCCAACTAAGAGTCCCTGTGATGTGAGCCATTGCTGTGCTGGTTGTTTGAACTCATTAATATTGTATAAGTTATGTTCGGATGAAGAATAAAACATTCTTATAACAGCAAACTGGGATTTACTGTCCCTATAATAGTTACCAACACATGCCCAATGTGCAAAGCCAGACATGAAGGGTTCAGACTGATAGCTTGTCAAGATATCTGTTATGAGGTGCACCGCCCTCCCAACATCACAGGCCAAAATTTGACTGAACTTTTTACATACAGCATTGTAGACATCTGGAAATCCCCGTTGATGAGAAGTATTCTCTCGATGGTATATCATATTAAAGTTCAAGGTATTCAAACAGCTGCCTGAATCCTACATGTTCAACCATGTTATATGGTAGCACGTCAATGGCTATCATTTCTAAAAACTTTCTTTGTTATTGTAACATCAACAGGGTGGGTTGAGGGATATTTGGCTTTATGTTCATATGTTTCTGAGATGGTAAGCTGCTTCCTTGAACGAGTGTGGGGGGATGGGGCTTTTGAACACATGACCACTATGAGTAACAGAAGGACTCAGAAATTTTTGACTGCAAGGAAGTGCTGGAGGTGTTTTTATATTGCTGCAGGGCTGCCACTGCTTTCATCTGTTGAAGTTAACCTTGAGTGTAGTGAGCTATAATCACTATCACTTTCACTTCTACCAGAAAAGAGAAAACTGAAAGCAGACATATGATGCCTTGCTCGCCTGCTCCTGCCCACTCTGCTGCTCAAGACCCTGCCAACTTCTGCTTCTTTGTTCTCTGATGGAGAGGATGGACCTCCTTTCCTGGCCCTGCTGCAAGGGGCAATCGATGGGGGAGACTAGGCAGGTAAGTTCAACAGTGGTAGCAGATGGCAGAGAGGGGTGAGTAGAGGGTGAAAAGCACCTTCAACAGTACGAGGGAAGTGCTCTATTAAAAAAAAAAAGCATATATATATATATATATATATATATATATATATATATATATATATTTACACCTCATCAGCACTGTACAAACTCATTTTTCAGCAATAGTCATTTGAATCTCACCATGACTTCTACCTTGTGTTACTAAACAAAAAGCTATCCTTTCTGATCCTTTAGGGACGCCACTGAGAGGTCTAACTTTTGAAATCCCATGCAGTATTTCATGGTTACTGGCAGTTTGATCTCAGGCAGCAGTTAGAACTTTGTATGTTTAGCTAGACAGTGATCAAAGACTAACAAATCATTTTTAGAGTAAGACAGTTCACTAAGTTTGTTCATGTTATAGAAAGTCTCAAGATTTCACTAGGGTGTACATGTTTTTCAGGTGTGTCTTTTATAGATTTAGTGGAAGTGGGGACATGTAACTTCATGGTACTTCTCCTGAGCTGTTTGTAAGGTTCACTATAGGGGCGTTCGAATTCTCTAGAACCCATTCCATTCATAGAAACTGGACTTTCTGATATTCCGATTTCAACTCTGATTCCATTCTGCTTCCAGTTAAGGCATAGAAGTGGAATTGGAGACAAAATCAGAATTTCTGATACAGAGTCCTCTGAATCCTAGTACACGTGCAAAAAGACCCACCACCCCCACTCAGTACTGAAACAATTAGCAAAGCCCTATCCTGCTTACTTCACCATTCCTTTGCCTCACTGATCTATATTAACACATGCTGCTAGGCTCTAGGGTCCCTGGAGGCAGTTCGGGAATGATTGCTGCAGTTACATGCTAAGAGAAGTTGTCCAAGAGTCCTCTTCAACCACTTCTTCACTGCCCACTCACTGTTGTCAAGTGTCCAGTAAGTTCCACCTCTGCTAAATCCATAATCCCTGCCAAACAAACCAACCACTCATCCAAGCCTCTGTCCAGCTCAGCGTGCTCGGCCTTTCCAGGATCCATATTAGAATCACTCCCCTACCACACACACACTCACCAACCACTGATCGGCAGAAAAAAGTCTAAATCATATACCCTACGTCCCCGTTTCCTGTCTGCTATCCCTGGTTACTGGTCCCTGACCCAACTGGTAACAAATATTAAGTACTAATTAGTGAACTGTTGACTCCTGTGTTGACTTTGAGTGTCACACTCCCTCAGTGCTGCCTGCCCTGCTGCCAGCCCAGCTCAGGTTTACTTATATTTATTTAGTTATTTATTGTGTTTGGAGGAACTTTGAGCTGAAGAGCCCTTTTTCAAAGGTGTTCAAGTCTATAAGGTTACATACAACAGTAGAAGAAGTTACATCCGACAGCAGATCAATGCAACAAAGAACAGGTATAAGAACAATGATCATATTACAGGGAGCAGTGAATTAATAGATTTCCACAGCTGTAGGAGGCATCAACAAGGGGTGCAGGCTAATGCAACTATCAGAGAGCCGGTCCAGGTACACATGCAGTGCAGTTTCTGGAAAAGGTGGGCAGTGACTTGAGCCATAAAGAGGGGGGAGGAGCAGGGGAGAGCATTGATGGCTGTGGGAAGGGAGTTCCATAGAAACATAGAAATATAGACTTTGATGGCAGATAAGGACTGCTTGGCCCACCTAGTCTGCCTATTTCCCTACCTACTGGATAAGCTGCAGATCCTAGTTAACCAACAGACTATTTCTTCCCAACCCCACAAGAATTTCCTTATGTCTGTCCCATGCATTCTTGAATTCTCCCACTGTTTTTAGCCCCACAACCTCCTCAGGAAGGCCATTCCATGCATCTGCCACCCTCTCTGTGAAAAAATACTTCCTTACATTACCCCTGAGCCATCCCCCCGTCTTCAAATTGTGTCCCCTTACTCTTGCACATCTCTTTTTCTGAAAGATGCCACCCTATTGGACTTTGCTGATTCCCTTGAGGTATTTAAAAGTTTCTATCATGCCCCCCCCCCTTTCCTCAAGGGTATACATATTAAGCTCCTTTAGTCTCTCCTCGTATGGCTTCTGTTCCAGGATTTGACTGCAATGGAATGTTGGCCAAGAGTAGTTTTTCCGAAGGGGAGGAGGAGTTGTCAATCCCCCATGAATCAAGTTCCAAATTTGTTCATGACTGGGGAAAAGAAGTTGCAGACACCAGGTGGCATTTGACCAAGAAGTGCTCTTTTGCATAGAGGGGCTTTGTTGAGGCTAAAACTCGGAGGTGAAAAGGAAGCCAGTTGGTGGAGTGGTATAGGTCACAGCTATAGGAGCCTTTTTTTCCTGTTGAGTGCAAATCTGAAGGCTTGCTTGAATGCTACTGAATTGTTTTGCAAGTACAGTGTTATTGACTGCAGAATAGATGACTGCACCATAGTCAATCCTCAAGATTATGATGCAGGATGCTGGGAGATTTTTTTTTTTTAATTCAGGGATGAAGTTGTACTTGTTTCTGTACAGCAAGCCAAGGCATTGATGGATATGTTTGACCAGAGAGTCAGTGTGACATGTGAAGGACAGGGTCATGTTACATTGTATGCCCAGGTTCCTGAAGACCCAGACCTGTTCAATGGGATTCCCAGCTGGTGATGTGATATGCAGTTGAGGGTCACTCTTCAGTGCATGGGTGCTCCCCAACAGAAGAGTTTTGGTTTTCTTGGCATTAATGACCAGCCTGTTAAATGTGAACCAGTCACAGACCTTGCCAAACTCAGATTGTAGGTTGCATTTCACTCTCAAAGTTGCAATGTGAGGTGAAGATAACTATCATCAGCATACAGCAATGCTTTGAAGTGGACAAAAAGTTCTGTGACCTTGTTGATGAACAAATACTAGTAGCTCGCTTACCCAATACCTCCCAGAAGCTCCAGTGTTGTCCTATGACCTGAGGTGGTGACCAACCTAATGAAAGCCCTAGGGTTAGTCAACACCAGATGCCTTAATATCTGGCATCTTGTGGTGGGTAACCCTAGGACTTTCATTAAAATGGCCACCATTTCTGGCCATAGAACAACACTGGGACTTCTCTGGGAGGTGCTATGTTAGCTAGCTGCCAATATTGAGCTGAGAGAGTTGGGCTTGGCAGCAGGGCAGCGGGCAGTGAGAGGCTGTAGCACTTGGAATTGGCTCAGCAGTGCACTAATTGGTGCTTAAATCTTTTTCCACAATTGGGATGGGGGACAGAGGGGCATACTTTATGGACTTTTTGTTGCAGGTCAGGAGTTGGTGTGAGATGATGCTAATATAGACACTGGGGGTCCAAGCACATTGAGTCTGACAGAGGCTTTGGGGGAGTCGGGTCATCAGCTGGGATTATTAATTAATGAGAAGTAGAACTTACTGGGCATTAGACAACAGTGTGCGGTGGACAATGAAGAAGAGGCCGAAATGGACTCTTGGACTACTTCCTCTAGCACTTCACTGCAGCAGCAGGCTTGGCAGAGCCATCACTGGATCACCTCCAGTAACCCCAGAGCCCAGCATCCCTGAAATGCAGGTAAGGGGACAGGGGAGAGAGAGAGAGGAAGATATTGTACTGGGTGGGGGAGAGTCTTAGGATGCAGAATCTTAGATTCTGATTCCAATTCCTCTTCTGACTATTATTTTATTCAAAATTAAGACTTTGCTTGGAATCCAAGGAATCATTCCAACATACAGATTCTGATCAATCCTAGTTCACTATCCCTGTGACGAATAATGAAAAAATAATGAGCATGATTTTCAAAAGCCTAAACTCTGCAAGCTCTGGTGCACTGCTGATAAGGCACATGGGGCTTCTGGCAATCTAATGGGGTTTTCTATCCCGTGATGCAATTGATGCAAGTTAGACCAACTTTTTCTGGTCTAACTTGCAACAATCCTAGGGGGGCATTTTTACAGAGCTTGCACCAGTTATTTGGTGCAAGCTGCTGTAATTCGTGGAAACTGTCACAACTGCACTTGAGTTTGTAAAATCGGGTGCAGCTGCTGTAAATGGTTTGGTGCACCACTACAGCCTAAGCACCGTAGTGCAAGGCTGGGTGCAAGCCCTGCACCACACTTTGAAAATCCTGCCCAATATCTTTTGAGTTTCCTTTAGATGCTACTCCAGTTATATTTTAGAATGCAGGAATTCCTAGAAGTTTTGTCTTTGTGTTTTTCCTGTAAGAAGGATGGGTGTGGCGAAGGTTACATGTAAGTGTAGGGGAACTGTCCCCAATGTCAATACTTATTAAAGTTTAAGTTAAATTTAACTAATTAAGGAAATCGTATTTACTGTTATTTGGGCAAGGTCTTTGCCTTGTATTTAGAGTTTATTATTTTTTTACAGCTACACTGTTCATATTAATTTGTGTACCTAAACTACACCTTATGACTACACCTCTGGCAGAGCTGTACACCTCACCAAGTTGTACCGAATTAGCATTTTTTAGATGTAAATCAACTATGTCTCCTGAATTTGTTTCACATCAAAGTATATCCCTCACCAAGCTGTACTTTTTTAGCATTTTTTTGACACGTCAACTATTATCTGACCTACTGAATACCTCGAGTGAGGTGCACCTAATCGGCACTTTAAAGGCAGATATCAGCTACACCTACAGATTACACTGTAAGTGTACTGCTAATGAATGTCACATACAACTCTCAGACAGTAGTACAATTGAGGTGCACACCTCCAGTGGACAGTACCAAGGTGCACACATCTAATATAAAAATAAGTAAACCATCAAATACACCACCAGAGTTGGTTCAGGGTAGAAACACAGAAAACTGCCAGCTGTTGAAAGCCTAATGATTTCTCCAGTCAGCCCCATGAGGGGGGTACATGCACACTAGGGGCTCAAAATCATCCTTCCCTCCACCACATCCTCCCTAGCTCTCTTGATCATCTCTTTATGCCTGTCCCATCTTCTCCATAATTCTTTCACCATTTTTGCACTGATCACCTCTGTGGGTAGCCTTTCCACTTTTTCACCACCTGGTCTGTTAAGAATTACTTTCCAATATCCTTGTTAAACCTACCCCTCACCAATTTTCTCTTGATCCCCTTGATATTAATGTTGCTACTCTGTGAATAGCCTGATTGTGTCTACTTTGTTCATTCTCTGCATGTATTTTAACATATCAATCATTTTTCCCCATCCCTCCTGGTCTCCAAAGAGTACATGTTGAGGGTCTCCAGCCTCTACTCATATGTCTTATCTTATTGGCCATGTACCATCTAGGTCACCTTCCTCTGCACCCACTTTCTCTGTACCTACTCCAGTTTGTTTATGTCTTTCCTGACGTGGGGGCTCCAGAATTACACATTGTGTTCCACGTGGTGTGGTCACAGCAGTGTTCTCTTCATGGGCAAAATTAACTCTTTTCTCCTGCTGCTGAACCACTTCCCAGTACATCCCTGCATTCTGTTTGCTTTCCCCATTAGTTTGTTAAGTAGTAATGATGAAGGAAACAGAGGGTTATCCTTAAAGGATGTACATCCAACTAGAAATGGATGACTGGTGATGTGCCACAGGGTCAGTCTTGGGCCATTCTTATTTAATATCTATATCTCTTCAATGAAATGTGGGAGGAAGGTTTAGTCATCAAAGTTTGTCAATGATACCAAACTTGGGTGTATAGTTCGGAATAATGAGGAATCACAAAAACTGCAGTGTGAGTTGTTGCACTTGGAAAACTAAGCGAAGGAGCAGAGATTGGCTTTCAACCTGGATAAATGTGCAGTCATGCACCTTAGTTATTTGAATAATAAGGCAGACTATTACTTAGCTGGTAGGATCCTAAGGGAAACTACTGAGAAGGATTTAGGTGTTATTATCATCAACGATCTCAAGAATAACAGGAACTGTCTAGCTACAGTAAATACTGCAAGGGGTGCATTGCTAGACATATAGCCAGTAGCAATCAGAAGATTCTTCTGCCCCTGTATACCTCATTGGTCAGACCAAATCTTGAATACTGTCCAGACTTTCAGCCTCAGTAACAAACAAGCATTTGTCAATGCCGAATGTTTGCTTGCTGGCATTGGCAGTGGTAATGTAGAAGTTACAGAGCTGCGTAATAGGAATGGCAGTGAAGTACTGAACTGAAGCCAACCTCACCACCACCCTGCAGAGAGTGACAGGCATTGGGGTGTGCATTTGGGTCATCAGGCATAACAGCCTCGCCATTTCACCACACTCCACCCTGCAGACACTGACAAGTGTCACGGTGTTCCTTGGGGTCTTTGGCCCTTATGCGCACCCCATTTCATTAGGAAATGCAATGAGATGGGTGCGATATAGGAGAATGGGGTGAACTTTGGGGCTGAAGAGTCCAAGGCATACCTCGATGCCTCTCACTGGCTGCAGGGTGTGGAATAGTATGAGCATTACAGGTAAGAATCCCAAGTCCCAACCCTGATGCCTGTCATTCTCTACAGGGTTGGGCGTTATGGTTGGAAACCCTAATACCTCAGGCATTCGTTGGTATTTTCACTCCAAATTTTCAACATGTTTTTTGTGTGACCCACATCATGAACAGGGAATATCAGTTTTTAGCAGCTGCTTATGCACAGTGCAGTGCGGCATTTAGCACCACAGGTGCAAAAACATTCCGAACAGGATGTAAAAAATGACAGCTGTACTGTTCATGGGGAGGTGTAAAAAATGGCAATGTTGCAAATCTGCAGTAAAAATATTTAAAAAAATGGTGAAGTCATGGGCGTACATAGAAACTGTGCAACGCACACCCGTAATATAATTAGGTTGGCGATATTTTACGGCAGATTGTCAACTCAGGCATTTTGGTGCCTCCGATCATGAACAGTGTCACTGTGATTTTCTTTATCTGTGCCGAACAATGATTTCCCACAGCGACCATGCATCTCAGCGCGAAGTGTGAAACACACTTCAGCCATGTTGTGAAAAATGACAGCTGTACTGTTCATGGAAGTGTGTGAAAAATGCCACTGGTGAAAATCTGGACTGAAAATATTACAAAGTCATGAACTTACGGTGCGTGGAAACTCGTATTGCTCACTGTAACACAGTCATTTATGGACTTTTGTCACCAAATTTTCAACATAGCCATTTTAGACCTCTGCTCATGAACAGGTAACTGTGATTTTCTTTAGCTCTGTCCTAAACATTGCTTTCGCACACCAACAGCACCACTGTGCGCTACATGTGCGAAAACACATTTTGGGCGACATATGAAAAATGGCAGCTGTACTGTTCATAAGGAAGTGTAATAAAATGGCAATGTTGAAAATCTGGAGTGAAAATATTAAATTTGCAAACTTACGAGCATGCATAGGAACTGCGCAACGCACGCTCGTAAAACAGTCATTTTTAGGAATTTTTTCACCAAATTTTTAACATAGCCATTTTAAGACCTCTGCTAATGAACTGTGTCACTGTGATTTTCTTAATGTGTCCCATACATTGATTTTGCACATACTGCGCCATTGTGCCCTACATGGGTGGAAACACATTTTGGGCAAGATGTGAAAAATGACAGCTATACTGCTCATAAGGAGGTGTGGTAAAATGGCAATGTTGAAAATCTGGAGTGAAAATATTGAAAATTCGCGAACTTACGAGTGTGCGTAGGAACTGCTGTAATGCACCCTCGTAAAACAGTCATTTTAGAATTTTCATAAATTTTCAACATAGCCATTTTAAGACCTTGCTCATGAACAGTGTCACTGTGACTTTCTAATTTGTCCGACATTGATTTCAAGCACACCGACTGTGCCATTGTGTGCTACATGGGCAGAAACACGTTTTGGGCAAGATGTGAAAAATGACAGCTATACTGCTCATAAGGAGGTGTGGTAAAATGGCAATGTTGAAAATCTGGAGTGAAAATATTGAAAATTCGCGAACTTACGAGTGTGCGTAGGAACTGCGCAATGCACCCTCGTAAAACAGTCATTTTTAGGAATTTTTTCACCAAATTTTCAACATAGCCATTTTAACACCTGAGCTCATGAACAGTGTCACTGTGATTTTCTTAATTTGTCCCGTACATTGATCTCGCACACCGACTGCGCCATTGTGTGCTACATGGGCAGAAACACGTTTTGGGTGACATGTGAAAAATGACAGCTGTACTGCTCATAAGAAGGTGTGATAAAATGGCAATGTTGGAAATCTGGAGTGAAAATATTGAAAATTCGCGACCTTATGAGTGTGTGTAGGAACTGCGCAATGCACCCTGGTAAAACAGTCATTTTTAAGAATTATTTCACCAAATGTTCCACATAGCCATTTTAAGACCTCTGCTCATGAACAGTGTCACTGTGATTTTCTTAATTTGTCCCGTACATTGATTTCGCACACTGACTGCGCCATTCTGCGCTACATGGGTGGAAACACATTTTGGGTGAGATGTGAAAAATGACAGCTGTACTGCTCATAAGAAGGTGTGATAAAATGGCAATGTTGAAAATCTGGGTGAAAATATTGAAATTTCATGAACTTACGAGCCTGCATAGGAACTGCGCCGCAGCTCATAAAATGAGTCATTTTGGAATTTTAACAAATTCTCAACATGGGGTTTTGGGCCCTCTCATGAATGATGTCACTGTCATGGCGGTATTCAGGCCCGAAGGGTGATTTCGCAGTCACTGCACAGTCACTGCGTGAAATCACCCTTTGGGCCAGAATAACGCCATAACAGTGACACAATTCATGAGAAGGGGTCCCAAAAACCCCATGTTGAAAAGTTGGTGCAAAAATTCCCAAAAATGCCCGAGATATGCAATAAAGTTGAAACCCCCCTATGTAACCCATTATACAACTTACAGGCATTTCCTCAGTTCGCGGTCGGCTTTGAAGAGTGCAGATGTGTTCCCGGTTCACCGAAGATCGTCGCGTCGGAGTCCGGAGGTAAGTATGGGGTGGGGTGTGGGGAAGCTGGGTGCGCAGTGGGTGGGTGCGGGTTGTGGGAGGGGGTTGGGAGATGCGCACAGGACAGTTTTATTTTACAGGGTTAAAACAAAAAAGGCGTCGTGGGGCGTTTGCCACGTTAGGGTGGGCTCCCACGTAGCACAAGGACTTCAGGGCGTTCAGCCAGGATTAGGCACCCCATTGGCAAAATAATAAAAACTATGCGGATATTTGCCACGCTGGGTGGGCTCAGCGGCACAAGGCGACTTGGGCGTCAGCCAACCGGGATTGGGCACCCTGGCCGGCAAAATAAAAAGAAAATCAGGCACCGTTTGCCACATGGACTTGGGGGCATGTTCAGCCGACAGGGATTGGGCACCCCCTGGCCAAAGGATTACAGTGCTACAACTACAACTGGGGGTGGGGGACGCAGCTCAGCCAACGGGATTGGGCACCCGCCGGCTGATACAATGCCAGGCGCCGCGTCTATTTGTGCGTGGGGAAGCTTCGCGTGAGCAGCCGATATCTTATCGGTGCTCACTCAAGCGTAGCTCCCCCTTTCAACTGTATGCCACTGCATTTTGGAGCGTGTCATAGACAGCTCCAAAATGCATTGGCTTACAGGGGCTGCGCCTGCCAGCCCACTGACTGAATTGGAGGAGGAGGTGACACACCTCCGAAATCTCAGATGAAGGCACTATGTTTCTTGCACATGCGTGCAAGCAAACATAAAAATGATATCAATCTACTGGAAAGTGCCTAGAGAAGGGTAATTAAAATGATTAGATCAGTCAATAATCTCAGTTATCATAACAGACTTTAGGTAGTAAATATGTTTATAACATGGGTTCCTAAATATGTGTAAGCACATTGGTGGAGTCCCTCAACATGGCCATGCACTAAATTCCCTTTCTAATGCACAGTTCCATGGAGGGACTCAGGGCAAAGGCTGTTGGCATTCTTTCCTAATTTGAGAAACTCAAGTCACTCCGGCAGCCATTACTGGATCTGGAGTAGCAAGAGAGCTGCAGCGGGCAACATAGTTTGTAATGCCCCTTGTATAGTGACCGTTTCTGGGCACTAGTGTCATTGATGTTCTCAACTCATGTTCCCAGTGACTCTGGCAGTACAGTGTTGGTACAGTACAGTGGTGATAGTGGGACAGCAAGAGAAACATAACAAGACAGGGTGGGTGATTTAATGTACAGTTGGTACAGAGTGGGGTGTGTCTGTCTCGTCTGTCTCTGTATCTGATGGACAGTGAGCACACTGTTCCGCTGTGTCTTTGCCTGGCTATCCACTGTGCAGTAGAATCAGCTGGAACACTTTTCTACATGTCTGACAAGCCACCCTGACAGAGTAACAGAGAGAGGGAGACACTGCATGTGATGTGCTGCAGGCACCACCTCCATAGCCAGGGACAGATAGCAGCAACTGTGAGGGGCACAGCGTGCAGTGGGGAGACAGCAACTTGTGTTGCCCCCATGTTGTGTGCTCCCGAACCAGTAGTGCAGACAGACAAGAGACTGACACTGAGCAGCGAGTGGGGCAGACAGCATTATCATACTGAATAGGCTTTGTCTGCCATTGTGCTGTACTCGCACATGCAACATTATTAATTTCAGTGTCCTGCTCATGATTGCCAGTAGCTGTCAGCAGGGTGGACAGTGAGAGAGAGATAGAACAGCAGAGAGCAGCAGTGAATCCCTGCTGGAGCAGTAGGTACACGGGAGCAGGTGGTTGTGACACAGGGGAGAGAGTGACAGAAAGCAACAGAACATGCCTTTGCCAGTGCAATGAAGAAACTAATCTGTGTCTCCCTCTGTCTTTCTCTCTTTCTCTCTCCCCATATAGACAGAATGTCAGGTGTGTGAGCTCCCAGTTGCCAGTAAACTACACAGCACAGATCGTGAGTGACAGAAAGAGAGAGACAGAGTAGCTCTCCCTGCAGGTTGTAATCATTCTCTCTCTCTTTGTATCTGTCATTGGGGGGTATGGAAGTAGCACACTGGTCGCACAGTCTGTCTAGGGCACCTGACAGGGAGGGAGATGAAGTGTCAGTTTTCCATTTAGGTGCCACATGGCAAAGCCAGACAGGGTTCTGTTTGTGTGTGTGCTATGTGATCTGGCAAGACAGATTTGTGTGTGTTGGTGTGGTGGGCAACTGCATTTCTCTGAGTGTGTCTGAGTGTTCATGTAAGCTCCATATCGCTCTGGCACTCTGTGGGACAGGTTGTTCTCCACAGTAACCATGCAGCTTGCTTTCTTCAGAAGGACTACTTTGTGCTGTGGCAGGACACACCTCTTTGTCTTGATTTTAGACATGAATAAGACAAACTGTAGGTGATTTTTTATACTTTTCTCATCATCCATGTTATAAGTGCAATAACCTACTCCAGGGTGTGCATTTATAGGCATTTAATGCACACCTGGGGTGCTGTGAGGTCACTCAGCCTGCGGCCTCGTGCCTCACAATGCACCCTCAGGCATGCACTAAATGCCTATAAATGCACACCCTGTCACGGGTTATTGCTTACATATGTTAGAGTATAGATGACTCAGAGGCAATATGTGCCTTGTCTATAGGGCATTTACTAATGATGATCTCTGGGACTGTTTATGACTCGATTATAAAGATAGTAACTACTCCACTAAATCACATGACCTCCAACTCAAGGGACAGAGTTGCAGAACTAGGAAAAGAGCACGTTTCTTTAGTGGTTAATGTAGGGAACAGATTACCACAGAAATTGTAGGATGCAAATCCATGGCCACCTGTAAAGATTGCCTACATATGTACTATGGTACGCACATTATTAGGTTGCTATTCCCTTTGAGTTAAAGGTGAGCTGCATATGGGCTCTCACCCGTCTTGGCTTGTATACTGTTATGATCCCTATGATTTGAAGTTGTTGGGAATCACCACTCAAGATCCCTTTCCTCCTTAGCCACTGCAACTCTCTCCCCTACCAGACTGTATTTAGCCACAGGGTTTCTGATGCCTGTGTGTGTATGATCTTAAACTTTTTGGCATTGAATTTCAGTTGCCAGTCCTTTAACTATTTATCCAGCTTCTCCAGTTCCTTCTTCATCTCATCGGTACCCTCCTCACATGTTATCCTGCACAGAGCTTGGTTTCATCAGGCTGATTTCTCTCTGATACCCTCCCCTGTGACAGTGATGAAGATGTTAAAGAGTAATGGCCTGTAGCCTGACACCAGTGGTACCCCACTATTAAACTCCCTCAGCCTGAGTGCTTCCCATTTACCACTACCATCTGTGCCCTCCTCCTTAACTGGTTCCTAATCCACCATGCTAGTCTGTCCCCCACCCTCAGATCCCCTAGTTTTTTGACCAGCTGCCTGAGTCAAATGCCTTGCTAAAGTCCAGATACAGTATATTAACTGCCCGGCCTGTATCTACAGCCTTCATCACCCACTCGAAGAAGTCAATTATGTTTGTTTGGCAAGATCTGCCTTCCGCAAACCTATGTTGTCTTCTGTCTTCTAGCCCATTTGCTACCAGGAACTTCACTAGCCTCTCTTTGACAATAGATTCAAGCAGTATGCACACTGTTGTGATCAGACAGACCAGTCTATTGTTCCTCTGCTCATCCTTTCCATCAGTTTTATGCAGGGGTAAAATCATCCATTGCTCTGCAGTCTGAAGGCACCTCTCCAGACTCCAATGATCAGATATACAACTCTACCAGGTACACTGCAAGCACTTCCTTTATGAAAATGAAATATATTTTAAAATATATTATTATCAATATATTTACATGTATGGAAATAATTCTATCTACTTGTTTTATAATATAATGTAATGTATTGGACAGTCAATATATTTCTATACATTTTATAATCTGCAAATATATTGCAATATATTTTAAATATACAACTTATTGCCACTTTAGTGTACTATGTATAGTGCAAAATATATTGATTACATTCCAAATATATTAAAATAAGGATGGTAAATATATGTTACCGGCATATTGCCAATATATGTATAAATGTATATTTTGTTACATTTCAAATGAGGTTTCCTCTATTTACAAATATATTTAACGTACATGTGTAATGGATATTAATATAGAGAATAATGGCTAGGCAGTGGTGTATTATGTAAGTAATAATACCCTCCAGGGTGGGCGTTATTGGGATATAGACGGACGCCTAGGGGCGTAATGAGTTCGATGTTGCAGGCGGAGGGCCTTATAGCCCCTGGAAGGTCCGTTATCATAACGCCCACCCTGGAGGGTATTATTACACTTAGAAAATGGGCTAGTAGTATTTGTTTTTTTTGTAATAAAGTTTATAAAAAAAAAGAGGGTTTGAAGAGAAATAGTAGGTTCTGTAAAATAGTCCCTTTGGTGCCACTAGAGGGTGCAGTTGCTTATGAGAGTGTCTCTTTTTTTTTAGCATTGGATTATAGTGCAGTGGTTTGTTATTGTGCCGTTTGAGAATCTGAACCCCAATGGACTTTTCGGGATCGCGCTACCATTACGGATTAATGTATATAGGGGAAAAAATGGTTTTGGTTCCAGACTATGAGCACGGAGCGTGTGGCAGCGGTGAAGCGGGAATGGCGTGCAGCTGTGTTAGGCACGATGGCTGATGAAGAGTGCCAATTCAAAAAGAAGGTATTTTTACACATCTTTATGTTGGGGAGATTTGTTTGTGGCTAGGGAAGAGTTTTTTGTTTGGCATATTAGCTTGGTAAGATTGGGGACCGCAGCGGGAATTTCCATAAAATCAGTCCCGAGCATGGAGTCATGCTACCGGATAGCATCAATTACTAGAGCAGGGTGCTGATCGGAGAATGGTGTTCTGCTTATGTTAGTAAAATGAGAAAAAAGAAATGTTTATTTGGTTGTTTTTTTTTATTATTATTTGTCGGTGGTGAGTGGGTACATGAACTCGTGAGGTGAAATGCAGAGTTTCAGCACAAGAGTGAGTGTGGGAATAGCGTAGACAGAGGGTAACAGGTGGTATTAGCGGTGGCAGGACGAACTTGTTTTTTGCCGAGCGTTGTTAAGAAATAACAGCCCTGGTGGTAGGGAGATTCGGCCAATCAGAAAGGAGCTTTTCCTTTACCCATTTTCTAAGATTTTTTTTACACATCCGAGGTGAGTGATGAGCCATAAACCTCGAGAGCGAAGCTCGAGAGATTTATGAGCTCATCAGCCACCGAGAGTGTGTAAAAAAACATCATGAACACATCACTGCCTAGACTTTATTTTTTATAATTGCTGGTGCAAGTAGTTGGTGCTGGGGACTGTTTCCTCACAAAGTCATTGTCATTTCTGCTCCTCAGTCACACACACACACACACACACACACACACACACACACACACACACACACTGAAATAGCAAGATATTTTCTGGGGTTTTTTTTATTACAAAAAATGCTACTGCTGCTGACCGTGAGGAAACGGTCTCCTTAGAGATCATGCTTGGTCGAACAGAAGCTCCAACCGAAGTGCGGCAACGGTAGGATCAACTGGATAAATTTATTTATGGTTTTCCACAAAAAGGCAGGATTAACCAGATAATTACAAAAGAAAACAATAGCTTACTGCAGCTGGGTATCTCGCCTTGGAGGAGTTATCTGGTCGTTGCTAGCGGGACATAGTAGCCACCATGTTTTTTGAGCTGTTTGGCCCGCCTACTGACAGTAAGGGCCAATAACACGGCGTGCTACAAATGAGTGACAGTGATGGTGAGACTAAGTTTTAAGAAACGGCATAATAACCCGATTTCGGGTTATTACGGCGTTTGAAAGGTACCATAATCCATTTGATAAATGGGGTCACCAGTAATTATATAAATATTAACTTAGTAAGACAACAACAAAGGGAATTAGTTGTAATTTAATGTACCCTTATATGTACAATTGGAGTTCATCTTGGTAGTAAATATGGAGATATTTACATTGGAATTATTGTTTTATAGTGCAGCTTTAACTCAAACATACATTTTATACATTTATATGAACATACGAATGTGCCAGCAGAAATAGATCTCTTGGCCTATCAACATCTGTTGGAGTGTGCAGCTAGCACACCTAAGTTGCAGCAGCCCCACACCTCTCCCCTTTTGTCCACTCTCAGCAGTTCTCAGCTTCACCCACCCATACTTTCTCCTGTTCTCTGTCCCATGCCCTTTTAAAGTTACCCACAGTTTTGCATGATATCACCCTCTCTGGTAGGGCATTCCACTTTGACACTGCTCTCTCTGTGAAGTAATGCCTCCTCGTCTCCCTCCTAAATCTTCCCCCCTCTATTCTTAGCCCATGCCCTCTAGTGTCCCGTCCCTTACTCAGTTTAATAACCCTGTTGGCTCCATCCTTGTTGATTCCCCTCAGATACTTGAACATTTTGATCATGTCCCCTTTATCCCTCCTCTCCTCCAGGGTATACATATTCAATTCCCCCAACCTGTTCTCGTAGTCTCTCCCCTCCATTCTCTGTATCATCTTCATTGCCCTGCACTGCACTCCTTCCAGTAGCTTGATATCTCGCCTCAGGTACGACCTCCAGAACTGCACACAGTACTCCAAGTGCAGCCTGACCAGTGACCTGTACAGGGGCAAGATCACCACCCTCTGCCTGGATGAGAACCCCCTCGCTATACACCCCAACATCTTGTTTGCCTTCGTTGCCGCTTTCCTGCATTGGGCAGAATTGTGCATGCTCCCTGTTACCATCCTTGATACATTATACAACTGAAGAGTATTGAAAGTACAACTATATATAGCTGGACACTGGACATGGCATAGAAGAAAAGAGTAGCAGATGGTACAGGGCAATAAGGGGCAGTTAGGGCAAGGACAGTAGAAGGAAGATGATGGGTGTGGTGCTTTGCAGCAGATATGGAGCAGCAGTGTTCAGAAAGACCTTCTGGAAACTGTGGTGCTGCCCTATCTGCAGGCACCTCTCTGTGTTGAGGGAGGAGGTAGCTGAACTCTGAGCAGAGCTGGTGAGGATACATGCGACCTTCCCCCCATACAGAGACCATCATGTCCACCACCACTTCCTCAGAGGTTGCCAAGAAGGAGGGAAGGATGGACTATGGTGGGCTCGGGGAGGGTGCTAGAGGCAGCACAGAGGCACATCCCCCAGCCGGTGGCACTTCACAACTCATATGCCATCCCTGCAGAGCATAGAGATTGCACAGTATCTCTGGAAGTAAACATCATAGAGGTTGAGGGGGTCATCCAGGATGGGACCCCAAAGGCAGATATCAAGGAGAACACACAGAAGGAGGAAACAAATCTTGGCTGGGGACTCCATTATCCAGGAGACTGAGCTGGGGTCAAGTAGCAATAGTGATAGGGAGGTAATGTGCCTATTTGGAGGCACAGTTTGGAAGGAGAGCAAGCGAATCCTTAGGAATGCAAGGGCAGTAGCAAGGAGAGAGGAGTTGGACGTCATTATTCACTTCGGGACTAATGACCTGGCTAGAGAGGCGGTAGATGTAGGAAGAGTACAGGAAGAGTTCAGGGAGCTGGGGAAGAGTCTTCGGCAAGTAGCACACTGTCACCTTCTTGGAGGTGCTACCTGTCCATGGCAAGGGGGAATGGAGGGACATCTACATCATTGAATTCAACAAATGGCTGAAGAAATGGTGTGGAGAGATGGGGTATGGCTTCATTGGGGAATGGAACCTCACCTGGAGGGATGAAGCACTATATTCTCCAGGTGGCCTGCATCTATCCAGGGGAGGCAAAAGTATCCTCTCTGACAAGTTTAAGTGCATCCTTAGTGATCATTTAAATTTGCCAAGGAGGGAGGCATAGACAGTCAAGGGGATAATCATAGCCCCCTGACAGGATGTAACAGAAAGCAGTGAGGACTCAATAACTAGCATAATATCTAACTGTAAAACTACCATGGTTACAATGGGGGAGAGAACAGAAGGTACATCACTAATGTGGCACAGGGCAAAGACTAATAAATAAGGAACAATGAGGGGGTACACAGAATGGAAGGTCATGTGCATAAATGTCCGCAGTTTGAGAAACAAAATCTCAGACCCAATGGAACTGATGGCAGACATGAACCTAGACATTGTGGATACTACAGAGACATGGTACACAGGGAACCATGACTGGGATGTAGCCATACCAGGGTATACACTTTTTAGAAAGGATAGGGAAGGGAAGAGGGGAGGAGTGGTTGCTTTGTATGTGAAGGAAGGGATTAAAGCTACAGAGGCTCAGGGATCCAGGAAAGAAGCAGAGGCATTGTGTGTCACTCTGGAGTTGGGGAACAAAACAATCGTCTGTGCTGGAGTAGTTTATTTATTTATTTTATTTATTTATTGAAATTGTTTCACCAGGAAAGGCACACTGAGCAAAAAGATGCTCGTCTCACGGTGCGACCTGGGGGGAAGGGTTACAGTGGAGGCAGATCATATACAGACAAAAAATATTGAATTGCGCAATACAGATGATGTACATAGCTGGGAAGGATAACATAAGCACATTATTTACAATAGGTGGAACAATACAGGAGAACTATAGCGCATTTAAACAATAGGTGAAACAGTAAAGAGATCAGAGCATGAAGGACAGGGTATACATAACATGGAACACTTCTGGTTAATACATGTTTAACTAAGTGCCAGTAGCAATGCATGAGTGTGGTAGCATGACAAGAGATGAAGCGAGATGCATCAAGTTGACAGTAGGAGTAGGAGAGGAGAGTGGGGGGTGATAAGGGTGGGGGGGAGAGGTGAGCAGTAGTAATGCGTGAGGTTGAGAAGCGTGGGTAACTGAGGAGGGAAGGAAAGAGAGGGGAGGGTAGGGAGATATTAGGAGGAAAAAATTAGTGAGAGTGATGAAGTGTGTAGGGCAGTGTATAAGCCAGGCAATTTGGCGAAGGCCGAGCCGCTGGTCAGGCACAAGGGGGACGGTGGGAGAGAGCTTGCAGGGTGGGGGTCAGGGGCAATTGCAATTTGGTGCAAGGAAATTAGTGAGGGCCATGGATAGGGAGTGTTTGGATGATGAGAGGCGGATCTGAGCTGGCAGGCAATTCCAGAGTTTAGGGAAGAGGTAAGAGAAGGCTGATTGGCCGGTGGTGGTCCTACGGTGAGGGATGACCAATAGTCTTGCATCAGAAGATCTAAGGGAGTGGGTGGGGTGGGGAGATAGGGAGGATGCAAGGTAGGGAGGGAGGGAGCTGAGCCAACAGTTGGAACTGAATTTGGCACAGTGAATTAGGCACCGGTTGCTCAGGGAAGGTAGAGCCAGAGATCAATAGAGCTCGCAGTGATGAGAGCGGATGGGGAGCATCGAGGGCGAAACGGCAGAAGGCATTAAAGAGGGGGTCAAGTTTGTTAGGGTGGTCTTGGCGGCGGAGCTATAAATGACATCACAGTAGTCAAAGGAGGGTAAAATCATTTTCTGGACTAATTCCCTTCTGACTGGTACAGGGAGACTAGAGCGGTTGCGATAGAGGGCACCAAGTTTTGGGCGCAGTTTAGAAATTATGACATCCACGTGTGTGAAGAAGGTGAGGTATCGATCCAGCCAAACCCCTAGATATCTGAAGGAGGGCATATCCTCAAAGATGGAGTTATTTAGGGTATGGAAGCTGAGGGGGCAGGTGAGTTTGGATAGACGCTGTCTAGTGCCGAAAGTCATAGAGACAGTTTTTTTGGCATTTAGGGATAGCTGGTTGGTATTGAACCAGTGCTGGATTTTGTTGAAATCAGTTTGGAGTCTGGAGGAGACTTCTTTGTGGGTCCGACCGGAGGTAAAGAGGACAGTGTCGTTCGCATACATATGGATTGCGGTAGAGGAGCAAGAGTTAGGCAGGTCATTTAGAAGGATGGAGAAAAGAATGGGGCCAAGAACTGAGCCTTGGGGGACACCGGTGGTGATGGGGGGGTATGGATGGCAATTTTAGTGGATTGGGTTCTATTTATAAGGTAGGCCCTGAACCAGTTAGTGGCAGATTCTGTTAACCCAGCTCCAGATAGGTGGGATAAGAGGAGAGGGTGGGAAACCGTGTCGAAAGCTTTTGCTAGGTTAATGAAGACAGCGGCAGTGATTAGTTCATTATCCATCCCAGTGAGGATGGAATCCATGAGTCGTAACAGGGAGGAGGTGGTCGAGTGGTGTTTTTGGAAACCAGACTGAAAAGGGGTGAAGAAGTTAGTTTACAGGACTCCCATGCAGAGGGAGGATATAGATCTAGTATTAGTGGAAGCCATCCATAATATGGCAGCCAAAGGGGAAGTACTACTAATGGGTGACTTCAACATTCTGGATGCAGATTGGAATACCCAGACTGCAAGTACATCAAGGAGCAGGGACCTCATGTCTGCCATGTATGGGGCAAACCTAAGGCAGCTGGTGGTTGAGCAAACCAGGGGGGGACCTATACTAGACTTAGTGCTGACAAATGGGGGCAGAATCATGGATATTGATGTGGGCAGTCCCCTTAGTACCAGTGACCACAGAACTGTGTGGTTTAGAATCAACACGTTGGCAGAAGAAAGCCATTCAAAGAGTAAGATCCTAGATTTCCCTAAGACAAACTTCATGGAGATGGGAGAACAGCTCAAAATTGCCCTAGCAGCAGAAGATATGGTGGAAGGGGTAGAAGAACAGTGGATTAGTCTCAAGAGATCCATAGCAAGAGTGACAAGTCAGTGTGTCAGATTGCTTAGCAAAAGTAAAAGAAAGAAGTGGCCTCTGTAGTTCTCTAAGGTAGTAGCCAAGAAAGTGCGAGAAAAAAGTAAGGTCAGGAAATACAAAGAGACACAGAAAGAAGAAGACAGACTGAAATATCTGGAGAAGCAGAGAGAAGCTGGGAAAGCTGTCAGCGGGGCTAAGGCAAGAACGGAGGGAGGAATTGCACAAGCTATTAAGAGCGGGGACAAGACCTTCTTCTGTTATATTAGTGAGAGGAAGAAGACCAGAAATGGTATTGTTAGGCTAAAGAAGGAGAGGGTGGGTGGGTGGAGGAAAACCTTGAAAAAGCTGAGATACTGAATAAATATTTTTGCTCAGTATTTTCCAAAGAAGAGGCAAGGGAGGTGCCAAGACTCACGAAGAAAGATGTACATGGGGGAGGGGTGGAAATCAGCCCATTTACAGTGGATAGAGTCTTGGAGGAACTAGGAAAAGTAAAAACAGACAAGGCAATGGGGCCAGACGGGATTCGCCCTAGAGTGTTGAAGGAACTCAGGGAAGTCCTAGCAAGTCCGCTGGCAACCCTCTTCAACCAATCACTAGAGATGGAGGAGGTACCTGGGGACTGGAGGAGGACAGAGGCGGTCCCCCTGCACAAGACTGAAAGTAGGGAGGAGACAGGCAATTACAGACCTGTAAGCCTGACCTCAGTGGTGGGGAAGCTGATGGAGGCCCTGCTTAAGGAGAGGGTAGTGAAGTTCCTGGAGTCAAGCTGTGCAAAAGACCCAAGGCAGCATGGATTCACTGCGGATAGGTCCTGTCAGACTGATCTTATCAATTTCTATAACTGGGTGAGTAGGGTGGTGGATCAGGGAGGGGCTGTGGATGTGGCCTTTCTGGATTTCAGTAAGGCCTTTGACACTGTTCCTCACAGACGGTTGTTTAAGAAATTGGGGAATTTGGGTGTGGGCTCTAAAGTGGTCAGACTGGGTTGGAAACTGGCTAAAAGACATGACCCAGAGGGTGGTAGTAAATGGCATAAAATCAGAAGAGGGGGAGGTGACTAGCGGGGTTCCACAGGGATCGGTGCTGGGTCCAGTTCTATTCAATGTCTTCATAAGTGACATTGCAGAGGGACTGGAGGGGAAGTTTGCCTGTTCGCATATGACACCAATATCTGTAACAGAGTAGACATGCAGCATGGGCTAGATAAAATGAGAAATGACCTCAGACTACTTGAGGAATGGTCAAGGGTTTGGCAGTTGGGTTTCAGAGCTAAGAAGTGCAAGATAATGCACCTGGGACACAGAAACCCAAGAGATGAATACAGGATGGGGGTCAGGTTCTAGCCTCCACAAGTCAGGAGATAGATCTGGGGGTTATCATATCCGATGACCTAAAGTCAGCCAAACAATGCAAAAAAGCAGTGGGGAAGGCAAACAGAATGCTGGGGTGCATAGAAGGGGCATAACCAGTAGGAGGAGTGAAGTGGTGATGCCACTGTATAGATCACTGGTGAGGCCTCATCTGGAATACTGTGTTCAGTTCTGGAGACCGCATATCAGGAAGGACATAGACAGAATGGAAACAGTCCAGAGAAGAGCAACAAAAATGATACACAGACTGCCCCACAAGCCTTATGAGGAAAGACTCAAGGAACTAAACATCTATTCACTGGAAGAGAGAAGGGAGAGAGGGGATATGATAGAGACTTTCCAATAACTTAGAGGACTAAACAGGGTACAGGAGGGGAGCATATTTCAGAGATGAAAGTGCATAAGGACAAGGGGACGTAACATGAGACTGGAGGCAGGGAGGCTTAGGGGGAATGCTAGGAAGTATTTTTTCCACAGAGAGGGTGGTGAATCCATGGAACAGCCTACCAGCAGAGGAAGTGGAAGCAAAAACAGCATGGGGATTCAAAAGTGCATGGGATAAGCATAAAGACATCCTGCTGTACAGCAGAGTGGGGGAAAGGCAGTCCAGATAAGAGTAGGAATTGTCAAACCAAGTAGGGAAATGGGCAGATTAGGTGGGCTGTATGGTCCTTATCTGCAGACAGATTCTGTTTCTATGTTTCTATGACCCCTAGGTCCTTCTCCTCTTCAGTGATCCCCAACTTCACTCCCTCCCAAGCAGTACTCTCCTTAAGTTCTTTGCTTAGAAGTGCATAACCTTACACTTCTTCACATTGAACCCCAGCTGCCACCTCTCCGACCACTCCTCCAGTTTGGTTAGGTCCCCCTGCAGTTGCTTCCATCCCTCCTCCTCATCCACTACTGCACTCATTTTGGTATCATCTGCAAACAGACTTACCCCGCTCATCACTCCATGTGTGATGTCTGAGATGAAGAGCCAAATAGCACTGGCCCCAGCACCGAACCCTGCGTCACCCTGCTCGTCACTGGTCTAGGTGTTGAGAATCCCTTCCCACCACCACCACCCATTGTAGCCTCCGATGCAGTCAGTCTGTAATCCAGTTTTCCATCTTCACCCCCACTCCCACACCAGTTAGCTTCCCCCCAAGCCACCCATCAGGTACCGAATCGAAGGCCTTGCTGAAATCCAAGTAGAGGACATCCACTGCATGGCCCATATCCAGCTCTCTTGTTAGCCAGTCATAATATTGTATTAGGTTAGTTTGAAAGGACTTCTCTGATATAAATCCATGCTGCCTTACATCCTGGAGGTAATTGTCCTCGAGAAATGACTCTAGCCTCTCCTTCAGTATCGTCTCCATAAGCTTGCCCACTATGGAAGTGAGACTGACCAGTAAATAATTGCTCGGTTCATCCCTTGGGCCGCTCTTGTGTATCGGCACCACTTACAGGTAGGACTTACCTCAAAAGATCACTTTATTAAGGGCTCAGATCAGTGTTTATGCCACCCATTTTGTTTCCCTTTTATGTCAGGGTGAGATCCTACATGTTCTTGCTTTATACCTTGTACCGTTCCTTTTAGTCTATAAACTATTGTTGTCAATTCAAATCACTGTGACCTCTATCAAGCCCTTTCCTTCCCCTCCCTTACAAATAGACACCTCTCACACTGCACTAAATTCACTGCTAAACACTGGCTGGGTGAACTCCCTTCCTACCTCTCCCCCTCATTTATAACACCCCCTCCTCCTTCCCACTCCCTCAGATCTATGGACAATCGCACACAAACTGTCCCCTGCTGCACCACCCTCTCCAGCCAGTTTGGATCCTCTCGCCATTTCCCTAAAATATGAAACTCTCTACCTCCCCAAATCTGACACTCCTCCCTCTATCCGATCAACACTGCCCTCTCCAACTATCTTGCACTTAACTATTCCTGTTATGACCTGCTTTAATTTCCTTTGTCTTGATCCTTACAGTTCTACCCCCTTCGGAATTTATTCAGTGTCTCTATTGACTCTACTGCCTTTACACTCTGACACTAGCCCCTCCTAGGTGCTAGTTATCATATCTTTCTCCCTCCCCCTATTCTCTCACCCTTTTCCCCTAGCCTTCACACTCCCCTTGCAGGGTTGCCAGCATTCTGAAGGTGTCCTATAGTGCCTAGGCTTGCCACCTTTTCTTCCCCCATCTACCTATCCTTGGCCTTCCAGGTCCCCTTGCAGGGTTCCTAGCATCCTGGAGGGTTTCTTGGATCAGGCCTCATCCTCTCCCACGTGTTATTTCTCATCCCTTCCCTCTCACTATCCCTCTATACCTACAATGCCTAACCGCAGAAGAGTTTACAATCACCTGAACTTCCCAGCCCCCTTGCAGGGTTCATCGCATCCTGAAGGGTTCTCTTTTTGGGTCAGACCTTATTTCCCTCCTAGGTGTTAATCACCTTACTCCCTCCCTCTCTCTCTCTCTCTCTCTCTCTCTCTCTCTCTCTCTCTCTATTCCTCACTCCAGTCTCCTGTCAATTCAATTTAAGTTTATTGTTCAACTTACAATAAGTCATTACAAACAATAGATACCAAATACAAAAATATAAACATTACAATTTATCATATAATACTTTAAAACCAAAAAAATCATTGAACTTCCTTTTTAAGCTTACCTTTCACTTTATCAGGCATAAACATCTTAAACCAGGTACATATGAAGTTTTTTTACTTTCAATTACTTTCAATAAAGAAGCCACAGGTATTAAAATGTCTTTAGTACTAGCTTTTTAGAGACAGGTTGTCAAATGTACTGGTTCGTATTCCAATCCTCCTATAATATTTCCCCAAAATTTCTTTCTGTATTCATTGTATAAAGAACATAATATAAGTAAATGTATCAAATTATCCTGTCCATAACCACATTTACATAAACCACTCGTATCATCTTTAGTTTTTACTAGGACTATGCGAATACTTTTTCCTGAATATTCGGTCGAATATTCGGTATTCAGGTCCCAGGTATTCGGTATTCATTATTCGGTATTCCGTATTCGGACAGAAAAGGTGTTTTTTTAAGGAAACTTTAAAAAAGCACTTTAACAACACCAATAATCACCCATTAAACCTGGTGTAGTATATACACCTCAATGAGACTTCAACCACCAACGCAGAGCTCTCATTAATGCAACACAAGCTACATGCGGCACACTTGAACCACCACACCACACATATAGCACTCCAAAAACGATATCAAGCATTGCATTGGGTCAGCACTGGAGGGTGTTCAAGGTCACAGACATGGTAGCGCATGACATGGGCATCAGTGATTGAGTGCTTACAATAATGGCAACTCAGTCCTGGTGCATGTCGAAGGGGCTACTGCTGAGGAAGGGTGACCGGATGGGGGAGGTGGGTGCATATAGCGACAGGACATCACTATATGTGTACGTGTGTGGGGAGGCAGAGTCCAGCATGACGGAAGGGAGGGATGGTTGGCCTGGTGTGGTTGGTGTGAGGCTGCCAAGCTGGCCCCATAGAGTGGTTGGTGGTTGTCAGCCTAAAGGTGCAAGGGTTCCAGGTTCAGGTCCAGGCACGCCTACATTTTTGTGTGCCTGGCCCCCAATTTTATTTTCTCCAGATTTTGCACCCCCCGACATGCACCCCCCTTGATTTAAGAATTCTTTAGTAGGGGGGTGTGGGGCAATGCAAGGGGCACAGCCCACTGCATGAACAATCAAAATTTAAGTCCCTGGCACTGTTTTCCTGTGTGTTGGGGGTGTACATCACTGAAATAGATTTTCAGTGATATATACTTGCTCTGCCACCAATCGCGATTGCGCTTTCGTGGTTATCACATAAATCCACAGACATGGGGTAGACAGTGCTTTGGACATGGGCATAAGAATAGTGGTAACAGTGGCTGCCATAGTGGTGACAGCTGAAAGGATGGCTGCTGCATGAATGGCACTGGCGGTGGTGGTGGGACGCACACTGAGTGTAGATGTAGCAGCCATAGTGATAGCAGTGGGAACACTGGTGGTGGTGTCTGCTGCTTCCTGCACAAAGCATGTTTGCACTAATGCCCTCCTACTACTGCACAAAAGGATGTGATAGTGAATGTATAGATGGAACAGGTGGTGACACCAGTAGTAGTAATAGTTCTGCCGGTGGTATTAGTAGTAGTAGTACTATTCCCAATGCTACAAGAACTAAAAGGCTTGCTTGGGAAGAAAAATATTTGAGACCATCTAATAAAGAGACACCTGTCTGTCATCATCCATGTAGTCTATCTCACCACCTTCTCTGGAATTGTATTATGTATCAATAGTATACAGTGAAGCAAGACAAGATGCAATTCAATACTTTGCAGTAAATGCTGTCACAAAATATTGGATGACTAGAGATTAACTGCTATTGAATTACACTGCTCCTTGTAGCATATTGCAGCAGTTTGCAATAATTTTGAAGGCATGGAAAATAATTGAGACTGGTGATGCCACACTGGTAACCAGAATATTTCAGGCATGTGAAATACTTGGGACTGATGATGCCACACTGCTAACAGGAATATTTCAGGCATGGGACATACTTGAGATGGGTGATGCCATACTGGTAACTAAAATATTTCAGTCATATGAAATACTGGAGACTGGAGATGCCATGTTGGTAACTGGAATATTTAAGGCATGTGAAATACTTGAGAATGGTGATGCCATACAGGTAACCAGAACATTTTAATCATGTGAAATACTTGAGACATGTGATGCTATACTGGTAACTGGAATATTTCAGTCATGTGAAATACTTGAGACAAGTGATACCATACTCGTAACTGTAATATTTCAGTCATGTGAAATACTTGAGACAAGTGATACCATACTCGTAACCGTAATATTTCAGTCATGTGAAATACTTGAGACAAGTGATACCATACTCGTAACCATTATATTTCAGTCATGTGAAATACTTGAGACAAGTGATACCATACTCGTAACCGTAATATTTCAATCGTGAAATACTTGAGACAAGTGATACCATACTCGTAACCGTTATATTTCAGTCATGTGAAATACTTGAGACTGGAAATGCCACACTGTTAACTGCCATATTTCAGGCATGGGAAATACTGAGACTGGTGATGCCACACTTGTAACTGCCATATTTCAGGCATGGGAAACACTGAGACTGGAGATGACACACTTGTAACTGCCATATTTCAGGCATGGGAAACTCTGAGACTGGTGATGCCACACTTGTAACTGCCTTATTTCAGGCATGGGAAACACTGAGACTGGTGATGCCACACTTGTAACTGCCATATTTCAGGCATGGGAAACAGTGAGACTGGTGATGCCACACTTGTAACTGCCATATTTCAGGCATGGGAAACACTGAGACTAGAGATGACACATTATTAGCTGTCATATTTTATGCATGTAAAGTACTTGAGACTGGTGATGTCATACTGGTAACTGGAATATTTAAGGCATGTGAAGTACTTGAGAATGGTGATGCCATACAGGGAACCAGAACATTTCAATCATGTGAAATACTTGAGACATGTGATGGTATACTGGTAACTGGAATGTTTCAGTCATGTGAAATACTTGAGACAAATGATACCATACTCGTAACCGTAATATTTTAATCATGTGAAATACTTGAGACAAGTGATACCATACTCGTAACAGTAATATTTCAGTCATGTGAAATACTTGAGACTGGAGATGCCACACTGTTAACTACCATATTTCAGGCATGGGAAACACTGAGACTGGAGATGCCAAACTAACTGCCGTATTTTATGCACTTGAAATACTTGAGACTGGTAATGCCACACTTGTAACTGCCATATCTCAAGCATGGGAAACACTGAGACTGGTGATGCCACACCTGTAACTGCCATATTTCAGGCATGGGAAACACTGAGACTGGTGATGCCACACTTGTAACTACTATATTTTAGGCATGGGAAACACTGAGACTGGAGATGACACACTATTAGCTGCCATATTTTATGCACGTGAAATACTTGAGACTGGTGATGCCACACTGGTTACTGGCACCTGGAAAGCTGTTAAAGGGATCGATGGAATATGGGCATGAGCAACACAGGGGATGAGAGATGCGTAACACCAGTTGAGGATTTTGTACTGGGAACAGTAATCAATAGGTGGGTGGCAGTTTTAGGCAGTGGGAACTGTAGGGCATGCTCGTTCAAAAGAATACACCATGACAGTGGAAGTAATAAAGGAAAAGGGTGCTGCTCACAGATTTGTGTTAGTATGACTTTGAATATGAATGTTAACATGTGCTTATTTGCTAACAGAACAATGATGGTTAACACAGAATGGCTTGTGTATGGCTTAATGCTACAACACACAAATGTTGTATCCAGTACAAGACAATTATTTAATGCAATTGTTAGTGGCCATATGTGTACCCAAGGTGAGGTAGATTTATTTTTATAAACACAAGTTGTTCCACATGTGCTGGGTCAAGTGAGGATCGGTGAGGTTCCACCACATCACCAGCAGTGCTGAACATTCGTTCAGACGGTACGCTGGTAGGGGGGCAACAGATATATTTAAGGGCCAGCTGTGCCAAGTGCAGAGATGCTTTCATCCTTTTGATCCAGTACTCCACTCGATTTATGGAGAATGACTCCAGAGGCTCATTGAAATAACTGTTCAGTAGATTGGGTGCCGACTGTGGTTGCTGTTCTGTTCTCTTCCGCTGCTCAGCCTGTAGTGATGAGCTGAGTTCAGCCCAACAGTCACCCTCCGTCTCAAGGTTTTCCATACTGCTTTCAGTTTGTGATTCTGAGACTGGCTCATCAATAGGGTTACCTGCTGGTTTCATTGACCCAAGGATCTGAACACATCTGCTTCTGAATGTCTGTAACCCTGTGAGTGGGCATTATAAGGTGTAGTACCTCACACTTGAAACGTGGATCCAACATAGTGGTAAATACGTACTTTTTATTGGAACAGAGATCAGAAAATCTAACTTCTAGTTCTATGGTGAGGTTTTCCACAAGGGATATCACTGTTCTGGTGTCTGGTTTGGATCTTTCTCAGCATTTTCACTGAATCTCCTCATGGCTTCTTTCAGGATCTGTACAGCAGAAATTACCTGACTTAGCAGTGTAGAATCAGAGCTAAGGTCACGAGTGCTCCTTTCAAATGGGGCTAAAACCTTTACCAAGCCCTTAATCACGGCACAGTCCTGATGTCTGAGGACTCCCCCATATCAGTTTCCATGCTCATCTCATGAAGGGCCCACTTTTGCTCTAGAAGCCTTTGCAGCATGTAGTAGGTGGAATTCCACCGGGTCTGTACATCCTGGATGAGATGATGCTGCGGCATTTGAAGATGCTCTTGTAGTTGATGCAGATGGTTTGTGGCTTTCACAGAGTGATGGAAGTGGCTGCATATGCTTCTGGCTACTTTGACTATGTGATCTGCCTCTGCTGTGTTTGCCAAAGCCTTTGTCACTACCAAATTCAATGTATGAGCAAAGCAGCATATCCCATCAAAATTGCCATCTCTAAGTACTTTTATCATATTTGTGGCATTGTCTGTGACCACAAACCCTACCTGCAAATTGTTGCCATCAATCCATGGGCTCAACATCTCTTGCAGAAATGACAATATGTTTATAGCCCGGTGATCCTTTTCCATAACGCTGACATTTAGCAAAGCAGACCTGTAGGGAGAGGGGGAAGAGACAGAACCAGCACCAGTACCACCATCACCACAAGTGACTACCACATCTGCAACACACCAGTGTGCTGTCAGTGACATATATGCATGATTTGAATTAATGCTGGTCCATATGTCAGTTGTGCAGTGGAAAACTCCACCAACAGCCTGTGCTAGCAGTCTTGCAACTTCTTTTCTCAAATCATGGTAAATGTTGGGTACTACAGTCCGTGAAAATGTGGTCCGTGATGGTATATTATACCTAGAGTGCAAATGCTGCAGCAACCTACGGAAACCTGTGTTTTCCACAATGGAAAATGGCTGCAGATCCAAGGCCATCATCTCACCAATTAAATTGGTGATCTGCTGTGCTGTAGGGTGTGACGCCTGGTATTTGGTGCGGGCATGGAAGACTTGCATGATGGGTGTAGTCAAAGCGGTACCACATCGCATTGATTTTGACTTTGAACCCATGGTGGAGGGTGTTACAATAATAGACGATTGAGCAGAAGAAGGGAGAATGGGTGATGCTCCTGTATGAGGATGAGCTATAAGTGGTGCAGGGGGAGTTGAGGGCACACTGTCTGTCTCAGTAATAGAATCACTAACAATACTTTGTGCATCTATTGGACCAGTACCAGAAGAGGGGCTGACAGGCACATGTTGTGGAGGGGGAGGAACAGCTGTGGCTCGTTAAAGTGCACTGGGATGTTTCATTCAGAGATGGTTCATCATTGATGCTGTTGTGAGATTTGAAAGGTTTTTACCACGACTTATAATACAGTCACACACACAGCATTCTGCCTTTTTGGATCATCTTTTACAACACTAAAGTACAGCCACACCACACTTTTCCTTGCACTGACAGTGGAAGTACAGGCCCCAATAGGGCGACCATGGGCATGTTTTGTCCCTTTCCCCTTATTAGACCTGGGTGCAGTGGATGCAGTTGTTCTACCCCTTTCTTTCTCTGCAACAGATGTAGTTGTAAAATTACTTTGTGTATCAGATGGCGTTGAACTTGACACAACTCTTTGTTTTTTGAAATTTAAGTTTTATTGAGTTTTGTATATAAAAAGAAAAAAACAAGGTACATATAGTGAAAGTTGTCTGATCATACAATACCCAAGTCCAGGATATAGTACATGTAAATGTGTACAATCACATTGAAATAGACAGGGACAGTCAGAGGACCTGCCTGTTCCTTTTGGAAGCTGAGAAATTGGCTATACTGCAGAGAACAAACTAGAACGCATTTGAGGAACTGGTAACTTGGTAAAACATAATATTGTAGGGGACTAGGAAGGTAAGCTACACTTTCTACAAAAAGTTTCATTATTTTCTTATTGGCATTAAGAATTGCAGGATTCCATTAAAGTATAGTAATTTTATAACCAGAAGGGTTGTAATACAACTGAAGTTGCTTGATTTCTGTGCTAGATACATAGGATTTGGAAGGATATTTGTGCAATATTTTGGAAGTGTCCTGCTGGCTAAGCAGTGAGTTTATCCCTGGTTTCAGATAAAGGGTTTGTGTGTGTATTAGAAACAGACATAGCAAATTGTCTTCACTGAAAGGCCTGCTTACATCACAGGTGTCGCTAGTCAATCAATTGATTCTGGGTGGGGCTTGTATCACTGTTCTGTTTAGGCATACTACACAGAGTAAAGTCAGTCAGAGGACCTGCCTGTTACTTTTGGAAGCTGAGAAATTGGCTATACTGCAGAGAACAAACTAGAACGCATTTGAGGAACTGGTAACTTGGTAAAACATAATATTGAGGGACTAGGAAGGTAAGCTACACTTTCTACAGAAAGTTTCATTATTTTCTTATTGGCATTAAGAATTGCAGGATTCCATTAAAGTGTAGTAATTTTATAACCAGAGGGTTGTAATACAACTGAAGTTGCTTGATTTCTGTGCTAGACACATAGGATTTGGAAAGATATTTGTGCAATATTTTGGAAGTGTCCTGCTGGCTGAACAGTGAGTTTGTTTTTATACCTGGACTCAGTAGAGTGGTTTGTGTAGGAGCAGTGGTCTAGTACATTGTGGTGTTGGTTGACTTACTATAAAGGGCAGTACTCACCAGGGTGGTGGAGCAGTGGTGTAATTGATTGTTTCTAACAGTCACCGGTGGTTATGGCATTTCCTTTATAGCCAAGGTTCTGACATCACTTCCTCAACAGGTCTTGGAGCAGAACTGTCATATTCTTAATTACCCAGCACAGTGCATAAAGGTAAGTATACACATACCAAAAAAAATTATATATTACTCATTGTATATTATAAGGAAGAGGAACATGTGGGGTGGTGCAATGCACTGGCTGTGGGGCAGCAATTTTCCGGGAAACATTCTGGAACCTGCGTTGCTGCCCTATTTGCAGGCAACTGTCAGCTCTGAGGGAGGAGGTTGCCCACCTCCAGGCTGAACTGGCAAGGACTAAGGAGGACCCCCACCCAAAGAGCACCAGTTCCACAACCACTGCCTCAGAGGTTGCCATGTGTGAAGAGCAGATGGACCACAGTAGGTTCTGGGAGGGTGAGGGTGGTGGAACAGAGGCGTAGCCCCGAGTTGTACCTCTACACAAATCATATGTCAGTCTGGCAAATCAAGGTTCCTCTATGATGACACCCTCATTGGAGACCAAGAAGAATGCTGGAGACATCCACAAGGGAGACCCACAAAAGAGTGGCAAGGGACAACACAAGGGAAAGAAACAGCTTCTGATAGGGGACTCAATTGTTAGGGGTGTAGACCTGGGGAAGGGAGAGGAGAGGGAAGTAAGGTGCCTGCCTGGTGCCATGGCTTGGAGGGACAGGAAGCAAATCCTCAGGATTGCAGAAGCAGCATCACAGGAGAGGAAACTAGATATCATTGTCCACCTCGGGACAAATGACCTAGCTAGGCATGAGATCAGTGCAGTGCAGGATGAATTTGTGGAGTTGGGAGGGGCCTCAGACAGGTAGCAAGCATGGTAACCTTCTCAGAGGTGCTGCCAGTCCATGGCAGGGGTGAGGCTAGGGTACTGCACACCATGCAGTTTAATGAATGGTTGCAAAACTGGTGCAGAGCACAGGGCTTTAGCTTCATTGGGGACTGGGGGTCCACCTGAGAGATGAAGGTCTATACTGGCATGATGGTCTGCATCTGTCCAGGAAGGAAACACGCTCCTAGGTGACAGGTTTAAAGGCTTCCTTGGCAAGCTTTTAAACTAGCTAAGGGAGGTGCTGATAGGAAACAGGAAAGTTCAAGCCTCCCCAAAAGCATGGCAGGTAGTAGGGTAAACACTGAGGTACAGAGCTTGACAGAGGGCAGGACAGGGTAAATGGAAAAATGGACAAGGGCAATAAGAGCAGGGATGGGGTAAAAAGGATAAAGCCAACATTAAATGGAGGGCAATGAGTACCAATGCCGTAGTCTTGAAACAAGCTTCCAGAGCTAGTAGCCCTGATGGAAGTGGAACACTTGGATATTGTGGCAGTCACAGAAACATGGTACATGGAGAACCATGACTGGGATGTCAACATACCAGGGTACACAATCTACAGAAGGGACAGGGAGGGTAAAGAGGAGGTGGAGTAGCTCTCTACATAGGGAAGGGATCAAGCAACAGAACTAAAAGGTAAAGGGGAGGACAAGAGGAACTCTGGGTCACATTGGAGACAGGGAATGGCATCACAATCTGCACAGGGGTTGTATACAGACCCCGTCTCAAGGGAGGAAATGGACAAGAAAATGATAGAGGGCATTCTCAAAATGGCTGAAAAAGGGAGATACTGTTGATGGGGACCTGAATATGCCAGATGTTAACTGGGCAACATGGACTGCAGCCACATCCAAGAGCAGGGTAATTCTCGAGTGCCCTACAGGAGCATGCCTTAGACAGCTAGTGGTGGAACCCACTCGGGAGGAGCAATATTAGACCTGGTACTCTCAAATGGAGAGAGATCACAAACTTAGAAGTCAGTAGACACCTGGGAACAAGTGACCACTGCACAGTGTGCTTCACAATAAAAAACACAACCATGGAGACAAGCCATACAAATACAAGGATACTGGACTTTAGAAGGGCTGACTTTGGCAAAATGGGTGAATACCTGAGAATGCATTAGCAAATGGCCAGAAAGGAGGGTGGAAGAACAATGGAGAAAAATCAAAACTGCCATCATGGAGGCAACAAGCCTTTGTGTGAAACAAATAAAGAAAACAAAGCAGAATAAAAACCACTATGGCTCTCAAAGAGGTGTCAGGGAAGGTTAAGGAGAAAAAGGCTGCATTCAAAAAGTATAAGGAATCACAGACAGAGCACGACAGGGAACTGTATCAATTAAAGCAGAAAGAAGTGGGGAAGGCAGTCAGAAAAGCAAAGGCCCAAACCGAGGAAAGGATAGCCAACTCAGTTAAGAAGGGGGATAAAACCTTTTATAGGTACATTGGGAACATAGAAAGGTTAAGGGAGGATAGGAAGATTAATAAAGAGAGGGAGGTGGGCAGAGGGAGACAGTGAAAAGGCAGAGATAATGAATGAATACTTTGCTCAGTATTCACAAAAGAAGAAGAGGAGGAGTTACCTAAACCAAACAGTAGAAGCACTCTGGATAGTGGGATTGATACCAGTCCATTTAAAGAAGAAAGAGTACTGAAAGAACTCCTAAAACTCAAGGTGGACAAAGCAATGGGGCCTGATGGGATTCACCCTAGAATCCTAAAAGAGCTAAGGGAGGACCTAGTGACACCACTAACCACACTTTTAACAAATCATGGGAAGATGGGGTGGTACCTGAGGACTGGAGGAGGGCAGATGTGATTCCCCTTCACAAAAGTGGGAGCAAGGCAGAAGCAGGAAACTACAGACCTGTTAGTTTACCTCAGTGGTGGGGAAAATGATGGAATCACTTCTGAAAGAAAGAATTGTTGAGTACCTAGAGGCCAGCGGGGCACTGGACCAAAGCAGCATGGATTCACAGCAGGAAGGTCATGTCAGACAAATCTAATCGATTTCTTTGACTGGGTGACCAAAGTAATAGACCAGGAGGGGCTGTGGATATGGCCTACCTAGACTTTAGCAAGGCATTTGACACAGTCCGCACAAAGATTAATAATCAAGTTAGCCAGCCTGGGAGTGGGTCCCAGGGTGGTAGCCTAGTAGAAAACTGGCTGCACAACAGGACACAGAAGGTAATAGTGAATGGAACACATTCTGAAGAAAGGGGGGTTACTAGTGGAGTACCTCAGGGCTCAGTACTGGGTCCAGTCCTCTTTAACATCTTTATAGGTGACATTGTAGAGGGTCTGGAAGGAAAGGTATGCCTCTTTGTGGATGAGACAAAGATCTGTAACAGACTTGATACACAAGGGGGGTAGAAAGGATGAGAAGGGACTTGGCAAGGCTGGAGGAATGGTCAGACATATGGCAACTTAGATTCAATGCAAAGAAGTGCAAAGTAATGCACCTGGGAAATAAAAATCCAGGAGAAGAGTACACAATAGCAGGGGAGGTACTAACAACAACAATAATGGAAAGCAATCTGGGTGTAGTCATATCAGATGACCTAAAGGTGGGTATGCAATGTGAGAAGTCAGTAGGGAAAGCCAGGGGAATACTGGGATGCATAGGGAGGGGCATCACAAGTAAAAAAAGGGAAGTGGTTATCCCTCTATAGAGACAGTTGGTGAGACCCCATCTGGAGTACTGCATGCAGTTTTGGAGACCTCATCTACGCAAGGACATAGACAGGATGGAAGCAGTCCAGAGGAGGGCAACTAAAATGGGGCAGGGTCTACATCAGAAACCATATGAAGAGAGACTAAGAGAGCTTAATATGTATACCCTTGATGAAAGGAGGGACGGGGGGACATGATAGAAACTTTTAAGTACCTCAAGGAATCAATAAAGTCCAGGAGGTAGCATCTTTCAGAAAAGAGATGTAAGAACAAGGGGCACAATTTAAAGTTAGAGGGGGATGGCTCAGGGGTAATGTGAGGAAATTCTTTTCACGGAGAGAGTGGTGGACACATGGAACCGCCTTCCTGGAGAGGTTGTGGGGTCTAAAACAGTGGAGGAATTCAAACATGCATGGGGCAGACATAAGGCAATTATAGTGGGGGGTTGCAGGAAATAGGCTGTTGGTTAACTAGAATCTGCAGCTTATCCAGTAGGTAGGCAAATGGGCAGACTGGGTGGGCCAAGTGGACCTTATCTGCCGTCAAAGTCTATGTTTCTATGTAATAAAAACAACCACAACATCACCAACACCCCTCCCCCAGCCCACCCCCCATTGCCCCAGAGAGTTTCATAGCTAAAGGAGATGTAGGGTCTCTAAGGAGGAGGACTAAGATTGGGAGCCTGATTACGCTGCATGTAACAGTGCAACAACAGTTACCTGAGGTACTACATATATCAGGGTTAATTTAGATAGAGCGCATTTAATTTGCCCCATTTCCGATTGTAAGACGACAGATTATGTCTGGAGCTAGCTATAAGTTTCTCGGTATTGAAACACTGGGACATCTCCTTAAGCCATTCCTGATAGGTAATGATATCCTGATCCATCCAGTGCCTGAGGACCAGCTTTTTAATAACTATTGAGATGAGAGCCATGTGGTATCTGCGTTCCTTCACCATAATGTTAGAGTAAACTGCCAAGATACATATTTCTAAGGTGAATAGATCCTTGAGCCCCAAAAGTGGATCTAAACTGTCTCGTACTATATTCCATAATGGTGCCACTCTATTGCAGTCCCAGAGGATATGCAACAAGTTCCCTTCAGCGGCTCCACATCTCGAACATTTATTCGACTTAAGCTTGCAAAATTTGACCAACTTAACTGGAGTATAGTAGAGATTATTTAAAATATAATATTGGATCAATCTATGATTATCTTGGGATAAGTAACGGTACACGTCCTTCCAGATTGATTCCCATGATAGGGGAGAGCTCAAGTTGGGGAGTGACCAGATTGTGGAACCCTCCAGGGAATTAGGAAAAGGTTGTCTAACAATTTATTGTATATGTTGGATATACTCTGGGCTTACACGTCGCATCTTGTGTTTCTCTAAGAATGGCCTTATTTTGAAGGGAAAACAGGCCCAAAGATTTTGTGTATGAGGTGTCTCAATTGAAAACTTTGAAGATATGCTTCTGGGGATGTTAAGGACGTAAGATTCTGTCCGACTTGAGAAGTGAGCCTTGCTCATACAGAGACCCCACCTGTAGATTATGTATTTGTGGGAGCCACTCAGAGGTTAGCCAACTACCTCAATTTTGATATTGGGATGAGCGGAGAGGTTGTACTGAATCCTTGGTCAGGGATGTTGAAAAATTCCAACACTGAGAAAGAATTTAATAGAGAGACCGATAGGAGTCTTGAATGGCTGGGGTAGCATGGAGAAAGGTGCCAAAAAATGCGGGGGGGGGGCATAAGTTGAACTGGTCCAATAGGCTTAGTTCAAGCTGTAGCCAGATTGGTTGAGGCAAGTTAGACTGTGCGGTGGACCACTTACCTGCTCTGTTTAGGTGACTAGCCCAGTAATATAGTAAGAAATTTGGTTGAAGAAGACCACCCTTGTCTCTAGGTGCACTAAGTTTAAGAAAGGCTCTACAAGGTTGTTTCCCATTCCAAATAAAGTTGGATAGCAGTGAGTTTACTTGACTGAAGAATTGTCTGGGTAGCCATATATTAAGGAGATTCTGGGGTAGAATAACAGGGGTAGGATGTTATTTTGATGATGCTGATTCGCCCCCATATGGTTAGTGACAATTTTTGCCATTGGTCCAAATCCCTCTGAATTCTCATTAATGTGTCATCTAAATTGAGTTTCTTGACCGTTTCCACCTCCCAGGCCACATGTATACCCAAGTATTTAAATGAGACCGGGGACCATTTCATACCGAACTGTGTGAAACCTGATTTAAAGGTAGAAGAATTTAGCGGAAAAATAACTGATTTAGAAACATTCAACCTATAGTTAGAAACCTGGCCAAAACGGTCAATAATTTGTAGTACTTGTGTTAAGGATGATTCAGGGTTGGTAAGGTGTAGCAGGATGTTGTCTGCAAAAACCGATACAGTCAGGGGAAATTGAGTGATGGTACAACCTGTGACTCATGATGAATTTTTAATACTAATAAGTAGAGGTTCTAGGTATAGGTTGAAGAGGTAGGGAGAAAGGGGACAACCTTGACGTGTGCCAGCACATAAAGGAAATCTGGAAGAAAAAAAACCCATTACAGTAGACTTTTGCCGAGGGGGATTTGTAGATTGCCATAATCTTATAGATAAAGGTGTCAAGGAAGCCCATTCTCTTATTTATTTTGTTGTTTAACAAGGTATAGCACACTAAGCTGAAAGCTTTTTTTACAGGAGCGACCTGGGAGCACAAGGAGGTTAAGTGACTTGCTCAGGGTCACACAGTATGCAAGTGGAAGCTGTGGGATTCAAACCCAGGTCTGGTCTGCTGGATGTCACCAGATTTGCAGCTCAGAGCCTTAGACCACTGCGCTATACTGCCTCCACTTCAGAGTGGCCCACAAAAAGTCCCAATTCACTCGGTCAAAGGCTTTTTCTGCATCAAGAGCAACTAGGGCCATGGGATCTAGTGAAGTGTGGGCCGATTGAAAGACGCGAGCTAAGGTTCTCAAATGATCGGCTGATGATCTACCCTGGACAAAGCCAGCCTGTTCCGAGCTCAACAAGTGCTGCCAAATCTTTTTAATTCTGAGCGATAGAATTTTAGATAAGATTTTGATATCATAATTTAAAAGCGATATTGGACGGTAATTGGCTGGAGCTATTAAGGGTTTATCAGGTTTGGGGATTAAAATTATTATAGCTTCTAAGAGAGAGGGGTCTATCAATTCTGCAGAGAACATATATTCGTATAGCTTAAGAAGTAGAGGGGATAGCTCTTTGCGAAAAACTTTATAAAAATTTGAGGGAAAACCATCGGGCCCAGGGGCTTTTTCTAATGGTAACTCGTTGATTGCATCTTCTACTTCACCTAGAGTGATGGGAGCTGACAGAATATCACAGTGGTGTAACTGGAGGGAAGGGAGTTTGATTCCATCTAGGAAGTGCACTATCCGCTGGGGATGTGATGGAGTAGAACTCTTACTATAAATGTCAGTATAGAAGGACTCGAAAATTTGGGCAATATCCCTGGGTAGCGTCTTAGTGATGCTGTCCTGAGATTTGAGAGCCGGGATTATACGGGAACTCTCCATCTCTTTCAGCCTAAGAGCTAGCATTCTACCTGGTCTTTCACCCTGATCAATATATCTGGTCCTAGTCTTAAACAAAGCATATTCAGCTTTTTCCCGTGTCAGGTCATTGTATTCATTCCTGAGTTTAATAAGAGCAGTTAGGTTTGCTGGGGAGTTGGAAAGGAGAAGGTTGTTTTGGCTGCCCTCAGCTGACTAGATAGCTAATTAATTTTGGACCCTTACCTTTTCCTAGTGGCAGCAATCTTGATGAGTTCCCCCAATGAAACATTTGAGGGAGCACCACAGTATATCATCTCGTGGACAGATCCTTGGTTCAGGTCTGGCACAAAAGGATCATGTCCTTGATTTGGGAAACTGTGTGGTCATCCTCAGGATTTGCATATTACGTTTCCATGACGTGTCTCTTTGTCCCTGAATACCAAGGGAAATCTTGACCCACACCAGGGAGTGGTCTGAGATAACTATTGGTTCTATACCTACTTGGTGGGTACAGCTCATTAAAGAAGAGCTAATTAAAATATAGTCAATTCTTGCCCAAGTTTGGTGTACCTGGGAGTAAAAGGAATAGAGTCAGTTATCAGGGTTAAGGAGACGCCAGGGATCACATAGTCCCAGTAAGTGTGTGAAATCAGAAAGGGCATGTTGAGCAGGGGACATCGGTTTTATCGGTCTATAAGTTTTATCTAAATCGCTGGAGGGAGCTATATTTCAGTCGCCCCCAAGGATGAGAAGGGAAGGCAGAAATCTGCTCAAGTTGTCTGCTAGGGACATTAAGAAGGATGGGTCACCACCTACTGGGGCGTAAATCGCCCCTAGTACCACACTACTATTATCAAGCTGGCCCTTCACCAATACATATCTACCCTCTTGGTCGGTAATACTATCAGCTGCTACAAATCTGACGTGATGTTTAATTATTATTGCTACCCCCCTACTAGCTTGCGAAATGAAGCAGTGAAAATTTGGTGAACCCTAGACTGCGTAGTCTCCTAGTCTCTGAGGCAGCCAAGTGGGTTTCCTGCATGAAAACTATGTCTACATTCAGAAGGGAGCAATTCAGAAACACCTGCTGTCTTTTAAGAGGGCCACTGATGCCTCTAACATTCCAGCTTGCAAGTTTAATCATTCTCGCCGCCATATTGATTAATACAAGATTGAGCAGGACATAGGAACTTCAGTTCCTCCAGTGCAGACAATATCATGAGGATTACATCAAGTTTGCGCATCGTTAATAAATTCCATAGGGATTGAAACTCTCCGAGGCTCCCTCCCTCCCCGAAACCCCTAATAAGATAACCTTTAGTAACTGACCGATACACTAACATACTTAAATGTGACTGAACGATGTGAGTTCTCAATCTAGAGAGAAAATTCCTAGTGGTGACTAGACCAGAAATTAAAACGTACCCCTTCCCCGCCGCCCAATTGTCATGTACTATGAGTAAAACTGTGATCCCCCAAAAACTATTTACAAACCATCCCTTTAGAATCAGAAAAACATGGACGTACCATCTATGTGTCCTGGATAGGGATCGGTCCCCGGGACTAGCAGACCCACTCCTAACTATAGCCATTCCCTGCTGGGTGCCCCCATTGACATAGTGCAATAAGCAAGGCAAAGGCATCATAGGGCAGCAAAGAAACCAGGGTACTGCTGTCCCCCCTCCAGTTCAGGCTACGAGACAGCTTCCTCGAGGCTCACCAGTCCCGTCCCCCCCCAGCAAGAGGTAATTACTAAACAGAACCACTAAACCCTAACCAACATTTAGTATTTAATCTTCAAAGATTCAAAACTCACAACTTCAAGACATTAAACAGTCCTACCAGAACTTGGAACAAATCCCTGTGGTGGGAAAAGCCAGCTGACCACTGCAGCGGTCGCTCCAGTCAGTTTGTGTCGAAATCAGGAGCAGAAAAAACAAAGCTCCATGCAAATGAGCAGGCATTCGCCTAGCAGGAAGAAGAAGGGGAAGGGGAAGGGAAACTGGTAGGGACCCAACTGGTCCGTCAAGCAAGCTAACCGCCAGAAACCAAAAGCAGAAATAGGGGCCTATCCACCTCCTCGGCCATGAGGCAGAGGCCTCAGACGTTCAAAACATAGGCTGCAACCAGGCCCAGACGAGCAGCTCTGCCCCAAATCACCACGGAGGGCCAGCCAGTCACACCCAACCAACCCAATCCCAGCTTGTAAAACAGTAATGCACGACAAACAGCACTAAATCGTCAACAGAGGTAAGCAGATTTTAACCTAGCTTTAACATGCACCAGTCAGCCAGATTTAAACAAATCAGGAAGTCTCTGGGAAAGTTCTCTTTGGCTTGTTCCGGATTCTCAAAGAGTGCCATGCGTTGTCGAGTTGAACTTGCAGCCTGGCTGTAGTTCATGCGGAATCTAAACCCGGCAGCTATCAGCTTGGTCACTATCGGGTGGAATTCTCGTCTCCTCTGTCGGGTTTCTAATGGTAGATCTTGAGTGATTCTCAGAGTATGATTCTCCCACAGGACCGCTTGCAGGCTTTTAACTTTGCTCAGAATGTGTTGCCTTTCAAGGTAGCTAAGCAGTTTGATTATTATGGGTCTGGGAGAGGAACCAGGCGGAGGTTTAGGCTTCAAGGATCTATGAGCTCGCTCAATATAATAAGAGGGATTGATAGGCAAGGGACCAACAATCTTGGTCAGGAGCTTTTGCACGAAAGACAGGATATCTGGACCTTCCTCCTCCTCTGGTAGACCCAGGATCAGTATATTGTTCCTCCTGCTACGTCCCTCAAGGTCTTCTGTCTTTAGTTTCAGTTTAGCGATTTGCTGCTTAAGCATAACAATTTCAGGTTCACATTTGGCCTTCCATGTCTCCAAGGAGCTGGTTCAAGCCTCAGAGTCGCCTGCTTGGGTAGTTAGCAAAGCAAGGTCGTTGCGCATGGACTTCAGCTCGGAAGAGATATCTTGCAGAGTTTCTCGGAACGGAATCAGCTCCTGGAGGAAACGATCCTCTGTGAGCAGGTTGGAAGAGGTACTAGTGGGGCCAGATTTAGCATCCGAACCCATAGGCAGGGTTCTTGACTTTTTGGCCACTTTCTCCAGAGTACTCGGCGGCATGTGCCTGGCCCTGACAGTCTTCATCTCGGCCTCCATAATCTTCGCCGCACCTTGACGTAATTAATTTGAAAAATCACTCGAACGCCAATGTTGTGTTGTTGGCCTATAGAGAACTATGGTAGGCAAGAAAGCGTAGAAAAATGTATTCTCGAAGTCGGTATATAGTTGTTTTAGCTGGTGGAGAGGGGAGAGCTGTGGATTATGCTGCCATTAGGAGCACTGCCCCACGTGACCTCTCTTGACACAACTCTTTGAAAGGACAGGGTGGACTGTTTGTTTTTTTAGGAGGAGGAGGAGGAGGAGGAGGGTGACCCTGACCGGCCTGCTTGCCACGACAAGAAGTACTGCATTTTTTGGCAGCTGCACATTCACGCTTCTCACACAGATATGCAGCATATGCGGCCTCATCACCAAATTTGATTAGGTGGGTATCACTGTCAGATGATGTACTTGGCAAGTCTTGAGGCTCTGGTAAATATTCAGAACCAGATGAATGCTCACTTCGGAATCCTCCACATCAGCAAAAGGAAATGTGGTAAGAGGAAACTTGCGAGGCTGAGCAACAGTACATTTTGGCAACACAACTGGTGCAGTCGTTGTAACAGTCTCATGGTCAGTACTAGTCACAGTACCTATGGTCATGGGCACAGTTGGCAAGGTAGTAGCACTGTCGACAGTAGTCCTGGTGCCAGAATTACAATCAGGAGTTACAGTCGAAAAAACTGGCATCATATTACAGCTAGTTGTAATACTGGCAGCAGTAGTCATGGTGACAGCAGAACACTCAGGACTACTAATGGAAGAAAAGGTTGTGGTGGCAGTGGCTGTGCAAGGAGCACAAATAACAGTGCACACTGTTATGGCAGTGGTGGTGTCAACAGTACAAAAAGGATTTGCTCTGGTTGCTGAAATCACGGCACTGGTGGTGGTGGGGAGGAGCACACTGATAGGCGATGTTGCCTCTATGGAGGCAGTTGTGTGAATAGTACTACCACTGGTAGTGGGGGTGGGTTCATGTTCTTGTATAACTGGAGATGTCAGTTGTAAAGCCCTCCTACTTTTATAAAATGATGGTGCTGCAAATGCAGTACTAGTAATAGTAGTGGCAGCAGTTGAAGTTATAGTAGTACTAGTACTACCCCCAATCTTACTGACACCAGAACCTGAAAGTTTATCAGGGGACAAAACTATTTTAGAGCGAAGAATACGAACAGACCTTTTCTCACCCTGTTCCTCACCACCTACGACTGGTGGTGAAGATGACTTGCTTGGGCTGGACCATGCACGTTTATGGGATTGATGAGACATGGTCCGTAACTTACTGTGTATATTATTTGTGATTAGTGTCTTTGTTTATGTTGGTGCTTCTTGCAGAAAACAACAACAGCAACACCACGTAAGTAGCAGCTAATAAAGTCAAGCTGATACTAGAAAGAGATGGAGCCAGCAAACAACTTCTTACTTGTATGGTGTCAGTTGTGCAGTCATACAGTACAGCAATTCAAGCTTTGAAGGTGCACCGAACAACTTACAACACACAGAACCCAATGAGTCATGCCTGACACACACAGAAATACTAAACCAGTTCACAGAAAATTTATGTGTACACACTCACAGTAGTGCACACACAGGGGGTGAAGACACACAGAAAAGAAAAAACTCACATGCACAGGAGGCCACTCAGGTGCAGTAAGCTGTGGAGGGAGGAGTCACCTGTGACACCCTCCTTACTCAGTTGTACAGGGAACTGAGCCAAGAACCAGACTACAGTCAGCAACTATTCAATGGGCCAAGCCTGACCCAGTGAGAAAAAAATAGGCTGCTTTATATATCACAAAAAAAATGTGTGCAGACAACTGTGCATGCACTTGCAGGACACAGATTACATATACAATGCACACACAGATGATGTGTGCACCACGGTAAGCTGCAACACAGATAAGAGGGAGTCAGATGACAATCACACCTCACTTATGCAGAGAACCGATTACAGCAAAATACCAATTTCCTTCACAAAAGAAATAGAAAATACCACAGGGGCTGTGTGTGAATTTGGAACAAAAAGCTAAGCAAGCACAGCAGTGGGGATGGGGCAGTCAGCAAATGCTTGAGCCACTCACTGTTACTGAGCCCAGTAACAGTTACCCACTACATGCAAAAGCCAAACTGGACTTTGTTGACAAAAAAAAAATCCTGATACGAGCTAATCGGTTCTTAAGCAAAAAATCAAACCACATTGCTTCAGCTGAGCTGTGAAAACTGTAAGCAGTGGGGGAGGGGAGTCAGCATACAGCAGCACACACAGATTCACTCACACACAGACTCTCCTTTTCCTTGAAACTGAGCCCAGTTTCAAGGATGAAAAACAAAACTGCAGTTAGATGCAGTCACAAGGTGATCAGATGTAAAAATTGGATCACACACAAAACATTTTTTAAACAGTTATAAAAGTTACAAGTGGTAAACTAAACAGAGCTAGCTCTCTGAGAAACAACTGTCTCCTCTCATCTACACACTCAGAGTGAGGAGATCACATTGTGTTCCTGGCTCTGAGCTCCAAAAACAGCCTCTGATTGGCCAACGAAGCTCTGTGAGATTTTAAAATCTCACCCACCGAATAGTACGTCCTGAATAGTAGCCGAATCGTGAACTATTCGGAATGTCCATCCGAATATTCGGCAAGCCTACTATTCGTGGTATTGAGGAAATACTATTGGGACCACGCACAGCTCTAATTTTTACATACCTATTTCTGTTACTCTGACTGGTAAAACATTCAAATATAAATTGGGTCAGAGTCAGCCTTTTATTTATTTTTATTTATTTATTTGGTTCTAGGATTACAAATACCTTTGTGCCAAGGCTCTTTTACAAAGGTTCCACATCAGTTGAAGTACAATACAGGGGACACAACAGAAATAACAACATTGCAGGTAAACAGTACATTATACAGTTATTAATTAAGGGATGAGGCAACACATTAGAGAGCTCAGTACATAGAATGGCCCGGAGCAGCATCAACTAGGAGAGGGGTAAAGAACAATGGAGGAGGAACAGGATGGCAAGATGGGAGTAGTAGCAGCTGGAGGCATTGTCAGACATCACTGGGAGAAGTGCTGGAGAGAGGCGGTGGGTAGGTGAGGGGGGGTTGGAAGGGGGAGGGGTTGTGGGAACAGAGGTAAAATAGGAGATAAGTGCTATGAGGGGCTGGCAAGGCAAGGCTATTGTTGGTGGCAAGTATTTCTGATTAGGTGAGGCAATCACAGGAGCTGGAGGCAGTAAGATGGAGTCGGGGCCTAGTTTTAAACATGTCAAGTTTGGGAGCAGCAGAGATGGTGGTGCTGAGTCCATTCAGCCACAAAGGAGCCCTATGGGTGAAAGATCATTGACCCTGGGTAGTGCGACAGCGGGGAACTTGGAAGAGCTGCGATTCGGATCTCCTGGAGCTTCACGGATCACTGCTAAGGTGCAGTTGAGCTTGGACACCAGGAGAGGCGAGGCCCAGGATAATTTTTTTTGCCATGATGCAGGTCAGATACTTAATATGGTTGGAGAGTTGGAGCCATCCAGACTGAGCGCAAAGATCACAGGTATGAGTGAGATGGTGGACTTCAGTAATAAGCCGACAGGCCTTGTTGAGGGATGTTGATATGCGTCTGAGGGTAGTGCAAGGACTGAGCCATAAATGATTAGGCAGTAATCAATGATGGAGATCACGGAACTCTGGACAGTGATCTTCAAGGCTTCCAGGGTGAGATGTTGCCTGTGCTTGAACAATAAGCCTAGTCATGTATTAGCAGCCTTTGCTACATTGTCAATGTGGGCCCCTAGGATAGGTTGAAGTCAAGCAGGATCACTAGGTATTTGAAAGATTAGACCTGTTCAAGGGTATTCCCCTGGCTGGTGGAGACAGTCAGAGGGTGTAGCCTGTGCTGGTTGTAAGAGCTGCTAAAAAGCATAGACATTTTTTTTGTGATTAAGGACAAGTTTACGGTTACTAAACCAATTCTCAACAGAGGTGAAACCATGTTGTAGATTGAGTTGTAGTGGTGTAGGGTCTTTGTGTGAAGAGAGAACAACTGCATTGTCAGCATACAGGATGATTTGTTCCGAGCAGGATTGTGGAAGGGAATTTAGAAAAAGGCTAAAAAGAAGTGGACCCAGTATGGATCCCTGGGGAACACCAGAGCGAACTGGTCGAGTATCAGAGAGTACGTCGGCAATTTTTACTCTTTGCGAACGATTTTCAAGGTAGCTTTTAAACAACACTGTAGAGTCAGGTGAGATCCCAGCATTCAGCAGCTGGTCTATTAGCAGCAGATGGTGGGCAGTATCAAACGCCTTGGTCAAGTTGATAAAGACTGCCCCAGTTTGGTGGCCAGAGTGCTGTGCAGTGCTCCAGTGAACTCCAGGAGGGCAAAGGTGGTGCTGTGACCTTTTCTGAAACTGTTGCTGGGCGCACAGAATATTATATTTGTCCAGGTAGTCAGTGAGCTGGTCCGCAATTATACGCTCTAGGGTCTTAGAGAGTGGGGGCAATATTGAGATCGGCCGATAGTTCATATGATTGGTCTTGTCACCACTTTTATGGACTGGGGTAACAGTGGAAGATTTTCATTTGTCAGGGAACTGACTGCGGCTAAGGGAGAGGATAAGAATACTAGTTAACATGCTGATTTGACCGGTATTTGTCAATATATACAGGTTTTTTTCCATTTTATGGTTTCTCTTGTTATGTTTCAACCAGTTACATGCCTTATATTGCTTACACTTTCCTAAATCCTGTTTCACAAAAACATATTTTATTCTATTTTTAATTTTCATATTTAAATGGCCATTTGGATATCTAAGGGTGTCTGGGATACAGGTTAATAAACCACATGGTCTAATGTATTCTTCTACCATCCTCATACTTGGAAAGACTATTTTCCTACTTAAATGCTGAATTGCCTCATCCAGGCATAATCTTGGATGCCTATACATTTCCATGCTATATACTTTCAGCCAGTAAATTATTAATCTTTGTATGATCTGACATTTTATCTGTACCTGTCCCAATTCTGCCCTAACCAATGCTGATGGAGCACTTAATGGTAAGCCTAACAATTTCTTATAAAATTTATTTAAACAAGGTTCAATCTTTGTTTTGGAATAACTGCCCCATATCTCTGCTCCATATGACATCTGGTTTTTAACTTTAACGTTTATTACATCAATATATCCTTTCACTGATTTCCATCCATACTTATAAGAAAATGTATTAATGATAGGAGTAAGTTTTCTTGCTTTATTTTGAGTTTCTAAAATATGTTTCTTCCAAGTGCCCTCCTGCAAGAATATTATTCCCAAATAATAAAATTCCTTTACTACTTCAATTCTGTTATTATTTATCATATACTTATATCTATTATAATTCTCCCTAAATACTAAGACTTTAGTTTTTTCATAATTAATCTCTAGCTCTGCTTGGGCACTTTCTTGTTGGAATTTTTTTAATATTCTTTTTATACCCAGGCAACTGGTTGAAAGTAGGGCAACATCATCTGCATATGCTAAATATGGGCATCTTTTATCTCCTATCATCGGCATTTGAAACTCCTATTCATATAATGTATTGAGGATGGTATTGAAGAAAACATTAAACAGAATAGGTGATAAAGTGCAACCCTGTTTTACTCCTATATTAGTCTCAAACCAGTTACTAATTTCTCCTTTTGTGTTATATCTAATACCGGAGAAATTATTCTGATACAGTATTTTAATTATGTTTAGTACTGATCTTCCCATTCCTTTTTGTTCTAATCGTTCCCATAATAAATCCCTATTGACCCGGTCAAAAACTGGTTTTAGATCAATGAAAGTGCAATATCATTTTTGGTTTTTAATTGTCTTATATTTATATACTATAGATGTTTAAGTATGAAACATTGATTTATTGTTCCATAGCCCGTCCTGAATCCTGCTTGGGCTTCATCCAATACCCCTTCTTTTTTTACCCATCTTTCGATTTTGTTGTTCAGAATTCTTGTAAATATTTTGGCAGTACTGTCAATTAGACTTATTGGTCTGTAGCACTCTGGTTTATCTTGTCCCCCTTTTCATGTTGCTTGCACGCATCTGCAAGAAACACATTGGTTCAATCAGCAGTTAGGGAGCATGCCACAATGCGTCAAGAAATTTGGCTATGTCACCATGCAATCAGCTGTTTTGTTGCATTACAAGCTGCCAAAACAGCTGATTGCATTGTGTCCCCATAGCGATGGCTTCTCCATTGGCCTCTCACAGTCTCCAGGAAGCTGATGAAGAGCCACCGCCTGCCGTTTAATGTGCCTTCCCAGTGAAATATTTCAATAAATAAAAAAAAAGCCGATGGGGTGCCCAATCCCCATCGGCATAATGCACCCCCCATGCTCATGCATCCTCCCACAGCACACTGTATGGTCAATGGTGGTGCCCAATCCCCCATCAGCTCCACTGCCCCTGAAACAAACTGTCTGGTGCCATGCTGGGAGCCCACCCCAGCATGTCAAAAGTCCTCCATTATCTTTAAAAAAAAAAGACCTAGAAGAAAAAAAAGTCCCTCGTTGATTCTCTTGCCCCACTCCCCCAACCAGCGCCCACCCTCTGCATACCCCACACCCCCACCTCACCCCATACTTACCTCCAGAGCCCAGCGTGATGATCTTCGGTTGACTGGGTACACGTCTGCACTCTTCAAAGCTGACCGCGAACTGAGGAAATGCCGGTAAGCTGTATAATGTAATAAACAGGGTTTTTTAAACTTTAGTACATATCTTGGGAATATTGGGGAACTTTTTCAACAGATTTTCAGCATAGGGTTTTTGGGACCCCACCTCATGAATTCTGTCACTGTCATGGCATTAATCTGCCCCGAAAGGTAATTTCATGGTCACTGTGCTGAATTACCTTTGGGACCGATTTACAAAATGACAGTGTCATGGTTCATGAGGTAGGCCCCCAAAAACCCTATGTTGAAAATTTGGTGAAAAAATTCCCAAAAATGACTGCTTTACGAGAATGCGTTGCAATGTTCTTACGCACGCTGGTAAGTTCGCAAATATGTTCACTCCAGATTTTTAACAATGTCATTTTACCACACCTCCTTATCAGCAGTACAGCAGTCATTTCTCACATCTCTCCCAAAATGTGTTTCCGTGCATGTAGCACACAATGGCGCAGTTGGTGCATGAAATCAATGTTTGGGACAGATTAAGAAAATCACAGTGACACTGTTCATGAGCAGAGGTGTTAAAATGGCTATGTTAAAGATTTGGTGAAAAAAGTCCATAAAATGACTGTGTTACGAGAGACCATTGCACAGTTTCCACGCACCCTCGTAACTTCATGGATTTCTAATATTTTCATTCCAGATTTTCACCATTGGCATTTTTCCACACTTCCTTATGAACAGTGCAGCTGTCATTTTTCACACCTTGGCTGAAATGTGTTTTCGCACTTCCAGCGCAGAAATGCATGGTTGCTGTGGAAAATCACTGTTCGGGACAGATTAAGAAAATCATAGTGACACTATTCATGAGCGGAGGTTCCAAAATCCCTGTGTTGACAATCTGCTGTAAAAAAACCCCAAACTAATTGCATTATGGGTGTGCATTGCACATTTTCTATGCACGCTCGTGACTTCACCAGTTTTTTTTAATATTGTCACTGCAGAATTTCAACATTGCAATTTTTTGTACCTCCCCATGAACAGTACAGCTGTCATTTTTCACATCCTGTTCGAAATGTGTTTTTGCACTTGTGGTGCCAAATGGCGTAGTCGCTGTGTGAAATCATCTTTCGGCTAACAAACTGATATTGCCACTGTTCACATGGTGGGGGTTACAAAAAAAACATGTTGAAAATTTGGAGTGAAAATGCTAACAAACGCCTGAGGCGTTAGGGTTTCCCACCATAGCGCCCCAGCCTGTAGAGATTGACAGGCATCAGGGGTGTGACATGGGATTCTTGCCTGTAATGCTCATACCATTTCACATCCTGCAGCCAGTGAGAGGCATCGAGATGTGCCTTGGACTCTTCAGCCCCAAAGTTCACCCCATTCTCCTATACAGGACCCATCTCACCATATTTCCTGATGGAATGGGGTGAGCATAAAGGCCAAAGACACCGTGACACTTGTCAGTGTCTGCAGGGTAGGGTGTGGTGAAATGGCGTGGCCATTTTGCCTGACGACCTAAATGCACACCCCAATGCCTGTCAGTCTCTGCAGGGTGGTAGTGGGGTTGGCTTCAGTTCAATACTTCACTGCCATTCCTATTATGCAGCTCTGTAACCCCTACACTACCAATGCCAGCAAGCAAACATTCGGCATTGACAAATGCTTGTTTTCTTTGGATTTCGAATTATTATTTGGGAATTGAAATTGCCTTGTTCTGTTTCAGACCCCCCAGGTAGTGAGAGGGCCTGGGGGTCTCTACTACATCTGATATTAACTAATTACTTTTGTACACCCATATGAGGGGGGTACTTAAGTTTTATTTTCATAATCTATGGTTTAAGTTCAGTCCATACAGTTTTAATTCATTTTTCTGTGACTTAAAGCCTTTATAGTGGGATTTTGTCTGCTGAGTGGTATATTATCTCTTTTCCCTGGATTGGTATTGTCCACTTAGACTAATCTCCTTCATCTGAGACGTGGTGTTTTGGACTGAAATATCTGACCACTTTTGGAAGGGTTTTATAACTTTAAATACTATTGTTTCGTTGTATCATAGCTCACTGAATGTGTAGGCTGGGTGTTTTAATACTGTTTTGGTAATTAGTTAAGTGAGAGTTGTTTGTTAAATTGACTGCCGGAATGTGTTGGAGGCCCACCCCCACAGTCGTACACTATTCGCCCTCTGCTCCCCGCACCTTTGGTCCCTTTATTCCTCCCCCATTGCAATTTACAACATAGCAGCACTGTAGGGCACTGTGTATTGCTCTCAAGGGGAGGAGAGGACTGGGGTGTGTGAACAGTGGAGGGTGAATGAGTGGGGCCATCACATCAGGGTTGTGAGATCCAGGAGACACTCTGGGGTGAAACTGAACCAAGAATGTGGTTCACCATGTTTGGTTTCCATACCCACGGGCACTACCAATATTGATGGGCAAGTGGTTTGAGCAGCTCTGGAGGTTCATCCAACTCAGGCGGTGTTATGCAATGCCAAGTCCATTAAAAACAAGACTGCTGTTATTGCAGATCTTGTAAGAATGGTGAATCTGGCTTGCATCACCAAGACCTGGCTGGATGAGAACTCTGGTCCCATCTTGAAGGCCCTAACTCCAGCTGGATACTCGGTGATCCACCACCCGAGATTGGATCGTGGGGGGGGGGTTACTGTCTGTTTCAAGACCAAACTTAACCTTATGAGTGTACCAATTGAGGAGACTGAGTCATTTGATTGTATCATGGTAGCAGGTGTAGGTTGTAGGATCTCTGTCATCTACCATCCACCCGGAGATGAGAAGCATTTCCTTCAGGAAGTGGAGGAATTTGTCATAGACATGGCGTATGAATCGTCCAGACTGATGGTGCTGGGTGACTTCAGCACCTGGGTTGATGACAAACTTGTGCCGTTTGGACAACACTTCCTCCAGTTAATGTAATCTCTGGGCCTTACACAGATAGTTACCACTGCTACCCATAAACATGGTCACTCCCTTGACTTAGCCTTCCTCCTGGGGATGGAGGTCTCTGACTTGGGGGTGGAACCAGTTGCTTGGTCTGATCACTACACTGGGAGTTTAGTTTTAGAGCACCTCTTCGTAGGCCTACCCCTGTGGAGATGGTCAGGTATCGCCCTTTATGAGATAGTAGCTCTGTAGGCCTGGTGGAGGTACTTGATCTATCGTCCCTTCCAGTAGCAAACAGTGACCCAGAGGCCCTCGTGGTAGCCTATAATATGGCTATATGAGTGGCATTGGATGTCATTGCTCCTGTCTGTGTTTGTCCTGTCTCCCTTTGCCCTCAGTCCCCATGGTTTGATGGGACCTTGAGGGAGATGCGGCGACTAGGACGAAGGTTAGAGCGTCGCTGGCAGAGATCTTCCCTTGATGCCGACCACCTTAAATTGATGGAGCATTATCAAGCCTATCAATCTGCAATCTCCCATAAGAAGGCAGAATTTCTGTCCAGGGAGATTGCCGTTGCTCAGAATTGACCAGCTCAGCTTTTTTGCACTATGAACAGACTGTGCACCCAGCCTGCCTACAAGTGCGAAAAGCCATTTCGCATGTACAGTGTGATGAACTTGCTTGATTCATTTCAAATAAGGTGGTCGACATCAGGGTGGTACACCAGCCAGCACACTCTAAGGATGTTGCTTTGGACCAGCATGGGCTGCTGCTCCTCAGCTTTCCTGGAGTACCTTCAGCTGATCAGAGTTCACGAATGTCATGTGGATTGTCCAGAGTATGCGCCCTACACGCTGTAGTTTGGACCCTGGACCAATTTCCTTAATGCTGGGTTGTATTGATTCCATCAATCCAGTCCTCACATGGATAGTCGGGTCCTCCTTGGAAACAGGTGAGTTTCCTAGCTCCCTGAAGGAGGCAGTGGCAACATCCCTCCTGAAGAAAGCTTCTTTGGACCCATCCTACCATGCAAACTACAGACCTATCTTAAAGCTTCCCGTTTTAGGGAAGATGATTGAGAAAGTAGTGGCCATACAGATGGAGAACCATCTGACCATCCATGACATCTATGAACCCTTCCAGTCCAGTTTTCGAAAGAGGCATAGTACTGAGACAGCGCTGGTTTGGGTGTTCAATGATCTCCTGATGGCAATAGATTGGAAGAGCCATTCTATCTTGGTTCTCCTAGATCTCTCATCATCATTTGACACTGTGGAACATGGGGTATTGCTTAACTGTCTGAGGTTCATCTGAGGATTATCTGGTGTAGTCCTCAGGTGGTTTACATCTTCCCTCACCGGAAGAACACAGAGAGTGGTGTCTGTGGTTTATTCCTCAAACCCAGTTTCTCTGTCTTGTGGGGTTCCTCGGGGTTCAATATTGTCCCCCATGTTGTTCACAGTGTACATGCTGCCCCTCAGATACATTGTAAGGAGGTATGGGTTGAGGTTTCACTGCTATGCTATTTCTTTTGCTCCTGACCAGGATGGAGCTCTCTCGGTGTTTAATAACTGCCTCACAGAAATCCAGGAGTGGATGGATTCGAGTTGGATGAAGTTGAACTCGGATAAGACTGAGGTGCTGGTTGTGGATCCAGCACACCGGATAGGGGGTCCATGGGTTGGTCTGCCCTCGGGGTTATACTTTGGGGGCTTATCACTCCCGATCTCTGAACAGGTGCGGAACCTGGGGAAATTTTTGATCATGGGCTTACCTTGCATTCTCAGATGTCTGCTGTCCTCAGATCCTCTTTGTATCATTTGAGGAATATCTCAAGGATTAAACATCTTGTTCTGTCCGGTGACCTTCCTACGCTGGTCCATGCCTTTGTGTCCTCATGCTTGGACTATTGCAATTCCCTTTACCCATGGCTACCTAGGGTGGAAATCCACTGCCTGTAGCTGGTGCAGAATGCAGCAGCCCGGCTTTTGACAGAAACTTCTCAGTCCAGCCATATTTTACCAGTGCTGCATGGACTGCACTGGCTGCCAGTTCAGTGGTGGATCACCTTTAAAGTCGGTCTTCTGACTTTTAAAGCCCTACACAGACTGAGCCCAGACTACTTGAAAGAGCTCCTGGTTTCTTACTGCCCTGGGCGATTGCTCCGCTCAGCTGATGAGGGGTTGCTAGAGATCCCGAGGGTGAGCTTAAAATCTTCTGGGGCCTGAGCATTTATGTTTGGGGCCTCTACCCTCTGGAATTCTCTACCCCGTTGGTTATGGGAGTGCGCAACTGTGCAGGGATTTAAACTTATCTGTGGAGGCAAGTGTTCGGTGGTTAATCTCTCTTTCTGATTGTATCAGTGGTTTCATTGTTGTTTTATATTTTATGACACTGAGCTGTAAGATGTGTTTTAAAATTTGTTCGTTGTCTTGTTTTTTTGAAAGACGCCATAAAAATAAAGTTTATTATTATTAAATGTGTTTTCGCGCATGTAGCACACAATGGCATGGTCAGTGTGTGAAATCAATGTTCAGGACAGATTAAGAATATCACAGTGACACTGTTCATGAGGTAGGCCCCCAAAAATCCTAAACTGAAAATTTTGGGAAAAAATTCCCCAAAATGACTGTTTTATGAGCATGTGTTGCACAGTTCCTACGCACGCTCATAACTTCGAGCATTTTAATATTTTCACTCCAGATTTTCAGCATTGCCATTTTACCACACCTCCTTATGAACAGTACAACTGTCATTTTTCACATTTCACCCAAAATGTGTTTTCGCACATGTGGCGCACAGTGGCATGGTCAGGGTGAGAAATCAATGTTTGGGACAGATGAAAACAATGCCAGTGACACAGTTCATGAGCAGAGGTCTTAAACTGGCCATGTTGAAAATTTGGTGACAAAAGTCCATAAAATGACTGTGTTACGAGCGTGCATTGTGCAATTTCCATGCTCCCTTGTAAGTTCACGAATTCATAATCTTTTCAGTCCAGATTTTCAGCATTGGCATTTTTACACACCTCCACATGAACAGTACAGCTGTCATTTTTCACACCATGGCCGAAATGTGTTTTCGCACTTCCGGTGCAGAATAGCACAGTCACTGTGGGAAATCAGTGTTCAGGATAGATTAAGAAAATCACTGTGACACTGTTCATGACTGGAGGTCCGAAAATACCTATGTTGAAAATCTGCTGTAAAAAATCCCAAAGTTAATTACATTACAGGTGTGCGTTGTGCAGTTTCTATGCACACTCGTGACTTCACCAGTTTTTTCATATTTTCCCTCCAGATTTTCAACACTGCCATTTTTTACACCTCCTCATGAACAGTACAGCTGTCATTTTTCACATCCTGTTCGAAATGTGTTTTCGCACCTATGGCGTCAAATGTTGCAATCGCTGTGCAAAATCACCTTTCGGCTAACAAACTGATAGTATCACTGTTCATGCGGCGGGATCACAAAAAGCCCATGTTGAAAACTTGGAGGAAAAATACCAAGAAACACCCAGTGTGTTAGGGTTTGACGGGTGTCAGGGGTGTGCCTTGGGATTGTTGACAGTAATGCTCATGCCATTCCACCCCTACCCTGCAGCCAGTGGCAGGCATTGAGGCGCGCCTTGGACCCTTTGGCTCCAGAGTTCACCCCATTCTCCTATACTGCACCCATTTCAGTGTATTTCCTTATGGAATGAGATGAGTGTAAAGCCCAAACACTTCAAAGCACACCTCGACACTTGTAAGTGTCTGAAGGGGAGAGTGAGGTGAAATGTCATGATAGTCATGGGCGACGACCCGAAGGCACACCCCAATGCCTGTCCATCTCTGCAGGGTTGGGGTGGAATTAGCGTCAGTTCAATACTTCACTGCCATTCCTATACTGCATCTGTCTAACTCCTACACTTCCACTGCTAATGACTGCAAACAACACTTGGCATTAACAAATGCCTGTTTAAAAATTGGTATAATAATACTTAAACACCAGCTATTTGGAATTTTCCCACTATCCCATATCTGGTTAAATAATTTGCACAATACTGGGACCCATAATGTCTTGGTCTTCTGAATTACTACTATAGGTACACCTGGTCCTGGTGTTTTGTGTTATTAAAGGCATTTACTGCTTATTCTACTTTCTTCTCTGTTATTCTTACTTTGGGTCCTATCCAGTTATTTAATAGACTATTGGAAAGTTTTTGTAAATAGGGGTCATCTCTTCTGTAAAATAATCTACTGAAATGTTTCATCCATATATCTGGTTCTATATAATTTTCCTGTTCATATCCGTTGCTATTCATTCCTTTATTAACTAATCTCCAAAAGGTCTTACTATCTTTGGTCTTAATTGCCATTTCCAGATCTGTCCATAGTTTCTGGACATATTTTAGTCTGTTATTTTTTAGAATTTGTCTGTATTCTTTCCTTAATTTATTCATTACTCTATTGTTATTTAAAGTAGGGTAGCTTTTCAGATTCCTGAGCTGTTTATTTAATACTTGCTTAGCCTTTTTATAGTCTCCATTATACCATATAAATCCTTCTTTTTTATGAATATATTGAATTTTTTATTTATCAGTATTGAAATTGACCCTAATATGGCACCAAAAGGACTGAGTAAAACTCTGTCTTGTATTTCCTTTTCTAATTCTTGTAATTCTGCGAGAATCCCCTGACTTTCTAAAAGTTGAATGAAGTTGTCGCTCTGCATTATACCCCATCCTATACAGTTTTTATTTTTGATTTTAATTGGAGCCATACACATCTTTCTATTTTTTACAGTTATATAATTTATTTTAAGTTCTAAAGCAAGTTGTCGGCTTTCTAGCCTAAACTGTATATTCATCCTCAAACAGAGATTTAACATTTGAAAATTTACCCAAATATAATTTATTACAGAAGATCCGTTCCCCCATAAAAGTAAATTTACCTTCTATGTCTTCTGTTATTCTGCCATTTAATAATACTAACTTATTGTTTATAAATTCATTACGCACTTCTATTCCATTAGTACCAATTTTTTGATCTGAAAAGTTTTTCCTTCCCTTTAACTGTATCAAATCTCCCTGATCAATATATGTCTTGATATCATTAGCTACTCCTGACAGTCTGCCTATCCTTATGTTCATATCACCTGTAATCACTATTTTTCCCATTGGATAATCTTGTTGAATTTCTCTTATTATAGATTCAGTATGAATTAACCAGTCAGTGTCACCAGATTTACTTGATTCTGGCTGTGCATAAATGTTAATTATAAATAGGTCATCTATATTCTCCCTAGTGATTTTAATTATCAGAATACTATCACGTTCCATTCCTGTTTTTTCTCTTTGCACTTTATTGTCTAATTCACATAAAACTGCCAACCCCCCTATATTTATCCCATATTTTTTCCTTTTTATTGCACTTTTCCATTAAGCTTTAAAACAATTTAAATAAATAGCCCCAACAATCCATGTCTCCTGAATGCATATTATGTCAAATTTATTTAGATAACCTACTACTTCCGAATCTCCCAACTTATCTCCTAGTCCAGAGATATTCCATGATAATAATACTCCAGGCATATCTACAGAATCTCTCATTATCTCTGTTCTTTATTGCATTCTATTTATATCTATTGCTTCTCTTCTTTTATAACTCTCCCCTAATTCTACATTCTTTTTTGGTGGTCACAAATCTGCATTAGTCAGAATATCGTATTTGTTTGAAGTTTCCAAAATATATTTCCATTCAACACGTTTTCCTTTCTCTGATATAGATTTTAAATTCCTCATATCATTTTGCTCTTCATATACATATATACCCATTTCATCCAACAGTCTTTGTTTAGTCAACAGTACATCCCTTATTCTTTCATTGTTCAACCATATTGCAACTTGTCCATTATTTTTCCATCTGATAACCTTTGTAATTTGATTGCTACACACACAATAGTTGAGGATTGTATTCAAATTATCCAGTACAATTCCTCAAATATTGCTTTTATTTTCCCTGTCTTTTTGTATTAGGCCAAATATAGGTACTGTTATTTCTTTTTTATTTGTTCCCTCTCTCTTATTTTTTAATATTCTGGGAACAAGTTATCCAATGTGGTGACTTCCCTCATTTCTATACCCAGTCCCTCTATTTCTTTTTTTTTTTATTTGTTAATGCCTTGGTGAAACAAAAATTGATCCGTTACCATCAGCACTAGTTCTGAATTTGCTAATGGTCTAATAACACTCAAGAATTCTAACATACGTGTGCATCCAATTATGGACTTGAATAACTTATTAATCATTACTAACAAGATGACATTTATCTCATTAGGCATATATGAGACTTTTTATAGTGGTAAAACATAGTCTGTGCCTTTTGCTTTGTTCAGAAACAGTCCACATTCTTCTTCTATATTATTTCTCGCATTGCCGTTTTTCTTTAATCTTTCTTTTTCCTCATTCTTAGTCTGTATTTCCTTTTTTCCTGGATATACTTTTGCATCTTTTTGCTTGTTTGTCAAAGTAGTTCCCTCATCTGTATTATACCCATCTGTTTCTCCTTCCCTCTCTCTCATAGACTCCTGTTTCCTTTTAGATTTTCTTTTCCCTTTTCCTTTTATGTTTGTTCAATTCACTTTCTTTTTGCCATTGTCCCTTGTTCTTATTTTTCCCCTCTGTTTATTTTCATTTGTATTGTCCTCAGTGCTTCCCATCTTAGTTATGCCGATATCACATTCCCCATTATCTGTCATGACTTTATCTATGGAAGAATCTATTTTCCTTGCTTTTCCCCTAATATTTTTATTTTCTTTTTTATCATCCAATTATTTTTCCCTTTCCTTCTTATTCACTTCTTTGTTGGCCTTTCTTTGTTCAACTTTTCCCTTATCTTTCAGTTTTGCTTGTTATTTATGTATTTCCTCTTGCTGTAATCCTTTTTCCCATAACATTATATTTCCTTCTCTTATTTCCTTTGTTACACTATTTTGTCTCCAGCTTACATCTGGGAGCATTATTAATTCTGACTTAGTTTCAAAATCTTTTGATTCTTCTGAGCTTATCAAAGATTTCAAGTCACACTCTACTCTATCTCCCTTCCTCTACTTCCATATAATCCTCTGATGTTCCTTCTGTTAACTTGCTTAATTCATTCTCTTTATAAGGTTTAGTTTCTTTACTTGTTTTACCTCCCTCTAGATACTCTGCATTAGATTTTCCCTCCATATGAATAACTTTATTTGTCAGGAGGGGAATTTTTTCCTGGTAATTTCCTGTTTTTTGAATTATTCCTTTTTCATATTTCTTTTGATTGGAGATTCCAGTCCCTTGTATCTCAATTATCTGCTTAATATGAATGTTGTTCTTTATGCATACTCTTTTGACAAAGGATAGGTCTTTTCTAATTGCTGCTAATTGTTCATATATCATTATATTGGCATTAAAGGGATCTCTCAATGCTATACATATGTCTTCTGTTACATTTTCTGTAAGTAGTGGCTCTTTGTCAGTTAAACTCAGACTCATAAACAAGGTCTCCTCTTTTATTGAAATATCTTCTCTTATTTTCTCACTGTCTATCAGCATGTTTGCTAATTTCTGTGCTTGCTATAAATTTCCTCTATATCCTCAGTTAATGAATTGTTCTCCTCCATACTTAACCCTTTAAGATCAGTCAGATGTTCTTGCCTGTGCTGTTTTTCAGCTGGGGAGAATACTGGTCTCTTCATACCCAATTTAATATCCCTAATGTTTTTCTCTATTAATTTACTAGTCTCTATTGTTTCCCTTATTTCTTCAACTGCATTATTTATTTCTTTATTTACAGTGTTAACCATGTCTAAATTATACTCCTCTGTTTTCTTGGGACTGATTAACTCAACAGTCTCTATGTCAACCTCTGTAATGTCTGTTACCTTTCTTATTGCTTTTTCTTCAAGTGTCTTACTTAATCTTTCCTTATTTCTGTCAAACATTTCGCAATTCCTTGGCCAACTTATTGACTTGCTCTTCATCTTATCTCTTCCATTATAACCAATCGGGGTAAATGTTTCATTATCCCCTTTACTAAGTGTTTTCCTCTCCATCTTTGTACTCTTTTTTCCTATCATCTGTATCCTCTTTAATTTCTTCTTGGGATTCTGCCATTACTGATTGCCTTAAATCCTTTTTTTCTTACCTCATCTATCCCCCATCCCTACCCCTCTTTCTCCCTTTGCCTTCTTTATTTCCTCCATTCTTCATTTGTTCTTTCCCACTCCTTGTAACATTTGGCATTGTGATCTACAATTTCAATGCTCAATAGTCATTACAAAATATGTACAGTAAACCTGGTTGAATCTGTAGCAATAAATTAAATAATTAATCAGCCAATCAATCCACCAATCTACCAATTGGCCAACAGATCAACCCACACTTTTCTTAATAATTGTTTAAAGAGAAGCAGAAGCAGTCTCGCCACTTTGTGCCTTTCATACACTTATTACAGTTATAATTATTAATAAATGATGTCCAGAATAATGTCCAGAACACTGATCTTCCCATCTTCTCCTTTATAAATCTTTTCTTCTTTCCTTTGTATACTTAGAAAATGTCTGTCCTTCCTTTATTTTCACACTTTCCTCCTGATCCTATACAAAAGTGTTTCCAATATCCATTTACTTGTCCCTTGTCCTCTATTAGTCTCTATTAGTTCTGATTTTCTGGCTTTATATTACCCATTGGAAGATGTCCCAAAAAGTTCTTGGCCCACGTTAAATTCAAATTGAACATAATTCCCTGTTCCTTCACTCCACACCTCAGGCCTTTGTTCTTTTGGTGTCTCAGATGTCTTCCTTTCATTTTCCATTCATAGCTGATATCTTATTATCCTTTCCTTCAGGGAAGTAGAGCTTCACTGGAGCGTCCCTTGAATTTTTTATTTTATTTTTTATTTAGTTGTTTAACCAGGTATAGCACACTAAGCTGAAAGCTTTTTACAGGAGTTTCGAATCATGGAATGGAGCAAAAAAGCTATGAAGCAATACAGAAATAAAGTGATAAAGAGATCCCAAGGACAGCTCTCAATATGCAGGCTCTCAATAATATATTTTAGTGCTTACCCACTTTTTCAGCAAGTTATCTAGCAAAATTATCTACACCCGGAGCAAAAATTTCCGATTACACAAGTTTGCAAAACACGCTAGTAAAATATTGGGGTATTTAAAAGTAATTTTAGTTGAGTTCAAGTTTTCCGGTGGTACTTTACTGCTAAATATCTAAAACGTTGCAGCTCCTATACTGTCATGCTTCTCCGTGGTTAGCTTAGTCAAAAATGGTGCTTATTTCCCCTCCTAGGTGTTAATCACACTACTCCCTCCCTCTCTCTCTCTCTCCCTCTCTAATCCCTACTCCAGTCCCCTGTCCCTGTTCAGGGTTCCCCACATCCTGAAGGAGTCTCTCTGGGACATGACTCTGCACTATCTGTCATCTCATCCTCTCTCTCCTATACCCCTTATTTCATGATAGCACTTGTTCACTTATTACCATTGCACTTATTAATTGTTCTCACAAGCTACATATGTATGCAACACTGTTTGTAGCAACTGTCTTAATTAATTGCACGCTATGTTGATCTTTGTAACTTGAAAGTAAAATGGCTCATCCCTATTGTACCCCTTTCTCCCAGGTCGCACCGGTAGACAAGCAATCTGTTGCTCAGTGTGCCTTCTTGGTGAAACATTTCAATAAATAAATACATTTTAAAAATAGAAAATTGAAATCATCATGATTTGGGCTTGTAAACTATGATTTGAAAATATACAACTTAGTTATGTAAATGTGCACGTGGAACCAAATTAAGCATTTACAAAAATATGTGTAACATATATAAAAATATATATAACATATACAGTACAATGCATACAGGCCTCCATTTTCAAAAGTGCACCTAGAAAGGGCACAAGTGGTTGCTTCACACATCTGAGATGCACCTTCACAAAATATTGCAATATTCAGAAGATGTGCTGTGAGATACACCAATGCATCTCAGACGGAATATACCAAAGATGCACCATGGTGCATCCTGAAATGTGCAGCGCACCTGGAAATGTGCTGGAGCATCTTGGCAGGACTGAATATAGGAAAAGGAGCAACCTGGAATGGGACAGTGGAGTAACAGGGAAGAACGTGAAATGGGAACTCAGTGAGGTAGAACAGCCAAAATGGAATTAAGCATCCCAAGGCAAAAAGAGTGGAGAAAGGCACTTCCAAAGTACACAATGGATACAGACCCATCCCCCAGAGGCACAATACAAGTCACCACACATACACCACCAACCCAGGGAACAAAGAAGCACAATGGGCATGGCACACAGGAGGGCAGTGACAAAGCACCCCAGCACCAGAAGCCCAATGGACTGTATAGCCCAGCCATGTACCATGACAACAGTGCAGAGGAACCCAGCAGGGTGGTCATGGTAGTCAAAGCACAGGCACAATGGTACAGAAGCAGAATGGCACACAGGCTGGTGGCTGTAGGCCATACTGCTGGCACATGCCCACAGGCACACAAGACTGCAGACAGCACAGCACAGCAGCAGGGGGACCAGGAAAACAGCAGAGGCATGCATTGCACCGGAACAGGGACTGTGTGCAAGTGACAACATGAGCAGCACTGATGGACATCCAAGAGGTCACCCAGGGGACAGCATGATAAACACAGTGGGGGTAAAACAAGCCGGACAGGGCTTACGGTTGTGCCAAGGCACAGACACAAAAGGGTATTAATGGTAAGCAAGGGGCATTGTGCCAACCATGCAACACAGCAGATGAATGTTACAACAGTTCAGTGATGACCTCAGCCACAGGCTGTTAGCAGCAACAATATTTAATAACAACCAACAAGAATAACAACAAAACAATCAACAAGAATAAAACAACAGCAATAAAAACAGCAGTCAGTAAAACACTATTTCTAGTAACAGGGGTGTGGAGGAGGGTGGAAGGAGAAACAGGGAATGCAGGGGCAGAACTATGTACAAAGAAGAATATGGGTGTGGGGATGAGCTAAATGGGGCTAGTTATAAAAAGACAAGTCCACAATGCCAGAAGCCTAGTGCCCCTGGTGTGTTCTACCTGGCCCTCTCTGCTGGTTGCCCCTCCTCAACTCGGCCAGGATCTCATGGGCCATCCTCAAAATAGTCCCCTGGTACTGAAAGATGGCAATCAGGACATTCTGGGTAGCAATTAGCCTGCCGTCCTCTACTGCATGACCCCTCCTCCACTGGGCTCCACTAGCATCCGGATGACCTATGGTGGGGAAACAGAGAACATGTACTCAGTACAACAGTCCACACAGGCACAGCCACCCCCAAATGGACTGGATGTGCATGCCTGATGCTGGTTGGCCCCATGCAGAGGGCAACCCACCATTCACAGCACACACCAGCAACATGCCAGGAAACAGAGCCACATAGTGACTGGGAAGTGGTACAGTGAACAGATAAAGGATGTCACCAAGTGGCATGTGGACAGGTTCCCCACAGTGTGGGAACCTGTCACCCATGTGCACCAATCACACAGGCCCTAAGGCAACCCCATGTGAGCACTGGTGGGTGCCAACAGCCAGGACCAGACATGGCAACTAGGGTCAAATACACAGGTGTCATGGACACAGCAGGACTACCACATGCTGCCAACTCAACAATCCACATGTGCGTGACTGCCACAACATGGAAATGTACAAAAAGCAGGCAATGGCCTGCTATGATGCAACCCCCCCAAAACCCCATGTACACACAGAGAAAGCACATGCAATGCACTTACCTACCAAACAGTATTGGCCACATGCTGGTGTGCCCCCTCCAGTGGCTTTGGACCTCCTTTCAGTCCCCATCATGGCCTGCTGATGCTCTTCCCAACCTGCAAGGAAACATAATGGAACAGCACCATGAGCATCATGCTAGAACATATACCCCCTCAAACAGTGACACGATGCAGCAGGGTGCAGCATGACATGTGCCCTGCTGAGGGGCAATATACAATATGGAGGCACAGTACCATGGAAACAGCACAGTGGACCACCAGTCCACACAGTACAACCCATGGCATGTATGGCAGCAATAACCTGGCCCTGCAACCAGGGCCAAGACAACCATGTAGGAAGGGACTCACACACCTGCCGCACTCCCACAAACCCCAAGAGCAGGCAAAGAAAGTATACACACAGCACATATGTACCTGGGCATGGCACCGCCCCCTTGCAGGCCTGTTTACGCAGTTCCCGGAGCCTCTCCAGATCACGTCACCTGAGATCCCCATACAGGTGGTGACACTGCTCCCCAGTTCGGAGCATGCCAGTCTGGTGCCCCAGCTGGGTTGTCACATAGGCCCACACCTAGGCTCATGCCTCCTGCAGCTTCTACCCACTGAAAAATTGCCCTTCCAGGGGCCTGCTGTGTCACCAGATTGGACTCCTCCACCTTGCTCCAGTTGATCGCCCTGCACCTGCCCTCAGTCGCATGTGCCATCTCCACAGTGTTCAGGCAGCAGTATGTGCAATTGCTCATTGTAGCAGTCTGCACAGTGTGTGGCTGGGCTGTGCCTGTTGTGCAATAGACCCACTATCCATTCCATCGTGTGAATCGCACATGAGCAATAGGGATGTGCCATTAACACCAGTTGCTCAGCACTGCGTATGCACAATTGTGAAAGCCTGGGGGAGGGAGAATGGGGTCACAATCCAGTGACCCCCACCCACATCTCCACAAGCAAGCATGCATGCACCATCTTGTTGAGAGTGGAGAATACCACACTTGCAGCCAACCACATGGCGCATGTCCACAGACATTCGCCATTGAGGGAAATTGTGCAGCACAGTGAGATGTGCGCTACACAGCAAGTAACATCGGGGCATGCTTCACCATGCATGTCAACTATGGTACAGCATACCATGCATGTGCAGGAAATGCGCCATGCAGAGATGCTCGGTGCATTTCAGATGCACTGCCCAAAATGAGATAGGCCTGAAGCAAATTTTCAGTATTCAGCCAGGATATACAAATCACCTCATTATCCAATCCAGGCCTAAGCCAACCTATTAGCATGTCACAGGCTGCTCCTTCACACCTCATTTGCATGATATGGGCCATTAAACTGCCACCCCACACCACAGGTAACTGATAGGAACTGCAGCCTGGAAAGTAGGTTTGTTTACATTCCCCTTTTGCTCTGCATTTTGTGGGACTTTGCTCAGCTCCAGCTCATGCTGGACATGTGCTCATGCTTGTCCCATTCCTGTCCACAGGCAACAGGATGTCCAATGCTGAGGAAGAGCAGCCGAAGAGGCAGAGGCTTAATTTCACACATGATGAGCAGCGTGCCCTGGTGGAAATCTACTTCCAAAGGGAGGCACTGCTCATGGGAAAGACAGGCATCCGGTAGGAGAGGTTGAAAGGCTGAGAGGAAGTGACTGTGTATGTCAATGCCCATGGGAGGCACAAACACACTCCCCAGGAGTGCATGAAGCAGATGATCAGTGACAAGCAGAGGGCCAAGGAGAAACTGGCCACCATACAGGCCTCCCTGAGGCAGATTGGTGGGAGCCCCTCCACTGCACCCACCCTTGTGACAGGGACTTCCTCTCACTCTTGAGGACCGACCTTTCCTTAAATCTGTTGCAACAGCTCTTCTGTTTCTCAGCCTAATCTATCCTTTGCAATTTCTAGTCCATAATGCTGACCACCTATGGGCACCCCTTCCCTTTCTTGACTATACAATAGTGTCCTCTTTAATTTTCCTTTTCCTTCTCAGGTTCTCAGGTCCTCATACAGGGAGGTTATTGTGGTGACCTCTGAGTATATGTAAAACAACAGGCTGTGCCTATCATTGTTGGATTTAGTATGTAATAGCACTATGCCATAAAATACTTTATTGTATATACCTTGGCCCAGATATTCAAAAGGGTTGTGCATGTCACAACAGTGTTGCACCATATGCAACCCACTGATGTGCCCCGATACGATATTCAAATGGGAAAAGTGCACAGCACAAATCCCGATGCGCCGGAGTACATCAGTAATGTATGCAGGCACAGGTGGGGGGACGTGCCCATGCATACTCTTCACAGCCCGATATTTAGCCCGGGATGTGTGGAGCCATGCATGCGCAACCCCTACCTGCGCCAGCACAAAGTTGATCCAAAAAAAAGGAACAACGGATGTCCACCCACAGGTGAGCTGCCACATTGCAGGGCACAACACGGCAGCTGTCACCTGTGGGTGGCCACCCGAGCTCCGGCTGCACCTCCCTGGTGGCGCCCATGCCCAATTGCGGCATCAGTAGAAAAGATTGATCTGTAAATAAATAAACTTCTCAATATCCCTGGGGTCCAGTGGACCCCCACCCCACCCCTCCACTGAATCCCACCACCCCCCACCCCACGGGTCAGCGGCGGGTGGCAGCATCCCACCTGCCTGCTGCCCCACCGCCCACTGACTGACACCATCGGTATTGCTTTACACCCATTGTTTCACAGCATGAGCCAATGGGTGTGCAGCCCATACCATACTACACATTCCAAATATGTGAATGGGATCCATGGTCAAGTGAACAGTGGGTTGTTCGACTGGTACTGCACCTGACAGGCAGTGCCCAGTTGGGTTTTAGCCATGTGGACTCCAGAGAGGCAGAGGACTATGATCGTGTGAAGCAGGAGATCCTTAGGCGCAATGACATAAACATTGAAACCTATCACTGGAGGTTTAGGTCTCATAAAATGCAGTCACTGGATACCCCCGGGAGACTTATGCCCATCTCAAGGAGCTCTGCTACAAATGGTTACAACCGGAGAACAAGAGCAAAGACCAATTTCTGGAGGAGGTGATTACTGAACAGTTTATTAAAGTTTTACCCCAGAATGTACAACTTTGGGTTTGGGAGCATAAGCCAGATTCGGCTGATAAAACCATCATGTTGGCGGAAGAGTTCCCTGCAGCCCAACTATCTAGACTCAGAGGGTTCCAAGGGACATCAGCAGCTGTGACCACCAGCAATCCAGTAAAGAACCCTTTTACTTATAAACTGTCAAATCCAGCCCCAGAGAAACAAGACTGGAGTGCAGAGGGGGCGGGGCTCATTCCAGTATCTGAGATTGTATGTCATGGGTGCCAAAAGAAAGGACATTATGTAAGAAACTGTCCAAATAAAAAGAGAGAGACAGCTCACATAGCCTAAGTGAATTTGGGTCACTTTATTGTTACTGGGCAGACTGTGTCACAGCAAATTATGGGACTGATTGATTCAAGGAGCCTCCAGACTCTTGTGCAAGCAGATCTGGTGATTAGGAATAATAAAGGACTGAATACAGCAGTCACCTGTGCACAGTAATACCCATCACTGCCCTACAGCCACCATACAAATGACTGTTTAAAGAAAAGACACTTGAGGTAGAAGTGGGGCTGGTACCTTGCCTATCCATGCCAGTTTTTATTTGGCATGACCACCCAGACTTTGCTTCATTTATACATTGTCATGCTGCCCAGGACTCTGTTGTAGTTGCTGTAACCACCCGCAGCCCAAGTGAAAAAGGGAAATTTACCATCTGTATTCCCATTTCATGATGATGTTTTTGAGGATCCAGGCAAGGACCATAAAACTAAGGTGGAGGAGAGGAAGCTAAAGAAGGACCGGATTGAAACTCATGCTGGTGTACAGCCAGACTTGGAGACACATTTTTATGTTGCTTGCACGCATGTGCAAGAAACATAGTGCCATCATCTGAGATTTCGGAAGTGTGTCACCTCCTCCTCCAATTCAGTCAGTGAGCTGGCAGGCGCGGCCCCTGTAAGCCAATGCATTTTGGAGCTGTCTATGACACTCTCCAAAATGCAGTGGCATACAGTTGAAAGGGGGAGCTATGCTTCAGTGAGCAGAGATAAGAAGCCCACTGAAGCGTAGCCCTCTACTTCAGGCGCATGCGACTCCCAGCACTCCAGTTATAGCCGACGGGCACCCAATCCCCTCACGGGCTGAGCTGCGCCTCTCCCCCAGTTGTAGGTGCCACGCTGGGAGCCCACCCCAGTGTGGCAATGAGTCCTTGGCCGATGGGGTGCCTAATCCCTGTTGGCTGAACGCCTCACACGTCCTTGTGCCACGCTTGAGAGCCCACCCCAGCATGGCAAACAGTCCCACGACGCTTTTTTTTTTTTAAACCTGAAAAACGAAAACCTGCCCCGCGGAGCGCCTCACCACCCCTCCCACAACCCGCACTCCACCCACTGCGCACCCAGCCTCCCCATGCCCCCCGCCCCATACTTACTCCGGACTTCTGGCGCGATGATCTTCGATGGACCGGAACACGCCTGCACTCTTCAAAGCCTACCGCGAACTGAGGAAATGCCGGTAAGCTGTATAATGGCCTAGAAAGGGGAGTTTCAACTTTGTTGCATATCTCAGGCATTTTTGGGAATTTTTGCACCAAATTTTCAACATAGGGTTTTTGAGACCCCTTCTCATGAATGATGTCACTGTCATGGTGTTATTCAGGCCTGAAGGGTGATTTCACGCAGTGACTGCGAAATCACCCTTTGGGCCTGAATACCACCATGACAGTGACATCATTCATGAGAAGGGGTCCATAAACCCATGTTGAAAATTTGGTAAAATTCCAAAATGACTGTTTTACGAGCGCAGTGCTATGCAGTTCCCACGCAGGCTCGTAAGTTCACGAAATTTCAATATTTTCACTCCAGATTTTCAACATTGCCATTTTACCACACCTTCTTATGAGTAGTACAGCTGCCATTTTCACATCTCACCCAAAATGTTTTTCCACCATAAGCGCAGAATGGCGCAGTCGTGTCAATCGAAATCATATGCGGGACAAATTAAGAAAATCACAGTGACACTGTTCATGAGCAGAGATCTTAAAATGGCTATGTTGAAAATTTGGTGAAAACATTCCTAAAATGACTGTTTTGGCGAGCTGCGTTGCTAGCAGTTCCTCACGCAGGCTCGTGAAGTTCAAATTTTTCAATATTTTCACTCCAGATTTTTCAACATTGCCATTTTACCACACCTCCTTATGAGCAGTACAGCTTTCATTTTTCAAATCCTGCCCAAAACGTGTTTCCGCCCATGTAGCGCAGAATGGCGCAGTCGGTGTGCAAACTCAATGTATGGGACACATTAACAAAATCACAGTGACACTGTTCATGAGCAGAGGTCTTAAAATGGCTATGTTGAAAATTTGGTGAAAAAATCCTAAAATGACTGTTTTATTTAGCTCCTGCGTTGCGCAGTTCCTACGCACGCTCGTAAGTTCGCAAATTTTCAATATTTGCACTCCAATGACTTCCAAATACCTAAACAGCACATAGAAGCAAGCAACATTCAGCATTGACAAATGCTTGTTAAATGTGATATGCAGCATGAGCAAAAGGCAAACTCTTCACTTATCCCTTTTTTTCACAGGTAGGAAAAGGAGTGGAAAAAGGTGCCCTTCAGTTTGCTGTAAAACAGGGAATACTGTATAGAGACTACACTAACCCCAGAACTGGAGAGGTAGTAGACCAACTAATGGTTCCAGAAAAATTCTGCTCCCAAATCATGTATCTGGCAAATGACATCCTTTTAGCAGGCCATGCAGCCAGAGATAGCACCCTGACATCACATAGCTTGCACCGGCCATGGAGTATGATGATGATGCCACACAGATAGGGGGACACACAGGCAGCACTCACCCTACCACTGGCTTGGTACACACACAGGCAGCAACAGGAATGGTGGGTGGTTCTGTCCCACACATGCACCTCCCCAGTGTGCCTCCCCTCCAGCCACTGCAGTGGCTGGGGTGGCCGGGGATGCAGGGCTGCTGTGGGGCCTGGGATTGCCTGCACTGTCCAGAAGGGTGCTGCAACTGCCAGCAAGGGACCATGTCCAGCCCACCCCAGGGTCTGCCATGCATGCCTGCACACAGTCTCTGCCCAAACAGCGGCCTTCTGTGCAGCATTCAAAGACAAGGGATATGACACAGCAGTCCAGGACTCCCCTGCCTGTCAGCCCTCCACCCCAATGCATCAGCCACTGACAGGCTTGATGAGCACACCCAGCTCCTGTGGGAAACTGTGGCAGGTCAGGTGGTGCTCTGGGAGGAGCTACATGGACTGTTGGCACAGGTGGGGCACATGGATGAGCATGGTGCTATGAGGCACACGCAGCTGCTTGGTGAGTTACATCAACTGCAGCTGGCTATGACAGCTGTGCTGGTCAGGACTGCACAGGCCATTGTGGTGGGCTTTGCTTCCATGGTGTCTCATGGTCACAGGAGTTCCTGCTGCACCCCATGCAGTACCATGAGCACACCAGGATATGGCATCAGGTGGCCTCATTGATGCTGATGCAGTCCCCAGCCAACATCATCCCCAACACCTCAGATTCCATCTGTACTTTGGGACTGGGATACCCATGAACACCCAGTCAAGGTCTCTTGAGTCAACCCCTGCCAGGGTGGAGTCTTAACCCTCTGTGGCTGGTGACCTGCCTGTGGCATCCACCCAGCCAAGGTATGGCCACCCACATGGCGGCGATGGCCATACTGGCTCGTGCAGAGTCCTGCTGAGTTCACTTGGCATGTCATTGGCATGTCAACGGTACCCTGCTGCCATTGCTGACCACACACCAGGCTAGCAGTGGCCAGGGCCATGTGCTGTGGCACACACACTTGGGTGTCACACCTGACTTTGCTGTCTGTGTGTGGCAATGGCCATATGTGGGGGCAGTGGTGTTGTGCTGTGTGGCAAGGGCATGATGAGTGCAGCACTGTGTCTGCCATGCATATGTGCTGGCAGATACCCTCTGACCCATGCCAGTCTCTGCATTGACACTGTGTCCCCCCTGTTCTTGGTGGCACTGTGGCACTGTACTGGATGACTGTGCATGGTTGTGTACTCTGCAGTGCACTCTGCAGCTGCTGTGCAGTGTCTGCCTACGTGTGTGCGTGTGTGTTTGTGTGTGTGTGTGTGTGTGTGTGACCTTCCACCCAACCCTACCCTGTTTCAGTGTGTGTGTGTGTGTGTGTGTGTGTGTGTGTGTGTATGTGTGTGACTGGCTGCCCAGTTGGTTCCTCCTGGGTCACTCACCTCCGGTTGCCATGCAATGTTATCATGCAACAGGCCAGAAACATGCCACAGGCCTTTTCAGGGCTGTATTGTAAGGCACCACCAGACCTGTCAAGGCATCTGAACTGCATTTTCAGCATGCCAAACACATGCTCGATGATGTTGGGTGTTACAGTGTGTGTGCCTCCATGTAGCGTTCCTCTGCCTTGCTACATATGGGGTTGAGCAGTCATGGCCAGAGGGGGTATGCACTTTCACCTGGGGGGACAGAGACATGTGTTAATTTCACTCAGATGTGTGCATGGCCTGACACAACCACTACCCCCCCCTTGCCTGTCTATGCTGCCACTGCCTGTCCACCTGGGTGCCATTCACACCTCCTCACCTGCGCAGTCCCTGTACTGCCATTGTGGAACTCCACATTTATGTTCTGCTTGCAGACCAGCTGGGCACAACTGAGACAACCTATCCCCAGTCCTAGGGACCCCATCCCTACTTGTGTGGGCACCGTGCCACTGTCCTGTCCAGCCATTGTGCTCATTCATGTACCGAACAATGGCAGTGGCTGGGGGCATCTGTTGATTCTCTCACTGCCACATGTGCCTGTTGTGCAGCACCCCTGCCCTGCTCACTATGTGGCCTTACACACCACTGTCTCTGTATCTGTGTGTCCTAGTCTTGTAGGACCCCAGGTTCAACAAGGTTGTTTGCCATTGCACTGTCCCTGTTGCTCTTCCCCCGTCCCCATCTCTCACACTACCATCAGCTGAGTATTGTGCCATGAAGTCTGTGGTATGGGCATGGGGTCCTGCCCAACTCAGCCACTAGGTGGCTGGTGGTGATGTCCCCACCCTTGAACCGGTGGCACAAGGCTAAATAGTGCTAGAGGAAGGCATAGTGTGTACTCCCAGGGTGCATGGCACAGACATTGGTGATGCGCCCCATGGCATTGCACACCACCTGGCAGTTGATGGAATGGTAGCCCTCCCAGTTCATGTACGATGCACCATCTGGTCCAGGTGGTGCCATGATGGCCATATGGGTGCAGTCAATGGTCCCGATCATGCTCAACATGCATGCCAACCTGTGGAATTCCTGCATGGTTTCTGTCCACTCTGCCTGTGTGTTAGGGAACTGGATGAACTCCAAAGTGTGTGGCAGCAGAATGATGAGGAACTGTATGAGGAGACGAGACATGGCAGACTGTGTGATCCCAATGGTGTCACCCACTGGTACCTGGAAGGTGCCTGTGGCATATAAGCACATTGCTGCTGTCACCTTTGTCTCCACCAATATGGCACGACTCCTTCTAGTACTGTAGGTGCCTGCAGTTCATCATGGCACAGCTCACAGAGCTGTCTCAGAATATTCCTGTTGAGTCGATACAGAGACACAATCTCTGGGTCAGTCAGATGTTCATAGGTGACATGGGCACGGTACCATCTCTGTTGAGCAAACTGCCTAGGGGCCCTTCCATGGCCACGTTGCTGTTCTGCCCATCTCCTCACACCCCTCATTACCTCCACCATGAGGAATGCTGACCTATCCATTGTTTGCCTACTACTGTTCTGCTGGCTGCCCATGGGTGGCTTGCACTTAGGCCACCTCCTGTTATGCCTACTGTATCTTTGGGGGACACATCTTTGGTGATGTGCCACACATGCACCGCCCAATTGGGCTGAATATAGAGATGCGTGGCACATTCATCAGAATGCCCCCTCCAGATGCGCCGCATACATTATAATTGCATGTGACGCATCCCTGCTCTTTCTATATCACGCTGTGGTGCATTTCTTGAGATGTGCCAGTGCATCTCCTTTGAAAATGTTCCCCAGAGTATATATTTTGAAACATAAATGTACAATGAATACAGTATATATTTAGAAACATATTAATAATATATTTCAGACAGCGTATTACTAAATAGACTGATATGCTATCAAGCAATGCATGAGGCAGAAATACATAATGATTATATATTTCTGAAATATATCGTTTAATATATTTCATCAATATGGAGAGAAGGACTTCTTCAGGTACATCAGGGAGAAACGGTGCTGCAAGGACCAAACAGTAAGGATAAAAGGGATGGAGGGGGTTGAGAAAGGGGCAGAAAAAGCAGAAGCATTAAACAAGCACTTCTGCTCAGTATTTGTGAAAGAAAAAAAGAGAGCAATACCCAAGGGGTTGGGGGTGGGCTCAGCAGTCGAGGAGGAGACAGATAGGGAAATCCCATTGGCAGGGTACTGGAGGGCTTGACAGCACTGAGGGTGGACAAGGCACCGGGGCTGGATGGCATACACCACAGGGTGCTAAAGGAGCTAGTAGAAGTCATGGCAAAACCCCTGGCAGCCCTGTTTAATGCATCCCTGGAGTCGAGGAGTGTTCTGCAGGACTGGAGGATGGCACATGTGAGGAGGCCATTCCACAAGAACAGCCCCAAAGATGAGCCATGGAACTACAGACCAGTAAGCCTCACATCCATCATGGAAAAGCTGATGGAGATGATCCTGAAGGAGAGGTTGGTTTCCTTCCTAGAAGCTAATGGGCTGCAGGACAGCAGGCCGCATTGGTTTGTCTCGGGGAGATCCTGTCAGACCAACCTAGTGGAGTACTATGACTGGGTAACCAGGCAATTAGAAAGGGGCCATGCAGTGGATGCCTTGTACCAAGACTTCAGTAAGGCATTTGATACGGTGCTGCATGTGAGGCTAGATAGTAAGCTGGAAGACACAGGGGCGAGGGCAAAGATGGTGGGATGGATAGTCAACTGGCTGCAAAGGAGACAGCAGAGTGTGGTGGTGGGAGGGGAGCTCTCATCACTCAGAGCAGTGACAAGTGGAATGCCACAGGGCTCTGTACTGAGGCTGGTGTTGTTTGAGATTTTCATACCAGACATCTCAATAGGCATCAAGAGCAAGATCAGTCTGTTTGCAGATGACACCAAGATGGGAGCGGTAGTGGATGATTTGGAGGGGTTGCAGGGGTTGCAAGAGGATCTGGCAAAATTGGAGGACTAGATAGACACTTGGCAGCTGGGGTTCAATGCCAAGAAATGCAAAGTGCTACATTTCGGAGCAAAAAACCCAAGGAAGAGCTATCAGCTAGGGGGGATTCAGCCAGCCAAAAGAAAGGGAGAGAAGGATCTGAGGGTGATCACAATGGGAGCAATGAACTACTCCACACAGTGTAGAAAGGCAGCTGCAAAGGCTAACAGGATGCTGAGTTGTATTGCCAGAGGCATATCCTCCGGGGGAGGGGGGGTAATCCTGCCACTATATAAGTCACTGGTTAGACCACACCTGGAGTACTGCATGCAGTTCTGATGTCCATACCTGAAGAAGGACATTAGGTTACTGGAGACTGTGCAACGCAGAGCAACAAAAATGATCCAGGAGCTAGGGGACTTGCCCTATGAGAATAGGCTGAGGGAGTTGAACATGAGCTCCCTGGAGGAGAGGAGGGATGGGGGGGACATGATTGAAACCTTCAAGTACAGGAAGAGAACAAATAAGGCACACAAAGGGGCTTTTCCAATTAAGGAGGGGGAGGGACACCCAAGAGCACAATCTGAGATTGGAAGGGGCAGTTCAGGAGGGAAATGAGGAGACACTTTTTATGGAGAGGGTAGTGACAGGGTTGAACACACTACCAGAGGAAATGGTATCCTGTAAGACAGTAGGCTGCTTCAAAAGGGGATGGGACAGGGTGAGGGGAGGGTCACTGGAGGGAGGGAGGGAGAGGAGGGAGGGGCAGCTGCAGTATAAGTGCTGCTAGCTACACAATCGATCAGACTCGACAGACCAAAAAGCCTTTATCTGCTGGCAAGTTTGTATGTTCATAATTCAAAGAAATGACATACTTAACATAATTTCCAGTATAATAAAATATATTTCATTTTCATAAGAAAATATATTCTTTCAATATATTTAACATACATACATCATTTCCAATTGTTTTTATTAGAAATATATTGTGTCAGTATATGCTGAAATATACTGCATATTATATTTCATTGAGTCAATGTATGTCTCAATATAGGGACATATACAGTATTCTTGCATAACATGAGTTAAAAATATATTATGTCAGTGTATTTAAAATATATATTTCATAATATATTATATAATATTTTACATTGGTACAGCATATTTCTCAGTGAATTGACATACAGTACATTAACTCATATTTTTCACTATATTGCAATATATTCTATTTTCACAAGGACTACACCATCTCCCATTGCAAACACAGTTATAGTCCATTTAGCCTCAGCGATTTATTGACCTTTAGAGATGTGAGCCCCTTGAACACATTTTCTGTGGCTAACAAATTCTGAGAGGTGCTGCAAAACTAAGCTGTATTAACTCAAATTAAAAATTAGTCTTGAATTAGTCTCTGCTGTAAATACCTTGAGATTTTATGATTATTCTAAATCTAAATCTTGTTTTATTTTTGTATTTCCATGTATTAATTTGTATCACTGTATGTGTATGTTGGGCATGTTTTGTGATATGCAAAATAAGCACTATGGGATAATTGCTGTTGATTAATTAGTCATTATTAATTAATGATCATATTTAAAATGTAACTTTTTTCCTTCACCATGCCCACCGATGAAGAGTCTGTTGACCTGAAGCACCGGGGCTAGCTGTAGGTGAAGCTGCCTGTGAACTCGACCATTTGTACTCATTAAAATAGATTTAAAGCAGGTTTTCAAACTGTAGTGTATTTTTCTTTCAGCTACACATGCAGGGCTTTTTTTAAGATTCTGTTTGCTGTTATAGGGCTTTCTGTTCTATGCCTCACACCGACTCAGCACTGCAGTGCTCACAGACTGAGCTCTTTTGGACTTTAAGGAGGTGAAGTGCCTGGAGGTGCTTCAACCTGGAGAGATGGAGAGCATAGCCAGAAGATCATAAAGGCAGCAGGAGTGGGGAGGGAGCTAGGTGTTACTGTCCACTGGGTCAAATGACCTGGCAAAGAACAGTATACAGGTAGCGCAGGATAATTTCAGGTATCTGGGAAGTGGCCTCAAGCAGGTGGCATGCACCGTGGCTTTTACTGAGGTGTTGCCTGTGTACAGTTGGGGAGAGCAAAGCTACTCTACACCAGGGCATTTAACAATTGGCTGAAGGCATGGTGCCTGGAGAAACAGTCAGCTACATTAGGGACTGGAGACCAGCCTGGGAGAATATGGGTTTCTATAAAGGAGATGGCCTACATCTGGACAGGAAATGGACAACAGTCCTTAGTGGGAGGTTTAAATGCTACTTGGATGAGCATTTAAACTAGATGTGTGGGGCTATAAAACTAAAGGAGGCAAAATGTGTCCCCTAAGATTATGTAGCATTAATGGAGGAGGGCAGAGGGAAGTAAACACCCCTATGGCAGGTGTGCAAGAAGACAGGGGTGGGAACAAGGCAGAGGAAAAGGGGGCATGAATTAGGTAAGCAAGAATAAAGTAATAAAGAAGACAGGGAATGGACAAGGTAAAAAGAGAAGAGGTGGGTGAAGTGGATCTTCAGGTGTACAGCACATGCAGGGTGCAGGAAAAAGCAGGGAAGCAGGCAGTGACAGAGTAAGGTATGGCGGGCCATATGCGCCAATGCAAGGAAACTGGGAATTAAAATTATGGCTCTGGAGGCCATTATGGCACAGGATAACCTAGATTTGGTGTCCATAGTAGAGTTATGGTTCACTGAGCACCAAAACTGGGACATGATCATAACTGGCTTCTCTCTGTTCAGGAGAGACAGGACAGAGAAGAGCGGAGATGAGCTCGCACATGTGAGGAAGGGAATCAAGGCCATGGAGGTACAGGGTTATCCAGAAGAAAAGGAATAGCTAATGACCTCAAAGTGGCAGGATAGTGTGACAAAGCAGTGGGTAGATCTAGTGGGATGCTGGAGTGCATAAGGAGGGGCATCTCCAACAAAAGGTGGGAGGTGGTATTACCAATGTATCACTTGCTGGTGAGACCCATCCCACAGTACAGTGTCCATTTTTGAAGGTGACACTTCAAATGGCCGTATTGAGTTGAGGCAGTTCAGAGGAGGGCAACTAAAATGATGCAGGCATTATACAAGAAGCACTATGCAGAGAGACTGAGGGATCTCAATATGCAGTATATACCTTGTAAAGAAGGAGAGTGGGAGGGGACATGACAGAGACCTACAAGTACCTCCTAGGGGTGAAGGAGGTGAGTCTCTTTCGAATGAGAAAGAGCACAGGACCTGGAAGCAAGAGACAAAGCTGTAAGGGGGGACGGAGCTTAAGATGGATGTGAGGAAGAAGTACTACTTCACTGGAAGCATGGTAGATGCCTGTAACAGACTGCCAGCAGAAGCAGTTGAGGAAAATACAATGGGGATCTTCAAACATGAGTGGGATAGATATAGTGGAACATTAGCAATTAGGGGGTTATGTCGCCAGAGGCCAGTTAGGGTCTGTGTAGGTCGAGAACATCTAGGCAGACTGGATGATCGAAGTGATCCTTTTATGCAGCAAATTCTTTGTTTCTATTTTTCTAGGAACTTGAATGAGACTTTCAAGTGCATGAAAGGGTTCAAAAGAGTGAACAAAGGATGTGTATTTAATCTGAGAAACAATAGGTTCACTAAGGGTCATGTGCTTAATGTGGAAGGAGGAGGTTCAAAAATGATATGAGAAAGTACCACAGTATTTCACAGATGTGGTGGTGCAAGGGTGGAACAAACTTCCAGACAAGGTTGTGGAGGCAGAGTCAATGTCAGGGTTCAAGGGAAAGTGGGATGCATTTAAAAGAGTTATAAGGCAGGATAACGTAGAAACGAGAAGGGAGTATGATGGAAATAATTAAAGTTTGATTATGAGTAGCAAATCGGGATGGAGGGAATGTTCATTTCTTTTCTGTCCTACTTTTGTCTTTGTTTCTATGTTTTAAACATTGTAAGAACCTTATCAGAACCTAAAAAAGTTATTAGGTTATTTTATTGAAATGGTATAGGTTCTGGAAGGATCTGAACTTTTACAAACTGGTTCTCTCATCCCTGTTTCAATGTTTGTTCAGTTTGTTGTTTCTATTTTGATGCTTTTAGCAGTTTCACATTTCTGTTTGCTGTGTAATTTCAGCCTAACCAGCTATTTACAGTTACAGAAGGAGACAGCCCATCCACAAGTCACCCTCAAGAAACCACTTTCTCCAACTTTTTCCTCATGACAAGGAATTTAAGATGGCACCAGTCCTATGACTTAAGGCAAATCCTCCATACAAGTGGAAAGAAATCATTCTTTCAGGAATCAATTTTATAACAACTGCCGGATTGAATTATGTTATTATTCGGACAATTGTTGGCAAAGGCTAGTACACCTAAACCCCTTACTTAGCAAGTCAGAACAATTTTTATGATCACAGCGGTTCCAAGTTCTCTAGCTTTCCTTGCCCAAGGTGGTAATTTGTTACTGCAGGTGTTCTTTTTCAGGGTGCTGAATAGGTCAGGACATTACATAGGGCTGAAAGATTGCAATCTGTGGAATAACGGAACAGGAGGTCTTTCCAGTTTAACTGTTCAGAGCTGGCATGCCTAGTAGTATACTTTAATTTAACCTCATCAGCAGTTAGTCTGATGGCACCATGACAAGGCTGTCAGAAAAAGGTGCTCCTTTCATTTTAGGAATATCACCTGGCTGTGTCCACACTTATAACCTGAAGATTTGAACTCTCTAGTTCAGGTATTAAAAAAAGACGAGTACATTCTTGTAATTGCTTTAGTTGAATTACATTGCTTTTAAACAAGTCCTATCTGTAATTCTAATCATTTATGCATACAAATGTTTATATGTCCAAATGCTGTACTAATCACAACATGTTTTACATGTTGTTGTGGCCAAATGTTGAATTTTTATTTATATTAGAGATGCTTAAGTACAGGATAATGGTTGAAAATAGGGCTCGTCCCTAATCCATATCTATCAAGTTAAAAATAAAATGCTGTTATCATCATCATAATCATTTCTTCATGACTTGATTACTGTGGTGCAGTCTATAAGGGCTTACCTTCTGGTCAGAACTGACATCTGCAGCTGGTGAAGAACGCATCGGTAAGGTTTTCCCTGTACTGTAAGATCTGTGGTGACTACTTTTGAGACAGATAATTGATTCCACGATCTTTACATGGATCTGTGAACCCCTAAATGGAGCGTATCACCCCTAACTCTATGACCTCCTGATCCTCTGCTGCCCTGCAAGGGGCTTTACACTCCATTGACCTGGAGCTGCTTAGTGACCCAACTTCCCATCTGAAGTCAACTGGCAATAAGGCATTTGTGGCAGCCCCATGGAGCATGTTCCCTGTTTCCATGCACCTGTTTAGATCATTGCTGCATTTCAAACTAGGGACGAGCAGCTTAGATTTAGCCTTATCTGAGCCCCCCCCCCCCAAGCATTATAAAGATCAGGTGCCTTGTTCACAAATAAAAAAATGAAATCTGGGAGATGGTGAGTGGAAGGAAATGTTACAAGAACTTGCTTGTGCCACAGGAAAATACCGAGATAAGCACCGTTCTTGTGGTATTTCTCACACATTTGTGCTCCCTTGCTGGCAGATCTTTTTTTCCTCTCTGTGCTTGGTGGTGAGATAGACTAGATGTGTCCTCCATGGCTGTAAGGTGGCATGAGGATTAGGGGGAGAAAAGTTACTAAAAAACTCCTTGCCAAATTATTAAAAAGAAAAAACCTACAATGAAAGGGACTGAAGAAAGCCAACTAAAAAGATGAAAATGGGGAAGGGACACAGAAGATGGGCTTGCTAGGTACTAAAAAAAGAAAACCATTAAAATAAAGCTACTGCTAAGTAGCAAACTTTAAATCTATATACTAAAATGAAAACAGTGAGGTGGGAGGACTGTGGACTACAGAGCAAAGGTTAACCAAGCAAACATACTTGACCATCTGTCTTGTACATCACAGACAGGGCTTAAACAAGTATTTACAAATGCCAAACATGTTTGCTTGCATGCTTTTACAAGTTAGAACAACAGAATCTTGAGGCTACAGGTAGATATATATTACTTCCAGTACCCATTGCTTTGTGGACTTTGGGTTCCACTGGGGTGTAGGCCCCCATATTCAGAGATTGCCCTGTGTGATGAGTTGATAAGAGTGCTGCGTGGCAGTTAGCACATTGCCATTTTGGAGAAATATTCAGAAAATTAGCATGTTTTGACCAGAGTCTGATTATGGGGCAGTGCCAGCATAGCACATAGAGACTGTACGCTAGTGCTGTGCAGAATGTGGAATTCCGCCAATGAAATTAGCATGTAATGACCAGTCCATCAGTGGAATTTCTGCCAGAATTTCACTGGTTCTTCTGTGGAATTCCACCTGCTTCAATCCGTGAAATAATGTTCTACAGAACAGCATTTTTTCCATGGAAAATCATTCCACACACATTTCCGTGGAAAATATTAAGATCTGTGGAATAAAATTCCATAGAAATGTCGCAGAAAAAACAATTCCACGTTTTTATGCTGTGGAATTTGCCACTCTGTTTCCAGAGAAATTCAGTGGAATTTCAGCAGAATCTAGAAAATTCCACAAAATTTCTTTCAACCGTAATTGTAAACTTCTGCACAGCACTACTGTGCACTGCACTGACACACTGCCTGACTGACTATGGCCCAGAAGAGTCCAGATGACAAAGAGCATGCCAAGCAGGATAGGATAGTGTCAGGGCTCCTATGGAACATATTCAGGCCTGACATTCTAGATGATATGAGCCATTTGCATGCCCCTGATGGACTCATTATCATATGTGTACAACCCCCCATGAGCACCTGTCTTGTAGCTGTCTTGAATATTCCAGGTGGACTAGTGGTTCCCCACCCCCTGAATGCCCATCCTGTAGCTGTCTTGAATATTTCTGGTGGTCTAGTGGTCCCTGCACACCCGATCACCCATCCTGTAGCTGTCTTGAATATTTATTTTGATTTAGTGGTTCCCCCCATAATGGCATTTGACTAGCTCCTGACTTACCTGCTCAGGATCCTCCTCTCTGCACCCACCCATTGCCTCAGTCACCTAAACTATAGTATTTGTGATGATGACTGACCCAGACCTTCACTCAGCACCTCTGCTGGCCACTGACTGTCACTGTGTGATCATGAATACTGTAGAAAAGCCATCTGTTAGTGAGTGATCATGAGTACTGTAGAAACAGCTGTTTCTACAATACTTGTGATTGTTCACTGATAGACAACAGCCAGCCAAGGTGATGAGCAAAGGGCTGTGCTGCTTGCTATCACTATTGTTGAAGTTGGATTTTCTCCAGTGACCTCCCTTCTGAGTGGCTTGCAGCTCAACTAACCGTTGCCACCAATAAGTGTTGCTTGTTGGGTGCTGTTGTAACTCACCAAGAGCTGGTATCCCTAGGCTTGCAGCCCTCCTGAAACATCTTGCACCTCTTTTCCCTGCAAGATACTCCATTCTTGAAGGGGATTTCAACATTGACTGGGTCACAGACCCACTCTCTTACTGCAACTCTATCATACAACAACACAATTTCACTCAGCTAATTACCTCCCATATGCGCCTCAACAACCAGTCCAATAAACACATTACCCTGAACTGGACAGCGACTACTCGAGCAGACAAAGTTGCCCATGCTGGCACACTGTCTAACGCCATTAGTGACCACTCCCCCATCTACTGTGTCTGGCACATCAACCCCCCCCCAGCTCCCCACCTACCTTCTTGACGTTCCACAGTTTCTCTAATTTTGACCCACTCAGGCTTCAGGATGACCTCAGAGCCCTTGACTGGATTTCCCTCTGTGGTACCACTAACGTTGACCTTGCACTAAACATCTTTGCCTCAGCCCTGTCTCACATCAAAGACAAGCATTTCCCACTCGTTTCACACAGAGTGTGTGGGAGTGACACTCGCTGGCTCACATCAGACCTCCTCAAGCTTATGAAGCAGCGTGATTCAAAGTGGGCCGACTATAATGCTGCTCCATCACCTTCCCTTTGGAATAGCTACTGTCACCTGTGAAATCTCTGCAAGCACCATATGCAATCTAGGAGGTCAAGTTACTTCCAGTCACTTCAATCCAGTCACCTAGGCAACCCCGGGTGTTTCTGGTCCTCCATTAATGCCTTGCTGACCCCCTCACCAAGCAGTCACCTTCCCCCCTAAATACACAACAAGGGTCCCTCACTGACCCTACTGACACTATGAATGGCTTATTGCACATTTCTCAAACCTTAGTAGCTACCTGGCTAAACTCCCCCCCACTTCCTTGCCCCCTCCTCTACCTTTCCCTACTACTAGCCCCCTTTTTATCTTGCTTGTGCGCATGCACAAGAAACATGTTGCGGCAGCTTGCTGCTGAAGAAGGTTGTGGAGGTGCGACACTGTTGTGACCAATGCCCCCACTGCTTTTTGAGGCTTGGCCCGCTTTCCCCAATGGGGTGGCATGCTGCTGCTGACACTAGTTCAGCCAAAGTGCCACCACCTTGAAACATTTTAGCTGCTGCAATCAGAGGCCACCTCATCATTGCAGCATCAGCCATTCTGCTGCAATAAGGGAGTGACCCGTCATTTCAGGGTGGTACCTTGCATGCCCCTGACCCAGTTTGCTGATGGGGAGCCCAGTCCCAGTCGGCATAATGTCCCCACCCCCAACTTTCTGCTGTATGCCGAGGGGGTGTCCAATCCCCCTCGGCATCATGCCCCTCCTCTTTCTTTGCCGACAGGGCACCCAATCCCCATTGGCTTCAGTCCCCCCTTTCCTGTTGAAGTTGCCAATGGGGGAGCCCACTCCCCATTGGCATAATGTCTCACCCCCCCAATTTTTTATCTGCCAAGGGGGGTTCCCAATCCCACTCAGCTCTCTCACACCCTCGGTATGTGCCGACAAGGCTGCCCAATCCTCCGGTGGCATCAGCCCCCACAAACCACTCAGGTGGCATGCTGGGAGCCCACCCCAGCATGCCAAATGTCCCTGAAAAAAAAAACAGTCCTGCAGTGTTTTTTTTAACCCTGTAAACAAGAAAATGGTCCCTCGTTGAGTCCGTAGCCCTGTCCACAACCTGCACCCACCCTCTGCACACTCTGCCTCCCCACACCCCCCTCACCCCATACTTACCTCCGGAGCCCAGCACAACAACCTTCGGTGGACCGGGAACACATTTGCACTCTTCAAAGCTGACCATGAACTGAAGAAATGCCGGTAAGCTGTATAATGGCATAAATAGGGTTTTTTTCAACTTTGGTGCATTTTTGGGAATTTTGGCACCACATTTTCAACATTGGGTTTTTGGGACCCCACCTCATGAACTCAGTCACTGTCATTTTGTTATTCGGTCCGGAAAGGTGATTTTGCTGTCACTGCATGGAACCACCTTTCGGGACTGATTAATGAAACAACAGTGGAACAGTTCATGAGGTAGACCCACAAAAACCCTCTGTTGAAAATTTGGTGAAAAAAATCCCAAAAATGACTGCTTTATGAGCGTGCATTGCGCAGTTCCTACGCACTCTCGTAACTTTGAGCATTTTTAATATTTTCACTCCAGATTTTCAACATTGCCACTTTACCAAACCTTCTTATGAACAGTACAGCTGTCATTTTTTACATCTCACCTGAAATGTTTCTGAGTTTGAACCGGTCGGTAAGAGTGCGTGTGGAGCATTATTGGGGCAACTGGAGCATCAGCCGTGTGTACTGGAGCCGTTTTGTTGTCTGCCATCTTTCAACATGGGGTTATTGGGACCCCTCCTCATGAATTCAGTCACTGTCATTGCGTTATTCGGTCCCTAAAGGTGATTTTGCAGTCACTGTGCGGAATCACCTTTTGGGACCGATTAACAAAACGACAGGGCCACTGTTCATGGGATGGGTTCTCAAAAGGGCTATGTTGCAAATTTGGTGAAAAAAATCCAAAAAAGTACTGTTTTACGAATGTGCATTGCGCAGTTTCCATGCACGCTAGTAGCTTCGCAGATTTGTAATATTTTCATGCCAGATTTTCAACACTGGCATTTTTTCACACCTCCTTATGAACAGTACAGCTGTCATTTTTTACATCCTGGACAAAATGTGTTTTCGCACTTCCAGCACAGAAGAGCATGGTTGCTGTGGGAAATCAGTGTTCAGGACAGATTAAGAAAATGACAGTGACACTGTTCATAAGCAGAGGTCCTAAAATACCTATGTTGAAAATTTGGTGACGAACGTCCATAAAATGACTGTGTTACAAGCGTGCATTGCACTGTTTCCATGAACCCTTGTAACTTCGCAAATTTGTAATATTTACATGCCAGATTTTCAACACTGGCATTTCTTCACACCTCCTTATGAACAGTACAGCTGTCATTTTTCACATCCTGGCCAAAATATGTTTTTGCACTGCTGGCATAGAATAGTGCAGTCATTGTGGGAAATCAGTGTTTGGGACAGATTAAGATCGAGTGAGTGAGAGAGGGGGAGTGAACAAGTTCAACTGAGCTCTTTCAGGACTGCTGCAGTTTTCTTTGTGGGCAGAAAGAGGCGCCAATGCAGGCAGGAGCCCAGTATAAAAGGGCAGGCTGCAGTGCCTGGAGAAACAGAATGAGCGAGTGAGAGATGGAGAGTGAGCAAGCTCAACGGAGCTATGTTGGGACTGCTGCAGATTTCTTTGTGGGCAGAAAAAGGTGGCAACCCTGGCAGGAGCCCAGTACAAAAGGGCAGCCTGCAGCTCTGGGAGAAACAGAATGAGCGAATGAGAGAGGTGGAGTGAGCGAGTTCAACTAAGCTCTGTCCGAACTGCTGAGGATTCCTTTATGGGCAGAAAGAGGAGCCAATGCAAGCAGGAGGCAAGTACAAAAGGGCAGCCTGCAGCATTGGGAGAAATAGAATGAGTGAGTGAGAGATGGGGAGTGAGCGAGCTCAAAGGAGCTCTGCCCGGACTTTAGAGTAGCCCACACTCCCACTCAGCATCCTCTGTGATCCTATATTACAGCAGGGTCTCTGGGGTGAAGACAAAGCAATGATTGGATACTTTTAGGAATGATGTAATAATACAGATTTAGTTGTTTTGTTAATTTTTCTAACTGACCTAAGTACTGAGCTATACTGTTATGATTGTTGTAATAATACATATTTATTTGTTCTGTTTCTTTCTCTAACTGAGCTGAGTAACACTTGGGAGTGCAATAGGATTTCTAACTAGGCTAAGCGAAATTATATGAGAGCTGAGAACAAAAAGTATGGTAGCGGAGGGGTGAAAAATGGACAAGGAGGCTTTAGGATTGCTACAGTAATGCAGTATCTAATGGATGAGATTTGAGACTGGATTAACCCAGACGGCAAGGGCGCAGTAGAGGGACTAGTGTGGGGGGGGGGAACAGGAATTTGAGTAAATAGGGACCTAACAGTTGTAGTAGGGTACAGAACCTGGGAGTAAGAGCCTGTAACATAAGATGGGGGCCAAAATGGGGAAGGTGCCATATGTCAATAGGGTGGGCATCTTTGGAAAGGTGGTGGGCTCTACAGGGTGTGGGTCCGCCATGATTCTGGACTGGGCTTGGAGGATGGGGAGGGGTGTATGATCTGTGGATGACTGGCTAGTTTGAGGGATAAACTGTGGAGGTTAGGGAGGATTCTAAGTGGCAGTGCAGATAAGTATGGTTGGCATCCTGGAGGGGAATAGGGGATGCAGGAAGAACAGCTAGGGAGTGAAACTGGTCCCAGTATTAGAGGTGCTAACAGAAAAGACAGGAGAAGGGAAGGGTGCCCTAGGTGAGGGGAGGGTCCTCCTGATGGGGGAGGAAGAGACCACGAGGAGTACCAGGGGACAGAGCAGATGGCTGCGGGTAGGGAGGGACCATGGCTGGCACGGAGGGGAACAAGTAGGAGGGGGAACCAGTAGAGGAAGAGATGTAGGAGGGTTATCGACTAGGAATAGATTCAAACCTCTGGTATGGGAGAGAGAGGGGGAGCAGGAACATACTGAAGGGGGAGGACAAGTGGGGCATGAGAGGGATGGCAACAGTTAAAGGAAGAGATAGCGAGGACGAAAGGGTAGAAGGGGGTTAGTAAGGAAGGAGGGGTGGTGACTGGAGGACAGAAGGCTATGGGAAGGGGGAAGGATGGGAGGGGCATCACTATCTGGGTAGAAGGGAACGGGGGCTCTAAATCGACAACAGCGGGGATAGGCTAGGGATTGGAAATCAGCAGGGGAGGAGGAGAGGTTGACATGGGAAGCCCAGTAGGAAGTACTTAGGCTGGGAAGGAGTTCAAGGGGAATGAGAGGAATAAGGCAGAGAAAAGGGGTGAGGTGGAAGTAGGGGGTACAGATACTGATGTCACAGAGGGTGCAGCTGGCAGGGGTAAGTGACTGGGAAGAACGAATACTAGGGTGGTGGAAGGGACATTAGAAGGGAAAGGGGGTAAGGGACGGGGGACATACTTGTCCTGGGGGATTCTTTACTGAAATGGGTGATATGGGGCAGAAAGAGGAAAGGCACAGCCATACTTGAGTTGAAGCTGTCCCCAGGTTGACTGCAGGAAGGGAAGGGCAGGCACTGCTCAAGCGTGCAGTTAGGGGGAGGAAGACATCTCATTTACTGTTGCATGTGCATATAAACGACCTGGCGGGGGACACTGTGGAAGTAGTGAGGTGGGGTTTGAGTAGCTGGGCAGGCAGTGTGAAGGAGTGGGGAAGTCAGTGGCATTCTTGGAGGTACTGCCAGTACCAAATGCAAGCATGAGGAGAAAGGGTAGGCTTGAGGATTTCAACGAGTGGCTGAGGGATTGGTGCCACACCAAACATTATGGGTTAGTGACTAACTAGGGTAGGGTCTTGGGGAAATAGTGACTTTTATGTGGGGGACAGGAAGGGGATGGGAGTATTAAAGGCAGCATTACTGCTGGCCCACTGGTGCTGAGGGTTGAGTTGCTGGATGCCACACCATGAGCCACGCTGTGTTAGTTGATCTGTCCAAGGCATTTGATCTTGTAAATCACAACACCCTGATAGCAAAACTTGACGCTCTTGGTTTCTCCCCCACCTCCACTGCCTGGCTCACTAGCTACCTCTCTGCTAGAACACAGATGGTCTGCCTTGGTGGTGTCACCTCTCCCTTCTTGCCTGTCTCTGTGAGGGTTCCCCAGGGATCTGTTCTTGGCCCCCTCCTCTTTTCCCCTCTTGATTAACTCTCTCTCCTGTCAGAGGGCTTATCCTGTAAATCACTCCTCTATGCCAATGACTTAATACTATACCAAAGTGACCCCTCCCCCTCCTCTTTATCTTTCATTCTTACCAATCATTTCTGCAAGGCACATTGTTGGTTCTTCATCAACAAACCGTTGGTCAATGCTGCCTAAACAAAGGCCATGATTTTCGGTTCCAAACCAAAACTCTTTTCCCTAGCTCTCAATGGTGGCCTTCTTACTGTCAAATCCCCAGATGGATCTCCCATTGACACTGTTCCCACCTCCAAGCATCTGGGGGTAATCCTGGACCCATCCCTAACCTTCACTGACCACATTGCCTCACTAATGTGGTGTATCAGCCAGAAGATAGGGCTCTGCTATCACATGATTGACCACCCCTTGCCTAAAGCCCATCTTGCTATTGCCCATGACAACATCCTTCCCCTCCTTGACTATAGCTGCCCAGTGTACTCTCTCACCTCCATTACCAACCTTAACTTCCTGGATGTTACCTGCAATTGGATATGTCACCTTGCCCTCTACACCCTCTTCTCACTCACCACTGCACTCTTTACCAGTCCCTTAACTGGCTCCCTCCACAAGCACAATGCTCCTACCTGCTGGCCTGGAACGTTACTGATACTTTGCACAATCCCTCCTACTCTCCATTATCCCTTCTTATCTGGCCTAGAGCCTACTGCCGCAATCTATGTCAGGTTTTCATGCCTGCAACTAGAATGCCCTAATATAGCTATGAGGATAGGCCTAAGAGCCTTCTCTGCAGCCAGACCCTCACTATGGAACAACTTCTCCTCCTCCTCCCTACGCTCCTCTGACACAACTCTAAATCTAAATTTCCTGTTAAGAATGCACTTTCTGTCTACCACGGCCTGTGTCTGCCCTCAGGCCACTGACATGGCTTCACGTCCCTTGCAGCTCACACTTACTCCATCCCCCTCTAGTGCTCCGCTCTCCTCTCCTGCCTTGAATACTACTGGTACTGTTAATCTTATATTTTCTCTGGCAGCTTGACCAACACTGTTATGTTCCCTGTATGATTCATGCTGCTTTCTCACTGTATTTTTACATTGTATGTGCCATTTTCTGACCAGGGCCGTGCATGAAAAAAGTCTTTGGATCAGTGCACCAACCTGGTTACCAAATTAGTAAATAAATAAATAAACAACCGGGACAAGGTGCTTATGTGGGGAGTAGGGTCCTGAGCAGGTGGGTTGAGTTCAAAATATTTTTAAAAGCTGTTAACCAAATTGACCTTGTTTTCAGTCAGTTTGGGATCAGGTTCCACAGCAGAAGGACATTCAGCAGTGGAGAAAGGAATTCAACAATGGACTAAATAAGTATGATGTGTGGGGGGAAGGGTGGTGGGTGTTGAAATGAAGGTCACAGTGGAGGGGCCAGAGGATCAGGTTGAGGGGGGCTGAAGGATCAAGAGAAGCAGAACAGGTCAAAGGACAGTTTTTTTACGAGGTTAAAAAAAGAGGGCAACGAGGAACAATTTTCTTCATTTCAGGGACTGACACTAGGATTGGGCATCCCAGTGTCAGTATATTGTTTAGCGACACTGGGGGTGGGCACTTAGGTGTCTCATGCTGTGGGCAGAGCATTGTTTGTAGGCTTAGTTAAATACTTAATCACCATTCTGAGTTTAGGGGGAGGGGGTGTTACCATTGTCTGTCAGTAGGGTTGGATCCATTAGCAAGGTTGGGCACCTGTTACCAGACTGAGGTTTGGGAGGGGGGTTGTTGTGTTTTCTGGTTTTGAGGTTGAGTACCTGACAGCTGGACAGTTTAAGAGCTGGGGTGGGGGGGGCTGGCTCACTGACACAGCAGTACCACTACCACTCAAGATGTCACTAACCTGGGTTTGGGAATGAGCCCTGGCTGCTGGAGAGCCAGCCAGGGGGAAGTTGGTGCACCATCTTAGTAGACACTCTCCTCTTCTGGGGTGGTGGGTGTGAGTCCCACAGCTTTACTGCCACCTGGGTGCACACGAGTGGAGGTGCAGAGGATCTCTAGCTTGTGGGCTGGGCATAGGGCACACAGGTTTGGATGGGCTGCATCAGGGTTCCCCAATAGGCTCTCCCCACATGCACTCCCAGCCATGGGGTGGGATGACTGAAAAAAAAACAAAACAGGAAAAATGGAGGTGCAGGATCGCAGGATAAAACCTCTGCTGGCCCACCACCTCCACCATCGGATGCATTCTACTGGTCACCCAGAGGGAGTACCACCAGTCTTCACTTTCACTGTGAGTGGCCAGATGTCTGCAGTGGGGGAAAAGGCAACCCTAGCCCCCATGGGTAAACCTGAGGGGGGAGCCGCAGTGTGTTGCGGGTGGGCTGGTGCACACAGTGATTGCCTGGTGGATCTTCACCGGAGGGTATATAGGCAATGCAGTAGGTGGAAGGAGGTTCCAACCTGGCCTGTAGTGGAGGAGTATAAAAAGTCTGTTTAAAAAAAAATGCTGGGTCAGATGGGAGGGGGATATTGGTGGTGGGATTGAGCACTAGCTGCCAGCGTTGTTGACCAGCTGGAGACAGCAGAAGCTTGATGCTGGCTGATGAGGGTCATGTGAAAGGAAGCAGCCACACAGTGATACACATGGGTACATCTTTCATATGTGAGGCATTTCTAACCAACAGCCAGCTCAGCTGTATTAGCAGGAGCCTTGTCAGGACTGTGTGTGTAACCACACACCCCTCCTGCATGCTCCGCTGCATTGGCTGCTACAACATACACTTCCTTGACCCCTACTCTGATCGACCGGTCCCAAGATGTTTGCTTTGTGTATGATGCAGCTTGTCCCTTGGGCATTAACAATAGTACAGTACTAACCATCCAAGTTATGATTAAGTGGTTAGCAGGCCACGAGATATCTACTACAAGGTGGACTGTAGTAATACTGCATATTGAATTACACAGGAGTCAATCCTTTCTTGCTTCCTTTTGGTTCACACTGTGCCTACCAAGGACACTCCGAAATGACAATTCTTATAGACAGGGGCATCCTGAGAGTTGTTCCGAGTTCAAAATATTTTGCTGCTGATTATTCAGCCACCTTTAGAGCTATATATATGAAAACATTTGCATTCATAACATTTTTAGAAGCAGCTTGCTAACTGCTAAATGTGAAAACATTTGTCTATGTTGTTTTTAAGTTATATAGACTCATAATTTCACAGTTTACTTATTTGTAAACTATTTAAAAAAACTTTTCCCAAATTTGGATGATTATAACTCTGCTACACTTAGAAGTACAGAACTGGCATTTAGCATGATTCAGAGCTTGTATTTTTCTATACATTCTCTCCTGTACTGTTTCTTTTTTGTTTTATTTAATCTGATGCACTCTTATTCTTCTTTATGTATTTATACAAAAGTTAAACATTTGTCAGTAGAATCCTGGTAAAATCTGGAAATTAGACTACCAAGTACCAGTGAAATCTTGGTATTTCAAGTTTTGAAAACAGAATTAATTTCTTCAAGCAAAGAAAATGAGTGGCCTTGGTCCCATTTGAATGTGCTATTAATTGCAACTTACATGTCGTTTTCTGTTGACTTTGGGAAAGTATCTTAATAATTTAGGTACAGTGGTATTTTAATTTTAAATTATTCTTTCCAAAGTGGCCAACTTTGCATTTCTCCACACTGCAGTTCTTTCACAATCTCACTGCCCACTTCTGCAACTAGTCCATATCTTTCTCCAGATCATTTATTGTCTCCAATATTCCAACTACGCTTTCTGTCTTAGTGTCATCAGCAAACATGTCTGCCTAGCTGGTGGTACCCATATATACAGTAGGTCATTTATATATTGAACATGTTCTGTTGATCTGATAACAGACCTGTGTGGGACACCAGTGGTCAATTCTTTTCAACTTGATTGATAACCATTACTTGTAACAACCTGTTTCCTATCCTGGAGCCAAGTACTAAATCATTGTACTACTCACCTAGCTACACCTTGGTTTTCCATTTTGAAAATAAGTCTCCTGTGTGGGACCATGTCAAATCCTTTACTTACGTTAAGTACACAACATCCACAGGTCTTCTTGTGTCAAATTTCCTGGTAACATTCTGAAAGACAACAATACGATGTGACTGGCATACCTTTCCTTTACAGAATCCACAGAACTGTCAAATCCATGTTATTTTTTGTTTTCTGCAAGTGTTCAACAATTCTATTTTTGACAATACTTTACAGAAGCTTCCCTGGTGTTGATGTTAGGCTTACTGGCCTATAATTCTTTGGTTCATCCTGAAGCCTGTTTTGAATAATGGCACCACATGAGCCACACTACGATCCTCTGACACATAGGCAGACCTTTTTTTACAGCTGCAGTGGGTGGAGCCTGCAGATGATTTACATCTACAAAAGGAGTAACGTCATGTTTTTTGTCCGTGGAACTGACTGAAGGTGTAAATATTCTCCTCTGCCTTACCCTCCTCCAAGAAATGTTTTCCACCCTCAAATAAATACGCTTTCATGTTAGTCAATGGTTGCAGGGCACTATTTTCTTTCTTAAATGGGAGGTATAAGAACTGGAACCCTGAGTAGTGGGAGGCATCATTAGTTTTTTTGGGAGTAGTAAGATCCACCCCCACCTACACATAAGAAACTCCTAAAGATCCACCCCACCGTTATTTTTGGTTTGTGTGGGAGGGGCATGAGGTGGATCTATCATGTTGGAATAACTGACTATCATAGCTGCCTGGGGAAGTAATTAAGGAGTGCCTGAAACTGCATCTAGGCATACCCCCCACACACAAACACATAGACATCATGATTTTTACTTTTTTTTTAACTCTAAGCATGTCAATATTTGGCTCTAACAGTATGAGCAAGTTGGGCATAAAAATAAAATAGAAAAAAAAAGGATCAAGAAGGTGCCTTTTCCTTTGTCAGATACATGCAGACAGAAGGTCACAAATCCTGTTTGACATGTTCATTATATGGATGTTTTCCATGTAAATCAGAAAGTTTGTTAATGTCATGTCTGTAGCATCATTTGTAGCCAATAAACTATTATTTATATTGGTACTGTAAACAACCAGTTTTAATTCAGAAATATAGTCTTGGTATTTTTTTTAGCAGTTCTATAAGATTTATGTCTCCCTGATGTAAGAGTGCATAGCACAGAAATGAAAGGGTTTCTGTAATTGATTGTTGTTTGCATGAGAAGTGGGTGTGACAGTGGCATGCAAGAGTGAAGTCTAAATTGTTTCTTGTCCATTCTGGGATCTGAAGTTTAACAGTAATGTGTGAAGACAATAAAGTGTTGTGTTTTGTGCATTTGAATAGGTTTAGTGCTTTGAAGTTAAAAGATATAAATATATATACATAGTGTCATGAGCACCTGAAAAAGAAGAAGGAGAAACTACTAAAATAAATATTATTCTAATGATTTATTTATGTGTGAGATTTTAAGTGTAGTCCTGCCTAGGTCACAGACACATAAACTATAAAAAGTACATTTAAGGATGGATGTATTAGTCAAAGCCTGTAGTAGCAAAATAAAGCAAGAAAAATATATTGTGTTTTTTTTCTTTCAATTGTTTAACCAGGAATGGCACACTAAGCTGAAAGCTTGTTTACAGGGGCAACCTGGGAGCACATGGAAGTTAAGTGACTTGCTCAGGGTCACCCAGTATGCAAGTGGGAGCTGTGGGGTTCAAACCCAGATCTCCAGATTTGCAGCTCAGAACCTTAAACCACTGTACTATACTGCCTACCTAGTTATGGCAGTCATCTGTTTTATGGTTCATGTTGGTGTAGTAAGCAGCAATACATTGCATAGCTGTTGTAAAATGTCAATAAGTAGATCATGCAACAGATATGCTGAGCAGTTACTGAAGCAAGAAATGTATTTAGGATAGTAAAATATTCCTGATAAATGTATAACATTTGCATCTCAATTTCATGGAGGTCCTTATCGAGTGCCAATGTACAATATAAAGTAGTTATAGTTTTCAAGTTGTCTGAGTAATTGCTTAGTACTACCACTGTTACTAAATTTAAATTATTCTATGAAGGAAATTAAGATTATGTAACTGTCTGTAAATGTATTAAAAGCATTTACTTGTCCTTATAATGTAATGCATTAAATGCTGTTGCTAGATTAAGAAGTCAGTATTAGAGATGAAAACAATGGGATGCATAGGAATTTGAAAAGAGTATACATTAGCACAAGCAGTGTCATGACTTCACTGTTTTTTTTATAGTTTCACTCTAGATTTTCAACATTACCATTTTTATACCTCCTCATAAACAGTACAGCTGTCATTTTTTACATCCTGTTCAAAATGTGTTTTTGCACCTGTGGTGCCAAATGGCACAGTCACAGTGCAAAATCACCTTTCCGCTAACGAACTGATAGTGTCACTGTTCATGCGGTGGTGTCACAAAAAGCCCTTGTTGAAAACCTGGAGTGAAAATACCAAGAAACGCCCAGGGCATTAGGGTTTCTGACCATAACACCCTGCCCTGTAGGGGATGACAGGCATCAGGGGTGTGACTTTGGATTGTCAACAGTAATACTCATGCCATTCCAGCCCCATCCCCACCCTGCAACCAGTGACAGGTATTAAGATGCGCCTTTGGCTCTTCAGCTCCAAAGTTCACTCCATTCTCTTATACTGTACCCAGTTCAGTGTATTTCCTTATGGAATTGGGTGTGTGTAAAGTCTGAACACCCCAACGCACACCTTGACACTTGACTGTGTCTGCAGGGTAGGGTGAGGTGAAGTGGCATGAGCGTTAAGGGCAATGACCCAAAGGCATATCCCAATGCCTGTCCATGTCTGTGGGGTGGGGGTGAGGTTGGTGTCACTTCAGTACTTCACTGCCATTCCTATTCTGCCTGTCTGTCTGTGTGTGTCTCTCTCTCTCTATCGAAATGTCTATGTAATTATCTATCTTTCTATTAATTGTATGTATCGCTATTTTTACTTATTTCTAAAACAACCTGCATATCACATTTGCCTGTACTCTGAGCACATACTTATGAAACTGTGTATATTTGTACTCCACTTCTGCGTAGACCTCATGCTTTCCTAATATTCCCATTGTCACAAGCATAACTACCTTGCCCTTGTGAAAAGCGACCCCCTCTGAAAGTTAATATCACATTTTCTCTAACAGTCCATCATCATTACTCCTGACTTCCGGACAGCAACACATTGTTTAAATATAACTTACATCACCTCAGAGACAAAAACCCTTTTTCTCTTAAAAAAAAAAAAACTTAAAAAAAAAAAAAAAAACTGTGTAAATAATCCCAAGGCTGAACATATGCCAGCCATTACTTCTTCATGTACTGCCACCTTCTGTACCATCATGGGGATTTGCATATGTTTCCTTTGATGCTTTGCATTATTGGGATATGTGCAATTGTGTTTTCTTTAAAATGTGGCTGTCTGGCCAATATCATCTGGGATAACTCATACATCAGTGGCATTTGCTCTGGGGTTCTTTTGTAAGCGTCCTATTCCTTCCATTAAAATGTACACCTCCACATATTTTCCTAATAATGTGTATGCCTTCCTTAGAACAGAAACTAAAACAAATCTTACTACTTACAAATCATTGTGCTGTTTCTCCATACCTCCTTAATAATTCCACACAACTTCACTAACTTCATTATGCAGCCGTGGTGGATCTGACCAGATTTTGTTATTTGTGGAATATCATTGCCAGTGTTGCATATCTTTGACCAGCCCACTTAAGATTTTTCTGGTCCATTCCATCTGGGTCCACTGTTTCTTTGTGTCACTCATCCTGAGCATTTACTTGATTCTGCTGGGTGTTATGTGCATATAATGTATGGTAAGTGCCTATTAACCACCATAATCAGCAGTTACACAGCTTTGTTATGCATTGTTTAGAATTTTAAAAGTTGTTAACCACACTTCGGAACTTCCAAACAGTGGCAAAAAAAAAAAAGAATGCACCAGAGTTCCATAATTCTCACACATAGAATGCAAACAGTGTTGTTTTGACCATACACTATAAAATATAATGGCTGGTGATCGGGTGACAACCACACTGAAATCACCTCTCATGGTTGCTAGGGCTACAGTAAACCTCTCGAGATGCGCGCTCGAGGTTTTTCCATGTTGCCATAGCAACCACTCGAGGTGATTACAGTGTGGTTATTACCTGATCCCCAGCCATTATCCTCTATGTCCTGTTGTGTGTCATACTAAGCTCCTTTCAATAACAGTTTACTTTTAGTTATAGTCAGGGTCCCATGTGCCCTGCAATTCTGTGAGGTGTGCAACCTTTACAAAAATGTGCCCTTGCCTCAGTAATAGCATGTTTGGTGCAGAAAAGACACCTTCCATCACTGACACCCCCAAAATAAATGGCTAAAATGATCGTGAGCAAGTCTAACATGAAACATCATGAAATTACTGTAAGTAATTTCCTGTGGATGTTCAGCTGCATTGCAGTTGTCAATGGAGCAACCCCTTTCCAAACATGTGGTACTAAGCCTTAAAGCTGATAACCATTATGGCTTTCTACAACTATTCAGGATACTTCAGGAAGTTTGTTTCATGAAAAATTGGTAGTTTTATTTCCTGATTGCTCAAATGTGGAATGATACAATATTATTAATTAATTCATTTATTTATTTATTGAATTCTCGGATTAAATACCTTTGAGTTTGACAGCCCATTTACAAAGGTTCCACATTATAGGAGTACAGACAGTATACAATTACTAGAAGATATAAAAGACAACACAACCAGGATTACAGTGTTATCAGCAGAACATAAATCATCAGACAGACAATAAATTGCAAAATGATATCAAAGGTACATTATAAGTTGGGTACAAATGTTTCAATGTAGTGCCGGGATGGACCCAATGGGGACTAGCCCAGAGCAGGAGGAGGTGTGAATAGCTTAAGGGAAGTTGGGTTACAAAAGGTTGGAAGGTGTTGGAATATCAAGACATAGGAAAGAGGTGCCACCCAGAGGGTTTAGTCAGAGTAAATGGTAAGAGGTTAGGAAAAGGGTCCAGTAAGTGGATACCACTGGAACTGATGGGGAGTAATCATATCAGATGACCTTAAGGTTAGCAAGCAATGTGAGAAGGCAGTAGAGAGGGCTGGGGGGATACTGGGATGTATAGGGAGAAGCATCACCAGCAGAAAACAGGACGTTGTTATCCCTCTGTACAGACAGTTGGTGAGACCCCAACTGGAGTGCTGTGCCCAGTTTTGGAGACCCCATCTCCACAAGGACATAGACAGGATGGAGGCAGTCCAGAGGAGGGCAACTAAAATGCTGCAAGGTCTGCAAGAGAAGGCATATGAGGAGAGACTAAAGGAGCTTAATATATATGTACCCTTGAGGAAAGGAGGGAGAGGGGGGACATGATAGAAATGTTTAAGTACCTCAGTGGAATCAACAAAGTCTAAGAGAGTAGCATCTTTCAGAGAAAGAGATGTGCAAGAACAAGGGGACACAATTTGAAGTTAGAGGGGAGAACAGCTGAGGGGCAATGTGAGAAAGTATTTTTTTCACAGATAGGGTTGTAGATGCATGGAACAGCCTTCCTGAAGAGGTTGTGGGGTCTAAAACTGTGGGAAAATTCAAGAATACATGGGACAGACATAAGGCAATTCTTGGGGGAGGTAGGAAGAAGTAGGCTGTTGGTTAGGATCTGCAGCTTATCCTATAGGTAGGGAAATGGGCAGACTAGGTGGGGGCAAGCGGTCCTTATGTGCTGTCAAAGTCTATGTTTCTATGTTTCTATGAGAGGGAAGGTCCTGAGGTGTAGGGGTAGGGGGTTTGTAAAAAGGGTGTATGGGTAGGAGGTTGAGAATAGGAGCCACCCAGAGGGTTTCATCAGTAAAGATTAGAGGTACAGATGGTCTTAGGGGAAGAGGGATGACAATAATGAGAAGTGAAAGTTATAGTTGAGTGAGTGGGGAGAGGGAGTTAAGTGCCACTGTGAGAGTAATAAGGGGCACAAAACTAATACCATTAGGTTTTTGAGTCACAGTCACATGTACTGAGTGCTACAAGATGCACTTGCAGTTTGGAATTGAACGGGCTGAGTTTTGGTTCCATAATCAGTTCTGTGCTAAGAGAATTTAGCCATGGGGGGTCCTGTACTCGAAGGATCTCTGCCCCTGTGTAGTGCAATGAAATGGGATTTGAAAGGTAGGTTTGCTGGTACCCCTCATTTGTCTACTGTTGGTGGAGTGGATGAGAAATCTCTGCACTCCTGGGGATGCGAAGCCAAGGGTGGACTTTTTTGCGAGCAGACAAACCTGGTATTGGATCCTGTTGTTCAAACTGAGCTAATCAGTACTTGAGCAGAGCTTGCATGTGTGTGTTAAGTGGTGTGCTCCTAAAACAGGCCTGCATGCTTTGTTTAGGGCAATCTTAATTCTCTTGAGGGCAGTGTCAGTGCCGGACCCATATACAACAAGACCATAGTCTATAACTGACAAGATTGAGCTATTTACTGTTAGTTTTATTGCAGTTTCCATGAGACAATGTGTGTGCCAATGCAGTTGGCCTATTCTGGCACTAGCTGCCTTGGCGACATGGTCAATGTGTAGCCCATACGAGACAGAGCAGTCAAGGATATCCCTGAGGTACTTAAAGTTATTGAGCATGTCTAATATCTTGTTCTTGTTGTTATGTATTTTTGATTAATTAATGCAGAAATGCGAAATGGGATGCTTAGTGGCCTGTGTCTAATATAAAACAGTCCAGCTGTCCACTAGCATCATGATAAACCCTTACAGTGTGGGAGAGAAGGAGATACTGGAGCAGCATTGATGCAAATGGCGCCACTGGTGTTGAAGTAAGGGAGCAGGCGGAAACCACACTGGAGCTGCACATTACAGCACAAACAGGCACCACCAGGCATTAAGGGACTGGGATGGTGGGAGCCATTGGAGCAGTATTGCTCTGCAACCTGGTATTAATAGTCATCCCTACTGGGTCATAATGTTGCACGCTTAATAGCGTACATCATTATGGTTAAACCGGTACAGCGCTGTACCTGTGAGCAAATGGTGCAATACAGCATATATTGCTGTACGTAGTATTGCACCATTCTCACTCTCCCAGGCAGAGGATAAAACCTCTGCTGGGAGTGGGTTCCACTGAGCAGCTGCCGTGGCTGACTGGACTGAGCCACAGCAGCAGGAACCCAGGCACTGCATCTGGGATCAGGTTTGATTCCCTGTCCCAGAATGTTTTATTTTTTTTACTTTGTGCACTCCCTGAGGTAACCCCCTCCCTCCCCCAGTGTTAAGAATCTTTATTAAGAGGGTTCGGGGGGGTGCAGACTTATGCCTCATGGCAGAAATCATGCTGTATTGGCAGTGCGATTTTGTCATGCGGCATAATGTCTTTCGACATTATGACCCCATGCCATAGTCATCATATAAAATGCAGGAAAAAAAGCAAATAACCCTTTCATTCCTCCAGAATAAACTGCTTTTATGGCCCTGTCAATGCATCTGCTGAACTGCCATAGACTGACATTTTCTGTGTATTGTTAGGGCAACTAAATTTCAATGTGGGTGTTATTTGAGTTGCCACAGAATGTAAAGCCCATCACACAATTGCTACAAAATCATTGCATAATTGTTCAAAATCTGGACACAGCAAACATGAGGACCTGGAATGTAGGTTCATATTGTAGCAGTGTACACAAGGCCATGGCAGTTCCATATTTCCTTCTCTGTGAAAACTGATGTACAAAATGTATTTAGTAATTTCACCAGGTGTTCTTTCTTTGTTGACTGATATGATACTACAGCACAGTAATGATATGGGTCTGAGCTTTCTGTATTAGGAATGTAGGTGACAATCCCAGGGCACATGAGTATGGGTCTGAGTTACATACTGTAATAGGAGTGTAAGGGGTGATATCAGAGAACACATACTGTAGATCTTAACTCTGTAGCACTATAAATAAACTGTTAATGATGATCTCCAAGCACATTGATATAGTATGTGTCTAAGCTTTGTAGTGCTATAATAAGACTGTGAGTAATGATCCCAGAGCACATGGATAGGGGTATGAGCTCTTAAATATTGTAATAAGACTGTGGGTAATGACTCCAGAGTACGCGGATCTGAGATCTGTAGCACTGTAAAAAGACTGAGCACAACAATCCCCAAGTACATGGGTATGGATCTGACCTCTTCAGAGCTGCATTAAGACTGTTGATCCCAGAACACATGGATATGGGTCTATAACACTATAATAATAATACTGCAGAATGAGTGCGCTTTTACTGGTTCTAGTTAGAACCCTGATAGTTTCTCAATGTTTTGTTTTCAAACCAATTTTTGCTTTGGTACCTTGGTGTTTTAAGAGTAGGGTGCACCGAAGGGACTTCTAGCCTACTTTCCCACTATACAGTGGTAGCCCATATATGTTCCCATGTGACCATGAGAGTAAGAGCTTAATCTGGTTCAAGGTCAGTTGGCATTCATCTGTATCCCCCTCCCCTGGGTCCTGCCTGAAAATAGGCAGGATTTGTCTACTGCACTTACCCAGTCAACGAAAACTAAATAAAATAAAATAAAAAATAAATAAAAATCTAAGCTTTTTTTTTTAAACAATCTATGTTTGGAGATTCAGCAACATAATTGGACAAGTTGTTGCAGTATTTAGCCACTCTTTGAGAAAAGAAGAAACCTCTTTTTTTTCAGTTTTAAAAGGTTTACCCAGTACATTTGCAATGACTGTGGGAGTTGAATGATAATTCTTTAAATACAAGTCCCATAGTGTACATTAATTTACTGTTTTTTATTACACTGTATACTGATATAAGGTTACCCCCAAGATGTCATCTTTCCAAGCTGTGTAGTCCCAGTAAATGTAGCCTATCATTGTAGTTAAGATTTTTTTAGACCATAGAATGATTTTGTGAACCTCCTCTGTACCTTCTCAAGTTTAAGATTATCTTTTTTAAACAGGGAGGGGGGCCAAAACTGGGAACACTAATCAAGGTGGGACGTACCAAACTTCTGTATAACTGAGTTTTTGAACCTCATAACGTATGTATGTTTGCAAACAGAGGTGGTTATTGCCACAGGTTTGCATTACAAACCTCTTAAACTGTTTTCCAAGGGGAAGTTCATTTGAGTTCTAAATTTTCAAACTGATCAGGTTCTAGTGGGTTCCTTTTTTTAGAATCACAACCTGACGTCATCCCAGTGACAGTAGTATAATGAGACTGGACGTCCCCAGAAGAGGAGCACATCCTAAGGGATGGACAGTTTTCTTCCTACCAACCTGCTACTGTGTTCAGGGACTAGAGTGTGAACATGGAATGTTGTTTTGGCTAGTGGCTTCCCTACAGTAGGTGCAGCTCTATTCGGCTGACTTGCACAAAGTGTGAAATCAAACATAAGCATTAGGTGAGCTGAATTGTTTCATTCAAGGCATTGATTGATTAGGGTTAACTACCAAAGAGAAACAAATAGTGTGGCTTATGGATTGGCAATTGAAAGCTTTAGACTTGTACTGACATGTTGCAAAAAGGTTTCATTACAGAGTTGCCATAAAAGCACCTTTTTTGGACAGACCAGGAAATGAAGGCTGTGAAGCACAGCCTAGTAGGTTATTTACACAGCCTCACACTCTCTTTGTGTAAATAGACTATTTGGGCATTATCACACTGTCCAAGGAAACAGAAGGAATTATTTCTGCTTGCTGCCATGTTGTTTTCAAGGAATAAAAAAAATGTGGTAGAAATGCTAGTACTGCACAGTTGATGATGTAAAAGGAAAAAAATAATATATCTGTGGTAGGCGATTACTTTTATTGGGCTAACAAAATTGTTTTTGAAACCAGCTTTTGAAAGTTAAACTTTCTTTATTAGGTCATTCCTGAAGGGAGTTTAACTCTCAAAGCAAGTCTCAAAGACAATTTTGTTAGTTCAATAAAAGATATCACATGCTACATGTGTGTTTCTTCTTCTTTTTACTCCAAGGGAATTGCTGTTTACCACTTACAAAGACCCAAATGTATCTAATTTAGTTATTCAAAATTTCAACATATAGGCCTATTGACTGGGAGTTTCAAAATGGTCACAGATGGCTGTCTAGCAACTGTGTGCAAAATGTGGACATGATTTGTGGTGATTTGCATAAAAAAATTATGCAACCATTACTTTTTGTACATAAGCTGAGGTAAAGCTCAAAAACTGCCATAAAACCAAGCCGATCTTAAAAAACAAGGCTCCAGGTTTTGGACCACTCAGGTGTATGATGAAAAAAGTGAAAAATGACTCTGTGCAAGTATTCAACCCAATAAAAACCATTGTTTATATTATTGGTCCATTATCTCATTTATTCAATTTGTCGTTTAACACATGGATGGTGCCAGATGATTGGTGTCAAGCTGTTGTCATTCCATTATTTGAAAAGGGTAATAGATCTGTATGTTCTAACTATAGACCTATTAGTCTGACTTCGCTTGTATGTAAATTGGCTGAAACATTTATTAAATCTAAACTTGAAGAAAATTTGAAGGATCTTAATTATTGTGACCATACCCAACATGGGTTCAGACAAAATAGATCTTGTACTACAAATTTGATTAGCCTTTATAACAGGGTAAATAAAAATATTAGTAATAATGTACAAACTAATGTCATAATGCTTGACTTTCATAAAGCATTTGACAAAGTACCCCATGATTTATTGATAAACAAATTAATAAAAATAGGGACCAATGCTCATTTAGTGACCTGGATCAAAAGTTGGTTGTTGGGTAGAAAGCAGAGGGTGAGGATAAGAGGCTGTTTGTCAGATGAGGGTGAAGTGTTGAGTGGGGTGCCACAAGGGTCAGTCCTGGGCCCAGTGCTGTTTTCTGTTTATATAAGTGATTTGCATTTGAATGTGGACAGCTGGTTGGTAAAATCTGTGGATGACGTAAAATTAAGAGGGCCAGGTAATACAGTCAAGGGAACTGAACAGCTGTCACAAGACTTGTCAAAAATAGAGACATGGGCAAAATTAAATGAGATGAGTTTTGGTATAGATAAATGCTCTGTTTTACACATGGGTAAACTAAATAATAATAATTATGATTATAGCTTAAATGGGGTAAAGTTAAAAAAAGGTATGTTCAGAAAAGGACTGTGGGATTATTGTGGACAGTGGATTGAATTTTAGACAGCAGCATTCAAGTGTTCTCAGGAAAGTGAACTTTGTGATTAGAAATGTAAAAAAATCCTTTATGAGTAGGTCAGCAGCTGTGATACTCAAATTGTATAGGACATATGTCATACCGTTGTTGGACTGTGGGTCTCAGCTCTGGAGTCCTTATTTTAGGGGTGAAGTTGACAGATTGGAGAGTGTTCAGAGAAGAGTTACAAAAATGGTATCAGGTTGGAAAAATATTAATTACAAAAGTAGGCTACAGAGATCTGGATTGTTTAGTTTGGAGACCAGAAGATTAAGGGGTGACATTAATGTTATATAAAATCATGAAGGATGGGGACTTAGTGTAAGAATTAGACATTATCCCCCAGCTGAAACCCAGTGGTTTATGATCACACAAGCAGCAATTAAAAGTAGATTTTTCCAAAAAGAATGGAAGATTTAATTTCTATACTCATCAAACATGTAGATACTGGAATTCATTACCTGAAAGTCTTATAGACAGTGATAATGTGAATCTGTTTAAAAAGAATTTAGATGTATATCTGTTGAATCGTGGGTATATTTGGACCCGCTGATGCGGGTGGATGGTTAAAATCAGCAGTTATGCCTTCTTCCATCCTTTACCCAGTATAAACCCAGTATAAAAAGGGTTTGCTTTTGTAAAGAATTGTATGCAATGCAATCTAATTTCTTATTCATTGAAAAATAAGATAAATGCTCATCCAAAATTCTACCTACTACTACAAAACTTGTGATTGCTTCACTTAACGATGATGTCTATTTTATTGCACTGTTTGATGTAATTGTTTATTTATGATGGTTTATATTGTCCTTGGTTCTATGTTTTCTAATGTTTACAATTGTACAGGGCACTTGTTGTAAGCAGGGATATGATTTGTCCATAATGTTTGTCCAGGTATAAAAATAAAATGCTATCTATCTATCTAGCTATTTATCTATCTGTCTGTCTGACTGTCTGTCTGCCTGTCCGTCCGTCCATCTATCTATCTACAGTATCTATCTATCTATCTGTCTATCACTCTATTTCTCTGTCTATCTACAGCGTCTATCTGTCTATCTGTTTACAGTATCTATCTATCTATAGTACTACCCAAAAATATATGTTGCCATGTAAATAATGGTACTCAGATGGTCATAGTGTAACCCAAATGGCAAAAGATGTGTTGTATCACTAGCATATGCCTGAGTGGCACAATTTGACAATTGTAGAGAAATGGCAGTACCTAGCAGGCCATAGTAAGCATGAGAATAGTTATTATGATGATGGCAATTTATTTCTTTATTAAGTCATTTATATATTTTAAAATTGGTGACCAAGAAAGGCACACAAAACAGAGGCTCATGTTCAGTTTTATCCCAGGGAAGTGGATGTCAATGGGAGGTATATGAGCAAAAACAAAATCGTGCAAGATACGTAGCAACAGGTGAGAATGCTACAGAGCACATAAGAACTTAACACAGGATATTAGGTAGTGTGTGCTTGTCTTAGTGAGCTGGGTGGTGGTGTAAACTCTCAAATCCATTTGTTTTGACTGAGGACATTGATGTTAAAACCATTGCTCCATATGGAATACTTGGGACACAAAGTCCTGGATGATTGCTGGATCATTAAAGGTTCATCAACCACTCATTATAAACACATCATTACAGAAGTACAGTAGTTATGGAACAGATGAGCTATGAATTCTAAAGCTAGATTACAGTCGAGCCCTGTGCAAGACAGTGAGCCGGCAGAATGCAGAATACAGAATATACTAAACTGAGCAGCCGCACTAAGGCCATATGGATAACAGTATATGCCACGAATCTGAATGCATCCATAAACAAAGTCTAATTGCTTCCAAAGAATTTTTGCTGTTCTCATAAACCCTGTTGCAGCTGGGCCGCTTTACTGATAGCAAAATCAACAACGGCATATTGATACACGACAGGCGCCTATAATACAAATGAACACCAACAATCATTTGTAGTACTCAACAAGATATTTAATTACCTGAACAAGAGAGAGATGGATTCCCATTTCACTGAATACAAAGGATGAGGTTTACAAACAGTGCACATTGTGTTGGAAATATAACATATGGTGCTTTGAAATTAGCAGATAATACTGACTGCTTAGCAAATGCGTGTGCATAACAGAAAAAATAAACAATAGAATGTATGATATGGGAAAGATCAATCAGTTGGAACACTAATGTTGTTTTATATAAAGTATAATACTGTTCGAGTGAAAGCACATTTACCTTTATCTCTTCCAGTCTTTGAGTGATCAGCCTCTTTCTGTGCTTTTATATAAAGCAATTTTGCAGAACATGTTCCCTGCAGTCTCCCTCAGCAAACCAGTGACTTTAAGGAAAATGAATAATTCATTAGTTTTCAAGATTGTATTATGGAAAAGCTAAGGTTTCCTTCTCTAAGAATTCATGATTTACGATAATGTCAAGCCATAAATATACATGCAAACAAACCATAAACCTTGAATGATGCCAGGTGAAAACAAAGGAGTATGATTCCTGGAAGATGAGCCGAGTTAGTGTACATTATGACAACACTACCAGCCATATAGGCTTGCACAGTTCATCTATAGTTGACAATAAGTTACTATGTTGCTTGCTGATAGAATATGATGGCAATGGTTGGCAATGTTATGGCACAGGTTACAACATCATTACACATCCATATCATTATCTTGAACTGTGGAGGCATTTGCTACTGACTGGAGTGACTTCATCTCCTGATCAGCTATCTTGAAGCCACATCAAGGTTTTTAATTGCTAATATATGTAAATTTTGTAGTCAGCTGATTGTATGCCAGGGCATATGGCTCCGTTATCTCTTGAGTTTTTCTGTTCTTTCACTTTTCTTTTCCCCTTTTTCTCTCTGTTTCCTACTTCTTTCATTCTCTTATCTCTTTTTCCATTGTCTCCTGTGCTTGGCCCCATATAAATGCAAGAAGCTAAAGAACACTATTATTCCCTAGGCACTGGCAAGAAAGTAACACAGGACACACTTTGAAGTACTTAAACGGCACATTCATTCACACTGCTTCATCACCAGCACCTCCAGGCAAATGTTTTTGTTCTAGTTGTCCTAGTTAGTACAGTACTTCAAAATGGTGAGGTATTTGTTTCTGAAGCCAACATTCAGATTAAAATACCAGTTAAAGGAAGAGAGGTATTTCACCCACCATGTCTGGTATTAGCAGAATACGAAGCATCATTTTTAAGCTCGGCTTGTACTGTACTTCATAATTTATTTGCGTTTACATTGTTCATCGCATAACCAACCTGTCTTAGACTACCTATAAAAGGATGATTAGGATTAGGAGAGGTTGCTGCTGAGTTTCAAAAATGAAAGACGTGTTTGGCCAAGCCCCACATTTATTTTAATACAGAATTCTTGATCAAATAGGAACTGTGGAAGTCCCTCAATCATATATAAGTGAACAAATACAATAGTAAGTTAGTCAATTGAAATTTTGTGTTCTAGAAGGTAAAAAAAAGCATGAGGACTAGGGGAATAAAAGTTAATGGGGCATCTCTCTCTACCCCAAAAGACATGGCAAATGCCTTCAATGACTTCTGCCTGGATTTACAGCAGTTCAAATCTAGCAATCCCAGCCAAGGCCAGAGAAGCCTAGTGAATCAAATGAGCCACCCTCAAGGCCTTGAATTGCACCTCAAACTGTCTATGTCAAATGTTGTGATGTTTATACTGCGATGTATATACCCAAACACAATGTTGCACATGTGCTGCATTGTATTCCTTAAAGCATTGATTTTCTTTTCCCCTCTAGGTAAATGTAACTAACCCTGGGTTGCCCCTGAAAAAGGGTCTGTCAAGGTCTCAGTGAGCCTACCCAGTTACCAAAATTTAAATAAATAAAAATGTAACTGCAAAATAATTACTGATCAATATATCTTTTTGATGTTTGAAGGATAAAAAAGAATACTGAATGTAAAATGAATACTTTTCATAATAATAGGAGGATACCAAATTTGTTGGTAAATAATGTTTATTTTTTGAAATTCTGATTAGTCCACTGAATATCCAGAGTTACTTGATTAACTAACACAAATCTTTATAAATTTATGTTAGATCACTATCAAGTTTTTCCTGAGGAAGTTGGTTTTAACCAATGAAATTTTAGAAGTGTGATTAGTAGTGTGGTCACATTTAACAAAATACATTTCTTGAGTTTAGTATTGGTTCTGGTAACTTTATTAGAGGTCTGTCCCACCACCCACACCCTTCCAGACCACCATAGTCCAGCTATTCCTCCTTCTCCCTGGCATCCTCTGAGGTAGTGATGGCAGACTTGGTGGCCCCTGGGTGGGAGAAGAGGTCCCCTGAATCCTAGCCAACTCGTCCTGGAGTCTAGCGACTTCCTCCCTCAACCCAGAGAGGTGCTATGATGATATTCAACAGTTAACCCACCACTGAAGTGCTTCTTCTGAACAAGTGATGGGAAGGTGTCCCCTGTCACTTATTCAGTCTGGCAAAGCACAGCCATCTAGCTGTGCTAACATGATCCCATCCAATTTTGCTGAAGCTTGGGGGACACATTCAGCTGACACTTATACTGATGTAAAATGAGGCCAAATTCAGATTTGTTTTTCAGAGGCACATGAGCCATTGCATGAGTCAGTCTCATGTGCCATCCCATAATCAATTACTGGGCCAGTAGGCTTCGTAAAATGGCTATGTGCTGTACAGGATTTTATTTCTGCTTGTAGAAATTGTGCAAAATTTGGGTGATTCCACCCACACATTTCCACCAGTGAAAATTCACATTCCATTGGTGGAAAGAAATTGATGGAATTCTGTGGAGAGAAATTCTAGAATGCCACCAGATTTCTACATCATAATGTAATAAAAATCTCAGACTTCCTGCAGAATTCTGGTGGTAGTAGAAATTGCTAATTTTGTGCCTTTGACAAACAAGCACTTGTTAAAGCCCATTAAAGCAGTAGTATTTGTCAGCAGGAAAAATTGTCATCTTTTTTTAATAATAATATATTTCTGACAAAAAACATCTATATATTTACTTTACCTTTCATTGTATTGGATTTCTGAACCAATATATGGGGTTTTGACATATTTAAAAGTAACTGCCTTCTGGCCACACCTGCTATGGGAATTAATTAAACATGTTTGTATAGTGTGAGCTTTTTATCAGCAGAAATGTGTGATGGCATCCTTCTAATATTTCCACAGTATATTACAGAAAAAGTAATCTCAAGGAATATTTTTTTTTAAACTTGCCAGTAGTAGCCAAATTTAATTACTTGGATCATTGTTTTTAAAAGTAGATATTAAAGTTGTGTTAAAAACAGTAAACACACACACACACACACACATATATATATATATATATATATATATATATATATATATATATATATATATATATCCCTGATGAGGCTTCTAAATACGTCAGAAACATATTATTGTTCAGAGACTATGTTGATTTTTTTTGCTAAGAAACACTGCTGCTTTAAACTGTCAGGGCTGGCTAAACATCCCTGCCTGACCTTTTATTGGTGGAGGGAGATTTTCCAAGTTGAATTTAACCTAAAAAGTTTCTACAAGGTTCTTACTTTTATATGTCCTCTTGAATACAGTTATTTGCAGACAATCCTATCCATCCCTTGCATCTCTTCAAACTGTTACAGTTAAGCTATCCTCAAAAAAAACTTCTTTTGGAGGACATCAAAGTGTCCAAGCACCAGAGCCATTCCTAGCAGACCCCAGTGTAACCCTATGCTGTTGCACTGTCTTTAACTGTAATACGCAGTAGTTATTTAGGGGTTAAATACCCAAGCTGCTTTCAAGTTTTTTTTTGTTTTGTTTTGTTTTGGTGGGACTGGGTGGCTTTTAGTTTCCTGTGTGCTATTACATACTGGGGAGGAAAGAACAAAAGAATGAAAGCTCAGGATTATTGTACTTTCTTAACTAGTGTGAGCAATTCTGGAAGGCATGGGAGACTGTGCAGCATGATCAAGGCCGCTGGAATTCTACATTTCTGCGGTTGCAAAATTTGCCACAGAATTTGCACCATGCCGCAGAATATATATAGTGCCGCAGAATTCATTTTTTTTTGGTATAAATATACTGTTTTTCCATACTGTCAGGCTTTCTTTCCCATCTCATTTATCCTGAAGCCCCTCCTCTGTGCTCAGCATATGATTTCATTGATGACACCACATCATAGTTAGCCAATGACAGGACTGCGTTCTGCCAGAGAAGTGAATAAATCATGTTGCAGAAATCAGAAAATTCTGCCGCAGAACACCAGGGGCCCTGAGCATGATGGAAGATGCACTGCCCTTCATTCCCATGGCCTGCAATGTGAGCATATACACTTCCTGCATCATTAGTTGGGAGAAGATTCAGCCTCCCTAGGACCAGTTTAGGAAGGAAGGGATTTGATTTTATATAGTGAGGTCATGGGGATGGAGTGTGGAACAGGCATGCCAACAGTATTCAGCCTTGTGTTATACACTATCCCTAATGCAATACATTTTCCAATTACCGTTGCCCACTGCAGGACACTGAGAAGCACTTGCAGTTGGGAAGATGGGAGTGGGGGGTGGAAGGGAATCAACCAGCAAAAAATGAAGTGCTAAAACCTTTCATGAGTAGGTGAATTTGCATGTCAGTTATATACTTATTTAGGTGACTTAATTTAAAGTGTTACCCAAATAAATACAGCGTCATACAAACAAAATAGCAACGGAATGAAAGAAACATGATTTTGTAGAGTTGGACTTGAGCTGGAGTGCTGTACCACCCATTGCAATCCATCACATTGTTGGCAATTTCTGTCACAGCTTATTATCATCCATTGATTTTTTTCGTGTTTAGGGCTGGGCTAATTTCCTTATGACTGCATCTGTACATACCTTGACATGCATGAGAAGGAAATCTACAATGTTCATGTACTTTTCACTAATGTAGTGAAAACACAACTTACAGAAAATTCCACAAGAAATTTCACAAGTCCCCACATTGCGGAAAATAATTCTCAAAGTCTACAAAATTCCACAAGTATTTTATTTATTTATTTATTTATTGAATAGAATCAGAATTACAATCCTTTGAGTCATTGACTCTTTTGCAAAGGCCCCACGTCAGTTTAAAAAAAAAAGGGGAAAAAAGTACACATACATAACTAATACCATATAAAACATAGTCATACAGCACAGGAAATATAAACATTGGAGGGTTACATCAGCAGGCAGCTTAAAGAAGGTCCTGGTTCAAAGTTAAGAAAATATGACTAGATACAGTTTCGGAGGGTCTTGAAAGGACTCAGAGTCGTATTATATAAACAGTGGAATTGGGGTGCCTGGGATAGACAAATGTGGGAGACAAAAGAGAAAACTATCCTATATCTGCGGGTTTCCTTACTGCGTTAGAGCAAGTATCTGATTACAATAGGGCTCCGGTTGAGGGTCTGAGAGGGAGGTGGAAGTCCTTAAAGGAGCTGGGAGTTTATTTACAGTCACAGGTTGCGGAGTCAAGGAGTAGGGTCATGAGACCTGATTTAAATTGGTCGAGACTATGGGCCTGGGAGATGGAGGATGGTAGGCTGTTCAGCCACAGTGGAGCATGATATCGGAAGGACCTTTGTCCAAGTGATGTTCTACAGTGAGGGACTAGGAGGGTGGAGTTGGCAGAGTGTGGATAAGTGGGTGAAGACCGATTGGAGCTTGCTTAAGTTGTATCTTTTTTGCAAGAAGGCAGGTGTGGTACTTAAGCCTGCCTTGGAAGTTCAGCCAGCCAGTATGTTTATAAAGCTTGCATGTATGAGTTAATCTGTCACATCCAGAGCCCAAGAGGCAGGCTTTATTCACAGAGTTCTGAAATATTACAGTATTCACTGCAAGCCCATTGGTTCACAATGTGAACCAATGAGCTTGCAGCCATTAATGTAAGCTGCCATACGGCAGGCAGCTGCGGTGGTATGCAGGCGGGTTTGCTGCCCGTCGATGGCCGGGGGGAGCTGGGTGAGCTAGTTGTCCTGTGTGGGGGGAGTTACCACTGGACCACCTGGGATGTGTAGTTTCATTTTTCAATGGTGAGCAGGGTTTCTGTGGGGGGGGTAACATTGTACCACCAGGGACTTGGGCAGCATTGCTAACATGGTGCTCGCTGCTACGGGAGGAGTGGGGGGGTTCCACTGGACCATCAGGGAAGGGAATGACACAGATGTAAGGTGATTGTTGGTACAGGATGGGAAGGGGGTACTACTACGGTCCCTGGTACAGGGACCACATGCTGTGCAGGGTGCCAGGAGCATTTCACTGGCAAGCCCTGCACAACTCATGCAAATGGGGTCATAATGACATGCAAATGGCCCCATTTGCGCCTTGCTTGCATAATGAACCATTTGCATATCGGCATTTGAATATCAGGAATTTGCGCACTGCGTATCTCTGTTGCACCAGCACATTACCCATTCCTGGTATTCAGACCTGTCTTGGGGGATGTGCTGGCACATTGCATTTGTGCAGGGTGAATTCTTTGCTATATTCAGAAGGGATGCGCCATGGCACATCTCTTTTGAATATTTCCCTTAGTTGCTCCAGCACAACTCAGTTGCACTGAGCACCCACTTGCGCCATTGCCAGGTGCATTTTTGAATATCAGGCCCACAGTATCTGAAAAAGAAAGCAAGGTGTTACATAACATAAACTTCATTACTGTAGGTTATGACATAAGGATCTGAGCTGTTTTATTGTATGGATTTTATCTTATGGGGGGAATGGCCCCCTATTTTTATTGTTCTCAAAATAAAATTAACATATACAGACAAAACAATGTGCCATACCAGTTATACAGAATCTATGTAACTTCTTTGAGTAGCTAGTATGTTTGAACCAGAACTGATATGTGCTCAACCAGCAGTTATGTTGGTGTCATTGAGGGGCGCTGGTGAGAACAAGATGGCTGCATGTCTCTTTCCATAGCTCCACTGTCTCATTACCCTAATTTGCTTCTCTCCTCCTGTATCTTCTTGTTTCAGTGGCTAAACGGCCACACAGAAAGGTGCTACATCTAAAGAAGGAGCAGATATAAGGGTTGATTCAATTGGAAAGTTCCTTTCCCCAAAAAATGGTATTGGAAAGTTGGCTCTGCAATGGGGGCTGCAGGTTCACCGCTCCTGACTGGAGAAATGACTTCCCCAGCAGTACCATGCCCTTTGGCTTCTATACAGACCTTGTTGGTGAAATTTCAATCAGACATGAGGGACTCACTTCAAAAATTGCAGAACTTGCTTACAGACATCTCTACCCTTTGTGGAAACATTGAGACCAAAATGACATCTATAGCTGAACAGGTTGAAACTGAGGAAAAAACACAGAAAAGCTTGCAGCCAGGATCCTAACTGTAGAAGGGGCAGTTAACACCTCATTTCATGAGGAATACCATGATGATAGTGACCGCATATGGGCGACTGTCATAACAGTGACCCATATGATGGTGCTATCATCGTGGGCGATTATAGGGGGATGGTGAACGTTGCGACCGCGAGGTTAGGGTGGGTGACAGGAAGGGAAGGTGTGTGACAGGACGTGGAGGGATGGGAAACAGGGCTGTAACCCTGTGGTAAGCCTGTTTCTGCCGAGCCAACTGTGTGGTGTGGTGTGGTGGGTAGGGTGGTTGGCTCCGATGGAGCAGGTTCTGGTTTTGGGACTGGGGGCGGATGTTCCTTTTGTGCTTCTTGCAGCTGCGGGATTTAGATTTTTTTTTAACCAGGATGTGCTCCCCTCCCCGACATGCACCCCCCTGGAGTTAAGAATCTTTATTTAGGAGGGTGCGGGGGGGGCACAGCCCCCCTGCATGCGCAATTCCCGGTAGACTTTTTCTGAACAGAGGCAAAAATATTTTTGGTGATAATGCAGGTCGCGATAATAGTGATCGCCTTTGTGCAGTCACTATTATCACATAGAACCCTTCATGAACAGCTAAACACCATGGCTAAAACTGACAAAATAGAAAATACACTTTTACTAAGAAATTTAAGATTAATAGGGCTCTTTGCATCAATCCCTAATTCCGAACTGAAACTTGAAGTTGAAAAGATCACAAAGTTAGCTTTTTCACCTGATCAACTTGTTGAACTTGAATTTGTATTGTAACGTGGCAAAAAAGAAACGCGTGAAATAAGGCAACCTCATTGGACAAAACGCACCACATGATCAAAGTTGGAGTGAGGATTAATCACTATTAATCATGGGGTCACTTGGTCAAGCTCTAGCACCACTAACTGTCACAGCAGCAAATGCTGTATCTGCCACAAAGCAGCAGACCACAGAAAACACATTGCAGTGAAGATGCAGGACCTCACCACACCAATACAAAGCCGAACAGTTCCAGTGAACAGAACTGAAAAAACGGAAACAACAACAACAATGCAAGTATTGCCATATTACAAGCTCATTAATGCCTTCCAGAGTCGGCTTCTTCTTGGCCAAGGCCTCATGCCACAACCCCTCCAACCATGCATTAATTCCCCAATAGAAGCCTCCTTCATCGGCATTAATGCTTCCTTAAGACCTTATTCGAGAAGGGACTTACAGAAACAATCAACACCTAAACCAGTGGCAAGGTACTGGTATGTGATTTGTACCTTTATCTTAACCACTCAAAGGAATAACATGTTTTAAGCAGCTAGACAAAAAATGGAATTTTTGTATAAGGGCACAAATTTATATTCAGACTTTCGCCTCGCTACTCAAAGACACAGAAAACTCTTTTTAGTAGCGAGATCTGAGTTCTTACAAGCAGGTGTAACAGTTGTTCTTCAGTCCCCCACTAAATTAAAAGTTACTTTTCAGAACAAAGACTACTTCTTTTTGGATATTGATGCAGCACGGGCCTTTTTGAGAAAAATGTTGCCCTGCCTGTAGATTTGGGATCTGATCTGGATGAGCAAGAAGAAGGAATAGTTGATAATACTCAATATATTCCTATGTCTACTTGATCTTTTGATTTTGGACTTGAATCTTAAGTTGATGTCTGCTTGAATTAAATTCTGCTTAAATAGTATATTAAGATATGGTAATTTCCTGAAAAGTTGAGCTTTTTGTAACTCCTTGTTAGACTGGAAGCTTAACACTTGGAGCATGGAATAATAATTATTTGTTTAAATGGTACATGCTCTTGATATTTTCTTCTTTGAATAATTTAATATGCTTTTGATTCCTCAAAAATAAAAAATAAATATTTTCCTTATACTTTTGGGATTTCTTTTAGTTATTGTTTTCGAGATGTATAACTATTCCAGATGAAATGGATGTGCAATTTTGAATTTCTCTCTGAATAATAAGATAAAGTATATAAAAAAAAATACAGCAGTTATGTTAGGACAAGTCTGCTATGTGTTCCAGAGCAGGGGTGCCCGTAGTAGGGTTTGATGTTATCTACCTGAAATTGTAGTTTGGCTGTGAGCCATTTCATTTCCAGAACATGTTTGCATATTATCATCCAGCACCATATTTGTGGGGTGGGGGTGGGGGTTGTTTGGAGACATTTCTGAGTTATATTTTTGAGGTTGCTGCTGTTAGAATTTGGAAAAGATATGCTTTCCTCTGAGTTTACCCCAGCCGGTTGTAGCCCCAATGCTATGTACTTTACATGCTGTGGTGCAGGGTTGCCAAGTACACTTGAGTCACCTCTGCCACTTCCCCTTAATATTTTTCCAGCTTGGGACAACTCCAAAATATATGTTACTAGTACCCTTTTGGGTACACTGTCTCCAGCATCTGTCTTTGTAGCTAGTGTTGTAGTGAGCTGTTATGCTGGCTGTCCTAAAGTACCTGGACAGCACCTTCCAGTTATTTGAAGTAGTAACCTTAGCGATAGTGATAGGTGTTGGTGGTGGGGGAGCATACCTGCACCCTGATGGATAGTGGTACCCCCCCATTTCTCTGAACCCTGGCCCTAGTAAAATAAAATACATCTCTGGTGTGCAGTGGGCCATGCACCCTATGATTAGCATCCCCATTAGACATAATGTGTGCCCAGTGGTTCCCCTGCCCTCCAACTGCCAACCCCGTTATGTGTATATACATTATCTAGTGCCTAGGGGTCCCCAGCCCTCTGATTACTGGCCACGGTACCATACAATAACTCCCTGGCACCTAGTGGCACCCCCCCATGCACCAATCCCCATCCCCACACACTATCACAGAGTCATAGAAACATAAAAGTTGATGGCAGATAAGAACCGCAAGGCCCATCCAGTCTGCCCATTTCTTTTTCTACCTTATGAATGTGCCATCAGCCTTTGCTCTGTCAATGGCCTATCTATTCATATTCATCTGTATTGCTCCCTTATGCCTATCCCATGCCTGTTTGAAGCCCTGCACTATATTCATATCCACCACTTCCTGATGTAGGCCGTTCCATGAATCCACCACCCTTTCTGTGAAAAAGAACTTCCTCATATTACCCCTTAATCAGCCTCCCTCTAATTTCATGATGTGTCCACTTGTCCTGCTATTTTTCTTATATTGAAACATGTTAGACTCTTTCACCTTGTTAATGCCCTTAAGGTGTTTGAATGTTTCAATCATATCACCTCTCTCCCTCCTTTGCTCTAGGGTATACATATTGAGCTCCATTAATCTGTCCTCATATGTTTTCTGATGCAGTCCCTGCACCATTTTGTTTGCCCTCTCTGGACTGCCTCAATTTGGTTAATGTCCTTGTGAAGGTGTGGCCTCCAGTACTGCATGCAGTACTCCAGATGCGACCTAACCAATGTTCTTGTAAGAGGGATTATTACCTCCCTCCCTCTTACGACTTGTGATACCCCTATTAATACACCCCAACATTCCCCTAGCCTTACCTACTGCTTTAGTGGTCAGCTTGGATGATTTCAGGTCATCTGTGATGATGATGATGATGCCTAAGTCTCTTTCTTCCTTTGTGATTGCCAGCAACTCCCCTCCCAGCCTAATGGTGGCTTCGAGGTTTCTCTTCCCTATGTGCATGATCTTGCACTTCTTTACGTTAAACCCCAGTTGCCACTCTTCCAACCATTTTGCCAGTTTATCCAGCTCTCTTCTCATTCTGCCCACCCCATCTGGATCATCTACTCTGTTGCAGATCTTGGTGTCATCTGCAAAGAGGCAAACCTTACCCTCTAGTCCATCTGCAATGTCACTGCTGAAGATATTGAAGAGGACTGGCCCCAGGACTGATCCCTGAGGTAATCCACTTGTGACTTGCATCTCTTCTGACTGTATACCATTTACCACTACTCTCTGTTTTCTGCCCGTCAACCAGTTTGCCACCCAGTTGACCAACCTCTGACCCACCCCTAGCCTACCCAGCTTATTAATCAGTCTTCTATGTGGAACAGTATCGAACGCTTTGCTGAAGTTAAGGTAGGTGACATCAACTGCTCCCCCTTGGTCCACCACTCTGGTTACCCAGTTAAAGAAATCTATGAGATTAGTTTGACAGGACCTTCCTGTTGTAAACCCATGCTGTCTTGGATCCTGTGCACCTATGGATTCCAGATGTTGCACTATCCTTTTCTTAAGGAGTGCTTCCATAATCTTGCCCACTACTGAGGTAAGACTGACTGGTCTGTAGTTCCCTGCCTCTTCCCTCCTACCACTCTTGTGGAGTGGGATCACATGAGCCCTTCTCCAGTCTTTTGGGACCTCTTCTGTACTCAGAGACTCACTAAACAGTTCTAATAGTGGCTCTGCTAGTTCCACCCTTAGCTCCTTTAGTACCCTGGGATGTATGCCATTAGGTCCCATTGCCTTGTCCACCCTGAGCTTATTGAGCTCTTGTGGGACCCTTTCTTTTGTGAAGGGACGAGTGCACACCTCCCTCCCTCCCCCTGTGTCCGTGGTGCTGAGCTGTAGGCCCTGCCCTAACTTCTCTTCAGTAAATACTGAGCAGAAGTATCTATTTAGCATAGATGCTTTTACATGGTCCTCCTCTTCCTCACATGCGCCCTTATCCCCTTTGATCTTAGCAATACCTCCTCTGGACTTTCTCCTTTCACTAATGTATCTATAGAAAGTCTTGTCACCTTCTTTTACTATTTGTGCTAGTGTTTCCTTGGTTTGGGCCTTTGTCTGCCTTACTGCCTTCCCTGCTTCCCTTAGGGAAGTTTGGTATGCTTCCCTATCTTCATCCCGCTGCGTTCTCTTATATTTCCTGAAGGCCAGCCTTTTGGCTCTGACATTTTCTGCTACTGTTTTTGAGAACCAAAGTGGTTTCCTTCTTCTTTTGCACTTCCTTTTCTCTCTAACACAATGGGATGTTGCTTCAAGTATTGCGTCCTTAATGCTTGCACACTTTGCCTGTACCCCTTCACCTGTATCTCTTTTTGCCAGGGCTAGCTTAACTCTGTTGGCCATCTTATCAAAGTCAGCTCCTCTGAAGTCCCTTATTTTTGCCTTGAAATGGGATGATTTAGTTCTAGTGGCCAAATTGAACCATATGTGATGGTCACTGGCTCCCAGGTGACCTTCTACCTGGTGATTTGTGATACTTTTCCTGTTAGTCAGTACTAGATCTAGGATAGCCCTGTCTCTTGTGGGTTGTTGTACCAGTTGTTTGAGGCCCTCCCCCTGCAGGGAATCCACTATGTGTCTAGTTCTGGCAGATGTTCCTGCTGGTATTGACCAATCTGTATCTGGCATGTTGAAGTCTCCCATTATCAGAACCTCTCCTTTAGCTGTCATGTTTTGTATATCTTCTAACAGTAATGTGTCTATGTCCTCCCCCTGGTCTGGAGGCCTGTAGACAACTCCAGTACATATGGCTGTCCCATTTCCTGTTTCCAGGGTGACCCGCAGTTCTTCTGACTCCTTATGTGTATTCTGAATTTCTGTAGCTTTGATATTTTCATTGACATAAAGGGCCACTCAACTCCCTCTTTTTGCACCTCGGTCTCTTCTGAACAGTACATAGACAGGTACTGAAGTCTCCCAAGTGTGGTTACTGGTAAACCATGTCCCGCTAATGGCTACTATGTCCAGTTTAGCCTCTGTCATTATTGCCTGCAGGTCTGGGATCTTGTTTCCCAGACTGCGAGCATTTGTATACATGATTTTCCATCGGCCAGATTTTTGTGTGTTAGTTGTTGGGCGAGGTCTGGTGTTTCCCCTGTGTGTCGTATGGGTAGCCAGACCTTTTTCCTTACCTGGTGATGCAAATGAACTACAAACATGCTGAACTCCTGTTTGACCACCGGCTGAGGGGGGGAAGGGTATTCTTCCCATTCGACATATCGCATGCTGTCCCTGGTGTCTAGCAGCCCCCTCACGGGCAGAGACTAATTGTCCTGCCAAAGCCTGTATACCTGCCTTACCAGTGCTGCTGGAGCCCATACAGGGACTGGAACAGCCCTCCTCTCACCACCTCATCTGGCCACCATATGTGATGACAAGGAGCGCAAGTCCCCTGCACTGTAAAGGGAGCACACCTAGGTGCATTCCCTGTCATCGTATATGGTGGCCATCCAAGGTAGTGAGAGGAGGGCTGTGCCAGTCATGGCATGGGCTTCTACAGCATCAGTGAGGCAGGTAAGAGGGGTTGGCAGGGTGGGTGGTCAGTGCTGGAGTGTGGGAGTTGTCACTAGATGCCAGGGACTCTGTGATAGTTAACGGGGATAGAGATCGGTGGATGGGGGGATGCTACTAGACACCAGAGAGTTATTGTATGATACCAGGGTAGGTGATCAGACAGTGTGGAAAACCACTAGGCACCAGAGATTTATTATTTAATACCAGGTCTAGTGATCAGAGGGCAGGGAGACCATTAGGCACCAGAGATTTATGATTTAGTAATGGGGCTGGTGATTGGCGAGTGGGGGGCCCACTATGCACCAAGGATTTATCATTTAATGCTGAGGCTAGTGATCAGAGGAAGGGGGTGACCACTAGGCACCAGTGATTTATTATTCATTACTGGGGCTAGTGATCAGAGGGAAGGGGTGACCACTAGGCACCAGGGATTTATTATTCATTACTGGGGCTAGTGATCAGAGGGAGGGGGTGACCACTAGGCACCAGTGATTTATTATTCATTACTGGGGCTAGTGATCAGAGGGAGGGGGTGACCACTAGGCACCAGTGATTTATTACTTGTTGCTGGGGCTAGTGATCAGAGGGAGGGGTTGACCACTATGCACCAGTGATTTATTATTCATTACTGGGGCTAGTGATCAGAGGGATGGGGTGACCACTAGGCACCAGGAATTTATTATTCATTACTGGGGCTAGTGAGGGGATGACCACTAGGCACCAGTGATTTATTATTCATTACTGGGGCTAGTGATCAGAGGGGGGGTGACCACTAGGCACCAGTGATTTATTATTCATTACTGGGGCTAGTGATCAGAGGGAGGGAGTGACCACTAGCTACCAGGGATTTATTATTTATTACTGGGGCTATCGATAGTGGGGGAGGGTCACTAGGCACCAGGGAATTGTTACTTCTAATGGGACCGGGCATCAGGGTAAGGGTGGAGCCAGTCACAGGGGCACAAACCTGCCACCACTTCCCATGCAAATGGCCCCTTAGCACCTTGCATTCCCACTGGGCTCACTTGCATGGGGCCATCTGAATATCATGCTAGGAGCTACTGGCATTATCGGGTCAGGTGGCACTGTTCCCTGCACTGCCATGATCCATGTCAGAATAGTGCTATGCAACTCCGTGCTGCACCAACATGCCCCTATATTCAGATGGAGAGTGCCAGTGAGCTTTCCAATTAAATATGGCATCCTCAGAGTCGTAAGCAATGGGCAAGTGCTGCACAAATGGCTGTGCTCCGCTTTGCCCATTTTTGAATATCAGACCCATAGTCTTTTATCTGCACATAGCAGTAGAAATTCCACTGCGGCAACCCAAATTCCTGTCGCATTGCATAAAAGAGTTTAGTGACCCATCTTGGAGTAACCGTCTGATTGTGGACAGTCCAACCCTGTGCCACTTCTTAGGTAGGATCTTTTAGCCCTGGTTGAAAACTTGGGGCCTGCTTTATGGGTATTAATCTACACATTCCCTGTACCCCCCTCAACCCTTGCATGGCTTTCTTCCAAGTGTCTAACATCACTCTAGTACAAGTATTGGTGATTAGTTTTATTTTTTGGGGAGGTCCAAGCCAGCCATCACTTGTAAGTCATGTTCCCCTCCCCCTTCTAAGACTATGCATCTAGGGATTCCCTGTGGCTTAAGCTGTATTTTTAGGTGCTATATCTGACATGCCTGGAAATATGTGGGCAAGTCTGGTACCTGTAAACCTCCCAATTTTTGTAGGCACTAGTAGGGTTTTCCAAGTTATGTTGGGCCTGTCTTTTCCCCAGAAGAACTTGGAAAATGCCTCCTCCTCCCCCCACCCATCTCCATATGTGTTTAGGTATTTGCACTGGCAGAGAGGAAAATAAAAATAGAAAACAGGGTAATATGTTCATCCTTGGAGTTTCTACTTTTCCCACTATGCTCGGGATAGTGCCATCCAGATTTTCAGGTCTGACTCTATTGTTTATAGCAGCTGGACATAATTAATTTTAACTACTTTGCTTTTTCTTTGGGTATTTGGATCCCCAAATACCTAAAGTGTGAGGTCACCCATTTGTTGCTGCAATTTTGCATACATTCCTGACAAATTCAAGCAAATAATAGAGTGGATAGGTGGTAACTCTGCATTATTCCTCTTTTTATAGGTATAGTGTTAGAGACAATCCCAGTCATTCTAACCCTGGCAGTGGGATCACTTTACATCATTTGAATCCCACTTAAAAACATCCCTCATCCCAAGCTCTTCCAGGGTTTTAGTGGGAAAATGTCATTCTAAGCGATCACATGCTTTTTATGTGTTGAGTGACATAATGAGTGTGTTGTTTCCATCCAAGGCTACCATAACATTAATAAGAAATGAAGAAGTACACTCCGGAAACAAAGACTAGGATACCGATATCTGCTTGACAAAATTTTATTAGGCTCCCAGAATGGAGGACACCCATGTCTGGCACTTCAACCAGAATAAGTCTTTATCAAAAGGCATACCATAACATTCAGCAGTTTTCATATATTATCATGTAGGTGTCTACGGGGTATAAACCCTGTCTGATCATGGTGTATCACTGCTCCCATCCTCTGCTGAATTCTGATGGCTAGCACCTTAGCAAACATTTTTGCATCCTGGTTGAGGACAGATATTGGTCTATATGAACTGCAGTTCAGCAGGTCTTTACTAGGTTTCAAGAGTACAGTGATATGCACCTCCTGCCATGTCTGGGGGCATCACCTTTTTATGTTAGCTTGCACGAATGTGCAAGAAACATGTTGCGGCAGCTTGCTGCAGAAGCAGGTTGTGGAGGTGCGGCACTGTTGTGGCCAATGCCCCTGGTGCCTTTTGAGACTTGTCCCACTTTCCCCAATGCTGTGGCACACTGCTGCTGACACTAGTTCAGCCAGCATGCAACAACCTTGAAATATTTCAGCTGCTGCAATCAGGGGCCATCCTGTCATTGCAGCATCAGCCATGCTGTAATAAGGGAGCGATCTGTCATTGTAGGGCGGTCCCTTGCCTTCCTCCGACCCAGTATGCAGACGGGGAGCCCAGTCCCCATCAGTTTCTGGTGCCTGCTGAGGGGGTGCCCAATCCCCCTCGGCATCATGTCCCTTTCCCCTGTTTCTTTGCTGACGAGTGCTAATCACCATCGGCATGCTCCCCACCATTTCTTGCGTGCTTTGAGGGTGCCAGTCCTCCTTGGCTCATAAGTCCCCCAGTATGTGGCCGATGGGGGTACCGATACTCTACTCGGCTTCAGTCCCCCCACCCTGAAACACACAGGCGGCATGCAGGGAGCCCACCCCAGTGTGCCAAAAGTACCTGTGAAATGGAAAAGCTGTCCCGTGAAGTCTATTTTTTTTAACCCTATAAAAAAGAAAACGGTCCCTCACTGTCTGCGCCCCCTTCCGCAACCCACGCCCACCTTCTGCGCATCCTGCCTCCCCACACCCCCCTCACCCAATGCTTACCTGCGGAGCCCAGCGCGATGATCTTCAGTGGACCGGGAACACGTCTGCACTCTTCAAAGCCGACAGCAAACTGAAGGAATGCCGGTAAGCTGTATAATGACATAAATAGGGTTTTTTGAACTTTGCTGCATATCTCAGGCATTTTTTGGAATTGTGGCACTGAATTTTCAAAATGAGGTTATTGGGACCCTTCCTCATGAATTCAGGCACTGTCATGGCATTATTCTGTTCCAAAAGGTGATTTTGCGGTCACTGTGCGGAATCACCTTTCGGGACTGATTAATGAAATGATAGTGACAGTGTTCACGAGGTAGGTTCTCAAAAATTTTATTTTGCAAATTTGGTGGAAAAAATCCAAAAAATGACTGTTTTATGAGTGTGCATTGCGTAGTTGCTATGCACGCTCGTAACTTTGCGAACTTGTAATATTTTCAAGCCAGATTTTCAACATTTGCATTTTTTCACACCTCCTTATGAACAGTATAGCTGTCATTTTTCCCATCCTGGCCGAAATGTGTTTTCACACTTCCGGCGCAGAATAGGGCGGTCGCTGTGGGAAATCAGTGTTCGGGACATATTAAGAAAATGACAGTGACATGAGCAGAGTCCTAAAATGCCTATGTTAAAATTTAGTGATGATAGTCCATCAAATGACTCTTGTTACAAGTGTGGCTATGCAGTTCCCACGCACCCTTGTAACTTTGCAGATTTGTAATATTGTCGCTTCAGATTTTCAACACTGCATTTTTTCACACCTCCTTATGAACAGTACAGCTGTCATTTTTCACATCCTGGCCAAAATGTGTTTTCGCACTTCCAGCACAGAATAGCACAGTTGCTTTGGGAAATCAGTGTTTAGGACAGATTAAGATCGAGCGAGTGAAAGAGGGGGAGTGACTGAGCTCAACTGAGCTCTGTCAGGACTGCTGTGGATTTCTTTGTGGGCAGAAAAGGCACCAACGCAGGCAGGAGCCCAGTATAAAAGGGCAGCCTGCAGCGCCGGGAGAGACAGAACGAGCGAGTGAGGGAGGGGGAGTGAGCAAGCTCAACGGAGCTCTGTGGGGACTGCTGCAGATTTTTTTGTGGGCAGAAAAAGGTGTCAGTGCAGGAAAGGGTCCAGTACAAAAGGGCAGCCTGCAGCGCTGGGAGAAAGAGAATGAGCGAGTGGGGGGGGAGTGAGTGAGTTCAACAGAGCTCTATCGGGACTGCTGTGGATTGCTTTGTGGGCAGAAAAAGGTGTCAACGCAGGCAGGAGCCCAGTACAAAAGGACAGCCTGCAGCACTGGGAGAAACAGAACAAGTGAATGGGAGGGGAGAGTGAGCGACCTCAATGGAGCTCTATTGGGACTGCTGCAGATTTCTTTGTGGGCAGAAAAAGGTGCCAACGCAGGATGGAGCCCAGTACAAAAGGGCAGCCTGCAGCAGCAGGAGAAATAGAATGAGCGAGTGACGGGGGTGGGGTTAGCGAGGTCAATGGAGCTCTGTCGGGACTGCTGCAGATTTCTTTGTGGGCAGAAAAAGGTGCCAACGGAGGCAAGAGCCCAGTACAAAAGGGCAGCCTGCAGCACCAGGAGAAACAGAATGAGCAAGTGAGGGAGGGGAAGTGAGTGAGCTCAACAGAGTTCTGTTGGAACTGCTGCAGATTTCTTTGTGGCCAGAAAAAGGCGTCAGCACAGGCAGGGGCCCAGTGCAAAAGGGCAGCCTGCTGCGCTGGGAGAAAAAGAACAATTGAGTGAGAGAGGGGGAGTGAGCAAGCTCAACAGAGCTCTATCGGGACTGCTGTGGATTTCTTTGTGGGCAGAAAAAGGCGCCAGCACGGGCAGGAGCCCAGTACAAAAGGGCAGCCTGCAGCACTGGGAGAAACAGAATGAGTGATTGAGAGAGGGGAAGTGAGCAAGCTCAATGGAGCTCTGTTGGGACATTTGCAGATTTCTTTGTGGGCAGAAAAAGGTGCCAATGCAGGCAGGAGCCCAGCACAAAAGGGCACCCTGCAGTTCCGGGAGAAACAGAATGAGCGAGTGAGAGAGGAGAAGTGAGCGACCTCAACGGAGCTCTGTTATGACAGCTGTGAACTTCTTTGTCGGCAGACAATGGCGCCAATGCAGGCAGGATCCCAGTATGAAAGGGCAGCCTGCAGTGCCAGGAGAAACAGAACGAGTGAGTGAGAGAGGGGGGAGTGAGCAAGCTCAACGGAGCTCTGTTGGGACTGCTGTGGACTTCTTTGTGGGCAGAAAAAGGTGCTAACACAGGCAGGAGCCCAGTACAGAAGGCAGCTGGCAGCACCAGGAGAAACAGAACAAGTGAGTGAGAGAGGGGGAGTGAGCAAGCTCCATGGAGCTCTGCCGGGACTTTAGAGTTGCCCACCCTCCCTCACAGTGTCCTCTGTGGTCTTATATTACAGCAGGGTCTCTGGAGTGTAGACAAAGCAATGATTGGATACTTTAAGGATTGTTGTAATAATACATATTTATTTGTTATGTTTATTTCTCTAACTGAGCTGAGTAATACTTGGAGTGCAATAGGATTTCTAACTGGGCTAAGTGAATCTATATGAGAGCTGAGAACAAAAAGTATGGTAGCTGAGGGGTGAAAAATGGACAAGGAGGGTTTAGGATTGCTACAGTAATACAGTATCTAAAGGATGAGATTTGAGACTGAATTAACCCAGTCAGCAAGGGGTCAGTAGGGGCACTAGTACGGGGGGGACCAGGAATTTGAGTAAATAGGGGCCTAACAGTTGTAGTAGGGTACAGAACCTGGGAGTAAGAGCCTGTAACATAAGATGGGGGCCAAAATGGGGCAGGTGCCACATGTCAATAGGGCGATCATCTTTGGAAGGGTGGTGGGGTGTACAGGGTGTGAATCTGCCATGATACTGGACTGGACTTGGCGGATAGGGGGGTGTATGGTCTGTAGATGACTGGCTAGTTTGAGGGAGGAACTGTGGAGGTTAGGGAGGAGTCTAAGTGGCAGGGCAGATGAGTATGGTAGGCATCCTGGCTGGGGGGATAGGGATGGCAAAGGGGATGGAGGAAGAACAACTAGGGTGAACCCAACCCAGTATCAGTGGCACTAACAGAAGAGCGAGAAGAAGGGAGGGGTGCCTGAGGTGAGGGGGGCCTCCTGATGGGGAGGAAGAGACCACGAGGAGTATCAGGGAGAGAGCTGATGGCTGCAGGTAGGGAGGGACCAGCGGTGGGACCGTGGGTGGCACAGAGGGGAACAAGTAGGAGGGGGAACCGATAGGGGAAGAAATGTGGGAGGTATCAACTAGGAATAGATTCGAACCCTCTGCTAATGGGAGAGAGAGGAGCAGGAATACTGAAGGGGGGAGGACAAGCGGGGCATGAGAGGGATGGCAACAGGTAGGGGAAGAGATTGTGAGGATGAAAGGGTGGAAGGGGGTCTAGAAAGGAAGGAGGGGGTGGTGACTGGAGGAGAGAAGGCTACGGCAAGGGAGAAGGATGGGAGGGGCAACACTATCAGGGTAGAAGGGAACGGGGACTCAATTCGACAACAGTGGGGATAGGAGAGGGGTTGGAAATCAGCAGGGTAGGAGGAGAGGTTGACATGGGAAGCCCAGAAGGAAGTAATCAGGCTGGGAAGGGGTTCAAGGGAGATGGGAGGAATAAGGCACAGAAAAGGGGTGAGGCGGAAGTAGGGGATACAGATACAGAAGTCACAGAGGGAGCAGCTGGCAGGGGTAAGGGGCAGGGAAGAATGAATACTGGGGTGGTGGAAGTGGCATTAGAAGGGAAAGGGGGTAAGGGACGGGGGTACTCATCCTGGGGGATTCTATACTTAATGAGGTGAGATGAGGCAGCAGGGGGGAAAGGCACAGCTGTATTTGGGTTGAAGCTATCCCCAGGTTGACTGTAGGAGGGGCAGGGCAGGCACTGCTCAAGTGTGCAGCAAGGGGGAGGAAGAAACCTCATTTAGTGTAGCAAGTGGGTACAAACGACTTGGCAGGGGGGACTGTGGAAGTAGTGAAGGGGAGGTTCGAATAGTTGGGTAGGCAGTGTGAGGAGTGGGGAGTCGGTGGCATTATCGGAGGTACTGCCAGTACCATGTGCAAGCATGGGGAGGAAGGGTAGGCTTGAGGAGTTCGATGAGTGGCTGAGGGATTGGTACCACACCAAAAATTATGGGTTAGTGACTAACTGCGGTAGGGTCTGGGGGGAATAGTGACTTGTACATAGGAGACAGGGTACACTTGAGCAAGAAGGGGAGGGGAGTATTAAAGGCAGGATTAGAGGGGTATATCTCTACTAAGGTAGATTTAAACTAGTGGGGGGTGGCCAAAAGACTGAGGTTGGTAGAAAGGTCCAGACAGGGGAGCCTAGTGATCTCACCCCCCTAGATAGAGGTAAAAGCAGAGGTGTAGTAACCCTGGGAGGGGGTGGGCAGAGTGTTCTGGGTGTAATACAGAAGGCACCACCACCCGATAAGAATAAGGAGGAGAAAGGGTGCGGACTACTGAGAGGAAGGACACAGGCCAAGGAGGAGAAGAGTGAGGAGAAGGAGGGGTATGGGTGGAAGCTGGTCTGACTAAATGGATAGAGAACTGGTTACAGGGGAGAGTGCAGAGGGTGGTGGTGGTGGGGTAGCTCTCGGCACCAAAAGCAGTGACAAGCGGGTTGCCGCAGGGGTCAGTGCTGGGCCTGGTGCTATTTGGGCTCTTTATCTCTGATATAGCACACAGACTGGGGAGCAGAGTTAGTCTGTTCGCACATTATACCAAATTGGGGGTGGTGGTGTACCAAGAGGGTGGATGGGAAAAACTGCAGGGGGACCTAACCAAACTAAAGACATGGTCAGTGGAGTGGCAGCTAGGATTCAGTGCAAAGAGGTGTAAGGTGATGCACTTCAGGGCTAAAGAACCAGAAGAGGGACTACTGGTTGGGGATCACAGAGAAGGAGAAGGACCTAGGGGTGTTGGTAACTGGGAACATGAACAACTCGGCCCAGTGCAGGAAAGCAGCAGCGAAGGCAAACAGAATGCTGGGATGCATTGTAAGGGGGTTCTCATCCAGACACAGGGGTGTGATCCTACCTCTATACAGATCATTGGTCACATCACACCTAGAGTACTGTGTGCAATACTGGAGACTATACCTGAGGAGAGATATAAAGTTGCTGGAGGGGGTGCAAAGGAGGGCAACAAAAATGTTAAAGGGGATGGAAGGAAAGGAATATGAAGTTAGGCTGATGCAACTGAACATGTACATACTGGACGAGTGCAGGGATGGGGGGATATGATTGAAGCATTTAACTACCTGAGGGGGTAAATAAACCTAGCACTGAGGGGGTGTTTAAACTGAGGAGTGGAAGAGAGATGAGGGGGCACAGACTAAGGTTGGAAGGGGAACGTTTCAAGAGGGAAATGAGGAGGCACTACTTCTCTGAGAGGGTGGTGTCTAGTTGAAATGCGCTGCCAGAGCAGGTGGTAACATGTAGGACAGTCAATAGCTTTAAGGAGGAGTGGGATAAAGCAAGAGAAAGAGTTGGGGGGCAGGGGCTGGGAAAAGCAAGTGAGGAGGCTGGGGCAGCTGTAATCTAGGGTGTTAGCTGCACACTTGGGCAGACTTACATAGACCAATTGGTGTGTTCTACTGGCAGATTCATATATTCATATGTTCATATGTAAAATCCCAGTGATGCTTTTCATGAGCAGAGGTCCTAAAATGCCTATGTTGAAAATTTGGGGACAAATGTCCATAAAATGACTGTGTTACAAGTGTGCATTGTGCAGTTTCCACGCACCCTCATAACTTCGCAAATTTGTAGTATTTTCACTCCAGATTTTCAACATTGCCATTTTTCCACACCTCCGTATGAACAATACAGCTGTCATTTTTCACATCCTACCCGAAATATGTGTTTACACATCTGGCGCAGAATACCGCGGTTGCTGTGGGAAATCAATGTTTGGGACAGATTAAGAACATCATAGTGACAGTGTTCATGAGCAGAGGTCACAAAATGCCTATGTTGAAAATTTGGTGAAATAATTCCACTAAATGACTGTGTTACATGCATGCATTGCGCAGTTTCCATGTACACTCGGAAGTTTGAGCATTTTTAATATTTTCACTACAGATTTTCAACATTGCCATCTCTTCACACCTCCCTATGAATGGTACTGCTGTCATTCTTCACATGTTGCCCGATCTGTGTTTTCATGCATCTGGTGCACAATGGCACGGTCGCTGTGGAAACTCAAATTTCAGGACACACTGACAAAATCACAGTGCCACTGTTCATGAGAAGAGGTCCTAAATAGTTTTATGAGGTGGGGGCCACAAAATAGCCATGTTGAACATTTGTACTGCAAATACCAACAAATGCCCGGGGTGTTGTGGTTTCTAACCACAACATCCCTCCCTTTACAGAATGACAGACATCGGGGTGTGCCTTTGGATTGCTGGCTGTAATGCTAATGCCATTCCAACCCCCACCCCCACCCTCAGCCACTGACAGGCACTGAGCTGTGCCTTCGACTCTTCAGCCCCACAGTTCGCCCCATTCTATATTGCACCCATTTCAGCATATGTCCATATGGAGTGGGGTGACTGTAAAGCCGAACACCCCAAGGCACACCTCAACACTTGTCAGTGTCTGCAGGACTGGGTGAGGTGAAATGGCATGAAGGTTATGGGTAACAACACAAACGCATACCCCAGTGCCTGTCCATCTCTGCAGAGTGGAGGTGGGGTTGGCATGAAGTTCAATACTTCACTGCCATTCCTACTCTGCATCTGTCTAACTCCTGCATTTCCAATGCTAATACCAGCAAGCAAACATTTGGCATTGACAAATGCTTGTTCTTGTATGTTGTTAAATAGTTTTTGTACAGTGGGGAACAGGATCTTGACATAGAACTTATAAAATCCTAGGCCATAGCCGTCTAGACCTTGGGATTTATTATTAGGGAGGTTGTTAATGACCATCTGAATTTCCCTCTGAAATTGGCTGGTTCAGATTTTTTGTTGTTCTTGGGTTATTTTGGGCAGTTGTGCTCCTTGTGGAAATCCCTGAATACATCCCTTTGCATCCCCTTGTATTTTTCTCCCGTATACAGGTAAGTGTTTATAGAACTTCTCAAATTCTCTTGTTATTGCTTTGGGTGTAAAGTAAACTTATCTTGGGTCCTTTCTGCTTTTAATCTTGGCTATGTGACTGTCTGTATTCTTTTTTCTTAGCCTAAAGGCTGAAAGATGGCCATCCCTGATGCAATATTAAAGATACTTTTGGTTTAGGTATCTAAGTTGTGCCTCTACCTTTCCCTGGATTATTTTATTCATCTCTTCCCTGGTTTCCTATATATTTTCTAGATCCTCCAGTTTACCTGATTAAGATGCTCCTCACCCACCTAATTTCCCAACCCACCAGGTTCTCTAGCAATGGTCAAACTGCCACCCTTATTGATTGGATCCTTGTCCATAAGGTTGACAAAATCGCTTGCTCTGGTATACTCTCTAATTCCATAAGTGATCACTCACCAGTGTTCTGTGTATGGTATGCCAAGGTACATAAGTCTCCAGCTCACATTATTCTTTTGTATGACCTCTCTTACCTAGATCCCAACCAATTCAAAAATGATCTGGCCAATCATGACTGGTCGTATCTATGGGTTACTTCAGATGTCGATCATGCTGTCTCTTACTTCAGTGCAATCTTCTAAAGATTCCAGGACAAGCATGTTCCCTTCACATCAAGCTTGAGCTTCTGAAGAAGGACTGGTTGGTCCGAAAGCTAGAGCACTTTGTTCTTGTTGTTACATCTATGTTGGTCCATTAAAAGGTATCAAATCATTTGCTTCTGGATCTTCACATCAAGGAGAGTTTGTGGTCAGAAAAAAAAAATGGCTAACAAGTCACCTTCTTTCTCTTTTGAAAGACAGAGACAGATCCTGGGCTACCTTCAAAGCCTCCAACTGTAGCTCTGACGGGCCACTTACAGAGCTCTTAGAAATAAGTGCAAACAAGCTGTCCAGCAGAACAAGAGTAATTATTACCAAACTCAGTTGGCCTCTTCAAACAACAACCCACGCCAATACTGAAATTACCTGAAACAGTCCCTCTGATAAAATTAACCTTCTGCTCCTCCTGATTTCGAGATTGAGGGTATCATCAATTGTAATAACCAACATACCATATCCAACACCTTTAGTAAGCTTTTCTCTGACCTCTCAGTATTCACTGAGGTCCTTAACACCTCCTTGGCGATCTGACCCCTTCCCCAACCTCCCTCTCTGTGCCTCATGCTGCCTTCCTCTTCAAGCAGGTCAGTACTAACATGGTCCATAAGCTTCTTAAACAGATCCCCAATTCCAAATCCGCAGGCCTTAATAGCATTGAACCAAAACTACTTACACTAGCAGCTCAGGAGTTGGCAGCCCCTCTAGCCAGAATCCTTAACCTCGCCCTCTCCTTCAATGTTGTTCTGTCTGTCTGGAACATGGCAAATATTGTGCCAGGATTCAAACAAGCATTTATCAATGCTGAATGTTTCCTTGCATGGTGTATGTGTCAGCCAATATGCATATAAAATTCAACAAGGAGTTGGAAGTGGGTCAGCACAGAACGCAGTAAAATATATATTAAAAAAAAGTCTCTTACCAGACCAGAATGGTACAAAAGAGTTTTATTCTCACCCTATGTAGCATTAATCATACACACATACAGACACATATCCACATATCCAGCGTAGTCACCACTTCAGAGAAGATTTCTGACTTCAGCTGGGGAGGGAGGGCAGGCTGTACATAGAGCAAGAGAAACCGACAGTCTCAGTCCAAGCAATGCATTGCAATAAATAGCAGTGCACAGAATGGGTACTTGAATGGAACACTGCTCCTAAATATGCCAGCTAGATGCAATCCATGCATGACAAAAAAGTACCTGCTGTTTGCCTTGCAAACAACCAAATAACAAAGTCAGATGCCCCTGCCACTTTCACCATGCCAGTTAGATCAAAGTTATGCATCAATGTTTGAAAATGATGTCTTCCTCAAACCTTAAACAGTGTGACCACCTTTGATCTGACCGGCACGTTTGCAGTGGTGTGGCACCTGACTATTGTTATTTTGTTGTAATCAGGTACTTTTTGTCCTTTCATGGATTTCATTTAGTGGGTATATTTAGGAGTGTTGCACTATTCATGCACTGGTTCTGTGTACTGCTGTTTATTGCAATGAACTGCTTATATAGAGACTGTCAGTTTCTCTATCTGTATGTACAGCTTACCCTTCCTCCCTCCACAACCAACATCAGAAGTCTTTTCTGAAGTGGGGACTATTCACTGGCATAGATATATTAAAAATTACCTGCTGTTTGCCTTGCTTACAACAAAATAACAAAGTCAGATGCCCCCACCACTATGACCATGCCGGGACATTAGAAAAAGATGTCTTCCTCAAACCATAAGTAGTGCAACTGCCTTTGATCTGACCGGGAGGCCCCCTTTTGCCCGACACCCCGACAGCGAAACAAGGAAAATGACCGCTACAGCGACAGTCACTGTAATGGTCAGTTTCTGTGTTTTGCCTTCCCCCAGTGTCCAGCCCCCTTCCCCAGACAAACTCCTACCCGGAGTTGGAATCCTAAATTCTGGGGGCACAGCCCCCACATGAGGTGTGGGGCATAGCCCCCACAGAAACACTAGTTAGTGGCACAAATACCGTGTCGGTATTGTGTCGGTTATTGTGTGGGAGGTCAACAGATTTACTGTCAACCTCACTTGGTGCTTCCGATCTGACCAGCATATTCATAGTGGCGGGGCACCCGATTATTGTTATTCTGTTGTAATCAGATACTTTTTCGTCCTTTTGTGGATTTCATTTAGTGGGCATATTTAGGAGCATTGCTCCATTCAAGCACCGGTTCTGTGTACTGCTGTTTATTGCAACAAATTGCTTATATAGAGACTGTCAGTTTAAACAATAGGGTGAAAGGATAACCCATTGAATAAAACAGCATATCTGCCCTAGTAGTCAGATAAACATGCACAATCTGTGGTTGCCAGACCTACGATGTGGATAAATGTAGCTACTGTGGAATAAATGCCATTTATTCACAAAGTAGTTACATTTATTAAGTTATTTATTAAGCTTATTAAGTTGCTGTCCAGTAATGTCTGTAGTTCTAAAGTGTGTTATGACTGTAAACCATTGTCAACCTTTGTATGTATGTTACCCTTCGTCCTTTGACGTGGAACCTTTGTAAATGAGCAGTTCTTGCTCAAAGGTACTTGTAATTCTAGAGTTTAATAAAATAAAAAAAATGTATCCACATAGTAGCTACATCACTCCCTCCACTCTGCTCACCTCATACTGAAAGCCCTACCTCATTCAGGCAGCACGCTGACCCCACTACAACATGGCTCGCTCACTCAGTCCACAGATATACCTAATGCCCCCCCCAAAAAAACTGGAATCAAAGACACCTGAGCAAAAACCTAAAAAAGTAGATTTCCACACAGTACTCTGATCAAACACGGAGCAGAAGAAAAACGATGGAGAGAAAGCACAAAAGTAAGGATACAACAAACAAAAATACCAACAAAGTAAAGCACAAAAAGCACACAACTCAATAATATATATACCCAAAACAAAAATATATCACTGTAAAGAAAGAAATACCCCACTGTAACAATATAAAGGAAATAGTATGCACAAACCAAAAGACAGTCAGTGAACCCACCTCAGACCGACAGCATATAGCAGGCTCCTGTGCAGTAAATAATCCAATCCTGAAGGCATATAGCAAGCTCCAATAAAAGTCTCATGCTGTAAATAATCCACCAGAATAAACAATTCAGCACCTAAAACATAAATATAACACAAAATAAACAAAAATACAAGCAAAAGACGTCGAAACCAAACCAAAAGAAGCCACAAAACCCCACTCACTCATGCACATACACCAATCAGAACCAACCTTCATAACAACTACCAATCAGAAACAAACCAAGAAAACACTAAACCAACCATGGCACGTCAACAAAAGAACTCCTAAGAAACCAAGAAAAGCATGCATGAAACATACTAAAACATAACACAACCACAAAAAACAACCAAATAAAATAACGGGGCCCTATTGTATAAACCGAATATGTGTTGGGCTGTGGTGAAATGCACTATTTATCTGCACTTGTACTCACTGACATTGGGAAACATCACTAGTGGCTCTGTTATGCTCTGCCACTCATGAAGTTACCTGAAGTCAGTGAGCACTCATGCAGATAAATAGTGTATTCCACCACAGCCCAACACATATCCCCTATTTCTCTTGCTGTATGTACAACCTGCTCTCCCTCCCCAGTCAAAGACAGAAGTCACTGGCATAGACATATATTTACAAACATATACCTTTAAAAATAGCTCTCAAGTGTTAATCAATTTAATAGAGCTAGTTCTATGTAACATTATAATTACAGCATTTATGACCGCTATATTTTAATCATGCATATTCGTTATATTCTGCTTCATTTTACAATTCACATAGAATTTACTGGGAACTTTATAACAAATAATGCTACTTGTGCTGAATATAGTAAGAGCTTATTCCAACTGAAAATTAATTCCTCTATAGGACAAGAAATATAGTATATCATGCATCTATATTGTAACTACACGTCTACACTACATATGACAGCAGAAGCGCTCCCCAAGTTGTGGAATTGGTAACTTAGCATAGTGACACTGAACTTTTCACTCATAATAAATGAGTGCTGTTAGGCACCAAAATTTGAATAAAGAAAGAGATGGTGGCTTCCTGAGACATAAAATAAAACACTTTATTAGTAATTCATGGCATAATATGGTACTCAAACATGCAGACCCAAAAGAAGGGGAGAACTCCAGTGCTGATTATCACATGAACAGGGCAGGGTAAGTAGAAAAAATAATACTTATAAACTGAAGGGAGAAAGAAGTAAGTGCCTCACTTGGACTTGAACCCAGGCTGCCCAGAACTGAGGCACTTATTTCTTTCTCCCCTCTGTTTGTATGTGTCCCATAAATATGCTCACTGCATTCATGTGATTGAAAATGTAGAAAAACAATGCTAACAGACCCCCGTCTGGTGACAGAAAGTCATAAAGCCACTCAGTTGATTGCCAGTCAGCTTTATGCTAAAGAAAGGACTGAAGCACTCTCTTATTGGAGCACTTCAATCCTTTCAAGTACACAATGTTTTCACCCATGAAACTGTGACCAATGTCTTACTCAGCTTGAAGTGGCCATTGGTTTGTCAGGGATGAGCCCAATGTAGCTTGCCCTGCATTGGGCTATTCAGTGACATGCCTCTGAAATTACGATCTTTGTAACAAAACGTTTCTTGCACAAGCACAAGGAAACTGAAAAAGTACAGCATTTCTTTTACAGTGCTATGCCGCAGTGAGCTGGGGAGTGGCTGCAGTAGAGAGAAGTGGTTATCAGGATGATGGTCAGGGGTGAGTAAGCAGTGGCTATGAGACTGAGAAAAGCATAAGGCAGAAGAAGTACTAGTAAGGTATAAATAATGGGGGGGGGGGTGTTGATGATGACAATACTGTATGAATAAATAACTGATGATGACAGCACTATACAGATAAATTTGAGGTCCACAAGTTTATCTTTATGGTACTGATGTCATCACTGATTTATTCATATAGTTGCCCTGATAAATGTGTTTATCAGGATCCTTCAGAGCCTGCACCTATTGCATACATTTTATTATACTGTTTAAAATGACAATGGAAGCATTTGTGCTAGCTTGATTAGTAAAATGGTGCAATACAATGTTTCTCATTAGTAAAACTTGTGTTCTGAAAGTTCTACAGTACCAAAAATATCATACTTTATTCAAATTAATTAAGTTCTGGATTCCACTGAAACACAGGTGCGTCACATTTTGAAATAGACCACGGTCTAACCAAAGGGAGCAACTCCCAAAAGCAAGTTACAAAAGCAACAAAAATATGCACAAAATTATTGTTCTTATTTTATTATTTTCATTTTGCCAACCCCAGCAAACAGGGAGTTAGGGAAAAAGAAATTCAGGATGTTCAGGACCTGCATAAATTCCTTTGTGGTTTATGTCCTGTGGTGCCTGTGCAGCAGGGTGTAAGGAGTATGCACAGTAAGATCCCTTAAACAGCAAGCACAGGAGCATTATAGGACCATTGGCATAGGACCTAGGGACCATCCACAGTACATGTACAGTACATGAGGTCCATGCTGGTGATGTCAAGAGCATCAGGTGTATGGAAATTGAGTTTTTCCCCCAGAAAGTTAGAGGCAGTAAAAGGGTAAATTCCCTCCTCAAAAGAGAATCCCATTGACTTTTCCAACTGAGAGCCCTCAGACAAAATGGGTTTAATGATGTCATGGATTGGATACCATTTTTATAAATAAATGGCTTACAGTTGATGTAGACAGGGAGTACAGTAGCTTTACCATGCAGAGCAAATTTTAATTGGGGAGTTACTGTTATTTTTCGTCGGGTATAGTTATCAACAGAACAAAAAAAATGATTTGTCTAATTTATGGTTGCCATGTATCTTTGTTTCATTACAGGTATCCAGTTTGGTAGAAGCTATCTTCAGCCTGCCCTTTACAGTTCCTGATTCTCCAGTTACAGTGCTATTTTGATTATTTTTGTTCGCAAAACCTTGTGCAAACAATTCTTTAGGGCAGCTCCATAAGTGAGCCTTTTCCAGCTTTACTAGCATTTTTCAGCTGGTGTTATACTTGTCAGTGCTTTGATGATTTTTAGCAATTAGCATTTGATAAAATCTCTTTCTGATAATTCCATGTATAATAACAAGCTAATCGTAAGTTATTGCAGCTTTACAAACATTAGTTTTTCTTTCCTTCCATTTTTTTCTTTATTTCACTTAGCACAAACATTGTTTAATACACATTCCTCATTGTATGTTTTTTAGCCAACTTTCAGCAAATGCTCAAAGATTTTCAAAGAATTTGGAGCAAGCATCCAAGTTATGGTTATATTTCTCAAAATTTCCATACCTTATTTTAGATGTTCTTGGCTACAGGTCATATTAGTCCTGAGGGAAACATTTTTTGTTATACCTAAACTTGCAAAATAAAATGATCACACAATCGAAGCACTATGATACTTACAGAGCAAATTCTGTTCTCTTGACCTGTTATTATTCGGTATCACTCACCATGGTTATGTAGATCAGATGCCAACCCCTTCCTTATGACCAAGAATAACCAGTAATACTTAATGTATGTTATGTATTTAATTATTTCAAATGAGTGTTTGGCAACCTTAGCCACTGTTACCCCCCCCCCGCACCAGCCTTTCAGCTGCTTGAAAAGTTATGATGACACACCATGTCTGGGTATTTGCTCTGGCAATTTAATGATAGCAAGTACTTCTTAAACTTTGATAGTAGGGTTGTCACAGTGTCACGGTTTCACAATATACTGTGGTATCAGACATCTCGGTATTGATACAGTGGGTGATTTCTGATGCTAGGTATTAGACCTATCAAGATTTCCAGGGGCAAGCGAGAGCCCAGAGTGCCGAGTTCAGGCCAATAATAAGGCAGTTACTGAGACTCTGGACTCAATTGCTCTTGTCCGTGTTTGTCCTCTCTCTCTCCACCCTCAGTCTCCGTGGTTTGACAGGACCTGAGGAAGTTGTGACGAGTAGGACAAAGGTTAAAGTGTCATTGGCAGAAATCCACCCTGGATGCTGACCACCTTAGACTGATAGAATATTATCAAATCTATCAATCAGCAATCACCTGTAAGAAGGCAGAGTTCCTTTCCGGGGAGATTGCTGCCACTCAGAATCTACCAGGTCATCTCTTTTGAACTGTGGACAGGTTGTGCAACCCAAACTGTCTGCAGGTTCAAAAAGCCTTTTCACAAATTGAGTGTGATGAGTTTGCTTGGTTCTTTGCAGATAAGGTGGCCAGCATCAGGGCTGGGATCCTGCCAGTTCACTCCATGGGAGCTGATGGTGGTCGGTGCCCAGTCACTTCTCCTTGGTTTGCCTGGAGCTCTTTCAACCAGCTGGAAATTGTGGATATTGTGCAGATTGCCTAGGGTATACACCCAACATGCTGTAGTTTGGATCCGGGCCCAACTCCTGATTATGGGGTGTTCTGACATCATTGGCCCTGTCCTCGCAAAGATAGTTTGGTGTTCCCTAGAGTTGGGTGAGTTTCCTAGCTCCCTGAAGGAGGCGGTGGTGACACCACTCCTGAAGAAAGCTGCTCTGGACCCAAACTACCTCGCTAACTACAGACCTATCTCAAACTTCCCCTTTGTAGGAAAGATGATTGAGAAAGTTGTCACTCTGCAGCTGGAGAATCACCTTAGCATCTAATATATCTACGAACCTCTCCAGTCCGGATTTCATAAGAGGCATAGTACCGAAACCACTCTGGTTTGAGTGCTCAATGATCTCCTGATGGCAAGGGATCAGAAGCACCACTCCATCTTGGTACTTCTTGATCTCTCCTCAGCCTTTGACACCATGGACCATGGGGTGCTTCTCAGGCACCTGAGGGTCAACTGTGACCTGTCTGGAAAAGTTCTCAGATGGTTTTAATCTTTCCTCACTGGCAGATTTCAGAGGGCGGTGTTGGGGAATTTTTCCTCTGGCCCATTCTTTCCGCCATGTGGGATCCCTCGGGATCAGTGTTCTCCCCGATGTTGTTCATGGTGTATATGCTGCCCCTCAGAGACATTATAAGATAGTATGGGCCAAGGTTTCACTGCTATGCTGATACCCAGCTCTACCTGTCTTTTGCACCTGACCAGGATAGTGCGTGCTCGGTCTTTAATAACTGCTCGCAGAAATCCAGGACTGGATGAAATCCATCTGGTTGAAATTGAACTCTGGAAAGACTGAGGTGTTGGTGGTGGATCCGGGTCACTGGACAGAGGAGTTGGTGGCTGGACAACCTTCTGGACTTTGTCTTGGAGATGCCCTGCTGCCTTTCTCTGAATGGGTGCGAAATATTGGGGGTGGATTTTGATGACTGGTTGACACTGCATTTGCAGGGGTCGGCAGTCGTCAAGTCCTCATTTTGCCATCTCTGGAATATCACCAGGATTAAGCATCTTTTTTTTTTTTTTATACTTCCTTTATTTTATGATCACTTTCATTCTCCTTCATTGAATTCAGTTACAATATTTCCAGGTGTTACATTTCATATACAAGGTTCCATCTGATTAACATACAGTCCTCAGTTATTTCTCACAGATTTATAACAGTAGAGGATATTAAAAAGCAACAAAGCTATTTGTGAGTTAATAGTAACATTCAAATAAATACCAGGTAAAATCCAGATGAAGACAGACATTGGGCTTTAAAAAGAATTGTTCTGATCAGTTGTGACCTATTTCAAAGGTACCTAATTGTATCAAAATACATTTATTTATTACATATTCTATTTTCGAAAATAGAGGGCTCCTGAGTGGGGGGCCCAACAGGCGCATTATCATTGCCGCTGCTCTACTTGTATTACCAGCTACTACCAGCTATTCCCTTGTCTACCTACTGAGTCAAAATTTGATTTAATTCCCATCTGGCCCATCTTGTAGTGTAGAGTTGGACCTTATTGCGAAGGGCGTAAGTCATTTGCTCATTATGCCGAATGTCCTGAATTATGGCCTCTCATTCTCCCACAGCCGGAGCAGCTTTCTGAAGCCACTTTTTAGTAATTGCTTTATACGCTGCTCCCAGAAAAATGGTCCAGAGATATATAATGTGTTTATCTCTCATTCCTTCCGGTGGTATACCCAATACCAAGTTAATCCCTGACATCTGGTACTGGTCTCCCAGGATATCCAGTATACAGGCCAGACGGTAGACCAGAATGCAAAGTTTTGGGGCATTCAAGAATATATGTTTATAGGCGGCCCTATTTTCCCACACTCCCTCCAGCAACTTTTAGATGTTCCTGGTATCCCACGGGCCAACACTGTGGGCACTAAGAAAATCCTCCTAACCTTCCATATGAATTCCCTCCACTGAGGAGAGGAGGTAGCCGACCAGGTATTTTTCCATATTTTAGGCCAGTCCATGATACTTATTACTTGATTGAATTCTTTCTCCCAGCTCTAATTAACTGGGTCCGTAGAATGTTTATATAATGAAATGAGGTATTTGTACATTATTGAGATGGCCTTCTCTCCCTATTTAGAGGACCAGATTTGCTGGAACGGTAAGTGGTCCTCAAAGTATAAGGGATCCCTCTCCCTAAGCCTATTTTGTGTTACTATGTAGTCCCTCATTTGATAAAAGAACAACCTGTCTCTTTCTGTCCAAGAAAATTCATCCTGGGCTTCCTCAAAGGTCTTAGGTACATTCCCTTTCATTATTTGCCAGGGTGCCACCATTCCCCTCTTCGCCTGGGCCTTATACCATGACCCCACAACATGAGAGCTAAATTGCTCCTTTGTTATAAACCATTGGTACTTCCATAAGTGTACTGCTACTTGTTTGTTCTTCGTTCCCCTCCTCCAGCCCTCGAGTATGGTAGAGGCGGCTTTTGATGTAGCAAACATTGCTCGTTGAAGCAGGGGAGGAGAAAAAAGAACCGCGGGGAGGGGCAAAGTGTCCCCTCTATTAAGATCTATGGGTTTCCATGAAGCCTGATAGTCCTTTGCACCCCACAATAGAGCTAAGCGCGTCTGAGAGGCAGCCCAGTAGTCAGCTAGAGAGGGGAATGAAAGCCCACCCATTATCTTAGGAAGCGTGAGTTTCCTAAAGTTTACAGGGGTTTTTTATGGTTCCACTGAAAAGCTAGAAGCAACTTCTGCCAAGACAAAATCTCTTTCACACTAATGGTGGAGGGGACACATTGAAATAGATAAAGGAGACGGGGTACTGCATTCATCTTTAACGACATAGTGTGGGTATCAAAAGAAGATGGAAGGAGGCTCCACCGTCTCATATCATTCCTCAAGGTATCTATTAAAGGGGAGTAGTTCTGGCTATGTAACTGAGATAGGTTGCTAGGAATCCGTATTCCCAAGTACTTCAAGGAAGGAGCATCCCACTTGAACTGAAACTTACTTCTAAGTTCAGGTGTTGGCTCATATTGTATTCTTAAGGCCTCAGTTTTGTTAACGTTTAGAGTAGCCAGAGAGACAGAAATCTCGGATTTTCTGCTGACCGCAGGGCGAGATTTCGGATTGGTTAAATATAAAGTAAATCATCCGCAAATAACGCTGAGTTTATGTTCAACTCCAGAAAAGAATTCACAGATGTCAGGAGATTGCCTAATATATTATGCTAGCGTTCTATATAATATGCAAACAGGAGAGGGACAAAGGGCATCCCTGTCTGGTTCCCTGTAGAGGGAGAATCTACTGGAAAGGTGTCCATTTATCCGTAAGTAGCCCAAAGGTCGTCTATAGAATTTAAATAGGGTTTCTATAAACTGGGTTGGGAAACCAAAACAGGCAAAGACCTCCCCGGAAAACCTCCATGACACCATATAAAACGCTTTTTCTGTGTCCAGACCCGATAGGAGAGTCGGTTCATTTTGGGCTTGAGAGTGTTCCAATAAGTATATGGTACGTCTTACATTATCTTGGGCTTGACGTCCCGGAATGAACCCACATTGGTCCAAGTGGATCTTGGTCGGGGAAAATTGGATAAGCCTTCTAGCTAGTGTAGATGTAAGGATTTTGTAATCCGTGTTTAATATAGATATGGGTCGGTAAGAAGAGCAACAGGAGAGGTCCTTCCCTGACTTCGGAATAAGGGAGATTATTGCCTCGTTCCATGAAGGGGGAATGTTTCCCTCCTTTGTTATAACATGTGCATAGACCCTATTAAGTATAGGAATTAGGGTTTTAGAGAATGATTTATAGAATTCCCCGGGGAGTCCATCGGATCCTGGACATTTCCCATTTTTAAGATTACTTATTGTCTCTTCTATTTTCCTAGCGGTTATAGGGTTAATTAATTGAGCGCTTTGTTGCTGCGAGAGGGTCGGGAGGGTAAGGGAGTCTAAAAAGTTCCTTATTTCCTGGGTGGACGAGGAGTCATTAGCCGTGTAGAGCTTTGTATAGTAGTTAAGAAATGCTTCTGTTATTCCTTGTGTTGTGTTCTGAATTTTACCCAATTGCGGTGTCTGATTTTTGTTATGTTGACTTTACTCTCTGTATTCTTAATCTGTGCTAGGAGCCTAGAGACCGGGGCCGCCATCATAATAACTATGCTTTAGATACATTAATTTTGCTCTACTGAGTAGTCTAATATTTTATTAAGCTCCTTTTAAGGAGAGCTAGCTCCTTGCTTCTGGTTTTGTTATTTTCTATGGTCTGTAATTCCTCCATCTCCTTATCTTAGTCTCAAGGGCCGCCCTTAGTGCCTCTAAGTTTTTATTAACCCGATGATATGCTTATCAACTTACCCCTTATGATAGCTTTTATAGTATCCCATAGAATCGATACTGACGTCGCTTGCATATCATTTAATGCTAGAGCTTGAGCTATGGTTTCTTCTATATTTTTGAGGACTTGAGCGTCCCTCAAAAGAGAAAGGTTCAACCGCCAGAAAGTCGTTTTCCTCTTAACTTGGAGACCAAGTTGACAAAAGATCGGGGCATGATCTGACAGTACAAAGTCTCCCACCCAGATCTTTGAAATATCTCCTATCTGTTCCTTTGGGGTTATAAGGTAGTCTAAACAGGAGTATACATCATGGGCCTGTGAATAAGTACGTATGTCTTGGGAGGTGCCATGAGATGCTTCCAAATATCTTGGTAACCTAGCTCATGCAATAGCTTTTTCACCTGGTTTATAATTTTCTTCTTTTGCCCTGGTTTTGAGGATGGAGCAAACCTCCGCCATGTTCAGATTCAGATCTCCACCACAGATCATTTGGCCCTCTGCCCACTCCATTAGTTTAGTAAAGAATAATCTATACACCTCGAATCCCGAGGCTGGGGGGATGTATACAGATGCAAAGGTCACCAGACGTCCATCTAATAGACCTTTAATCATGGCGTATCTCCCTTCCTTATCTATAACCCTGTCTTTCATTTCAAACTGTGTTCCCTGCCTAATCAGTATTGCGGTTCCCCTTCTCCTTCCCTTTCCATAGGAGGATGTCACCACATGTGAAAAACCTAATCTTTCAAATTTTGCATGTTCTGACTGGGAGAGATGTGTCTCTTGTAATAACAGAATGTTTGCTCCAGACCTCTTTACACTTTGCAAAATCTTAGCTCTCTTGATGGGACTAGTAATTCCATGCACGTTATAGGTGCAAATCGTATGGGATGATAGACTACTCATGGATATGCTGTGAGATTCCCTGTGGTTTCCCGTAGCATTGATTCATCTCCTGTACCCCGTGGTCCCTCAATCCCCCCCACCATCCCCACATGCCCAACTTTACCTTTGTCTGCTTCAATTACCCTGGTAAAAACACAACTTCTCAGATTAATCAACATAACTTAATACAACTGTAAACAACTTTTATAAACTCGTAATTAGAACTTCCAAGGTAGGGGGCTATTTTCCAAAACAGCCCTTCTGTCCTATCCCTTTATGAGAAGAACGAGGAGGTTTACTAGTGCTTCCGTTACCGGAAGTCCTTCTACTGAGCACCTGCTGTTATCTGTGCTCTAAATTTTATTAAGTGGGAACTATGTTCCCTCCCTATAGGAACTGGGGAAAATGTAACACTTAGTAGGTGTTGGGTTACACTTGGTCCCTCCAAGCTCCTGCACGGTCCACCGATAGATGGTGCGATTATATCCATATCGTTGTAACTAAAGAGTATTGCCAGGCAGCCATATTTAATAGTGCTAACTTTGAGTCTGACTCCGACCCACATCATATCGTAATGACTTTGCATATACTCTCCCCTTCTAAAATGACCTAAGGGTGGTTATACTAAAAATGATCAATAAAATTTGTGGGCCATTTCCCTTATGGTGTACAGCTGGGTCTACGTTGTTATGGGTGAGGCTGTATCTTTAAGGCAATCAACATTATACAAATCAAAGTACTTTATGCATACAGCCCCTCATCGTTAGACTTTTCCCTTCTTAGTGTGTCCCTTGGGTCTCTTCAGCAGATGGTGCCGCTTCAATGCCATTTCCTTTGGTAAGGACCTGGTGGGAGCAAAAGAGGCGTGGGGCTCCACCGATACGTGTACACACATGATCTGAAGGATTCAGTTATCCACCATAGTCCCACCACTCTGTCTTTCCGTAAAGGTTGAAATGTGGTGCAGTTTAAAATAGTCTATGGTAGGTCAGTGTTCTGTGGGACATAATTGCGACTTCTCTCGCCTTACCCCCTTCCCTACCCCCAAACTGTAGCTTCACACTTATCTTTTGCGCTCCTTCAGGACTCATTAATCCAGTCTATCGATGATCTCAGTTCAAGCAGGTTTCTCTCCCTCAGGTTTGCGTTTGCCAAGCATCTTTTGCAATCTGCGTTGTGCTTCTGCGTGCAGCAGTATTTTGGTTCCTGACGTCTTCCTGTTCTGGGTGCGCTGCCATAATGCGTCGGGTCTCTCGTTTTTTTTGGTTCCAGTTCCTATTCTCAACAATTTGTATTTTCCTCTCACACAGGGCTTCCCTCGCCTCCTCTACTGTAGTGTATAACTTAGTCCCATCCTCCCAGAAGACTCGGAGCCTGGCTGGGTATGGGGTATGGAAACGGATCGCTCTCTCCCGTAAGGATCTCAAAATTGGTAGATAACTCAGTCTTTGCTGCTGTATTTCTACCGGGTAGTCGTGATCCAAAAATAATCTGTGGGTGAGATATTTTATTTCTTTTTTGGCCCAGGCATGACGTAAGATCTCCTCTTTGGCACTGAAAGAGCTGAGTTTAAATACTATGGAGCGGGGTCTGGCCACAGGGTCGGATGGTCTCACTTGAAGTGACCTATGTGCTCTCTCAATATGGAAGGTGAACATTGCAGGCAAATCTAAAATGTCCTTGAGGAGGTTTTCTATAAACGGGGCCATTGGGGCTATTTCCATGCCCTCAGGCAAACCATACAAACGGAGGTTGTCACGTCGTGAACAACCCTCAAGGTCTAGGCATTTAGATCGCAATTCCTCTGATTGTTGCACAAGGGCCTGCACTATTTCGACCAGATGCACCGCAGATTCTTCATTATCGGCCACTCTCTCTTCTATTTTACCAATGCGTGACTCCAGTAAAGTAAGTTGGGAGCGGACAGCTTTAAATTCTTGTTTATTCTCACTTCTCGACTTCCGAATCTCTTTTAATAAAGTCTCAAATCTCGTCCTAGATAGCTGCTCAGATTCTCCATCTGTATCGTAGCTGGCCGCATGGGAACTTGCCGGAGAGAGAGATCTACTAGGAGGGTCGTCTTGTAATCGGTCGCCATCCGCATATTTCTCCTTCACCTTCGATCTGTTTCTGCCTCTATAGGATTCTGGTCTTTTCCCTCCTGCGTTTATGGACATTTTTAGTTTTATTTTGTTAGGTTTTGGAGGTTAGATCGGTGGACTTTGCTGGGAGCAATAAGCCTTAAGCTCCTATCGGCTCCGTGACATTACCGGAAGTCCAGAATTAAGCATCTTGTTCCAGCCAGCAATCTCCCAACATTGATCCATGCCTTTGTGAACTTGCACCTGGACTACTGCAACTCCCTGTACTTTGGGCTTCCGGGGGTTGAGATCCTCCACTTGCAGCTAGTGCAGAACGCTGCGGTGTGGTTGTTGATGGGGACTCCTCATTCAAGTCACATCACACCGGTGCTGTGCGAACTGCATTGGCTGCCGATTCAGTGGTGGATCACCTTCAAGGTTGGGCTTCTGACCTTTAAGGCCCTGCACAGACTGGACCCAGACTATCTGCAAGAGGTTCTGCTGCCTTACTGCCTCAGACGACTGCTCTGTTCAGCTGATGTGGGTTTGTTAGAGATTCCCAGGGTACATCTTAAAATGTCAGGGGATCCATGCTTTTATGTATGCAGCCCTGACCCTGTGGAATTCTCTACCTTGTCAGATTTGTGAGTGCACAACTGTGGAGAGTTTTTAAGAGGGTCTTGAAGACCTACTTATGGCATCTTGCCTACCAGGAATAATTATTACCGACAGTTATTTATTCATGTAATTTTCTGTATGTGAATTTTATGTTTTTGCTGAATTTTACTGGTTTTTAAAGCTGTACAGCACCTTGGTTGCAGAAAGACACTATAAAAATAAAGTTATTATTATTATTATTATAACCGTGATTCACAGTATTGAGACTATTCAGCTAGTTTTATTTGCATTTTCAGGGACAACTGTCCCTTACACGCCAACTCTCTCTGATGCAAGAGTTTGAGGAGGCTTCTTTTTTGTATAAAAATTGCCTATTCTGCAATATGACAATAACCATGGTATTACATGTGGCAGTTATCATACAGTCAGAATTTCTTACTGTAACAAGCCTATTTCCTAAAATTGGACAGCTTTTCTTAGTGCATTACCTTTACTTTGACATTTCAGGTAATTGGACAAAGGTGTTTTCCCCTAGCAGCAGTATCTGTATACACCATACCGGTGATATCAAACAACAAGAGCACCGACATCAATAAGGCAACTAGCAAAGTTAGCACCACTGACACTTGACTTGAGTCTGACTAATTGAGTGGGACTTTTGAGACCTGCCTATCAACCTGCAAAAATAAAAGATTTGGAGTTGGACTCACCTTTGTTTCTCAACTTGTTTGCTCATCTCATCCATCTGAAGCTCAGTCAGGCCAAAGACTGTCCCTGTGCACTGCTGTGGCTGCTGCCCTATCCATCTTGCAGCACATCTCATCAGACAGTCAGTCCGCAAAACAGGCAACAGACTTTTTTTTTAACAAAAACCAAAGAGGCAGACAGCAGAGAGCTGGACCTTGAGAATAACGAGGGAGAGTCTCTCGCTATCCAGTAACACACAGCGACAGCATGCTTGATTCCATCAGGCAATTTCCATCCATCCAGTCCCTGGTGCTAACACAGCACTGACCCTTGGCTCCAATCTGACTGGACTGATATTGGCCGAGCTGAGCCGTGACCTTTTACCTGGTCCAGTCTTGCCTGCCATTGGTGGTGAAAGGGCCACAGGCAGGTGGTGCATGGCAGGAATGGTCCGATCATGGGGAGTGTGTGTTGGGCAGATGGATCACCTACTAGCCTAACCAGGACAGCGGGGATGGTGAAATCTCTCAAACTGGGACAAAAGCATGATTTACAGAAATCCTTTGAGACACTGGGATAACACTTAAGATACCAGGACTGTCCCGCCCAAACCAGGACGTTTGGCAGCAGAACTTCTGCAACATGGAGGGTGCCTTTGAAAGCACGACCTTCGGGTTTCATGAACTCAGTCTGGGAAAGCATGGTGCCAAGAGCTCTTGAAGTAGCAGCAGCAAACATGACAAGTCCCAGGACTAGGGTGACAGCAACCCAGCAGCAGACAATCCTGGCAAAGACTGGTCACTTGAAAGCCACAGAGAAGATAATCCTGGTGTAGAAATTAAAATGGCATTGGGCAAAGAGATACTGCAGAACCTTGATGAGAGCAAGGCAAGTGCACTCCCCCCTGCCTTGAAAAACAGTGATGAAAACAGATCTGTGGCACAGATAGCCAAATACCGATCCTACACTCAGCTGCCTGCCAGACCCCTTTATGCAAATGAAAGTACTGATACGCTCTCTCATTGGAGTGCTTCAGTCCTCTGAAGTACACAAAGTTTATGCCTATGATACTTTGACCTCTATCATACTCTGCTTGCAAGGTCATTGGTCTGTTAGGGATGAGCCCAATGTAGATTACTCTGTATTGGGCTAGTCCGTGATACATCTCTGAAATGCCATTCCTTGAAACAAAATGTTTCTTGCGCACATGCAAGGAAATATAATAAATCATTGTCTGTGAGTTGGGAGAGCTGTAGCTATTAGTAGTTTCTCCGGTGACCGGTGCAGGTAGGAAGGGAAAGTAATGAGGGAGGAACCCCCTGATATTTTATTTTAATGTCCCTGTTCACGTCTGAGCATTAGAACTACATTGTTGGTGATATACAAATTTCCCCAGGCAGGACATTAAACACCAGAATTAGTAATTTACACCGTGCCTTCGCGTTACAAGGTGTAACTCACATGCTCTAAATACATAGGGCAGGTAGAGGATGGAAAGAGATAGGGTCCCCATTCCAGGCGGGGGGGGGGGAGGAAGGAGAGACAGATACAGAGACCCTCTACAGATACATAATCAAGATGACAGGCAGATTACAAGGCAGCTTTGGGGTTCTGTAGCAACCCCATATACTGGCATTGGGATGCCTTATTATGTGCAGTATCTTACACACCAGCTACCAGCACAGACCCTTGAGATATGCATTTGAGTGCAAGGGACTCCTGGGATCATAGGATGGACACCCCCCCATCAAAGAGCTTTGTTCCAGGGCCCATCGCTGCTGTCTGTTGGTTGAGACCTAGCCCTTAAGTGGGCCCATAAAAAACAGATTCAGGCTTAAAGGAATCCACTGTACAGTACAGACCAGAGTATAGGAGTGCAAGGCATCAAGCTAGGCTGACAGCTATGCCTTCCAGTCCAGGCCCCTCATATCCCACCCCGTGATAATAAAAGTATCTGGCTAGGGGACTGTATAACATTATTGAAGGTACTGACTACCAGACGGCAGCTGCCAAGACCTGCTGTTTGCACGTGAGGGTCTCTGTTCCCCCTCACACCCTCCCAACAGAGCAAGCTCCTTGCTCCAACCCCCCTTTCCCCTACCTTCTGCAACTGTCTCAGTGTGGGATACTGATTGCATGAGCAGATATCAGCAGCTGTATTCCATCACACTGCAAATTCAGTAGGTACTATGAACAGTCTATTGCCCTCAGCACTCAAACTGCTAAAGAAGTTCCTCAGTACTCTGCAGGGCTTCTTGGGTGTGGGCCATACATTGCTCTCTGAAGCTGTTGTAGTTCTGGTGCTAGGTTGTATTGATCAAAACATGGTGAAGGAACAGCTTGTTGCAGAAGGTGGCCTGGCCTACTACAAGTTTGGTCTCAAGGAGGCTGTGGTATCTGAATGCCACAGCACTCCATGTCCTGACCTGCTTCATCTGGGGTAAGATATACAGTATCTCCACTGGGGAATAATATTCTTAATTTTGTAGTAGGGGTAGTTTGAAAACAAATGACAGCTTGTTTAAGAGGGTGAAAACAGTGTGTAAGCCCTTTACTTCTGCTGAGCAAGTGTTGCATAGTCATGTTCAAAATATATTTGTGAGTCATTCTTTTCATAGTTTTTTGCTTCCACACAGTAAAGAGAACCTGTTCTTTGAACTGGTATCAAAGGAACTCCAATATACTAAATCATGGGCATTTCCCCAGAGCAGGCTTTGGACCCAGGGCCAGTCGGTGCACACACTTCGAATCTAAGAATAGTTTGACTGGTAATTGCAAGTTTTATCTCAGTAGCGTTATTTTATACATGTAGTGATTTAGCCCCTCTCTCCTCCCTCTGGAATGCCATATAGTCTTAAATTCTGCCTCCAAAGCCTGCTCTCAAGATCTTGCAATTTGTTTTCAGTTTGTACCTGTCAGTGATGTGGGTGTAAAAGCAGATCTGCCATATGATCAGAGCATTCTGAGAGGGCCGATTTTGTCTCCCGTAAATTGTACTGCTCTGTTATAAGTGTTTGGAATTTCTGCCACAATCCACCATCAAGTCACGCATCTCTGTGTGCCACATCAGAAGTTCCTGAAGTATGCACTCATTCATAATATCAAGCAGGGTGCTACTCATTACTGACCACAGGTAGGAGGTCGCACTTTCACTTGGAATCATTGAACAGCCCCGACACCTCCCTGCCAACAATCTCGACTGTTGCTGTGCCACAGCTTTCACTTTTCTCAATCTGCTCATTCTCGCCTGTGTACCTGGTGCCTTTAATCTGCAGTGGTAGATTGATAAAGCATGATTTTCTGCACTGTGTTAAAATCAGGGTGGCAGAGCCAGTGAGTCACGCTGCTGCTGAGGTCTGTGACATCACTGGAAATCCTTTCTTGAGGCAACGTCATCAAGCAAAGAGATTCTGCAGAACCTTGATGAGGGCAAGGTAGGCGTCCTCCCCCTACCTTGAAAAACAGTGATGAAAACAGTCTTGTGGCACAGATAGCCAAACACCAGTCCTGCACTCAGCTGCTTGCCAACTGGCTTTATGCAAATGAAAGTATTGAAGTGCTCTCTTATTGGAGTGCTTCAGTCCTTTCAAGTACACAAAGTTTATGCCTATGAAACTGTGACCAATGTCATACTCTGCTTTCATAGTTATTGGCCTGTCAAGGACAAGCCCAATGTAGATTGCTCTGTATTGGGCTAGTCCATGATACATCTCTGAAATGCCATTCTCTGAAACAAAATGTTTCTTGTGCATGTGCAAAGAAACATAAAAAGGGAATCCAGTTTGATCAGTAGGATTACCAGGTCATTATTTGTAGACCTGAACAGTGTTTGGTACCAATGTCCTATGTTAGACCCTATTTGGACTATGATTCCCAGTTTTGGAGCCCGTATTTAAAGGGGGGATATTGTATTACTTGAAAGAGTACAAAAAAGGTTTTCCAAACTAATTCCCCAATTGAAGCACAAATCGTACCCCAAAAGATTAAGGGCTACCAATCTTTTCTCACTTCAAGAGAGAAGGCAGTGTGGAGTTATTCTCCTGATGTATAAGATCCTAAACTCCACCCATTTAACATCTGGCTGTGGGTTTCAACCACATAACAGAATTCAAAATTTACATACTCATAATAAACTGTTTAAGGCACCTAGGGCCAAGACCAACAAAAGGCATAATTACTTCACAGTTCACACTGTTAAGTATGGGAATAGTTTACCTTGGGAACTAGTAGAGCAGAATACTTTTGATGCATTCAAAAAGTCTCTTGATGTGTATTTATTGTCAAATAGGATGAAATGAATCAGGAAATTAAGATCCCACTAGTGTGGGGAGACATTCCCGGTGGGCAACTTGCCTACTATTGAATCCAGTAAATTACAAGCCTATTGCCATCATGCGGGATCCGAGTAAAGTACTCGAGAAAATTGTTGCTGCCCAACTTAACTCTTACCTTGACAAATATAACCTCCTTTGTCCTGCCCAGCATGGATTCTGCAAAATACATAGCACTACTACTACTGCATTGCTTACCCTAACAAACAGTATATACATCTCTCTCAATAAAGGTGAATACACAGGAGCTGTAGTTATAGATCTTATGAAAGCTTTTGACAAAGTTAACCACTCCATTGTTCTCAACAAGCTAATTACCTTAGAGATATCTGAACATGCTTTACCCTGGTTTACTAGCTACCTCTCCGATAGGCAACAGCAAGTTAGGATTGACTCCTCTTTATCTGATTATCTTCCCTTCCCACTTGATGTCTTTCAAGGGTCTATACTCGGGCCATTACTCATCTCCCTGCATGTTAATTCAATCTATCACTGTTTCAAAAATAGCACCCCGCTCCTATATGCCGATGACCTAGTGTCTTCTAGCAATGCCTCTGAAGTACTCAACATCAATAGTGCCATAACCTTGGATCTTATGGCTGTCCAATAGTGGTTTAAGGAAAATAAACTTATAATGAATCATACTAAATACCAAGCCATGCTCTTTGGAACCTCCTACCTGCTAAAGCACACACACACACACACCCCCATTATCAGTGATCCATGACAACAGTTCCCCTCTAGACACTGTCACTGCCTTTATGTATCTAGGTGTTACACTTGATCCTTCCCTTAGATTTTCCCATCACACATCCTCCGTCTGTAAGTCAGTTAACTCTAGCCTTGAATATGGCTGCAAGGAAGTTTTGAACTCTGCTGTTTAGAAAAGCTGAAACCTGCTGTTTTTGTTATTTTTTGAGATTGCTTTTATTGGCCTGATGGCCTCATACAATTGAAATAAACTCAAAGAAATGGCAGAAGCAAAAACTAATTCCTTGGAAAAGTACCTGACCCCGAAAACTGGGAACTTGGCCTCACAGCAGTGGATAAGAGAATCCCTGCAGCCTAGTGGGGCTATGGCATCCCCTGTACCACCGTGTCCTGACCCGGACGCAAAGGCAAAATCGACTAAGCCTACCTTGGCTTCTACCCAGACGTTTTTACAGGAGTTCCAGGGGAATACAAAAACGGCACTTCAAGCGATGCAAAATACACTGTTAGAGATTTCAACTCGATGCCAAAACATAGAGGACAAGATGACCAGACTGGAAGAGAGAGTGAAGAAAGCCGAAGAGAATGTGGAGAGATTATCGCAGTGGGTCCTGATGGTCGAAGGAGCTGTAAATGCGTCTCTGCAAGAGCAAATAGGAACTTTGGCTAAACTTGAAAAAAATTGAAAATTCCTTATTAATGAAAAATCTGTGATTTATTGGTTTACCAGCTCAAGTACAGAATGCTGATTTAAAACAGGAGGTGGAGAATATTTTGTCTCAGATCAACCAATAGGGCTGGAATCAGTTTTCCGACCACAGATTAGAAAAAACTCTTTGGGACTAGATTCACAACCTGCTATCAGGTATGTGATATGTACTTTCATTTCCATCGTACAAAGAAATAAAATATTGCAAGCAGCTAGAGTTAAGAAAGGTTTTGTATATGAAGGAAATATGTTACATCTATATCCTGACTTTTGTTTAGCCATGCAGCATCAGAGAACGAAATTCTTAACCATTAAATCAGAATTTGTGCAAGCAGGGGTAAATGCAGTACTCCAGCCTCATGCTAAACTCAAGGTGAACTTCCAGAGAAAAGATTATTATTTCTTGGTTGTTGATGCAGCTCGGGCTCTTTTTGAAGAAAAATGTGGCTTTGCCCACAGACTTGGCATCTGATCAAGAGGACCAAAATGAAGAAGAAGCTGCTGATAACACTCACTATATCCCGATGCGTACTTAATTAAATGAATGACAGTCTGGTGGGAAGTTGAAGTTTAGGAATCCCCTTTGGGTTTACTCCTTTCCTGATTTACTGTAGCTAAGATGAACTTAAAAATTTCTTTAGTAGGGATGTTTGTAAGGTCAGAGCAAGGAAATGAAATGCATATTTTTCTTTTCTTTTTGACCCCCCAAAAAAGCATTTATGCTTTATGTATTTATATTAAGATTTATTCGAGAAGTGACTACTGTAACTATTGTAAGTTATGTTTGTATTTTTCCTTTTTCTCTCTGACAAAATATTAAAAAAAATATAGTATAAAAAAAAGAAAGAACTCTAGCCTTGGCACAGCCTACTGGGCTAGCCCTAACTTCTCCCCGTCCACACATATGACTATTGCACATGGCTTACTCCTTCTTAAGCTAATCTATGGCCTTCCAGTCTTTGCCCACACCTACTGTATAGCACCCTACTGCATAAATTGGAAGTGGGGTATAACAATATCTGTCATTTTGCCCTTGCGTGCAGTCACCTCACCCACCACTGCATACTCTACAGTAAACTAAGTTTGCCATCCCCCTCAGCCTTAGGGGACCTTTTGGGAGAATAATTCACAGCACACCACTGAACCAGATGCCCCACTCTCTAGCCTCCCACCTCATGCCTTGCAAAAACTCTTACTCCCTCAGATCCTCAGACTCTGATCATCTTTCCATTCTCAGGTCTCAGTCTAAGTTCAGCAAAATGGCTTTCTCTACCACAGCCCCTAAATTATGGAACAGCATCCCACCTCCCATATTTCTGTGCCAAGTCACCAATGCCTTCAGATGCCAAATCTGCTCTTAGCTCCAACACTCTCAGTATGTTTGCCCCAAATCCATGTACCCCTACTCTCACTGGACTGCTCATTGCACTTAACTACCCCTTGCCTGTACTTCTTACGCCAAACTACGCCCCAGCCCCTTGCCTTTATGAATATGACATACTCATTACTATGAAGTTAAATATATGCATATTTTGTCTTTGCACCGTTACATTTGTTACTTGTGCAATATTTATCCTTGTGATTAATGTTAATCTGTGCATCATCCAACTAGTGTATTGCATTATTCCTGGTACTTTGTAAATGTTTTCTAGGAGTACCATATAACTCTGCCTTGTAACCTCCCAGGTTGTGCCTGAAAATAGACAAATGTATGCCTTGTGCACCCCACCTGGTCAACAAAAACAAAATAAAAAAAATGTTACAACTCAAGCTGCCAAACATTTTTAGAAAGTTTCTCTAGGCATTACCTCCTGTGCTTCTTTTTGTGGGAGGCATATGGGATCACATGTTCCCTAATTGCTGTCTTCTTCCTATCCCACACAAATTTGTGTGCAGAGTGCTGTGTGGTGCTTAGTTAGAAGTAGGTTTTCAGCTCTTAAAGGGAAATGTTCACCTGTAATCAGGCCCCACCTCGGTGTGAGGCAGGGCCTAATTAGCATTTTCACAAAGTCTTACAATCTTTTTACTTACAGGCTGTGTAGTTACTTAATTTTATCAGGTTGATCCTACCATCCACCCCAGTCACTATTTTGATCAAAGCAGTGCACCCACAACCTCCCATGGAGTGGCCTGATTAGCATTTTCACAAAGTCTCACGATGTTTTTACTTACAGTTTATTTGTATTCATAAATGTTTCATCATTTAATAGACTTGGGTTTGGTCTACATTTGGAGTCTGTTTAACCAGGACCTAGTTGGAGCTGCAGTTTAGAAGGGACATGATTGGAGATGGTGATATGTAAGATGTCTGCCTCCTTTACCTCCAGCATCAAGGTTTTAGGGATGTAGAATCTGTCTATTCTTGAATACCTTTGATTGGGGGAAGAAGAAAAGGAATAATTTCTGCCCCAGGGGTTCAGCTCCCTCCAGTGGTCCACCAATCCCAATTCTTCCCTAAGGTTTTCAGGGCATTGGCCTGCTGCCCTTCCTGCTAATCTGACCCCTGATGATTGGTATAGGGCTGGTTGTTCTTCTGTGTTCCAGTCACCCCCTACCATTAACGGCCCCAGGGAAAGGGATCTAAGCTTCTGGAACACCTACCTACAGAAACTTTGGGTAGCTGGCATTAGACTATAAGCATTTGTAATATACAATATTTCATTCTTCACTTGCAGGGAGACATAAACAAGCCTGCCTTCCTTGTCAGACCACCTGTTAATTACTTCACCATGAGAGGGCCCTCCAAATGAGGATAGCTACTCCTGCTGTGTGTTTCTCCTTTTTGGAGGCAGCCACCACTTCCCCCACCCACTGTCTCCTAAGTTTTAAATGTTCCATATGAGAAAGCCTGTTTTCTTGCAAGAGACATACACTGCATCCCAGATTTCTCAGTTCTTTCAATACCCTGACCCTTTTAATAATAGACTCCAGCCCTTTAACATTACATGATAGTACGTTTAATTTGGTACCTATACAGCGGCAGTGCTTTGCCTCTTAATATCCCATCTGTTTCTTTCTAGGGGTCTTCTTTGGCTAAGGGCTGTTTATTTACCTCTACAAATGTCCTTTTGTGACTCTCTAAGAGCATAATTCCCATGAGTCTTCCCTTACTGGTGGGTGGCATTGTGATGCTGCCTCTAATCAAGGTAGCTAAAGTATGCCAGGCCTTGAGGCATGCCTCTTCCCCTTCCAGAGGTTGCACAAAGAAATAAAAAAACAGAGATACACATTTAGTGACCGAAACTTGTGACTCCCGTACCTGAGCTTCCCAGAGAAACATGGATCTCAGGTTCCCCATGCCTTGACTTTCCCTGTTGAGTAACATGAATCAGAAAAAGTGAAGTGATGAGAAAAAAAGGAAACACTGGGAGGGTCTCAACTGAGCACCCTAACTTGAGGGTAAAGACCCGACAAAGTAACCACCAACAAAGGAACAGTAAGAAAATTAGTGTGAACTGTTGGGGTAGGGGAACTTGCACCCACCAATGTGGTGTGTTTTTTGGTCTCCACAACTCTTTGAACCATAGGACTTCAGGAAGAATCCCTATCCCCTCTAGAGATCTGTAATTAGTCCACCACTCCTTGCCCGATTGGCTACCAGGTACCACCTGTGTCAAGCCCTCTGAGATTACAAATACCCATAGGTAACTGGGTGGACTCCAAAACTCTGCCCTATGCAGATAGGAGGTGGTGTCAAACTTCCAGCAGTGACAGCTGCCCACTCCTCTTGCTGATGCCATTATGACATTTGCCTTGTGCTTCTATCAAGATGTTATACCTCTCTGCAGTCCATGGCAAATATTTCAAACTCTGACCCTCCTAGAAGTCAAGCCAACTGTTTATCCAACTGGGATGCCCCATCTGGACTGCTTAGTGGGAGATTTCATGATACCCCCTGTATATATTTAGGCACGAGATGCTCAAGCAGTTTATTCAGGAAAACCTTCCCGTGTCTTGAAATTTTTAAACAGGAACATTAAGTCTATGTGGTGCTTCTTTGGATCACCTTTCTTTTATTGTGTTTTGTGGCCCCTTTCTCTCATTCTTCCCACCCAAACCACCCCACTCGAGCACCATTTGCACTCCATCCCCACAGTATATTCATTGTCCTTTCTCCCCCTTCTGTAATAAGACATGCATTATTAAAAGTGTTTAGGGGAGTCGGAGTCTCACACTCCCCTGAACCATCTCCACCTGCAAAAGAAAAGAAAATAGGAACAAATGTCCCTTGTACAGCTTGGTGCCTTTTTCTCACTCTGCATCAGCTTCTTCCACGGTGTTTTCCCTGCTCAGTGGCGAGAATGCAAGCTGAGCAGTCTAACTAAGAAAAAGAACACCTTTCTTTTCTTTTTTTTTTTTTAAACCAGGCCTCTAGATTATTTGAGTTGTCAGAGAGTGTTTTTTCTAGTGTTGTCCTTTCTGTTCATCAGTTTATGTTTCTAGACCCTTTTCATACACTCTCTTGGTCATCCGCCTCCCCCCACCAAACTCCAGCATGCCATTTGCACCTCAGTAACAGTTTTAACACAGACACTGTCTGCTTAATCAGTGGCTTGGGAATTGGGTAGTGAGGAATTAGCTTGAGTGATAATGTGAAAATGATAAAACTGTCTCTCGGGGGAGGGGAATTTCTTGAATATTATTGTCTGGGGGTGGGGGGGCATAGGATTTGGGCTTTGGACCCAGGGTGCAGAGTACTCTTTCTATTTCAATGTTGCAGTCTGTGGGGAGATGGAGCTGTTGTTGCAGCCAACTCTCGAGGAAAATGTTGATGTCTGGGGAAGTTGAAGAGTCTGAGGTTTTTCCTCCTTGATCTGGCCTCTGCACCCTCTAACCTTTCAGTTAGTTTGTGCTCCCTTCTGCATAAATATAATATGGCTTTACTGAACTTTACTGAGGCAGTCCCCTTCCTTACGGAGCTCAACTATGGCCAACTCCATTGCTACTGTGTGGTGTTGCAGCTTTTGTAGATCCTCTTCAATGTCAGACATATTGGAGTCTATGCACTGTACCATTTTTAAATTGTGGTATGCTGCCTTTGACTTTGCATATGAGAGGGTATCTTCCTCCTCCTCACCTCCTAAGCCCATCATGACATCCAAGGCCCGTAAGGGAGAATTGCTTGGACTGCACTGTCTAATCGTGGATCTCCTCATCATGCCGGCAATATAGCCCAAGTTTGATGACTTCATGATTGGTATCAGGCACAGTACTATAACACAGAAACTTAGAAACATAGAATTTGATGGCAGATAAGGACAGCTTGGTCCATCTAGTCTGCCCATTTTCCCTACCTGTTTCATATACCACACATCCTAAATGATCTGTGGCTTACCCTCTCTTTCCTATTGCTAGAGTTCCTTTACATCTGTCCTATGCATTTCTGAATTTCCCTAATGTCTGTGTCCCTACAAACTGTGCTGGGAGGCTGTTACAAGGATCCACCACTATTTCCATGAAAAAATACTTTCTCTTGTTACCCTTATGTCTACCCCCCTCTATTTTCATGTCATGGCCCCTTGTTCTAGAACATCTCTCTTTTTCTTTAAATATGCTGCCCTCTTGTACCTCATTTACACCCTTGAGGTATTTGAAAGTCTCTATCATAGCCCCCCTGTCTCTCCTCTCTTCCAGGGAATACATATTGAGATCCTCCAGTCTCCCCTTTATATGACTTTTGGTGCAGCCCCTGCACCATTTTTGTTGCCATTCTCTGAACTGCTTCTACTCTGTCTATGTCCTTCTGGAGATGTGGCCTTCAGAAGTGGACACAGTACTCTAGATGAAGTCTCACCAATGTTCTATACAGTGACATCACCACCTCCTTCCTTCTGCTGGAGATATCTCTCGCTATGCACCCCAGCATTCCACTGGCTCTCCTCACAGCCTTCTCGCATTGTTTGGTAATCTTTAGATCATCAGATATGATTACTCCCAGTTCTGTTTCTTGTTTGGTGGCTGTCAGTACCCCCCTCCCATCATGCACTCCTCCACTGCATTTCTGTGACCAAGTGCATAATCTTGCACTTCTTTGCATTAAATCTTAGCTGCCACACCCTTGACCACTCCTTCAGTTTGCCTAGGTCCCTTCTCATTTTCTCTACCCCTCCTGGAGTGTAAACCCTGTTGCAGATCTTTTTCTCATCTGCAAAGAGACACATCTTCCCTTCCAGCCCCTCTGCAATGTCACTTATGAAGCCATTAAAGACGACTGGTCCAAGTACTGATACTTGCAGGAACCCACTGGTCACCCCCTCCCTCTGTGTCATATTGCTCAGCCAATTTTTGACCCAGTTTACCACCCTGGGACCCACTCCAGGGCTGCCCAGCTGGTTTACTTAGCCTCCCATGTGGGACGGTGTCGAAGGCCTTGCTGAAATCCAGGTAGACCACATCCACCTCCCCTTCCTGATCCATCTCCGTAGTCACCCAGTCAAATAAATTTACCACATTTTTGTCAAAAGATCTTCCCGCTGTGAATCCATGCTACCTCATATCCTGTGCTTCATTGGATTTGAGATATATCACAGACTTTTATTTTAGTAGTGATTCTGTTAGTTTCCCCACCACTGAGGTCAGGCTGACTGGCCTGTAATTGCCAGCCTCCTCCCTACTCCCACATTTGTGGAGAGGGACTACATTTCATTCCTTTGGTACCATACCTGTTTCCAGTGAACTATTGATCATGGCTGTCAGTAGTGCTGCCAGCACCTCCCTGAGTTCTCTTAATACTCTGGGATGTATCCCATCTGGTTCCATTGCCTTGTCCACTTTCAGATTAGCGAGTTCCTTTAAGACTCTCTCATCCTTAAATGGACTGGTGTCCACCTCCCTCCTAGTGGTGATGCCATCACCTAACTTTGGTCCCTCCCCTTCTCCTTACTGAACAAAATTACTTATGCAGGATTTCTGCTTTTTCTTGGTCCCCCTCTGCATACTTCCCTCCTTCACTTTTTAATCTCTCAGTCCCACTCTTAGTCTTTCTTCTTTCACTAGCATACTTGAAAAATGTCCTGTCCCTTTTGTTATTGCCTGTGCTATTTTTTCTTCTGTTTGCACCTTTGCACTCCTGACTGCTTTACCCACCTCCCTCTGCTTTTCCAGATACAGTTCCATGTCTTCTTCCCTCTGTTTCCTTGTACCTCCTAATGCCACCAATTTTACTCTTACCTCCTTGGCCACTTCCTTTGAGAACCACAGTGTTTTTTTCTTTCTGTTTGTTTTGCTTACTTGCCTCATGCAATTGCTTGTTGCCTCCGCTGTGGCTCCCTTAAGATTCTCACATTGTTCCTCCACCCCCCCTTTTCTCCTTCCCTGCAAGTGATTTCCTAAGACATTCTCTTATCTTTGCAAAGTTGGCGCACCAAAAATCCAGGACCCTTGCTTTCATGTGGTGGACTCTTCTGCTGTTCTCACATTGAACCACACCATATTGTGATCACTTGATCCCAGATGGCTCCCCACTTTTACATCGGTAATTCTGTCCCCATTTATTAACTTATTTATTTAAATGTTTAACCAGGAAGGCATGCTGAGCAGTCAACTGTTCATTTCCAGATGCGTCCTGGGGGAGTACCAGGTCCAAAGTCACTCCTTCTTAGAAGGGCTCAGTCACAAGCTATCTTAGGCACACCTCCTGCAGGGTTTCCAGAATGTCTTTGTTCCTGGCTGAGACTGCAGCCTTGTTGGTCCAAACCACATCTGGCAGACTGAAGTCTCCTACCACCAGCACCTTCCTTTTAGCTCTCATTCTTTCAATGGCTTTTTCAAGTACCCTGTCCAGCTCTTCCATTTGTGCGGGAGGTCTGTAGATCACAGCAGCATGAATGGCAGTGCCATTTCCCAATTCCAAGCTAATATACAGAGCCTCCACCTCTCTCTGCATTCCCTGTACCTCAGTTGTCTTAATTCCTTCCCTGATGTAGATAGCCACTCCTCCTCCTTCTCCCTTTTTACCCACTCTGTCCCTCCTGAATAGAGTGTAACCAGGTATTGTCATATCCCAGTCGTGGTTCCCCATGAACCATGTCTCAGTATCAGCAACAGTGTCCATGTCCATGTCCACCTCAGCCATCATGGCCACTAGGTCCAGGATTTTGTTTCCCAGACTGCAGGCAATTGTGCTCATAGCCTTCCAATTTTTTCAGTCTCCTCTCCTAATAAGTTCCATCCTATCCCCATGTCTTTCATCCACACTCCCCTTGTCCTTACTCCCATTCTGCCTTTTCTCTGCATTTTTACCTATTTTAGTTTTAGTTATCTTTGGTGATTGCTCAACCTTAGGGTCCTCTCTGCAGTCTGTATCATTTTATTAGGGGGGTGCTGTTTGCTTCACCCAGCTTATTTCCGCCACCCCCTTTGGCTAGTTTAAATGCTTGCTGATGAAACATTTAAACCTCTCACTGAGGAGTCTGGTTGCCCCCCTTGATAGATGCAGGCCATCACCTGTACAGGCTTGCATCCCTCCAGGTGAAACCTCTGTCCCCAGTGAGGCCAAATTCCTCCACTCCACACCAGTCCTTCAGCCATGCATTGACTCTCTTGGTGTGGAGTACCCTGTTCTCCCCCTTCTCCTCAAAGTCAAAAAATGTTTATTTATCAGCTAAAAAGCCATTACAGTTCATACAATCTTAAAACAGTTCACATTTATACATAATTTCCAGTCACAATAAAGTGCAAAACAGATAAATAAATTAAACCTTTAAAAGTCATAGTTTTTTCAAGTGGGATGTTCACATTGTTAGCTTATCAAAGAATAAAGGTAGGAGATTAGTGGCCTTGTATAGAATAAGATTTTGTTTAACAGCAGACATAAAAAAGAAATTGGTAAACTCTATGATTATATCTGTACTTGATTATGGAGACATTCTATATTCAAATGGTTTAAAAAAAGACCTAGAGATGTTAGACATATATTATGGGAGACTGGGCAGGTTTATTTTAGATGCCCCTAGACTATCACATAGGTGTCAGCTATATGACAGACTGGACTGGAAGTCCCTCCAGGATAGAAGATGGGAGCATTTACTTGCCTTCATCCACAAAAGCATGGTTGACAATCTCCCTCCATACATAGCTTCCAACCTAATAAAAAGAGATAAAGTAGTATTGCTACAATCCACCAATGCATTAGATCTGGTGTTACCAGGGTGTAATGTCTTTCAGATGAGACATTAAACCGAGGTCCCATCTACCTGGATCGGTGGTAGTTCAGGTGGATGTTAAAGATCCCATGGCACTTATCGAAAAGAGTAGGGTAATTTTTATTGAAAAGAGTACTCCAGACAAGCAAGGAATACAAAATACATAAACCAATACATACAAAAACAGAGCAAAAAATAACTGAACTAAACAGAAGAAACTGAAAAAAAGGAACTCATGTCAGCCATTTTTCACAATGCAACCATAAAGAGAAACATTTAACATGGCTATAGACAGTCATATCAGATTCATAAATCTTCCATAAAGTAGACTTAATATTGAAAAGAAGCTCCTCAAATTAAACCATACGTTGTTGAGTGGACCAATAACACCTGGATTGCCAAATATAAAAACGAATGACAAAAAAAACCAACAGTAAAGTGTCAGCAGGATACACGGACCATTCACCCCCATTTGTACCATACATTAGAGTCCTATAAGAAAGTGACTGAAAGAGAGGCTCATTCCAGTGAGTAGCTAACAAAACCCAAAAGGATTTAATATATGGACAATCCAAAAAAAGATGTTCCTGCGTTTCCAACAATGATCCACATGACTCACGGGTACATCGCCTCTCACTAAGCTGTTTATGTTTGTGCGTGTTACCCACTGGTAATCTGCCATAGGAACCCAACCAAACGCTATCCCATATATAGTCAGGTAACCGTTTAACGGAGAGTAACAATAAAACTCTATCCTGAGACTGGGGAGGACAATCCAGAAAGGTCAAAATATCAGAGAAATCAGATAAAACAATGGAATCGTACAACTGCTTCCTAGTCTTTGTTTCCAAACGAGAAACAGTGATCTTCCAGTTCAATAAAAGATGAAAGGCTTCCATGCCATACTTGGGAAACAGGGGAAGTCGAGCAAAAGAAGTCGACTTGCCCTGCTTCCACAGAGGCATTCCAACCAAAAACCATAATTGAACCAAAGGAAACCAAACCTTCATACCAGGTCTAAGTAGAGGACTAAAATTGTAAGGAAAAAAAACACTAAGAAAAAAAGGCCACAGGATGAACCTTACCAACCCCACCTTGTTGAATATTCTTATAAGTGAAGCCTCTTTTAATGGGATTCAGTCTACTTCCCCAAAAGGCCTGGAAAAAAACACTATATAGGGAAGTAAAAAGGGACATCGGAGGTGGAAACACATAACTAATATACAAAAAAATAGGTAACAACAAGGTTTTAATAAGCAACACCCATTTCCGTTTAGCGATTTGTTTACCCTTCCAACTCGCTAACCTTGATTGAGCTATACACAATTTATGAGACCAGTTGGTATACGACATGTCACCAACACCAAATTCTATTCCTAAGATAGGTATCGGAGCTTTAGAGATTAAAACATCAGCAAGGAGACCGGTGTCCGGGATACTAGAGGTACCAAAGGGAAAACCCCTACTTTTCTCATAATTAATCTTTGAACCAGAAACACTAGAAAATAGATTCAGCACATTACTCAATATAGGACCTTCCGTAACCTTTGAAAGACAAATAACTAAGTCATCAGCATATGCAAGGACCTTGATAGGCACAACTCCGTCTGCAATACTTACTCCTGCCAGACCATCATGAACACTAATCAGACGAAGTAACACATCAATAAAAAACACATACAGGACCGGACTCAAGGGCATCCTAGCCAACCCTCTCCATTACCGCTACGGGTACCAATCCATCCATTCACGTTCGGCAGAAAGGAAGCGGAATGATACAATAACCGTATCCAATCAATAAAACCTTGTGGCAAACCATACGCACGTAAGACAGAAAACAAAAACTCATGAGAAACTCGATCAAAAGCTTTTTCTTGGTCAAGACTAAGTAAATACCCTTCCAGTGAACCTAACTGAGATGCAGAGAAAAGTTCTCATAACAATAATAAATTATCATTTTGGGTCCTACCAGGTATGGAACACGTCTGATAGGGACTTATCAAGCTATCCACAAGAACAGACAATCTACGCAAAAAAATTTTACTCAAAATTTTTAAATCTGTATTCAATAAACTCAATGTTCTCCAATTACTCAAGTCCACTTTCAGACCTTTTTATACAGTAAAACCACCAACGCTTGATTCATTGAGGAGCCAATCGAGAAGTAGACAACATTTGGGAAAACACCACAGTCAATATTGGAACCAAATCCACATGAAAGGTCTGGTAGAAATCTGCTCCAAACCCATCCGTACCTGGCGAAGAATCTACATTCAATGAGGAAATAGCATCCTTAACCTCAGATTCAGAAATAGCTCTCAACAGCTGCTGACCATCATCAGCAGATAATTGTGGTATTTGTAATCCATCAAAATCTATCAAGCCGCACTGAACCCCATCATCCTTCTGATATAAAGATTCCAAATAACGTCCAACTATCTCAAGTAGAGCCGAAGGAGTCTTAACCGAGTCACCAGATTCATTTTGCAATTCTGAAATGAAACGTTTACCAACCCTGTCTTTGCAATCTTGAAAGAGATCTAAGGCACCTTTGTGCAATTTCAGACCAAATCGATGTTCATGGTCTAAAGACTTTGTCCTATCATACCTATATTCCATCATACGATTTTTAACATTTCTAATTTGAGTACTATAGTCACACCCCTCAGTTTCCGTCAAAGATATCAATTTCTGTAACTGTGCTCTATGACGTAAGTATTCCAGATACTTTGCGGTGCTTTTGGTGCGAGAGTAAGTCTGGAAAAAGTCTTCCAGTCCATCTTAGAATCTTCCCACCAAGAAGCAGCATCTTCATAAAAGTCAAAGACAGAAAGCCTAGCCTGTAATTCTAACTTCCAAGATCGTTGAAGAGGTTTCTCACTCAATAAGGAGGAATTCAACCTCCATACATTCTTTTACATCTTGGAATACCTTCCACGCAAACAAACAGTAAGAGATTTATGGTCAGAAAATTCCCATACCGTAAATCCACCTTATTAACTTGTAAAACAACAGAAAGAAAAATAAAATCTATCCTGGTGGATAATGTATTCTTAAAAAACGTCTTACCACCCTCAGAATAGACACTACGATATGCATCTTTGAGCTGGGCAGTATCTAATATCTGCATTAATTTATGAGAATCACAAAACAATTTGGACGTCTTCATACCTCTATCCCTAGTACTAAGAGTACAATTAAAATCTCCAGCCCAAACTAGTAAGTGAGAGGTATACAAATAGGGTTGAATGTCTTGTAATAGTGCAACACGGAGCGCCTTGGTCTGTGGAGCGTAAATATTAATTAATCGAAATCTTTCCTTCCAATTAAGATCAAGCAACAATGCTCGTCCCGAGAAATGTCAACCATCCTTGATACTTTCAATTCTGGATTGGCAAAAGTACCCAACCCCTTCACAAGGGATTCCCATTCGACCAGAAAGACACCCCGAAGACCTATAGGTTACGTCAGCATTGCACTTCACAAAGAGATTTTAAAACGTGTATCCTGGAGACAAATCACATCACTGCGAAGACATGTAAACAGGACATAGTAGTAACCATCTTCCTGTGACTCTTAATACTATTAACATTAATAGTAACAAATGTCAAAGAAGCGCCATAATAAGAAAACAAAGAAAGGGAGAACAATATTTCAGGATCATACTAGTCTCATGAGACTTTAGAAACATCGCTCACGCTGAGAGCGCCTAGGTAGACCCTCCACCTGTGTTACTTCACCATCATCACCTTCCTAAAAGCGTCAGTAATCACAGAAGCTCTGGAAGAAAGATCTGAGTCTTCACCATCAGATTCATCCTTCAACCCCAAAACAGCAAAGCTGTTACTTAGTTTCCAAGATTCAGAAACAACTCCACTAGTAGAGGCCACAGGTACCGGCCGAGCAGGAACAGGTTTCCCCGATCTGTGACGTTTTTTAGCAATGACCTTTTTAAAAGGCAACACTGCTGACAGAGGAGGAGGCATCTCTGGATCCTCCGACCTGCCACACAGAGATAAATCAGAGGCGACAGGGAATGAGACAACCCCAGGAACTACTGAGGAATGCAGGGTCCCAGCAGCTGGCAAAGCAGCTGGAACCGAAGCACTCGAACCCATGTCTGGAACTGTTAAAGAAGATGCACTAGGTAATGGTGAAGTCGGAAGTGAATCTCCACCAATAGGGGGAGGGACAGGGTCAGATTCAGCATGTTGAGCTCCTACAATCAAGCCTTCATGTGAAGGGCAATCATCCCTATTATGGGATGCCCAAGGACATTTAGCATAGCCATGTCTGGTCTGTTCACATAAATTGCATTTAAACAGGTTAAGGCATGTGGCAGCCAAATGTCCAAATTCAAAACAATGGGAACAGCGAGGAGTGTCACAGGCCGTATTCAGATGAGTCCTAGAACCACATTTAAAACAGGATTTTGGCTGACCAACATAAAATAAACTCCCTCTATCCTTCCCCAAAAAAAACTATTAGGCAAATGTTGAGGGCCATTATTTGAAGCAAAAAGCTTTACCCTAATTTTCCAACCCCCATTCCAAATTTGTTCACTATCAAGAATCGGTATAGGTTTATCTAGTACTTCACATCTTCTACGCAGCCAGAAAAGGATATCCTTAATATGTACTCCTTCATTACGGAACATGATCGTAATTAACTTAACAGACGGTTTGGTAAGGGGCACAGCAAAAAAAGGTATCCAGAGTGGAGAATTCTTAACCATCTGGAAAAGAGACCAAAAACGCTCCAAACCTGAAGGGGTTTTGAAACTAACATCGTAGTTAGAATTACCCAAATGAATCAGTGCATAAATATCAGCAGACAAAAACTTCATAGACCCTTTTAGCAAAACTTTGGCAATATAGAGTCTATCAGGTAAATCCTCCAAACCCCCCTTATGAATCAAACGTACAGCATTCCTACTAGGCGCAGGTTCACCCTTGTTAGAAAACAAATCAGAAAGTTTAAATGGGGGGGGGTGACCTTTGTTTTCCTGCACAGGGACAGAAACAGCTATTTGAGGAACAACACCAGAAGTAGATAAAGAGACAGCTGGAGTAGTAACCACAGAAACAGATGGAATAGAAACAGACTGTTGAGAAGTAGCAGGCACAGAGTCAGAAGTAGCAGGCACAGAGTCAGTACTAGATAAAGTACATGTAGCCACCGAGTTACTAGCAGAGGAGTGGTAGCGTTGTACAGCTGCATCTGCTGGATCCGGCACCCAGGTACCATTAGAGCTAGGCAACCACCCTGCTGCAGCTATCACTCTTTCAGGAGACCAACAGGAAGAGTCATTATGAGGCAAAGAGGGATCTAAGCTCTGTGCAGCAGGAGGACACTGAATAGCAGGAGAAAGATGTAAGTCAGATACCGGTAAAGGTGAAGCAGGGCCAAGTCCAACAGGTCCCTTTCCCACAAGCAAGGTACTTCCCATCTCGGTAGAAACACCAGTTTCGTGCAACACAACCTTGCTCTGTTTAATAATGGATGTCATACCCATCCGTTTCATCAAAAATGTCACCGCTGCAACAACCAAGCCGTGTGATGTAGTCGCATCATCCTCCCGACTACCAGAATCTGAGTTTTGGTCAGGAAAACAGGCAGGATCAGTCCAAAGTGTAGGAGCCAGGCTAGACTGTACCTGAGAGGCAGGAACGCTCTGCTGCGCACCAACGCTCGCATCACAATGCCGCAACCCGGAAGTAAGGGAGGTCGATGCGGCCAAAACAGTCGAGCTAGCCTGCAAAGCAACAATTTCAGACTGAAGCTGAGCCTTACGACGTGAGCAGCGTTCAGCTGCATCCTGCACTTCATTCAGCAAATGTTCCTTCTCAGTAAGTGCAGAACTCGATTCCTTCAATAAAGTTCACTGTGTAGGTACCTTAACTGCATCCTCAAGCGCTGCATCAACCGTGACAAAAAACTCCATCGGCAAAGAAGCATCCTGATCAGCAACAAGTAAATCCACAGCCTCATGTTCAATGGGAGCAGGGGAGGAGGCCCACTCCCCTGTCCCAGTCACCGCCATCTCCTCCAAAGGCAGAGCAGAAGTGGCCATCTTGCGTCTGTCCACCAAAGGTTCCCCTCTCCACAGAGTAGGGGAATTTCCCCAGTGTCCTGGTCAAATTTCCCTCATTCACTAAAAGATCCAGAACAATGATTGATACTTTTATTGACATGGATGTTACAGAAAGAACAAAGTGCTTCAGCTTTTGAACCAACCAGGTCCTTCTTGGTTCGAAAGTGAGAGCACTTTGTTCTTTTCTGTAACATCCATGTTGGTCCAATAAAAGGTATCAAATCATTTGTTTTTGGATCTGTTCTTAAAAGGACCAATACGGCACCTACAACGTTTTTTTTGCCTCATTCACTAAAAAAATACCACCAACAGCTTAGTCTGGTTCAAGGTCAGTTGGCATTCATCTGTATCCCCCTCCCCTTGGTCATGCCTGAAAATAGGCAAGATTTGTCTAGTGCACTTACCCAGTCAACCAAAACAAAATAAATAAATAAATAATCTGGAAGTTGGCCGCCAAATGGTATATTATCAAGGTGCCCGCTTGTGGAACAAAATTCCTCCTGACCTAAGAAACCCAGTCCAGAAAAATTGCTGGCACCTAATTAAAATCTGGTTAGGGAGTTACCGTAAAGATTAAGAATATGTTGTTGATAGCTTGGGTATGGCATTTTAGGCACTGACTTTTTTTAACTTAACCAGACCATGGGGGGAATAGGACAAGAGAATTATAAAGTTTCCTTGAATTCTATTCATTGCATATTCTATGAAATGCTATTTGTATGTTTATAGTTATTATGTCACTTTGTACATATGAAGTTATTTTGTATGTATGTTAAATGTAAAAATGTTTGCCCCTAACAATTGTAAAAGTTAATCCCGTATAGGGATATGAAATGATTTTGTACAATGTACTTTGCAATGCTTATAATACCTAAGAGGATCTCATTGTAAATGAGTCTATGACTCAATCAAGTTTTATCCTAAATTCATAAACACTTTTATGAATAAATATTTTTACTACTACTATATTCTACTACTACATATATGGCAAAGTGTGAAATAATAGCCAGTCAAGATCACAAGGTAAATTGTGATGGTGCATTTCATAAGTGAGTTGTTTCCAAGATGTGAGTTAGTCTTTCTAAAATATATCCATTATCAGAGTTAAATAGTTTATCATATTGTCAGGAGGGAGGGAGGGTGAGACCAGCCATGATGTCACCAAGCCACTTTGTCCATTGTGGACCATAAAGTGGCTGTTGGTTAACTAGGATCCGCAGCTTATCCAATAGGTAGGGGAAATGGGCTGAATGGGTGGGCCAAACAGTCCTTATCTGCCATCAAAGTCTATGTTTCTATGTCTATGTAAGTGGACAGATTAATAGTACATGTTTGATATCACCTTCTAACGATCTCCCACATCTGCTGAAAGTGGAGATGACGTCTTGCCTCTTCTGTCTAAAAAGTATATAATTGGCAGTATAAATTTTCATCTTACATTTAGTAAGTGTCCTCCTGTCTCTTGGACTGGATATCTTTAATAAGTACTGTTCGAACCTATGTGTATTTTTTAATTGTTTATACCACCTGAATAGCTTAAAACTTCTCAGTCCTTCAAACATGTTTGCTGCCTATGTCCCTAAGTCTAGTTTTAACTATGAGAACTATATTTTTCTAGGGCCTAAGGTAAATATCCCACAAAGTGTGTCCTAAACTGTATGGGGAGAGAAGGTTCCTGATTATTTTAACAGTAGGGGAGTGATATCCCATAGAATAGTATTTTATCTCTTCTTCCAAACATTTCCTTGGCAATCGTTCCTCCCTTAATGAAAATAGCATCAAAACTTAAAGAATGTATCTTTCAGCTACCAAAATAGGAAAGGAATGTTGGTCTAGTTCTAAGCTAACGATGGTAGCTGGTACAGACTGTGGGGCCATAAGAATATACCTTCTAATTTTATTGAAAATAATTTCCAATTTACACAAGTTAGATAAGCCCCATATTTCTGCTGCATATAGTGCACTTGACTTAATTTTTGCATTTAGAACATTCAAGATGCCATTAACTGTACTATGACCCATGTTGGTGTTGAATATTCTAAATGCATTGAACACCGTATTCATTTTATTCAGTGTAAAATTAATATGTTCTTTCCAGAGATGATTCTGAGTGAATCTTACCCCTAGATAGTCATAATACTTGACTTTCTCTACCCTCTCTTTATTAATCCAAAAACTGGGATATTTTTTGCTTTGATTTCCAAATAGTAATGCTTTAGTTTTTGCAATATTGATATTAACTTGTGTTCAGCACAAAGTTTTGCGAAACATTCCAGTTTTCTTTGGATTCCCAAGGCAGACGTTGATGTCAGAACTAAATAATCAGCACAGGCTAAGCAGTCTATTCTAGTGTCCCATATTTTGGGGGCATGAAATGCAGTATTTTCTAAGTTCATGAGAATTTCATTAATATAGATGTTAAAGATGGTGGGGTCTATTAAGCAGCCTTGTCTGACCCCAAGATTGGTGTGAAACATTGCAGTAGTGTGTCCAAACTGGTTATACTGAACTGAGGCCCATGTGTGGTCATGTAATCTGATTAATACGTTGAGAAGCTCCGGTCATATACCTAGCTTCTGCAACTTACTCCAAAGTAGAGTTCTACTTATGTTATTGAGTACATCCAGGAACGCAGATGGATATCAAACAAGCAAGCCCTCAAAATTCTTCATACCTCCCTCTTGAGATTTCTCCTACTGCTTCTGCTTCTCTCCAGAAACAGTCACCCTAGCCCAGGCCCAACTGGACCAACTACCTGTCATCAGAACCAGAAGTCAGGGTCACTTACCTTGGTGTCCATCAATATATGCAGCCTCCTCAGTAAACTTGACACCCTCCAAACCTGGATTCACCAATACAATCCTGACATCCTTTCTGTCATTGAAACCTGGCTGAATCCAAAGATCCCTGACAGTGCAGTTGCCATTCCCAGCTACACTTTTTTTAGGCAGGACAGGGTCTCTAAGCGGGGTGGTGGCTGCACCATCTACCTGAAAGATTCACTCATGGGACATGTCATCCCTCTTCCTAGACAAGGATCACCATCTCAGATCCTCGCTATCAAAGTTCTCCTTGGTGCCCACAACAAAAACCTCACTATAGTCTCCATTTACATCCCCCAAAGGACCTGACTAATGGCTTCAATAATGTATTGAATGTCTTAAGGGTCTACGCCATAACTCAGAGTCCATCATCCCGGGTGATTTTAACATCAACTGGCTTGCAACGGAGGCCTGCTTCTACAAGGAAGCAGTTACAGCACAACAATTCACACAGCTGGTCCCTTCTCTGACCAGGTGCAACTACAGGACAGGGATTTTCACCCTTTATAGAATGGGTACTGGCCAACCATCCTGAAAGAATATCAATGGTGTCTGTACTCCTTAAGTGACCATTCACCCGTTATCTGCACCTGGGCTAATAACTACATAAAGTCCCCACCTAAAATAATACACACCAGGGTACTCAAGAAGGGGCACCTACACCTACTAAAAACCCACCTAAGTAGAATAGATTAGTCAAATATAGACTCACTCAAGGATGTAAACAGCGCTAGATCTGTTTATCAACCGATTCACTGAGGCATGTGATATCCATGCACTGGTAAAAAAAATGAAGGTTAAAGGCAGATCTAACCCATGGATTAACACTGAGCTTATCACGTGGCTCAAACATAGGGATCACCTCTGGCACTGTGCTCGAGCCACAGCTGCCCAGACAGATATTCAAAAATACAAGCAAGCAAGAAATAGCTGCACCCGTGCTATAAGGATGGCTAAAATCAAATACTTTAGAGAAGCACTTTCAAACTCGTGGGGGGATGGGAAATAATTCTGGAACAACCTTAAGGACCTCTCTGGCAAAGAAATCAAGTCTTGACCCACCATGCTCAACACTGATGGTACTCCAATGCTAGAACTAGATACCATCACCAATACATTCATCAGTGCTTTCTCCAACCTAAGCAGTGTCCTCCCACGCTCCTACCACTAACCCCACCTCTGCTGCAGCATCACAAGCTCACCCAGCTCCGCAGTTCTTCTTCAAAAGGATCCCAATGCACTCTGCCATTACCTATATTTGCAAAGCTATCAGCAAAACTGGATATAGTGGTGACTCACTCGACTTGAAGCTGCTTTCACTAATCCTGGATGAGATAATTGAACTCCTGATTAAGATCTTCAACCTCTCCCTAAGGTATGGCCAATTCCCATCACTCAGGAAAAAGGCTTCCATCACACCTGTGCATAAAAGTGGTGACAAGTCACTGCACACCAGTTATAGGCCCATCTCCATCCTCCCCCCATTATCCAAAGTACTTGAATGTATAGTCTCTGACCAGCTTGTAGAGTTCCTGGAAAAACATAATATCCAGTGCCCCGAGCAGCACAGCTTCCACAAAGGGCATAGTACCACCACAGCTTTGTTGGAATTTACTGGCTACATCCATGATGCCCTGGACAAAGAACTTTGTGGGGGAATCATATTCATTGACCTGACAAAGGCCTTTGATACAGTTAATCACCCCCTCTTACTCAGACAACTGACAGATCTTGGGCTCTCCAATGATGCACTGCACTGGTTTGCCAGCTACCTCCAGGAGAGAGTTCAAAGTGTTAACATTTCTGGAGTCTCCACAGTTGAAAAACCAGTCCTCTTGGGTGTCCCTCAGGGGTCTATACTGGGCCCTTTACCATTTTCTCTCTTCCTAAACCACCTCCCTGGCATCTGCCAACAGAGGATACTACTCTACGCAGATGATGCAGTCCTCTTTTCTAGCAACCGGGACCTTAATCTACTTGAGAGTCAACTGCAACATGATTTCAGGCTGGTGGAAAAATGGTTTTGCTCCCACGAACTTGTCTTGAATTATAGTAAGACAAAGGTCATGACTTTCTGCAATGTTCATAGCATGTATAAACCTCTACCACCTACCATCAAGAATCAAGAGGGGACCACACTTGAACAGGTTCATGAGCTCAGATACCTCGGCATCACCCTGGACAGCTCACTTTCCTACTCTCAGCACATTGGGATGGTTGCTAAGTCTGCCAACACACGTCTTGGCCTGCTCCACAAGTATGAACACTGTATGACCTCTGAAGCCCTAAGACTGGCCATCCACAGCTCTGTTACCTCCATTGTTGACCATGGGCTAGTCATCTATGGCTCGACCTCCCCCACTGCACTTAGGAGGATATCAGTGACACTTAACAAGGCCTGTAGACTTCTCTTGGGGGCTGACTGCCTAACGCACACCTGTGACCTTTACACCAAGATTGGATGGCTACTTCTCATTAGCAGAATACAATACCAGACCTGTCTGATAGTTAAAAAAGCTCTTCTTGGACTCATGCCAACAGGTGTTGCAAGTCTCCTTACTGCCAACAACAGCACCAGTCAACTCGCAGTTCTCAATACCAGACTTTCCATGTCCCCAAGCGCTGGGCCTCATTGGGTCAGAGATCTTTCATGCACAGGGCTCAACAGTGGTTCAACATGCTTAACAAAGAGATTCTTACTGCTGCAATGCTAAGCCACTTTAAAAGGCTACTGCAGCTATTCCTCCCCTCTACCTCAGCTTATGACTGCTTCCCCTAAGCAATAGTCACCACCCTCTATTGTGTCTACCTCCCCTAAGAAATGGTCACCACCCTCTACCCTAGCTGTAGCTATAGCCTGACATGCAAGCCTCACTTTCTTGGCACCAGCCTCCTCCCTCTCACCCTTCACCCCCCCTCACCCTCCCATCCCCTCTTCTTGGACTCACTCATTGGTATGACCACTGGCGCCTGTTCCCCCTTGCTCTTTTCATCCTTGTCCAACAACAGCACCTATCGGCTGGCTTCCTACTGACTTCTCCTACTAAGTATACTGCTTCACCATGAATTCTGTTAGAAACTAGCTTGTGGTTGTTCTTCTGCAATGGATTGACTGAACTATATCATGTACTTGTTATTCTGTATATTATGACTGTTACCATGTTTACCATTGTTGTATGTTACCCCCATCCTCTGACATGGAACCTTTGTAAATGAGCAGTTTCTGCTCAAAGGTACTTGTAATCCTAGAGTTAATAAATAAAATAAATAAATAAATAAATTGAAAGCTGATGAAAAATCAACAAAACAACAATATAATTTACCACCCTTAACTTTAATGTATTTCCAGACTAGGAAGTTTAAAACATAACAATGCTGGATTGTGGATCTGGCTTTTCTAAAGCCATTTTGGACTTTGCTAATAATGGAATTTTCTTCAGACCATGCTGTGAGACGATCAATAATTATTTTAGTGAACATTTTTTGAGATATGTCTATCAAACAAATGGGTCTATACATTCTGGGTTCATTTGGATTTTGCTTTATAAAAATAGGATAGATGATACTATCTTGCCAGCTAGCAGGGAAATCATGTCCCTGGGCAAAGATGTTAACTATTTTCTCGAATACTATGGCCCACCAATCTGTATAAGATTTATAGGTGTTGCTGATTATTTTATCTGGTGCCGGTGCTTTGTTGGATTTAAGCTGAAAAACTGCTGAGATTATTTCATCTCGAGTGATAAGTATAAGAAGTGGATAAATAAACTGCCTGAAGTCAGACTTATTTACTGACAAAGTTATTTCTTCATCTGGAGAGAAATACACAGTAGATTAGAAAAGTATGTAACCCAAGTATCCAGAGAAATATGTGCTTCACCTCTGCTTGAATATTTATTATATCCTTGACTGACCAGTTTCCAGAACTGTCTGCTGTCTTTATTAATTACTGATTTCCTTAACGTTTCTCAAAGAACCTTAGCATAAAGTTGGCATTCTTGTTCTTAGATTGCTTTGTACCTTTTATTTCTCTGTTTATATTAATTAGCTGTTTATAACCATCATTTTTGCTTTGATTTTTAATTAACTTATACCACCTGATTTCTTTATTTAGATCTTTCCTGACTCTCCTACATCTAGAATTAAACCATGTTTTGCCTTGTTTGTTAGTGGACCCCGCACTGTTAATTGTACAATAAGGTTTTTATCATGTTATTCGTGTTTATCCAAGAGATTAGGGTGCTATTAAAATCGTTTTCCTCAATGATAGATGTGCATATGTCATTTAGCAGACTTACATGTAGTAGATCATTAAATATCTTGACAGTATTAGTGCCCCATTTGATCCTTTTTTGATTAACAATTTCAAAACCTTCACTAGTGTGGGTTACAATATCAGTCTGCGCTGTTTGTTTAAGATGTAGTTTTAGCCGTAATGGATTATGTGAGGATTTTAGCCTCTCCATAATTTCTAAGTCATATATGAATTTAGCTGCATCAAGATTACACCATACATGGTCTATTATCAAGGAACCCTTGGGCCTCGTGTATGTTAGATTTCACACAGAATCCCCAGGAAGGCGTCCGTTGAGTGAAAGCATATTTTTTCCTGCCAACATTTGGGCAAGTTGTTTCCCCCTGGAATTGCTTTTCTGGTCCATGGAGGCTCTATCTTTAGTTATCCTTGGGTTTCTTTCCAAAATATGGTAAATGAGATCGGTGTTAGGTGAAATATCTGAAATCCTTGCATTATGGTCACTTAAATGTATTATGGCTCCAGCAAGCTCAGTGCCCATAAGATTGTGCAGCGCCAAGCTGAGTTGGGTAACTATATTATCCTGTTTCCTCTTAACTGGAGGGAGATATACATCAATTATTATCAACTTAAAGTGAGTTTTGGTATCCTCTGACAGAGACATTAAAATGTCATCAAAGGTACTATGCTGTTTACTGACTTTATAATTCAGGGCACTCCTAAAATAGGTTGAAATACCACCCTTGTTTCTTCCAAATGTTTTCCCAGTGGCAGAATTGGATATGCTAGTATATCCTGGGATCTCTGGGGCACATTCTGCCATACACCATGTCTTCTGGAGACTTGTCCTCGATGGGTAACACCTCTGAAAAGGTAACAAAGCATGCAACCTGTCTAAGACTCCTCTCCAACTCCCTGAACTGCTTCTGCATTACCCTAGCCTCACCACCTGCCAGGCGATTCATCCCCAGATAAACAATGATGTCTAGATCTCCCTCCCATCCTGCTGCCCTATAGATCCTTAAGATGTGCTGTCCATCCATCCAAGCTGTGGCACCGGGTAGGCAGTTTACCTCCCTCACTACCTTCCTCCCCTCCTGACTCCAAGTCTACTCCCCTGATGATAGAGTACCTCACCAGGAGTTGCTTCCTCTTCCTCCAGAGCCTTCTGCCTCCCCCTCGGGGCCTATGCCATAGAGGACCCCCACATCATCCTTGGTTACCAGGCAGGCTGTTTGTAGATTAGAATAGCTGAGGTTGAGAAGCTTCTTTCAAGCCACCATCTTCCTTGGGGGTGGAATCAGAAGTCCCCCATTTTTATTTTAAATTCAAGTTCTGTTTGTTTAAAAAATAAAAATCTTCAACATGATTTATAATACAGAGAATGTACAGCATCAAACTGTGAACAAGTTGGTTCACACACCTCGTGAGTACTGCAACATTATTCATTTATATATTTCAAATGTTTCACCAGGAAAGACATACTGAGCTTGTAACATCTTATTTCCAGATGTGTCCTGGGGGTTGGGGGAAGGGAACATACAATACTGGATGTGCAAGTGAAAGTAGATAATGTGAGAAGCAGTAGAAATAAAAATAAAATACAACAAAAAATACGTTAAAATAAATGTCAAAATACATAACTGCACATTTGTTATAGAGAGTCAGTGAACACCCTGCAAAATTATGGTACAGGTGCAATACAGTATTGGGGTACAAGTGCAAAACAGAACAGGGAGTAGTGCAAGACAGTAGCAAATTACTACCACCCAGACTGCTGAGATGTGAGCACTAACAAAGCCAGTGCAGGAGGAATGCTATGGAGATATGATTAACTGCTTTAGGTGCAGTTATCCTATGTTGCTAGATAATTGCTCACAGCTGGGGAGGCAAGGGGGGCATCAACTACACAGGGATGAGGGAACAGGGTCAAGGATTAGGAACAGTAGCAGAAAAGGGTAGTAAAGTCACAAAGAAGGGCCATGAGGGAAGAAAAGGATGAATTAGAGCACATAGATGGGGAAGGGAGGACCAGAACTTAGGAAAATGATACAAGAAGGCAGATTGACCCAGAGAAGTTTTCCTGGAGGGGAGAGAGGAAAACGAAAACAGTGTTCTGAAGGGGGTCAGTGGAAGGAGGGGAAGAAAGGAGGACAGGAAGATTACAGGGAGAGATTCAAATCAGAATTTCAAGGTGAAGGTGGTACAGTGTGTGATACATCTGGCATAGAGGAAGTGAGGGAGTGTGAGAAGCAGAGAGAGCAGTAGTGTGTATGACTGGACAGTCCAAGGCAAAACAGCAGAAAGAGTGAAAGAGAGGGTCCAGTCTGGCAAGGGTTAACTTGGGACTGATGCTGTAGATAATGTTGCCATAGCTGAAGATAGGGAGGATCATCTTCATTACTAGGTCCTGATGGTCACAGAGAGGGATACTGGCTCTCTTTCTATAGAGATGACACAGATTGGGGTGAAACTCATGATGGATAGCATCAATGTGAGCAGAGAAACTGAGGTGCTGGTCCAGCCAAACACCAAGGTACTTTAAGGAAGAGACACCCTCAATCATAGTTCCATCATGGGTGTCAGGGGGGGTTTGGGGAGTCTGACAAGCCTCTACCGGGAGCCAAAGGTAACGGAGAGAGCTTTCTTTGCATGAAGAGACAGAGGGTTTGAATGGAGTCAGCAATGAACATTGTCAGAATCCTGTTGGAGATGAACAGTAACGTCTGCAGTGGAGGAGCCAGAGGCAAACTGACAGTGCTGTCTACATACATGTGGAAGGATGAAGAGGAACAGGTGGAGGGGAGATCATTTAGGAATAGAGTATGGGACCCAGGGCAGAACCTTGGGGAATGCCTAAACAGATTGGAAGTGGAGGGGAATGGCTGTCTCTGATACAGACAGCTTGCAGCCTGCCCTCTATTTAGGAGCAAACCCAGCTGATAGGGAAGGCAGAGAGCCCTGCTTCCTTAATCTTGTGCAGGAGAAAATGGTCTGATGCAGTGTCAAAGACTTTGGCCAGGTCAACAAAGATGGTGGAAGTAATTTGGCCTGGTCCATGCTGGACAAGATGGAGTCAGGGAGGTAGATGTGGAGTAGGACATCCTGAAGACAGACTGAAAAGGAAGGGAAAAAGGAGGAGTCAAGAAAATGGGTGAGTTTTGAGAAGACAAGATGTTGTTGGAGCTTGGAGATTGTGGAGAGGAGGAAAATAGGATGAAAGTTTCCAGGAGAAGAAGGATTATCCCCTTTTAGAAGGAAGATGACGGTAGCACACTTTCAGGCATCAGGAACAGAGGCAGAGGAGAAGAAGAGGTTAAGGAGCCATGTAATACTGAAGGTGATGGTTGGTGCAAAGAGTTGCTGACATTTGGCATCAAGGCCATCTGGGCTCATACCTTTGTGTGGGTTAAGATCTAGAAGGGCCTTAAAGAGGTGGTGACACGTTCAAGTGAACTTTAACAAAACATAATATTTAGACACAGTCCAGCTTGTATTTCCCATTAGTGCTATATTTCTCCTCCCCATTATTTATTACTGAGGTCATTTGTATGGAAATAGGATTTCTGCTCCTGAAGAGTACATTTATTCCTGCTGCTTTCTCTCTACCTGAAGTCATGAAGCACTGCTCTTGACCTCACAATTACTCCCATGGCAACAGACTGTGATGTCACAATAGAGGATTATGACTTGGAATAGGGAGGAAGCTATAGAGGCAGATGAACTCAGAATAGACTCTAAGGGTCAAAGATCATATATTCAAACACATTTCTTTAGTAATAAATTATAAAGAGGAAAAATATATAAAATAGTAATGGAATGCAAGCAGAATTGTACATGATTATAATGTTTTTTAAAGTTTACTTTGAGGTGTCAGTAGCTCTTTAACAGAGACAGATGGAGTGTTAGAAGAGAAGGAGAAACAGTGTGAGGGAAGAGGGGAAGGATAAGGAGGAGAAGGTGGAGATGGGGGGAGAGGAAGGTCACAGGTGGTGAAGAAAGACAGATATGGGATAACTGCAATTTTTACATTGGATAATGTATCTCTGCATTTTGGCTTTAGTCTGTGTTCCATGGAACTTATGTTCCGGCCAGGTCCAGAGAGTTATTTTGGCATCACTGATTGGTTGTATGTTCTATTGCGGTATAAGATAAAACCTCAATAAACTATAAAATAAAAAAAAGAGTTGAAATAAACGGAATAATAGCAGGGTCAGTGATGTGCGAGCTGCCAACCTTGAGGATGGGTGGGGAGGGCTGAGTTGGCGGAGAAGATAGAGTAGATAACATTCTAGAACTTGGAGGGATGATTAAAGTTGCTCCTGAGTGTGGATGCCAAGTACTCAGGTTTTGCAAGATTGGTGACTATGGTGCAAATATTGCAAAGGATCTTTCTTTTTTATCATGGACTGTTTTATTGACTTATTTAGAGATAGCAGCTCATTACAATAACCATTCAGCACTTCAAAGGAATAAAAATTGCAGGCAGCATACAAACCACATTGAAACATCAAGTACTAACACAGAGCTAGTTGGAATATTCATAGGCAGATCAGTAGCAAATAACAGAAACTGGTACATGATAACTATGAACTTCAAATATTTAAAGAGGATCAGCACAGAGGGCTTACACGTACCTACTAATAAGCGAAGGCTACCAGAAGGGACTTGAACAGTTATCTATGCCTTTAATTTATAAAGGAGGGTTGCTAGGGGGAGTGGAGGTTTTACAAAGAGGTGCATGGAGGTAGGCCCCCATTTAGCCTGGTACAAATCCATACAGCCACTGAGTGTGTAGGACAGACATTCAAGAAGGGATAGCTGTGCCAGTGCTGCATGCCACATTGTGCGAGTGGGCAGTACTGCATGGCACCAATGCATTAGCAACAACTGTTTAGCTTCAATAAGTGCAAGTACCAGCCAATCATGGTAAGTCTTAAAGAGAGTACCCAGTGAGGAGTTATCCCCCAGGAGAAGCTTGGGGTCTGACAAGGGGAGGGAAGCCAAGCACCCTGGAACAGTCTGAGGCTATCAAGGCCCAGAAGCCGGTAAGCTGAGGACATGACCATAATACATGAAGCAGATGGGCCTCAGGTTGTTGGCAGCGCCAGCAGTTTGAGTGTCCCAACAGCCCACGAGAATGCAGGGTCACTGGCATACTGTGCCAGAAGAGCAGCACTTTGAGCTGAAGGAAGCAACTCCTGGTGTCCTTGTACGTGAGATGAGCTTCCCTTAAGTAGCGTGCCCACTGGCCCTCAGAAATATTGATATTGTGGTTGGTCATCCATCTCAGTCTACAAGAGGCTGAGGGGTCTGGTTGTTCATCCCTCCAAGTCTTGTAGAACTGACCCACCAGGCCATGAGAGTTGGAGGATTTATGCAAGGATTCCAACCATTCCCATTTGCAGTCGGTACTATAGTGGGCTGAGAGGTCATTGACAGCACTGAGCAATTGGAGATTCCTCCAAAAATCCTTGTTTGGAAGGTTGAACTTCTCTTTCAACTGCTCGAATGAGAGCAGGGACACTGAGTTAGGCAGGCAGAGGTCTTGTACTAGGCGAATTCCTCTAGCTTCCCAGGAAGGCCAGTGCAATGGAGTTCCACCTACCAAGAGGAGGTCATTATGCCACAGAGGGGCATACTGCAGGGGGGGGGCCAGGCCTGATTAGGGGTATGTGATGGGGATTTAAGTAGCCTCCATGTCCTTCTTGTCTCAGCCATGATCAGCGGGAGGTCTTTACAGGGTAGGATATCACAGCAAAGCAGGCTACGAACAGCAGTATTCTGTGTAAGACTGGCTTCCAGCCGAACCCAAGACAGAGAACAAGAGGTACCAGGGACAAATCATTTAGTGGCGTTGAACACCATGCAGGCAAGATGGTAACTTTGAACCCAAGGAACCCCCATCCCACCCCGGGACCAGTGTGCTCTTAATTTATGTTTGCTCCATCTTGGAGGCCGTCCATCCCTCAGGTATCTGGATATCAGCTGCTCTATGGAGGTGAAAAGCTTGGAAGAAAGGCACATCGGTAGATTGTTAAAAAGGTACATGACCCTTGTCAGGAGGAGCATGCGGGCCACAGCAACTTTTTCAGGCAGAGATAATTGGAGTCTACACCTTCTCTCTACCTCTATGGACAGCTGTGTCATGAGGGGGAGAAATTGGCTGATTCAAGTTCAGCCCATCTGGTGGGGATGAAGAGGCCTGGGTAGGAAAACCCCTGAGCTGCCCAGGGCAACTCTGTTCCCTGGAGGCAGTCTTTGGAACAGATGGCATTCAGGGGAGCAAGGATTGTTTTCTTCTGATTGGCCTGTAAGCCAGACAAGACAGTAAAATTCTGAAGGATCGACTGCACCACATGTAATGATTGATGAGGCTGAGATAAGGTAAGTAGGAGGTCGGCTGCACAGGCAGCCACAAAATAGGGGGACCCAGCCACCTCTATACCACAGATTTCTTTGGAGGCTATAAAGGCCCATATCAGAGGGTCTATGGCTAGAAAGAAAAGGAGAAGGGATAGGGAACACCCTTGCCTGGTTCCTCTGTACAGAGGAAAAGGGGGTGAAATAGTGGTATTGGTTAGGATTCTAGCCATCGGAGAACTATATAGCGTGTATACCCACTGCCAAAATTGAGGGCCAAAACCGTACAAACGAAGCACTTCTTGCAAATAATCCCATTCAATGGAATTGAAGGCTTTGATGAAATCGACAGCGAGTGCGGCCATAGGCAGAGCTGACCTGGACACCAACCACTTGAGGTTAAGCAACAACCTGTTGTTGTCTTCCCCAGACTTCCCTAGCATGAAACCAACTTGAGCAGGGTGGATTACAGAGGGGAGCACTCCCAACATCCTGGTGGCCAAAATCTTGGCCAGGATTTTAGTGTCCACTGATAACAAGGAGATGGAGTGGTAGTTAACACAATCTAATGGATTGTTGGACTTTTTCAGGATAAGGGTAATTAGGGCCTCTCTCATGGTTGGAGGTAGGGCACCCCCCTCATGGGCTTCCTGTAAGGCCAACTTAAGCAGCTGGAGTATATCAGCTCCCAATGCCTGATAAAGCTCTACCGACATCCCATCGGGACCTGGATCCTTCCCCTTAGCCATCTGAGACAAGGCAAGGTGCAATTCCTCACAAGAAATCGGTGCATCCAGGTGGGCTACCTGAGCAGGGGTAAGACCTGGCGTGTCAAAACCATGACAAAAATCCTTAATCCCTTGCTCCAACTGAGATGGGCTCAAGGTGGAATGGGACTGGTATAGATTTTGTAGAACTGCATCATAATATTGTTAACCTCCACCGGGTCAGAGACAATGTTCCCTGTACTAGGACGGAGGGCATGGATCTGGGTTGAGGCCTGCTGTTTCCATAGACTGAAGGCCAGAAGCCTACCCTCTCCCCCCCATCCTAGTAGGCGTGCTTAGACCTCAGAAGGAGCCACTCAGCCTTCTGGTGCAGGATGGTATTAATCTGATATTTCAGGCCTGCTATGCAGCGAGTAAGGGAACTATCCCCACCGGCAACCAAAGTAGCTTTGAACAGTCCTTCCAGCACAGCAAGATTGGCTTGTAGGTTGGACAGGGTTGCTTTGAGGGTCTTGTTTCTGGAGGCCGAAAAAGCAATAATTTGGCCTTGGAGAACTGCCTTTTAAAACTTCGCATACCATGCCAGAAGACACCCCACAGTTAGAATTCAGGAAGAAGTAGTATTTGTCCATCTGGGATAGCACATGATGGAATTAGGGGTCTCTGAGTAGTAAGGGGCTACACCTCCAGCGAGTGCTGGTGAATTGCTGACCAGTCAAGGTGTAGGTGGTCAAAACAGGGGCATGATCGGAAATCAGAATGCTCCATATTTTGTTATTTGAGATCCCTTGGGCTGCTACCACATTAGCAAGCCAAAATTCTATGCGGATGTAAGGTGCATGGGGGAATAATATGTGTAGTCACTACCTGTGGGATAGTCCCTCCTCCACATGTCTGCCAAGCCCCACTCATCCTGCATATCTTGCAGGGCCATCCTAGCCTCAGGACATGTATGAGGGGCACGTTTAGATTTGTCGAGAAAAATGTCACTGACCAGGTTAAAGTCACTCCAATCAAAATCAGGATGGGGAACCAGCTGGGGGCAGGGAAGAGAGGGCCTGACTAATGGCAGGGAAAAATTCTACATGGTCCTCATTAGGGGCGTACACATTGCCAAGGATCAACTGACACCCTGGGGAGGCGAGTCTAAGAAACACCCACCTACCCTGCGTGTCCTTCTGGACTTCTTCTACACTCCACAGAGAGGAGTGAAGTATGAGGATAGCAACCCCCTTGGTTTTAGAAGGGGCCAAGCTAGCCTGAACATCTCCTACCCAAGATTTCTTCAGCCAGTGCACTGTTTTAGCCAAGAGGTGCGTTTCCTGTATCAGTGCTATATCTGTGTGAAGGGATATGAGGTGCTGTAGCACTTTCATGCACTTAATAGGGTGGTTAAGCCCTTTAACATTCCACAACACTAGTTGAAACCTGTGACTGGAGGAAGTAGCCATCACCACCACCAAAGATAATAAGGTTAAAAGAGTACTTACTCCAGCCAATCAGGAGAACTGAGGTGTGTCAGGAAGGGACCTTTGAAGAGAAAAGACCTTACTGGGGACCACAACTGTTAGCCCATAGCCGGAGAGTAGGAGACGTGTAAGCACACCAGTTCAAGAAAGGGTACTGCACACACACAAAGAGAGCTGCAAGAAAACAAATGGGAGAAATATGTGCTCAGTTATCAACAATGAGATAAACCAGAGAGAAAATACACAAACTGGTAAGGAAGAAAAGGGTAGGGGAAACTTCCCTATGAATAAAATTGTAACAGAATGCTTCTAACACCGAAACAGTAAATGCCAACAGGCGTAAACATGCTAAGAGTTCGGAGCTCAAGGTGAAAGACGGTAGGTATATTGCCCCTCAGCTCTGCTAGCTCCAATGACCCAAAAAGAGGAAAAGTGTCTCCAACCAACAGGGTTAGCTCTTCCTTGTCCGATGACAACCCCTGGGTCGGGTGCCACGTCATTGGGAAGGAGGGACATTATGGGGGGGTGAAGGGAGGGTGATGTATAGGGATGGAGGGGTGGGTAGTGAGGAAATGAGAGAGCAGGGAAGAGATAGAAGAGGGAGGAGGGAGGACAGGGGACGAAAAGGATATTAAGGAGTGGAGTACAGAGGGCATGCCCTCCTACTGGTAGAAAAGTAGGCCTGCCAGCGATGGTAAATAAAGAGGTATACCCCGGTAGAGGAGCTGGGAACTCCCACTAGCAAGGTATAGGCTTGCGGGGTACAAGCCACGAAGTCTGGACCGAGGTGTCTGCCGCCCTTTTCCCACCCTAGAGGAAGGGGGAGGGTGAGGGTGTTTAGGGGGGGCACAGCTCACAGAGATAACTGAGTCATAAAAAGTATAGTGGTACTGGGGTGGACTCAGGTTACCACCTAGATCACCAGGTGAGCAACATAGAGCGTGGTGAGAAAAGCCCAGTGTACCGGTAAGGCGCCGAGTAGTGAGGTGGGGGGTGACAGTTTAGAGCCCCTGCCCCCTCACCCGTGCCCGTAGTAGAGCCCCAACTCACCCCTCATCGAGGGATAGAAAGCAGAGCCTGTAAGGAAGCAAGCACCATATACCATGGGCTGTGAGATCGGGTTATAGCAATCAGGAGTCAAAACTTTCAACAACAAAACAGCAACACCATGCAAGGATTAGCCAGCCAGTACTTTGACCTGCTGGGGGGGCCCTGGGGGCTTCAGCAGGGTTAGATACAGCCACCGAGACAGCCGCTGTATAACTGATTAGTCCTGGTCTCCCTTGGGATGCACCGTCAGCCGCTTCTACAAGCGAAGAGTCAGAAAAATCGGCCCAGTCCACTTGCTGTTCAGTTTCTATGTCAGGCAGGTCAGAGAAAATGCAAACCAGGTCTGGGACAGTAAAGGTGTCCTCTCTGGAGATGTTGGCCGGCGGCGCACTCATTTTCCTGTCAGATGACGGTTGATGACCGCTTCTGGCCTGTTGCCAAGATCAGGAGGTGGAACCTGTGTGATGCAGCGAGGGAATGCTCGATGTGGAAGTTGGGCTGGCATCAGCTTGAGCAGGAGACACAATAAGGATTGAGCCAGAAGTGAAAGGGGGACTGGATTGAGATGGAAGTGGTCCAACTGGATACTTGCCTTCCAAAACCTTTTGGCCAGCGCTGTGGTTCCTACCTGGAAGTGTTGCCCTGCTAGGTTCCCAAAGCCTCCAGGGAGTTGTAGTGGGGACAGGAAGTGCAGGCCAGAACTTACAGATCCAGCATTCAGTCTCAACAAGATGGTCTGCTACGAGCTCCGTTCCTTCTTTAGAGACCAGCAGACTGGTAAGGCCCTTGAATTTAAAGTGAAAATTATGTTGGTACAGGAATCTCTTCTTAGGTCCAAAAGCTCTCCTTCTGGCTGCAGTATCTTGAGTAAAATCATAGAAGAAGGAAATTTGTGCCCCTTGCCAGTGGACTTCCCCCAAGTCCCTGGCAGCTCTTAAAACGTATGCAACAATGGGTGTGGGTGATGCTGCAGACCTATCAGAATGGTCTGACACCCAGTGTGCTCGCTCCACCTCTTTGGGACCCCTCCAGCAGTCTCCCAGCATGATGGGGAGAGTTTCATTCAGAAAGCACTGCATCGACTGTCCTTCTGCCCCCTCTGGCACACCAATGATCTGCAAATTATTTCGGTGCCCTCTGTTCTCTTGATCCTCTGCCCTGTCCCACAAGGTCGCTAATCTCTCCTCACGCTGTTGGATGCGGTTCCAAAGTTTGAGCTGCTGCTGTTCACAGGCCTCTACCCTCTGCTCAGACACATTCATTCTGTTCTGGAGCTGCCTCACCTTGGTGGCCATACCAGAGAGGGAGAGACTAATATTGTCAATTCGAGCCAGTAAGGCCTCCAACATTTTTGTTATATACTAGAGGGATTCACCGACGGACACCGGTTGGGTGGAGGACAGGGCACCAGGGAGTAACAGATTAGAAGGTCCTTGGGCTGCCATTCTTACCAAGGAGGAGGGAATGTGGGCTAGAGAAAAGGTGTACATGGTGCAGTAATCTCCCAGATCAAAACTGGTGTGTGGGTTGATGATATCGAGCTGGAGGGAACCAAAAGCCTACTGAAGCTGGAACAAGGCCTATGTGGCCTAGCAACACAGAACGCCTCACGGAAACTGGCATTACTAAATCAGTAGATCACATCGGAATCCACTAACAAAAAATGCCACCCGGTGGAGTGATAATTGCCTGTGCATAAGTTAGTTGTAGGGGGTCTTGATTTCCCGGGATTGCGGTGCCAGAGTTCGGATTATCACCAGCCAGGAGAGAGAGCTTCAAGATTAAGCCGCCATCACGCCGGTGGCCAGACTACCCCCCCCCCCCAGCAAAGGCTCTTTCTAAAGGAAATCAGTGGAAAAGGTACAGCTTTCCTCAGCTGCTACAAAAAACACCTCATTAACAGTTTCAGACAGTAACAAAATTCTTTGAAATTACCTCTAAGTGCTTTTTTAATAATTTAAACAGCAACCCACCACTTAAGTTTTCTATTGCTGGCAACCACCATCTCACAAGCAAACATGCACCTCCCTAGCTCAGTTTATGCTAATATGTCCTGCCAACCTCAACCATTGGTCAGTAGGTTAGCATAAAGTGAGCTAAGGAAGCTCGTGGCTGCTCATAAGATGGTGGCAGCCACAAATAGAAAGTGGATGTTGTGGGTCGCTGTTTAAATCACTAAAAAGCATTTGGAGGTAGTTTTAAAAAATGTCATTACTGTCTGAAAGCCCTAATTGGACATTTTTGTAGTGGCTGCAGAAAGCTCTGCCTTTTAGACTGTTTTCCTTAAACAGGGGGGTAGGTGACCCAGTGATCTTATAGGACAGCCCGGCTAGATAACAAGCTTGATGGCAGGCCAGCAACTTAGCAGAGACCCAGGGAAGTGGGGACCTTAGACCATGTTTTCCTGTGGTTTGGGACATGGTAGTCCCAGACAGCCATAAATTTGTTTTGGAAGGAGTTTAGGGCTGAGTTGATGTCAAAGGCTATAGAAATGTGGGACCAGTCAGTGGCCGAAGGATCTGCATGGAGGGAGGATAAATACAGTGACTTGAAGGATCACAAAAGGATGATTTTGGGGGGGCTTTAGGGTGATGAATCTTGCGCATACAGTAGACCATACTCTATGATGATCACTGAGTGCATCTGGAGAATACTTGCAGCCACAATACGGTGGGAGTGAGAGGAGAGTACCCAGTCCAGAAGAGTTTGGTTCACTGATTTATGATTAAGATGGGTGGTGTTTGGATAGCTGGAGGGATTTAATATTCTAACAAAGTCTGTGCATACTGTGCATAGAGGGGGAGAACCACTTAGAAATAAAATAACCAAATATCAGCAACTCACCAGATGTGGAGTAGGAGCAGATGGAAGTGAGGAGTTCAGTGACTGAAGTGGAGGACAGGCCAGGACAGCAGTACACTTCTGCAATGAAAAGTGGGAATATGAAGAAGAGGTTGAGTCTGAGGAGGAGCAGCTCATAGGCTGAGGGGTAGGAGACCAATAGCACAGCTGCAGATTGGATGCTGGAGGAGAGGAAGAGTACCTCTTCTGTGTAATCCTGCCTAGTTGTGGAGTAACCAGGTAAGGACACTCCAGAGTCTTCGACCTTGAGGGAGAGCCATGACATCACTGGGCACAAAAGTGAAGCTCAAGTACCTCACTAATTTCACAGCCCAACGAGGTGGGTGAACCAACAAGTTTTTTTACAATTTGGTGCTTTTTATGTTGGACAGCATGTTTTAAGCACAATACTGAAGTTCTATAGATCAGTGCAATGAGATCCAGTTCAACAAGAAACAGAAGTTAAAACCAAAACTCTGTTTGATACATAGTTTGTATCACTGTGTTTCTGACCACACTCTACTAATGAGTACACCTGAGCTTGCAATGAACATTCAAAGCTGTTAATGTTCTCTGTATGGAATAAGGCATGACATAGGGGGATTATGCTACGTTAATATACTGAGTGGTAGGCTCAAGTCCCAAACCAGAAGAGTGAGGGACATAAACTACTTTGAGTTGCACTGACACAGCATGAGCTCCCCAATGGAATTGTCTTTTTCCATTTATAAAATGTTTAGTAGTGCTAATTTTTTAGCAGTGTAGTAGTGCTGTAATTAGGTTCTGTATCTTTAAATGGTTGCCTTTAATGCATTAGCATAATTAGATATGTGGCAGGAATTAGGTTTTATCTGGCAAGCTGCACTACTTGGGTGCAGTTGCACTGCAATAAGTGGGTAGTGGATCATTATTTTGTTGCTTTAAATAGATATTCCCAATTTTAACTTCCTGTACTTCCCATGTGATCTGTGAGGCTAAGCTGGAAGCCTGGTCTGTTCTTTCTGTTCTTCTTGAGTCAGATCTGGTAGCCGAGGCTGTTGGTAAGATGTCATGTGACATCATTCAGGTGCACTGCTGAGCAGTTGAGATTCAAGCTGTGTTTGAGCTATCCTTTTTTTTTACTGCATGCTAGATAGGTAAAAGGATATTTTATTAGCTTTTAGAGCAATGTTTGTAGAGAAGTAGCTGATGGTTTAATGTATGTATTCCTTGTTTCTGTTGTTGTTTAGAATCATAGTTTTGGAAATATATTTTGTGCTTTTATTAGGTGTTTAAAACATTTGTCTTGTGTGAGCAGCACTGATGATTTCTGGGTTTGAATTTGTGTGTAGAGAGTACTGTATGTTTTTTTTCAAAGTTGTTGGACGAGTGTTTTTTCACATTATGGGAAGCTGGTTCCCCTGATGACTGGTCAAAGACCATTTTCCTTGCAACTTGGTCTGGGGCCAGTTTCACTGCTATACATGAGCTTCCTTTGTTGCACTTAGATTTTTTCCTGCACCAACTCCCTTTAGTGTAGATTTACTATTACCAACTCCACACCGCCATGGATCACCACACCAGTGAAATTTGGGGGCAAAAGTATTTTAGGGGAAATTGAGATTCAAACCCAGACTACCAGGATCATAGCCTAGTGCAATAACTACTACACTATGCTGGCTGCTACCTAGCAAGCCTGTGGTTAGACACGTATGTGACAGTAAATGATCCCAGACCAGATCAGCTGGAAAAATGAACTGGTCTCAGACCAGGTGGCATGGAAACTGGTCTAAGACCAGGCAGCTCTGAAACTGGTCTCACACCAGGCTGGTCTCACATCAGGTTGCTTGGAAACTGGTCTCAGATCAGGCTGGTCCCAGACCAGTCATCAGGGGAAGAGTCTTCCTACAGCTTTTTTTACTTTTTGTGTTTCTTGAGCAATGTTGCAGTGTGTGTGTGTGTGTGTGTGTGTGTGTTTTAATTTGCATGATTTCTTTTTGGTGTTGCTGTGTTGTGTGATTTGCACTGTGACCTTTTTGACCCTGAGGATATGTAATTAGCATACTGACCTTTTTTATCCCAGCTGACTGTGCTCTTGATTAACAGCATGTCTTCTGAGCAGGAGTATATGCCAGGTTAAAGCAGTACCATGTGATGGGGACCTGACCAATGAGGAGCTGGAATTGACCAGACACTATTTTATAAATGTTGTTAATGTGCTCTGTACCAATTTACTATCTGCTTTTTACTGTAATTTTTACATTGCAACTCAGTCTTGTAATACAGATTTTGTATATACAGTAGTACTCTTTAGTTGTGCTTGCTAATGTTTCATGGTAGAAGCCACTGGTGTTACTTACAGTGTTTACTGTTACCTCAGAGTGCACTCCTAATTTGGGGTATGTGAACAATAATGCCCATTTTCAAAAGCAACCAGTGAAATGTTTGACCTGTGGAGTATTGGGTTGCACAACTTGGTCACAGCAATCACCCCCATTTTGCATGTATAGAATAAGAACTAAAGCAATTAGACTAGTTTTCATTTTCAAATTCAGAAAAGATGGGACTACAAAAATATATAGAAGTATAGAATTTTTAGGAATACAGTCACACACTCAATATAGTTTTGAGAAGCTTTTATTTTGAAAAACAAAATATGATATGTTTGGTAGCTGTCATTTAGAGCTATGCTAAGAAATAGCCCACTTAATTTGTGAATTAAACTGATCCTAGGAAAGGTTTGAATGGAATATGATTATCTAAATTAAGAGTTTGCATGAACTAAACTAAAAAGAGGCTAACTAGAAATAATCTAAACCAAAACAATTGCATCCTTTAATCTGGTCTTTACACTTGGGTTGATTATCTGCTAACATATTTTAAAATTATTTACACCCCTGTAAACGGCTTAAGTGGACTCACCTCAAAATGAGACTAAACTGACAACCATAAATATTTCACATGGTTTTACTTTAGAATCTATACAACAAACCATTCAAATGATGAAACTACTAATGAGATTAAAAAATATTTATATTTTAACTAGGATACCGTTGGTGATATAATCTCAACCAGGACACAAATAAAACAGATTTGATTAATATAATTAAAAATCAAAGCATGAAAACTGTGTTCAAGCATGACCTCTAAAAAACATTTAGATCATGGACAATCATGGCTGTTACCTGAGATAATTTAAAATATTATTTAACCAGAACCTTTTTCAAATTAACAAACTGTAGGAAAACAAATGTGCTGTGGGTGATATCTTTCACTGGACTAATAATATTGTTTCTGAAACTAGCTTTTGAGAGATATAATGTCTTCAGGAAGTAACACATGTATAGGCATCACCTGCAACATTTTTTATTTCTTATACATCATTGACTGGACTAACACGACTACCATGTTTCTTTATTTAAAAATTAAAAATGGAATTACTTCTACCTAAGTCTATTGATTATGTTTTTTTTTTCTTCAGAAATTTGTGCATGTTCATCAACCATAGACAAACCATGAATGGAATTAGAATAACTGGGTCATGTTTTTTCCTATAGGAAAAGGCGTGTGTAATTTGCCATTCTAAAGGAGTGTTTATAACGGCAAACAAGCATTGCTTTCCAATGAGAAAAAAAACATGAGCCACATACCAGCTCATGGCACAGCTGTTCCCATCAAAATCTAAGAGTGAGAGAACCATGTAATGGCTCACCTGGTTTGTCGAGTCATGGACAAGTCTGACACAGAAATTAAGCAGGAATACCTAAAAATAAAACTGACACATTTTGGCCTATCCCACTCCCTCTCTCCCCCTCTCTCTCTCTTTCTTTTCCTTCCCTCATGCAGGTCACATGAGAAACGTCGCCTGGGATACCACTGCTTCCATGGAAATGAAGATTTGTTTTTTCTTCTCGTTCAGCAGTTAAATGTTGCTTTAGTAATTGTAGTTCCTTTCTTCTGTTTGCCTCCTGTTACAATTGAAAACCTTAACCTGCTTAAATGTTTAATGTTAAAATAAATTTATTTCTACAGCACTACAATGTTCTGATTACTTAGCCAACTCAGCATTGCACATATTTCATATAATTGCTGTGGCAAAAAATCATGACACCAGCAAGTATATAAAATATGGGGTGGTGTAAAACTTGAATTTTACATACACTCTTATGTTGTATGCTTAGTTAAACCCCTCAAGCTTTGCTCTCGGGGTTTTTGTAGCATCCAACACCTCAGCTGTGTGTAAAACTCTTGTAACACACACCTCCCTAAATATTATTCTGTATCTTATGGACAAGGATCATACACAATGCAGGGACGTCCATGGACATCCATGGACAACCTTGTTTGCTTGTGAAAAATGGACAACCAGAAAGTGGGGTACAGCGACCATTAACTGACTATACAATGAGGAAAAAACATTCTCACTACTATCTGTGGTATGCATTACCCAGTGAACACACACACACACACACACACACACACACACACACACAATGTTGCGTGCTATAGTTTACTAACATTACAACATCTGGCTGAACCCACTGGTTGCTGTAAGTCTGCAAACATGAATTGCATCTTGCTGCACCTGGGCCAGGCTAAGAAAGGTCAAACTTACAGGAATTGGTATATATATTTTAACATATCTGCCTTGGAAAGGCCCACTGAGCCAAAGCTCATTTCCAGATGCATCCTGAGAGCTCAGAAAGCTTAAGTGGCTTGCTCAAGGTAACGCAGTATGCAACTGGTAGTTGTGGGTATCAGAAACTGGTCTGCTGGGTCTCCAGGTTCTCAGCTTGGCACTTTAACCCTTAGGGCCATACTGCCTATTGAAATGTATGCCTTTGCTTCAAGTGCTCTTACTGAAATGCAATAACATTTGTGTTAGTGCTTTCATTTACATTTGTAATTTGTAGGAAAGATAATTATAAAGGTACTTTTAACAACTTGCCTCAGTCTGTTTTGAGTCATGTACAACAGTTTTCCTTTAAATCAGGATTGTATAATATGTTGTCTTTGGATTCCATTTGTGTATGTTTTAAGCAATGTAGTTTTGTTTATGCTTTTATGTACTGGTAGCTGTGAAAAATGGCATTATTGCTAATCTGCTTACCTGTTTAAATAAAAATGAAATGAAATGAAAATTAAATAAAATGGTGTAATATAGACATTATATAAGAACAAGGATGGACAACAGTGGCCCTCATAGCCTAAAATCCTATAAAAAGCTGTCTGAAATAAGGTATTGGGCTTAACTGTCACTGACACCAGTCTGGAAATAGCCATGACTAAGGCTGTCCTATATTAAGGTTGCTACCATTTTATGGAATAGTATGATGTCACACATGGTGAAGCAACGACTGACTGCAATAATGTTCTAGAGTTTGGTCTTTTTCCATAACAAAAATGTTTCAATTAATAAGTAGCTATTCCACTGTTTTAGAAAACACCTACATGTCCCCAACAAACCTCAAAATAGCTGTCGACATGATAAGTACTGTGATATCATAAACAAATGTACCATAAAGTCCTAAAATCCTGATGAGAAAGTTTTTGTACAGATTTAGTGTCTCAAGATACACACCAAGCTAGGCCCTCACTGAAATCTACAAAAAAAAAAAAACTCACCCGAGCCCTAGCTACTGCATCATGCAATAGAAGCCCCTCTAATGACCAGTGGCTGAGGCCCTTCTTGGCTAATTACTCCTCTGATACAAGCTCCATGTCTGTGCCTGTGAGTTGGTAATGAGCTCTTGCTGACCATTGTCCCCGAGGAGAGCTGGAAAGATATGCCAGATTCCTTCAGACTAATTATTTATATGAGCAGAGTAGTATGGCTGTACCAAAAAAAAAAAAAAATAATAATTCTGTGTTTCATTCTGCTGATGCTGGCATCTCAGACTGTAATCTGATCAGTTTTTGACTAATTGCATCCTAATCAAAACAAGTCTCATTAGGAGATCTAAAGAAATCTGCAGACCACAGAAAAATGTATATAAAAAGGACATGAATGACTTGTTCCATTAAAACAGGCAGCTGTTTTGTCATTGACAGCATGGATCAAGCACTTTTGGTAAGTCACAAATTGCCTTGCAGCATCTCTTCACATAAAAAGATATGTCTGTCTAAGGGGATGCAAGCTGAGATGCCACTGCTAAAGCAAATCAAGCAGTTCTCAGCTGAAAAAAAGAAGAAAAGGAGGAGTGCACAGCTAGCTGTCTGCAGCTGAGAAGTATAGAGATATTTCATTTGGAGGCTGGAAAGGAACCAGTGACCTGGATCCACAGAATGCTGAGTTTATTTTGGCGGAGCCTAAGTTAAATAAATCTCACAAAGTGGCCGCTCAGTAATCTCTATGGAAAGTGCTGGGAAATTATTCTGAGGTTCTGGATGTTAATTGAAACTTGAAACGAGATGTGAACTTTTTAAGAAATATTTGGCATCTCTCCTGACCTCCTTCCAACAAAAAAGTCCTCCAGAGCCCTAGAGCATGCAGAATGAAAGCTGATGGTTGAGCTGTGATACCAACATAGCAGGTGCTGATCTTGTGAAGACACTTCACAGTAACTTGTAGAACAAGGAGAGGGGTTACAGTCAGGATGCTTGTGATGCTTCAAAAAGATTGCACCACAGGGGTGGATGAAGGGCTTTGTGCCAACTAAGCCTTATTTCTAATAGGTTTGACTGGGACCCACAGTGGGACCCTCAGAAAAACAGGGTGACAAATCTAAATGAAATAAAATTTGGAACTGGTGAATAAAATCAAAAGGGAAACCATTACTGGTTTAAGCACTTAAATGTTACTGGGGATTTCAATAAGCCTGAATGGCTGAGAAGTAAAACATGCTGAAGTGAAAGTAGTGAGGTATTTGTTGGCAGTTATGAAGGACTGCTGCCTTTTTAGATGGTTGCAGCATCACAGATCATCTCTTGTAATCACTGTGAGCGTTCCCAAAAATGAAAGGAACATGGTGGTTCAGTGCAGGCCTATCTTTAACATGGAAGTAGAAAGCTGGCAAAACACTGCACACTTTTGTCATGCCCTGCACCTATCAGAAGCTTCCAGAGTGATGTCATTGTGTTTTGTGCAAGGATTTCAAATGTGTGCTCCACCAGTTTTTTCTCTGGAAGGGCAGCACAGCCATTTCATTTTTGGTTATGCAGAGAAGCACAATGCACCAGAAAACAGACTCCCTCTCACAGTGTGTTCTCTCATCCCCCAACCCTCATGGACCAGTCCTGGTATCAGTCCACACTCTCAATTTGTAAATTCTCCAATGCACTGAACCTTCTGGTTTAGTACTGTTAACCCACGTGCTCCCTCCCTTCCTCCCTCCCTCTGTGTACACTCCTTTCGCCTGTGTGCTCTCCCTCCCACCAAACCTCACTTCATGGTCCCTGTGGTGGAGCTAGGCTACACCATTGGCTGTGACTGATGGACCACTTTTCTGTCTCCTTATTTCCTATCTACCAAAACTTCTGTCGTACAACAGTTAACGCTTTTCTCTTTGCTTTTCTTATTTCCCCCCACCCTAGGTTGGCCACCTAATGTAGTTCTTTACTATCCCTGCTAAACTTCTTACTAGTTCTCTTTTTTCATTCTTTTTCCATTTCCATCCATCCAATCCCTGGAATTATGGCAAACACCTGGGAGATATTGTGTAAAGTGCATAAGTGCATTTTGTGTACAAAAAGCATAAAGGCTATTTTAGATAGCAGGAATGAATACAGTTAATAAATTCTTTTTAAAGAAAAATTATTCAGAAGCCATATCAAACTAATCATTTCATGATTAGTACAGTTATACAAAATCCTTAAGGTATTTTCATAAATTCACATTATAAACCTGTTACTGTATGAAGCTAAACAAAAAGCTATGGTATGCTTTATAAAAATGCTTAGTCATTCTGAATCAGAGATATAGAGAGTCAATATCTGTGGAGATATACACGTACCTTTAATTGAACCAGGAAGTCCCCTGGAAGAAACAAACTCCCTTGGTTTTATAACAGCATGTCCAGGCATGTAACAGCATGTTCAGACATGAAAATAGAAAGGACTTAGTCAGGTGAACGCCACCTAAAAGATATAAAACCTCTTCACTGAGTTCACTTCAGTTCAGTCCAGTGGGGCTCAACCCTGAGAGGATGAGACAGGTTCTACTGCTACTGTAGACAAGCTATTAAATGCAGATGAGAAAGGTCTTAGGAGCTCTAAGATCCAGCATTGTGTTATGAGAGAAACTACTGATGTTAAGTAGTGATTTTCTTAGCAATTTTTTTGTTTTCATTTATTATTTTTTGAACTTTTGAAAAATAAATATCATACCATGGTGTGTTTTAAACCTGTAAATTTGCCTCGTCTGAAGTTTATTCCCACACTCTGTGACAAACGTGATGTTAGAAGTGGGATAGTACTGGTTGTCCAGAAAAACAAGGGGGAGGGGACCAGTACCCAGATACCAGCCCTGGTATCCAGACATAGGGACAAAGAGCAGGATGGCATATCTACAGGATCCAGTGAATGACAAGGATCTGTTGAAGGAAGAGGGACTTACTGGTGTGCATACCAGAGCCCAGGTAAGGAGAACTGGAGAGGAGCTGTTGCCTGGATTGGAGTTCAATGGAATGCAGAGGCAGACCAGCACCGGAGAGAGGCAGAGCACTGCTGCTAGGTGCTGATGGAGGGTTCCCAACTGGAGGATTTCATGGTGAAGGCAGAGGACCAGGATCCATGGGTTCTAGAGGAGGAGGACCCCCTAATAGAACCTTTGTTGCCAGCCACTTTTGAGATCCTGTCATTGCCCATTTTCCCAGGCTGTTACTTGGTGCAGAATGGTGACCAGGAAGATGAGACCCCAGATGAGATTGTTGCTAGCGATATTGTATTGTGGTGGAAACCTTCAAACAAGAAAGAAGAAGCCGTTGAGGCTGAAGGGACCTTTTCTTGTTCAGTTACAACTGAAACTATTAACAGTATTTACAGTACTAATGGGGTAGATTGGTCTTGGGGATCTGGGTGACATGGGATGAAATGTATGAAACATGTAATGTTTAAAATGAATATAGCTTTTCAGGCTGGTGCTGAGTACAGTAGTTAAGGGTACCAGAATGGTGTAAGGGTTGAAAAGAAAGCCCTGGTATGTTACAAATAAGGGCTGAAAGGAAACCCCCAAGTATGTTACAAATAAGAGTTCAAAGGAAACAGGAACTGGCTGGTTGATGTTCAGCATGAGAAGATTCCTTGTCTACCAGAATATATATGAAAGGAAAATGGATAAATGAAATGTATAAATTGATTACAAGAAATGTATAACATAAAAGAAATGTCTATACTATATGATGTAAAATGAAGAACCTAGGATCATGGAGGATTCAAGTATGGGGTGGAACCTATGATTGAGCCCCTGAGTGGAAACAATGTGTTAGAATGGGGTTAGAGCTGGGTACAACTCACCCTGGAGAAAGTTGTGGTATAGGCCTGCATGGCCACCCTGCTAGCTAGATGGGGGAAGCCAGAAGTCAGCATAAAACTGCTGTGTATTACTTCCTCTTTTTTAATGTATTGATGAAGGTATGGTAGTGGGTGCACAGGGCTGAAACGATGAAAGTGATGGCTATGGAGGAAGCTAGAAGTCAGCATAAAACTGCTGCGTATTACTTCCTCTTTTTAATGTACTGATGAAGGTATGATAGCAGGTGCACAGGGCTGAAACAATGCCAAGTGATGGGTTCTGAAACTATGTCAAGTGATGGGTGCCGAAATGATGGCTATTGATGGCTGCCTGATATTTATGTGTAGATACATAAATAAATAGATACCTAGACAGTGTCGGCAGATAAGGCCTATGGCCCACCCAGTCTGCTCATTTGAGCTTGTAAGTTCAGTTTATGTTTTCCTAGAAGTCTGTTGCCCCTTACCCCTGACCTCCAGAATTCCTTTATGTCTATCCCATGCATTCTTAAATCCCGTGATTGTTTCAGCCCCCACCACTTCCTCTGGCAGGGTGTTCCACTTGTCCACCACCCATTCTTTGAAGAAATTCTTCCTCACATTTCTACTGAATCATCCTCCCTCCAACTTCATCCCATGCCCTCTAGTCCTGGAACATCTTTTTCACTTAAAAATAGTGTATTCCGGTCACGTGATGGCAGCCTGAGCTACGGCAGCGGTCCCCCGGAACTCCGTTCTCTATCTCCTGTTTTTCCATAAATTAACGGCAATTTACAGCAAACCCATTGTAAAACTAGCCTAAATACTGAGCCAACTTACCTCCGACACTCAAGACAGGTCGACTGAACGAGGTATACATGAAGAAGGCGCCCCCGAGGCATTCTCCAACACGCACACCGGAGAAGGATAAGGCTGAGAAACGGCCTAAGCAGCAGGCCGCTGGCATAATCAAGATGCCCGCCGCAGGCGCAGCCCTTTCTGAAGGGAAATTTATGGAAATTATGCAGCCCCTTCAGACTGCCATAGCTTCTATTTTGGAAGACCTACAAGAAATCAAGGGAGCTGTGGAGTCGTTGACAAGGAGGGTCAGCGATTCGGAAATCAAAATATCCTCATTAGAGAGAAAACATGAGAAGTCTGAATTAGAGCTGGTAAACATGAAACGCAGAAAGAAGAAACTTGAGGACAAGCTGGAGGACTTAGAGGGGGATAGTAGATGGAACAATTTAATAATCATAGGGATTCCAGAGATAGAGGAAGGGAGCGCGATGATAACGTTTCTACAGAAGTTTTGTAATAAAATAGCTGGCCCTTCCCCGGGTGGAGGAGAATACATAATAGAGACAGCTCATCGAGCGTTGCACCCTCCACCAGCCCATGGTCAGCCACCCAGGCCAATCATTTTCAAACTTCTAAACTACCTAGATAAACAACATATTTTATCTAAAGTCAGAGGCATCAGTGAAGTGACCTGGGAGGGCAGGAAAATACGCATTACTCAGGATCTGCCCCACTCGGTGTGGACACGGTGACAGGAATTCCACCCTCTAGTCTCTAAGCTAGTGGCAGCCTCTAAACCGTTTAGGGTTAAATATCCTGCTATCCTGATGGTCAAGCAAGAGGATAATGGCTTTCATTTGAATCGCCTACACAAGCCTTACAAGAGTTCAAAAGTATCTTCCCAGATCTCTTTAAGTGAATAGCAGAGGGGCATACCCTTGGTCAATGAACATGTTTAAGCTTCTGATGGCAGTTTAATCTAAAGACTGGTTCTGCGGAGCATATTACACTGACAACTTTCCCCAAGAAGGGTAATGCCCAGGATATGTTACTTGTGGCTAGTTTGGTTGAGTGACACGAGAATATTTATGACATTCCCAAGCACAAGCACCTGTTCTATTAGATGGCATCGCGCTTAACCACCGAGGCTTCCCTCTGGGAGGAGGCTTGTGTCAATGCGGGATTGGAAAGATCACCTCAGCATCTGTACGAGTTGAACGCTGTATGAAGGAACTTGAGCAATGTTACCCCCGCATTTAAATGCCAGACTGATGCCATTAAGCATAATTCTATCTCATGGTGGTTGGATGTTTGATTACATCATTTCACTAAGTTGCAATGAGGGTTCTAACCCAATTTGAGTTGTGTTTGGACTGATTTGTTGCCTAGACTCACGATTTTTACAATGGGCAAGATATTCTCAACTCTGAGACAAAGAGTTTAGCTTTATTTCTTTGCTGACAACGGTGGAACAGATAAGAAGTGGGACAAAAGATAGTTCCACATGGACCCTGGCTCTTCGGTGCGGGGGAGAGTCGCGAGGATTAGAGGGCGGAGACTATATTCGCAAAGACAGCAAGGGTCTTAACTGTTATGGACATTCGCGATAACTCAGAAGGAAATTGTGTGCTCTAGCGTGGTTGTTCATCAAGGTTGGACCGAAGCAATGGCTTGTGCCCTGTAGAGTGCAACTGATTGTGTTAATCGAATATTCTACATAAGCAGGACTGAGTGTGAATTTTTTTTTTTTGTCCCTGATTAGAATGTTCCACGGTTGATGTGGGAAGCTGGATCACTTGCTGTAGTACATGAGCTTTAAAAACAGCTTGCTGGTTGTACTACGTAAGGCTAAGACTGATGGACTGGTCACTGACCATACTCTGTTAAACTCAAATGTTGATTTCACAGGCATGAAGTTATTTAATTTTTGGCAAGGATGCTAGCAGGGTCTAGAGGTTTTCTAAGTGGTAGAGATGAGCATGGTTCTGTTTAGTAGCTTGTTGCTAATTTCATAGGTATATGTTTAATCTGACAGTATTGGGGGGCTCCGGGGGGTATGACTGTTGAGTTTGGATTGCTTAGACATTAATCATGTGGCATAATAAGAATGGGAGTGCAGTTAATTTGAACTGGGGGTTGTTTGTTGAGCTTGGGTTGGGGGGTTATAGGTTTGTTAATTATGAGGGAATGGAAGGGATTTTTTGTTTGGGGGTTGGGACCATGGCTACACACTGTCAGTGTTTTTTAATTTTATCTAAAGCCAGGATGTGTTCTGACTTTTCAATAGAACCTCTGTATAATCCACTGGGGGTAGCTGGGTGTATTCTCAACTACGTTTTATCACCATAGAATATGAGCAGTCAATACAACTTCATTAGTTGGAACATTAAGGGAGCCAAGGATAGGGTCAAGAGGCAAATTATTTTGAGGCATCTGAGACAACTACGGGCGCAAATTGCCTTCCTGCAAGAAACGCATTTGAGGAGAGAGGATATCCTCCTTTTCAAAAGATCATGGTAGGGAGTTTTTGGGCAGGGATGTCCACGAATAGGGGAGGGGTAGTCATACTCATGGCAAAGAATGTCCCTTTTAAATCGGCCCAGGAAATCTGGGACCTGGAGGGCCGATATGTCATCGTGACATGGTTCATTAGAATCTCATCCGATTCTACTGCCCAGTATACGTGTCCAAATCTGTGACCCTCAGCCTTTTTGTGCGTTACTAAATATCGTGGTGTCTAATCCGCCTAAGCTTACTATCTTAGGAGGGGATTGGAACTTAGTGCTCCAAAGAGATTTGGACAGATCCGGCCATGAGAGACGAGGGTTATCTCCAGCACAAAAAGCATTGAAGAATCTCATTAGAGATGCTGCTTTAGTTGATGCCTGGAGGGTCATAAATCCAGCTGTTCGGCAATATACTTTTTTTTCTACAGCACATAGGACATATTCCCGAATCGACTATATTCTTATAAGTTCTTTTGCAATGTCCGGGGTAGTGCAGTCAGAAATATCAGCCAAAGTCTTGTCTGATCACGCTCCTGTTAGCCTGGAATTCTGGTTAGGGGTTGGGAGTAAACAGTCTCCCCAATGGAGATTAAATAGCCAGATACTGAGGGATGGGGCTTAATCTGGGGCACATAGTGGATTTTAATACCTCATTCCTTAATAGCAACCAGGGTTCAGTGGCTAAATATGACTTAATTTGGGCAGCCTTAAAATGTTCCCTAAGGGACGAACTGATAAAGATAGCCTCCAAGAGGGTTCGGAGTCAAAGGGCTCAATTAGACTCTCTTTTAGTATCCATTAAGAATTTGGAATATAGTCTATCTCGTGCCTCTTCGGCAGAGAGTTGGGCCAGACTTTATCAGCTACAGGCCCAATATGCAGGTCTGGTATCCCAAAGAGCTGAATTAGCCCTTGTGAGGACCAAATTCAAATATCTGGAGACAGGGGAGAGGGCAAGCAAGTTGCTCACAATGCGTATTCACCAAATAGATTCATCACAATTCATCACAGGAATTTACGCGGGGTGGGATGGTCAAGTTTGTACTGATCCTCTGGAAATGGCGAAAGCCTTCGGTTCCTATTTTCAAGGGTTATATGCAGTGGACCCAGCCTTACGACCTACTGACACTGATATTAGTTCCTAGCTTAATTCGGTGAACTTGCCCAAGATTACAGATGCAGAAGCTGCCTCTCTAAGTGCCCCAATAACTTTCATTGAAATACAGCAGGCCATTCAGCAGATGCCCCTAGATAAGTCCCCCGGGCCAGACGGGCTACCTAGTAATTTTTATAAAGCCTGCCAATCGGTAATAATCCCTATTTTAAAGGAGGTATTCACATACTGGTACGACAATGGGATCTCAGACCCTAGTTTCCAAGAAGCTACGATATCTCTAATTCTAAAACAAGGGAAAGATCCTCTTAATATCAACAGTTACTGCCCCATTTCCCTATTAAATATGGATGTTAAAATTCTGGCCAAAGTTCTCGCAAATAGGCTTTCCAAGGTTATCAGTAGCCTTGTAAGCCGAGAACAAGTTTAATTTATGATGGGGAGGTCATCCCAAGATCACATGAGAAAACTGCTACACCTCATTACAATTGCTAGGGACTCTTGTACGCCAATGGTGCTGGTTTCACTAGACGCCGAAAAGGCATTAGATAGGGTTTCCTGGGATTTCTTATTTGCTACCCTAACCTCATTTGGTCTGCCTAAAGAATTTCGGAGATGGGTACAACTTTTATACTCGCTCCCCTCAGCCAGGGTCAAGTGTAATGGGGTATTGGCCCCACCCTTTAAACTAGCCCGGGGCACAAGACAAGGATGTCCTTTGTCTCCCCTACTCTTTAACTTATACTTAGAGCCACTGCTGCGCAGACTGGCAGGGAATGCTGCTATAAAGGGGATTCAAATAGGAAATGCCAGGTACGCCTATTTGGTGTATGCGGACGACATCCTATTGCATGTTGAGGAACCAGGCGTCTCAATTCCAGCTATCCTGGCTGAGATTGAGGTTTTCTCTAAAATCTCCTATTATAAATTAAATCGGGCCAAAACTAAGATCCTTCCTTTAAATAGTAGAATTAATAAGGCCGAACTTCTCCTCCTTGGCCTTTCCTGGGAAGCAAAGTCTCTCACATATCTGGGAATCAAAGTTTGCAAAGATTCGAACTCCACAATAAACGATAATCTTGGTAATTTAGTTAAAACGATAATTGGGGACATGGAGAGGTGACGTTTGCTCCCCTTTTCTCTTTGGGGCAGGCTAAGCATAATTAAAATGAACATATTACCAAGGATACTATATCCTCTTGGGATGCTGGGTGCTTACCTACCGAAAGGGTGGTTCTCCAAACTACAAAGTGCAGTCAGCCTTTTTGTGTGGAACAAGAAAAGTATCCGTAGATCTTATTTCAAATTGACAGCCCCGAAACTAAGAGGAGGCTTGGCCGCCCCTTCCTTTTTTCTCTATTATGTTGCGCAGCACCTAAACAAATTGGCCTACTGGTATAGGGAGATTGGACACTTGGAATATCTCCCGCTGTGGTTAGATATAGAATAGCACTTGGCAGTGCAGGTTAAATGCTCGCTGTGGGCTCTTCTGTATGTTTCCCCATCGGGTATCCCTAAGTCCCTTAGAAGCAATCCTATGGGATGGTCACTAAAAGCCTCCCATCAGATACAAAAATATCTTGCAGTGAGGTGGTGTCACTCGACTGATCAGCCTATCATCGGCAATCCACACTTTAAGGTCGGGGGTGCACCAATGTCCCTTACTTTTTGGCCTCAACTAAATTACGCCAGGGTTTCAGACCTTTGGTTGAATGGGAAGCCGCTCCCCTTTGATCATCTACAAAAATCCATAGGAGCCTCGTGTAAGGAAGTATTTAAATACTTTCAAGTTAGTAAAGCCCTAACCTTCTTTTTCTCCCGGGCCCCACTGACAGACCCTGGTGAAAGAGATTTAGCTACGCTTCTACATATAGCCTCCCAGTCACGCTCAGTCTCAAACCTGTATAAAATTCTTCAGGAGTGGGACTTTAGATTACCATCAGGGACTTGTTATTACTGGTCAAGGGAGCTTAGAATCCCGGAGGGCCCTAATCTTTGGAAGAAACTCTGGCTGTCAATGTACAAATTCATAAAGCAAGATAGACTGAGATTGGTGCATTTTAATATTATGCATAATATTTATCTAACGCCTGCTCATCTATGTAAGTATGGGACATTGACTACGCCATTCTGCGGCAAATGCAAGAGGGACAATGGTACCCTGTTCCACATGATCTGGCTATGCCCTCATGTGCAGGCCTTTTGGCAGTCTATTAATAACATCCTAGACCCTATCCTTGGCTTAGAAACCCTGTTTACCCCTGAAGTCTGTTTAATCAATCTCTTTCCAGCTGGTACTACCAAAGTAAAAAGGGCTCATATGTCGCTTATTGACAATCTTGAGGCACTGGGCCGGTGATAAGCCTCCCACTTTGATGGAGTGGTACAGGGAGAGCACTCTGGCTTTGCAACTGGAAAGGCACATAGCTTACATGCATGGTGGAGCTAAGGCTTATGCATCTCTCTGGGGTACTCTCGAGGTGCTTCTGATAGCCTGGAAGCCTTGATGTCCGAGCTTACCTCAGGAGCGGTGAACCAAGAGCCAATCATGTGTGTAGTCTTGGGAGGGAGGGAAGGGAGGATTGACCTGGTTGTTTGATTCCTGGAGTCAATTGTCCTGATATCTGATATTTGTATGATTGCTGGGTATTGTGTTGTTTATTGTTAAACTAATAAAACTGGTTTAATAACAAAAAAAAATAGTGTATTCCTGCACCCTGTTCCTCCGTGTAAGATACTTGTATGTCTCTATCATATCCACTCTCTCTCCCTCCTCTCCTCCAGGGAGTACATGTTCAGTTCCTTCAACCTGTTCTCATAGGACTTGTGATGCAATCCATGTACCATGTTTGTTGCCCTCCTCTGAACCTTCTTTACCCTGTCTATGTCCTTACATAGGTAAGGGCTCCAGAACTGTACACTGTACTCCAGGTGGGGCCTCACTAGTGTCTTGTATAGTGGAATTATGACCTCCCTTTTCCTGCTGGTGATGCCCCTGCCTAGGCATCCCAGCATCCTATTTGCTTTACCTGCTGCCTTGTCACACTGTTTCCTACCTTGAGGTCATCAGAGATGGTAACCCCAAGATCCCTTTCTTGCTTGGTGCATGCTATATCCTCACCCCCCAACTGATATATTGTGTCAGGGTTCTTGTGCCCGATATGCATTATCTTGCACTTCTTTGCATTGAATTTCAACTGCCAAACCCCTGACCATTCTTCAAGTTTCTGCAGGTTCCTTCTCATTCTGTCTACACCCTCTGGTGTGTCTACTCTGTTACAGAGCTTTCTGTCATCAGCGAACAGTGAAACTCTGCTTTCTAGGTCCTGTGCAATGTCACTGATGAAGATGTTGAATAGGACCGGTCCCAGCACTGATCCCTGTGGTACCCCACTGGTCACTCTTCCCTCTGTGGAGTGACAGCCATTTACCACCACCCTCTGTGTCCTACCGCCTAGCCAGTTACCTACCCACCACACTACTGTCCTGCCCACACCCATATTCCCCAGTTTGTGTAATAGTCTTCTATGTGGCAAAGTGTCAAAGGCCTTGCTGAAGTCCAGATAGGCCATGTCAACTGCCCTCCCATTATCCACCTCCCTAGTCACCCAGTCAAAAAATTCAACGAGGTTGGTCTGACATGACCTCCCCCTGGTGAAACCATGCTGCCTTGGGTCCTGTAGTCCATTGACAACCAGATGTTCCACCAATCTCTCCTTCAGTAGTGCTTCCATGATCTTCCCCACTACCGAGGTGAGGCTGACTGGTCTGTAGTTCCCCGCTTCCTCTTTGTTCTCATTTTTGTATAAGGGGACTACATCTGCTGTCCTCCAGTCTTTGGGTACCTCCCCTGTTTCCAGTGATTGGCTAAACAGGATAGCCAGAGGTTCAGCCACCACCTTTCTTAGTTCTTTAAGGACCCTGGGGTGCACCCCATCTGGCCCCATTGCTTTATCAACTCTTATTACTTCCAGTTCCTTCAGGACCCTTTCTTGTGTGAAGGGGCTTGAGTCCATTTCTGCACCATTCTCACCCCTTGTACTCCCTTCAGACCCATTACCCTCCTCTTCCTCAGTATAGACTGAGCAGAAATACGTGTTCAATATGTCAGCGTTACTGTTGTCATCCTCCACGCCCCCATCCTCCCCCTTCAGTCTCACTATCCCTCCTTTGCCTTTCTTTTTCACTTATGTACCTGTAAAGGTTTTGTCTCCTCTACCCACTGATTTTGCAATGTGTTCTTCTGTCTGAGCTTTGGCTTCCCTTACTGACCTCCCTGCCTCCCTTTGCTTCTCCTGGTACTTCTCCCTATCCCCTTCTGCCTTTGCCTTTTTGTATTGCCTGAATGCAATCTTTTTGGCTTTCACTTTCTTTGCATCCTCTTTCGAAAACCATAATGGTCTCCTCTTCCTTTTCCTCTTGCTAACCTGCTTAATGCATAATTCTGTTGCTCTTGTAATCCCCATTTTAAATACTGCCCACTGTTCCTCAACCCCTGATTCCTGCCCCATTCCTCTTAATGCCTCTTTCAAGTATCTCCCCAATTTCCAAAAGTCTGCCCCCCTAAAATCCAGGATACATGTTTTTGTGTGGTTTGGTTCGGCTCTTTCTGTGATTTCAAACCACAATGATTGGTGGTCATTGTTCCCCAGGTGTTCCCCCACTGTTACTCTCATCACACTGTCCCTGTTTGTGAGCACAAGGTCCAGTATTGCCTTCTGCCTTGTTGGTTCCATGACCAGTTGCTTGAGGAAGGCACCTTGAAGGGAGTCCATGATAAATCTGCTCCTTGTTAATGCTGCTGCTGGGATACTCCAGTCCACATCTGGAATATTGAAGTCTCCAACCAGTACTACCTCACCCTTGTCTGCCATCCTTTGGATGACTAGCATCAGCTCCCTATCTGTTTCTTCCTCCTGGGCTGGTGGTCTATAGACCACACCTGTGTGGATGGCTGGCCCCATTTTCTTTTCCAGCTTAACCCACAGTATCTCTCCCCCATTTTGTTCCTCCTGGATCTCTGTGGCCCTTATGTCATTTTTCACATACAGTGCCACTCCTCCTCCCTTCCTACCTGCCCTGTCTCTTTTAAATATGTTGTAGCCAGGTATGGCCATCTCCCAGTCATGGTTATCATTACACCAGGTTTCAGTGATGGCTACAATGTCCAGGTCTGACTGCACCATGACAGCCTCCAGATCTTCCATCTTGTTGCTAAGGCTCCTGGCGTTGGCACACATGGCTTTCCATGATTTGACCTCCCTAGACTGTTTCACTGTTCTACTCCAGCCCCTTTCTTGGTTGTCCTTTATCTCTGGTTCTCCTTGCTGTCTGCCCTTCTGCTGATTTTTGCCCCTTTTCTGCCTATCCACCTCTTGGGCACTAATCTCCATCTTTTGCACACTGCTTTGTAGAGATAGCCACTCCTCCGGTTCACTGGTTCCACTGCTAGCTGTGGGGGGTGAGCAAGTAGGTGCCCTCCTTGTTGGCCTGCCACTCTCCTTTGCTAGTTTAAATGCTTGTCAATGTAGCATTCAAACTTATCATTGAATGCTTGGATTCCCCTCCAGGATGGATGTAGGCCGTCAGGCTTGAACAAACCTCCATCCCTCCAGCTGGGTCCCCAGTCACCAATGAATCCAAACCCTTCCTCACAGCACCAGTTCTTCAACCATGAGTTAAAGTTCCTGGTGCATGCACCCCTTTGCTCTCTCTTGCCTCTTGCAGGTAGTACTTCTGAGAAAGTGACAGAAGTAGCTACTTGCTTGAGACCCCTCCCCAATTTCCTAAACTCTTCCTGAACTTCCTTTGGCTCCCCATTTGCCAGGTCATTAGTACCTAGGTGGATAATGACATCCAGCTCACCCTCACGTCTTGCCTTCCCAGTGATCCCCAGGATCTTCCTTCCATCCCTCCATGCTGTGGCACCTGGTAGGCACCTCACCTCCCTGTCCTCCCCCTCCTGTGTTCCTAGCTGGATCCCTCTTATGATGGAGTCCCCCACCAGGATTCACTTCCTCCTCCTCTGGGGTTCACTGCTTTCCCCACTGAGGTCACCTCCTTGGCTAACCTCCACATCCTTTCCTTCCACTTCTCTGGGTTCTTCTATTTGGTTGTCCTCATTTGCCAGTATGGCATATGAGTTCTTGAGTGGAATAGGATCTGGGATGTGCCTCTGCCTGACTGCTCTAACCCTCCCTGAGCCCACTGTCATCCAAGTGCTCCTCGTTCTCAGCATCCTTTGAGGCAGTTGCATTGAACTGGGTGGTCTCTGAATAGGGGTGATGGTACTCCTGACCCAGTTTACTTCTGCTCTGAGTCTGGCTACCTTATCCCACAGTCCAGAGAGATGCATGCAGATAGGGCAGCACCTCAGTATCCAGAAGGTCTGCCTGAATATGGCTGCCCCACCGCCACTGCATTGCACCACTCCCCACATTATACTGCAATTATACTGCTATTCCATCACTTGTCTGCTACTGAAGCTCTCCTAGTTCCCTGTTTATTAATTTACTGTCCTAAAAATCCTGCCAATGATCCTCAGATACTTTTCTTTTAAAAAAAGAAAATAAACCAATAAATGAGTCAAAACACTTGTGCTGAGGGTGGGCTTCTTCCCCCTTATGCCCCTCCTACTCCACACCCCTTATTATCCCCTGTGTTTAGTTCCTGTCAGTTAGATTTAACAGGGCATATAATTAAGAGTTGGGGGAAGGGGAGGGGGGTGAAAATTTTCAGCAATTAAAGACAGCAAAGAAATACACCACCACCACATTTTAAATTTTCAACAGCCCAAAAACAATTCTAAGTAAAGACAACAAAGAAAGTACAGTGTCACTAAAAGCCCACAATCTAAGTTTAAAAGAAAAATAGCAATTACCAGTCACTGTAAAGCACTGAATTGAATATGTTTCCTTCAACTTTTGGCTTCTTCTGAAATGTCTGAGTTGTAGTAAACAGAGTGAAATAGGGGATAGAAAGTCACTACAGACCAAAGTCTTCTGAGAGCATAGATGAGTACTGTGCTGAACTGTATGACAGCCCCTGGGTAATGTTGTGAAAGTATTGTTGTATTGCAATAACTTGGTATGGTGGACAATACTAAAAATAGCTGAATTAAGGGACCCTGGGGTGAAGCTCTCATAGTGGGTGAGAGAAAGTTTAAACCAACCCCCATTCTACTGTTTTGGTAGAATATTTATGACTGAGAGGGGGTTCTTGAAAAAAAAGTATAGTTTTGAGAACTGTTTTTTTCTTAAGGAGGGAGGTGTGTGGCTGAGTTAGGCTACACCCTCGGCTGTGAATGATGGACCACTTTTCTGTCTCCTTATTTTCTATCTACCAAGAATTCTGTTGCTCAACAGTTAACACTTTTCTCTTTGCTTTTTTTATTTTTCCCCCTACCTTAGGTTGACCACCTAGAGTAGCTCTTTACTATCCCTACTAAACTTCCTACTAGTTCTCTCTTTTCATTCTTTTTCCATTTCCATCCATCAGTCACTGGAATTATGGCAAACACCTGGAAAGGTATTGTGTAGTGTGCATAAGTGCATTTTGTGTACAAAAAGCATAAATGCAATTTTAGATAGCAGGAATGAATATAGTTAATAAATCCTTTTTAAAGAAAAATGATTCAGAAGCCATATCAAACTAATCATTTCATGATTAGTACAGTTATACAAAATCCTTACGGTATTTTCATAAATTCACATTATAAACCTGTTACTGTATGAAGCTAAACAAAAAAATGTTGGTATGCTTTTTAAAAATGCTTAGTCATTCTGAATCAGAGATATGGAGAGTCAGTATCTGTGGAGATATACACTGTACTTTTAATTGAACCAGAAAGTCCCCTGGAAGAAACAAACTCCGTTGGTTTTATGACAGCATGTCCAGACATGTAACGGCATGTTCAAACATGAAAATAGAAAGGGCTTAGTCCGGTGACCCCACCAAAAAGATATAAAACCTCTTCACTGAGTTCACTTCAGTTCAGTCCAATCGGGCTCAGCCCTGGGAGGAGGAGAGAGGTTCTACTGCTACTGTAGACAAGCTGTTGAATGCAGATGAGAAGGGTCTTAGGAGCTCTAAAATCCAACACTGTGTTATGAGAGAAACTACTGATGTTAAGTAGTGATTTTCTTTGCAATTTGTTTGTTTTCATTTATTATTTTTCAAACTTTTGAAAAATAAATTTCACACCATGGTGTGCTTTAAACCTGTAAATTTGCCTCATCTGAAGCTTATTCCCACATGTTGTGACAGTCTCAACCCCCCTTGTTCCAGTCCTAGTAATCCACCTGCTCCCACTCTTGGCATGCTTTCCTTCTCACCGCCCTGCCTTCCTGGTCCCATTAAGCCACTCCCATTCTCCCTCCCTTCCTTCTTCCCTCTCTCTCCCAGTCCAGTCTTGGTAACCCGCTCACTCCCTCTTTCTGCATATTCTCCCTCACACCAACCTTCCTAATCTGCTTCTGGTCTCACTATCCCACCCCTTTCCTCCCTGTTTGTGCTCTCCCTCTCTTTTCCATCAACCCTCCCTTCCCAGTATCACCCCTACTAGAGACTTACATTCACTCCTAGTTTGGAGCACTACAGCAAGCACATGATAGCCTCCATGGCAGTTGCCACATAATGATGAGTTAATGCTGAATTTCCATTCAGTGAACTGCCAAAATCTGGTAGTGTGAACACTGATGAAGCAGATCCAAATTAACTCTTTTTCCTTTTTGTATTTTGGTACTTCAACATCATAATTTGGAACTTTTTAAAAGGAGCACACACTAAGCATGTCCAAATTTTTCGCAAGCCACATAGACTGCAACAGTCAATCAGTGATGCAAAGATTAAGAACTCTGTGTGTTGCACACATCTCAGTTCCATTGCTATCTTTTTTCTCACATGGAAGGGATCTGTGGCATGAGGGAGCTCCATTTACTGTATGTAAAAAAGAGTGTATTTTGTGAGGAACTGGATGGCTCAGTGTATAGATAATGAGTTTAGGAGCCTTTCTCATGTAAGTCATTGGTTCAAATCCAGCCCAAGTTGGTAATGGCTGAAAACCATTTTCTCCTGAGGGTTGTTCAGTGGTGTCTATGAAATGAGTTGCAGTGGTCTCTGTCCAGTTGCCAGTGGATAGGTGTCCACATGAGAGAACCACCAAAAAGATTGGCACTAATGCATACCCTTGATCAATGACTAAATGGGCATAGACCTACATGATGGCAGTCCCTCCATAACAGGGTTGAGACACATTGCTGAGACATCATGAAGGCACTTGCACTGAGATTGCCTGTGCTGTACCTGTTATGCAGATAAACACAGGGATTCTGTGATAAGTTGACATTTTTTTCCTTGTATGTTTATTTTATTCAGTTTTTATTACCATTTATGCTTCTATAAAGTGTTTCGGCTGAGGAGGAGGTCTAGTGGAAACTGAAAATGACATTCCATTGTAGCCCATGCCTGCTCAGCTAACAGGGGCCTTTGTGTAAACATTCAAGTTCCAGCCCCATAAAAGGCCTTTGTTTCTAGTTAAGCTTCAAAGGTCTGGATCCCTTTCAGAACAAAAAATGCATGTTTTGAATGCAAACAGGGCCAAGGCAGAGTGAGACAGCACCCCATGGATTGATCCAGCCTGGTGAACAAAAGTGCCAAGTTCTAAGTAACAAATCCAGTTTGGCCTGTTCTCAAAAAGGGTGATCTCCTGAGATCAAAGAAATGGCCATGTATGTGATGTCAATGGGGCAGGTATGATGATGATGCAGGTGCAGTAGTTCAGCCAGTTGAAGGCATTTCTCTGTGTGTGCTTGCTCCTGGAGTTATGTTTTGGGTTCTGAACAAGCAGAATCACAGTTTTAGTCTGCCACAACTCATGAAATTCCTACTTGGGAGTAAACTTCTTCTACTCTATTTTGAATCTAGATAGTTTTGAGTTAGGTTATTGTGTGTATTCTCTATCTTTTCCAAAAGTGTTTGTTTTTATCTCTGTAGAAATACTGTATTCTCCGTTGTCTTTAGTGTGTATCAATCCTGTAACTTATGTAGATGTTGTGTAGTATTAAATGTTATTTTTATATACTTTATGCTTTCTATAAGCTAATCATTTTGAGTATACATAACCAGGGTAAATTGTCAAGTCTGTGATGCATTTCTGAAGAGGCAGGCTACAAAAATGCCATTTCCAAGGCAAAGTGGTCTCAGTTGTAATGAAATGGGTGAGTTGTTTGCTCTTCAGTAAGTAGCACTGTACTGTGTGAACAGCGGCTCTGGTAGAGTTCAGACCTAGAGATACCCCAAGTGAGGTTGCATATGAGTGGTGGCATTGTACCAAAGTAACCCTTTCAGGTGTCTAAAAGGTTGTGAAAATTGGTATCAGTGAAGACTGAGTTCTTGAGAGATCAAGTCTGTGACAAACTGATTGGCAGCAATTGGAATCTGAAAATGATTGTGAATAATAAGTCTATCTGTCCAATTCCAGAACAGGATTACCAAAGTGGATACTGTGTAGTCTACCATTTTAATTTTGTTCTAAGTGAGAGTAGATAGCTAGAAGACACTATGTCTAGGCAATATGGAGCTGTAGAGTACAAAGCTGGAAGCTGAGGATTGAGAGAAAGAGAGAGAGAGGAGTGAGAAAGGCAGAACCAGCACAAGATCCGGTTGAGAGAGCACAAGAGAGAGAGAAAGAGTGAGAGACTCACAAAAGGCAGTGCCAGCACAAGATCCAGCTGAGAGAGCACGAGTGAGAAAAAGAGTGACAAGTTCATGAGCATGAGAGTTAGATGGAAATTCTGGGCCAGAAGACAGCACCATGATACTGGCATCAGTGGTTCAACCCAAGAAGCCAAAATTAATTCCAAAATGTTTCCCAAGTATCAGGATGGGGATGATTTTGATTTGTTCTTAAATAATTTTGAGGGAATTTGTGGGTGATTTGAATTGGACAGGGCGTCTTGGAAAATTCATATTTTGCCACTTCTCATGGGCTGGGCATTAGAAGCCTTTGCCTGGATGGACAATGATAACTTGTGGTCTATAACAAAGTGAAATATTCTCTTTTAAAATGTTTTGAACTGACTTCCAAGGCACATAGACAAAAACTTAACGGTTCAAAGACAACACCAGCAGATAGCTGTTCTGAAATGTATGAACAGCTAGGCAGTCTGTTAAAATGATGGTTAGAGGGTGAAAAGTCTAGCTCTGTATAACAGATACAAGATTTGTTCCTCATGGAACAGTTCTTAAAGACTGTACCAGAAGAGGTTAGAATATGGTTGCTGGATAGGACTCCAAGCCCCACAAAGAAGGTAGCCGAGAGAGCTGATCAGTTTGTATCCCATTGACCATACTTTCAGTGCACAAACAATGGGAGAGGGACATCAGGTGATTTTAAGGGAACCCTGAGGAGCAACTTAAGGGAAGCCAGCCTGTGCCTGAACCAAAAGGGAAGCATAATAGTTTCAAAACTAAGACGTCAGGGGAACACAGGTGCTATATCTGCCAAACACTGGGACACTTGCTCCGTGACTGTCCAAAGAATATAGCAAAAGGGACAATTCCAACTGGTGGGGGTAGCTATGTATGCTCCCAGAGTACAGTTTCCACTGAATTCATTGCACACATGCAACCTGTGTTGGTAAATGGGTTGGTAACCAGAACTGAGGGACACTGGACCCTCCATTTCAATGGTAAAACAAGATTTGATTCATAAGGAACAGATCTTACTGGACCAGTTTTCCAGAATTAGAAGAATAACAGGCCCTGTGGTCTCAGTGTCAGTGGCATGGATCCTTCTAAGCTGGAAAGGTGGCTAAGGAAAACAGGAGGTGGGTATTGTACTGGACCTGCCTGTGGACGTAATTATGGGTAATAACTTGGACAGTTGGCTAACATTGTGGGTGACTACCCATGGTAAGGCTAGGTAACTGGCTCCTGAGAACACAGAGAGGGTAGTGAAGCTGGAAGAAACACCTCCCTCAGCAGGGGAAGTTGTAGCTGAAGAATGATCTGGGAGCAGCAGTTCTGAGACAGAGGTACAGACTGGGGAGAGGCCAGCTATGGGTGGCTCTCCAACAGGAGGGTGTGTTTTATGGAATTTCAGGCATGCAGAGCTGGGGAGCGCTCAGCAAGCTGACTCATCCCTACAGAAATTTAGGAAGTTAGCCACTAGGGTGAGAGGTAACAGGGTTCAAAGAAATGGGAGGTATACTGGGAGAATGGGCTCCTATATCATGAGTGAATTCCAAAAGGAGGACTATGGAAGTGGTACTCCAGCAGATAGTAGTTCCTAGGGAGTATAGGAAGCAGAATGTGGCCTTAGCTCATGATATACCCTTTACTAGACACTTAGAAATCAGTCGTACAAAGAGGCAGCTGACTAACAATTTTTACTGGCCCAGTATTTAAGGACATGGTAAACTACTGTCAGACTTGTCCACAGTGCCAGAAGGAGGGAAAGGTTGGAGACAAGGCTAAGGCAGCTCTGATTCTCCTGTTTATACTTGAAGATCCATTTTAGTCAGTTGCTGCGGACATTGTGGGGCCACTCAGCACCCCAAATTATACAGGCAAGAGGTACATATTGGTGGTCATGATTACACCACAAGGTACTCAGAGGCCATGACCTTGTCCTCCATTAAGGCAGAAAAATTGGCCAATAAACTGGGGATAGTCATCTGGGTGGGGATTAACCAAAAGATTCTGTCAGTCCAGGGTACCAATTTCATGTCCACCCTGATGGTTAGTCTTTAGGAGAAGTGTGGGTTGCAGCAGCTAAGGGCCTCCCATAACATACCCAGACTAATGGTTTGGTCAAGTGATGTAATGCATTTCTTAAGATTATGTTAAGGGCATTCACTGAAAAGCATGTGAGAGAGTGAGACAAGTATTTACCCTATCTTTTATTCTCATATAGGTAAGTTCTCCAGGAGTCCACAGAGTTCTCACCCTTCAAGCTCCTATTTGGCCATATGGTAAGGGGTCCCTGCACTTTAGTAAGGGATGAATGGGAGGGTGAGCCTGCTCCCCCAGGAAATCTGTTGTGGAGTACATCCCGAATTTCATGTCATGGCTCAAGGAGCTCATTGGGTTCACCTTAGAGAACCTAGCCACTGCACAACAGAGACAGAAGAGACATGGTACAACAGTGGAGCCAGAGTCTAGGGGTATGAAGTTGGGCAATGATTGATGGTACTCTTCTCTGTCTAACAGAGTAACTCACAGGTTGCTTTGGCGGATTCTTACTCGGTGGTCAGGAGGATGAATGATGTCAATTATGTGGTGGAGCTACCTGACAGGAGGTGCAAGCAGCAAATCTACCATGTGAACATCATGTTGAAGCCCTACCATGACCAGGCTGAGATGGTCCTGGCTGTGTGCAGTTATCCAGAGGAAGAGGCAGAAACAAACCAGCTAGTGGATCTCCTGGGATGTGGGAGCTGTAAAGGAAGCATCCTAAGTGGATACTGTCACCCTCTTGAAGCAGCTGACACTAGCCTAAGTTTCCAAAAGGAATGGGGTGCTTCACCCCTATAGGAAAATGTTCACAGGAAATTGAGGTATACCATACTGGTAGAGCACCACATGGGTACAGGGTCTCACACTCTGCTGAGACAGCTACTCTACAGAGTTCCTGAGGAACTGAAACATGCCATTAAAGGGGAGATCAAGAAAATGCTGGCTCTTAGAGTAATCCAGGTGTCCAGTAGTCTCTGGAAATCCCTGATGGTATTGATCCCCAAGAAGGATGGAACTAGGAGGTTCTGTATCAGCTACCACAACCTCAACAGCTGTACATAGTCAGACACATACCCCATGCCTTGGACAAATGAGGTCCTACAGAGGTTGGGGTGGCAATGTACCAGACCACCATAGGCTTGATAAAGGGCTTTTGGCAGGTACCCCTGACCCCTGCTTCCAAAGAAAAGTGAGCCTCATCACTCTGTTTGGCCTTTCTGGGTTTTGAGTAATGCTATTCAGGATGAGGAGTGCACCAGACACCATTGAATGGCTCGTGGAGTGCTTTCTGTCAGGGACAAGAGACTTTGTTCTGGTGTTCAAGTATGACATCTCCATTTACAGCCAGATATAGGGTGATAACATCAGGCATGTGACCGAGGTGCTCTGCTGACTAATGCTGCAGGGCTGACAGTCAAGGTAGAGGAGTGCTAAATTGAGATGTCAGAGTGGGGATTGGGTACATCTGGCCTGAACCAGTAAACATTGAGGCCATAAAGGGAAGGGCCAGGCCCATAACAAAGAGAACAGTATGGGTCTTCCTAGAGACAGCAGGGTACTATCACAAGTTTGCGTCAAACTTTAGTAGCATGGGCCAAACCCTGTCTGATCTCACAAAGAAGAAATTGCTGGAAAAATTCAGTGGATTGATCACTGTGAAATAGTGTTCCACCAAATAAAGGAGGCATTGGGCTGGGCACCCATGCTCATTAGTCCTGACTATTCTCTGGAGTCCATCGTACATGTGGATGCATCCGATCATGGGATAGGGGAGGTTCTGAATCAAGTCACACATGGAGGGGAGGAACACCCAGTTGTACACCTGAGCAGAAAGCTGCTACCCAGAGAGGAGGCCTATGCCACACTTGAGAAAGAGTGCCTGGGTAGCATCTGGGCTCTACAGATGTTGCAACCATATTTCTATGGGATGTCATTCACACTGGTCACCAACCACAGCCCCCCTCCCAAGGCTCCATAGGACCAGCAGGTTAAATCTCCAACTGTTAAGGTGGAGCCTGGTGCTGACATCCTATAACAAACACATCAGGCTCCACAATGGGTCACAGAGTGGTGATGCAGATGGTTTGTGTAGACAATAACCAGAGGCCCAGTAAAGAAAGGGAGGTGCTTTAAATAATTCATGAATTGCTAAAACAGAGAGACAACTGGAGCAATTCAGGTAGAGCAAACCTGCTAAAATGAAAACCATCATTTAGGGTCACTGAAAGATGAGTTTTCATTGTTTGTCCAGGGACAGAGATGTGACAACTGCAATGTATTTTTTTCTTATGTGTGTTTTTATTTTTATTATCAACTGCTGTATGCTTCCATAAAATGTTTCAGCTGAGATGGGAGGACTGGTGGAAACTGAAAATTACATTCCACTGTAGCTCATGCCTGGGGTCATTCAGCTAAGAGGGGTGTTTGTGTACATAGAAACATACAAATTGATGGCAGAAGGGGACTGCAAGATCCATCTAGTCTGTCCAATATGGGTAACCACCCCCACCTTCTATCCTTTCTGTAAAATGGTACCTCTGTGCCTGTCTCAGGCATTTTTGAACCTGTTTACCATTTTGACCTCCACCACTACACAGGGCAGGCAATTCTATGGGTTGACCACCCTCTCAGTGAAGAAGAACTTCCTTACATTGCTCCTGAATTGCCCACCCTTGAGCCTCATATTGTGTCCTCTAGTTCTGATGCTTTTTTTCTCCTGAAGGAACTTCTGTACCCCTACCTTAGTTATACCCTTGATATACTTGAAAGTCTCAATCATGTCCTCCCTCTCCCTCCACTGTTCCAGGGAGTACATGTTGAGCTCCATCAGCCTATAATCATATGCCATTTGATGCAGACTCTGAATCATTTTTGTGGCTCTCCTCTGCACCATCTCAATCCTATCGATGTCTTTCCTAAGGTGTAGCCTCCAGAACTGTACGCAGTACTCCATATGGGGGTGCACTAGCACCCTGTAAAGGGGCAGCACCACCTCCTTTCTGCAACTAATGAGTCCCCTCCCTATGCAGACCAACATACCACTGGCCTTTAGTGCTGCCTTTTCACACTGCTTCACCACACTTAAGTGTAAGCAATCCAGTTCCTACCATGTTAAAGTTCTTTTTTTGGGGGGGAGGGTTAAACTGCAAAGAGCTGGATCACTTTCGTAACAAAAATACATGTCTGAGTGTAAAAAGGCCCAAGGCAGAGTGAGACAGCTCCCTATGGATTCAGCCAGCCTGGAGAACAAAAGTGCCAAGTTCTAAATAACAAATCCAGTTTGGACCCTTTCTTAAAAAGAGTGGTCTTCAGAGATCAAAGAAATGTGCATGCATGTGATGTCAGAGGAGCATGTGTGATGTTGCTAGTGCACTGGGCCGGCCAGCAGAAGGCATTGTTCTGTGTGTTTGCACTTAGAGATAGTTATGTTTTGGGTTTCTGAACTAGCAGCATCTATTGTTCAAATCTGTCATAACTCATCAAGTTCGCAGTTCGGGGTCAGCTTCTTCTACTTAGCATCTAGATAGTTTTATCTTAGATTATTTTGTGTATTCACTGTCTTTTCCAAAAGTGTCTGTTTTCATCTCTGTAGAAATACTGAATTCCTCATAGTCTAGTGTGTATTATCCTGCAATATATGTAACTATCATGGAATACTGAATATTATTTTTATATACTTCATGATTTCTGTGACTAAGTCATTCCAACTATAGATACCCAGGGTAAATTGGCAAGTCTGTGATTCATTAAAGGAATAATGCTTGACAGGGTGTGTGTCGTGCTGGGATAATGCCACACCTGGGGGGTTGGGCACGAGGCCGCAGGCTGAGTGCGTCCAATGCCCAAGGTGTGGCGTTATCCCAGCACAACTCACACCCTGGAGTGCATTTTTCCTATTGTACAATGGCGTGTTGTTATATATAAAATAAAAAAATAATTTGAAAGAATGTTTTTATTAGTGTGGAAAAATATTTTTGTTTCTTAAGAGGAGACGCAAAAAAAGAGTATATCCTAATGGTCCAAATGGTCAACCAAATGGGTTCACAGTGCTGAAACTAGACCTGTGGCATTATGCTGGGATAATGTCATGGGTCCAGCCCCAAACTGATCAATCTCCATCCAAGATTCTTTCTTGCCATCGTATAATTCTGAACAAGCAGGCTACTAAATTATATCTATGGCAAAGTAATCTTAGCTGTAACTAAAGGGTGGGTTGTTTGCCCCTTTAGTGAAGAGCACTGTACTGTGTGAACAGTAGCTCTGGTGGGATTGTTACGCAGAAATATCCTGTATGAGGTTGCAGCTGAGTTGTGGCAGCATACCAAGGTGACCCTTTCAGGCATCTGAATAGTTATGAAAACTGGCAACAGTGCAGACTGAGTTCTGGGAGAGAACAAGTCTGTGACAGGTTCAGGTTCCAGTGCTGACAATTCAGCACCTTTCATGGATAATAAATACATTGACACACAGAACAGCTGTACGCAATTCATGCAAGATGGCAATTCCTCTTCCAAAATGCTTTTCAGAATGTCTTTTTGAATTCTGAAAAGCATTTCTATGTAAACCATGGAATAACTCTCTGCAAATTAAATAAACTGTGGAATAATATTCTGTGGATTGCTGAAAAGGAATTTGCATTTTATGTAAACCACTGACTGCTAATCCATGAAATACAGTCTGCTCTAAAATGTCTAAATTTCTCTAGCACCAGAATTTCACAGAATTAGGTGGAATTTTCCAAAATTCTGTGGAATTCCATGCAGTCAGAATTTGAAAATTCTGCACAGCCCTAGCACTCAGAGGAAAAAAGAAAAAAGAGTGACTTTTGATCAGTAAATTGCCTAAACCGTCCGAGACCATGTCATTCCCATTTGGTAATTCTCACTATACAGCATGTAAGTATAGTTTTAGGTACTGTAGGCAGGCTTGTGAAATTGTGCTGAACAGGAGAGGAGTAAGTGCACTGTTAGGTATAGGGAAAAAAATAGGACATCTACAGAAAAATAACATATGTAGATCTCAGAAACTGCAAAAACTGCTGTCACAAAACTTTACACAGATTTAGATCTTGCCTTCTAGACAACACATGCAAAATTGCAGCTTATTTTGTCTAATGCAACCAAAGCTATTAAAGTGCAAAGTCAGGCATTTAACACTGAACACCATCCTCAACCCTAACTATTGGGGCACCACTGCACCCCTATAATCATACTTTCTATAATACTTCTTGAGCAGAGTAGACAGAGTGGACTACAATGATCTAGTCATAGAATATGAAAGCACTATAACCAGGGTACATGGATAGAAGTTGGTGGGGGGAATATTCAAAAGTATGCAAGAAAGTTATTTTTCACAGAGCAAGGGGTGGATAAATAGAGTAGTTTATCCAAACAGATGTTTGAAGACAAGTCAGTGATGGGGTTTAGGAATGGCTAGGACAGATAGGTTTATAGAAATGAAAGATGGATGCCTTGTAAGGGGGTTAACGAGATGCCATTAGGGCAATCGGCTCAGTAAAACCTGTCTGGTGTTAGGTCAGATGCAGAGTCAGGCAGGTAATAGACTCACTGGATGGACCACTGAATCCTTATCTGCTGACAAATTCTGTGTATCTATGTAACACAATATGAAAAATAGCTTTGTATCCCATCAGTGTGATTTCAAAAGAAAAAGCCTGAAATGTTAATATATTGTAAAAAATTCAGACTATAATATAAAAAATGCAAAGACTGAAAAAAAAATGAAGTATAATGAGCACTTGCCTCATGAGATGCTGCCCTGCAAACTTTTAAAACTTTCAACTAAAAAAGAAATGGAAATTTATTAAATGAATCATATTTTCATAAAGTAAGGTAGGTATTAAGGATCACAGTATCAAAGCTCAACATCCTAGTGAAAAGGTCAAGCTTAGTGTGTGGGCTGATGCCTAGAGCTTTCACATAAGATATTAGAGTACCTGATAGAGTTTCATTTGGTGTTTCTCTGTCCACTGGGGCATTACCAGCTTCCCCATAGACAAAACATGTAATGGAATTTTCAGCGCAATGAGCTACAGTTCATCACGCAATGCCTGCTGCATTTCCTTATACAAAATTGAGTTATAAATATCAAATATTGTGAGGGCCTGCAATATATAAACAACTGGTGTTTTGTCTATGGTTGAGTAAGTGGGGCCTCCATGGGTTGTGAAACACTAACTGCAGTGTGGTGTCCTCATGCTAATAATGTCTTATGTTGATGTTTCACTTGACAGCTACCCTGACTCTATATGCTGTGTGCTTTAAAATGCAGTTTCTTTTATGACTGTGTGTAGTGTAAGAGCGGCAGTGTCTGAAGTGCTGATCGCATGATGTGCCTTAAGTTTTACCTTTCTTGTAATGGTAATCTGCGGGAGCATGGGATGACCTCATGGAAGAAAGGGGCCTTGGGGGGGGATTACTGGTGAATGAGAGAATGCAGAGGGTCACAGCTCAGCAGACACCTTGCTGGACTGTTGATTATCTGTCCCTCACCAAGCAATGGAATGTATAGGCTTACAATGAGATCTCAGAGGTATACAAGTATACTGCACATGTGAACATTATTGTCTCAAAAGTATATCCTTTTCAAAACAATGTGACTTCATATTTTTCTTAAATGTTGCATTTTTTACTATTAAGTCTTATAGTGCCAGTCTTGCCTGGCGGTGGATGGACTTACATTTAGCACACAGGTCATCATACAGTGGGGCCAAACAATGATCAGAGCCCAGGGCTTTTACCAGTACCAGGCTACTGGTGCTGCTCCAAAAGCACAAACACAAGGGATGGGGCTGATGTAAGTGCCATTTTGACACTATGTAGGGCTGTTGGAGAGCTATATGTTAGCGTGCAAATAAATATATTTAATTTATAATGCTCTGAGTGTTCCGTGATGTTGTGTGTACCCTTTTTTTGTTTTATGGACTTCTCTAGTGGTAAGGGTAGCACCTTTGTCAGCAGAAGTGTATGTGGATTTGTGTATTTGCATCTTGACTCAGTATGTAGCATGCTCTCCTCTGGGGCAGGAAGATCAGTCTCTTGTAGATTCTAGCCCCATACCAGACATTTTGGGCCCGATTTTAAAATGATCAGGACTGGCGCAAGGGGCTTGCATCAAGGATACATGGTGCAATGTGCTCCTTGTGCCACATCTTGCATCACTCCTGATTTTAGAAAGTACCCTTCACCACTGGGGGGGCCACCTGCACCAACCGGGCTTGCACTGTCCTTGCAATGGTTGCACGGGTGTGCCATAGCAGAAGGGGGCTTGCACCAGGGCAGTGCAGCAGTATCCCCTAAAATGGGATTTTGCAAACCCCCACCTCATGAGTACATTGACTCTGCTGTTAGACCAGACTGGAGCTGGTCTAACCCACTGTGTGCCTCTCCTGAAGCCATCACTGGGTGGGGGTGAGCCCTGGACACCTGCCAGACCAGCGCTGGAGTGGCCAGTGGTCCATGACAGATATGAATCTGTGACCCCTCCCCCCTGAGGTGGCGCTGGTGCATCTGCCCCCCCCCCATGGGCCTGCACTTCAGGCAGTGGTAATGTAGTTGCCCTGTCAGGGGCAGTTGCCACCCCTTCCCCCATCTTGACCTCTGTCACCCCCCCCAGCCAGGACATGTCCAGGATGACCCAACAGCTGCCAGGGTAATTGGCCAGTGGGTCACCATTGCTGGCCACTTGTGCTCCATATCTGTCCTGTGGCTTCTGGCATTCCCCCATGCACTGTTTCTTTGGTGCAGCTGTCAGCTAGCTGCAAACTGAGGACTTTGGTGCTGAGACCCCACTTTTTGTAAAATCAGGCACAGAGTCCCTGGAGCACCTGGGTTTGCTGCAGCCAACAGTTTGCTGCACCACGCGCCGATCTAATGGCACCTTTTAAAATCGAGCCCTTGGGTAATACCAATAACTGACACTGTAGTACAATACTAAGGGGGTGTTAAACTGAGGTTCTTCTGGACATCTCTGGTCATTGTCCAAGTAGAAATAAAAGATTCCATGGCTAGTGTTGCTTGGATAGTATCCTGCTACATTGGATACCATCAGATACCATCATTTTGGATGAATTTCAGATGGTCTCAGATGGCATAGACATCTGATCAAGGATCAAAGCTCCTAGGATCCACAGTAAGTATCTAAGGTATCTGAGGATCTGACCATCAAATTGAGGTATACAGCAATCAGATGCAACTATCCAAGGTTGGATGAGATGGATCTGACCTCAGATACTTGGATCCAATCTTGAATCCACAACTACTGTATCTAACTATGGATCCAAAATACAGCTTTGGCCAGATCACTGTCAGATTCAGAACTGGATGCCAGCACTCTCTGAAGAGGGTTAGTTGGATCCACAAAAGCACTATCAGAGCACCACTACCCATAGTACTTACTAAAGAAGAGCTGGTGAGTTTCCCATGTGTCATTCCCAACATTTCACCATCAATGAACAAGACACAACTGGAAACAAGCTATCACAGCTTAGTAATCCTTTCCTAGTCAAACATTGCAAATAAAAAAAAAATATGTGTAAACCAACTCAAAAAGTTATCCAGTGTGTCTGTTAAAGAGAAAGACTGTGGCAGTCACGTTGTAGGTAGGGGTGATGGTAGCATCTGTAGACATGTAGATCCTTAACCTCCCACACTGGAAACAAAAAAAGAAGGCTTGGACTCTGGGCGCCACCTAAATAGTACAGAGGATGCAAAACTGTTATGAAAGATTAAGGTATCTAGATTTGAATGTTTTGGTCAACCTAGTCCCCTGTCAGTGTCTGATACTGGGTCATTCTTATACTGCAAAAAGAGAAATTCACCTAAAAAACACGGAGCCAACCCAGAGTCATGTGAGCTCAGAACGTCAGGTGTGGAGACCAGCAGGGAAGACTAGGCATCCTATGGGCACTCTCCTTCCCACTTGGGGGTGCAGGGTCTTCCAGTTATGTGACTCTCTCCAAGAACTACAGGCAAGAGGCAACATAGGGGACACTATCTGCCTATGGGAGGGGCATGATACAGAGGGATTACTGAAGCTGAAAAGCACATTGACATCACTGATTAGCATCACATGGAGACAGAAAATTGACAGACCCTTTAGTTCAATGTCTCCCTCACTACCCCGTCAACCCCACTGGGTTCACACTCATTATGGCCCTTCCCCTCAAATGTTCCAGACACTCCATACCAATAAAGCTGCTACCCTCATATCAATTGGGAGGTCCTACAGGGTAAGAGGCCTCTGCTGTGGAAAGAAACAGTCAGGAACTAAATGGACTTCCCATATACCTGGGATTTGATGACCCGGGAATCAGTGCTGCCTTCGGGAGTCAGGGATTGGCATGACCCACTGAAATCATAATAGGGGGCCAGGTAGAAGCAAAGCAGAAAAAAACAGAACAAAACAGAAAGCAATTGAAAACAAAAAAAAAAAACAGAAGAATTATAAAAGATGAAGATAATTCAGGGCCTGGGGGGATTGCCATATAAGGTCAAACTAAAAGAGTTAAATATGTGCACACTGGAGGAGAGGAGGGACAGGGAGGATATGACTGAGACCTTCAAATACATGAAAGGGAAAATTAAAATGGACACAGAGGGTCTCTTCAGGAGGAGTGTGGGGAGAGACACTAGGGGCCATGACATGAGGTTGGAGGGGGTAGATTCAGGAGGGAGGTGAGGAGGCATTTCTTTATGGAAAGGGTGGTGGCAAAGTGGAATACACTATCAGCTGAAGTAGTGGCATTTGCCACAGTGAAATGCTTCAAGAAGGGGTGGGACAGGGTAAAAGGGAGGGTAAAGGGAGGTAAGGGGAGGGGGGCAGCTGCTGAATAGGAAGCAAGCTGCATTCATGAACAGCCTAGATAGACCATGCTGGCCTTTTGCTGCTGGCAATTTTCATATGTTCGTATGAAGGATACTACATTACATAAGTAACAATGTGTGATACCATTGTGGGGCTAGGGGAAGTGGGTTAGTGACTTTAACAGTCTTATCTAAAGCATGAACCAACACCATAGACCAACACTTTAGCAAACTCTTGACCTCCGAAATTGACTCAGAAATGAAAAGCAAGCTAACTACTGAAAAGGAACTGATGGCCCACAGAACATGTGTCCAGTGTGTTTTATTGTGACAATGAAAAAAAAAACACAAGGTTTATGATTGCAGAACAAAAAATGGTTCTAAAATGTTTTAACAGCTGTGAGGTTTTGAAAATGTCTCAATTTCAAAAGATCATGTTTCAAATCTGCATAGCTGATCTTGCGACTAGGCCTTAATTGGCAGTACTGAATGACTTAAGAGAGAAATAAAGTGCAACACTCCTGTGTTCACTGCTCCAGCCCATTGGGGAGTAAGACAATACTTTGTCTATTGCTATAGTACAGTACTTTGGTGACTGGGGGATTGAATTAAAGAATCAAGAGGTATACACCTCAACACTAGCAACAGCTATAAAATCAATAATAGAAAACACAGAAACATAGAATTTGTTGGCAGAAAAGGACTGCCTGGCCGAACCATTCTGCCCAGATGTTCCCTGACCAGTCTATCTCTACAGACCTAACAGGTTATCATTGACCCTCCCTCCTCCCTGCAAATTTACTAATATTCTCATGTCTATGCCATGCCAATGTGCTTAAACCCCTACTGTTTTTCCACATCCGCCACTTCTGCTAGCAGTCTGATCCAGGTGTTTTTCAGTGAAGTAGTACTTCCTCACATTCCTCCTACCCCCCCCTCAGCTTCATCACATACCCTCTGATCCTGCTGTTCATTCTCATTTGAAAGAGACTCCCCTTCTATACCCTGCTCACCCCCGTGAGGTACTTGTAGGTCTCTATTTTGTCCCCTCTTGTTCTCCTTTTGCTGGGGTGTACATGTTTAGATCCCTTAGTATCGCCTCATATGACATTTGATGCAACCCCTGCACCATTTTAGTTGCCCTCCTCTGGACATTCCTGCTTAATCAGTACATCCCCTTCCCAATCCTATACTCAGTTCCCGGGTCCTATGTCCTAAGTACATGATTTTGCACTTTTTGGCATTGAACCCCAACTACCATACTCTTTTTTTTTTTTTTTTATTTAGTTGTTTAACCAGGTATAGCACACTAAGCTGAAAGCTTTTTTACAGGAGTGACCTGGGAGCACAAGGAGGTTAAGTGACTTGCTTAGAGTCACACAGTATGCAAGTGGAAGCTGTGGGATTCAAACCCAGGTCTGGTCTGCTGGATGTCACCAAATTTGCAGCTTAGAGCCTTAGACCACTGCGCTATACTGTCTTGACCACTCCTTGAGATTACCAAAGCCCCTATGCATTCTCGCCACTCCCTTTTGAGTGTCCAACCTATTACAGATGTTTGTGTCTTCTGCAAAAAGGCATACATTCCCTTCCAGTTCTTCTGCAATGTCACTTGTCAAGACATTGAAGAGGCCTGGTTTCAGTACTGAGCCCTGCAGCACTTCTCTGGTGACTCTCCCCTCAATAGAGTGAGTGTCATTAATCACTACCCTCTGTCACCTATCCTTTAACCAGCTCCTTACCCAATTCATCACTTTGGATCCCAGCCCCAAAGGATTAGCAGATCCCCAACAGGTAATGTGGCATCACGCCAAAATTCTGATTGTTACTTTTAAATTGTATAAGCCTTTTTGGAACCCTGATTTAATCTCTTAGAAATAAGGACAGAGCTGTTGCTGAGTATATGTGATGTCAGCTACAGTAAGGAACTCCCATCCCACTCTGCACTGTAGTCATGCCTCCCATGTTTAATAAAACTGCAGTTGCAGAAAATGTTTAGAAAAATTCTGAAGCCACCCTAGTCAAATTTCACAGCTGTAGCTCCACTCCATTCTGAAGCTGCATCTCTACTGTATTCCAAAACCATGTCCAAACCAAATTATCAAAGTTCATGCCTCCATCCAAAGTTGCATCCTTAAGGCATTCCAAAGTTGTGCCCTTGCTGTACTGTATGTCAGAGTTGCATACCTGCCACATGCCAAAGTTACCTGCCACATTCCGAAATCAAGGCTCACTGCTCCTCTATGACGTCCTGCCTCAACGGCCCCAGGCACAGCTCTACTGCCTATTGATGTTGCAATCTCTGTCACTGTATCTCAAGATTGCCTACACTGTGCTTTGTGTGTACTTTATCCTGTAGTCGATCAGATGGACTACATATACCTCATTTATTTATACAATGTATACATCTTGTTTCTGTTTTTGTATTTGTATTTGTGCCTGTTTTCAAGAATTGCATATGTGAATGCATTTGTGTGCCCTGGATGCTTTCCAAAGTTATGTGTTCCTGCCATATTCTAAAATTGTGCATCCCTGCTCATTCTGAAATTTCACATCCCTGCCATATTCCAAAACTGTGCTTCTCTGCTGTATTCCAAGAACTGCACATCCCTGCTTCAGTCCAACACTGTGAGTCCTTGTGCATTCTGAAAAAGTGCAACCTTGCCACATTCCAAAATGGTGTCCTGTAACATTCTGAAACTGGGTCCCTAACACATTCTGAAATAGTGTTTCTCTCACATTTCTGAATCATGTCCCAAATCTTTACTGCATCTATAGTTTTATTAAAATAGTGAGACATATGTTTTGCAAGTCATACAGTGCTGCAGGCAGTGTGGAGCAGGCTGTGAGTTTCTCAGCTTACATCATATTTAATCAACAGGAGTTCTTTGCTACTACTAGCCTTTTCAGTAAGTAAAATCGCAGTCACAAAAAGGCTTGCTACTTTTTTCATATTGTTTTTCCCTCATCACTGGTATGGCCCTCCTCTGTTCAGCTACCCCCCAAGTCATCCTTCCTTCTGCAACTCTTATCTCCTGTCTCCAAAATCTTATCTCCTGTCTCCAAAATCTTATCTCCTGTCTCCAAAATGTTCAGAGTGCAGCTTTTGCACCTGTGGTGGGCTTCATAAGAGGGCTGGAGAGTGGGGGACCCATTTTAATTATCTAACATGTGGGAGTTGGAAGGGCTACTTAGGTTGGCGAGACCAAGCGGTGTAAGGCCAGCATCATAGCCCACTCCACCTTCATTTTGACTCAGGATGCCAGCATGTGAGGCATTGTGCAGTGTGCCACACTTCATGCTCATGGTCTGGGGCAGCCAATGTCTTCACCTAGATTGTGGTATTGAAGCATATATTGCAACCTCCATGGAGGAGGAGAACATCCAGTGGGTTGCTTAATCCTCCTCCCTATGGCTGGCACCAATGTCCTAGATTCACACCCAGCTCATTGATGTTGCAAGCAAAAAAGCTGCCACTGCACCAGCATGACTGATTTAATTTTAAACAAAGTTAGTTAACATCAAAATCAAAATTTCAGCACCATGCATATTAGGAATCTGCTGTTCCTATAATTTTGATTTCAAAGCTTTTAGTGATATCCCATTTTTATCATAGAATCATAGAAACTTGATGACAGAAAAGGACCACACTGGTCCAGCTAGTCTGCGCCTTACCACCCTCTACTCATCCCCACTTCCGCTGGCCCCACCCTCCCCCACTGCCATTCAGCCCCATATGTCTGCCCCATGCTCTCTAGAATCCCTCCACCATTTCAAACATTTTAATACTATAACTATTTCAAAGAAAATGTTTTGGAATGTGTGGCAACTAAGCAACATGATCATATTTTAAAATGTAGGTTACCAGTCTTAAAATGATTAATTACAATTATGAAGTGGGTAGAAAGAATGCTGGCTCCTGATTGGCCACAGGGTGCATTTAGTCGGGCCATTATCCCAGCACAACAGCCCAGCTCAAAGTAGTTAAAAAAATGTTTAAAAATAAATCCAGTTTACTAAAATAGACCCATTTCATAATAACAACAAAGCACTCCAGGGGGTGCATTATGGAGGGCTATCGGCCCTTCTCAGGTGATGGAAGCACTCAGCATCACCTCATGCTTCAACTCATCTGAGGCAGGCCATTATCCCACCACATCACACACCCTGCTATGCTGTATTTCTTAAATACCACCCTGTACACCATGCTGCTGATACCCTACTGCCATTACTGTCGGTGCAACGCTTCTACAGTACAAGTCACATTAAACTGTTCCACCAATGAGTTGCTTTAGCATTTCTGACTGAGTTACATAAGTGTCACTGGATTCAGTACAAAACCTTGTGTAATCGGTTTCTTAAGAGTTATATCTCAGTTTTGCATTGCACTGTGATTGGGCTTAAGCTGCATTACAATTGAGCATCAAAAACATTTTATAAACATTGCTCTTGAGCAGGTTAAGTGCTAAAAAACAATGCAGTATGAGTTGCCAGTCCAATGCCAACTGTGAAAAAACAATGCTAAACTAACTCATTGGCAGAACAGTTTAATGTGACTTGTACAATATATTGCAGATTGCCAACTCCAGCTTTTCAGAGGCTATACCCTCCTATTGTTGCAACCCAGACCTCATACTGTTGGTGTTGTGCACCCTTATAGATGATTTCCTACCTCATGCTGTTGGTTTTCTTCTCTTTTACCGTTGATACCCTTCCCCCTTACTTTTGGGTCTGTGCCTCCATATTGCTGATCCCCTATCATCTTATGTATTTATTTAGCTTTTGTTAACCAGGTAAGCATGCTAGACAGTCAAGTGCCTATTTTCAGGTGTGACCCGGGAGAATTACAAGGAATAGACAATAACAATACAGAGTCAAGGTACAGCAATCAACAAGTTACAGTCAGGTACAGGCAGTAACAACACAGTGGCAAATACAGAGTCAAAGCACGGCAACAACAAGAAGCAGTCAAGAAAGCAAACATATATCAGTAAGGCAAATACAGAGTATCCACTAGACGCATGTGGCAACTGCATGTAGTCATTGGGACACTGGGTCCACCATACAGGGTGGGGCAACTAAGAACAAGGGCAGAAGGATGCTTGCTTTAAGTAGCCCCAGAGGGAGGACCTGATGCAGGTGTGGGAGGGGGTGGACCTTACATTGGCAGGGAGTAGGTTCCCATTACTGTTGGTGCTGCTGTGCCTACTTATGGTTGAGCCCCTCTTCCCTTACTGTTGCTGCTGTACCTCTTATTGCTGAGTCCAGTGAACCCCAATACCTGCCTGTATTAGTAGGACTAGAATCCACATGATGCAGCTCAGGATTAACAATGCCATCTGTTCACAAAGTGATCTTTCCAGGGCAGTTATCTGGCACTAGATTAAGCAACGATACTTCATCTGTCTACCTCTGAAAACTAATGCTTTTATTGGTGAACTGGGGTGACTCTCAGGCCATTCATTATGCAGTCTGCTGCAGGCAGCACAATGTGAAGCCATTAGGGAAATGAGAGCAGGGCATCACTGTCCTTTTAATCTTATTAAATCAGATGACTACCCCCTTTTGGGAAAAATTTACTTTTAATGAGTTCAGGTTGTTGCATAAGGGCACGGTCGTAATTTTGGAATGACTCAATGATCTTCTTATGTTAAGAAATTCTTGACAAGTATAATCATAAAATGTGGTCTCTTACTAACTGTAAATGTATACCTAATGAAGCTTTGCATGAGGCTGAGGGTTTAGAACAATGGAAAAAAGTAAAATCCTTTTGACACACTCTACTTAGTTCTGAGTAGCTTTGTTGACATAAATCAAGTTGAGTGGAAACCACTGCTAGAAGGCATGGCCCTTCTCCCTCCAGCTATCAGAACAGCTACAGCCTCCATGTTTCTGTTTTAGAACAGAACTGAACAAACTATGGTTTAAAATAGCAACATATGTGCACACAGAATCACAAAGTACTTTACAATACTGATGAATAGGATATTGGTGTTATAGTGCAGAGACAGAATGGGTATAGATACAGCAGTAGTTATTACAAGCATTTGCCAATGCTGAATGTTGCCTTTCTGGCATTGGCATTGGTAGTGCAGGAGTTAGAGAGATGCATAATAGGAGCGGCAATGAAGTATTGAACTGACGCCAACCCCACCCCCACCCTGCAGAGACTGACAGGCATTGGGGTGTGCATTTGGGTCATTGGCCATATCGCTCACACCATTTCACCTCACTCTACCCTACAAATACCGGCAAGTGTCATGGTGTGCCTTGGGGTCTTCGGGCCTTATACTCACCCCATTCCATAAAGGAAATATGCAGAAGTGGGTGCAGTATAGGAGAATGCAGTGGACCTTGGGGCCAAGGAGTCTAAGGCACAACTCAATGCCTGACACTGGCTGCAGGGTCTGGGCGGGGGTGGAATGTCATGAGCATTATAGCCGACAATCCCATGTCACACCACTGACGGCTGTCAGTCTCTACAGGGTGGGGCATTACAGATGGAAACCGTAATGCCCTGGGCGTTTGTTGGTATTTTCACTCCAAATTTTCAACATGGGTTTTTTTGACCTCACCTCATGAACAGTGGCACTATCAGTTCATTAGCTGAAATGTGATTTTGCACATCAACTATGCCATTTGGTGCCACAGGTGTGAAAACAGGTTTTGAGCAGGATGTGAAAAATGACAGCTGTACTGTTCATGAGGAGGTGTAAAAAAATAGCAATGTTGAAAATCTGGAATGGAAATATGAAAAACTGGTGAAGCCAAGAAAGTGCGTTGAAACTGTGCAATGCACGCCCGTGACGCAATTATTTTGGGGATTTTGTTAACCAGATTTTCAACATAGGCATTTTGGGACCTACACTCATGAACAGTTGCACTGTGATTTTGTTAATCTGTCCTGAAAGTTGATTTCCAGCAGTGACAGCGCCATTGTGTGCCAGATGTATGAAAACACATTTCAGGCAGGATGTGAAAAATGACAGCGGTACTATTCATAGGGAGGTGTGAAAAAATGGCAATGTTGAAAACCTGGAGTGAAAATATTAAACATTGTCAAAGTTACAAGCATGCATGGAAACTGCACAATGCATGCTCATAACACAGTCATTTTCTGGAATATTTTCACCAGATTGGCAAAATAGGCTTTTTGGGACCTCACCTCATGAACAGTGGCACTGTCATTTTGTTAATCAGCCCTGTAATGTGATTCCGCACAGTGACAGCAAAATCACCTTTTGGGACTGAATAATGAGATGACAGTGCATGTGTTCATGAGGTGGGGTGCCAAGAACCCCATGCTGAGAATTTGGAGCCAAAATTCAAATAAATTGTTGAGATATCCACCTAAGTTGCCCCCCCATTGATGTCATTATACAGCTTACCAGCATTTTTGCATTTTGCAGTTCAGCTTTAAAGAGTCCAAACATGTTCCTGCTCCATCGAAGATCACAGCGCTGGACCTCTGAACATAAGTATGGGGTGAGGGGGTGTGTGGGGAGGCGGGGTGTGTAGAGGGTGGGTGCAGGTTGGGGGAGGGGGGTGCCATGCACAATGAGGGACTGTTTTCTTTTTATCAGATAAAAAAAAACCCAGACATCATGAGGTTTGTTAGGCACACTGGGATGGGCTCCCAGTGTGCCACACAATGAGGGTGGGGGAACATGCTGACATGGATGGCTTTGTGTGAGTGGCTGCACACTGGGGTGGCCTCCCAGTGTGCCACATAATGTGGGGTGGGCTGGGGGATATGCCGACAATGGGGTTGGGGGAACATGCTGACATGGTTGGCTTTGTGGGAGCAGTGGCACACTGGGGTGGGCTCCCAGTGTGCCACACAATGGGGGGGTGGGGGACATGCTGACACAGGGATTGCACCCCCGATGTTGGCTTTGTTTGGGGATTGAGTGGCAGTGGCAGGAGCTGCCACCAGGTATACTGAAATGTTTCACGAGGAAACGCACATACGGGAGGTGTGTCATTTCTGCCGCTGCATGACAAGCTTGTTTCTTATTGCAGCAGCACATTTCTTTCAAGTTGGTGGCACTTTACATAATTCTTATGTCAGCGCTATCATGTTGGCTTACTAGGGAATGAGGGACGCACCTACTAAAGCGTGCCCTGCTTTCACCAACACTGACACACTTCTCACTGTGCTATTACTACCGCAAGATGTTGCTTGCACCTGCGCAAGACAACATAAAAATGAGGTTGTGTGGGAAAACTTTGAAAAACACTGTGCAAATGCATATATTATACTGTACTATTCAGGCACAAATACACATAAATAGTACACTTTTCACAAATGCAAGTATCACCCTTAAATATCTGCATTTGTGTCAAACCGCAAAATTTAGTACTGAACAATAGCTAAGTCTAGGGTGACACACACACACATGACTACTACAGGCCACCTCTTAATCTGGTGACTTAGTGGAGGAATGCTGTTGAACAGTTTAATGTATAAAATGTGACCATCATCTACAGAAGGGTGTGTGCGATATCATTCAACTACCTTGCTGTCATCACCACATTACCATTAGGTAGGATCTTTCAGCATCTAATAAAAAGACAATAAAGACCAAGGGTCATCATTACTGCTTGAACATGTTAAGTGACAGTGCCTTACAGCATATGCTACTGCTGTGTTATACGGCCAACCAATGAAACAGATCATTTAAAAAGTAAGTAGGTTAATTATTAGACTTGCAGAGGGAGCCATAGTTCGAGTCAAACTACAGAAATTCAGAATACACATAAGGAGTCAGCAGAACTGTAGGTCACCCAGGAAACAGGTAATGGGACAGACATACAAATTGGGGTTATCTACAGGCTTCTAGACCACTAGAACTAAATCATCCAGACCACTAGAACTAAAACATCCCATTCCAAGGCAAAAATATGGGACTTCAGAGGAGCTGACTTTGATAAGATGGCCAACAGAGTTAAGCTAGCCCTGGCAAGAAGAAATACAGATGAGGGGGTAGAGGCAAATTGAGCAAGCATTAAGGATGCAATACTTGAAGCAACATCCCATTGTGTTCAGGAGAAAAGAAAGAGCAAAAGAAGGAGGAAACCACTTTGGTTCTCAAAAACATAGCAGAAAAGGTCAGAGCCAAAAGGCTGGCCTTCAGAAAATATAAGGGAATGCAGTGGGACGGAGATAGGGAGGCATAGCAAACTTCCCTAAGGGAAGCAGGGAAGGCAGTAAGGCAGGCAAAGGCCAAAACTGAGGAAACACTAGCATGAACAGGAGAAGAAGAGGACAAGACTTTCTATAGATACATTAGTGAAAGGAGAAAGTCCAGAGGGGGTATTGCTAAGATCAAAGGGTATAAGGGGGAGTGTGTGGAGGAGGATCAAGGAAAAGCATCTATCCTAAATAGATATTTCTGCTCAGTATTTACTGAGGAGAAGGTAGGGCAGGGTCCACAGCTCAACACCATGGACACGGGAAGTGAGGGAGGTGTGCACAAGTCCCTTCACAAAAGAAAGGGTCCTACAAGAGCTCGCTAAGCTCAGGGAGGACAAGACAATGGGACCTGATGGCACACATCCCAAGGTACTAAAGGAGCTAAAGGTGAAAGTAGCAGAGCCATTATCAGAACTGTTTAGTGAGTCTCTGAGCACAGAAGAGGTTCCAGAAGACTGGAGAAGGGCTCATGTGATCCCGCTCCATAACAGTGGCAGCAGGGAGGAGGCAGGGAACTACAGATCAGTCAGTCTTACCTCAGAAGTGGGCAAGATTATGGAGGGACTCCTTAAGGAAAGGATAGTGCAACTCCTGGAATCCATAAGCACACATGATCCACGACAGCATGAGTTTACAACAGGAAGGTCCTGTCAAAGTAATCTCAGAGATTTCTTTGACTGGGTAACCAGAGGGGTGGACCAAGAGGGTGCAGTTGATGTCGCCTACCTTGACTTCAGCAAAGCTTTCAATACTGTTCCACATAGAAGATTGATTAATAAGCTGAGTAGGCTTGGGGTGGGTCAGAAGTTGGTCAACTGGGTGGCAAACTGGTTGGCGGGCAGAAAACAGTGAGTGGTGATAAACAGTATACAGTCAGTAGAGATGCAAGTCACAAGTGGGCTACCTCAGGGATAAGTCCTGGGGCCAGTCCTCTTCAATATCTTCATCAGTGACATTACAGATGGACTGGAGGGCAAGGTTTGCCTGTTTGCAGATGCACCAAGATCTGCAACAGAGAAGATTATACAGATGGAGTGGGCAGAATGAGAAGAGATCTGGAAAAGCTGGCAAAACAGTCTGAAGAGTGGCAACAGGGGTTTAACGCAAAGCAGTGCACAATCATACACATGAGGAAGAGAAACCCTGAAGCTACCTATAGGTTGGGGGGGGGAGTTTCTGACAATCACAAAGGAAGAAAGATACTTGGGCATTATCATCACAGATGACCTGAAGTCATCCAAGTTGACCACTAAAGCAGTAGGCATGGCTAGAGGGATGTTGGGGTGTATTAGTAGGGGTATCACAAGTCATGAGAGGGAGGTAATAATCCCTCTTTACAGGACACTGGTTAGGCCCCATCTGGAGTACTGTGTGCAGTACTGGAGACCGCACCTGCACAAGGACATTAACAAAATGGAGCCAGTCCAGAGAATGGCAACCAAAATGGTGCAGGGACTGCATCAGAAAACATATGCGGACAGATTAACTGAGCTCAATATGTATACCCTAGAGCAAAGGAGAGAGAAAGGTGATATGATCGAAACATTCAAACACCTTAAGGGCATTAACAAGGTGAAAGAGTCTAACATGTTTCAATATAAGAAAAATAGCAGGACAAGAGGACACAGCATGAGATTAGAAGGAGGCCAAATAAGGGGTAATGTGAGGAAGTTCTTTTTCAAAGAAAGGGTGGTGAATGCATGGAATGGCCTATCTGAGGAAGTGATGGATATGAATTCAGTGCAGGGTTTCAAACAGGCATGGGGTATGCATAGTGGAGCAATACAGATGAGTATGAATAGATAGGCCATTGACAGAAAAAAGGCCTATGGCACATTCATAAGGTAGAAAAAAAATGGGCAGAATGGATAGGCCTTGTGGTCCTTATCTGCCATCAACTTCTATGGTTCTATATTTCTATATAGGTAAAGTTTTGATTTGTTGTATTATTCAGCTGTAAGTGTGTCAAAAGAAAAAGAGCCCTCTGGGGCTGAGATCTGATCAGTGATATGGGGGACAAAACCTATGAGGAGAGGTTGGAAGCATGTAAGACTGTATGTTCATTCTGGAGAAATAAGACACTGAGGGGGCTGAATTTTTTATTCGTTCAGCTTTTATTGACCAGGTAAGTACACTACGCCAGTATACATATTTTAAGTTATGACTCTAGAGGTTACATGAATGGGCGGTAGTATAGTACTACATGTTATTTGACAGAAACAAGAAAAACAGTATAATACAGTGTGAGTGAAGAACACTGCAACAATCAAATCAGCACTAGGCAGGAGAACAGCAGCCTGATTTAAAACACAAGTAACAGGTATGAATAAACCAGTTCAAAATTAACAAGAAACATTTAATAAGTATAACACTAAATAGATACAGTGCAAAAATAGTTTGATATAGTGTAACATCACACTTAACATAATGCGATTACATTCAAGTCCAGCTTGAGCTGCACTTTAGATGGTCTCAGTTTTTGTCAGACTCAAAGGTATCAACAAGATCGAACATTTAGAGATCTTTGATCTACTGTCCTGCTGCAAGGTGTGGGAACACACTATGAAGCTCAGTGGTGGCAAACTGAGAGGTAACATTAGGTGACGCTTTTTTCCCAGATTGTGTTGAACACATGAAGCAGCCTACGAGTGAAGACAGCTGACAAGAAGACAATGCAGGTCTTAAAGGTGAGTCTGGACAAATTTCTGCTTGCCATGGGAATCCCAGGGTATTCTGGGTAGTAGAGTTGGTGGGGATTCCATAAATTGGTACATGTTTGTATATCATACTTCGTATCCCTGCTTGTAAATCAACAGAGACGTACTACATGATAGATCTAGAGGATCTAGAGTTCTTCCTGGACTTAAATTACTACGTCACATATTTCATTCTAAATGGATTGTAATTCAAGCAGCTGAAAATTTTGGATGGTCCTGCCAATTGTCAATTTAAATGTGTTTCTGAGGTAATTAGTGACAGCGATACCTAACTTGACATTCTACCACCTACTGTGCATTCTCACATGCTAAGACTACAACAACAGCTTGACTAAGAGTCCTGAGAAAAGCTGATAAAACAGGTGAAATGTATCTTAACATTTATTTTGACATGATCAAAATCACAGGCCACCTGATTGTGTATTTTTTATTTATTTCATGTAGTATTTTTTTGACTGGGAAAGGAGGGCTAGGCAGTTCTGTCTATTTTCTAAATCCTCTGGCGTGGGGGAGGGGGGCACAGATGCAAACTGACCTATGGCACCAGGTTAACCTGCTGGTGGTATTTTTGTGAATGGGGGAAATTTGATCAGGACACCAGGGAACCCTTCTTTTAGAAAAAAAGCATACAACATAGCTTTGTTCAAACTACTTCTTCCATATTTATGTACTACTAGAGATGTAATTTTTAGGGGAGGCCTTAATTGTGGACTAACCCTTTCAGACATTGGGTGAAAACATCAAAGTTATTTTGTGATTCCAACTGCTTAAAAGATGTGATAAAAATGCAGGTTTAATTGACACTGCTTGTAAGCCTTGACATCACAGGGTACACAACTTCTTTAAAGGTAAATTATCAACTCAAATTGACTATATTTTTTACTTCCCATAGTTATCTTGTTCTGGTTCAAATGTAGTCCCTGTAGGAGCCACATTTTGGAATGCCCCACAAAAGAGATTCAGTCTAGGTTTCAGGAGACTTAACATCTCTTTATTAAACAATAACATTATTACTTGAGGCTAAAAAATCACCACTGATGTTTTTTTTATTCCCAGATACAATGGTGGGAAGATATAAAAACGGATTGTAGATATTTTTTTTTAAATCTTAATCAGGAAAGCTCTCAAATGAAGGAAACCTAAGATATTTGTCTGTCAGTAATCAGTTTCATAGGCTAATAAAAATAACAGCTAGTACAGGACAGGACTTATCAACACAAATTTCTAAACTTAAGTCTGACATGACAACTCTCCAATATCAGTGAATGTCTTCCCTGAATGTGGAACAAAAATTTAGTACTAAGGGAACTAAATAGCAGACTAACCCTTTTGATGATTGTAAAAAACAAACCACCAACCAAACTTTTTCCATTCTTTTGACTAATGAGGATAAAGTGTTGACAGGTACTCAGGAACAACTGAGTTTTTTTTACGGAATAGCATGTTGAAAAAGGTTTTGGTACCCTAGCACCTAGTCTGCACAAAGAAGGTGAATACCTTAATAATATTCAGATTCCTAATCTTCCACCAGACCTAATTCAACTTTTGGAATCAGATATCACCACAGAAAAGATATCAGAAGCAATTCATTCACTGTCATGCGGTTGTAGCCCAAGACCAGATGGATTACCAAGCAATTTATATTGCTTAATTCTCTTAAGACTGCATTGATTCATATGTATAACTTTATGTTACAGAAAGGAGTCATAGTTTCAAGTCTAATGAAAGGAATTTTGATTTTCATACACAAAAAAGGGTGACAGAGCAAATATAAATAACATAGAAACATAGACTTTAATGGCAGATAAGGAACGCTTGGCCCACCTTATCTGCTCATTTCCCTACCTACTGGATAAGCTGCAGATCCTAGTTAACCAACAGCCTATTTCTTCCTATTGGCAGCCTCTGATCCTCTTAAATACTGACCTCAAATATTGACAAAAAGAAGGCCTCCGTGCTCTCACACATTATTCCCCTTTAGCTAGATCTAGCACAGTCATATAGTATTCCTCAAAGATGTATTTATGATAATATCGTACATTGAGAGGAATTGTTGAAAGAAAAACTAGGTATCAGATCTCTGGCCTTCTCCTGTCTCTTGATCAGGAGAAGGCTTTTAATTGTGTCTCCCACAAATTCTAATTTTGCATATTAACTGCTTATGGGATACCAGAGAATCTTATATGATTTTTGAAACTACTGTATTCAATGGCTCAAATTTTCCCATAATTACATGGATGGAATGGTGTACTGATTCAGATTAAAAGGCGGTTCACCAGGGATGTCCCCAAGCCAATTACTTTATGTTTTTTTTTTTATCTAGATCTCCTTATTCATAACATTAATGCCTCCCCAGATTAATTGTATGATTACCCCAACTGGTTCCACAGCTCCCCCTATATTTACCTATGCAGATGATATGTGTTCACTGATCTCAGATTTAGGCTCTATGCCTCTTTTTTTCTGGAGAATTAACTTATTTTTCTGGTGCTTCTGGAGCCAAAAAAAAAATGTAGACAAAAGTCAAGGTATTGCTCTAGGCTCCTTGAAAGTGATGTGTCCAGATAAAGTTTTGAACATACCTATAGTGCAGAAATCTATCAGGATTCTTGGCAACCTTTTTGGGAAAGCAGTATCATTCACCTAAATTGGAACATAAATTAACTTTGGCAGAAGCTAAAGTTGCTCAGTGGAACCTTCAGTCTATTTCAAAAGTTAAAAGGGTATTTATGATTAAGACTTTTTCGTCCCAATTTTTTAATATATAAGTTTCACTCCCCCCACCCAAGGATGTAGAAGCTAAGTTATAAGTGTTTTCTTTACATATTGGGCCCCAAGGAGGGTGGGTTAGGGATGATAATCCTCTATTTTTTTTTGTATTTTTTTTTCATATTTCCTAAAAGATATTTTGATGAATTCTGATAAAGCATGGATACCATTAGGTAAGGAATAGTGCTCTTCAGATCTTCTAAGGTGGGAAACTACAAAATATAGATCCGTAGGTTGGTGTGTGATGCAATTTCCTTCATTTATACATTCTTGCTTAATCAACATCAGACTATGGAAATTAACATTCACACAGACTGTTACTTACTCTAGGAAACACTTATATAGCTATATAATTAAATTACTTCATTTCTTACTGTGTGTGTGTGTATATATATATATATATATATATATGTATAAAATTGCTTACATAATGAATGACACGATTTGGCTTTTTACAAATGGTAAATTGCAGGTGTGAGGTAATAAAAAACATAAGAGTGAAACAGAATGTTTTTGCCTTTGGAATAAATGTGGACAGCTGGAGGAATCCATGTATCATTTTTTTTCCTGCCCTCGCATTATGAATTTTTGAAACAAACTCAGTAAAGTGTGGAATATTTCTGAATTTGTAACCATGTCATATGACAATTTAAGTTATTGTTCATTTTAGGGTCCCCGGATACATGAAATTATAGCACTCTTTGTTTAATAATGGCTTATTTTAAATGGTGACTATGGCACTCAAGATGTTCCTTTTTATTTCAACAAAAACGTATTCCGTTATACCTTTTGGCAACTTAGGTAGTCCATTAACTACATTTGGTATACAAGATAGAAAAAAAGAAACTACCACAGTCTACACACAGTAACATGTGGAAAAATGTAAAGTGGATTAAGATTATTTAATTTCTTGTTTGTTTGATTGGTGTATGATTTGATATGAATAGTATATTAGGCAAAATTCTTCGTTTTTCCTTTCTCCATATTTTTCTAAAAAGATTAGGTAAGTTAATTTTGATTTCTATGATTTGATTATTTGTTTGCATTTGTATATATTTTTTATCAATAAAAAATCCCTACTGTTAGGAAGAAGTGATGGATGTGGTTAGGCAGAGGAAGATGGGCAGAAACAGGAAAGTTGAAGTCAGATCTCCAAGGCAGCTGGCTTTAAAGAATAGGTTTTCTGCCTTTCATGGTAGTAGGCAGTGGGGTGATACTCTTCTTTGAAAGACATTTTCTCTGACATGAAAGACTTGGCCTCAAGAGTCCTCAGTGGCAAAGCGGGTTCCAGGTAGGACCAAATCAGCCAGTAGAATAACTGGAGTACTATACTTTTATCCACCCAATCACATGTGCAAAGGAAATATGATCACTACTGCATCCCTAAATGTTTTAGCACCAAAACATTTAAGAACCTTTCATACTAGATACTATGCCTTGTGGTGTATTCTTTCTGCAGGACTCTAATCTCAAAACCAGGTTTGAAGTAAAACAAGCTAGCCAACAATGGGTATCTGGAACATCTTTTTGGTCGCAAGGCACAGGCAGATGTAATGGAATGAGTATCTTGCCAAAGGATTTGGTTATTCAGTTAAACATATTGTGGACACTGTTCCTGGTAGGGCTTTGTTGGTAGATGCTATTGTTGACATGTCATATAAGTTTATATGTATCTATGCACCCCAAACAAAAGCCACAAGAATCTTGTTATTTGCAGAGATACAGCCTTTTCTGTACACTAATAAACTGTTATATTAGGTGAGGATTTTAACTGTTGCCTACCTTTGCAAACAACATCCCGGAGTACAGTAAAGATACAGTATATTGTGATTCTCATTATTTATTAGATATGATTAAAGCTGCTCATTTTAAAGATGCCTGTAGACCTATCCACCTGCAACAGGGTGTCTCATATGTCCGGAATACTTTAGCCACTATGACTGACTATTTTTTCATGTTAGATTGGGTATTTGTTAATTGGTCTACTACCAGAGCCTTTGAAACCACAGTCCATTTGGCTGCAATAGTATGTTGCAGTATTACTAAAGGTCACCCACCATATCAGGTTGTTTAGAGGTTACATAATGAACTGCTAACAGATGATAAGGTGGTACAGAGTATATATGAAGTGCAAGTTGGCACAGTATAGTATAGTATAGTATAGTATAGTATATGAAGTGCAAGTTGGCAGTCAGAGTAGGAGCTAGTTTTGAGATCCTTTTAAAGGATGTGACAAAGGATAGGTCATAGGGTAATAAAATCCTTGTGGGATGCCCAAGAGCATTCTGTATTGGATCCCACTAACATTGTAAAAATAGTGGAAAACTGGGCCCAGCATATGTTTGACGTGGAGGTACCTGCTCTCTCTGTAGACTGTAGAGGATTTTTTTCTATGACATTCTAATACCAGGTATTCCCGATAACTTACCAGGTGTCCTTGTAAGACCTACTGAGTTGGAGGAAGTTTTGCATGCTTTTAAAAAACTTAGTACAAACATAGCTCCAGGCCCTAACGACCTGACATGTGAATTCTACAAGAAATTATGTGATTTACTAGGTTCTGATCTGGTGTCTTTGTATAATCTGCTTCTAGAACAAAGGGCTCTGACCCCCTCTATGTCACAGTCTTTTTTATTTATACTTTTTAAAAAGGAGACAAATTAGATGTCAAAAAACTGGCATTCCCTATGCCTTATGAATCCAGACATGAAAATTCTATCAAAAGTATTACATTCCAGGTTATTATCCATCATAGCCATAGTAATTTCTCCCTTCCAGACCTGTTCACTACTTCAAAAGTCAATTTGTGACAATTTGTATCTAATTTGAATAATATTTTATAGAGGACATTCTAATCAGATTTTAGGCTTTTTTCTGGCTCTTGAGCAGGAGAAAGTGTTTGACAAGGTCGTTCAAGATTTTCTTTCTTTGGTCCTGAGGAGATGCGGGGTTCTGCTTGAGTTTATTGTTTGGATAAAAACTTTATATAATGGACAACGTGCTACCAGACAATAACTGGCTGGCTGGGTAATGCAGTTAGTACTGTTTTAGGTATAATGCAGGGGTGTTTCCTTAGCCCCCTGCTTCACACTTGCGCCATTGATCCTCTACTGTGAAAGATCCAGGGATGCCAGGAAACTGCTAGTATCAATGTTGGATTAGACACAAATATAAATGGCCTGGCCTATGCAGATGATATTTGTCTCATTTTAGAACATTTTTGGAGTACGGAAAGAGCAATGGAACTTTTTAAGCAGTTTCAGATGCAAAGATAAATATTCATAAAAGTAGAGGGGTACATCTTGAAGCTGATCTAGTAGAGTAAGCCTGTAACTAAGTTTAGAGTATATTTGCAACTGAACAGTCTTTATAGGCACTAGGTATTACTTTTAGTAGGTGTCATACAGCTAAAGAAAACTGGGAACAATCCTTGAGTGTGGCCTGAAGGAAAGTTGATTTATGAAAGGGACACACTATTTCAAAACTGAAACTTTTTTTTTTAATTAAAACTATTATTATACCATGTTTTTTTTCCCTTAGTTATATTTTTCCACCACCATCCCACCACCCCCAACATGGAGGCTAGATTACATAATATTTTCTTCCAGGCTATTTTGGGTAGTCATCTGAACCCTGTTAAACAAGAGGCTCCATATCTAGCAACCATGTCTGGTAACCTTGATACTGTTAATCCCATGGTCCTCTGCAGATAAATAGTGGGCACCTTTGCTAGAGACATAGTTAGAACCATATGTTATGGCTTGGAAAGCAAATAAAATAATACTGTCCACTTTACAAAATACCTAATTTACCATTTTATGGGAGATCTGTGCTGGCCAAATTAAAGCAATGGAGGCACAGTTTTGCAGCAGTAGAAGACCAGAACAGGGAATTATATAATAATATTCTGGGCTTCTTTTTTCTATACTCTCTGCTTCCCAAATTGCACTGAGGGAATGGAGGACACAGTTTTAAAAATATTGTAAGAACCCCCTATACCTAACTATATGTGAGACGCACAGTGCATCTCTTGCTGCAACAGGCTTGGAGTACATAACTCACTGAAGCACACATCAGTGGAGTGGAGGAATTGCCCTAGGGATTCTTGTATTGCTATATTGGAAACTTAGCAGCACCTGTTTATACAATGCCCCCTTTCCCTTCAGTTTTGGGCATTGGTAGGTGGTGAGTGGGGCAGTAACCTCTAGACATCAGTTACATATGAGGAACTAGTGCTAGGACTTTATAGTATTAACTGTAGAATATTTCAAGTCAGCATCTTTCGGGTATATTTTGCCATCATAAAATATTACATGCGGCATGGCTGATGCAGGCTGACAACCCAACAAAAGTTATATTCACCACTGGATATTCTGTGATAATAAACAACTCTATTTATCAGATTTATGAACATAAATACAGGAATTTTTTGGAAGCTAAGTTTTGGACCTATTGGAGAAATTTTGACTGGCTAAATCATTGGGTTATCTCCAAGACATAACGTTGAAATTAATTTATTTTGTTTACCATGTTTAATTGTTTTTCTTTGTTTTGTTGATGGAACATTATATTTTGCATGTTTTTCTTTTCTTAGTATTTTGTATGTAACTGAGTCACTATGTAACTTTTGGTTATTACCCCTGCCTTGTGGAATCAATAAGGTTGAGGGGCCTGGGTTCTGTTTCAGATGGAAAAGGGAGATTCTTTCCCAGATATAAAATAAGTAGTGCGATGCCTCCACCCAGAGTAAATTATAGTGAGTCAGCTCTTTATATGGTACAACCCCCTAGGGATGCTATACCTACTCACCTCCCCTCATAGTCACCCCACACACAGAACACCACTTTAAGCTTTAACACCTTGAAACACATGCAGTTAAAGGCAATTGCTAATAATATGCTCACAGGCAATATTGCACAACAACAGTAAAATATTTATTAAATAGGGAAGGGAAGGAAAAGGGATGCATTAAAAATAATGGTTATGTAGGAATTTGATGTGGCAATGGGACAAGCAAACAATACATACAGTACACCTGGCCTAAACCCCCCCACAGACCACACACCACACAGTTTGGCTCACCTCCCCACTGATACCAGTGCCCCTTGAGTCAGTCTGGGTATTCAGGTAGTGGTGCCACAGGCCTGAACGCTGCAACTGGGTGGCCGGCATTGGTGCACTTATTAAGGTAGTTAGAAACTTGGAATGGATTTTACTTAGTCTCCCTAGATCAGGGCAGACCCTGTGTTTACTCACTGTTCTAAAGACAGTATCACAGGGTCTGAAGGACAACAGATTCATCAGTCGAGTGGTTGATCACAAGCTGTGAAACAGATTGGCGCCATACTTAGCTGGAGCAGGACTGCTGACAGCTTGTCACCTTCAATGCTGTTGGCAGAGTCTGGCAGCTTGTCACCTTCGAGGCCACTTCTTTAAGGATGTTGAATCAGGCTAGCACTGGGGATCAGGGCCACATGTTTACCCCACACATCCAGGAATCTAACTCCCCGGGGCAGATGATGGGTAATGTCTAGCTATGGCACTCCATGGCTGATTCCCCAGACCATCCTTGGTAGATGGTGATTCCTATTCTGGAGCTCAGGAATCACGCAACCTTTTCTTCTCTGTGGATGGCAGACATTAATACTTCTGGAAACAGTCCATCTCACCCCCCAGGGCTAGATGTGCCAAATAGTCGGTTCCCAGACTTCATGTGTCACACCACAAATGCTGTCTGTCTCACCAAGGAAATGGGAAGCTCTGCAGGCACCTCCTAATTTGGATTGTAGGAGCCCAGGAAACACTTCAAGCTCTTGACAAAAGAGCAGTCCAACCCTCTTAATAAGCTGAAGGCCTTTCTTAGGATGGCACAGGGATTTGCACCCAAATGTTCTGTGTACTTTAGTTCTGGGTTTTCCAGCTAATGGAAGGATTTAAGCAGTTCTCCCAGAGTTGGTTGTGGAAGCCCTAGGCTGACTGCCAAACTTCTTTGTCAGCTATTCTGCACTCCCCTGTTTCACTAAGAGAGCCTCAGGCAGATCTGCTTCTAGATGAATCTTCCCCCCATGTCTGAGGAGAAAGATGGTGGCATCCATTGGTGAACCAGGCTGTCCATCTGTGAAATTAATATGTGCAAGGTTCACTCAACACCTGATTGGCTGACCCTAAAGGTGACAAAAGCATTGTCCAGTCCCCTTACCCAGGAGCCACAGCAGCAGTCCTTAGAGTTCCTCAAATACTGATTGGATAAGAAAGGTTCAGAGGTTACCAAAATGGCATCCAAGTAGACAGTTTGCATGGGGTCCCAAGTTAAAAATCTTATTGCAGGCAAACAGCAGTTTTATCAAATAACTGTCCAACAGTCCAATAGCTGACTCTCTGCCCTGCTATCCGGTTATAGAAAGGATTGAAAAAAGTCTTTCTTTGTCTGTCACTAGTGCCATAGAACTAAGACCCCAGACAACAGGAAGAATCACATTCACAGTACAGTCTTGGCTGTTCTTAAAGTAACAGTACTCATCACATTTAACATCTATACAATGTTTGCTTTCTTTTACCCCAAGTGTGTCTCCGAACCCCCACTTGTGTTTTCAGGGATCCCAGAGGTCAGAACGCACATAGCAGACACTTCTACTGAGCTGCAAAGGCAGCTTTAAACATGGACACCATAACGCTTAAGGATCTGCAAGCAGACCACCAGCTTGCACATTCAAGCAGGAGCCAGCTCGAACGTGCACAAACAGAGCTGCGCAGCACTTTACTGCTTGCCCAGCGGTAGCAGCTCTGTACCCCCTGGGTGGGTAGGTTTAATTATTTACACAGTTCCTGCAGTCCCCCACAAAACAGACACAACAGGACCGGTGAAACTAAATGGCTGGGAGGCAAACCAGGTAAGCCCCACTTGTGGGGGGAGGTTACCTGTACAACAGGATTGTTTTGAGGGTTTTGACTGTTTATTTTGTATATGTTACTGTTTTCTCTTGAGATTCCATTAATAAAAAAAATTCCCTAATTTTCCTGCAGGGGGCTTTACTACTTCCTGTCAGGGTGAGGGAGTGATGTCTGCTGGCAAGGAGGAGTCTACAATGGCATCCTGGGTGGTGGAGCTAGCTTTCCTCCCCAGCTGGAGTACTGAGGAAGCCTATGATGCTACTGAAACTGGTTAGAAGGTCCAGCTGCCACAGCTGGGAACTACAACTGCCATCCTGTTGGGAAAATATGAAGATACAGCTATGGCTTAGTGCACTGACAGTGACTTAACCCTCAAGTGTGAGTTGAGAAGAATGACTTGAAGAACAAGTCCAGTGAGTTGCCAGGAATTCTGCCAATGAGGTCTGATAGGCAGTTTCTTCTGTGCCTGTTGTGGAACCGAGTGGATCATCAGCAGTACTGTATGCTGTCACAGATGTTGCCCCTAATGTGATTGTGGAACTGATGGAATTCTTGAGTGAGGAGCTGTGCTAGGAGTTGGAGCTGCAGGAGAAGAAGTCTGCATTGCTGTGTCTCATCATGGAAGAAGAGGAACGTTGTTTAGTCAAGAAAGTCTGTCTGAGGTCACACCCAAAATCTACAGAGTCTGAGGTACTTTTATAATCCACTTTAATGGTGTCTAATGTAGGTAATGTAAATAACCCTGCTGCTTCTCTGAACCCACAATGTTTGTCTGAGTGCTCGGGAGTGGCTCCAGCTAATGCATCAAACAGCACTGCTGAGTCACAGATTAAAGGAACTGCAGCTGCTGTTGTAATGGCCACCAGCGCTACTTCTGACAGCATGTGGCTTCCTGGCAGTGCCAACTGCAATGCTACCCTTAGAACCTTGAAACCTGACTCTGCTTGCCTGTTCTCCTTGGAGACTGCAACTGCTTTGGCTGCATACCTGAAACTGGGTAGTAGTAAGTCCCCCATGAAAAAGCAGTACATGAAATGGCCTCCTGAATGCATTGCCAGGAAACTGAAACACTGGCTGGGAGAAATCTGAAGAGGGGAATGACTGGAGTCCTCTGTGGTCCCACACCTGTTCCATTGCCTTTGTCTATGAACCCTGATGGCTCCATTAATCAAATTGGCTCCCTAGTAGCTTACTTTGACTCTGACTTTCAGTGACAGGATCAGCAGTTCCTCTTTACTTCTGTGTACCATGAAGAAAACATGGCCCATCAAGGTTGAGAAGCCGCAGGTCATGAGGGCCTACTGCAGCTCTCCCCCACACCACACACATGGTCTCCAAGGATCCAGCCTCACAGGTACCTGACTGCACTATCGCAAGTTGCAGCTCCTGAGTGGCACCGCGCTCCACACAGTACTGCATCCTACTAGCCGCCCACCTACCTAGCCATCCTCCCACCATAAGGTGGTGTTATCTTTAATAGGTAGTTGTATAGGAAAACAATCAGCCAAATTTTCACCCCCTATTACTGTGGCTCTTGGACTCTTCCAATTTTCCTCTCTCCACACCCCCCCCAACCCCGTGACCTGCCACTTTGGTTTCTTCTGAATTAGGGACCCACTTTTCACTCCTGTAGCTCCTTAGCTCCAGCAGAAGCATTTAAACCTTCCCCTACAGCAACAATTATTTTTACTCCACTTCATCATATTCAGGCTGGTCCTGCCTCCTCCACCCAATCAGGCTACTCTGATCCACCCTCCCCCTGGATCATGCAGTCACTTTATTTTGTCTTTCTCTTTGCCCTCCTTTCCCCCTTGGTCTCACCCCTTACAAACTTGCAACATGCTCACCACCCCTGCTCCACCCTCCTCCTCAATCACTGCCCATATATGAGTGCCTATTTTCCTCAACCCTCTGTTCATAATACAGCCATCCCACCCCCCTCTCCCCCATCTTGCTCTGCCATCCTGCACCCTTGACTCCACTCTGTATCCCGGCCTGCTTGCCTCAAACTATTAAAATGTCGAACTCCTTTACCACTACCTCTCCCCCTCTCTAACCCCATCTCAGTCCTACCCCAAGCATCAGTAACTTGCCTCTAGACCCAAGCAACTCATGATTCTCCCACTCTTTCTCCTCCTCCTCCTCCTCCTCATTCTATGTGGTGACATACATCCCAACCCCAGCCCCTGCTCTTCAGTACTCTCTGAGCTTAGTAAAGGCCTTCAAATCTTTCACCTCAATGCCAGAAACCTCCTCCCAAAAATGGACTTACTCAGGCTGTGGGTTTCACAGCACCCTCCCTCCCCCCACCCTCCTGTGTATTACCGAGACCTGGCTCTCATCCTGTACCCCTGACACCCACTTAACCCTCCAAAATAACTGCATTTACCGTCAAGACCAAAGTTAGTGTGGCAGTGGCATAGCTATCTATGCTCACCTTAACCTGCCTTGCAGTGTCTCATCCTTGGTTTCATGTCCCTTTTCCCATGAATACCTCGCTGTCTCCCCGAACTACCCATCCTCTCTTTCTTTCATGGTCTCTGTGCTGTATGACTCCCACAAAATTCCCCCCACTCCCTGACTGAACTTATTTCCTCACTAGTCTCCCAGGCCTCTTCAATTGAACAAATTATCCTTGGAGATTTCAACCTTAACTGGGCCTTCCCTTTACATGAACCATACATAGACCACATTGAATCACTAAATCTCATGCAGCTCATAAAGGAACCCACCCACCCAAACCTCTGCACCCCAAACCACACTCTGATTGATTCGGTCCCCTCCACCCACCCTCACTGAATCCTCACTCTGGGAATTATACCAGATGTTTTCAGCGATTACCTTATAACCTACTGTGTTCACAAAGTCCCCACTCCCCACTCCCCTGCCCACATACCGATGGATCTGCTCCTATAGATCACGTAACGCTGACTCACTGCTTCAGGACATACATGCCGAAGACTGATCTGCAGTCGACACTGCCACTGATGTGGACTCAGCTCTCTCCCATTTTTCCCACCTCCTTCACAAAGTTTGGGATCACCATGCCCCCTCCTCAGATGACACAGGGTAAAAAAGCATCACCTTCCCTGGGTCTCTGCAGACCTCATCCAGTTGTGTAAATCACACTACAAAGCCTGGGCTCGTCATAAAACTACCCAAGCCTTTCCATATCAGTGTAGATAGATACAGGGCCTTATGCAACTCATGCACAAAGGCTGTTAGGTCAGCCAAGGCTGTTTATTTCCAGACCCTTTTTCACACCAGTCAGTCCTTATTCACTGATTTTTGGAACACACTCCACTCTCTTCTTGACCCCCTGCCCAATCCACTACCCTCACATTATCAATTAATGGCTCTACAGTCTCTGATCCAGTCTCGTGGCAATGGCACTAAACTCCTATTTCACTACCTGTGCCCAGCCCTCATCCACCCCCTCCCAACCACTCCCACCCCACTCTACCCCCCATGGTAACTCATTTCTTCCAGTCTTAGTCCAAGAAGTCCAACAAGCCCTTGCCTCCTTAAGCCCCAATAAATCTAGCCCTGACTCTCTAGACTCCTGTCTACTATGTATTTCTGCCCCTGCAATATCCCTCCCCCTCACCCATATCCTAAACTGATCTTTCTACCAATGCTCAGTCCCTCAGGCATAGAAGAGTGCACATGTTTTACCTCTACACAAAGGTGGGGACACTCTCTCTCTGGGAAACTATCGCCCTATATCCCTGCTCCCAGCTCTGGCTAAACTTCAGGAATCCTTTGTTCTTATATGCCTCACAGAGTTCCTCAAGTCCTCTGATTTCTTCAACCTTTCAATCTTGTTTCCAGGCTGACTACTGCACCATTACTTCACTTCTTCGTGTCACAAACTCCATCCTCTCAAGTATAGACAATGGACACATCACTGGCACCATTTTCATTGACTTTGCAAAGCCTTCGATTCTGTATCTCATCCTCTGTTCCTAATTAAACACTCCTCCACTGACCTCTCCCCAGAAACTGTTAATTGGTTCAACTCCTATCTCTCTTGCAAACCCAATAAGTCCGTGTAGGTAGAACCTTTTCCCTTCCTCTCCCGATCCATGCGGGTGTTCCCCATGGCTCCATCTTGGGCCCTTTTCTATTCTCCATTTTCTTGAACAATCTCCTGACAGCCTACTCAGTGGCTAATATACAGATGTTTGCCAATGACACTGTTCTTTTCACCTCTGGCCCCTCAACTGCAGTACTCCAATCCCATCTCCAAGCTGATTTCCACTCAGTCCTTCACTGGTTTGATAAAAACCTCCTCAAAGTAAATGTAAAAAAAAACTGTATCTATGACATTTGGTACTCCTCAAAAACCTGCTCCCCCTCACTTTCACCACCCTAGATGGCTCTTCACTCTGCACAGTCCCCCACTATAAGTACCTGGAGGTCTGGTTTGACTCCCAGCTAGACTACACAGAGCACATCGAGCATATACATGCAAAACTTTGCCCAAAACTGGGAACCCTATATAGAAACAAAAATGCCCTCTCCAAATCTACTCGACATTGGCTCCTGTCCCAGATGGTTATCCCATCCTTTGATTATGCAAACATAGTGTATGGCACAGCCTCAGCCTCCCTCTTAGCTAGATTCGACTGCCTATACAATGCTTTCTGTCACTTTGCTCTAAATGCCCCATGCACATCACTGCTCCCTGTATTCATCCCTTTCCCTCACCTCTCTACATCACCAGCGCCTTCTCCACTCTTCACTTTTCATCTCTAAATACTGGTTTGGGTCCTTACCCTCCTATCTCTCCTCACTCTTGTCTCCCTCCTCTGTGGCCTCCTACCTTCTTCATTCTTGAGACACTCGCACATTCTCCTTCCCAAGGCCCTCCTCCTGCTCTGGCGCAGTACTGTTCTCCTACAGACTGCCTTTGCTATGAAACTTCCTCCCCTCACATATCAGACACTTCCCTTCTGTCTCTCTCTTAAAATGCACCTTGTCAAAAGTGACTGAGCCCTCTGCCACCTGCCATTATAATTGCTAATTTTCATCTGTTTCTTTCCCCCTTAAAGCTTCCATTTGCTCAATCAAACTTAACTCTCAGCACTTTTGGACTTGAACTTCATAGCACTTTATCTTTGTTTACCCCCTCTCCTTTGTTCCCTATTATCTTTACCCTCCTCCTCCTAAAATTTCTCCTATCATTTCTCCCCCCCCCACCTGAACACTACCCCTTACTCAATCTAGTAGTTCTATTTCCACCTCCTTGGCACATCATCCTATCTTCCCCTTGTAGCACCCACTCACTACTGTCCCTCATTCTATCTTCCCCTTTGTTCCCTATTATCTTTACCCTTTCCTCCCCTTTTAAAATTTCTCCTATCATTTCTCCCCCAGCACTACCTTTTGCTCAATCTAATACTTCCATTTCCACTTCCTCAGCACCTCACCCTATCTTCCCCTCATAGCACCCCCTCACTACTGTTCCTCATTCTGTTTTCCCCTAGAAGCACCCCTTAATTACTGTAACTCCTATGTTTCTTTTTTTACATACTGTTTCGTACTTATCTTACAACTCTATGTTCTTCTACTTTCTCACCTCAATGAATTTAGTATACCCTGTATACGTTGTTTTCTCTGGTATCCTGTGACTTCGGCTATCCACAAGTGGGTGCCTACCAAAACAGAGACACACTTGCGGTAACTGCTCAGACAGCAAGGGTGTAGGGAGGGTAACCAGATGGGGAGGGTTAATTGAAGGCAACAGGGTGTCCATCTGCATTATAGCGGGGAGGGGTAAGTGCACCAAGTGAGGGACAAGAGGGTTTGTGAGGGGTGGTGCCGTGGATTGCTGCTGAGCTGATGCTGTGGCATTGTGGGGTGGGTGCTGGCCTGGGTGGCAGGTATGCAGGGTTCGAGACAGGGTGCCGGCATATGTTGTTACACCCGGCCCGAGACAGGGATTTTGTTTTCCATGGATGCACCTCCCCCGACATGCACCCCTCTAGAGTTAAGAATCTATAGTAGGGGGGTGTGGGGGGCAAAGTCCCCTGCATAAAAGGAAAATACCAAGTTTTTGCGTCGCTTTCACTGGCGCTGGAGTTGCACATCACCAAAATTGAATTTTGGTGATGTACACTCGCCATAAGGGTGATCGCCATTCAGCAATCGCCCTTATGAAGTAGAAACATTTTCTCCATTATAAGCTGTACTAGCTCTCACCACCATGAAGTAAGTACACCCTATATACATTGTTTCTCCTGCACTATTTGCACTCTGTAATCTGCTCTGTGTACTTGCTCAAATGTTATTATAAAGAATCTAATCCAGTTTACCCTTATAATATTCTCTGGGTACTGTATTTTGTTTTCACAGCACTGTAGTCAAGTGTATTTTTTTTGGTTGATTTCCAATGTCCCAACCCCCGCCCCGGCCACATCTGGAAATTAGCCTTGGCTCAGTGTGTGTGTTCTCTGTCAACAACTTTGAATAAATAAAATAAATAAAGCGTGTCCCATTCTACTTTTTCACAGCCCTTTGTTCTAAAAGTGCCTGGCCCTTTTCATTTTGCACAGAATCCTGCTCTATTTAAAAAATGAGCAGATGGTAGCTCCTCAGTGTTTGAATTTCCCCCAGGCACTGTGATGACTGATATACTGCAACACCCTGTTGAAGCAGTGCCTCCATCCCAGTCTGACATAGTTGCTTATGTCCATACTTTGGTGGAGAACCTGTTGAAGGAAGTAGGCTGTATCCCTGAAACAGCTCAAATACTCAAGTTAAGTGATGATTTCTATAGTTTTGAATTAAAAAGGGTATACGATGTGTATTAAAGTTATGTGTGCTGTGTATACTACTGCTGAGCTGGGAGTCGCTTGCTTCATTGACGTCATTACGCTGCATGTCAGCACACAGCCATTTTAGGGTTCTTACAGATCAGGAGTTTTGAATTGAGAGAGGTTTTGTTTACATTTTTCATATGCTACTAAACTGCATTATCCTACTTTAATAAATGCAGTAAAAGCATAAATTTAATCACCGGCCTCTGCTTTTACAAGTCTGTGCAATCATTTTTTAACATTGTAAAATATAAGGATTTAGGTCCCTTTTAGGACATGGAGGAAGATATGGAAGTTAACAGGGCTATACCTGGTATTTGTTTTGTCTGCCAATTTTGTATTGTAACCTCCCTGGTCGTGTCTGAAAACAGTCATAGTTTGCGGCTAGGACACCTTACCCGGTAAACAAAAACTAAATAAATAAGAGTGCACAAACTTGGTCCCTGGAAATGGGGAAAGCAGCTCAGAACCTCTTACTGGGACTGCAGCCGAGAACACTGAAGGGGAGATAATTGCACAAATCACAGTGCAGAGGGAGGAGGACGTAGGAAACTATTATTATACAATTAGAACAAGAAAGTAATGCCCCCCACCAGAACTTCAGAACCAAGATTCAGGGACTTTGGTTAGGCCTGAACAAGAGGGACTGGCAGAGAAACTTGTGCTTGCGCTTCAGAAAATTAGTCCAGCCAAAGAGGAGATGATAAGTAATGATGTACTGGCAAAGAAGAATGAACAACAGGAGGACACAAGACCCTGAGTAAGTAATATTGCACAAGCTAAGAACCAAGGGAATATACATACAAACCAGGGTGGAACAGGCTGTAGTCAAAAGGATTCAAATACAGTCAGGAAAGATACCCCCCACAAAAGAACCAGAATAAAATGTATGTGGGAGGGAATTGTGGTCAGAGACATGGGATTAGGCTATTCTTGGATGTTTTTAGCAAGCATAAGAACCAGTAAAAGGCATACTCCTGACCACCTAACATATGTGAACTACTAGAAAGGGTTTTTGTAGAAAGACATCTCCTAAAAAAATATGAAATGTTATGGATACGAAATGTATGCACTCATACATACTGCAGGGACACTCTTTGATATTAGTTTTTATGTTTGCTTGAGCACATGCACAAGAAACATTATGAGGCAGCTTAGGAGAGAAGCAGTTTGTGGAGGTGCGGCAGTGTGGCAACCAATGCCAGCACTGCTTTTGTGGGCTTGGCAATGTCCACCCAGTGCAAGCCCAGTGTCCTGATGACACTGGTTCTGCAGAAGTGCCACCAACTTGAAATGATTTGGCCACTGCAATGAGGGGCCGCCTCGTCATTGCAGTGTCAGCAATTCTGCTGCAATGAGGGAATGACCCGTCATTGCAGGGTGATACTTTGCCTGGTGTAACATTTCTGCGAACATGGCGGTGGTTCTATGCTGCCACCTCACAGTCCCATGTAAGCCAACTGGGGTGCCCAATCCCCCTGTCAGCATGCCAATGATGCTATTCATTTGCTGATGGGGAACCCACTCCCCATCGGCATAATGCCTCCCCATTTGTTGTGTGCTGAGGGGGTACCCAATCCACCTCAGCATCATGCCCACCAATAGTCTTTATTTACAAATGGGGGGCCCAATCCCCATTGGCTTAAGTCCTCCCTTCTCCAAAATGCAGGTGGCACACTGGGAGCCCACCCTAGTGTGCACAAATGAAGCCTGAAAAAAAAAACTTCCCATGATGTTCTTTTTATTAGTTTTGTCCCTGAAATAAAGAAAATGGTCCCTCACGGTCTGTCATGCCCCTCCCTCAGCCTGCACTTACCCTCTGCACAGCCCAGCTCCCCACACACCTCTCACCCCATACTTACCTCCAGAGCCCGGCACAATGATCTTCAGTGGACTGGGAACATGTCTGCACTCTTCAAAGCTGACCGCAAACTAAAGAAGTGTCGGTAAGCTGTATAATGGCATAAATAGCTTTTTTTTTTTTTTTTCCAACTTATGTGGATATCTCTGCCATTTTTTGGACTTTTGCCACCACATTTTCAACATGGGGTTATTGGGACCCCTCCTCATGAATACAGTCACTGCCATGGTGTTATTCAGTACCGAAAGGTGATTTCATGGTCACTGCATGGAATCACGTTTCGGGACTGATTAATGAAACAACAGTGCCACTGTTCATGAGGTGGGCTCTCAAAAAGCCTATGTTGCATATTTGATGAAAAAAATCCAAAAACTGACTGTTTAACGAGCTTGCATTGTGCAGTTTCCATGCTCCCTCGTAACTTCACGAATTTATAATATGGTCACTCCAGATTTTCAACATTGGCATTTTTTCCTACCTCCATATGAACAGTACAGCTGTCATTTTTCACATCCTGTACCAAATGTGTTTTTGTATTTCCAATGCAGAATAGCACAGTCGCTGTGGGAAGTAGGTGTTTCGGACAGATTAAGAAAATCACAGTGACTCTGTCCATGAGCAGAGGTCCTAAAATACCTATGTTGAAAATTTGGTGACGAATGTCCACAAAATAACTTTATTATGAGCGTATGTTGTACAGTTTCCATGCACCCTCATAACATTTTGCAAATTTGTAGTATTTTCACTCCATATTTTCAACATTGGCATTTTTTTATACCTCCTTATAAATAGTACTGCTGTCATTTTTCACATCCTGGCCGAAATGTGTTTTCGCACTTCCAGCACACAATAGTGCGGTCACTGTGGGAAGTCAGTGTTCAGGACAGACTAAGAAAATCATGGTGATACTGTTCATGAGCACAGGTGCTAAAATGCCTATGTTGAAAATTTAGTGACAAAAGTCCATGAATTGACTGTGTTACGAGCTTACGTTGCGCAGTTTCCATGCACCCTTGTAATTTTGCTCATTTGTAATATTTTCAATCCAGATTTTCAACATTGGCACTTTTTTACACCTCCTTATGTGCAGTACAGCTGTCATTTTTTATATCCTGCACGAAATATGCATTTACACATCTGGCACAGAATAGCGCAGTCGCTGTGGGGAATTAATGTTCGGGACAGATTAAGAAAATACTAGTGACCGTGTTCATAAGCAGAGGTCACAAAATGCCTATGTTGAAAATTTGGTGAAATAATTCCACTAAATGACTGTGTTACATGCATGCATTGCATAGTTTCCACATACACTAGGAAGTTCGAGCATTTTTAATATTTTCACTACAGATTTTCAACATAGCCATCTCTTCACACCTCCCTATGAGTGGTACAGCTGTCGTTCCTCACATTCTGCTCAATCTGTGTTTTCATACATCTGGCACAGAATGACACGGTCGCTGTGGGAACTCAAAGTTCGGGACACATTAAGAAAACCGCAGTGCCACTGTCCATGAGAAGAGGTCCCAAATGCTTTCATGAAGTGTGGGTCACAAAAAGGCCATGTTGAATTTGTGGTGCAAATGCCAACCGTCCCTGGGCGTTAGGGGTTTCTAACCATAACGTCCCCCTGTACCAGACATGCGGACGGGCATCAGGGTGTGCCTTTGGACTGCCGACTGTAACGCTCATGCCATTCTACCCCCCCCCACCCTGCAGTCAGTGACAGTCATTGAGGTGTGCCTTGGAACTTTCAGCCCCAGAGTTCACCCCATTCTCCTATACTGCACCCATTTCAGCATATGTCCTTATGGAATGGGGTGACTGTAAAGCTGAGCACCCCAAGGCACACCTCAACACTTGTCAGTGTCTCCAGGATAGGGTGAGGTGAAATGGCATGAACATTGTGGGCGTTGACCCAAATGCATACCCCAATGCCTGTCCCTCTCTGCAGGGTGGAGGTGGGGTTGGCATGAAGTTCAATACTTCACTGCCATTCCTATTCTGCCTCTGTCTAACTCTTGCATTCCCAATGCTAATACCAGCAAGCAAATATTCAGCATTGACAAATGCTTGTTTGAGATCCCTGCTGGTTTAGAATGATTCTGGAAAACAAATGTCATGAATTCCACATCAGCCCCCTTTGGGTACTGTTTGTAGCAATTCTACTAACCAAGCCAAACTTTAAAAAAATGACACTGCTAATTAAAGATGAGGGAGTCAATGTTGCAGATATTATCTGTTGGCTGAAATAAAGTTGCACTCTCATTAGACAACCAAACCCTATCCTTGACTCCAAGCATATCTGGATGGGGGCATATAAAAGTGACACTGAAACAAACAGAGGCTGACTTATCCCATCTACTCAACTGTTTCTTTCTAGGAAGGGACAGAGGGGTTTTATCTTATGCAGGACAGCCAAAGGCATGTTACGAGTGTGGAGCTCAAAATCATCTGAGCAATACATGCGACCAGTTAAAATCAATCAATCAATTAAAACTATTTCTTGAGTGCTATTCCAAATATCATAGCTCTGTACAGATGACATCAATAAAATGATAAAAACAGCATAAATAGCAATTCATTAAAACATTCAACTAAAATTAAGCAGATAAATGACATTAGACTAATTAATTACTAGCCACAGGGGAAAGCTAGGGCAAACAGGTGAGTATTTAATGAAGATTTAAAACCCTCGATGGTCAGGCACTCTCTGATCCAACAAGGTAGAGATTTCAACAGGGTCAGCCATGAAAGCAAAAGAGCGGGCCCTGGAGGTCTTCAATCTGACCCTATGAACTTCTAGCAATCCCTCATCAGCGGAATGGAGTGGTCAAAGGGGACGGTAGGGGCAGAGAAGATCTTGCAAGTAGTGCAGTCCCTGTCAACGTAGGGCTTTATAAGTCAGTAACCTGACCTTGAAGGTGATCTGCCACTGTACAGTCACCCAGTGCAGTTCACAGAGCATAGGCATGGTGTGGCTAGATCTAGATAAACCAGTCAGCAACCTGGCCACTGCATTCTTCACTAGCTGAAGTCAGCAGATATCAATGCCTGGTAGCCCCAAGTATAGGGCATTACAGTAACCAAGGCACAAGGTTACAAAGGCATGGACCAACGTTGGAAGGTCACCAGGTGGGATCAGGCGCTTTATCTGGGCAATGTTCCTCAGATGGTAGAAAGAGGTTTTGATGACAGCAGACACCTGAGTTTTCAATGTCAAGATACTATCGAACACAATGCCCAGATTTTTCACCCGATCATAGGTAAGTAGCTGGTCACCCCCGAGCCAGAGTCCTGAGGGCAGCCCTGCCAGCATCCCTACACCTTGGCAACCTGGGTCCACCACCAGCACCTCAGTCATACCCAAATCCAACCTTAGCCAGTTGGAATTCATCCAATCCTGGATCTCGGAGAGGTAGCAGTTAAAAAACGAGACCGCATCACCATGCTCAGGCACAAAGGACCTGTAGAGCTGAGTATCTTCTGCATAGCAGTGAAAACTCAGCCCATACCACCTCTTAATGTCTCCCAATGGCAGCATATACACTGCAAACAACACGGGGTACAATACAGAGCCCTGTGGAACCCCACATGACATGGGGAGTGGGGCCAAAGAATAAATTCCTGACACCACTCTCTGAGTCCTACCAGTGAGGAATGATCGAAACCATCTGAGGATGGTACCAGGCAGTCCACAGAGTATCTGCAGATGCTTCAACTGCACTCCTTGGTCTACAGCGTCAAACGCTGCAGTAGAGATCAAGGAGAACCAAGATGGAATGGCTTCCCCCATCTCTTGCTATCAAGAGATCATTAAGTACCCAAACCAGGGCAGTCTCGGTACTATGTCTCTTCCTAAACCCAGACTGGAGAGGATCGTAGACATCATGAGAGGTTAAATGGTCATCCAGCTGCACTGCAACTACCTTCTCAATAACCTTGTTCAAGAAGGATAGGTTAGAGACAGTTCTGTAGTGAGCTAAGCAGTCCTGGTCAAGGGAAACTTTCTTCAGCAGTGGTATAACTACCTCCTCCTCCTTCAGGGGATCAGGAAACACTCCAAACTTCAATGAGCACCAGACAATCTAAGCAAGGACCAGGCTGATGACATCAACACACCCCACTAGGAGGCGCGTTGGACTCAAGTCGAAACTACAGTAAAAAGGATGCATACCCTGAATTAACTGCACAACGTCCTCAATCTCCAACTTACCAAAATGAAGTCTTTGTGCTAAAATAGGTCACCCCACTGTACAATGGAAGAATGCAAGGCAATGTAATCTTTGTGAGGACACTGGATGTATAGTACATACTGCAACTGACCATCGGCCTCCCACAACAGCATCAGATCCTACAGATCTAGTGGAACATGAATATTATGTCACTATGGCAAAGAAAGCAAAAACATAATGAAGAACAATCAAGATATACCCCTCAGGCATAAAATGGAAGACAGATTCAAGATGGTAGGCCAGAACCTTTCAGGATGGTGGTACTAGAACATTAGGGGAAAAGAGCATCCTCTGCACAAAATAAATAAAGAGAAGGATCCTATAGCACAAAATGTAAATAGTCCACCACATGCACAGTCTCAGCAGCAATCCTCCACTGGAAAAAAAACAACCCTTTCAATTCAGCAAGTTGTAGACAATATGGAAGTTCAACCCAGCATAAAGCCAGATAAAAGGCAAGAAACACCTAAATCAAGTCAACAAGGACCCATGTCACCCCCCTCGACTCCAATTATGGAGAATTGTCATATGATCACATGATAAGAAACAGCCAAAGGACAACTAAAATGGAAAAAGATCAGGAAATAATTTGTTTCCCTCAGAAACTGGTTTGAATTCCTTGCAGGAAAACAGAGACTGGGTGGATAATGAGGAGGATTTGTGTAACCACCCAGTCCCCTGGGGTTACTAGAATCCCATTAGTATTAGTATTAAGCAGGTAGAAAAGGCAGCTTGTAAGGAGCTCATTAGGGGCTTCTTACATAATGATATTATCGTTAGCTCAGCTAGCCTCAAGGAGGATGATTATGTCATTTAGAACTCTCACGGCAGCATAACCATTTCTGAGTCAGCTGCTCAGGGCAAGTTTAGCATGTTCAGTAGGGTCTGAGTTTAGAAGTCAGAGTGGCAGGAGGTCTGTCAGTTGTGACTCTGCCACAGGGTGCCCTGTATTTCTCAGCCTAGTTTGGATTACATCTCCAGCTCCTCGTGAAGTGGTGGAGACCTTTCTTCAGCAGGATTCCTTGATGTTCACTCCAGGAGAAGTAAAAGGGACTGCTAGTCAATGGATCCAAGGGACAATCCTCTGAAGGTGCTAATGTGTGTGTGTACAGCTGCCTTTAAAAAGGACATTTGTGTGAGACCTGACAAGCTACCATGGAAAAGGGTGCTTTCTGTGTTGGTTCCATGCCTAAAGGAAGAAGCAACTAATCTATGAGTACAGAATGGGCGAAAAGTTCTCAATTTAGGAGGTTGTCTGGGGTGTGTGTGCCCAAGATAAGGCTAGATCACACCGATGAGGACCCCTGTTCACCTAAGTGTGCTACTTTGAAGTTTAAAGTTTGGATCTTTAGCAATTCAGTGGGGATTGATGACTCATTGGTATAACCCAGAAGGAATGGCAGAGACTGTTGGTTGGGGCAAAGGGTGTGAGGAACGGCATCTGAAGTCTACAAGGCAGGGCTAACTGGTTCATTGCTGGGCAAAGGCCATTGCCACAGGAGAATGTTCTGAGTGTGTGGTTGAATCCACAAATGTGCACTCATTGGGAAAAGAAGATATTCTGAGTGTGTGGCAACAGTCCACAAAATGTACACTCTTGGGAAATGAAAATGTTTGGGTGTGTGGTTCAATGCACGTGCACACCATGGGGAAGAGAAAGGAATTGTTTCTGTGGAGAACTGTACAGCCTAGCAAAGAGATGTGGAAAGAAAATATACTTGTCTTCTATGACCAACCCTTTGGGGGCTACTGATGCTTTAGTAACAACTGTGAATAAAGCCATACTGCACAATCCCAGCTGCTGCATTGGACAATCTGATCATTGCTTCTGTGCAAAATGAATGGGGCCCCCTCAGCAGTTAGGTCTAGCATATGCCTAGCATCATCTCCCCTGGACCTGACTGTTTTTACAGAGGTTCATTTTGGTAACTGTACCCCCACCTCTTTCCTACCTTTCCTTTAGACAATGAGCCTGGTATATACTCTACAGCTAGGAGTGGTGCCAATCTGTGTATTTCTGCCAAAAGTAAATGGTATGCCATATGTGTGTACTAGTTCTTTTAATGGGGCTGTCCAACTTGCCTAAAGTGGCATAGGGGTTACACTTGGATGCCTTATCTATCCTATCATTGCAACTACATTACATTTCAGAGAAGGAGGAAACCTCTACAAATACCCAAACTACCAAGAAAAGGAAAACAGGACAGGAAGAGTGGGAAAGGAAAAAGAGAAGTAGTGGAACTTGTTTTCTTTTTTTCTAATGTATGTGATAGGTTCTATATCTCTCTTAACCACTAATGTCAATAGCACTAAGAAAGGTAAAAACAAAAAATGGCAACTTTTGCAGCATTACAAGACCCCTCAAAAGGATGTGATTTTCTGCAGGACACAATAATCCACTCTTCAATGGAAATTACTGCTGTTAAACAAGCTCTGGCAGAGCCACTATGACTGAATGCATTAACTAGACAAGGGTGGTTCATGGGCTTAAACATAAACATGTACTTATTTATTTAAAAAATATCAGATTTACAAACCTTTGAGTCAGAGACTAATTTACACAGGCACCACATCAAGAAGACCAAAGCAGTTCAAACAATATACAGTAGCTAAAACAAATAGACATCGGGAGTCAAAGATTAGCCCAGAGTGTTCACATGAAGGCTGTTGCATACACTAACTGAATCAAAGTACAGTACATTGAGAAAGGGCATATTTAAGCAGAGGTGAAGCTGAGTGCTTCCACCACCCCAGGAGTGATGTTAATACACAATAACACACACCCTGGAGTGCCTCATTGCAATTATTCAATGGCTTGTTGTTATATACAGAATAAAAAATAATTTTTTAAAGGATATTTTTATTAGTGTGAAAAAATATTTCTTAAGAGAAAATGCAAGGAATGATCCAAATCTAAAGCTACGGTGATGTTACTGTGTAATAAAATCCTTGTTTCAATGGGTCAGCTGCCAATCAGCTTCTTACATTTTTCCTTGCCATTGTATAATTAAAAATAATGCCACCATCTGTATTACAGTTACCTATATGTTTTGCAGTGTATTCTATGCACTGTTATAGCAATCAACTCAACAGAACCAGGCCATCGTATACATGAAGGTACTGTACCCTAACTGAAAACACTGCTGAGACAACTATATGTTGCGACAACGTGGAACGTGGAACGTGGAACAATGTTGAGACAAGTTTTTGAAGACATTTGATGTGTTTAATTGTTTTTTTTTAGAGAGTGATATACAGTTCACACACAGAATTCATATAATATAAAAGTTCTTATGCCCAAATGCCACATTTCATTACAAGCAGTTCTCTTGAAGGAAGATATTACTATATAAGGCCTACAAATTGGCATCAGGTAAATGTAAACTGGGGTAGGTGTGTTATTGAGGGTATTGAATAGTTTATCTTTTATTGCTGCTCCACCTGATCAGCAATGATTGCACAAGCTGTGCCCAGCCCAGATTTTACAACTCTGGCCTGGGTCTGGTGATCTGGGTTTTACCCATACCCCACTGCATGTGGCTTAGTGATATACTGTACAGATGGCTACAAAGTCTAACCCATTGAAGGTTGAAGTTTTAGAAAATAATTATTTTTAAAATACCAAGGTTCACTCTCCCCCTCGCCACAATTAATCTTCTACCAAAGTCGTGCTTAAATACTGGTGCTTCTGCATCCATACCACTAAGCTTTTAATGCCTGCATGCCACTTCTGCTGTTATGAGCTCCCCCATCCATGAAGTCCCATTCCACTTGTGGCAACCCCCACCCCCAAAACCAGGTAATTTTCCAGGGAGCAGCTCTTTACACCACATTTTATTTATTTATTTAGTTTTTGTTGCCTGGGTAAGTGCACTAGACAAATCCTGCCTATTTCAGGCATGACCCTGGGGACGGGGATACAGATGAATGCCAAAGGACCTTAAACCAGATTAAGCTGGTATCATCTACTTTACTGCTAATCTCTTTATTTGTAAAAATTTTGTTGAGAAATTTTTGTCGTAATATTTGCAGAAAGTTCTGACTGCTAGAAGATAATGAGTTAACCTTCTGTGGATCTAGTATAAAGGCAGACTCTTCCCACTAACCTATTATTATCCATGTGAGTACTTGACTGGGCATTCAGGTATCTTCCCCATCTATGGTATTCCTGGTTAGGAATGTAGTGGGCTGAAATGAGTGGGGTGGGTTTTACCTGTTTTTAAATCATGAGAGGACAAAGTACTGGTTAGGGCAGCAACTTGCAATCCTTATAAGGTTAAGCAGAAGAGGTGGCTATAGACACTCAGGAAAACCTCATTTTGGATGCTAAACATCTCCCTGCTGCAAGATAAGGATATTCAAAAGCAAATAAAGGACCATCTAAAATAAGCAATCATAGATAATAATACACAAGACGCGAATCCGGGGGTTTTATGGGACACAATAAAAGCCATGGTAAGGGGGAAATAATAGAAATAGCCTCAAGATGGAAGAGGGAATGACTACACAAACAAAATGAACTAGAAATGAAAATAAAAGACCTAGAAACACAGCAGCAAGTCAGACTAGACAGACATCGGGGAATACAGTTGGGAAAACTAAAAGAATCAAATCAAAAATTCTAGATTATAAGGTAGAACAAAATCTCAGATATTTAAGACAGATATTATGAAGGGGGCCCAAGGGCCTTGAGATTAGTTACAGGAAGTGTTTAACCCATTCTACTTCTAATAGCTTTCTATGATGTCTGCAATATCCATTGGTAATCTGACATGACTCCCAGAAGATAATGAATTAAATTTCTGTGGTCTCAATTAAGTCCTCAAGATAGAGGAAAAATAGTGCTCTAAAGCTTCCTACTCACACACAGGCACACAAACTGGAATAACAGGTTCCGAGGAGTGTGACCTCACAAGGAATGTTAGAACCCCCCCCCCCCATTCATTCATTCACAGGTGTCAATGAATGTATTTGTTAACCATGCTGGTTCATCTTCTTGCTTTCTCATGGTAAAAATGTGAAATTACATTTGTGTAAATGATTGATGAGTGACAAATAGCTTGTCTAGGGGGATGGCAGCTCTGATAGTTGTTACAGTCTTTCTTTTCACTGATAGAAACTGAGCCAGGAAAAAAGTAAAATACATTTCATCACAGACTGTTTACCAAATACATGAACCTGCATGATTTATCTGTAAAGACAATTAAAAATATATTTCTAAATGCATTACTAACCCCAATGCTTTCAAGATTTTGAAACTAATAAAAGAAACTAATAAAAAGATAAATTGTATATATATATATATATATATATATATATATATATATATATATATATATATATATATATATATATATATATATATATATAGAATATGGTAAACAAATATTGTTAATCCCAAGAGCTGAACTTTGTTTTTAGTACATAAATGTTTAAGAAATACCTGAAAGCTGAGTCTTTCCTTTTGAGACACCAGGTGACTGATGAATGATTTGTTCCAAGGGTTTTTAAGTCAGTTTGAAGGCATCTAGTATTATCTGTTCTCCTAGTCCTTAACAAAATGCAGGGACTCCAGACAGACTTGTTCTGTTCCTTGACCAGATACCAAAGTAGTGACTCTTCTTCCAGCATGATAGATCCACCTCATTCCGCTAACACATGGATAAAAAAAAAGGTGGGCTGGATCTTTAGGAGCTTCTTGGTGGAGGTGGGTTTGATCTTACTTTCCACCAAAAAACAAAGCTGCCTCCCATTACTCAGGTTCCAGTTCTTGTACCACCCATTTAAGAAAGAAAATAGTACCCTGCAACCATTGACTAACATGAAAGTGTATTTATTTTAGGGCGGAAAACATTTATTGGAGGAGGGTAAGGCGGAGGAGACTATTTACACCTTCAGTCAGTTCCACGGACAGAAAACATGACATCACTCCTTTTGTACATGCAATATCTCTGTTGGTTCCACCCACAGTAGTAAAAAAGTGGAGATTAGGTCACTCATTTTGGTCAATAGGTGAAGAAACTTATTCTGTTATAGGTATTTTCTTTCTTTCTTTCTTTTATTTCTCACAATCCCCAGCATACCTCTTAACCTCTTGCATTGAAGTGAGGGACATAGACATTTTTGGACACTGAAAATGAGGGATAGTGAGGGACACAAACCCTCAGTATGAGGGACACATCTTCAAATAAAGACATACAAGCTCAGAACACTGTGTAAATCATATTTACTTGTACAAAGTTTATTTTTGATTTGGCATTTTAGAATATTATGAACTTCTGCTTTAAAGTCTGAATTTACAGCACATTTCTCTGTGTGGGTAGCACCTTTTCCATGAGGGACAGATGAGGGACAGAGCAATTTTAATGGTTAAAATAAGGGATGTCCCTTGAAATCAGGGACAGTTGAGAGGTATGATTCCCAGTTATTAAAGTTACCAGGCTTGTAGCTATTTCCTCCGGGAGAGGGTTACTTTTGGATACTGAATACAAGGACCTAGCTTTAAGGCTGCTTAATGTGTATACTTCCTAATCTAGACTAAGTAGGATTGAAACCTTTAATCCAGTTCTCTGTCTATACACCTCTGCTGGGGTCACCGGGTGGTGATTTTAACTGTGGCTTCTTTGAAAAAAATTGAGGAAAAAAAGAAACAGATACAATCATTTGTGACTCAAAATGTTTAAGAAGTATGTGTGTTAAGGTGGGTTTGTTTGATGAATATGCCAGAAAAATAGGAAACAACAGAGCACACTTTCTTTAAGGGGTCTGTCTGCTCACATATAGACTTTTGATTTATATCTCCAAACAAAAATGTCAAGCAGGTAGATTCTTACAACTAGAAACATCTGATTATAAGATGGTACAAATACAACTAGAATAACAACAAGATAAACACATATGACCAGGTTTTTGGAGGATACGTAGATACATAGACAGTGTCAGCAGATAAGGGCCTATGGCCCACCCAGTCTGCCCATTTGAGCTTGTAAGTTCAGTTTATGTTTTCCTAGAAGTCTGTTGCCCCTTACCCCTGACCTCCAGAATTCCTTTATGTCTATCCCATGCATTCTTAAACCCTGTGATTGTTTCATCCCCCACCACTTCCTCTGGCAGGGTGTTCCACTCATCCACCACCCGTTCTGTGAAGAAATTCTTCCTCACATTTCCTCTGAATCGTCCTCCCTCCAACTTCATCCCATGCCCTCTAGTCCTGGAACATCTTTTTCACTTAAAAATAGTGTATTCCTGCACCCTGTTCCTCCCTGTAAGATACTTGTATGTCTCTATCATATCCCTTCTCTCCCTTCTCTCCTCCAGGGAGTAGATGTTCAGATCCTTCAACCTGTCCTCATAGGACTTGTGATGCAATCCATGCACCATCTTTGTTGCCCTCCTCTGAATCTTCTCTACCTTGTCTATGTCCTTACATAGGTAAGGTATCCAGAACTGTACACTGTACTCCAGGTGGGGCCTCACTAGTGTCTTGTACAGTGGAATTATGACCTCCCTTTTCCTGCTGGTGATGCCCCTGCCAATGCATCCCAGCATCCTATTTGCTTTACCTGCTGCCTTGTCACACTGTTTCCCTACCTTGAGGTCATCAGAGATGATAACCCCAAGATCCCTTTCCTGTTTGGCATGCTATATCCTCAACCCCAACTGATATATTGTTGCCAGGTTTTTGTGCCCCATATGCATTATCTTGCACTTCTTTGCATTGAATTTCAACTGCCAACCCCTGACCATTCTTCAAGTTTCTGCAGGTCCCTTCTCATTCTGTCTACACCCTCTGGTGTGTCTACTCTGTTACAGAGCTTTGTGTCATCAGCTTACAGTGAAATTCTGCCTCTATGTCCCAAGCACTCACTGATGAAGATGTTGAATAGGGCCGTCCTAGCACTGATCCCTGTGGTATCCCACTGGTCACTCTTCCCTCTGTGGAGTGACAGCCATTTACAACCACCCTCTGTGTCCTGCCACCTAGCCAGTTACATACCCACCACACTACTGTACTGCCCACACCCATATTCCCCAGTTTGTGTAATAGTCTTCTATGTGGCACAGTGTCAAAGGCCTTGCTGAAGTCCAGATAGGCCATGCCCACTGCCCTTCCCTGATCCACCTCCCTAGTCACCCAGTCAAAAAATTCAACCAGGTTGATCTGACATGACCTCCCCCTGGTGAAACCATGCTGCCTTGGGTCCTGTAGTCCACTGACAACCAGATGTTCCACCAATCTCTCCTTCAGTAGTGCTTCCATGATCTTCCCCACTACCGAGGTGAGGATGACTGGTCTGTAGTTCCCCGCCTCTTTGTTCCCACTTTTGTATAAGGGACTACATCTGCTATCCTCCAGTCTTTGGGTACCTCTGTTTCCAGTGATCGGCTAAACAGGATAGCCAGAGGTTCAGCCACCACTCTCTTAGTTCTTTATGACCCTGGGTGTGCCCCATCTGGCCCCATTGCTTATCAACTCTTATTACTCCAGTTCCTTCAGGACCCTTTCTGTAAGGACTCGTGTCCATTTCTGGACCATTCTCATCCCTTGTACCCCTTCAGACCCATTACCATCCTCTTCCTCAGTAAAGACTGAGCAGAAATACCTGTTCAATATGTCAGCTTTACTGTTGTCATCCTCCACACGGCCCCCATCCTCCCCTTCAGTCTCACTATCCCTCCTTTTGCCTTTCTTTTTCACTTATGTACCTGTAAAAGGTTTTGTCCCTCACCCACTGATTTTGCAATGTGTTCTTCTGTCTGAGCTTTGGCTTCCTTACTGACCTCCCTGCCTCCCTTTGCTTCTCCTGGTACTTCTCCTATCCCCTTCTGCCTGTGTCTTTTTGTATTGCCTTAATGCAATCTTTTTGGTTTTCACTTTCTTTGCTACCTCTTTGGAAAACCATAATGGTCTCCTCTTCCTTTTCCTCTTGCTAACCTACTTAATGCATAATTCTGTTGCTCTTGTAATCCCCATTTTAAATACTGCCCACTGTTCCTCAACCCCTGATTGCTGCCCCATTCCTCTTAATGCCTCTTTCAAGTATCTCCCCATTTTCCCAAAGTCTGCCCCCCTAAAATCCAGGATACATGTTTTTGTGTGGTTTTGTTCTGCTCTTTCTGTGATTTCAAACCACAATGACTGGTGGTCACTGTTCCCCAGGTGCTCCCCCACTGTTACCCCCATTACACTGTCCCTGTTTGTGAGCACAAGGTCCAGTATTGCTTTCTGCTGAGTTGGTTCTATGACCAGTTGCTTGAGGAAGGCACCCTGAAGGGAGTCCAGGATAAATCTGCTCCTAGTTGATGCTGCTGCTGGGATGCTCCAGTCCACGTCTGGCATATTGAAGTCTCCAACCAGTACTACCTCACTCTTGTCTGCCATCCTTTGGATGGCTAGCATCAGCTCCCTATCTGTTTCTTCCTCATGGGCTGGTGGTCTGTAGACCACACCTGTGCATATGGCTGACCCCATTTTCCTTTCCAGCTTAACCCACAGTATCTCTCCCCCATTTTGTTCCTCCTGGATCTCTGTGGCCCTTATGTCATTTTTCACATACAGTGCCACTCCTCCTCCCTTCCTGCCTGCTCTGTCTCTTCTGAATATGTTGTAGCCAGGTATGGCCATCTCCCACTCATGGTTATCATTATCCCAGATTTCAGTGATGGCCACATTGTCCAGGTCTGACTGCACCATGACAGCCTCCAGAACTTCCATCTTGTTGCTAAGGCTCCTGGCATTTGCACACATGGCTTTCCATGATTTGACCTCCCTGGACTGTTTCACTGTTCTACTCCAGCCCCTTCCTTGGTTGTCCTTTATCCCTGGTTCTCCTTGCTGTCTGCCCTTCTGCTGAACTTTTCCCCTTTTCTGCATATCCACCTCTTGGGCACTAATCTCCATCTTTTGCACACTGCTTTGTAGAGATAGCCACTCCTCTGTTCACTGGTTCCACTGCTAGCTGTGGGGGATGAGCAAGTAGGTACCCTCCTTGCTGGCCTGCCACCCTCCTTTGCTAGTTTAAATGCTTGTCAATGTAGCATTTAAACTTATCATCGAGTGCTTGGATTCCTCCAGGTTGGATGCGGCCGCTAGGCTTGGAACAAACCTCCATACCTCCAGGTGGGTCCCCAGTCACCAATGAATCCAAACCCTTCCTTACAGCACCAGTTCTTTAACCATGAGTTAAAGCTCCTGGTGCATGCACCCTTATGCTCTCCCTTGCCTCTCGCAGTTAGTACTTCTGAGAAAGCGATAGAAGTAGCTACTTGCTTGAGACCCCTACCCAATTTCCTAAACTCTTCCTGAACTTCCTTTGGCTCCCCATTTGCCAGGTCATTAGGATGAACTCCTTATCACTTGAGAATGTGATATATTGAACTTTTGTCTGCCTATAATTCTGTTTTCAGTATGTAAGTGTAACCACCCAGTCCCTGGGATTACTAGAATCCTATCAGTATTATTGTTAGAAAGGTAGCAGACAGCTGGTAGGGAGTTCATTAGGGGTTCCTTACATAATGACAGCATTGTTTACTCAGCTAGCCTCATGGAGGATTGATTAGGTCATTTTTGAACTCTCGCAGCAGCATATGCCACACTCTGTGGACAGCTGCTCTGGGGAGCTTAGAATGCTGAGTTGAGCTGAGTGTTGTTCAATCTGTAGTGGAGTGAGGAGGTGAGAGTGGCAGAAGGACTGCCAGTGGGATCTCACACAGGGCCCAGGATTTCTCACCCTAGTTGTGTGTCATTTCTAGCTTCCAATTGAAATGGTAGAGACAAGATTACAGTAGGTGTTCCTGATTTCTTCTCCCTGTGAAGTGGAAGGATTTGCTTGTGCTCTGTGGACTCAAGCGGCAATCCCCTGAATGTTCTGATGTTTTTTCAGCTGCCTTGGTATATGACCTGAAATAGACTGTGTGTACCAGCTACCCAGAAGAGAGCCTTTCCTGTTTTGTTTTGGTTGTTCCATGCCCAGTGGATGGAACAAGTTCTTTGAGTACTGAAAGGGAGACTAGATCTTCACAAATGGTCTTAGGGGAGTGGATAGTCTGGGGTGCGTGTGCCCATACATAAGGTTGGAGTGCACCTATCAGTGCCCCTTGTCTCACCAGTGTGAGTGAAGAAAGTTAAACTGTGGACCCCGGTGAGTGCAGTTTGTTTTCTCTGTGTCACCCCAATGCTTGTGACAAGTAATGTATGGGACCTGTAGCACTTCAGTGGGTAATGGAAGTTTCAATGGTGTAACCCTGAAGAATGGCAGAGTCTGTCAGTTGGGGCCAAAGGTGGGAGGAATGCCGTCTAAGCACTTACAAGGCAGGGCTTTCTGGTTCATAAAGGGCACCAGTGTTTTTACCCGAGCTAGTGGCCAAGCTGCAGGTTAAGGTGTGTGGCTGAGTTTTCGCATATTACACCAACGTTCAAAAGGAGTTCTGTGTGTGTGGCTTAGATTCACTAAATAACACTCATGGAAAAGAAAGAGCAATGTTCATGTGCATGGCCCAGTGTCCACAGATGCACTTTTGGGAATTTGGGAAGAAGATGTGTCTGTTTTGTTCATGAACTGTACTGCAATTTTTTTTATTTATTTATTTAGTTTTTGTTGGCCGGGTAAGTGCACTAGACAAATTCTGCCTGTTTTCAGGCATGACCCGGGAGAGGGGGATACAGATGAATGCCAACTGACCTTGAACCAGATTAAGCTGTTGGTGGTATTTTTAGTGTATGGGGAAAAAAATATGTTGCTGGTGTTACCTTTTATTGGACTAACAAAATTATTGCTGAGACTAGCTTTTGAGAGATAATACTCCCTTCTTTAGATCATTCCCTTCAGCTCCCTTCTTTAGGTATTTTAAGTGAATGACTAAACCAATGCAAGGAGAGTTCTTGGATTTTTGTCCCTGTCCAGCTTAAACCAAACCTTGGAGGTCCACTTCAGCTTTCACCTGCCATCTGTTGAATAAATTCATACTGCACAATCCCAGTCACTGTTATGGACATTCCGATTAGCAGGCCCCCTCAGCAAGTTAGATAAAGCATATGCCTAGCAGCATCTACCCAGGACCTGGGTTGTGTTATTACACAGGATTCAAGTTGTTTGTTTCTGTACCCCACCCCTCTCTTCCTCTAGAAAATAAGACAGGAATACATCCTAATGCCAAGTGTGGTACTTACCTCTTTGGTAAAGTAGCTAGTATGCTAGTATAAGAGCACCAGTTTAGCTGGGTGAGCGTCACAAAAAAAGTGGGCTGTGCACACTAGTTAAAGAAGGGGCCTGGGGGTTACATAAGGAGACCTCAATTAATGATAGGAGGGTGCAAAAATTGATATAAGGAAGTTGTTACAGTCATTTACTATAACTAAAGAGAAGACTAAGTATACAACCTACCTAGCCCTAAGAGCACTGTTTCTAGGAGTATTTGTGGCTGCTTATAAATCTCAAGGCGACTTTTTGGATCAGGTAAAAAATGAAGAACAGAAAAAGTGTCAATTTCAGTATGACAGAGCTACAGTAAGTCTCTTTTCTTAGTGTAAAAATATGGTGCATAATGCTCTAAACTGCGTCAATCCATATGAAAGTTGCACAGAAAGGTCCAGAAACAGAATCTTTCCAAACCTACAGGATGAATATGGGAATCTTAAATTAGACTGAGAGGGTACAGGAAGTGGTAAGAAAATATACAAAAACTTTGTTGGGGAGACCAGAGAATAATGCTTGATTGAATCATTTTTTTTTTTTTTACATTCTATGGCATTGCCACAACTGGCAGATGGGGAAAAACAGAATCTGATAGCACACATCAGGAGAACTGAGGTGCAGGAAACAATAAAATCTCTGTCCTCAAATACAGCAGCAGGTCCTGATAGGTTATCCAGTAACCTATACAAGAAGATGGTTACTTGTATTTCCCTTATGCTTACAATTTTGTTCAATAGTACTGCATAACAAGAAATATTCACTGTCTTATTATTTTCATTATTTTCATATTTGTTTGAGCATAAAATGGCAGGGAATATTAGGTGAAACATTATACAATGGCAGCACTAGTGTTCCACCAGTGAAAATAAAATGGCATGAACTAGTTGGGTTTGCTGGACGTACTAAATATAACTGGCATTAATTTAAGTTATTATACAATATTATTCAGTCTGTGTTTTTTTTTAACCCAAGTATGGATCAAGGGGCTATAATTTTTATCCATAAGAAAGGAGATTAGTTACATGAAATATGGGAGACCCCGTCACTCTTTTAAATATGGACTTTAATATCCTGACTTAAATTTCATGTTGAAGGCTTGCACAGGTGGCCCAGCACCTAATAACCTCAAAGGAGGCTTGCTCTATTACAGGTAGGAATATCCAAACAATTCACTGTATATTAGAAAAATTACAGAAATATGGGCTTGGGGAGAACTGGATGGCTATTTGGTAACATTAGATCAAGAAATGGCATTTGATTCAGTTTTACATAGTTACCTATGGGAAGTATTAAGCGCATATGGCATTCCAGACTCTTTTTCTTATTTGATTAGAATGTTATACTAAAAAGTAATAATTATACCTCTAATTAGTGAAAGGATAGGGGCTCCATGCCATATTAAAAGAGGGGTACATTAGGGCTATCTCCTCAGACCCTTGTTATATGTGTTTAACCTGGATCTGATCTTAATATTCATTAACCTGATGAGAGAAATGAACCTTAGATGTTTAGCAAGTGGACAGACTATAGCAAAAATAACCACTAATGTGGATGACATGGTGTTGCTAGTAAGGGACCAAATATCTGGAAATAGAGCTATTTCAGAGATTGAACAACTCAAAGGTATCATTAGGATTAAAACAAATTAAGAAAAAAAGCTGAACTTTAACTTTGGGGGGAACTACAGAAGCAGAATTAGCAGGTATACAATAGTGCTCGGGATTTTTAAAAATCGCTATTGGGAAATGTGAAACCTGTTGTAGGAATTTTGTTGTGTTTGTTAGTGTGTTCACTGCTACCCAGAGAGGATGCGTCCATCTGATGGTCAAGTTGAAAATCTACCAGAAAGCACTTGAGTACTGTAATAGGAACTGGCCTCTTTCTGTAGATATAACAAAAAGAATTTTAGATGATTTTTCCCTTGAAGTTTGTGAAGGATAATTAGGGTATCTCACAACATTGCTTGACAAATTCAGTGCTACTACTGTAAAAACCACAAAAGAGCACATAGAGATTTTAGGTGTAATATTTGGGTTTGGTGATATAGCCACAAGGCATTGGCTGACAAAACTAGAAAAAGCAGAACAAAAAAATCAACAGATGGAAAACCTGGTCTTTGACAAGAAGGAAAAAAAATATATCATAAAATTTTCACCGTTCCAATTTGTTTGACTATTTCCTATGTCTTTCCTCCACCTCAGCTTTGTAGACACAATGTTACAGCATTTTTATGTTTGCTTGCATGCATGTGCAAGAAACATAATGCCACCATCCGAGTTTTCGGAGGTGTGTCACCCCCTCTTCCTATTCAGTCAGTGTGTTGGCAGGCGCGGCCCCAGTCCTCCAATGCATGCTGGAGCTGTCTATGACAGCTCCAAAAATGCAGTGGCATACAGTTGAAAGGGGGAGCTACGCTTCAGTGAGCAGCGATAAGATATCGCCTGCCTCGGCGCAGCTCCCACACACACACACACACACACACACACACACACAACACATACGCATACTGCATGCTGCCCCAACGCACACACTGTATAGCCGACCAGGGTGCCCAATCCCCGTCGGCTGTGCTGCGCCCAAAAGCCTTCCACATGCCACGCTGGGTGCCCACCCAGCATGGCAACTCACAGTATAGCCAACGGGGGTGCCCAATATCCCATCAGCTCCACTGTCCTCCCCCCCAGAGTACAGGGTGCCATGCTGGAAGCCCACCCCAGTGTAGCAACTGATGATATGGCCGATGGGGGTGCCCAATCCCCCGTCGGCTCCATGCCCCCCCAATCAGCCATCCTTGTGCCACGCTGGGAGCCCACCCCAGCGTGGAAAATGTCCCATGTCCTCATTTTAAAAACCAAAAACCTGTAAATAAAAACTGTCCTCGGTGCGCCTCCTGGCCCCTCCCACAACCCGCACCCACCCACTGTGCACCCTGCCTCCCCACACCCCCACCCCATACTTACCTCCGGACCTTGGCGTGATGATCTTCATGGACCGGGAACATGTCTGCACTCTTCAAAGCCGACGCGAACTGAGGAAATGCCAGTAAGCTGTATAATGGGATAGATAGGGTTTTTTCAACTTTATTGCATATCTCAGGCATTTTTTGGAATTTTTGCACCAAATTTTCAACATGGGGTTTTTTGGGACCCCTTCTCATGAATGCTGTCACTGTCATGGCATTTCTTGGGCCTGAAGGGTGATTTCACAGCCACTGCGTGAAATCACCTTTCCGGAATGATTAACGAAACGATACTGCCAGTGTTCATAAGGTGGGCTCTCAAGAAGCCTATTTTGAAAATTTGGTGGAAAAATTCCAAAACATGACTGTTTTATGAGCGTGTGTTGTGCAGTTCCTACGCAGGCTTGTAAGTTCACAAATTTTCAATATTTTCACTCCAGATTTTCAACATTGCAGTTTTGCCACACCTTCTTATGAATAGTACAGCTGTCATTTTTCACATCTCACCCAAAATATTTCCTTATGTAGCCACAATGGCGCGGTTGGTGTCTTGAAATCACTGTATGGGACACATTAAGAAAATACCAGACACTGTTCATGAGCAGTGGTCTTAAAATGGCTATGTTGAAATTTGGTGAAAAAATTCCTAAAAATGACTGTTTTACGAGCGTGCGTTGCGCAGTTCCTACACACGCTTGTATGTTTGCAAATTTTCAATATTTTCACTCCAGATTTTCAACATTGCCATTTTATTACATTTCCTTATGAACAGTACAGCTGCCATTTTTCACATGTCGCCCAAAATGTGTTTTCACACATGTAGTGCTCAATGGTGCAGTCGGTGTGCGAAAGCAATGTTTGGGACAGATTAAGAAAATCACAGTTACACTGTTCATGAGCAGAGGTCTTAAAATGGCTATGTTGAAAATTTGGTGACAAGAGTCCATAAAATGACTGTGTTACGAGTGAGCATTGTGCAGTTTCCACGCACCCTCGTAAGTTCATGACTTTGTAATATTTTCAGTCTAGATTTTCACCAGTGGTATTTTTCCACACTTCCTTATGAACAGTACAGCTGTCATTTGTCACAACATGGCCAAAATGTGTTTTCACACTTTCAGCGCAGAGATGCGTGGTCGCTCTGGGAAATCATTGTTCGGAACAGATGAAGAAAATCACAGTGATACTGTTCTTGATAAGAGGTCCCAAAATGCCTGTGTTGACTATCTGCTGTAATAAATCCCTAAACTAATTACATTACGGGTGTGCGTTGCACAGTTTCTATGCACGCTCGTGACTTCACCAGTTTTTTTAATATTTTTACTGCAGATTTGCAACATTGCCATTTTTTACACCTCCCCATAAACAGTACAGCTGACATTTTTTACTTCCTGTTCGGAATGTTTTTGCACCTGTGGTGCTAAATGCCGTAGTCGCTGTGCATAAGCAGCTTTCAGCTAACAAACTGATATTCCCCTGTTCATGGAGGTGGGGTCACAAAAAACATGTTGAAAAATTTGGAGGAAAATACCAACGAATGCCTGAGGTATTAGGGTTTCCAACCATAATGCCCAACCCTGTAGAGAATGACAGGCATCAGGGATGTGACTTGGGATTTTTGCCTGTAATGCTCATACCATTCCGCACCCTGCAGCCAGTGAGAGGCATCGAGGTATGCCTTGGACTCTTTGGCCCCAAAGTTCACCCCATTCTCCTATACCGCACCCATCTCACCGTACTTCCTGATGGAATGGGTGCACATAAGGGCCAAAGACCCTACTGCACACCGTGACACTTGTCAGTGTCTGCAGGGTGGGTGTGGTAAATGGCATGGCCGATATGCCTGATGACCCAAAGGCACACCCCAATGCCTGTCACTCTCTGCAGGGTGGTGGTGGGGTTGGCTTCAGTTCAATACTTCACTGCCATTCCTATTACGCAGCTCTGTAACTTCTACACTACCACTGCCAATGCCAGCAAGCAAACATTCGGCATTGACAAATGCTTGTTCCCGTAATATGGGGGAGCATAAACTATGTGAAAAGGTGTCACACATACAGACCAAATAAAGAAAGTGGCCTTGGAGAGATACACTCTCTCTCTCTTTTTTTAATTGTTTTTTTTTTTATATCTAATGTTTGTTTATTTGTTTTTACTTTGATGACCAGGTAAAATAAACTGGCTGTAAAGGCAACTTTTACAGGTATGACCCAGTGTACAATAGTACAATATACAACAGTATAATATCAAACAGATGAGTTACAATATGATCAGGTACTACAATATATACTTGAGGCGTGTTTGTGCCACAGAACAGGGTTAAGGTATTGGTGTATATGGTACAATGACCAACCGAAATAAGAACTCACAGCACACAGATAAAGAGGCAGTAGTAAAATACAATGGAATTCAGACAGAACACATGCAGTTCTTCAGTGTTGTAAAATGGGTAGGGAAAATCCTGTATTTTGATTGGTTGCTAGCCATGCATTAAAAATGTCTAATGCATGGCTAGCAACAAGTTTAGGAAGCTATATCCGCATTTACAAAAGTATGTATTGAGAAGCTAAAAAGAATGTTCATCGTTTGAATCACTGCTATTTTTTCACCCCACTAACCACAATCGTGCTCAAATACTGGAAATCTCATAATAATCAAAGCACTCATTCTCACAAGATCCCCACCTGTACCTTTTCTTCTCAGCACCCATTTGAAATGTTCAAACTATCCAAGTCATAGCTGCAGCCTACTTGACAGTAGAGTATCTATGCACAAGTTTAATCGTGCTGACTCCTGCAGTCACGCTACAACGCTCAGTCTCATACCTACTTTTTTTTCTCAAATGCCATGGAGCTCTGTGCTTGTGTCTCTGAACTTCCCACTCCCTGCTCATTCACTCATTTTTTTGTTTGTTTATTTGAACTGCAATACAGTTCACTAAAGCCCCGGACAGCCTGGTTTCTTTACCAGTGTATGTCTACTGCAAAATGATCTCCGTCTTCACCTGCTGCTTTTCTCCTCACGGCTCATTCACTTCCCTAGTTTCATGCTGCTCTGTGCTCCTGGCCTGTACTCCCAACTCCCATTATCTCCTCTTTTGCTAGTTTTTTTTTAAATATGTTTTAAACATATTTTTGTGAACTGCAGTACAGTTCACTAAAGCTGGACAGCCTGGTTTCCTTACTAGTGCATCTCTGCTGAAACATGATCACATTTTGGCCAGCAACTTTCCTTTCAATTGCTGGTTCAGTTTCCCACTTATTTGCCATGATATGCAGTATAAAAATAAAGTATATATATATATATATATATATATATATATATATATATATACACACACTCAAATACACTCACAATCCCTGTGTCTCTAAAGGTGTGTGTGTGTGTGTGTGTGTGTGTGTGTGTGTGTGCGTCGGGGGAGTAACCATAACAACTACTGTAGCTGGTAACCATAACAACCAATTTCAAGTGTACGAGTATGGAGGATCCAGTGGGACAAAAGTCCTTATCTATAAAAACAAGCGTTTGTCAATGCCGAATGTTTGCTTGCTGGTATTAGCATTAGAAATGCAGGAGTTAGACAGATGCAGAATAGGAATGGCAGTGAAGCACTGAACTTCACATGAACCCCACTACATCCTGTAGAGACGGACAGGATTTGGGGTAAGTTTTTGGGTCATCACCCATGGCAGTCAAGCCATGTCACCTCACCGTATTCTGCAGACAGCGACACGTGTTGAGCTGTGCCTTAGGGTGTTTGGCTTTACAGTCATCCCATTCCATAAGGACATATGTTGAAATGGGTGCAGCATAGGAGAATGGGGTGAAGTCTTGGGATGAAGAGTACAAGGTACACCTCGATGTCTATCAGTAGCTGGGGGTCGGGTGAGATGGCATGAGCACTACAGTTGGCAATCCAAAGGCACACCCCGATGCCTGTCTGTTTGTACAGGGTAGGATGTTATGGTTAGAAACCATAATGCCTCAGGCATTTGTTGGTATTTACAGTACAAATTTTGAACATGGCTTTTTTGTGACCCCACCTCATGAAAGCATTTGGGACCTCTTGGCATGAACAGTGGCAGTGTGATTTTTGTCAATGTGTCCTGAAAACTGACTTCCAACACTGACAGTGCCATTCTGCACCACATGTACAAAAACACAGATCGGGCGGGATGTGAAGAATGGCAGCTGTACCATCCATAGGGAGGTATCAAGAGATGGCAATGTTGAAAATGTGTAGTGGGAATATTAAAAATGCTTGCACTTCCAAGCACACATGGAAACCACGCAACACATGCATGTAACACAGTCATTTTATGGAGTTTCATCACCAGATTTTCAACACAGGCATTTAATGACCTGTGGTCATGAACAGTGTCACTGTGATTTTGTTACTGTGTCCTGAACACTGATTTCCCACAGCAACCATGGTATTCTACACTGGAACTGCAAAAACACATTTCAACCAGGATGTGAAAAATGACAGCTGTACTGTTCATAAGAAGGTGTGGAAAAATGGCAATGTTGAAAATCTGCAGTGAAAACATTACAAATGTGCAAAGTTATAAGCGTGCTTCGAAACTGTGCAACACACACTCGTAACACACTCATTTTATGGACTTTCATCACCAAATGTTTAACATAGACATTTAGGACCTCTGTTAATGAACAGTGTCACTGTGATTTTTGTAATGTGTCCCAAACAGTGATTTCCCACAGCGACCGCACTATTCTGTCCTGGAAGTGCAAAAACACATTTCGGCCAGGATGTGAAAAATGACAGCTGTACTGTTCATAAGGAGGTGTGGAAAAATGGCAATGCTGAAAATATGGCATGAGAATATTGGAAATGTGCAAAGTTATGAGCGTGCGTGGAAACTATGCAATGCACGCTTGTGACACAGTCATTTTATGGACTTTTGTCACCAAATTTTCAATATCGCCATTTTAGGACCTCTGCTAATGAACAGTGTTAGTGTGATTTTCCTAATGTGTCCCGAACATGGAGTTCCCACAATGACCTTGCTTGTCTGCGCCGGAAGTGCAAAAACACATTTGGGCCAGGATGTGAAAAATGACAGCTGTACTGTTCATAAGGAGGTGCGGGCAAATGGCAGTGTTGACAATCTGGAGTGAAAATATTGCAAACGTGCGAAGGTATGAGCATGTGTAGAAACTGTGCAACACACACTGGTAACACAGTCATTTTATGAACTTTTCTCACCAAATTTTCAACACAGACATTTTAGGACATATGTTAATGAACAGTGTCACTGTGATTTTCTTAATCTGTCCCAAACATTATTTCACATTAATTAACCAAGGCCATTGTGCACTACATGTGCAGAAACACATTTTGGGTGAGATGGGCAAAATTATAGCTGTACTGTTCATAAGGAGGTGTGGTAAAATGGCATTGTTGAAATTCTGAACTGCAAATATAAAAAATTTGTGCATTTACGAGTGTGCATAGGATCTGCAAAACACACGCTCGAAAAACAGTCATTTTTAGGAATTTTTTCACCAAATTTTCAACATGGCCATTTTAAGACCTCTGCTTATGAACAGTATAACTGTGATTTTCTTAACCTGTCCCAAACATTGATTTCGCACACTGACTGTGCCATTGTGCACTACATGCGTGGAAACACATTTTGGGCAAGATGTGAAAAATGACAGCTGTACTATTCATAAGTAGGTGTGATAAAATTGTAATGTTGAAAATCTGGAGTGCAAATGTTACAAATTCGTGAACTTATGAGCATGTGTAAGAACTGTGCAATGCACTCTCGTAAAACAGTCATTTTTAGGAATCTTTTTACCAAATTTTCAACATAGCCATTGTAAGACCTCTGTTCATGAACAGTGTTACTGTGATTTTCATAATCTGTCCCAAACATTGATTTCACATACCGACTGCGCCATTGTGCATTACATGCGCGGAAACACATTTTGGGTGAGATGTGAAAAATGACAGCTGTACTGCTCATAAGTAGGTGTTTTAAAATGGTAATGTTGAAAATCTGGAGGGCAAATGTTACTCGCAGACTTATGAGGGTGTGTAAGAACTGTGCAACGCACGTCAGAAGATATATTTTAGGATTTTTTCACCACTTAGAATATAGGCTTTTTGAGAGCCCACATTATGAACACTGGCACTGTCATTTCGTTAATCAGCCCCAAAAGGTAATTTCACACAGTGACCATGAAATCACCCTTTGGGCCTGATTAATGCCATGACAGTGACATATTTCATGAGGAAGGGTCCCAAAAATCCCATGTTGAAAATTTGGTGCCAAAATTCCCAAAAATGCCTGAGATATGCAGCAAAGTGGAAAAAACCCTATTTATTCCATTATACAGCTTACCGGCATTTTCTCAGTTCGCAGTCGGCTTTGAAGAGTGTAGACATGTTCCCAGTCCACTGAAGATTATCGCGCCAGACTGGAGGTAAGTATGGGGTGAGGGGGTGTGGTGAGGCAGAGTGCGCAGTGGGTGGTGCGGGTTGCGGGAAGGGGGTCTGGGAGACCGCGAGGGACTGTTTTTTTCTTTATGGAAAAAAAGACAACGTGGGACAGTATCCCATTTTACAGGGGCATTTGGCACACTGGGGTGGGCTCACAGTGTGCCAATGGACTATTTTTGGGGGGCAGCTATAGTCGACAGGGATTGGGCACCCCCGTCAGCACACAAGAAAATGGTGGGGACATCATGCCAACGGGGATTTGGCACCCCGTCCGCAGACAACAAAACTGGGGGGCTATATCATGCTGATGGGGAGTGGCCCCTGTTGTCACAAAATGAAAGTGGGGAAGAGTATCTTGCCGACGGGGAGGGCCCCCGTCAGCAAAATAAACATTGCCACTGAAGCCGGCGGGGATTGGTGCCCCCATCGGCAAACAAAGACCTTCGGAGGGGGCACATGCTGCTAAGGGGGATTGGGCACCCCCTCGGCATGGGAAGCTGCATAATATTGTTTGTGAATGTGAGGGCAAGCGGCCCGCCATGTTCACAAACAGTATTAGGCTAGCTAACATTCCGCCCTGCTATGACGGGTCACTCCCTCATTACAGCACAATGACTAATGCTGCAATGATGAGGCAGCCCCTGATTGCTGCATTGAAAAAGTTACAACTTGGTGCACTTTTGGAGACCAGTGTCATCGGCACACTGTGCCTCCATTAGTCCACCTGTGCCAAGCCCCCAAATGCAGTGCCTCCCTTGGCTGTAACACTGCCATGCCTCCACAACCCGCTGCCCTCCTAAGCTGTCACATCATGTTTCTTGTGCATGCATGCAAACAAACATAAAAAGGCACCTTAATGCAGGCAGAGGAACTATTTTTCTTCAAAATCAGTGAGAATTTACACAGTTTAAGCATTTAAACGTATGCATTTATTTTTTCCTAAAACATGTAAAATACAGTTACCCATTTTGTAAGTGAAATAAGACACTCTGGGGGTGTGCATTAGACATTTGTAACTCACGACCAGGGGCTAAAGGCACTCTGCCCACAGCCTCATGCCTCACTATGCCTCTGGCCATGCATTAGAAATGTCTAATGCACACCCCCTCATGTCTTATTGCTTACTTTTAAGACATGATTTTTCAGATGACAACAGGACCTCTTGAAGTAAACACAGACTTGTGCCTGTAGCGCATTCATGATTCTATATATTGCGGAGTACTGGTGATGTACAGTAGAACTCTTGCAATTTCTCTGCAGGTTTTGCAAAAAATCTCCACATTTTTGAGTAATTTACTCTATTTTCTAGTGATGTTGGTTATGGGCTGCACTGAGGCAAGGTTATGGTGCGAGATGTACCCAAGTGCAACTTGTATCTTCCAAGGCTCCTCAGTCACTGAAGCAAACTTTTAAATGGTATGGGGTGCATAGACAAGTGTGGAGCCATGATAGAGGACATGCTAACAGTGTTCAAGAAGGTGCTATTGAAGAGTGCACATGTGACAGACTGGAGAGACCCATCTGCATGTTAGTATAAATGTGAACATGACCTGGCTGTGCTTTGATAGTGACATTAACAGCAACCCCACCAGCAGTGGCAAGCAGTGGCATCTATTTGACCAATAAGTATAGTAACTGTAACCACCCAGTCCCCTGGGGTTACTGGAATCCCATTAGTATTAGTGTTATGTAAGTAGAAAAGGCAGCTGGTAAGGAGCTCACTTAGGGGCTCTTACATAATGACATCATTGCTTACTCAACTAGCCTGAGGGAAGGATGATTATGTCATTTAGAACTGTCACAGTAGCATAACCATTTCTGAGTCAGCTGCTCTGGGGAAGTTTTAGAATGTTCAGTTTGTTCAGCAGTGACAGTTAGAGTGGAAGGAGCTCTGACAGCTGGGGCTCTGTGTTAGAGGGACCTGTGTTTCTTGCCCTAGTTTGGGTTACAATTACCAGCTTCCAGTGAAGTGGTGGAGACCTTCCTTCAGCAGGATTCCTTGATGTTCGCTCCAGGAGAAGTGAAAGGGACTGCTAGTTCAGTGGATCCAAGGGGCAGTCCCCTGATGGTCCATGTGTGTGTACAGCTGCCTTTGAGAAGGACTTTGTGTGAGACTTTTATGACAAGCTACCAAGAGAAAGGATGCTTTCTGGTTGTTCCCATGCCTAAAGGAAGGGCAACAGATCTGTGAGGACAGAATGGAAAGTGTGTTTTTAGGTTGTTTTCATGCCTAGAGAAAGGAGCAACTAATCTGTGGAAAAGTGTGCTTTTGGGGTTGTTTCCATGCCTAGAGGAAGGAGCAACTTAACTAAGAGTACAAAATGAGAGACAAGTTCTCGATTTGGGGTTTGTTCTGGGGTGTGTGTGCTCAAAGATAAGGCTAGATCACACCCATCAGTACCCCTTACTCACCCAAGTGAATGGAGTGAAGTTCAGAGACTTTAGCATTTCAGTGGAGAATGAAGGTTTCTCTGGTGTTACCCTGAAGGAATGGCAGAGACTGTTGGTTGGGGCAAAGGGTAGGAGGAATGCCATCTGGAAGCTTACAAGGCAGGGTTAACTGATTCATTGATGGGCACATGTTTACCCTGAACAAAAGCCATTGCTGCAGGATGAGGTGGATGATGAATTTCACAAGCATACACCTATGGGAAATGCAGAGATGTTCTGAGTGTGTGGCAAACAAACCACATAAATACACTCTTGGGAAATGGAAATGTGTTCTGATGTGTGGCACAGTCCAAGAGCGTACACCATGGGGAAGAGAAAGGAATTGTTTCTGTGGAGAATTGTACTGCCTAACAAAGAGATGTGGAAAGGAAATGTACTTGTGTGCCATGACTGACCCTTGGGGGTCCACAGATGCTTTAGTAACAACTGTGAATAAAGCCATACTGCACAATCCCAGCTGCAGCTTTGGACACTGTGATCATTGCTTCTGTTTGGAATTAATGAGACCCCCTCAGCAGTAGGTCTAGCACATGCCTAGCATCCTCTCCCCTGGACCTGGTTATAGTTACAAAGGCTCATTTTTGGTTATTTGTCCCCCACCCATCTTTCTCTAGATAATGAGCCTGGTATACATCCTAACGCTTAGGGTGGTACCAATCTAAGAATTTCTACCAAAAGGAAAAGGTATTCCATATGTGGGTACTAATCCTGTTTTATGGGGAGTGCCAACTTTCCAAAAGTGGCATGCGGGTTACGTAACCATGAGGAATATATTTAGAACACTGAGAAAGTTGCCGATGGCAGTAGAACCTCAAACAATGACAATATTAGCAAAGGCTCTGCCATGGGCACAGCATCATCCTTGCAACTGAGGCATACATCCAGCTGCTATTCACCATAACCTTAGACTTTTAATGGAAACATTTCACCAATGAGTGAGCTCCTATGGTTACAATTTGTTTGACTTGGAATGCTGCTGTATTATCTCCCAATTTGCTCAGTTAGAGATCTAATGGGGTAATATCAATCAATCATTTGGATTTCAGACCATTATTACAAACTTCAAGTTAATGTTAACAATGTAATAATACATATTCAAATGCTACGTCTCCATGGATGACTAATCACATATTATTTATACGTAATATAAAAAAACATGCAAACGTGCTATCTGATTGACCCTTTTTTAAAGCATATCTGTAATTTTCCTCATGTAATCAAGGCTTTTTTTCTGATTTAAATAGTTATCATTAGAGCTACCTGGGAAAATTGCAGTACACACACACACACACACACACACACACACACAGGTATGCACACCTACATGCACACACACAACTACTTCTTCTGCTCTGTAGACAAGCTGTCAAAGTGGTTTATTACTTAGTACAGACTGAACTGAACATGTTTGGTAAGAAGCCTTGGCTCAGCCCAGCAGACCGTCCCCACAGATGAAGACAAAAACTGACTGACAGACAGACAGATTGCCTGAGAGAAAGACAGACAGATATCCAGCCAGCCCATTCTTCAAAGCTGTAGTGTAGCAGCCTGGCTCTGTCTTTGTCTAGAAGGGAGGGTGGTGGTCAGTCAGGTTAAATCAGAGGAAAGGGTGGTTATGAGTGGGGTTCCACAGGGATCTGTCATGGATCTGGTCCTCTTCAACATGTTCATTAGTGACATTGGTGAGGGAATTCAAGGCAGGCTGTGTTTCTTCGCAGATGACACAAAACTATGCGGGAGAGTGGATAGTGATAAGGGAATAAGGGATATGAAGACAAACCTACAAAAACTAGAAGGGTGGTCAAAGGTCTGGCAGTTAAAAATTCAATGCCAAAAAATGCAAGGTAATACACATAGGGAAAAGGAACCCCAAGACGGAGTACTGGATGGGTTGGATGAGACTTAGCACTACAGAAAATGAACGGACTCTAGGAGTTATCATTGGTAGCTCCCTTAAACAAACGAGCCAGTGCAACAAGGCCTATAGCAAGGCTAACAGGAAGCTGGGATATAAAGGGGAGAGTATTGATAGCAGAAAAAAAGAAGTAATACTTCCCTATACAGATCCCTGGTGCATCCTCACCTGGAGTACTGAGGGATAGACTGGAAACAGTGCAGGGCAGAGTAACAAAAATGATTCAAGGCCAGCAGGGCAGATCCCATAAGGAGTGCCTCAAGGCACTAAATATGTAATCACTGGAAACCAGAAGGGGGAAGGGAGATGTGATAGAGACCTTCAAGTTTCTTAAAGGAATTAACAAGGTAGACTGGGGGGAATTATTTAACTTGAATACCAACTCAAACTCACATGGTTATGAGAGGAAATTAACAGGAGGGAGGTTAAGGAGTAATGTGATAAGGTACTACTTTACAGAAAGGGTGATGAAACCTTGGAACAGTCTGTCTGCTGAGGTGGTGGGTGCAAACGCAGTCATAAGATTGAAACAGGCATGGGACAGAACGAAGGGAATAATGGTCACCAGAGCGACAAGACCATGGAGACGAATAGGGATAGAAGGGGGAGGGTTAGTACCCTGGAGGAACAATAGGTTCCATGGATTATAGGGAATATGGGCATACTGGAGGGACCTATGGTCTTTTTCTGCCATCATGGTCTACGTTTCTATGTTTTCCCCTTCCTGGCTCCCTCCTCAATTTCTATGATTGCTGCTATCAGTTGACAGAGAGCACAAGTGAACTCTGAGTGTGTTTTTCTGCAGTGCAAACAGACAGCACTGAGGGGGGTTGCTTTGATTATACCAAGGATCAATATTATACTGCAACACTTTTAGGATCTAAGACAGAATCCTATGAAGCTAGAGTAGCAGAATAAGCTTAATGCTGAATGAGATCCAAGAAAAGGTTGAAACTAGCTGAGCGTTAAACCTACATCATTATCTTTAGAACATGACAGGAGGCAGAATTTGAAAGCTAACTCTCCTCAGACCCCGGGGGAGTCTGCCCATTTTTAGTTAAACAGGAAATAAGAACAGGTGGCCATTTTTGTTTTATTATTTTCTTTATCTCCATCTCTGATGTATGCCTGCTCCACCTGATCACCTCTCAGCCCCTGTCCTTGATTGACTTTGCTGTCTCTTACCTTGACTTCAGTGGTCTCCTTGTGCCACTAAGGTGGTTTGGACAGACACATTTATCAGGTCCTTCTACTCAGAAAGTAGACTGGTAGTCAACTCAGCATGGCCGAAGAATGCCAGTTTTTTGCTGCACTTGGTTGGGCAGTTTTCCTCCTTAGGTGTTTTGCCCACCACTCGGGATACATTGATAAGGCTTCTAAGGGTTGAGCACACAATTCTTGCTGGTGCTGCCGGAGTCAGGCCACATCCCCCATCCCCCAGTGTGACTCCTGCTGTACTGCCTGCTGCAGTCACCCAGGTGGTGGTATAGTTACTAAGTTCACTGGCCTCTCTCCCTGGAGGAAGGACAACATCCTCTGGTATGTTTAATCCTCCACCCCTGGCAAGACCTCAGAATACCTGTCTCATTCCCAAATTGGGTCACCGACACTGCAAGTGGCAAAGCTGTCAATGTATTGAGAAGCTGGCACTATGGTGGCCGTGGCACTACTCATTCAGTTATGTTATATTGTTTAAATGTGTACAGTAGCTTATTAGTTTGTTTATTTTTTATGAGTAAATACATTTTAAAAGCTTGTATTGATCAACGCTTAATATCTGAATTTTTGACATATGGTACTGTACTTGACATGTAAATGCAGTCTATACACTGTCTGAAAGCTGGGAAACTCAGCTGTAAGGAGATGCCAAGTCTGAGACTGCATCACAAATGGTTAGTGATAAAAAAATTTACTTTGAAACTGAAACAGGAATTTTTAAACAATACTGAGTTTAAAAAAAGCATTTTTCGATGCAGAATGTTGTCTCGCTGGCATTGGCATTAGTAGTACAGGAGTTAGAGATGCATAATAGGAGTGACAGTGAAGTATTGAACTGACGCCAACCCCACACCCACCCTGCAGAGACTGACAGGCATTGGGGTGTGTCTTTGGGCCGTCAGCTATAACACTCATGCCATTTTACCTCACCCTACCCTGTAGACACTGACAAGTGTCGTGGTATGCTTTGGTGTCTTTGGGCCTTATGCTTACCTCATTCCATAAGGAAATAAGCTGAGGTGGGTTCAGTATAGGAGAATGGGGTGAACTTTGGGGCTGAACACTCCAAGGCACACCTTGATGCCTGTCACTGGCTACAGGGTGGCGGTTGGGGTGGAATGGCGGGAGCATTACAGCCAATGATCCCAAGTCACTCCCCCGACACCTGTCAGTCTCCACAGGGTAGGGTGTTACAGTTGGAATCCCTAACGCCATAGGCGTGTGTTAGTATTTTCACTCCAAATGATCAACATGGGCGTTTTGTGACCATACCTCATGAAGAGCTACTCTATCAGTTTGCTAGCCGAAAGGTGATTTTGCACAGTGACTGCGCCATTTGGCATCACAGGTACAGAAACACATTTTGGGCAGGATGTGTAAAATAACAACTGTATTGTTCATGAGGAGGTGTAACAAAATGGCAACGCTGAAAATCTGGAGTGAAAATGTGAAAAATTGGTGAAGTCATGAGTATGCATAGAAACTGCATAACACAGTCTGTAACCCAATTGTTTTGGGGATTTTTTTAACCACATTTTCAACATAGATATTTTGGGACCTCCCTCATGAACAGTGGCATTGTGATTTTGTTAATCTGTCCTAAAAGTTGATTTCCCACAGCGACCACCCCATTGTAAGCCACAGGTGTGAAAACACATTTCGGGCAGGATGTGAAAAATGACAGCTGTACTGCTGATAAGGAGGTGTGAAAAAATGCCAGTGTTGAAAATCTGCCATGAAAGTAATGCACATTTGCGAAGTTACAAGGGTGTGTGGAAACTGTGCAACGCATAGAAACACAGAAGTTGACGGAAGATAAGGACTGCAAGGCCCATCCAGTCTGCCCATTTCTTTTTCTACCTTATAAATGTGCCATCAGCCTTTGCTCTGTCAGTGGCCTATCTATTCATACTCATTTGTATTCATAGCCGGGTTTTAGGCAATCAAGCGTATCCTGCACAATGGGCCCCTCACAACAAGGGCCCCCCAGGCCAGATCCAGAGTACCACTTTCATTTCTTTTAATTATTATTATTCATGTTAAATGTAAAACAGCACCAAAAGGCATCACTAGGCTATGTGGAGCCTTTTCTTGTGATGTTATAACATCATGAAATGATGCACTAAGGTATGCCCTGTCCACTCAGAGGCTAATGAACAGACACTGATTGAATGGATAGTGGGGCCCCAAAAACTAACATTGCTACCACTCCCTAAAAATACAAATATAACTGGTTGTATTGAAAATAAAATGTTGTGCATTTTGGGCAAAGTAAAATATGAAGTATGTTTGGATTGGGAAAGGGCCCCATGACTTGTCTTGTTGGGGGCCCTCAAAACTCAAAAGCCGGCCCTGTTTGTATTGCTCCTTTATGCCTATCCCATGCCTGTTTGAAGCCCTGCACTGTATTCATAGCCACCACTTCTTGAGGTAGGCCATTCCATGCATCCAGCACCCTTTCTGTGAAAAAGAATTTCCTCACATTCCCCCTTAATCGGCCCCCTCTAATCTCATGCTGTGTCCTCTTGTACTGCTATTTTTATTATATTTAAACATGTTAGACTCTTTCACCTTGTTAATGCCCTTAAGGTGTTTGAATGCCTCAATCATATCACCTCTCTCCCTCCTTTGTTCAAGGGTATACATATTGAGCTCTGTTAATCTGTCCTCATATGTCTTCTGATGCAGTCCCTGCACCATTTTGGTTGCCCTTCTCTGGACTGCCTCAATTTGGTTAATGTCCTTGTGAAGGTGTGGCCTCCAATACTGCATGCAGTACTCCAGATGGGGCCTAACCAGTGTCTTGTAAAGAGGGATTATTACCTCCCTCTTACGACTTGTGATACCCCTACTAATACACCCTAACACCACCCTAGCCTTACCTACTGCTTTAGAGGTCTGCTTGGATGATTTCAGATCATCAGTGATGATGATGCCCAAGTCTTTCCTTTGTGACTGCTAGCAACTCCCTCCCAGCCTATAGGTGGCTTCAGGGTTTCTCTTCCATGTGCATGATCTTGCACTTCTTTGCATTAAATCCCAGTTGCCATTCTTCTGACCATTTTGCTAGTTTATCCAGATCTCTTCATTCTGCCCACCCCATCTGGATCATCTACTCTGTTGCAGATCTTGCTGTCATCTGCAAACAGACAAGCCTTGCCCTCTAGTCCATCTGCAAGGTCACTAATGAAGATGTTGAAGAGGACTGGCCCCTGGACTGATCCCTGAGGTACCCCACTTGTGACTTGCATCTCTTCTGACTGTATACCATTTACCACCACTCTCTGTTTTCTGCCCATCAACCAGTTTGCCACCCAGTTGACCAACTTCTGACCCACCCCGAGCCTACCCAGCTTATTTATCAATCTTCTATGTGGAACAGTGTCAAAAGCTTTGCTGAAGTCAAGGTAGGTGACATCAACTGCTCCCCCTTGGTCCACCACTCTGGTTACCCAGTCAAAGAAATCTATGAGATTAGTTTGACAGGACCTTCCTTTTGTAAACCTATGCTGTCTTGGATCCTGTGCCCGTATGGATTCCAGGTGTTGCATTATCCTTTCCTTAAGGAGTGCCTCCATAATCTTGCCCACTACTGAGGTAAGACTGACTGGTCTGTAGTTCCCTGCCTCCTCCCTGCTACCACTCTTGTGGAGTGGGATCACATGAGCCCTTCTCCAGTCTTCTGGGACCTCTCCTGTGCTCAGAGACTCACTAAACAGTTCTGCTAATGGCTCTGCTAGTTCCACCCTTAGCTTCTTAAGTACCCTGGGATGTATGCCATCAGGTCCTATTGTCTTATCCACCCTAAGCTTAGCAAGCTCTTGTAGGACCCTTTATTTTGTGAAGAGAGTAGTGCTCACCTCCCTCCCACCCAAGTCCATGGGGCTGAGCTGTGGGCCCTGCCCTACCTTCTCTTCAGTAAATACTGAGCAAAAGTATCTATTTAGGATAGATGCTTTTACAGGGTCCTCCTCCTCACATGCTCCCTTTTCTCCATTAAGCTTAGCAATATCCCGTCTGGACTTTCTCCTTTCGCTAAAGTATCTATAGAAAGTCTTGTCACCTTTCTTTACTGTTCGTGCTAGTGTTTCCTCAGTTTGGGACTTTCCTGCCTTACTGCCTTCCCTGCTTCCCTTAGGGCAGTTTGGTATGCCTCCCTATCTTCATCCCGCTGTGTTCCTTATATTTCCTGAAGGCCAGCCTTTTGGCTCTGACCTTTTCTACTGCATTTGAGAACCAAAAGTGGTTTTCTTCTTCTTTGCACTTCTTTTCTGTCTAACACAATGGGAGGTTGCTTCAAGTATTGCATCCTTAATGCTTGCCCACTTTGCCTGTACCCTCACCTGTGTTTCTTTTGCCAGGGCTAGCTTAACTCTGTTGGCCAACTTATCAAAGTCAGCTCCTCTGAAGTCCCATATTTTTGCCTTGGAATGGGATGATTTAGATGTAGTAGCCAAATTGAACCATACCAAGTGATGGTCACTGGCCCCCAGGTGACCTTCTACCTGGAGATCTGTGATCTCTTCCCTGTTAGTCAGTACTAGATCTAGGATAGCCCTGTCTCTTGTGGGTTGTTGTACCAGTTGTTTGAGGCCCTCCCTCTGCAGGGAATCCACTATGTGTCTAGTTCTGGCAGATGTTCCTGCTGGTATTGACCAATCTGTATCCGGCATGTTGAAGTCTCCCATTATCAGAGTCTCCCTTTTAGCTGTCATGTTTTGTATATCTTCTAACAATAATGTGTCTATGTCCTCCCCTGGTCTGGGGGCCTGTAGACAACCCCGGTTCTTATGGCTGTCCCATTTCCTGTTTCCAGGGTGACCCACAATTCTTCTGGCTCCTTATGTGTAGTCTGAATTTCTGTAGCTTTGATATTTCTATTGACATACAGGGCCACTCCTCCCCTTTTACACCTTGGTCTCTTCTGAACAATACATAGCCAGGTACTGAAGTCTCCTAAGTGTGGTTACTGTAAACCACATCTCACTAATTGCTACTATGTCCAGTTTAGCCTCTGACATTATTGTCTGCAGGTCTGGATCTTATTTCCCAGGCTGTGAGCATTTGTGTACATGATTTTCCATTGGGCAGATTTCAGTGTGTTAGTTGTTGGGTGAGGTTTGGCATTACCCTGTAGCATCATATGGGGAGACAAACCTTTTTCTTACCTGGTGATACAAATGAACTGCAAACATGTTGAATCCCTGTTTGACCACTAGCTGAGGGGAGGGGTGTTTTTCCTATTCGACGATGGGGTGCTGCACCCCTCTCCCATTTGCTAGTTTAAATATTCTGCAAAATGTCAAACTTCTGCCCCAATGCACTAACTCCTCCTTAGTCAGATGCAGTCCATCAAATTTAAAGAACTTTCACTCCCAGAACTGTTGCCAATTCCCTACAAATCTGTGTCCTTTTTCCTGGCACCAGCCCTTGAGCCACGTGTTTAGCTCCCCTACCTCCCCTTCTCTGACCTTCCGTCCATCTGCCCCCCTCTCTCAGACTGGCAGGATCTCAGAGAAGGAGATGCTGGATGAAATGGATGATAGTTTGTCACCCAGCCTGGTCAGGTGTTCCTTGGTCTCCACAATTGACCGGCTGGCGAGATCATTAGTCCCTACGTGTTCTAGGACATCAATGTTTTCTCCTGCTTTGTGAACAATGTTAGCAATGCGATCAGTGTCTTGTCACCAAATTTTCAACATAGGCATTTTAGGACCTATGCTCATGAACAGTGTCACTGTCATTTTGTTAATCTGCCCCTAAAATGGATTTCCCACAGCAACCATGCTATTCTGCACTGGAAGTGTGAAAACACATTTCGGCCAGGATATGTAAAATAACAGTTGTAAGGTTCATGAGGAGGTGTGGGAAAATGGTAGTGTTTAAAATCTGAAGTGAAAATATTACAGATTCACGAAGTTACAAGCGTGCATGGAAACCGCACAAGGCACACTCATGAAACAGCCATTTATTGGATTTTTTCCACCACATTTGCAACATAGGCCTTTTGAGAGCCCCCCTCATGAACAGTGGCACTATCATTTTGTTAATCAGTCCTGAAGGGATTCCACACAGTGACCATGAAATCACCTTTCGAGACCTAATAATGCCATGACAGTGACTGAATTCATGAGGAGGGGTCCCAATAACCCCATGTTGAAAATTTGGTGCCAAAATTCCCAAAAATGGCTGAGATATGCACCAAAGTTGAAAAAAACAACTGTTTATGCCATTATACAGCTTACTGGCATTTCTTCAGTTCGTGGTCAGCTTTGAAGAGTGCAGATGTGTTCCCGGTCCACCGAAGATCATTGTCCCATGCTCTGGAGGCGAGAAGAAGAAGAAGAAGAATCAGCATTTATATAGCACTTTTCATACATCCAAAGCGCTTTACAAGCAATGGTAGACTGGTAGTGAAGTGACTGAATGTGTGGTGGCAGCCATATCGCACATCATCACCCACACACAGCCTAGATAATTGCATGAACCAGTTTATGGGAAGGGGAATGTTGGCCAGGACACCAGGAATGTTCCCTACTCTTTGTGAAGAGTGCTCTGGGTTCTTTTACTTCCACCTGGACACCCACCAGGGCAACACCAGGATAGGCAGAAGGGACCTCGGTTTAACGTCTCATCTGAAGGACGGCACACCCCAGCAGTACAGCACCCCCTAATACTACACTCGGATGCCAGTGATTTTTAGGTGCAAGTCAAGTCCTGGTGTGGGATGAGAATCCACTCCCTTCTGGTCCAGAGGCGGATGTGCTACCAACTGAGCCACGCTGACACCTATGGGGTGAGGGGGGTTGGGGGAGGTGGGGTATGCAGAGGGTGGGTTCGGGTTGGAGGATGGAGCAGGACAGACTGCCAGGGACCATTTTCTGTTTTACAGGTTTAAAACAACAAAAAATACATTGCGGGACTTTTTTTTTTTTTTACGGGGCATTTGGCACACTGGGGTAGGCTCCTAGCATGCCACCTGAGTGTTTTTGGGGGGGTTCTATAGCTGATGGGGTATTGGGCACCCCCATCGGCACATACCAAAGGTGAGGCAAGAGCTGAGGGGGATTGGGCACCCCCCTCAGCACACAACGAATGGGGGTGGACATTATGCCGACGGGGAATGGGCTCCCCCATCGGCAAATTAAACTGGGAAGGGGGGACTAAAGCCAATGGGGATTGGGCCCCCATCAGCACAGAAAGACTGTTGGGGGGGCACAAGATGCTGAGGGGGATTGGGCACCCCATCAGCACACCATTGAAATGGGAGGGAAGGGGCATTATGCCGACAGGGAGTGGGCTCCCCCATCAGCAAATAATGTGTGTCCGGGAATGCCGACAGGAGGATTGAGCACCCCTGAAGTCAGCACTCTGCACGGCGGCAGTCAGTGCTGCCATGTTTATTGAAGTGCTTCACCAGGAAAGGCACGTCAGGAGGTGTGTTATTGTGCCGCTGCATGATGAGCTTGCCTCTCATTACAGTGGCACTTTTCTTAGATCAGGTGGCCACTTTACATACAGTTGGTGTCAGCACCTGCATGCTGGCTTATTGGGGAATAAGGGACACACCGACTGATGCATGCCCTGCATTTACCCACAGTGACCACACCTCCAAATCTGCTATTATCGCAATATGTTGGCTGGCACGCAAGCGCGAGCCAACATAAAATGACAGCTCAACTGAGCTGGCTAACTCATCACAACAGTGTGCAATTCCAATAGTGGATATTTTCTGAGCAATCAGTCCTTGTAACAGTGTGTTCTTCTAGTGTTCAAATTTGCATCATAATGATATTTTCTCTGAAGGATTTTGAAGCAGATATTTTGTGCTTTGTACAATGCAGCATCCCTGCTATCATTCATGGTTTCTCTGTTTTATATAACTGGACTTAATGTGTCTGAAATTCCACTTAAGACCCTATTACAATGCAAGCCTGCCAGCACAGCAGTTGAACTACCGCTTGCCATGCTGATGACTGAGGTTCAGGAATGAGCACAAGCATCAGTGTGCCCGCTGTGGGGAGGGGGGGGAGGAGGTTTGAACATCCACAGGAATACTCTTGTCCTCTGGGGAGCAAGACTTGTGATGTCTGGCATTTGCCTGATACATAGCGCTAAGGGTGGGAGAGGCTGGAAGTACATATGCAGTGGAGGGGAGTGGTGAGCATCTATGTGCCTTGGGAGGAAGGGCACACAGTGCATGCCCACTCCCTTAGGTAAACCAACTAAAGCAGAAATCCACCTGCCAGTGGCAGGAAGATCACAATCCACTAGCCCTCCATGTCTGTTCCAGGTCTGATCTGCCTTTGCCTAGATATCAAGAGTTTTACCTCTGCCACTGATGAGCAGATTGAGTGGGGCAATTGCTGAGGATCAGAAAGTAGCCCCATCTAAGTGGCAAGTCAGGAGAGCCCACTTTCTGTGTGTCCTGGGTGGCCTATGAACCTTGCATTGGGTAGGAGGACTGAAGGAGCTGCTACAAGGGCTGAAAGATGCCCTGCCCTGGGGAAGAGAAGGAGCATAAAAAGAACTGAAGAAAGAAATCCTAGTCCAATGAACTTTATTTCCATTTCTGTTTGTTTAGCTGCCAATAATGGGCTTTTAGTTCATTGTTCCCATCCAGTGTTGAAAGAAATTGCAAAACAAATTAGAAATTAAATACTTTACAAAGAAAAATCCTGAGTTTTATTTAAAATGACAATTTTTACTAGTACGGACCAAGGATGCTCAGAATGGGCTAATTGCTATACAGTTTTAGGATTTGGGATTTTAGGAACTTCTGAATCTTAATCCAGTTCCATTTCAAACCCTTAAAAGAACCAGTAAATCAGATTTTACATTTGGATTTGAAATCCTGAATACTGAGTGCTGTAGGGCCTGGGTTCTCGGTATCACAAATGTGGTTAAACAGGCCTGCCTTTTGAGAAACCATGTTTTTCTTATGTCAGGGACAGAAATACAGCAAAGGCAAGCAGAACACATATTAACACGTGGCCCTGAAATTGTGAACAATTTAGGTTAAAATTAAGCTAAGTAGCTAGACATTTTGTGTTTTAGCAACCAGATTTTGGCTAAAAGGATGCAGAAGTATTTTTTTATCATTTCTATGAAAATAGATAAGAGCTGATGTGATAAGCAAGCAGAAGACCAGTCACTGAGGGTCAGAATAATCAGCTAATAACTAATTACATAGGTTAAACACAATAGGAAATACATAGTCGTTTTCTGGACTATTCTCTGTCAACCTTACATACAGCTTGCTTGCTTGCTTGCTTTTTGAAAAGAGGAAGTAGTCTACATAGTTCAAATTTCTTTGAAGAAAAAGCAAACAGTATTTTACTTTTATTCATTGGCATTATTAATTGTTATAAGAGAGAACTGTCTATAAACATTTTCCAGCCTGACTGCCTGCACATTCTGGAAGGAGCATCAATTAGGAAACAAACCATTGGAGATAAATTCAGAAACTGCAAGGTAACCAATCCTTTGGAGGTGATACTGGTAAATATGGACTTTATCTGAGAGTGAGACAAACCCATAGCCAAACAAGTTACCTGGATTATTGGAAAAAGTCAGAAGTAAGGTTAGCGAAGGCACTAGCAACTGGGAGCATCTTAGTGTTCTCCAATAAAAACAGTACTCTAAAAACTTACTTTATACAAAGAGCTGTCAACTATTGGTGTGCAGAGTTTTAAAATTCTGGGGAATTAAATTTCACAGAATTTTTAAAAAAATTCTGCCAAAATTCTGCCGAATGTCTTCGGAAGTGGAACGGCAGAATTCCGCATCACAAAAATGTGGAATGGGTTTTCTGCTACATTTCTGCAGAATTATATTCTGCAGATCCCAATATTTTCCATAGAAATGATTGTAGAATGATTTTCCACAGAAAAATACTGTTCTCCAGTATATAATTCCACAGATCACAGCAGGCAGAATTCTGCAGAAGGACCAGCAAAATTCTGGTGGAAACTTTGCTGGCAAAATTGTCATTCCAAGCCAATTCCACCGGCAGAATTCTATATTCTACAGAGCACTACTGTAAACTCACCACACAGTGGCAAGTGAGCAAGATATCCAGGAACCAGCTCTTACTGGCCATATCAAGAAATTCATTGACTGATACAAGTGTAACATTTACTTATTTTTATCTCTCTGTCTATAACTTATATTGCTTTTTTTTCAATAAATTTCTTTGTTTGACTTAAAGGTACAGATAAATTATTGTGTTTCCATGCTTATAAAGTAAAAGGTACCACTCAATGAACCCCTGTAGTTATGTATTTGTTAATGTGGATAAATGTCCTGGGAAGGTCTCACAATATGCTCTACCAGTAATTTAGTTCTATGGTTCAGTAATAATTTACTAGCCATGGTAAAGTGTTATGCATTGCACAATGTTAGTGTCCACAATGCCTATGTAAAACAAGTTTTAGGACTCAGTTTTGGACTTAGGATTTTCAGCCTGTGAATCCAAAATTCTCAAATCCAAACAATCGATTAAAATCTGACAAATCAAGTCCATCTGGTGGATTCTGAGCAACCCTAGTATGGAAATGATTGGCTGTTAGTGTATGAAGTCATATAGAGGAAGTGCGGTCTGATAGTTGGAGCACCAGCCAGGAACCATTGCATAGAGAGGATGAGTCCTCATACACAACAAGGATATTTTTCACTCGAAAGGTTTCCGTGGTAACTGAAGACCTCAAGAGTGCAACTCGAGAGGTCTCATTACCATGGAAACCACAAAAGTCAAAAAAAATCCTTGTTGTATATGAGTGATCATACACTGTATTTTATAGTGTTTGGGCACTCATAAAAAACAATGTGTCCATACTTTTTTTTATTTCTCTTTTTGCTGCTCACTTCTCAGGACAGCTCTCACTGTTGTGGTCATTCCCTGAGGATTGGAGATCACCAGAATACATATGCATGACCACGTTCTAAGTTGTTATGCTGCACTAGCTACATAGCTAGTGCAGCACAACAAACTAGCTGTTGTAGTTAGTGCAGCATAACATCACTTGAGGGATGGGTTTCCATCCCTAACAACATTTGACCATACACTATATAGAGAATACTGGATGGGCAACAATGCACAATCAGTGTGTTCTGCCACAGAGGGGTTCTGATTCCCTCTGACCTCAAGAGCGAAGCTCAAGAAGTCCATGGAAATCAGAACCCCAAGGTGACAGAACACACAGGTTGTGCATAAATTTGCTTATCCTGTATTTTTTATAGTGTATAGTAGTATTATGTGAAATGTGTGCATTGTTTTTTTTTCTCTTTTTCATAATGAAACTGACTTGAAAAATCTCTAGAGGTTCTAGAATACTGTCACCACAGAATCAAATAGAGGAAACCAACAATGTGCCAGCATTCCAAGGGGTTCTGCTGCAGTAGTGACATCACTACTGCAGCAGAATAACATAATGACTTCACCACTACAGCAGAACAAGCATATTCCAGGCATGGAATTTCATGCATAACAGCATTCCACTACACACTATATCACAGTTCAAACCCTACTACAGCCAAACAATGACTGTGTGACATTGGGCAAGTCAGTTAACCTCTCTCTGCTTCAGTTCACCCAGCAGTTGGAATTAGTAAGAGCAGGACCCCACTGAAAATGAAATGTTGCATCTCAGCTGGACTATCCTAAGTAAATACATTGTCAAAAAAAATTATGAAGCCCAACTTCCTATTGCTTTATCTGGTGTATGTTTACACATTTTCCAAAATGCACAGTACAGTTTAAAGTGAATTTCCTACTTCATTTCTCATTGTATGCCCCAAGCAATGTCCCAATGCCCCCTTCTCCAGGACTGGGGGACTCAATTTGTCAGGGTGATGGGTTGGCCAGTAAAGGGAGAGGAGTCTCATAGAGGAGGGTTGTGTGTCTTTTGGGTATGACATCAGAAAAGATAATACCCATGCTCCAAACTCTTACGGGGTGGGGTGACTCAGATGTGTTGGTCAATTTGGGAACAAATTATCTCAAATGGTGTAGGATTGAGGTGGTCCATGATAGGTTTAGGGTACTAGGAGAAAGGCTTAGGTAGTGGGCAGCCTCAGTAGTCTTTTCTGAAGTGCTACTGGCAACACGACTAGTCAGGCCAGTAAAATAAGAAAAAAGGATTACAACAAGTGTGTCAAACCGTGGTGTGGAGATCAGGGATTTGACCATATATGGGGCTTAGGAATCCAATGGAAAGACAGCCATGTCTTCGCCAATACATGTGCACCTTAGCAGGGGAGGAACCAGGACTTTGGAGAGAACCAGGAGAGTACACAACTTGAAATTTAAGCTAGAGAGGAGGGAGGGCTACAGTAGAGCAAAGGACCCTAAGTTTTCTGATGGAGGGAGCCATACAGTGCCTCCCCCCCAGATAATACTCATGTGATGGGTGGGAGGTTCTCTGGGAAGCAGCAAGGGAAACAAAGAGGTGTGTGATACAGAGCAGACATTTAGGTCAGGACATACTAATCCAGCACATAGTACCCCTGGTCAGCAGTTAAATACCCAAGGCATCCACAGGGGTACAGGTAAGTGTCATGGGGACAACAGGCATCATGAAGTGTTGTGGGTATCAATGTCAGGTGCCTGGGTAGTAAGATAAGGGAACCTCCAGGATCTAGTGGCAGAGGTCCACTTGGACCTGCGGTCAGTCACAAAGTCCTGGGCATCTCTGAATCACAACTGGTACCTCACCATACCAGGGTTCTCACATTCAGAAAGAACAGGGAGGATTGAAGGGTGGCCCTATACATAAGGGAGGGCATTATGGCCACAAGGATGTAGAAAGAAATGTTAGACTAGAGATACTATGTTTTCAGGTAGAATCAGATATGGGGCGGAAGGTGAAATAAGGGACAATCAATAAACTGACTAACCAGAATGAAAAGCTAGACAGGGAATTAGAAGACAGAATTAGGCAGGCAACAACCCAAGGAGAGGTGGTGATCATCAGAGACTTCAATCTGTCTGATGTAGATGGGGCATCTCAGGGTCAGCAACAGTAGAAGTCAGTCATTCCTGGATGCATTCTAGGATGGCTTCTTAGTCCAAGAGGTCAGGTAGGGGTTAAATTAGGCAGGAGCATACAGGAACTCAGTTTGCCACCTCTTACAAAACTTTATAATAGTTCTGCACATCTGTTATCTTTTTCCATTGAATACTTTAGGAGAGTTCCACCACAGAGAAATGACAGTTACCCCACCTACAAATCTAATGTGAAAATTCCTAAACATTTCCAGTTTAACTACAGGGGTTAGAGAGTCAACATTAGATGCTCTGCTGCAAAATTTCCTGATATAAACCATTTTCTGTGTATTACTCAGTCATTTGTTTTACTAAATGCAAAAGCCTACTGTTTAATTCGTGTTTTAACTGTGTGGTTCTTGGAGCCCTGCACAGGAAGCAGGAATAGGAGACTGTAGTTCTCAAACTCCCACCGAGAACTACAGACTCATTTTTACTATTTTTTATTTCATTCTGTCTGGCTAAACACCTTCTGGGGGACAAAGAAACTGTTTATTACTCAGTTTGCACTTTAAATTGTGAGCTTTTTCGCTAAAACATTTGTGACCCTCATGAACCACTTCCGGTCATTATACTCATATATTTACAACATAATGAGCAGGAGGCGAGTAGAGGCAGCAACGAGCTAGCGGCGGCTAAGACACACGCAAAGACATGCGCGTTGGCACGTGTTTGGCGTGTTTGGTGTGGGAGAGTGGACTGTTGAACAATCCAGACAACAAACTGAGTAAACAGTAAGTTGTACCAGTCTAAAAATAACTTTAAGCGACCTACTATGGCAGACTTCATTAAATCTGAGAGCGGGGAAATTGGTATTAAATGTCCTATATGTTCCATGTATTCATTTACCACAAAATTTCTGGATCCAAAATCAAGCAATAAATGTATAAAATGTATAATTAATGAAGAACTTCAGCTAGAAATACTTGCATTCGGGGAAAGACTTCAAAAACTGGAATCAAGTCAAAAAAGTATGGTGAATTGATTTCAACAAAATACTGATCAAATAATCAAAGCGCCAATAGAAAATAGTGTAAACCTGGCAGAAACTACAACAGATGATTTAATAAACTTTCGGACAAATACAACCTCAGTTAGGGTAGACCTACATTCTTAAAATACAAACACTAGGCTATTAACTGACCTCCCAGTAACCAATAGAAAAAGAACTAGAGAAAGTGAAAATCCTGTCTTAGATGATGACTGGGTAACTGTAAATAATACAAGAGCTGCAAAAAAGGGTAGAAGGGCAAAAACCTTTGAACTACCATTATCAAATCAATACTCAATGTTAAATTTAGATAATGACATAGAGACTTGTCTACATAATAGGACTCTAGAAATTTCTCCCAATAGTAATATGGAAATTCAAACTCAAGAACAAATAACAAATCCTGAAATTAATATAAATCAAACTCAAACAATCGAAGCCACATGTTCTTCACCCATCCAACTTTTTATATTGGGTGACTCCTTGGTGAAGTTTCTAGACCGTCAAATTTGCAATCCTGACAAAGAAAATAGAACAGTGTCTTCTTTTAGAGGTGCAAAAAATAGGAGACATTACCAGAATGTTAGAGGACATCATACCCAAATCCCATAACTCAAATGTTATAATCCATGCAGGAGCCAACAATATATTTAGAGACTCAATACACAAAATCAAACAAGATTATGTATCAATGACAAACAAATTAACTGAACTAAATTATGTAACCTTTTCAGAAATTCTCCAATACCCAAAGCCTCAGAACACTTGCAAAATAAAATAAAGACCATCAATAACTGGCTTAGAAATTGGTGTCTAAAACAGGAACTTGGATGTATCACACACTGGGAGGAGTTTACTAGGAGGGAAGAACTATTTGCATATGACGGTCTACACCTTAGCAGAAGAGGGAACAACTTATTGGGAAAACATATGCAGGTCCACATAGAAAAAATGTTAAAGTAAGTCATGAGGGGGAGTGTCCAAAGAATTTGGAAACTCTAAATACTATTAGACCCCACCAGCCTAAAAACTATCTAACTAAAAATATCATAAAAGTTTGTAAAAACTCTCAATTTAATAATACTGAATTTAACATACTACTCTTGAATGCAAGAAGTCTCTTAAATAAAATCGATGAGCTAGAAGATTATATTCATGCAAAAAAAATCGACATATGTGCAGTGACGGAGACTTGGTTTAGAAATGAGGACTGGGGAACTGAAATAAGGGGATACACAAAATATGAGAAAAATCGTACTAACACCAGAGGTGGAGGTGTTGCACTATATATACATAATAGATTCAAAAGCTATAGTGCAACTAAATACAATGAAACTACATTAAGTGAAATAATATGGCCCAAAATCAATCTTACACATGAACATACTGTCTTGGTAGACGTATGTTATAGGGCCCCAAAGCTCAACTCAAAAGAAAACTTAGAATCCATAAACAATATTGAAAACAATATATTAGATCAAAACTGTTAATTAATGGGTGACTTTAACCTTCCCAATATTGATTGGATAAATTTAAAAGCAAATACCATTTTGGAAAACTCATTTTTAGATCTAATGTGCATCAACAACATGAGGCAATTAGTAAATTCTCCTACTAGAGGTAATAACATTCTGGATCTGATATTTTCCAATATTGACAATACAGAAGAAAAAGTCACAATAGATCAACCATTAGTTAACAGTGACCATAACATGGTCCATATAATAATGAATCTACCTCATTCAACAACAACATCTGGCTGTACTACTGTAAAGATTTTATTAATGCAAACTATAACAAAATCAAGCAAGACTTATCTAAATGGAACTGGGATTATGACCTGAAAGATAAGGATATCAACTTAGTTTACAACAAATTTATGTTAAAATAAACACTTGTATAAAACTTTGGGTCCCCAGTAGAAAGAAATATATTAAAACAAAAAGCCCCTTATGGTGGAATTATAAAATAAAGAAATTTTAGCTAAGAAACACCGTTTATACAAGAAATATAAAAACAAAAACAAGTGAAAATTGGAATAAATACAAGCTAATATCAAACAAAAGTAAAAACATGATTATAAAAGAAAAAAATCTAGAATTAAAATTAGCTGTTAATGTCAAAGACAACAAAAAAAACTTTTACAACTATATTGGTTCTTTAAAAAAAAACAGTCCTACCAGAGGACCATTACAGGCATCCCAACAACTAATTACTAATGAAGTTGAAATAGCAAATAAAATGAACGATTACTTTGTAAACATTTTTCAAAGAAAATACATCTAATCCAGTAATGGAGCATACTATAACATCATCTTTTCCATATATAACAGAAGATGAAGTTAGGGAAGCTATTGATAAACTAAAAAATAGCAGTTCCCCGGGTCCCGATGGTATCCCTCCACTATTTATCAAAAATTTAAAAGATCAACTAATTGGGCCATTAACCTTGTTATTTAACTTGTCAGTCTACCAGAAAAACAGTAACAAATTGGAGTAAAGCTATAGTTATTCCTATTTTTAAAAATGGCAATAAACACCTTGAGCAAAATTACAGACCTATTAGTTTAACTGATGTTATGTGCAAACTTCTAGAAAGAGTACTTAGGGTAGAATTACTGATCATCTTGTGAAAATAACATATTGAACATTCATCAACATGAATTTACAAAGAACAGATCATGCCAAACAAATTTACTGTACTTTTTGAACCAGTGAGTATGCATTGGATAAGGGATTCTCAGTGGATGTAATTTTTGGACTTTTCCAAAGCGTTTGATTCGGTCTCACATGGGATATTAATATCCGAATTAGTCAAATTAAAACTAGATTCTAAAATTATAGGCTGGATTCAAGCTTGGTTACTAAATAGAACCCAACAAGTGTCTGTTAAGGGTTATTTATCTAATCCAGGCCAGGTCACAAGTGGAGTTCACCAAGGTCTGTTTTGGGCTCAACCTTGTTTAACATTCTGATCTCTACAATGTGTCCCTTAATAATTCCTGCTGGTTAGCAAAGTTTGCTGACAACTGCAAAATAGGTTATATAATAAAAGATCAAAATGATAATAATGAAATAAAAACCTTGACCATCTAGTGATTGGTCCATAGAAAGTCTTTTATTTAATGAGACCAAATGCAAGGTGATGCACTTGGGGAAAATAATCCTTGTTATCCTTACAAGATCAATAAGACTTACTTGGAGCAAATTACTTATGAAAAAGACTTAGGAGTTATAATTTCCAATGACTTTAGTTTTAACAAACATACAATTTCAGCTGCCAAAAAAGGAAACAGAATTCTAAACTGTGTTTTTAGAAATATTAAAAGCAGAGAGGCCAAAGTTATACTGCCTTTGTACTCAAGCTTAGTAAGACCCCATCTAGAATACTGCAGTTCAGCAGTATCACCTTACTTAATTAAAAACCAAAAACTTATAGAAAATATTCAAAGAAAAACAACTAAGAAAATAAATGGATTGCAAAATTTAGATTCCAAAGTAGATTAAAAGATTTAAATCTCTATTCTCTTAACTATAGGCGACTCCGTGGTGATTTATGTCTAACCTATAAAGCCTTCCATAATGACTTAATGTTTGAAACTATCGGTTTAGATAGAAATATAAGTAACAAAAATACCAGATCTCATGCACAAAAACTTAAAGGAACCCCCAATAATACTGTAAAAAGAAATTATTGGTTCTCTCAAAGGATTGTTAATCTCTGGAATAACTTACTATCCAGTGTAGTCAACAGCGAAACTATAACTATGTTCAAATCAAATACTGACAAAGAAAAAGGAGACCTTAAATTCTGTTTCCATCCATGAAGGATGCATGTCCGTAAAAGGTAGAAATACCTACTGAACACGTATTTAACTATGAAACTATAAAACAAGAAGAGAGATGACCTCATGCTGTTAAAGAGCAATTATATCTGTACAACCACAGTATAAATGTATTTAATGTCTTTATACCAGACTTTAAATCCTTTGAAAATAGACTTTGTCTAAAGGATATTTTGCCAAATTTGGCATCAGAGTGTTTGCTGCCTTGAGATCTACTGACATGAGAGCTGCCATGGTAGTTCATAAGGGAGTAAGTAATGTAACTTATGCTCTTCCATAGCTCCTATTCATAGTGTGAATTGAATAGTAATTTTCTTGCACAGACTTTAAGGCTCAGTCCTGAAGGTCATTGAAAATGTGTGTGATATAACTGTTTTTAATTATTATCAATCTTGGGTCCTATGAGATCTACTGAGCTATCATTTATTAATTAGTTTTAACCATCTAAGTATCAACTGTCTCTGATATTTTTTGAAATTTTTTGGTGTTATGGCTTTGATTTTTCTTTTACTCCTTTTGTAGTGTCTGAGCTGGGAGTTGACACAGATCCTATTCTGAATCTGCTAGTGCAGAGGGCCTTCTGTGAGCACTGTGTGGGATGTTCACCTGGACCTTTTTTATCGAGCTGAGTTAAAGGCTGAAAATATAACTAAAGGAATCGTTTGTACCAGAACTGTAAGAACATCGAACAGAACATCTCCACTACCAACCTTTTTTTAGGCTGGTGAGATCTTCAACTTTAATTCACAATTTTATGTTGTGATTTAAGCACATGGAAATTGACTATTAGATTTAACTGTTTAAGCATTGAAGGGTAATACTTGAAATTTCACAGAAGCCCCCACATGGAAGGAACAACAATTGATTGAACACACTGTGCTACCATTTTGTACTACAGAATGTTTTTGAGTTTAGTATTTTATTACATATTATTTTATTGTATTTGTTATTAGAAACTTAATTTCATAAAATTTGGCTGGGCCACATGATTTATTTTTAGGAGTGACCTACACACATATCTATTAGTATTTTGATAAAGGGTATTGTGGTATATTTTCCAAAAGTATAATGGTGAATACACATTTGCAAAGATTACAAAACAGTGATATTTTACCATTGCAGGAACAGGCAAAAAAAAAAAAACAACAACAACGAAAACTGCCAGCAGACAGTCCAAAATAACTGATCACCTGTAGCCACATTCAAATAGAATATCTACTCCCAGAGTTGCTCCAGCAGAACAAAAGGGAATGGATGAAAATAGCAATCAGGACATAGAACAACACAGTCCTAAGATACAACTAACCCAGTATAATGCTACAAGTAGCAGTGAAATGAGTAGAGTGGAAAACTCGTCTCACATGGTAGCTACTGAGGGCATACAAGAAACTGAGGTTTCATTACTTGAGCCTCATCTACTGGCTAGTATTCTGAACAATACTAAGATGCAGCAGTTAAATACTACACCGATTGTTAACATAGCCAGACAGGGAAATGGCATTACTGATAATGTAAAGTTGGACTATTCACTCAAGTTATGGGATGCAAGTTCTGACCATAATGTCAATTATATTGATGTCACAGATGAGATATCAGAACACTGTGCCCAAAACTCTAAACTGGGTGAAGTCATAATTGATCTGCACCAACAGAGAAACACAGAATTTGACGGCAGATAAGGACCTCTTGGCCCACCAAGACTGCCCATTTCCGTACCTAATGGATAAGCTGCAGATCCTAGTTAACAAGCAGCCTACTTCTTTCTACCCCCAGCCCCTAGAATTGCCTTATGGCTGTCCCATGCATGCTTGAATTCAACAACTGTTTTTGACTCCACAACCTCTTCCTGAAGGCCGTTTCATGCATCCACAACCCTCTCTGTAAAAAAATTCTTCCTTACATTACCACTGAGCCACCCCCCTTCTGTCTTCAAATTGTGCCCCCTTGTTCTTGATCTATTAGGGAATGTAAGAGTTAAAACACTTGGAAGAAAATATGGGGGCCAGTAACATATGTACTAATTGTAATGTTAATACTAGCCAGAATCAGCCCCCTGGCTCCTATGAGACTTTTATATCTACCTGCTTAAGCCAAGATTTGATAGATTTACTAAAAAAATCCTTACAACATCCATTTAATAATCATGGAGCAACTTGTTATCAATAAAAACATAATGGAAGCCTTAAGGGTAGAAGTGGCCACAAACAGATTTAAAATTGATAATCACGTCTCATCTGGAAATCATGAGGAGACAGATACTTTAATGTGTTCTGAAGCAGAAGTGATCAATAATATAAAAGTAATCAAAAGACCTGATTTTAGTACAGTGGAGATCCCTGACTCACCTAAACAAGTGGTGATTACACAAAAAAAAGGAAATCAAAGAAGAAGAAAACCCCAAAAAATTTGAATCCAGGTTATTTAATAAACATTGAGACCGATACTCAGCAACCAGTCTCTATGTAGGATTCCTCTACTAATAAAGAGTCAAACTTAAAAGGACAGTTATTTCATCAGAATAAAATAGGGAGAAAGGGGTCTATAAATCCCACACATCAGATTTATTTGCACCATTGGATACATTAGGGAAAGAAGGGAACAAACTTAGCATGCAACTGGGGCAAACATCTAATAGAGACATAAAAACAGCAGAAAAAGATAGAAAGAAAAACTCATATACAAAAGAGTTATAGGACCAAGTCCAAGAAAAACAAGGTAGGAAGGGGAACTCCATCAATGAATCTATTCTCAGTATTCCCATAAGACAAAATACAATGGGAGATGCATCCAATGAATGGATAAACACATACCCCCTAACTAGGGTATATGGGCCACCAAAATGGGGGAATTTTGACCCCACTGTTAATAAATTAGGGCTCATACAGTATCTTAGTGACACCATAGATATGGAACTTATGGAAGAGGATATAGTGGAAGTCAGGAATACCCCTTTAGCGGGTGCAGCTCTCACTGATATAATGTTACTGTCCCCTAGAGAGACCAATTTCATCTGGATAGAGTCTTAATTCAGGATCCAGAGTAATTCTTACATTCCCTAATAGATCATTATTTGACAAAGAAGCCACACAGATATAAGAAGGTAAAATGTTATTTTTATTTGGTATATCCTGTTTATTGAATGAAAAAAGAGATATCCTAACCAGGCCTATTAAGGATCTTTTGGTAAATTTTCTGGGTAGTCTGATGATGATTATGGTTATAGTTCTACTATTAGACCACACAGTCAAGTTAATGTATGGCTACTAACTGCTTAGCTCAAATTATTATGAACAATACTACAAAACTAGATTGCTTGGTACTTATTTTAACAGAAGCTGAAGATCTAACAACAATTAACTTGCCATACATAAGTGAAATTCAACAAATAGATGCTATAGCAGTACCCCATATAACAGGTTTTTTTAACTTAGGGGGATATGATGACAACTGACTGTTGGAGAATATTACACTTATCTCAGTTGATTTGAGCAAATCACAATGGGGTATCACTTTTATTTCTTGGAATATAGCAGGATGGTTTTTTAAGCATCAGTGATGTTAAATATAAGACATTTTTAGAACAACATGATCTCATTTGTTTACAAGAAACGTGGCATGGTGAAAATGATCAAATCGTGTTGAAGGGTTATGAATGTTATTGTGTACATGGTATGAAATCAAAAAAGTATGGTAGACCTTCAGGGGGAATGGCAGTATGTGTCAAGATAGGAATTTGCATCAAGGTGTCAATTAAACAAATGCATTCTAATTTTATTGTTCTAGAACTTGCTCTTGGTGAGATTATACTTATAATTGTGAACTGTTACATTACCCCAGAAAACTCTAACTCCTTTTCAGAGGAAATCTGGCATCATCTTACAAATGAAACCATGACATTAATTCATGATAACCCAAGGGCTGAACTACTGGTTTTAAGGGATTTTAATGCCCAAATTCGCCCATTTGATGGCCTTACAGAAAATCTGGCCCTTCTACATTTAAATATAGGCTCACCAAAAAGAAACTACAAAGATGTTAAAATAAATAATAATGGCAATAAATTAATAGAATATATGCTGAAATATTTAATTTGTCCTCTGAGTGGTAGACTGAAAGGTGATCTGGAGGGGCATTTTTCTTATATGTCCCCGCAGGGAGTGTCTATAGTAAATTATGCATTATGGTATGGGTCCCTGAATTATTGGAATACATTACAATTCTGTGTAAGACCAGAAAGTGATAATTTCCCATTAAGATTTGAACTTAAAATATTAAATGTGTCTACGAACGTTGAAGCCACTCTGCCTGTACTGTTAGCAGAAATTAGAATGAACAAAAGAATTGTGTGGCAGCAAAACTCTCAGACACAAATTGCCATTATATTAATTTCAACAATTGGAATACAAAAATTCAGTGAAAGAAAATCTAAACCTTTTATCATCATACTTAAACTCATTGTTCATAAAGATAAGAAATACTCTTGTGCGTCCTAATAAACAAATGAATATAGTATATAATAACTTGTTCAATAAGAATTGTAAACATATGAAAGTTCAAATTATGGGATTTCTTAAAGTCTATGGATTATCTAGAACCATAGAGGACCTTCAAAGACTTAATCAGGAAAGGAAAAAATACAAGATACTAGCAAAAAAGAAAAGAAGCTGATTATCATAAAAGATTATGGGAGAATATGTTATTGGTAGTCCAACAAAATAATACCAAAGCTTTCTGGACATGTGTTGTGAAAGGAGACAGCAATTTAAAACAGAGATTGATAGTTATATAACAGAAGACAAATGAATTTCTCTTCAATATTTTTTGACCCTATACTTGACAATCCAAATTACAAACCGTTAGTTGTGAATTCAAACTTCTCTATGATAGCTTTGAATGAAGTTTATTGGGCTTTGGCCACATTGAAAGAACATAAAGTGCCAGAGCCGGATGGCATACCTGCTGAAGTCTTCCTTTGCTCTCCCACTATCTGGTGTAGGTTTCTCACCATATGTTATAATCAATGTATATGTCTGAATGTTTTGCCAGATTCTGGAAAAAGAGCAAATTATCCCCGTTCATAAAAAGGGTAGCACAAGAGATCCTATCATGTATAGATCAATTAGTCTGCTGGATGTCAACTTGAAAATATTTTCTAGAATTATTCTAGAAAGAGTAAAATTGGACATGGAGAAAAACAGATTTAGACCCCAGTTTTTCCATGATAGATAATATTTTTGTGCTACAACACTTAATAGAAAAGTATGTAAGAATTAGACATCAAAAGCTATATATCCTTTTAACAGATTACTCTTTAGCTTTTGATTTTAAAACTAGAGACATTTTATGGGTAGTACTCCTTGAGAGAGGTATAGATCAGAATTTGCTGGTGATAATTTCACAACTTTATTCAAGTAGTCTAACACAATGATAGGTAATAATGGGAGAGTATCTGCTCCTTTCAAAATTACGATTTTCATTGTACATCGAGAAGATGTTAAAAGATAGTGCAAGGGAGTTTACTGATGTTCCTAAAATACAGTCTTATAACTGTCCACTGCTTGCATACATGGATGATATAGTGCTTTTTTCCTTAACAAAAGCAGGTTTACAAAGAAACATCAATTTCATATTAGAAAAATCAACTGCACTAAAACTGAAAATGAACACGAAAAAACCCAAAGGTCCTAGGGCAAGATATTCAAAGCAGCTGCACCTGGCACAACTGAGTTGCAGCAGCGCAACTCCAGAAATGCACTCTGGGGCAATATTCAAAAGGGGGAAATGCGCATTGCAATTCCTGATGTGCCTGGGTGCAAAGATAATGTATGTGGTGCAACTCCAGGGGGCGTGCCCATGCAAGCTCAGGCTTTTCAAACCCATCTTCTTGGTGCCTTTTTTCCCTGAGTCATTTAAATCTATTGGCGGACTAGTGGAGATAGTTTATTTATTTATTTATTTATTTATTTATTTTCAGCACTTCTGTATTGGGACTCTGCTTACTAGCATGTTACTTTAATTCAGTTTACTTATCTACTTAATTGCAGAGTGCAGCTTAAAGTCCCACATTAATTGCAGAAAATCCTGTTGTGCTAATGTAATTCTTGCAAGCTTTAACAGAAGAGAAACTTTTTTATTTAGCCCAAGTCAGTTACTCTGCCCTGAAGTCCCAATACAGCCCAGCCCCCCTCAGTGAAACTCCCCTCCTTCTTACCTATATAACACCCTCTCTCTCTCTCCTTCCTCCACAGCAGACCCCCACCAGGAACAAAGGAGGTTGTGAGGGCTACAGCAAGCTCTCCCCCACAGAACCGGAGTGCTGAAATCTGCCCAGGTACTTAGCCTCATACACATACCTCTCAACCTCTTGCCTCTTAAATCAGGGACAGGGCTTAAAAAAATCAGGGAAAAAGACCCCAAATCAGGGACACATCTTAAAAACTGGTAATATTCATCCAGGAAGCTGACAGAATAAAGGAATTAGTGTAGGATGCATTTTGTGAAGAACAAGTAGTCTGTAACTTTAACGTCTGACATTATTTTGTGCTTACAATCTCCATTGTTCAGTCATAAAGCCATAAATTTTATGAGGGACAGAGGAAAGATCTGAGACACAATCAGGGACATCCCTGAAAATCAGGGACAGTTGAGAGGTATGCTCATACAGGGAGCAGCTCACCTGATTGCGACCATTCCTGCAAGCGCAGGCTTTGCCCCGTCGCCCCCACCACCACCCTTGGTCAGCATTCACCATATATAGGTACATTTCTGATCACATGATCACGAAATAACCCATCAGCCAGCTTTCCCACTTGGAGCTTATATTTTCCCACCACTAGAGGTCCCTTTACATTTCATGCTCCTCACCTGACTTCATATTGCTATGACAAAGCTCTCTAGCCCAACCATGCTCCTACATACCCTCATTACTCTTCTTCTTCTGCTCCCTCTAACATCCCACTCTCCCACTCCAAATGCTGCAAAGTGAAGCACAACTGTCACACCCTATCCTCATGCAGCCTGGCACTCCCAACCTTGCCCCCTCATGCTACACATCAGCAACTAGCATTTACAAGCACAGGCAAATTACCAGTGACAGCACCCCCCCCACACACTACACCACATACATAAGCAGGAACTTCAACATCTTCTCCCTCCCCCTTAGATACCAACTCCCACGGCAAGTGACCCTCTGGAGACCCTCCTTCTCTTGCCAACCTCCTACCACATCCACACCACAGAGCATCTCCTCCCTTCTCCACTTGCTCCTCCTATCAGGCCCCCATACCCTGAAACTTCCAATACCTACCATGGGGTACCCACAGCGAGAATGCCAAAGACTAATTACTCGAGCGAGTAGCAATCACCTCAGGTCACTCATACTTCTTCTGCTCCCAACGGGCAATGTCCACTCCAACCCAGGCCCACAGAATGCTCCACCTTCCCACCCAGCACCAGTCAATGGGCTGTGCATTGCCTCACTCAACATCTGTAGCCTTCAAAAAAAATGGGACTCCTTTCAGGGGTGGGTACTCCAGCATCACCCTGATATCATTACACTGAGTGAAACCTGGCTGTCCCCCTCTGTCACCGACTTGGCAGTAAACCTCTCTGGATATCTTCTCTTTCATTCCGACTGGGTGGGTAAGCGAGGGGGAGGCTGCCCTCTCTACCTCAAGGACTCGCTCTCAGGCCACCTACTTCCTCTGCCCCAACTAACATCCAGTGCTCAGGCCCTCACCCTAAAATTAACTCTAGGTAAGTCAACCTCCCCTCCTCACTACTGCCTATGTCCCTCCCCGAAACCAGAAGCAAGCCTTCCAAGCCATCCTGTCCTATCTCTCTACTCTTCCCCAACAGCATGAAAAAATACTCATGGGGGACTTCAACATAAATTGGCTGGCTAAGACAGCCACCCTGTTCATTAACAAGGCTGCTGCCCTCGATCTTGTGCAGGTCGTCACAACCCCCACCCAGGTTAACAACCACATGGGGACATCGTGTCTACTAGACCTAGTTTTCACAAACCACCCCCACAAAAATAACCAGCACTCTAGTCCTCCCTGATGCTCTAAGTGACCACTCTCCGGTACTCTGCAACTGGTCTTGTACTCCCCTCAAAACCCCACCTAAAATTACTTCACAATGCAAACTTGAGCCTGGTAAACTAGCTCAACTCAAGGCCCACCTCAGAGACTGGGACTGGACACCCCTAGCAAACACCCTGTACTCAGATCATGCTCTTGATCTATTTATCACCACATTCAATGCTGCCTGTGACAAGTTCGCCCCCTCACCAAAACTATGTCCAAAGGTAACCATGCCCCGTGGTTCAAGGACCACCTCCTAGGACTACTGCGACAGCGTGGCACCCTATGGCACCTAGCTAATGAGACCCAATGGCCTCCTGACAGGCAATGGTATAGGAAGGCCTGAAACAAGTGCACTTGGGCCATACGCACTGCCAAAGCAGACTATTACAAAGTCACCTTAACCTCCACCTGGGGCTCTGGGCACAAATTTTGGAACAATATTAAGGAGTTCTGTGGCAAAGCCCCAAATCTGCCATCAGACCAAATGCTAATAGAAGGAAACCTCTCCACTGACCCCCTCAGTATAGCCTTGGCCCTAAACTCTGCCTTCACTGATCTCAACCATGTCCTCCGCCCCAATTTATTCGATCCCCGCCTGCCCGAATCTACCCCCATCTTCCCCTTGCTCCTCCCTTCTATCTATGTGTCCTTACCTCGGAGGCAGCCAAGCCCTACCTAACCAATGCCATTAGTCGCTATCACTATAGTCATGATTCCCTGGACCTGAGACTTCTCTGCCTCACCCTCCTGGAAGTCCTAGCCCCGCTCACCCACATTCTCAACCACTCCCTCTGTCAAAGGAAATTCCCCTCCCACTGGAAATCGGCCTCCATCACACCCATCCATAAAAGTGGGGACAGCACAACCACAAACAACTACCGCCCCATCTCCATTCTACCCCCCATCTAAAGCACTAGATCAACTTACTGACCACCTTACTAAATATAACCTCCTATGCAACCAGCAACATGGCTTCCAAAAGGGTCATAGTACCACCACTGCCCTCCTTGAATTTACCTCCCATGTCCACGTTAGCCTTGGACCATGGCCACCTCACAGGCGCCATCTTCGTGGACCTATCTAAGGCATTTGATACTGTCAACCATGCCCTCTTATTGAACACTGTGGCCTACACTGGCTTCTCCAATGATGCCATGAACTGGTTCATCAGCTATCTCTCCAATAGAACACAGCTGGTCAAGGCTGGCACAGTTCTGTCCCCTAGCCTCCCAATTTGCTCTGGTGTCACACAGGGCTCAATACTTGGCCCCTTGCTATTCAGTCAATACCTTAACTCTCTCCCATCGGCCTGCCCCAGCAGCCTGCTCCTATACGCGGACAATGCCGTCCTATTCACCGCTGACCCTGCCCCCCTTAAATTCCACCTAACTCTCCAACAATCTTTCCGTGAAATCAAACAATGGCTCACCACCCAGTGTCTAATAATTAACTACAATAAGACAAAAGTCATGATCTTCTCCCACCCCCAGAACCCACTCAAGAGCCTCTGCCCCCAATTTCTCACTGCTAATCAAACTGCACCAGAACAAGTAAGCACCATTAAATATCTAGGGATCACACTAGACCCTGCCCTCAACTTTAATCAACGTACCTGCACCTATCAACTGCCCTTAGCTCCAGACTAGGTGTACTTTATCGTTACAAACACTGCCTCATCCCTGAAGCATTACAACTTACCATAAACTCCTCTATCCTCTCTCTGCTAGACTATGGCATTCTTGTCTACAGTGCCGTGCCCTCCACAGCCCTCAATAGACTCCGGCTTGTGCTTAACAAAGCCTGCCATCTCATCTTTGGATGTGATCTCTTCACACACACACCTGATCCCTCTACAGTACCACAAACTGGCTAAACTTAGACAACAGAATCAGGTAACACACCTACCTAATGACCAAAAAGATAATCCTAGGCCTCACCCCTCCGCCCTTGACAAAATTATCCTCCCAACATCTCCTGGCAGAACCACCCGTAGCTCGTACAAACCGTTGCTATGGATACCCCATTTCCGGTCTTCCCAATTCCAGCGAACCTTCAGTTACAAAGCCCCTTCCTGGACAAACTCTCTCCCTAGACTAATAACTGATGAAACTAGGCTTGGCCCTTTCAAAGCCAGGCTAAGGAATCACCTACAGGCTTCTAACCTATGTGACTGCAACTGACACCCCCGATGACCTAGAACATCGTTAACAGTCCTCCATAGCAAATTGTTTCTGCGAGCTAATTATTTGACAAACAGCCTCCTTCAGAACCTCTCTGCTACCTTATGGCTGCGTGAATCACTGTAAATACTTTTATCTTGGAAGGGTAGACACTCACTGAACAAATATGTAACCATGTTAAGTAATGTAAAATAATGTAATGTACAGCAATCTGTAAAAAATATTGTCCCTGTATCTTCTATGTATGACGTGGAACCTTTGTAAATGAGTCTTTGACTCAAATGTCTTTCTGAATATCTCAATAAATAAATAAAAATAAAAAAATATGTAGCACACCTTGATATTCAGCCGAGATGTGCGGTGCATATGCTGGCACATCCTGGAGATGTGCCACGTACCTGAGCAAGTGGAAGCCACCCACAGGCGAGCTGCAGTAATGCAAAGAACATCACAGCAGCTGCCTGCCGTGGTTTTCTTGCGCCCTCAGAACACTGTACAAAGCACCTCAACAATAGCTGGTGGTCCAGTGTTACCCCCCTCCCCATCCCTTAACCCCGATCGTCCGAATGAACTGTTTTGAATTCCCTACTAGTCTAGTGGTACCCCTCCCGCTTGTAACCCTGATCACCAAGAATTTGTCAAAATACAATCCCTGGTAGTCTAGTGGTCCCCCACCCCCACCCACACAGAACCCCCAGCCCATCCAGCTCTCCCCGGTCATCAGCGGGCAGCATTCCCACCCGTATACTTCTGCAGCTGCCCACCAAGTGACAGCTTACAGTATCTGCTGCAAGCTCATTGGTCCACACTGTGCATACTGTAATAGTCATTCACAACTTCATGAATGAAGTCAATCACAAGAGGTTTACAGAATAGAAGTTTTCAAGCTGCACAGAGCCCTCCATCAGGCAAATAGCAGAACATACAAAGAAACAACCTTGCATGCACTGGGTAGATCTGATAAAAAAACTTTTACACATGGATATGGCATTTCTGTTGATAAGGAAGTAAATAACTGGATATGTGCAAAGACAAAAAAAAACACAGCCTTTGAAATCCTAGTTGGGAATAAATAGATTAAAAAACTGGTCCCTATCCATAGATGGAATGTGATGGCAGGAGACCTATAAATTGTAAAATGAATATGTTCCAAAAGTCTCCCTAAAAATGTGTGTGTGTCCGTGTGAGCTCAGAATCACTTATGTGTATATATATATATATCTACATGGCATAAAAACACATACTGTATGGCTCACACATACAGTATACCATACAAGTCACATTACGCTGCTCTTTCAACTTACTGGTTTAGCACTTTTCAATGGGTTGCTTAATGTGTGCACTGTTCTTTGTAATGAATTGACAAACATTTCCTAATGATTTGTCTCTAGCTACTAGTTAGCTTCAGCTACTGTGCAGCTCTCTGCACACATTAAGCAACCCAGTTAAAATGCTAAACCACTGAGTTGGAGCCTGATTTCACTGCAGTACTGTATTGCACTATAAAGTACTGTAAAATATTTGATTGGGACATCATTCCCATTATGCTAAATGGCCCCCAATCTGCCTAATAAAATGTATAGTTGGCTGTATTTTTTTAACAAGTTGATTCCAGACAGCCCGAGTTCATCCTGCAGCTAGATGTCCACATTCACAAGTTATGAATTTTTTGTGCCCTGTAACATTTTTATTGCTTGTGAAGGTAGGCAAAATTATTAGTTGAAATAGGCTGCTTACATCTAAAAACAAGCACTCCAACATGTAAAAACATGAATGGTACAGTGGTCCCTCCCTATACCGAAAACTTCGCAATAGTGTATGCTTTCTGTGGATCCCAACAATATCAGGCTTATTCTACAATGCTTCTTTTTCTTTTTTAGCCCAGACTGCCCCATCATTCCAATCAGCCTTGTTCATTCTGTCCCCTTTATCCAGTCCCCAAAATCCTCCAGCTCACCATCACACAGTCCTGTCTTTTTTCCATATGTTCTCTCTCTCTTTCTCAGCACGGCCCCTCTTTCTGTTCTCCCCATGCTCTCTATGTGCACATTCTGTACACTGTTTTGCCTGCACACTGTTGGCTATTCAGCACACAGAGATTTTGGTACAGACAGTAGTCACAAATGGCAATCCAGTCTATTGTAACCTACTGTCAGTGGCGTAACCATGCATACTTGTTGTACGCCAGTGCATACAGAAAAAAATCCATGAACCCCCCTCCTTTTTTTTTTATCCACGTTGGCCAATGGTCCCGAACCCTAGTCCTGAACACCAGTCCTCAGTGCTGAGGAGGGGGTGAGACACCAGTGGCACTTGGAGGCAGCAGCTGCAGTTTTAGCATCTGGCGGAGCAACTGGACAGTTTTGTCCACGTGTGCCTTTGCTCCACCAACCACTTTGCAGTGCTTTTTCCTACCTGCACAATGCGCTCCAAGAGGGATTGGCTATTACCGAACGGAAACTTTAGAGCCACCGCAAAGGGAGTCTTCTTTGTTCTGATCACTGTCAGGTGGCTACAGGATGGGAGAGAAAGACCACTCCCTCGATCTCGGAGTCAGACTCCAAGAAGTTGTTGGCCGGGGGGTGGGGTGGGGGCTGCACTGTCTGACGAGTGGTGACAGCGCAGCATGTAGGGTGCAGTAGTGAAGTAGAACACCATACTCCAGAGGCAAATAAAATGTAGTGAGCACTCATGCGGCATGCAGCAATGCAAGCTGAACTTGAAGCCAAGGTCCAGGAAGAAGGTAGGAAGGACGGACAGTGAAGGCGCAGAAGCAGCTGCACCAGTGATGTTGTTTTCTCTGGCCTTTTGAACTTGGGTTGTATGCCGAGACTAGAGCATGAGAGTATCTGGCTCAAATTGAGTTTCCGTTTCTACCAGAGGGACCTTTCTTGGCTATCTATACTCCAGAGTCCCAAACTACTCTACAGTTTGGGACTCAAGAGTATAGCTAAGGAAGCTCAAGAAACTCGATTCGAGCCAAATACTCTCAGCTTGGATACAACCCAAGTTCAAAAGCATCTTAACTGTGAAACTCTCTGCTATGAAGAAATAAATGGAAGGTTTACGTAGAATAAAAACACACAATTCTTGAAATGCCATCATCGATCTCTCCAGTCCTGGTCACTTTTACTACAGATCATTGGAATCAATGCTAGCGTTAGACATGCAGCTGTGTCTCAGAATTCGAGTGAAACTTTTCATTAAATAAAAAAATAAACATGGGAGGGAGTAGTAAGAAACAATGCAATGGTCTGTCGTGGTGGATCAGGATGGGAACTGGGAAATTACTTTGGCTTGAACTGAAGTTGTGGCATTGGAATGACATATTCAGTTGTGGCACACTGGCACAATGGCAGGAAGAACCTGGTCTTTAATTTCCCAAAGCTGCATTGAGCATTTGTAGCAAACAAGCAGAGATTCAGGAATAATGTTTAGTGCCAGCAAATATTAGATGAGTCACTAATATCATCACCAGTTTGCTGCAAAGCTTTTCAGTGGCATGGTGGGAGGACAGAAAGGTACTAATTGAAGTTTTATTAAACAAACAATAAGCAAAAAAAGTGAATAAGTGTTCAAGTGACTAATGGACCTAGGTCTCCAGGTTTGCAGCTCACTGAGCTGCAAGCCAGAAGACCTGGGTTTGAATCCCAGCCCCCAGCCACTTGCATACTGTGTGATCCTAACCAAGTCACTTAACTTGCTTGTGCTCCCAGGTTGCACCTGGAAACAAGCTTGGCTTAGTGTGCTTTTCCTGGTTAAATAATTCTCCCCCCCAATCCCCTCCATTGACCCATAATCAATCAATCACTTTATTTAACCAGGCATAAACACCATTGAGCAAGCTCATTTTCAAGGTGGCCCTGGGCATAAATACAATACAGTACACTTCATAAGATTACAATTATGGTGGACAATGGTGCAAAAAAAAAAAAAAAGGAAAAACATTGTGAAGGTGCCGGTCAATATGGTCCTATACATACCGGTCAACATAATTAACATGCAAAGGTACATAATGATAAACTTTACTGAAATGAGAAGAGACAACAATCCCATATAGTCTCTACTGAGTAAGAGCTCATACCTAAATGATAAAAAATAAGGATGTGTTAAGGAATGGGGTAGAAATTGGGGTGAAAGAGTAGGCAGCCAAAAGGGAGGCCAGAATAGGTAAAAGGTAGAGAATAGACAGGATCATCTTGGATTAAGAGAACTACGCTTGTAGGTCCTAGGTTTCTGTTGTTAGGAATGTGGGGTGGATGAGATACTTAGGTGTAGGATTTGAGAGTGGCACCCGAAGCTTAGGGGTCATCGGCATCTGAAACAGTTGCATGATTTCTTCAGATAATCTGTTAATAGAGCTTTGAATGTGAAAGTGCTTGGAAGTGAGGATACTTTTAATGAGTCTTGCATAGTGTTCCAAAGTGATGGAGGTAAGAAGTTGATTGCTGCTGAGCCAGGGGTAGTTTTCACTCTAGGAATCTGGAAGCAGATTAAGGAGAAGCATCTCAGGCCATAGGAACCTTTAGTCTGTTTGAAGATGTTCGAGATGTATGCAGGGAAGTTATCAGATAATGCACTAAAAAACCAAAGGAGAGCATTCCTTTTTCTTCTAGTTGAGAGTGAGGTTCATCCCGAAACTTGGTATAGATGACAGTGATGTGTACTATGGAGTAGATTTAAGATAAATTTTAAAGCCAGGTGGTAAAGGGTGTCTAGTTTGTTTAGCATTGTTGATGGGCAGTGACTGTAAAGGAAGTCAGCATAGTCCAGTATAGGTAGGAATGTAGCTTGTACTTGTCTCATTCTGGCTTTTAACGTGAGTAGGTGTTTAATGCGATAGAATAAACCTAATCGCTGTCTTAGTTTCTTCAAGGTTTCATTTAAGTGGCATAGAAAGTTGAGCTTGTTATCCAGCCAGAACCCTAGGTATTTAAATTATCAAAAACTTCAAGGGATTCATCTAAGAGTGTTCAGATCTGTGTGATATGTGGACATCCGTAAGTAGACTTTGGTGAAAGAATCATTGCTTTAGTCTTTTTGGCATTGAGAAGGAGCCTATGAGTGAGAAGGTTGTATTGGAGGGTGACAAAGTCTTTCTGTAAGTACTCATGGGCCAGATCCAAGGATGAATTTGTGGTATAGAGTACAGCATCATCTACGAATGAGTGCACATTTGCTGTGCCCAGCTGCAAGTCCAGATTATTGATGTATATTGCAAAGAGGATAGGGCCCAGGATGGAGCCTTGTGGGACTCCTCGTAACAAGGATTTTTGTGGGGACAGATCCCCTATGGCTTTGACTTGTTGTAACCTATTGGTTAGGTAGCTGGTGAACCATTTAATGGCAGAACTATCAAGTCCGATGTTACTCAGTGCAGTAAGCATGATGGTATGATCCACAGTATTGAAGGCCTTACTTAGATCAAGGAAGAGGGCAAATACATGCTTCTTAGAGTCCAAGGCCATTTGCCAGTCTGTAGTTATTTTGGCAAGAACTGATATTGTACTGCGTTTGGCTCTGCAGCTGGACTGAGCCAGGTTTAGCAACTTTTGTGAATCCAAATGTTCTCTAAGTTGGATGTTGACAATTTTTTCAAGTAATTTAGAGAGGACGGATAGTATAGAAATAGGTCGGCAATTGTTCAGATCACTCAGATCCCCAGTCTTGAATAATGGTAGGATGTGGGCAGTTTTCCACAAGACAGGTAGCTCACCTTCAATCAGAGAGGTGTTGAATAAGTGTGTAATGGGGGCAGTCAGATAGGTATGGCCAAGTTTTAGGAAGTAAGGTTCCATATTATCTGCACCTGCACTCTTTTTTTTATAATATTTTACTGCAGTGTCTGTATTTTTTTCCCCAATTGTTTTACCAGCAGTAACACAGTAAGCTGAAAGCTTGTTTACAGGTGCGACCTGGGAGCTCAAGAAAGTTAAGTGATTTGCTCAAGGTCACACAGTATGCAAATGGGAGCTGTGGGATTCAGACCCAGGCCTCCAGATTTGCAGCTCAGAGCCTTAAACCACTGCGCTATACTGCCTATTTGCTATCCAGACTAGTTCATCTTTGTCTCCCTCAGCAATCCTTGCTGAGGGAGACAAAGATGAACCCTAGTCTGGATAGCAAATATTATTGAGGATAATCCAGACTGCCTTGTAGAGAGATAAGGCAGGCCACACTTTAGCTCTTGATTGAATTTGATGTTATTTTTAGTGAATGAATATAAATAGCCATACAAGATATGGCTGTAGCTCTAGCAGTGTAATGAGTATTGTTCAATATTCTGACACAAGTGTGTGTTCTGGACTTGGAGGCATTGCTGTTGTTGGTATTAAAATCTCCACAGATTTGAATGTAACTAGTGGGGCCTCAGATGGTGCAATAAGCGGCAGAATCTAGCCTGCTCTGATTATGCATTTTAAGCAGTATATGCATAGGGTGGCTCAGACTGTTATGCAATATGTAGGTGTTTTTGGGTCAGTTGGCACAGTGCCGCCTACTTGTATTGGCTGGAGCATGTCACATACTGCCCTTTTACTTGCTGAAATGTAACGCTCTTTCTCAGTTTTCTGTTGCTTTGATGAATGGTGATAGTAGTATTGGTTTACTGATAAATCACTTTATGCTGTGCTCCAACAAGCTTTTGACTATGCACGAAAGATGTGGTAAATACTGAATTCTATCGGCACATTTAACATAAACTGATTGGAAAAAAATCTAACATGATTCTGAATTCTGCTAAATGCTGACCCTAATTTTAAAATGTTTTCAGTTGTATACATTGGTACTTTTACCTTGATGGGTTGTGTGGATTTTAAGATGGTCTGGAGGGAGGGCCTCTAGTGGGTATGAGAGTGTCACCTAATGCCACCAGTCAGTCCAGTAAGTCCACCACAGGCTGCAATTCAACATTGTTTTCTGGTTAAGTGCTTCTCAGAGAAATGGGAAATGAGACACCAATGAAGGCTTTTTGTTTGTCTGGTTACCAGGGTATTTGCGTGTGTGTCTGTGTGTCTGTGTTCAGTAGGTCTCTCTCGTCATTGCTGACTGATCCCTCCCCCAAATGCCATTCTGCTGCTCTACCCTGGTGCATTACTTTGCACTGACTTCTTTGCATTTGCATTGCACCTCAGTTACCACCTCTAAAAATATTTTTCAAGTGTCACTACCCATATAACCAGATTCCTTCTCATTTTCTCCAGCCCTCAGTTGCCATACCTCAGACCATCTTTCAAGCTTTTCCAGGTCCCTCTTCATCCTCTCCACTCTGTCTGGAGTATCCACCCTGTTGCAGATCCTGATGTCCATTGCCAATAGGCAGACCTTTCCTTCCAGTCCCTCTGCAATGTCATCATGCTTTCATGTAACACCTTGATGCCTCTGTCCTCCCCTTGATATTGGTCTATCTTCCTGATTTCTCCAGCCTTCTTTTCACAACTCTATACTGCACTCATCCACAATCTACACGCAATCATACTATAAAAGTCCTAACTCCCCTTTCCTTCTCCCCATAGGCCCCCACCACTGCATCAGTTCTACCGACCTATCCTTGGTACTTCACTTCTCACAATGTTTCTCCTTCACTTACATATTACATACCCCTTCTGGTAACCCATCTGCCATTAGCTGATGGTACTCCAAGCCATTTTCATGGCTAGTACTAGTGACTGCCCCTGGTAAATGAACTAACTGGTACTTCTATACAGAGAACATGGTTTATATACAGTTGCAAGGTTCAATGGTGGACCTGTCCCCTTGTATTCGAATCCTCCTCTGTTATGGCTTGCCTTGTCTTCCTTTTATCATTTAACTCCCCTATTACTGCACCACTGTGCTTGTGTTTATATACTTATTTACATGTACAGTATTTATATGTTTTTATGATGGATGTTACCCGACCCTGTTCTAACCAGGTCCATCTTGTAAAAGAGCTCTGTTCAATGATGTTCGCCTGGATAAATAAAGATTTTGATTGATTGATTGATTGATTGAATGTCACTAATGAATACATTGAACAGGACTGGTCCCAGTTCTACTACCCAGCTGTGGTCCTTGACCCTCCCCCTCCTTAGTGAATACTGAACAGAAGTATTTATTCAGCATCTCTGTCTTGTCAAGTCTCCCTCCTGGCGTTGGAGTTGTTCTCAGACCAGTGACAGCGACTTCAGTAACCCGGTAGAACCAGAGGAGTGCCAATCAGCCAACAAGCCAGTGTTCCTACCAGGCTAGTCTACATGTGCAGCCACCAGTGGCTAGCAAAGTGGAACTGTAGTGGTATGTCAGGCCGTGGTAGCAGGGCACTGTAAAACTCCCACAATTGGCCCCAAAATGCACCAGAATGCAACAAAAATGCTAACATTTTCTGGAGGCCGACTTATTTCACTACAATTATATACTATAATTCTTCAACAGTTTAAACAGCCTTCAGTGCTTAGTTATTAAGCACTCCTCATTTTCATAAATGCTTAGTACCTAACTGTATGCCTGCACTGCAAGGATGGCATCAACAGTGGGTGCCAAAATGAAATTGCAGCCACCAGGGGCCAGAACAATGGGACTGGTATGTAAAAAGGCTATGGTACAAGGGTACTGTATACACCCACAATAGGCCCCAAAATGCACCACAAAGCATCAAAAATGCCAACATTTTCTTGGGGCCTAGGTGGCCACCAGACCCCTGGCCAATTAGGTGGAGTCATTGACTCATGTGTATACTTTTTAAAAGGCTGGTTACTCCACTGCCTGCTGTACCTACTGATGTGTTGTTGTGTTGTGTTGTGGCCGGTCTGCTTTCCACATCTCACTGCTACTTATATTCTAAACACAACAAGTAACCAGGTCAAAAAAATTTATAAAATGAAAGTCTGTAACAGTAAGAGAACAGTACAGGATAAACATAACGATCCCTGATAATAATGGGGTGGGGGATCGAGCAAGCAAGTGAGTGGGTGGGAGGGTGTTACTCGGAAGGCACTGTTTGTAACTCCTCGATTCTCCCTACTTACCTAATATTTATTATATCTTTATGTTACACAAATGGCAAGCAGACATCTACTGTAATTTATTTCCTGACTGAGAGATGGTTTCTCAAATGCCTGTACTTCACAGCACTCAGTGCTCAGACTTTTTCTTGGTGTCCCTCAGTATAACAAATGAGATACAATACTATAAGAAATGGTCACTATGACAAAACATGTTAGTTACAGCAAGTGACTACTTTGTTAGGTAGATTAGGTACTGTTCATGAACTGTGAATGCCAATGCAATACATTAACAATGGCACACAGATTCAACAGAACTAATGCTGTAGTTCTTACAGAACTACAAGTGAATTACTACTGCATTGAACTTGTATTTGAAAATGAATTGCATCAGCACTGGCACAGGGCTGAAAGGAGTTTGTAAATGGTTGACAAAGAACAACATGTGAGTTGATGGTTGGTTGAAACTGCTTTTACATTTTAAGCATTTAGAATTGCCACTGCATTGTCAGCACACACACACACACACACACACACACACACACGGGTGTAGCCAGGGATTGCAGATCTGCACACCAAGTGGACAAACTGCTACCCCTTAACCCCTTGCTAGGGTGAGCTACTCCCCGTAGCAATGCATGGGTAAATACAAATGCCATGCATTGCTCCCTAAGACACCCACATGCCAGCCCAGAGCCAATAAAGTTGTATGGTCCTTGGGATGCAAAGACAGTGTTGCTGACCAGTCCTTCTAGTTTCAACTCCAATGAATAAAATTACAGAAAGGTTCAGCATTTTCTTTGTTAGTTTTCATGGAAAAAGGAAGCAGTTCAGAGCCTATATGCTACCCCCCTTAATAAAATTGCACACCATGGGGTGACTGGAGTATGGCTGCCTACACCCATGCACACACACACACACACACACACACACACACACACACACACACATATTAAAGAGCAGTGAGTTGCAGGAACAGTTTATTTTGACTTGTACTGTATATCACACAAGAACACAGCAGACATACAGTATGATCAAATATATAACTAAAACCATATTAATCTATAAAGGCACACTAAAACTGTATATAAAATGTAAAACATAATGTATATAAAAATAATATGTACAGGAAATGCATGTATACCTGAGGCAAGAGAAAGGCAGTTGTCAGTTTAAATTCTGTAACTGGTCATGAAACTAAGGTCTACATTCAGTCCATTCTTTTCTGTATTGAGAAAAAAAATAAGCCTGACTTCATAAGCTGACCTTTCTAATATATTTCTTTTTTTCCATCAGTACTTTCTGCTCCTACGCCCCTGGCCAGCCCTCTTCTGTATGCCCCTCCCCCTAGTGTCACACCTACAGAAGGGTGAAGTTGACAAACTCTGAAAAATGTCATGAATTTTGTGCATTTTGCAAAATGTTTCATGGATGCAGAATGCAAATTTCAGAATTTGACCCACGAAGTGTGAAATTTTCTCCAACAAATGGCAGAATTTCATATGTGAACAGCAGAATTTTACCACTCATGGGTGAAATTCTGCCATTTTTGGGTGAAACTCTGCACTTCATGGGCAAAATACCACATTATTATGTCCCCTTCCTCTTTTTTCAGTCCTAGCCAACTGCCAACTAGTTATAAAGCAGACAGCCATGTAAGCGTACCAGTTATGGTGCTCTATTTGGTCAGGACAAAGGGCATGCCCATTTGTGGGCTTGCACCAGAGTCCTGATTCAGCTATAAGCAGGGCTGATTTTGATACTGATAGCTGCCAAAAGATAGTGACAGCACAGTAGTAAATAGTTCAGTAATTTGGTATTTAATATGAGGTAAATGAAAACGTATGGGAGGTCACCAGAATGAAGAACTTGTGGTCTTCAAATGGAAAATTATGCACAATCACTAAGAATAACCTTAAGAGAAATATTTAATTTACTTTCTAACCATAAATTAAATCTTTACTTGACTGCACTTTAACCCCGTCCCTTTTTTAATGCTGTAGGTCACAGTTTAGTAAAGTTACAGAAGACACATTATAACATTGGCACAGGTAAAAATGGTTCAGATGTAAAAATGCTGACGTGCCTGTTTTAGATCACTGAGCATGTGTGCCACATGAAAAACAAATCCAGAGTGATAACGTTTTAGGTGCCCTATTTTGCCTACTGAGCATATGTGAGTATTTGGCACATTTTGCAAGTTGCTTTAGCAATACAGTCCCTATTTATGGGATGCAGAGGAGACACCCAGCAGCCCTCTAACCTTCTAACCTAACTACATAGCCAAGCAAGGGCAATGGCGGCTCTACACCAGGGCCTGCCAGGGCATGTGCCCCGGTATAAAAATGCTGTGCCCCAGTTGATGCCCCATATGGTGCAGAACTTCCCCCATAGTAACAATATATCAGTGCCCTGGCTGCCATCTGTTGTGCCCCAGCTGTGCCCTGGTACTTATTTGTGGCTAGAGCCACTACTGAGCAAGGGTAACCAGAGCATTCTTCTCTGAAGAAATCCTTTATGCTATCGAAGTCTACAAAATGAGAAAGGATGCGCACGATGCAGGTAAACTTGCCGTGATGCTCTAAGTCGATCAGGAGAAATTATCGGCAGATACCCATTCCGAAAAAGAGGACTCTGAAAGTGGTCAACATAAAATTACTTGACTGTTTCAATTGGGGATGTGTCTTGAGTGTAAGATGGTGGTTTAGCGAGTTTACCTTTACCATCTTGGAGTGAGATACTTTGTGTGCCCTTTTTCCAAAAGGAGTGCTCTTGATCTCAGGGGAGATCCTGAAGTTTTCTGAGGCTTTACTTCTCTGCTCACACTTTACAGATTGTGTCTGTATACTGTATTTTAAAATTTAAAAATGTTACTGCTTCTAAATGAAACTGTGATTGCCACTCTATATATGTTATTCTACTGCAAGCTGAATGAAACTTGATACTGGCTATAAAACATCTACAGTGTTATATTACAGCAATATATATTAGACATAGTATTTATTTAATATGAGTCCTGAAAACTGATCCATTTGGTATATAAATATGTGAAATATACGTATTAAAATCTTAAAGGAATTTTGCAATATTGCACCCACAAAATATTTCGCAGATTGATCGAATTTCTCAAAATATTTTGCGCAGTGAAATTGCCAATTTCATGGGAACTTCAAATTTAACTTCAGCCCATCTCTAGTCACATCGCCTGTTCCAGGACTTACCCCTTCATTTCACAGCAGGGTATTCTCAGTCATCAGTATGGTGCTGGGAGTCCCATCATCATCCTGTGGCCAGAGTGTTTTTTCCTCCATTTTCTTCCTCTGCAGCCGTCCACATGCAGTGGCACAATGAGTGAGCTCTGCCTATGAGGAGATGTCCTCAAATGCTTGTGTAAGCTGGCTATGTCTCTGCCTGAAGCTGCACTACTGCCTGGACACCTCCAAGTAGTATGCAAGCTGCGCATCTCACAACCCCCTTCCACCCCGAGGTAGGACAGCAGTCCGATGGGACGCTCAATCCTCCCTTCCCTGACCAGCCCCCAAATGACCGACTCCATTCCTGAACTTGGGTCACTGGTGTGGTAGAAGGTAAGGTGCCTAGCGCCTCAGCCCTCCATGCCACTGGGCTGTCTACCCTTCTAATATATTTCTGAAGTGTCCTTTGAGAACCCTGAAAGAGAGATCAGAGATGGAGTGATCAGATTAACAGAAATGCTGTATCACTGTTTTTCCAGTCTTCTCTTTTATGTCATGCCTGTGTGAGTTCATTTGGGTTCGGAGCGGTTGTCTGGTTTCCAATATACAGCCTGTATGTTTTATTTTATTTATTTAGCTTTTGTTGACCGGGTAAGTGCACTAGACAAATCCTGCCTATTTTCAGGCACGACCCGGGGAGGGGGATACAGATGAATGCCAACTGACCTTGAACCAGATTAAGCTGTTGGTGGTATTTTTAGTGAATGAGGGAAATTTGGCCAGGACACCGGGGAAATTCCCTACTTCCTGCTTCCTGTGAGCAGGGGGACCCATTTTCTGGTGGGACCAAGATGGCGGAGGAGGAGGAGATGTCTGCTTGGTGGGAGAGCTGGCCTCTGCTCCCACAGTGTGCAATGTGGAGGCTGACCCTTTGAATACTCAAGATATGGATTCTGATATGGAGTTTCACGATGCAGTGGTTCTTTGGGAGGATACAGCAGTTGATTTAAGAAAAAAATTCTCAAAGGACTGGGAGAAAGGAAATGCTTGAAAAGGAATCTTTGGATGCAAGGTTCAAATCCAGCTTGGAACCTGGCGACATGGATGCATAATACCTGCAATATTGCTCTCCCTGAAACGGGTGTTTAAAACTGAGAAAAATACAGGACTGCACTTAAAGAAAGCTCCGTGGAGCATGGTGAGTCTTTGCAACATTTTTTATTATTTGAGCCACTACTGAAACAGACAACCGGCTTTTACAATCTGCTTTACCCGCTTTAAAAAATGTACAGCAAAGTGATTCCCTCTCGCTACACAATCAGTGTGTTACGGGAGTAAGGGAGAAGCAAGCAGTTGAGCACTCTATGGACTTTGCAATTCGGCGTTCAGCCGCTCAGCCTGAGTTGTTAACTCTGCAGCAGGTAGAATCGGGGCTTGACAGCTGCAGCGTTGCTCCTAATAATAATATGGCTGACTCGGTTCAGTCGGGAGTCCTGGCAGGGCGAGACCACTCTCTTTATAGCCCAGCAGCTACTTGGGAAGTTCCTGAAGTAAAATTGACTGTTAGTAAAGCTGCTAACAGTACTATAGAGGTTAGTGAGTGCATTCAGCCGCTATAGCTCCGACTGCCCTAACAATTGAAAAGCCGAAAACAGAGTCCCCAAAGGAAGTACAACAGACTTTGTCTGCATCAGAGCTAAAGCAGTCTGAGTCTGCATGGTTAGACAAATCAGCTGGATTCGTTTTTAAAAGCATGGGGCTCAGCATAATGTAGTTTATCAGTCCTCAGCTGTTTCCCAAACTGGAGTTACTGAATTCATCTTTCCAAAAAAAAAAGAAATACCTCTTATAAAATCTGGTCTACAAACACATAATGTTTCAGAGCTCTGGTCCCCTGATAAAGCACTCAAAGGAGCAGGTTGGAAGCAAAATGCAGCAGGCATATGGAAGCCTGATCCTACTTGGGACTCTGATTATACCCTCTCACAGCATTCACCAGAGTGGAAACCGGACTTACAACAGCAAAAGCTGGAGCAAGATTTGCAGGACAATAAAAACTGTTTAGAGGTAGAAAAACTTCCACTGAGAGCTACATCCCTGGAGTCACAGATATCTTTACCTTCCTCATTGAATACAGATTTGGTAACACCCCAGGAGCCTATTGCTTCTTCTCACGCCCTCTCCAACGGAATCCGTTCCTCAGAAACCACTTATGTCTGAATTATTTTTCTAACACTAAAAGAAGCAGCACCTCGCGGAATGCAGTTCGTGTCGTTATAAAGGGGGTTTGGAGGGTCGACCAGATAGACACTACGTGGGGAAAACCTTATTAAAAGAGTCCTTGCATTTTACCCCAAAAGATGTGTATGCATTTATTGATATCTCTGGAGAGGATAATTTTGACATCAGTTTTAGGACACCACATGCATTGGACTTATTCTGGGATAGGTACAACCAGGTTAAATTCTCTCCTCTATGGACCCCTTCTTAGTGATTCCTTTAACTAAACCCTGATAAAACATGTTACGGTCATGTTTAGAAACGAGGGTTCATGTGGAAGATATATCATTTTGGTTGTCCCTTAAGTGTGAAATTTAAGTGGGCCGGAACCTATCCTAGATTCTGAACAGTTTTGGACGGGAGGATGGAAATACAAAACTAAACTGAGGCAATCTGAGACAGGGTAGTCCATATTCCCAATTCCTTTCTATTAGGAAAAGACAGAGGGTTTGTTTTTATAGTGGACAACCCGGGCTTGCTACAGATGTGGGGCTAAAACACACCTCTCAAGTGTTTGTGACCAACCACGTTGTGACAACTGTGGGAGGTTGGACACACAACTATGTATTATCACAATCAGCTCAAATGTGAGCTTTGTGAAGAATCTGGCCACTCTTTTCGGGTTTGCCCTTGGGCTGCAAAAATAAAACATCCTGTATAAATTCAGAGCTTTTAATTCAGCAAGCTCAGGATGCTGCACAATTTCCCCTCTAGCTCACAACCCCTCTACCTGTTTCTTCTTCTCAAACCAAAGTTCAGACCCTTGGTGTAGTACCCCCATTGACAAATCCTTAGGAATAGCAGACAAGGTGGAACAAACTGTTTTGGTTATGGAAGTCATTAAAAATCAAGTATGGGCCCACCTGAGCTTTTGAGTTCCCCTGTGTGTTACTCTGAGGTTTCGGTGGAGACTTCTGAGGAAGCATCTAAGGCTTTAAATATTAGGCCTTCACTACCCCAATGCAGATCATCTAGGCATTTGCATCCCAAACCCCCCCTTACTCCTCCCATAGAGACTAGCAACTCTTATGCTGCATTGTTTACTCCTTGGGGAGATACAGAGATGGAATTAGGAGATTCAGACTCCCAAAAATCTTCCACTCGATCTCAGCCAGTGGATAACTATAAAGAAAAGAAAAAAAAAGAGAAAAAAATGATAAAGTAGTTCTTTTTTTTATAAAGCTTAATGCAGTGGTCATGGGGCTCTTTGAACACTCATAGTTTGCTTAATATAGTTAAGGCAAGCCCTTTTCACTATATAAAACCAAAATTTATCAGTATGTTTTTACAGGAAACCTGGATGTACTCAGCAGAACAACTCACTACTTTCAAACGGGATTGGGTGTGGGGCCCTTCCTATTGGTCCTTTGGAACTGATACAGCAGATGGTATTGGGATTTTATTCAATACTTATTCCTTTAAACTTCATAATTTAGTAGATCTTATTCCGGGAAGTCTTGATATTAGATGGGAAATGGCATGATATATGCTATCGATTTATTAACATCTACAATCCACAGACAAAAGCTGGTAGAGTTTCTTGTTTAAAAGCTGTTCAACCCTACTTGGTGACATCAGTTAAGGTGCTTTGGGGAGGTGACTTTAATTGCACAATTTCTGACTCACCTAATCAGAAGAAAAGAAAATTTATTGTGATTCTCACATGCTAGCTAATATAGTTAAAATAGCAGGTTTATTTAACTGTATCTCCCTTTCCTCTCAAGGGCCAAGGTATTCATTTACAAAAGGAAATTGTTTTCCCTAATAGACTACATGTTTGTCTCTCATAATGTACAACTGGATTCCTTTAAGATGATCCACTGTGAATTTTCTGATCATTTATTACTTTCTTGTAGTTCATTATCTACAGGTTCCCTGACGTAGGCAGCTCAGGTGGAAACTGAATAACACTATATTAGATATACCATATATACAGTCCGGGTGAAACATATTCTAGCAGCCAGGTTGTCAGTGGCTTTTTATGAGGATTTAGGAGATTGGTGGTTAACAACTAAGTTCGAATTATGTAATTGGTTTAAAGGCAAGGCAAAACAAAAATGTTAAGTTTTTGAGATATTTGTCCCTTAGGCAACAACTGCAGAAACTTATGACAATTGCATATGTCTCTCACTTAGACTATTCAGACCAAATTAGTAAAATAAAGGAGGAAATGAGGAATTTCCAATATGATAGAGCAAAAACCCTACAGGCTATTTTTCTAATAGCATAAAAATCCCCATTGGGGACCCTTTTTGAAACCTGTAAAAATCTGAAGGCTTCTTCTAATATTGATTCTTTGCAAAAACCTGATGGCTCTTTGGCCACCACGGTTGCTCAGCTCAGAGAAACAATTATTGGGCATTTTGAACTCTAGACCCCCTCTCTTATTACAGAGGCAGAAATGCTTTCATATCTTAAAACATCTAAGCCCCCCCCCCAGGTTGGCAGAAATCTCAACATTATTGGATCCAATTACACAAGAAGAAATAATAAAAGTAATTAGGAATTTGAAATTAAACATTTCACCGGGTAAGGATGGCCTTTCGAATAATCTGTATAAAGTTTTTTCAAAGGAATTGAGTCAATGCTTGTATATTTTATTCCAGTATTTTATGGAAACTGCTGTTTTCTTTCCCTCTTTTTCTGAGGGATTGCTGATTTACTTATTCAAATCTGGAGACAGACAAAATATTAAAAATTGGCGACCAATTACCCTCTTAAATTCAGATTATAAAATCTTCACCAGTATTTTGAATAATCGGTTAAAAAATTACGCCAGATGGGTAATTTCTCCTTACCAGTTTAGTGGGATACCTAATAGGCAAATTCAGACAGCCTTAATGATCATACGAGAAGTTATTGAACATCTTTCTGAAGTAGGAGTCAATAATTGTATGATGGTCGCTGATTTGGAAAAGGTTTTGATAGGGTATATTTGCCTTTTTTATTTCTAACGTTAATACATTATGGAGTTCCATTGCACATTGTTAATATAATTAAAAATTATATGAACATAATATTGTGTTCCCTTATTGCAAGGTCAGACGGCAAAATGTTTTCAGTTACATACTGGAGTTCGTCAAGGTTGCCCTCTTAGCCCCCTACTCTATATCTTTTCTTTGGATCCCCTACTACAAAAATTAACTACTGTTCCATTGTGGCCAGGTATTTCTGATGGTACGGTTAAGGACAAACATCTTCTGGCACAGGCCTATGCAGATGATTTGATTGTATATTTCGCAGATCATTCATATGTGCACATTTTTTTGACCGCATTTGAGGCTTTTTCGAAAGTTTCGAATGCAAAAATAAATGTGCACAAAACAAAAGGTTTATTTATCGGAGCAACAGGTCATAAGAAGCGGTGCAGGTGGTATCCATTTTTCCAGAACTCCCTTAAAGTTTTGGGCATACATTTTGGCCCCCAGAACATACCAGTTGAAAATTGGGATATAGCCCACAAACAGTGGAGAATAAAGTCAATAGATGGAAAAAGTGGAAATTGTCCAAACTGAAACGCATACATGTTATCAAACAGTTTCTTTTACCATGTGTTCAGTATGTAGCTATGATTTTTCCGCTCCCAGTGCATCTAGAAACTAAACTGTATGGTTTATTCTTTCAAATGGTTTGGGGTAATAGATTAAACCCCATTAAAAGAAGCTATACATATTTAAGTAAAAAACAAGGAGGTCTTGGGATGGTGGATCCAGTGATTTTTGCTCACTCTTTATTCATTATGTGTTCAGTGAAAAGTGGCTTATGATTAGAAGCAGGGAGTGGGGATAAATGGATTTCTAGATCATTGGACAAATACTTTAGAAATTGGCTTTCTTTGGCTCCAAAAATAAATCCTCACATTTATATTCCACAGTATTTTAGACCAGCTGCACAAAAATTATATAAATGGAAAATAGAGAAAGAGACAATTCTGAGTAATAGCATGAAAGAATTTTATCAGGGTGGTAATGGCAAATTTACTTCCTTTAGAGCCATGTTTTAAGAATTGCCCTTCTTCTTTGAATCCTAAAGTATTGGCCCAACTTAACTGTCATGATTGCCTCAAATGCAATGGGAAACACAGTGGCTAATATTCTATGGCCGTTTAAATGTTAGGGTAATGCCAAGTACAAAGCCATTGAAGAAAGGAAGTGTCCTTACTTGGATTGTATAAATACTGAGGAATCGATGGAGCATTTTCTTTACACTGTTCCTATGCAAAGGGTTTGTGGGTTTATTTGGCGGCACTTTGGGGTTTTAAGTGGCTGAATTTTCTTACATATCAAATCTTGGTTTTAGGGGTTTATCCAGAGACTCTTTCTGATTTTCATGAAGAAACACTGTCATTATTTTTTGGATGTTTACGTTATTATTTATGGCAGGCAAGGTGTCAGTGGGTAATATATCAAGAAAAATGCCTTATTTTTGTTTTAGCATTTTGGTTTCACAGGAACTCTCGAGGATTTACGCTCAGGATGCTCGAAGGACAGTACAGACTCAGTTACTAAAAATGTGGAAAGGGTTTTTTCATTTTATTAAGTTCAAATAATGTATAAAAATAATCTGATAATTACTCTGATTATTGTATAAGTTTGTTAGATTAAGTTTTTGGCTCTTACTTTGTATAATTGATTACACTGAGTTGTTCTAATTATGTTTAATAATACAATAAAAACTCCCCTACTCTTTTCGATAAGTGCCATGGGATCTTTAACATCCACCTGAACTACCACCAATCCAGGCAGATGGGACCTCGGTTTAACGTCTCATCCGAAAGACGGCACATCAGAAATGCAGCACCCCTCTCATGCTGCATTACAGTGTCAGTACTGGGATATTAACCCAAGTGCCAGATGTGGGAACTGAACCCACAGCCCTCTGATCTCCCGGCCTCAGAAGCGAGTGTGCTACCTACTGAGCCACTGACACTGATAGACACTGTGGACAATTGTTACTGTGAATGTAATAGACAACATTCAGAGATCCACATGAATAACTCCCCTGTATTTTGAATTACTTGTTTTAGGGAGGTGTTGATAAATTCAACAATTATCGATTGTTAAAAGTCAGTTGGTTGGGAGTGTGGGAACGGGGACATGGAAATGAAGTAGACCATTATTAAGAATATCCACCAGTATGTCAGCAGAACCTATTTGAGGCAGGTGAGGAAGCAGAGAGTACATATGAAACCAATTTAGTTCACACAGGAGGTATTAATAGCAGTGAAGGGAAAAAGAGAAGCTTTCAGGACATTCAAGAAGAGCAAAAAGGAGGGGGGAGTGGGATGATTACTTTGGTAAAGTGAAGGTGGCAAGCAGGAAGTGAAGAGGGCCAAAGCAGTCATGGAGAGTATCAAGGAATGGAGCAAGGCTCGTCATTATATTAGAGAGAAAAGGCACATGAAGGAAAGCATTATCAAGCTGAAGCATCTAGAGGAGCGGATATAAGATGACATATATAAGGCAGAAGTATTGAATGAATACTTTAGTTTGTGTATTTATGAAGCAGAAAAGGTGGCAAGTACCACAGGGATGGGTAGACAAGGGCCAGGAGGGGGGAACACAGCTGTGTGTAGAACTCATTGCTACAGACTGGGTACTAAAAGGGCTGTTAGCACTGATGGTAAATAAACCAACAGGGCCTGATGGGGTATGCCCTAGGGTGCTGAGGGAAATGGTGCAGCTATTGGTGGTACCCCTGACCGACCTATACACCAGCTCCCTAGAGTCCAGAGTAGTGCTGAGGACTAGAGAACAGCTGATGCAGTACCTCTACATAAGAAAGGGGTCAGAGATGAGCCAGGGAACTACAGGTTAGTCAGTTTGACATTGATAATTGGCATCAGGGAAGGACATGAACCTCTAAGTGGTATGTACTGCCACACTAGGCAGAATTGACAGACCACAAGGCCTTCCTCTGCTGGCACTGTTCTATGTTTCTGTATTTAAGCAATCAACCAGTTGCACTTGCCAGAATATAACGGTTTCTGTAAGTAGTCCTCCTCCTTTTTCTCTAACAAACTCCCATTCCACAGGGGTGATATTAGACTGCCGGTTTAACTCAGTTTTATCTAGGCTGCATTTCATATCAGGTTAAGCAATGGATGTGTAACCCACGTGCCATGTAACAATGGGCTTCAGGTTGAGGGGCCTAGGCTCTGCTTTAATGGTAAAAGGGGGGGTTCTTTCCCAAATATAAATAAATAGTGTGGTGTCTCCACCCAGAGTAAATATATTGGGCCAATTGTTTGTCAGGTACAAACACCTGGGATGCTGTACCTACCCACCTCCCCTCACAGTCACCCCATACATGGATTATCAACTTAAATTGTAACACTTTACTGTACATGCAAATAATGACTATTGTTAATAATATGCTCACAGATAGTATTAAGCAACAAAAGGAGGAAATGGGATGCAAAGAGAAATAACAAACAGTCAACAAAGGCCTTAAACAATAACGTGCACAGTTCCCTCTCCCCCAATAGCAACAACACATTCAAATTAGCCCACCTCCCCACTGGTACCAGTGTCCCTAAAAGTCTACCTGAGTACCCAGACTGTGGTGCAGGCCTGTACGTTGTCATGGATTGGCCAGTGTTGGTGCACTTAACATTGGAAAGAAGAATTTTAAATCTTTGTAGTAAATCCACAGATCAGGGCAGGCCCTGTATTTACTCATGGTTCTGCAGTTAAAATTCACAGAATCTGAGCAGGTCCACAGTTGCAGTTTGTCTCAGCTCAGCAGAGTCCTGGACTGGAAAACTGGTAGATGTCTTGGCTATTGCTGAAGTCTGGCAGCTTGTCACTTTCAGGTCAATGCAGGCTCCTGCAGCTTGTCACCTACAGGTTGTGGTTCTGTGGCAGCTGGACTAGGCCAGTCTAGGGGAATGAGGCCACACACCTGCCCCACATGTCAAAGCTTCTATTTCTCAGGGATAAATGTTTGGTACTGCCCAGCAGCGACAATACTGGGCTGACTCCCCAGACCATCCTGATTGGCAGGAAGTTTCTTCCGAAAAGTGGGTTCAAACAGTCTCTTTCTCTCTGTGGGCAGCAGACACAACTTCCCAGTGGCAGGTTGGATTTACACACTGACTGATAGGGCAAACAGTCTATCAGCAGGTTTCCACACTCTCTGGCATCATTCTTTTACACTTTCTGGCTCCCCAGGCAATGGGAGCCCAGCAGCTTCTTACATTGCTGCTCTCTGTCACTGGAACACACTTTAAGCTCTGGCTATTCAGTCCCAGCCCCTATACTGACTAAGGACTGTATTCAGGGTGTCAGGGTGCTAAATTATCTCCTCTCTGCTGGAAAATTGGAAATCTGGCTCTCCTAGTTGATGGAAGACTTCAGCAAGTCACCCTACCACAACTATAGAAGCCTTGGGCTGACTTCCCAAATGTTTTTGCTTACCCTGCAGTGCTCGTCTGCTTACTCAGAGAGCCTCAGTAGCAACTTCCCCAATCTGAAAACTGTCCTGGTTTTCAGGAGAGAATATGGCAGCTTTCCATTGCTTCAAACAGCTGTCCATCTCGCAAATTAATATGGATTAGGTGCCCTCAATGCCTGAGTGGTTGCTTGAGATGGTGCCAAGCGCACAGACCTCACCTCTTCCCAGGAGACATTGCCAAGTTCTTTAGGGCTCATACAACTCTGATTGGTACACACTGGGGACAGAGGTGACAAATATGGCTGCAGATAAACAGTTTATACAGTGTCCCAACTTTATGTTCATACTGCAGGCAAACAGTGACATTTTACCATGTACTGCCCCCATGACTTGATAGCTGCCCCTCTGCTCTTGTGTTCGGTGGCAGAGTGGGGCATGGAAAAGTATCCCCCTGCCTGTCGCTAGTGATGTAGTGCTGACCACTCAGGTGACAGGCAGAACTCTTCAATACATAGCAGATTTGACTGCTCTTAAAGAGGTAGCACTCCCTTTAATAGTATAGCGCTTGAGAGAGCTTGTTTGAAGTTTACTTCCCCATCCCCCCATGTGCCTGCAGACCCCCACACATGTTCTGAAATACCTGGAGATTTGAGCACATGGATGAAACTACTGGCCCATGCTCCCACAGTGGCTTTTACACTTAGCACTGTAGTGCTTATACACAGCCAAGCTGGCAGTTGCCAGCTCGTACATTCAAGCAGGCTTCCTGCTTGGTCGCTCGTGCACTGTACTGTGCAGAATTCATGAAACTACCAAATGAGTGGCTTACTTCACATGCTACTCCAGTCCCCCACACAGGATTTGTGCACAAAAGCCGGGAGCAGCAAAAACAGGTCTAAAAACAGGACCCAGGACTGGCAGGACCAGTGGGAAGGCAAAGCAGCTTCTGGGGAGGCGATTCAGGTAAGCCCTACCCATGGGGGGGGGGTTACAGATGGTACAGACTTCATATGGAGCTATTGAAGGTAATTGCTACTGTTCTCTTTCTCTAGGGTGGGTGTTTAAATTTGTGAGGATGTCTATACCCGGGACGCCTAAATAATAATTTTTAAAAGATGCACAGGACATGACATAAGTAAGCAAGCATTTGTCAATGTTGAATGTTGTCTTGCTGGCATTGGCATTGGTAGTGCAGGAGTTAGAGATGCATAATAGGAATGACAGTGAAGTACTGAAGTTACGCCAACCCCACCCCAACCCTGCAGAGACTGACAGGCGTTGGGGTGTGCCTTTGGGTCGTCAGCTATAACGCTCATGACATTTTACCTCGCCCTAACCTGTAGACACTGACAAGTGTCGGGGTGTGCATTGAGGTCTTTGGGCATTATACTTACCCCATTCCATAAGGAAATACACTGAGGTGGGTGCAGTATAGGAGAATGGGGTGAACTTTGTGGCCCAACACTCCAAGGCACACCACGATGCCTGTCACTGGCTACAGGATGGGGGTGGAGGTGGAATGGCATGAGCATTACAGCCAGTGATCCAAGTCACACCCCTGACGCCTGTCAGTCTGTACAGGGTGAGGTGTTACAGTTGGAAACCCTAACACCATAGGCATGTGTTGGTATTTTCACTCCAAATTTTCAACATGGGCTTTTTGTGACCCCACCTCATGAAGAGCAGCACTACCAGTTTGTTAGCTGAAAGGTGGTTTTGCACAGTGGCTATGCCATTTGGCAACACAGAGACTAAAACACATTTTGGGCAGTATGTGAAAAATGACAACTGTATTGTTCATGAGGAGGTGTAAAAAAATGGCAACATCGAAAATCTGGAGTGAAAATATTAAAAATTGGTGAAGTCATGAGCATGCATAGAAAATGTGCAACACACGTCCGCAACCCAATTATTTGGGAGATTTTACTAACCACATTTTCAGTATAGGCATTTTGGAACCTCCCCTCATGAACAGTGGCATTGTGATTTTGTTAATTTGTCCCAAAAGTTGATTTCCCATAGCGACCACACCATTGTGCGACACAGGCGCAAAAACACATTTTGGGCAGGATGTAAAAAATGACAACTGTACTGTTCATAAAGAGGTGTGAAAAAATGCCAGTGTTGGAAATGTGGCATGAAAATATTGCACATTTGTGAAGTTACAAGGGTGCTAGGAAACTGTGCAATGCATGCTTGTAACACAGTAATTTTATGGACTTTCATCACCAGATTTTCAACATAGGCATTTTAGGACCTCTGCTCATGAACAGTGTCACCGTCATTTCCAAAAACTATCCCAAAACTTGATTTCACACAGTGACTGTGCTATTCTGCACCAGAACTGTGAAAACACATTTTGGCCAGGATATGTAAAATGACAGCTATGCTTTTCATGAGGAGGTGTGGAAAAATGCCAATTTTGAAAATCTGGAGTGAAAATATTGCAAATTCATGAAGTTACGAGTGTGCGTGGAAACTGCGCAATGCACGCTCGTAAGACAGACATTTTTTTTATTTATTTTACCAAATTTGCAACATAGGCTTTTTGAGAGCCCCCCTCATGAACAGTGGTGCTGTCATTTCGTTAATTGGTCCCAAAAGATTATTCCGTGCAGTGACTGCGAAATCACCTTTCTGGACAGAATAACACCGTGACAGTGACTGAATTCATGAGGAGGGGTCCCAACAATCCCATGTTGAAAATTTGGTGTCAAAATTCCCAAAAGTGCCCAAGATATGCACCAAAGTTGAAAAAACTCTATTTATGCCATTATACAGCTTACCTGCATTTCTTCAGTTTGTGATCAACTTTGAAGAGTGCAGACGTGTTCCTGATCCACAGAAGTTGTCACGCCAGACTCCGGAGGTAAGTATGAGGTGATGGGAGATGTGGGGAGGCGGGGTGCCTAATGGGTGGGCGTGGGTTGTGGGAGGGAGCAGGGAGACTGTAAGGGACTGTTTCCTTTTTTACAGGGTAAAAAAAAAAGGAACATCACGGGACGATTTTTGTTTTTTCAGGCACATTTGTCATGTTGGGGTGGGCTCCCAGCATGTCATCTGATTGTTTTTTTGGGGGGGCTGTAGCTGACAGGGGATTGGGCACCCTCCTCAGCACATAGGGAGGCAAGAGCTGAAGAAGATTGGGCACCCCCCTCGGCACACAACAGATGGGGGGAGACATTATGCCGACTGGGAGTGGGCTGCCTGTCGGCTAAATAAACAGGAACGAGGGGACTGTAGCTGATGGGGATTGGGCCCCCCTGTCAGCAAAGAAAGACTGGTGGGGGGAGCGCATGATGCCAAGGGGGACTGGGCACCCCCTAGGCACACACTTAGAGGGGTCATTATGCTGACAGAGGTGGGCTTCCCCATCAGAAAATGAAGTGGGTCAGGGAATGCGAGAGGGGGATGGGGCACCCCTGTCTCAATGTTTATGTGGGGAGGCTGTGCCGCTGCAATGATAAACTCACCACATTACGTCTGGCTGGTGTGGTGCCTGCATGCTGTCTTACTGGGGAATGAGGGACAAACCTACTGATGCGTGCCCTGCATTCGTCCGCAGTGACCGCACCCCCAAATCTGCTCCTAATGCAACATGTTGGCTGGTGTGCAAGCGCGAGCCAACATAAAAATGTAAGCTTTGTTTCAGGAATTTTCCCATGATCTTTTAATTATTTAACTGGTATGGTGGGTAACTATGTATGAAGTGGTAGTTCAGTTAGTTTCTTGGAATGTTGTGCTTGTTCATTATATTTATTGCGAGCTTGAGTAGCTTGTGGTTTACATGGTTTTTCAAGCCTTCTATTCCTAAGAAACATAGAAAACATAGAAACAAAGAATTTGATGACAGATAAGGACCGCTTGGCCCACCTAGTCTGCCCATTTCCCTACCTAATGGATAAGCTGCAGGTCCTAGTTAACCAACAGCCTACTTCCTCCTAACCCCCACTAGAATTGCCTTATGTCTGTCCCATGCATTCTTAAATTCCCCCACTGTTTTTGATTCTACCACCTCCTCAGGAAGGCTGTTACTTGCATCTACAACCCTCTCTGTGAAGAAATACTTCCTCACATTACCTCTGAGTCATTTCCCCTCTGTCTTCAAATTGTGCCCCATTATTCTTGCACATCTCTTTTTCTGAAAGATGCTACCCTCTTGGACTTTGTTGATTCCCTTGAGGCGTTTGAAAAGTTTCTATCATGTTCCCCCTCTCCCTCCTTTCCTCGAGGCAATACATCTTAAGCTCCTTTAGTCTTTCTTCATATGTCTTCTGGTGCAGACCCTGCACCATTTTGGTTGCCTTCCTCTGGACAGCCTCCACCCTGTCTATGTCTTTGTGGAGATGGGGTCTCCAGAACTGTACACAGTATGCCAGATGTGGTCTTACCAACTATCTGTACAGAGGGCCAACAACTTCCTGTTATCGACTGGTGGTGCCTCTCCCAATGCATCCCAGTATCCCCCAGCCCTACCTACTGCCTTCTCATATTGCTGGCCCACCATTAGATCATCTGATATGACTACCCCCAGGTCCCTTTCCATTTTTGTTGTTGTCAGTATCTCACCCCCCATTGTGTACTCTTCCCCTGTGTTTTTGTTTCCCAGGTGCATTACTTTGCACTTCTTTGCATTGAATCTAAGCTGCCATACATTTGACCATTCCTCCAACATTGACAAGTCCCTTTTCATCCTTTCCACTCCACCTTGCGTATCAACCCTGTTGCAGATCTTTGTGTCATCTGCAAAGAGACGTACTTTCCCTTCCAGTCCCTCTGCAATGTCACCTATAAAGACATTAAAAAGGACCAGCCCCAGTACTGAACCCTGCAGTACCCCACTAGTAACCCCCCTTTCTTCACTGTGGACTCCATTTACTATTACCTGCTGTGTCCTGTTGTCCAGCCAGTGTTTTACCCAGGCTACCACCCTGAGACCCACTCCCAGGCTGGCTAATTTATTTATTAATCTTTTGTGTGGGACTGTGTCAAATGTCTTGCTAAAGTCTAGGTAGGCCATGTCCACAGCCCCTCCCTGGTCTACTGTTTTGGTCACCCAGTCAACAAAATCAATTAGATTTGTCTGACATGACCTTCCTGCAGTAGTGAATTACTACCCTGTTTGAGTCACAGAACTGCTATACAATGAAAGTGCTCCTGTGCTGTCTTGATCTGAGCCTGTATAGTGAAACAATCAGCTGATCATTTCACTATACAGACTCCGAGTGAGCAAAGGCATGCTTTTATTCTTCATCAGGTGGCCGGCCATGGAGGTGAGTGGGTTTATAAAGGTCACCTTCTTCATAAGACATAAGATGCCTGGCAAGAATTTAGTGCTGGGGGGAAGGAGGGTGGTTGGAGGGTACTGCCAACCAGGGTGGAGGGTGCAAATAAGTTTTCTAAAGAGCTTAGATGGCGGTTGGCTGTGGAGGTAGGCGGATTGTGCTGGTTGCCCATCGTGGAATTTTTCCTACTTTACATATCAAATTGTGGGTTCTGGGGGGAGGAGGGTGGGATTGGGTTTCCTAACAGTAGGTGGGGGAATGGGAAGGAGGTGGGTTTGTGCCGGTCATCTTCTTGATATGAAGTAATGTGCCTGGCAAGAACTGTGTACCGTGGAGATTGATTGTTGTAGGGTGCTGCCATCCCAGGTGGGGATGTGAGAGAATACATTTTCTTTAAGCACAAGAGAGTGCTTAGATGGTGGCCAGCTGTGGAGTCAGGTGGGTTTTGCTGGTCACCCATTGTGGGAGTTTTTCCTACTTAAAGTATCAAATTGTGGGTGCTGGGGGGAGAGGAGGGTACACTTGTGTTACTAACAGAGGGTGAGGGGACAGGGGGCTTGCATTTAAGGATTTGGGTTGGGGAGAAGGGTGGGGGCTTTTCTTTTTTTATACATAGTCTATCCTGAGTATGCAGGTAATGAATAGTGCCACTATTCACTATACAGCTCTTAATAACAAATAGTGCATTATTCATGGTATTCAGGAAAATACTGTTTGTTAGTTGTACAACTCTAATATTTGCCCCTAGTTTCCTATCCCCTTGTCTCCCTGCCATTGTGTTCTATAGACTACCCCATGCACAACTTCTATTCTGATGCTGTTGTAAGCTGTACCCGCAGCAGTTCTGCCTCCCCATTTCCTCCCCTGAATGACATATTCTCTACTGCCTGTATGCCTTCTTTGACATAGAGGGCTACCCCAATGCCTATTCCATTAACCCTATCTTTTCTATACAAGGTATACCCCAGTACTGCCAGTTCTTAGTCATTATTCCTGGTGGCCCATGTTTCTGTAATGGCTACAAGGCTATTTCAATGGTTCCACCATGTCACAGTGACAAGAAAAAATGTGACCATCATTAGGGCATGAGCACACTGCTTATGGCGAACATTGTACCCTGACCCCCATTGTGCCCAATGCCCCAGGGCATGTTCTGGGTATTTGCTCTGCCCTCTGCACCCCCACTGCAGGGAGCTTCCCCCACCACACCCCACATACTTTACTATAATCACCTCCAGATCAGAGGTGCATGGGGTAAGGTGTGCTGCAAAATCCAGTTCACCAGCATGGCAGGCAAACCGGTTGCACTTGTGTTGCCCACATAATGGTATACCATTTCAATCAAGTACTGATTTTAGGACTCACAGTCATCCTGCATTCAACTTACAGACCTATTTTCAGTCACTAATAAAAACATGCAGAGTTTCCAAAATGGATGTTTAAACAACAGGTATAGTATGCATTCTCTCAGAAAGAAATGCAGCTACCACTGCAGTTTCCTACCAATGCAGTGCTTCACTGCAGAGAGATCACTTTTTGAGATTTACATCAAGGTAAGTGCAAAAGTTATCAGTGGGCAGACACTCATCAGATCTTCCCATGCACATGCAGTTGGAGCCATGCCCACTTGCAGGCTAGTTGATGCCTCATACCACTGATTTGCTCTACCACTCACTGTGGCTGTTAGGTATGCACCGAGGAACAAATGAAATGACCAACATCAGGCTGAGAGGGAGTGGTAAAAGCCACATTTGTGATGCTGCTTCTGCGTCATTGTTGGTGGATGACAACAAGTCTTATATTTAGATGAGGTGGGGTGGAACAGTGAACATGGCTGGTGCCACTGAAGATATGTGTCAAGAGCCATCAATTCTACTGCCATATTTGTGCCTGTTTATTTTGGGGAAATGTGGCAGCAGGGAGAGGAGAGTTTGACAAGATGAACAAAAATTCTGATTTCCATTTCGCAGTTGCATTATTTGCTGAAATCTGGACAGAGTCAAGTGGGTAATGCAGAGAAACAAGGTGGATATTGAAGATTATAGTCCTGCTATTGGTAAGTACTTGTCAAGCTCCAACTCCCCCCCTCCATTGGTGTCAATATATTTGCTGTGCCTTCAGCAAACAAACCAATTTAAAAATGTAGTGAAATGAAATATTAGGGTAAAGGTTTTCCTAAATCTTGATGAATGCGTGTTGCTCTGTGGGTCTGAATGATTGTCTGAAACAGTGTTGGCAGTGCTATCTCTCCTCTCTTTCTCTTTCTCTTTCTGTCTCTCTCTCTCTCTCTCTCACTCTCTCTCTCAGCATGACAAATGGATTTGCTGGTGTGTGTGTGTGTGTGTGTGTGTGTGTGTGTGTGTGTAAATGTCCTTGCCTAAAAAGACAGTATTGATGTTAGGGTGAGCAATGCCTTTTGTGGCTTTGTGCAGTATTAACTAATGCCTATACTTAGATTTTGGCAGTTAAAAAATGTTAATAAGGATGCTGATGCATCTACACTCTTCAAGAGATCCTCTTCTTGTATCTTTGGAGAACCAAAACCATGACCCAAATCACAGAAAGAATGAGCAAGATGACACTTTGAAGACTGTCAGCCTACAATATATGATTGTGTGGCTGGTAGGAGGGAGAAAATGTACAGAATATAGCAGATAAAAAACTGGACAGTTCACTTTCAAAAGTTGGTTTGTCCTCACATTATGGAGTTTGTTACTCTTAACCTGGACTATCAAGAGTGAGCTGTCACTCAGTGATCGTGTACTGTATACAGTATGCACCCATTGAGAGCTCAGTCGGTGGCCAGCCGTGGTGGAGAGAGGAGGGATGTGCTGGTTGCCAACTCAGGTTCAGGATGGGGGGGATGGGGTGGTGGTAACTACCTGCTGTGGTGAGGGGTGCACTAGACCACCAGGGAATATTTGTGATTTCACCTACTGGGGACTGGGGATGGAGGGGTTCACTAGACACCAGGGAAATATTTACAGTATATTGACTCTACTGGGGATCAGGATGAGCAGGGGTTACACTGGACACCAGGGCATGATGTCCATGTCGGGTGGGTGATCGGGTGGGGGAGGGACCACTAGCCACCAGGAATAATTTTTATATATGGGGCAGGTGATCAGGTGGGGGAGGGACCGTTAGCAACCAGGGAATTATTTTTTTAAATGTGGCATGGGTGATCAAGTGGGGGGCTGCTAGCCACCAGGGAATTTTATTTCTATTGTGGTGGCACTGGACACCAGGTAAAGCTTTTTTTATACTGTATCAAGTGGAACAGGGTAAAAATTCTCTGAACACATTTGTAAGATTTCGGATCCACCACAGGCAGAAGTAGCAAACTTCCATGAAAGTTGTAAAATTTTGTGGAAGTTCTGCTAAAATGTAAATCATAGCTTTCGCCTAGCTCTAACACCAACTGCAAATTTGAGATTTACTAAGTTGATGACTAGATATTCAGTGTTTTTTCTACTGCCCTTTAACAAAATCTTCACAAGCCCCGATGAATGCTTTATATATAATATGACCCCCACCTCTTTTACACCTATCAGATCTGAACAGGTGATAACCTGGAAGTGTGACCTCAGTGTCATCAATGTTTTTAGAAAACCAGGTTTCAGAGAGACCTAATATATCCGGATTTTGATCTAGCACCTTTGTTAAAAGCAAATCCATTTTCAGTGCTTGTAAAATCCACATATTATGGCTAATAACCTCTTAAGAGCCTGGGTTTAACTCAGCATCACCCCCTAATAACAAAACACACATGATACATGAAGTATAATTCATGTGCAGTGTTTTGTGGCAACCATAATGATTAGCAGCCATCAACTCATTTGTTAAGCAATAACTTCCAATTTTTAGCAAAAACGTTGCATCTATGTTTATGAGAATTTGGTGTGTCTACTATAGATTCCCGATTTAGGGGTCCCATGCTAAGCCAAAAAGCTTCAGTCATACCTTCAAATCCATATTTACTGAAGTACATGCCCACAAAACAGCTGAAAACCAGAAACATCAACAGTCTTATCATTGTCATTTTGGATCTAATATGCTTTGAGTAAGCTCCCTTTCTAAAAATTAAAATGCTACAAAAATTTAATCTCCAATCTAGGTTAGAACAAATTGACACATTAATATGATTTTCTAGGTTAAAATACAGGTCAGTTAATGCCAAACTATTTGTGTGTTAAAAGCAAAGTGGAGAAAGTAAGCCAGATTTAACTTGTGCATAAAGGCATGAGTCAATGCTATGGAGAGGCAGAATAACTTGCCCAGGTTCCAGCATTCTTGATGGACATGGCAGACACACCTCTCTGCTGTGCCTGTCAGCCTGCTGCCACTTCAAATGCTACCGCTGTTAAGTGGGTGCAGGATTTTAAATTTGTTAGCTCCTCCCTATACAGGTGGTGGAAATTCAGGTACACAGGGAGAACAATTCACAGACAAGCTAAATTTCCCCTCAGCGACAAGAGTAATTTACAGTAATTCAGTGTAGCAACACAAAGTCAATAGGCAGTACACTATGATATCTGGGGAAACACTTTGCAGCTGATGCAAAAAAGCAGCTGTCAATTCCCTCAAGCTGGCATGCAGGTCTCGAGCACAGGTATACACAGGAGTGTAGAAAGCATTAGTTGGAGGGGGCAGAGGCAATTCACAGACAAGCTGAATTTCCCCTTCAGTGGCAAGAGTCATTCATAGCAATTGAGTGTAGCAACACAGAATCAATAGGCAGATGTCACTGTATAGTAAGGCTATTACAAAAAGTAATAATTTCTCATAATGCACCCGGACACAAATTGTGCTTCCCATTCCTCAGAATGCGCTGGAACATTAATAGTGCCTTCTATTCCCACTTCAGCCTGAACATGATTAGAAACCTTTATCCAGATATGCTACACACTGCCAGCACTCCATGCTGATGCTAGGGAATAAGAATCCAGAAAGGGGAAAATTTCAGAAAAGATTAGAAAAAGAGGCAATGCAAGGGTATGGAATGGGGAACACTCAGGTGTTTAAAGAATCTGACCCGTAGCGCCTATCCAGTTATTACAAACACATTCTGTGATGTAAGATGCAGGTGAAATGTCCTACAGCAAGGTTTCTCCCTGCATCTCAAGGACTGCCAGCTCTGTTTAGGAACCCTTTGGTTGATCAACCAAGAAAATCAATAATATTGAAACATTGCCTCTTGGCAGTAAAACAAGGAATTAATGTTCTGAGTTTTAATATTTTATGACATAGAAAAATTTAATTTTTACTTATTAGAAAAACTGTGCACTTCATAAACTGGCTGCATGAGTACAAAGAAGGATGGAATGAAATTGTGAGTATTTTTAACACTTTGTAGTGATCCATCGTTAGTCAATTTTGGGTGGCTTTTGATTTTTTAATTCACAATTTTTACCTTTCCTGTCACAGATCCAGCCTATGGCTTGGTCTGGCTACTCTTTCCTCCACTCTTCCTGTTTATCCACTGCCCACCCCAATGCCTGCTGCCTATACAGACCCCTGGAAGCCAGCTAGTCCCAGAGATTGCATCTTCTGGCAAGGCCCAAGCCAGGTGAAAGATATATGACCATCAGATCATTTGAAAGGCTTTGTCTGTAGTTTGGTGACCAAGCAGCCAGCCACTCCCACTTCCTGAGCTATATAAGCAGTTCCTCTCAGCCTCACTGTGAAGCATTTTGTCTTTGCAGCCAGAGGCTATGTTGGTTTGTCCTCTGAGCTGGCTGGGGCCTAACCCCCCCCCCCCCAAAGCCTACTGTTTCTGTGTGTCTCTGCTGGACTTCAGTGTTTGTTTTCCTGCTTCTGGTTTGTATCTTTCCTCCGGCTGTGTGCTTCCTTGTATTTTGTTTCTTGTTTTTTTGGGGGCCTTTCCCTGTTTTCTGCTTTGCTGTGTTTTGGTTTCCTCTTTTGGGGGGGGCTTTTAATTTTAAAACTCCTTGCATACTGCTACTGCAGAGCTCATTCTGCTTGCTTTCAGTTACAACTCTCAATTTACTGCACTGCAACTGCACACCTACTCAGAGCTCATGCTACTGTTTTCAGTTACCTACAACTTCAGCCACTACTGCTGACTGTTTAATTACTATTGTGCCCAGTGCCTGTGTTTTAACACTGTACTCATTTAACTACTGCTGTACAGGCCCACTTGCTTCCTGCTGCTGCATTGTTTACACCCATTCCTATTCTACCTTGTTTACTCTAAGGTTAGCTGAAGCTCCTGCTGAGGCTACTAAACTAGCTTTTATATCTGCATGTGGTTCTCGGCCTTTCATTGCGTCCTTGTTTGTCCTACGGCAGTGACTGGGAGGAGTTTGGGGGGTCATGGCCTATGTGGTTAATTCATTTTGTTCTAAATCCTGTCTTCATCGCTGAAAATCCTCAGAGTTTGTCACCTTGATTTGACTATTCATGTCTGGCTGACTTGCCCCTAACTCAGTGCTGTTTACTTGCTATATAGTTGTTATGCAGGTCCACCTATTACTACTACTACTGCTTACTGACCTATCAGGTCCCCACTTGCTTATGCAACTGTTGTTCCTTGCTTATGCAAACCAATGCTTTATGCCTAGTGCCATCCCCTCTGCTTCACCTGGGATTCTACTGCTCTCAATCTGCATCCGACCTTGCAAGGTCTCAGCATTCCCTGCTCATTATGATCTCAGCACACCGTGCTCATTCAGTTCACCAGCTTTACAGCTCTCAATCAATTCTGTGGCATGCCAGCCATTCTAATCTGGTGCAGGTTCCTGCAGCTGACGGTCTCACTCTGCATTTAGTCCGCATTGTCGAGCTTGTCCAACTTGGGGTGGGATCCTTCTCACCTGGCCCATAGCTGGGAATGTCCTCGCCCTGGGCTTGGCTTTAGCTGCCTGCTATGTGACAGCAGCTCCTGGTGTAGAATTTAAGACTAGCAGTGAAGGGTGGTTACAACAATCTCCTTTGGCTCTAGTGTTCCACTATAATGGTTGGCCATTGACTTTAGTGGTTTCCCTAGCAAGGCACCTTCACCGCATTCTCCCCACAACTGCCTCTGGTTCACCTGGTTTGATTTAGGGTGGGTAGGTCAAGTGAGTGCCTCAGCAGTTGTTGCTCTCCTCCTGCGCCTTGGATGCTCGTATTGTTGCAGAGTTTTCTCACAACCTTCCACGACATTCCCACTAGAGGGTTTGAGTGAGAGCCTTCATCTAAATTAGAATATTTTCCACCTCCCTTTAATTGAGTTTTCCAAATTGCAGCTGCAGAGACATCACTAAATACATTTTCCCAAGCCTGGAGGGAAGGCGACCTAGACCTTGGATCCCCAGAGATTTCCTCGTCAGAGGGTTTTTTTTCTGTCCTCCGTTGCCTCAGGTCATAACGCTTAGTTAACATAGTTGTTTCCCCTAGTTTCCTTAGGTAGGTTCTGTTGTTGGATGGAGGTGGAAGATGTTCTGCCATTCCCTCTCTCCTTAGGGGATCCCCTTCTCTCATACAAGCTATCACTATTCTTCTCTACTACTATGTTGCAGTTACTGCTTCTACGTCACTGTTACTGCTTGCTCATAAGCATCATGTTGCCTCCTTTTGGGGATGATACTACATTTCTTTTGGGGATTCCTAAGGTACCTTTAGCCACGGGAACTGTCCTGTGGCACCTCTAGAGGTGGAACCCTCTCTGAGAGTTCCTTTCTTTCATACCCAAACAGGGTGGTAATTCTTCTGGAATACAGTGCGAACAGCCACAACCAAACTAATACAGTTACATAAGCATAACACTATACTGGCTGCATAGGTCAGTGAATTGAAAGGCTTTGCCTGTAGTTTGGTGACCAAGCAGCCAGCCACTCCCACTTCCAGAGCTATATAAGCAGTTCCTCTCAGCCTCACTGTGAAGCATTTTGTCTTTGCTCCACCATCCTCCCCTCCTCCTCCTCCTCCAGCAGCAGTGCTCTCTCCTTAGGGGGATTCCTAAGGTACCTTTAGCCATGGGAACCGTCCCGTGGCACCTCTAGGGGTGGAACCCTCTCTGAGAGTTCCTTGCTTTCGTACCCCTACAGGGTGGTAATTCCTCTGGAATAAAGAGCGAGAATGGCCACAACCAAACTAATACAGTTACATAAGCATAACACTATACTGGCTGCATAGGTCAGTGAACATTTGCATGTGTTAATGTCATGAGAGAGGCATGGGAAGGAGAGATATGTAGATGTGAGACAGGGGGCAGTCATAATTATAATCTGAACTGCAATTTGCAGTCCAGCCCCCCCCACCTCCCAGAGACAATGTTTGTCTCACCCATTGAGAGATGACCTTACCAGGGGGCATTGTCACCCACTATATCACATCATCCCTGCTGTGGCACTTTCAAGGCTCCACTAACTCAAGGGCTGGTTTGCACTGTGAACTTGTGTCACCCACATGTGAGCAGGACATGCTTTGCAGGTGCCTTTAAGTCCGGCTTTCATTAGCCTACTTAACGTACTTAAGAACTGAAACCTTTCTTGGCAAGCATATTTCATATGCTGAATCACTGACTTGAAAATGCTGCACTCTACCATTTTACCAGAACAAAGTGGAAGTGACCAGGAGAATCCACCTCCAGCACTTATTGCTCACCACCACTGATTTCTGGGCAGAGGAGGCTGTAAATGTGTAATTTAGTATTCCTCCTAGGCTAATTTTCAGTCATGTAACCCCACCTCTAGAAATTCTCAAGGCATGATGTCCGTGATGTGGCACTTTCACCTTCTGATATACAGTACTATTACATGAGCAACATAAGAGGAGGAATTCAGAGCAAGTTGTGTCTCTTTACAGATGACAGTAAGCTCTGTGGTGGGGTGTACAGCGAAGAGGGGCTACATGAGTTGCAGAGGGACCTGAAAAGGTGGCAGAGGTGGTCCAAGGTTTGCAGTTAACGTTCAATGCCCAAACATGCAAGGCAATGAACATTGGGAATAGGAACCCCAGGCAGAATATTGGATGGTGGGGTGGGGGTTAAGCTGGACACTGCTGCTTAAGAAAGGGACCTAGGAGTCACCATAAGTGACAACCATCTAGCCAATGTAAAAAGGCCTACAGCAAGGCAACCAGGATGTTGGGGTGTATTGGGAGGGGATTTGCTAGCAGGAGAAAGGAGTATTACTGCCTCTTTATAGATCACTGGAAATGCTACACCTGGAATACTGTGCCCAGTTCTGGAGCCCTCACTTGAGGAAAGACAGGGACAGGCTGCAGAAGGTGCAGTGTAGAGTGACAAAAATGACTCATTGCCTGCAGAACTGATCCTACAAGGATCTGCTTAGTGCACTGAATAAGTACTTGCTGGAGTCTAAAAGAAACAGGACTGATATGGCAGAGACCTTCAAGTTCCTGAAATGAATGAACAAGGTAAACCATGAGAAACTATTCAACAGGAATAATTAACCAGAACATGGGAATAGGAGCCTAAGTTGGTGGGAGGAAAATTCAAGAGGGCCATGAGGAAGTTCTTTTTTATAGAGAGTGGATGAGCTGTGGAATAGCCTGTTGGTTGTGGTGGTAAATGCCAAAACATTAATGGCTTCAAACATAGCTGGGACAGAGTGAAGAGCTTAATAGTCAGCTGGAGGCTAGCAGCAAGGCAGAAAACACGGGGGTAGGAAACATGGGTCTGAACCCTGTATAGGCACTATGGCCTCAGTTTTCAGATTGCCATTAGATTGCTGCAATTTGTGATTATCTAAGGCTGCTATAAACTCCAGGTGCATCACAGACCCTGCACCCTATTTTATAAAAAGGGGGAGGTCCCTGCACCAAAAACCCAATGGTTGCCACAGCCGCAGGGTTGTGCCAAATATGAGGCACACCTGTGAGGTTTGATGGAGGGATCCATCACCTCCTGATGTAACCCTAGTGGGGCCATGAAGGTGAGGAGGGGGAATATGCCAGCAAGAAGGGGACCAGGGGAAGAAGGAGCTAAAGGGGTGGCCTAGAGAGTGACAGGGGCACAGCAGCAAAGTTACAGTGCTGAGGTTGCACCCTGTCGGAGTGCCATTGGCAAGTGCAGACAGGCAAATGGCCCAGATATGGGGTTGGCAGAGACAGACTGGCATCCTGCCACAAGTGGACACAGCACTGGCACCTGCCCCGTGGGTGCCACTGACCCCACCACTGTAGGTGGGCAGCATTGGCTGCTTGGTGCGGGATGCAAGTGGCAGAGGGGAATGTTCTCAAGGCATCACGGCAGTCACCTTGTACTCACCTCCCCACATGGAGGCAGGCTGCTTCCCACATACAGTGTTATGGTTGGTGGCACTATGGGCAGTTGCCAGGGCAGTGTCCCCCTGCTGGAGGATCCTGGTCCATCCCTGCCAACCCCCTGTACCTGGGCCAATCACTTGTCTGCACTTGCCAATGGCACCCCTGCAATTACCACCTCAGCGCTTTAACATTGCTAGCATATCCTTGTCACTCCCTAGGCCATGCCCCATGCTCCTTCTGCCCCTGGTTCCCTCCTTGCAGGCCCCACCCCACTCGCATCCTGCCTGGCAGTAGCACACGGTCCATGCACCACCTCCTGACTTGTCTAAACAGAGACTTCTGTTGTGACCATTGTGGGACTTCTAAACTTCCAGAAAAGGGGATTTTGCAGCCCCGCTGTGGTGCAAACCCCTTTGTGACCTGGCACACAGACACTTATACCACAAGGGTGGCACAGGGTGGCTTTGGAGCACAGCATCCCGATTTCGACACAGCCTGCATTCGAAAATCAGGATTGCTGCAAACTACGATGCAAGGTGCCACTTGCATCAGAGTTGTTTAGTGCAGGCACCTTGCATCATAGTTTTCATTCTGAAAATCAAGCCCTGGGTCTCTGTGGTAGGATAGGGTATTACAGGCAGACTAGATGTGCAATGGTCTTTTTCTGCTGTCATGGTCTATGTTCTCCTGAGATATGCATACTTGCTGTGTGTTTGTTTTTTATGAAGATCATTCCTATTTTGGTATGATGGAGAAATGTGTTTAATAGAAAAGTCAATAAAATGTTTATATACAAAAAAGAAAAAAGTCTGTGTTTTCTATGCTCCTTAACTCTGCATGCAGATTTTAAACTACTCTGAGTAACACATTTATACAAAAATAAGTTAACACTCACTCCAAGAAACGAGGCTAGCATGTAAAAATGTGTTTTTAACACATCCAGCAGATTTATCGTGGGCACACTACAGTCAGTCTACATGAAGGAAGCAGCAAAATTACCCAGGAACTGATGGACTACTTTGTGTGTGCCTCTGCCTGACCCTGCCTGCCCAAGGATATCCTCCTAGAACCTGCATATGAGGACTTATAGAATACACCAAATTCCACATATCCCACTAATACAATATATCTTGGGAAGTATATGCAAATCCCCATGCATATGCTTCCCATGATACTTTGCATTAGTGAGGTATGTGAAATCTGTGATTTGTTTGGAAAATTGGTTTTGTTTCCAGAGTAAATCTTTTCAGTGTCTTTGCACTGTAGTTGTTGTCTTTTAAATATGTATATATATATATATATATATATATATATATATATATATTTTAACTGTGAGCTCACCATGACCTTTATAAATAAGACCATGATGTCCATTTCTTCCTCTTCTGAGACTGAGATAACAGCAGCCTTATCCACAGTTTCAGCAGTGGTTGGTATAACGTGGAGCACATGCAATGGTCAATTTATTTTTCCTGTAACTGAGGTGCCCACTTGAATTTAAGCTAAGCACCTGTTCAAACATATAGAATTGTGACAGCTGCCAGTATTGGACTGTAAAATGGTGCAAGGTGTCATGCTGTGCCCTGGGCATGCTACACTACCTCTGAAGTATTTCCCCCTCACTTCCTACCTTGATAACTTTGCCTATAGGTATGTATGTAGTTCTACACCATTCTTTCAAGGTGGTTCAGTGATCCAGGAATTCTGTGAATTGGTTGCCCATGGCCATGGCATCCAGTGGATTCCCCTTGTAGCCCCATTCCATTCCATTACTCTTCGTGGTGGTGCTGTGTGTGTTACCAAACCCTTCCCCCTGCTAGAGAAAATGTTGTGACCTCTGCAAAAAACTGCTTTCTGCAGTTCTACACTGGCAGGGTCACTGTGCCTTCAACCAGGGGCTAAGGATGCTGAGAAGTCTTTGCACACAGTACAGTGTCCCTGTCCATTTCCGTGTGCTGGCTCACTGACCTGTGCACTAGGGCAGGGAGAGACTTACAGTGAAGCCCACCAGGATGAAGTGCAGCGCTGCAAAATTCTGCAGTAGAGTTACTGCAGCAAACAATGCAATTTCTTATTTTTTTGTGTTATATTTTTTCCTCCCTCCGATCTCGCCTCTGGATTTGCCACTCCTTCTGGCTGCGCATGCTACTCGTAACCCCCTCGTCCTGTCCCTCTTCCCCTCACCTCAAATCGCAGCCGACCCAGGGGTGGCCCGGCATATCCCTTTGCCGGGTGGGTCCCCCTCCTCCGAGGGAAAGACACGGGTGAGGCGGGTCCCAGCATACTAGGCATCAGTCCCGGGCGCTGCTGAGGTGGGATTGAGGCACAGGACTTCTCGGCCAGCAAGGTGGGCAGCCATCATCCGGTGAACCCGGAGCTGGTATTTCCACTTTTCTCTGGGCGTGGTGTGCCTGAGCCGTCAAGGTGTAGCCGACGTTCACCACACACCCCAACGTCCCGGGCTCGCTGTGGCTGATCTCCCGGCCTCCGCCAGAAGGTACCGCTGGCGACCCTGTCTCCCTCCCACCCTGGAGTAGGTGAGCAGTCGGGGATGCTCAAACCTACTCCACCCGGCCGGCTTCCAGCCACCCGAGTCCGCTCCCGAACCCAGGTCGCCGCGCCACAAGCAGAAATCCAACCGCTGCGCCGACGAGCCAGCTAACAATGCAATTTCAATGGGAGTTAATCCCTTTTGTCATGCAGGAAACCTATGACATTGCACTTTATCCTGATGGGCTTCACTGTATATGTTGTTCTGTATGAGTCCATCATCAGCTATGTTTGTCTGTGCCTCCACCTTAACCTGTCTGCCCAAGTATATTGCCACAGAGACTGCATATAAGGACTAGACCTCCCGCCTCCTGTCTGCCCTGTGTACTCACTCCACTTCTCTAGTGAGGGCCTCCTAGTGATTCCCATGGCTCAGCTGAACACCTCAGGAGATTGTGCATTTGAGGTGACTGCCCCGGCCATGTGGAACTTGCTGCTAAGATCTTTGAGGAAGGCTCCATCAGTGGAGGCTTTTTAGCAGGGTCTGAAGGCCCATTTGTTTGATTTGTTTATTTATTCTGGTTAGTCCACAGCCCAAAGACCCGTTTTCATGGTTGACCAGAGTGCCAATTACATAAAACATAATAAATACAGACTCAACATTCACATACCATAAAGACAAAAGAAATAAAAATAATAAAATAATAGAGTACAGTCTATTACACACACTAGAACAATCATCCCATAGTAAGTATCCTTGGTGGGGATTAAACAGAACAATCACATTAATTTTCCTCTATCAGATAACTTATAAGTACTTTTTTAAACCTACATATAGGTGTTCCAAGATGTTCTGTTTATTTATAGATTTCTTTGAAAGGCAGCTATAGGTTGTTTTATTGATATGTTGCTGTTTTATTGATATTTATTTACTAAATCTTGAACCTGTCATGATCTGTCTACTGCTACTACTGATATTGTGTATTGTGTATGTCTTTTCCGTATTTTTTCTTTTGTAAAGCTCCCAGCCCCTCCAGGATTGGATGCTTAAGAAATAAACAGTTACCTACTTACTTACTTACTGTACATAGTACACTGCATAAGGCATATCTTACTAGTTCAAAGTATCATGGGAAGTATATGCAAATACCACAATGAGGTATGTGTAATTTGGTATTTCTTTAAACTTCATTGCCAGCACCCTTCCAGGTAAAAAAATCTGCTTCACAACTTTTGAACTGAAGTTCTTGGGTCGGATTTTCAAAGTGTGGTGCAGGGCTTATATCAAGCACTGCACCATGACACTTAGGTTTTGGTGGTGCACCAAACCCCTTTGCCGCAACTACGCACAATTTTACAATTTTGAATGCAGTTATGACAGTTCCCACCATTTACGGCAGCTTGTGACAAACATCTGGTACAAGCTCCCTTAAAAACATCCCTTGAGATTGTCACAAGCTAGACCACAAAATAGTGGTCTAACGTGCTGCACTTTGGCACATGGGATAGAAAATCCCAATCCCCACAAGGAGAAGGTTGCAAGCCCCTTAATCCATAGGTTCAGTGCCCCAGGGGCTTGTGGCATTCTCTGACTTTTGGAAATCCATCCCCTTGTCTTTTAACTTGCTTTTCTACTTTGGGCTCCTCATGACCCAAATAAATTTCATTTAATTTTCATTTTTTATTTTTAACCAAGAAGAGAACTGGGCACAGCTCTTTTTCATGCACATGTGACATAAAACATTCAAACAACAAGAATAACAAGTAATACAACATAATAGACAATTATAAATATCAATAAGAAAATTTAGAATTTGCAAAATTTTCAAAGTTCTTCAAAAGACATTTACAGTGCATAACACTGTGTGCAGATTTAACCAAATCAGGCAAATGTAGCAAAGCAGGAACATCATTTCTTGCCCATGGTTAATTTAGCTGACCTAATTGAAAAAAGCAGAGATTGGTTGCCCCTAGTGTTGTAAGCTGCTGTAGTTGAACAGAAGCCAGAAGAAAGGGTGCTTGGTCCAGAATTTTAAAAGATATGGAAGGCGAAAACTGCCAAATTATAACTTATCCTCGATTGAGGTGGCAAAATGCCAATTCCCTGAGATAAATTACAGTGGTGAGTTTTATATGATGCCTTTAGAGCAAAGCAACAGATGTTATTTAAAATGCAGTATGTTGGTATTTTCTCAAATAAACCTTATTCTGATTCAGACTGCACATTTCCATAATCAAGTGTTAGAATCAAAATTTGCTTTGCTATTAAGATTCATACTTTTCCAGGCAATTAATTAATATTTCTGTACAGATATCCTAACATTTTATTTATCTTTTTCCCCAACAATGTCAAAATGTAATATCCTACTCAAGTTGGGGTCCAAATGGACTCCTAAGCACTTTAAAATTGGAACCACCGAAAGCCGTTGATCATTATTTCTCATTATTGGTAAGTTGTCCTCGACTTGTGACAACCTATGAACTTAGCTAAAAAGCATGACTTTTGTTTTGATTTCTTTCAATTTTAGTTTTTTCAATGTCAACCACATAATCAGATTATTATAATTTGTTTGCAAAGAAATTAGCAACACAAGCAAAAAGGGGCCCAAGACGAGAACAACCATATCATCAGCATTCAGTAAACTTTTTCCATGTGAAAAAGGTCCAGGAAAATCATTTACAAAAACTGAAAATAATAAAGCACCTAGCACTAAACCCTGTTGAACTCCCACCATCACCCTCTCCCCCCCAACCTCCAACTCTAACCTTCTGTACTCAATTTCAAAGATAGTTGTCAAACCATGCCAGTTCTTTACCTTGTATACCAATACCCTCCAGTTTTACTAATAGCTGTTTATGACCTACCATATTAAAGCCCTGGTCAGGTCGATGAACACCACACCCATTTGTAACCCTGCCTCATAGGCATCGAGTACAGTGCTCATCAACCCAACCAGGGCCATCACTGTGGCATGCCTTCTCCTAAATCCATGCTGCTGTTCATTCGGAATTCTGTTATCTTTAAGATAACACATTAACTGATGAAAAATACACTTTTCCACCAATTTGCCTAAAACTGGCAGTATAGATATAGGCCTATCAATTGCTACATTCAATCTGTCCCCTGCCTTAAAAAGCAGAACAATGGTTGATTCCTTCCAAAGGGAAGGAACAACACTAGTTTTCAATGAAAGATTGAACAGATATGTCACAGGCTCACAAATAACAATAGTTGCTGTCTCTAATAATTTAGAATAAAGCTGATGTAGACCACATCCTTTCCCCTCATCAAGTCTTTGTAAAAGTTCCACCACTTCCTTTACTTGAATTTCCCAAAAAGTAAAATGTAAGTTCCTTCTTGGCCCTTTGTCATTCCTTGTAAATACAAACTCTTGTTTGCTACAGGCCTGATCAAGACTACCCTCCTCTTTAGTTTGATCTGTAAAGAATTTATTAAGCATATCAGCAGTATTTTTCTCATTCTGAATAAACCTATTCCCTTCCATTAAAGTCTATGCCTGATCTGTCTTGAGGACTACATAAGCTCTTAAATAAAGTCAAAAAAGTTTTGCGATTATTCATATATTTCAATTGCTGCTGTCGATAATAAGATAATTTAGCCAGTTTTCTTTCTTTTTTTTACCATATTCTTCAATTGCTTATAATGGTTCAGAACATTTGCATTCTTAGTTTAAGCATACTGTTGCCTAAACTTATCTCTCATCCTCATCTGCTGTCTGAGATCCTTATTTAAACAATTTGAATATTTACTCTTAACATGTTGTTTTATTGTTGGTATACTTGCCTCAAAAGCCCTCGATAATATTTTGGTTAATTATTTACCACTTTCTCCAGGCAGATATCTGTCCCAAATCTTTCCAGCTTCATCAAGTTCACAACACAGAGGAACCCTTTGGCATTCAACCTAGAAACACATACAAATAAATTTACCAATGTGACTGTCATTGAAACTTCAAGAGTCAGAACTACCCTGCAACTAAACAAAGTGATCTATAATCTATCATTAAGTTATACCTTACAAATTCAGAGACTGTTGTTTTACCTACTTTGACCAAGTAGAACACTGCCACTCAGGAAAATTATCCCCGAGTGGCATTTGCTCTACTCACGCTTGAGTTGCTGGCCAGCTTAAGCTAATGAAGTTTGCAAGTCCCTCCTCTGAAATGTCTGTCAGCTGCAGGCCTTCTGCCAAGCCTCCAGCCAGCTAACAAGGTTCACGGTCTGGAACAGCTGTAGGTAGATGGCAGACTACTCAATGGAGACACTGCAGTCTTTGTTGTTAGCCTCTGTCTGCCTGGTAAGGCAGATCTCTTATAAGGCTGAAAATGGATGGCAATACTCATGTTGACACTGGCTTATAAAGCCCCGCCCCGTGAAACTTTTATTTGTCGCCAGCCCACCACTGAGCCTCCAGGCAGCCAACAAAGTTCAGAGGCTGGGAAAAACTATAGGTAAGTGCCAGTATAGTCACTAAAGACACTGCAGCCTTGGTTTTTAGTCTGTTTCTGTGTGATTAGGAAGACCTCTCATTAGGCTGAAGATGGACGGCAATGCTCAGGTAAGCACAGGCTTATGATGCTCATAAGCCCTGTCCCTGAATCCTCCATCAGACGCTGGCTTGCACCAAGCCTCCAGGCAGCAGAAAAGGTTCACAGGTGGAACAACAGTACGTAAATGACAGAATAATCACTGATGACACTGCAACCTTGGTTTTTAGTCTTTCTGCCTGGCTAAGCAGACCTCTTATTTTATTTTTTTATTTTATTTAAACAGCAGTTTGGAAAACCTTTGAGCCATAGGCTCATTTACAAAGGTACCTTGTCACAGTAAGACAAACCAAAATACACAGTATAGCAGTACAACACATAAGTATAACAGTAAATTAAGACATAGATACAAACAAGCTGGTACAGGTAGGATGGATGCAAACAATACCAGAGTTATATTTGTCATAGCAGCTTAGTAATAAGCTTTGTCATAAGTATTGAGTGCGGCTTTGACTAGCGGCAGTTACAGCATCGGGTGTTAATAAGGTGGTTACGTAAGGAAGTTTTGAAGCACGATATAGTTGGAGCTTCAGAGATGGAGGGGGGCAGTGTGTTGAACCAGGAGGGGCCCTAAAGCTGAAGGCTCTTTGGCCATGAGAGGTCCTAGCTCTAGGAATAACAAGAGAGGTTTTACCAGAGGTCCGAGTATGAACTAGAGGGACAGAGCAGCGTATGGTGGTGGTGGTCAATCCTGGTGGGGAAAGCCCAAGGAGGGTCTTTTTTGTAAGGGTACAGGTAAGATATTTGAGGCGCTCATCGAGATCAAGTACCAGCGCTTTAGCATACAGTAGACAGGTGTGTGTTATCCTAGGTGCTCCAGTAATTAACCTACAGGCTTTATTCAGAGTAGTGCGAATTTTATGGAGTGCGGTCTGATCAGCAGCACCATACACCGGCAGTCCATAGTCCACTAGGGACAGGATAGTGGGTTGATGATGATGTCAATGCTCAGGTCAGCATGGGCTTATGGAGCTCGCAAGCCCCACCTCTAAAAATTCTATCAGCTGCTGGCTTGCTGTTGAGCTTCAAGCCAGCTAACAAGGTTCACAGTCCAGAACATCTGTTGGTAAATGGCAGATTAGTCACTGAGGACACTGTAGCCTTGATTTTTAGTCTCTTTTTGCCTGGTGAGGCAGACTGCTCATCAGGCTGAACATGAATAGCAGTGCTCTTATCAGCACAAGTTTATGAGGCTCTCAATCACCGCCCCTGAAACCTCCATCAACAACCAGCCCAATGCCAAGTAACCAGCCAGATGACAAGTTTACAGACTGAAACAGCTGTAGGTTAATGGCAGAATATTCACTGAAGACACTGCAGCCTTGGTTATTCATTTCTTTCTGTCTTGCTAGGAAGACCTGTCATTGGGCTGAAGGTGCATAGCAACACTCAGGTCAGCATGGGCTTATGAAACTCACAAGCCCCACACCCCCTGAAACCTCTGTCATCCGCTGGCCCACCGCTGAGCCTCCAGACAGCTGACAAGGTTCACAGTCCAGAACAACTATAGGTAAATGGCAGGATAGTCACTGATGACACTGCAGCCTTAGTTGTAAGTCTCTTTCTGTCTGGTTAGGCAGACCTCTCATCGGGCTGAGGATGGATGGCAATGCTCCGGTTGGCACGGGCTACTTGATGTTTGTAACTGTTTTTCTTCTTGTTCCTTTCTTCTTCTTTTTCTCTTCTGTATGATCTTTATAGTAACAGTAAAGTACTTTAAATAAAAATAAAAGTTGGCACAGGCTTATGAAGCATGCAGGCCCTGCCCCAAAAACCTCTATTAGCTGCCAGCCTGCTGCTGAGCTTCCATCTAGATGGCAAGGTTCAGAGACTAGAGCAGCAGTAAGTTAATGGCAGAATAGTCCCTGAAGACACTGTAGCCTTCGTTGTTTGTCTCTTTCTGTCTGGTAAGGCAGACCTCTCATCAGGTTGATTATGGATGTCAATACTCAGGTCAGTACAAGCTTATGAGGCTCACAAGCCCTGCCCCCTAAAACCTCTGTCAGCCGCTGGCTCGCTGCTGAGCCTCCAGCCAGCTGACAAGGTTCACAGTCGGAACAACTATAGGTAAATGGCAGGATAGTCACTGAAGACACTGTAACCTTGGTTGTTAATTTCTTTCTGCCTAGCTTGGCAAAAACCACTATGGTTCTCAAAAGAAGTGGCGGGGAAGATAAGGGAGAAAAAGATAGCATTCAGGAAGTATAAGGAAACACAGAAGGAGCAGGACAGAGAACTGTACCAGTTAAAGCAGAAGGAAGCAGGTAAGGCAGTCAGAATAGCAAAGGCCCAAACCGAGGAAAAGATAGCCAACTCAGTTAAGAAGAGGGATAAAACCTTTTATAGGTACATTAGGGAGCAAAGAAAGACTAAGGCAGCGATACTGAGGCTGAACAAAGAGGAAGGTGGTTGGACAGAGAGCGACAGTGAAAAAGCAGGGATAGTGAATGAATACTTTTGTTCAGTATTCACAATGGAAAAGCAGGTGGAAATACCTAATCTGGAAAATAGAAGCACTCTGGACAGGGGGGTTGATATTAGTCCTTTCACAGAAGAAAGGGTTCTGAAAAAACTCTTAAAACTGAAGGTAGATACAGCAATGGGGTCTGATGGGATTCACCCCAGAATTCTAAAAGAACTAAGGGAAGAACTAGAAACACCACTGACTACCCTTTCTAATAAATCATGGGAGGATGGTGTGGTACCTGAGGACTGGAGGAGGGTGGATGTGATTCCCCTTCACAAAAGTGGGAGCAAGACAGAGGCAGGAAACTACAGACCTGTCAGTTTGACCTCAGTGGTAGGGAAAATGATGAAATCACTTCTGAAAGAAAGAATTGTTGAGTACCTAGATGCCAGTGGGGCACAGGACTCAAGGCAGCATGGATTCACAGTGGGAAGGTCATGTCAGACAAATCTAATTGATTTCTTTGACTGGGTGACCAAAGTAGTAGACCAGGGAGGGGCTGTGGACATGGCCTACCTAGACTTTAGCAAGGCATTTGACACAGTCCTGCACAAAAGATTAATAAACAAATTAGCCAGCCTGGGAGTGGGTCCCAGGGTGGTAGCCTGGGCAAAACACTGGTTGGACAACAGGACACAGCGGGGAATAGTAAATGGAGTCCACAGTGAAGAAAGGAGGGTTACTAGTGGAGTACCGCAGGGTTCAGTACAGGGGTTGGTCATTTTTAATGTCTTTATGAGTGACATTGCAGAGGGAGTGTAAGGGAAAGTATGTCGCTATGCAGATGACACAAAGACCTGCAACAGGGTTGATACACAAGGTGGGGTGGAAAGGATGAAAAGGGACTTGGCAAGGTTGGAGGAATGGTCAAATGTATGGCAGCATAGATTTAACGCAAAGAAGTGCAAAGTAATGCACCTGGGAAACAAAAACCCAGGGGAAGAGTACACAATGGGGGATGAGATACTGACAACAACAAAAATGGAAAGGGACCTGGGGGTAGTTATATCAGATGATCTAAAGGTGGGCCAGAAATGTGAGAAGGCAGTCAGGAGGGCTGGGGGGATACTGGGATGCATAGGGAGAGGCATCACCAGTAGAAAACAGGAAGTTGTTGGCCCTCTGTACAGATAGTTGGTAAGACCACATCTGGAGTACTGTGTACAGTTCTGGAGACCCCATCTCCACAAAGACATAGAAAGGGTGGAGGCTGTCCAGAGGAGGGCAACCAAAATGATGCAGGGTCTGTATCAGAAGACATATGAAGAAAGACTAAAGGAACTAAAGATGTATAGCCTCAAGGAATGGAGGGAGAAGGGGGACATGATAGAAACTTTCAAATACCTCAAGGGAATCAACAAAGTCCAAGAGGGTAGCATCTTTCAGAAAAAGAGATGTGCAAAAACAAGGGGGCACAATTTGAAGATGGGGGATGGCTCAGAGGTAATGTGAGGAAGTATTTCTTCACAGAGAGGGTTGTGGATACATGGAACAGCCTTCCTGAGGAGGTCATAGAGTCAAAAACAGTGGGGGAATTCAAGAATGCATGGGACAGCATAAGGCAATCCTAGTGGGGGTAGGATGAAGTAGGCTGTTGGTTAACCTGGATCTGCAGCTTATCCATTAGGTAGGAAATGGGCAGACTAGGTGGGCCAAGCGGTCCTTATCTGCTGTCAAATTCTATGTTTCTATTGTAACCCCGGACCCTGCCTTTTGCAAAACGACAGGTGGCATGCTGTTGAAGCTGACAGCAGTACCTGTGGGGACTGGGTTCGGGAGACTAGGTTACTCGGACAGGGGCCTAGGTTTGGCTACTCTGCACAGGGGCACCCAAGTAACCGAACACAGGAAGCAATAACTGTAATGTCCAAAACCAGGAATGGGATTCTACAGTGTGGCTTTTATTCACATCCAAACTGAACAAACAAAGCATAGACGGACCCTCACGGGGCTACATTCCTGGTAATGCAGATTAGAGACAACAGAACACTTCTTCACATTTCCAGCCGTCAGGCTCTAAATCCACCAGGGACACAGCCCGGACTTGCACGCAGCTTTAGGTATGCCGCCTGACTTGTACACTACTTGGGTTTTCCCCACTGGCCCGGCTCCCCCGCCGGACACTTGATCCATGGTCCATTATGGGAATGAACCAGTTTTTCTGTTGGTGGCTCCCCAAACCACCTTAGAGCCTTTGACTCCTAGAGGGAATTTTCCTTCCATCCCACGTCTGGGTACTTCCCTCATCACTGGCCAAGTGCATGAGGCAAAGTAGAAATCCACAGAGCAAATCCGTAGGTGGACCTGGTTACTAAAGATGGGGGGTCTCCCACCTCCAGCTCCCACAATCCATACCCGGCCATTTCTCTGGACACTAAACAACTCTTTTCTGAAAGCTTGGCAATGTAGATTACTAGGTAGACGTATGTCACATCTCCTCTACATGTCTTGACTTCCCCTATGTGCTGGACTTGGAACATACTTTTACTTTTGGCTAAGCCTATTACTCCAGGCCTCCCACTACTTCAGTAGTCCAATCCCCACTTTAACACAAGTCCAAGGTGAAACATGGGCCCTTTAGAAAGAGCAGAACTCACCCTCCGGTTGCAGGTGCCCCACAGGCGAATCACAAAATCTTCTTGTACCCCACACACGTGGACAAAATAAGGCAGCTTCTTCACTAGCAGTAGCCAGTGGGTTGCCCCTGGAAATGCAGGCAAACCCTCCTGCCCCATCCCCTGAGGGATGAGGCACAGAGACCCAAATCAGTGGTCTCCACCACTTTAAAAATAGCTCACTGTGTCTCTCTTTAGGTGGAAACACACACCTTTTCCCTAAATGTAGCCCTATTTCAAGGCTGAGACTCCAAGAGCCTAAGCACAGAGCTGCTACGCTCCTCTCACAACAAGTTCCATACTCCAACTGACTACAGACTGACTGTTCAAACCTCCCAACATTCTACTCTAACTCCCTTCTGCAGATTCCATTGTGGCTCATGCAGCTGCGATAGTTCTATGGTGATGTCATCCCTCAGTCTCAGCTGAGACTGAGAACAGAGTGAGACAGAGTGAAATCCATTTAACTGGAGTTTCACAAGCTGCCTTCCCTGCCTACCACTAGGTCTTACTGGGATTCTAGTAACCCCGGGTAACAAGGGGGTTGCACTATGTTTCTAGGCAGACCTCTCATCTGCCTGAAGATGAGACTGTGTAGCAGGTTCCTTCTGCTCTTTGAACATGTATAACAGGGGCCCTATGCACAGTTGCAGTGGCGGGTTGTGGTATTTAGAGACACATAGAGCTCTCTGTACTGGTGCTCACCAGAACTGTTATGCAATGGGTGCTGCTGGTTGCAGAAGCATGGTCTTCTCTGTGAAAATGGCACAGAATACACTGAAGCAAATTGCCTCTCCAGTTATTAGTGGTTGCACATACGCTGTGTAACCATCACCATCCTGGACTGTAGTAGCCACAAGGTGCCAGCTGTATGGTACTACTGCCAAAGTAACCACACCACCCCTTGTGCCACACCTTGATGGCCATACCTATCTATCTATCTATCTATCTATCTATCTATCTATCTATCTATCTATCTATCTATCTATCTACAGTATACCATTCCTCACTAGGCAGGGCCCAGAATCCCATTAATTGGTTGTATGCATCCCTGGTGAGGGTGGATCCCCCTTCTTAGCCCCATTCCCTTGTGGTACTGTTGTAAGAGTTATTACCTAACCCTGCCACCTAATTGCAAGGCTGTGACATGCAGCAATTTTACCATAATTAGGTGGATGTGTCTTGCAACATGGGTGAGGGCGCTGGGTAACAAGCTAGGTCACAGATAGCAGACTCATGGATTATATTTGTATGTGCCTCTGCCTTACCCTGCCTGCCCAATGATATCTCCACAAAGACTGCTTATCAGGACTAAATAGTATGCCAAATTAGATACCCCTCTAATGCAAAGCATTGTGTGACTGGAGTATATGCAAATACTTTAATGCATATAATCTGCATGGTGCTTAGCATTAGTGAGGTATGTATAGTATGTGTAACTTAGTATTTCTGTACAACCTTACTTTGTTTCCAGTGACCTTCCAGGGTAAATCTTGCTTCATTGTTTTTGCACTGAAGTTCTTGTCTTTCAAATTTCTTTCCTATTTTGGGTTTGCCATTAACCCAAAAGATGGATCATCATGCAAGTTTCTTCGTTTCCTTTGGCTAAGATAACAGGAGGCCTATTCACAGCTGCGGTAGTGATTGGCAATATTCTGGTAGCACAGAGTTCTAACTGCTACCACTCCCCAAATGGACTTACATGAATGGGTATGGCTGTCAGCAGAAGATGTATTGTATTATCTCCTGTGACAGTGGCTCCCTGTACTGCTACCCCCAAGAACTGCCATACACAAATGTGTGTTGCTGTTTGCATGGGTGAAGAGTCTCCCATGCAACAGCAGTACAATATACTTTCATGCAAGTTTCTGTTCAGATGTTAGTGGCAGTATATAGGCTATATGACAACTAACATAATGGAATATGACAGGCGCTAACACCAATGTAATTGTCCAAAACCCCATACATTGATAGCTGTGCAAATATGTATATATACCATTCATTGCCATTCCTGGTGATCCAATGGCCCCATTAATCCTGTGAATTAGTTATCCATGTACCTGTCATCCAGAAGATTCCACACCCCATGGCTCCATTCCCATCTGTTACTGTTCTCAACAATGCCTAAATGTTCCTCCTAAAATTCTGGCTCATATTGTATATTTTGCAAGAAAACATAAAAGCAGCCATTCCTGACTGCAGAGTTAATTATTTGTTCCTCCGGGGCAGATTAGTTGCCCTTCATCAACCAACAATGCAGAAGTTGAGCACCCCAAAAGATAACAAAAGCAACTGTATTGCAAAGAACAAAAAGGAATTTAATGTGCAAACAACTCAAGTTACAGAGAGGGGCACTCTACCATGAATTGTTTGTACATTAAATTATTTTCCAGCTTTGTAACATGGTTTCTTTTTTCCTTTGTTGTGTGCCACTTTCCTTTTCTGAAATATGTGTGCTGTGTACATGCAAAATGCATGTTACATGCTTAAATATGCAATATTTGCATGCAGTTCACATACACATAGTGAACCTAAGCGAATCAAATATAAAAAGCAAATCAGGTTCGCATGCTGCAAGTTTGACATGTGCGCTGCAGGTAAGCTGGTGTGAACATCTTCTAAAAATCACATCAGGTTCACGTGTTGCACGCTTGACATGCGCGTAGCAGTTAAGCTGGTGTGAACACCATTTAAAAATCACATCAGGTCCACATGTTGCACACTTGCCATGAGTGCAGCAACTAAGATGGTGCAAATTTCATCTAAAAAACACATTAGTTTATATTTCTCATATTACTGCAAGCAATTAGAGCCATTAAAATACAATTTCCATTGATTTCCCATTTAAATTAGGTAATTTCATTAATTCTGATCCTTTTTGGAAGTTGCTTAATGCCTTTTGATTTTTGTCATTACTTTACCTTTAATTTGTAAAATATTGTTTGCTTACTGCATTAAGTGCCAAAGATATAGTCAGCCAACATCCCCCATTTCAGATGTGTGAAGAGGAGCCTCTGTGTTATGAAGCCTGAACTTTTTGTTTTGGGCCATGCAAATCCCTTTATGCATATTTAGTGCTACAAATGTTTTTCCCCATGACAGTTTCAGCTCCCTTATTGTCCTTTTGTCATTCTGTATGGAGCACGTACACTATGGCCATGCTCAGCACCATTTGTGCCGAGTAGTATTTTGGAAGCATGCACCAAACCTCACATTCTGTCACTGAAATGAGGGACATGGACACTCAAAATGAAGGACAGTGAGAGACACTAACCCTCACAATGACCAGGACACATTCTGAAACATGGAGAGACAGAACATCAAAACACAGTGGAAATCATTGTATGTACTTATACCGATATTAACACCTGAGAATGAATTTCTACTATAAAGCAGGGGTGCAATTTAGATAGGGCAGAGGGGGGCAGTTGCCCCCCGCCCCCACATTTGTGCATAGGTTGTTCTTATGGTGTGACAATAATAGCATTAAATTAAGATTTAATCTTTTGCACAAAAAGTGCCCCCCTGCCCTGTGTGCACTCACGCTGCAGGTGCATTCCTAACTCAACAATGTCTGTATTGTATTGTTCCCTCTCTCCATCTATTAGTGGCAGCACCATCACACATGATGTGGAGGAGCTCCAGACAAGTAAGAGTACATGAGTCACGTGAGTGCGACACTGTCTTTCCCACAACAGAGTAGACAGGCTGAACATTACAGCTTGCAGGAGTCAGTGATCAGTGAACACTCAGTAGCAGTGTTGTGGTGGCATGTTTTTGTTGGTCTACTCTTAGTGAGTCTCCATCTCCTCTGGTGGCTGAAGGGACAGAGGATGAGCTAGAAGCTAACTCAAGACTAGGCTATCTACTTACTCTACTATGCTCGCCTTGCAAATAAAACAGCACAGGCCCCTGATACAGCAAGCTAGACCTAGCGGCAGCAGTGACAGCAGTTTGGGTGGCCTTCATAGGCCTTGATCAGTGCAGTGTGGTAGAAGCCAGAGCAGCAGCCAAGCAAGAAGCATGCAACACAGGTTGGGTGGGTTCAGTTGGTGAGGTGACTTGTTCGCGGACCACGTTGGGCACCTCAGATGGTTGGTTCTAGCATCCAGCTTCTGGCAGAAGGACAGAGGAGGAGCAGACTGAAAACTGGGCTGGTGGCACACTGGGCCAGGCTGCAGGTTCTGGCCAGACATCCAGGTAAGTAAAAGTAAATAATGTTTTTACAGGGGGATTGGGGAAGGAGGAAGAACTGAAATATTAATGTGTTTTTCATGTTTCTGCATCTTTGGGTAGCTTCACAACCCATATAGGATGGGTATTGAATGGAATAGAGTCAGAGAGAGAAATTGGGACAAAATGTTGTTTTTTTTGGGGGGTGGGGGCAGAACTTCAGCCAGGAAAAAGATAGTAACTGGGTGGGTTTAAGCCCAAATCTGATGCTCTGTTCCAGGGTATAGACAGATGAATCTTACACATTTTAAATGTTTCCTGATTTGCATATCATGTTTCAGTCACAACAAATGAGTTTACCTTTTAGAGATGTTCCAGATATTCTGGAGTCTGCCACCAAGGGGTTAAGTAGCACCTGGCCTCCACTGGTTGTTGGCTCCCCCTGCTGAAATCTGAAATGGCACCCCTTCCATAAAGCCTACATTTACAGAACATCCTCTGTGTGAGCAGCATGTTTTCCATAAGGGATGGATGAGAAGCAGAGCAGTTTTCAGAAGTAAAATAAAGTCTGTCCCTTGCATTCAGGGACAGTTGAGTAGTATGGTATGCACAGACTATTGAAACTCCACTATAGTCAGGCTTATGCACCCCCCCATGAAGCTGACCTCCACATCCCTATGCTCAGGCACATTATGACATAGGGCAAGGGAGACTTCAGGGGCGTGCACCATTGAAATGAATGGGGATATTTTTTACTCTTATTTTGTACATTATTAATGGCAGGTTGGAGACTAATGAAGGCCACTGCTCGACTTTCAAGAGACTTGTTAGTAGAACAGTGGCCTTCATTATTCTCCAACTCACCATCATAATGTATAAAATAGTAATAAATAATAACTCCATTCATTTCAAGGGGGTAAGCCCCAGCACTCTGATCCATGGACATCATCTCTTAAAGACTCCTGCCTCTGACTCCCCAGTACTCAGGCAAGAGACTCTCAACTTATATCTTTATTTGGTGGATTGTCTGTAGCAGCATTGCTGCACCCGCTACAGTGTGTGTACATGGGGGGGCTAGCCATGTGAGTGGATGTCGAGTTATTGCTACTTTTGTGTTTGCCCTTTAATGTCTGTTTGTGTGGAAGCATTTAAAACCATGGAGAGAAAATAGTAGGAGTACTGGCCAGGCAGAAGTAATTAAGTAGTTTTGTGGGTAAGTGTGTCTATTGGGGGTGGGAAGAACCACATGTGGTTCCATTGGTATATGTGCTACAGTTCAGCTGTGCAGCTGAAATGAGGGGAGACAAGAATACTAAAAAGTATAACAGTGGCTATAAGCGTGCAGCATGTGTGCAGATGTATACAGATTTGTATTGAAGTACAAGCAAGTCTTATGTGTGCAGGCAGTATCGCTTAGTGGTTAAAGGCACTGAACTGCAAACCATGAGACTTGGAAACCTGAAGACGTGGGTTTGAATCTCATCAACCCCCACTTGTATATGGCGTGATCCTGAGGATGTCAATTAACTTTTATATGTGTAATTATCAGTGACCACTTGCTTTTTGCATGCATGCCACATGCATGCAGTCTAACATAAAAAGCATGCCTTCCACACTTGCTTGCTGCACACATGCCACATGCATGCAATCGGTTCCAATTTAACATTTAAGTCATGCTTGCAGCAAGCATTTCACATGGGTAGTTTTATGTAGGCAGCATGAAAACATTCCATATAATTATTTCTATTTGTATGTTTTGTTGGTTTGGCTTTTTGATAGAGCACCCTTCCGTGGGTCCTCTCCAACCAGTAGTGTAGCTAGAAAAATACAATTAGAAAACCAGAACCCTTTAACCATTTAGTGCCTCTTTGCTGCTCCCCCTCCCCCATTGCAGGCATGGTGCATGTACCCAGATCCCTTGCACAGGCCATATTGTGTTTCAGAAACTGCATAAAAAATCAGAAAATGCAACAGTACTTAGTTATGCATTTAACATTATGTTTAATTCAAATGACACAGCACTCATATTATAATGTTTGTACTGTGACTATCAGACAGTAGGAGTAACAAAAATTATTGGTCAGGGCCCAGAATGCCACCCCCTATCTAACCAACTCGTAAGCCACAGCTTACTTGGAGTATTCCTTTCTACACTCATTGCTCCAGAAATTCTGTTTTCTTTTTGTTCACCCTTCATCAACTGACTTCAAGAAAAAAAAAGAAAAACTTTAAGGAGAAAATATATTTTTTAAGACCAAAGTAGCAAAACCTGCAGCTTTTCTACCAGATGAATGTCCATGGTGTTCATGTTGCGGGAAGGGTTAATCAGTATGGATTAGTAACCAGTCCCCTGGGGCCCATCATTTAGAAGGGTAAATGCCTGCAGCAGCCACTGAGCAGCTGGCCATCTGTCCCTTAATGGTCACTCCACAATAGTCTGATAATTAAAAGATAGATGGACATAGTCACCTTATAGCTCCCAACAGTCCCTAACAGTGCATCAGCCAGACCAGTGACAGCATGTGGACTCAATTCAATCACAGGTCACAGTCCATTACTGCTGAAGAGTGGCTGGCTGCAAATGGCAGGTCAAAATCCCTATTCATCTTTTAGCTCACTGGAAGCAGATCTAGATATTGAAGCAGTTAACCTCTCACCTCTATCCCTCTGTTACCTCTGCTTTGGACTGGTTTTCTTCCTGCTGATTCTTGTTCAATTTTGCAGTGGGCATTGTCTTGTGAAAATGCATTGTCCTGTGAAAACATTAGGGACTGACAGCAAGATTGAAGCTATCTATTTATCCACAGGTCAGTTACAGTGTAAGGCTTGGTGCAGACTCTCTACAATGTGGGTGTATTTAAAAGTGAGGGACTGAGAGAGAGCACAGGATTGAGAGATCATGGGAGAACAAAGCCCTGTCATCATCTATAGACAATTGGTAAAGTGCAGTGGAGGCTTCATCAATTTAGTGCTGTGTAAGGTGAGAGACTGAGAGCACATGAGACTAAAATCAATTTTTATATCCACAGGAACATAGGCACAGACAGTACAGCACAGATTCCCCATATTGTGGTGAATTTTGTGCTTGTGAAATGTTGGGGACTGACAGCCCTTTTCTTACCCACAGGGACAGGTACAGTGTGTAACAGGCACAGTGTGTAACAGGCACAGTGTGTAACAGGTACAGTGCAGCTTCTCCACATTGTCATAAATTTAGAGCTTGATTAAAGATCAGTGACTGACAGCACTGGAGACCGGAGCTCTCTGTTTATCCACAGGGACAGGCACAGTGGGGGCCAGGTACAGTGCAGGCTCCCCATACTGTGCTGAGTTTTGTTCTGGTGACAAGAGAGACTGGTAGCAACAGAGAGTAGAGCCATTTCTTTAACCACAGGGACAGGTTGTATGGGGTACGTACATAGCATGTTTCCTCACAATGAGATGTATAGTATTTAGTGCTGGTGAATGTGACTGAAAGTCAATGGAGACTAGCTCATCTTTTTAATCTTCTATTTATGCTTCCAGTGTTCTTGTATGTCCTATCATGACCTTGTAATGCTACCTTCAAACTCTAGCACCCCATCTCCAAAATTGACAAGAAGCCCCCCCCTTAGCAAGGCTGACTGGGCGGGGGACTTTTTGTGTAATTACACCATCATGGGGTCCAAGAATACCCTCGTTGATCAAACAGAAGCACTGAGAGTATTTCCCTTCCTTTTTCTCCCTTGTAAGACATGGGGAGAGAGCTCCATCGGCGTTCATTTATGTCTCCATGCACAGCCAGAGAGCTCACCGGACAGTCTTTTTCATCCTATGGAGGAGAAGAACCTCATCTGGGACATTCAGTCCTTCCTCCCACTGGCCCTCCAATAATCCATGTTCAGGGTGTGAATTCGGATCACGAGGGCCATAAGTAGCAGCGTTGCAATGGTCCAGTTGAGTTGGTTCTATGACACAAAACAACTGGTAAAGTGAATGTAATTTAACTATTTGTTTATTGAGGAAACTTGTTTTAATAATGACATCCTGTCTAGGTTTACAGTGGAAAGTAAACAAATTTGTTGAATTCTGCACATTTAAACATCTTAACCTTTGCTGCACCACAGATTGATATATCAGTTCAGAATTCCTATATGTTCTGATTCTGTCCACAGCCTAAGGGTTAAAATTAATCAGCCCAAAATCTAGTTGTTAGTCTTTGGAAGTACTGTAACACCAAACTCAAAAATGAAAGATATACATGGGAATCCAGTTGTTACCAGTTATGGTTATCTTCAACTTCAATTTATAAGCAATCTAAAATGGAAACAATATTTTAATTACGTCAAATAAAAATTGATCAGAACAAATAATGGTACAAAAAGGTTTGTGAATAAATACAGAGGACTTCAGTTTCAGGTTCACATACTGTACTGAATGCAAAAATAAAATCTGCAATATTCCATGCTAGTGAAATTTGGAATATGAGTGATAGCTCCTCTCCTGAGGTTATAATAAATAAGTTATATAATTAATAAATGATACAACTATCTATATTTTTTGCTTAGTTCTAGGCTGACAGCTTCTGATACTACAAATCCCAGAATCCCCTGCAGCTGACATCAGAGCAGTAAGCAGCAGTGAGACATCGAGTAACATGCAGTGCAGGTTAGACTTTATATTGGCTCTGATCTTTTGTTTACTGGTCCCCCTGTCCTCCCTGGACTATGTACAGTCACAGAAGACTGTACTTAGTCCCTGGAAGAAAGCAGACCCTGAAAACATCTGATCAGAGATTATATAAGTTTTAACATGCACTGCAGGCTATTACATTTTCTACTGCTGCCTAATGCTCTGATGTTGGCTACAGGAGAGTCTGGGATTTGTGGGAGAAGAAGATATCAGCCTAGAACTAAGCAAAATTAGTTTGATGCAATCCACTGTACTACAGTAAAGAGTAAGTAAACCAAAATGTTTTTTACATGAAGTGCACATTGGGACCAGCCCCCACACTTAAATGTGGGGCCCTTGGTGGTGACTGCTCCCCTTTAATATTGCAAACTGTGTACCAGCCTGCATCCTGCAGTTAGAGCTGGGCCAATATTCTCTATCAATGAGCCCTATGCATGATGCCAATGCACCACCTAAACAGATCATGTTGGCATTGATACACTTGAATGCCATGGAGTGGGGTTCCGTGGACCACACATGGCATTCATGAGATGGGGTGCAAGTCAGGAACATGGCCGCTTCCCCTGCTGCATTGACTGCAACATGCCAGGGGCATTCCTCAGATGTGCCAGCACTATGAGGTATTCACTCAACCACACAGTGCTGGCCACATGGGTGCAGAGGGTGGCGCAGGATATGCCAGGGTAGACCCTGCTGAAACCCTCTTGTGTGCCCCCATGTATGCCTCCCACCAGTCACGATGGGACATAGACATGACTGACCCTGTGCTGCCATGGCCCACTGGGAAGTGAGGGGGCAGGGACTGTTGGTCGGGCAAGTCCCGGCACAGACTGGCATGTACGGGCATCGAAGGTAGACAGTGGCAATGCCGGCAGAAGGGGGACACACAGCCCACCATTGGGTGTGTGGGTCCAGGTACCTGCTGTAGGCATGCACTACCCCGGACTTGTGCCTCGCTATGGGAGGAATCCACTGTAGGAATCGGGAGGGGCATTCCATTGGACACCTGCTCGAACATCGCTCCTCCCTCGGGCGCTCTGTGGAGTCCTGTGCACTGGGTTGGAGGAGCTGCAGACAGGTGGACAGCATTAGTGAATGTCAGTGTGGGTGCACCTGTCCGCAGGTGCGCAGCTACGCGGGCAGGGTGCGTGCTTTTTTTGGATACCTGCACCCGCTTCATGCATAGGGCCCAATGTTAGTTAAAGGAAGAATAATAACTTTTATATTGGAATTCAGATCATTGCCCAACAATTGGTTATCCAGTATTTGCATGGAGGAGCAAACAGAGAAGTCCAGTAAGGGGTTTGTCTTCCCATAGTTAGAGTTACATATAGCATATGTAATGGCAGATATTTACAGACTTCCCAAAGAAAAATTATTATTTACGGTTAAACAGCGTACCAGGAATACTGCAGTACAAAATGATTTTGCAAAGCTCTTAGAAACCAAAATTCAACTTACTTACAAGACATTAAAAAAACAAGCATTTGTCAATGCCGAATGTTTGCTTGCTGGTATTAGCATTGGAAGTGCAGGAGTTAGACAGATGCAGAATAGGAATGGCAGTGAAGTACTGAACTCATGCCAACCCCAATTCCACCCTGCAGAGATGGACAGGCATTGGAGTGTGCCTTTGAGTTGTCATCCATAACGCTCATGTCATTTCACCTCACCCTATCCTGCAGACACTGAGAAGTGTTGAGGTGTGCCTTGGAGTGTTCGGCTTTAAAGTCACCCCATTCCATAAGGACAAATGCTGAAATGGGTGCAGTATAAGAGAAAGGGTTGAACTTTGGGGCAAAGGAGTCCAAGGCAAACCTCGATGCCTGTCACTGGCTGCAGGTTGGGGGGTGGAATGGCATGAGCATTACAGCAGCAATCCAAAGGCACACCCCTGACGCCTGTCAGTCTGTACAGGGTGGGACGTTATGGCTAGAAGCCCTAACACCCCTGGTCTTTGTTGGTATTTGCACTACAAATTTTCAACATGGCCTTTTTGTGACTCCCACCTCATGAAAGCATTTAGGACCTCTGTTCATGAACAGTGGCACTGAGATTTTATTAATCTGTCTCGAACGTTGATTTCCCACAGCGACCATGCCATTCTGCACCAGATGTGCGAAAACACAATTTGGGCAGGATGTGAAAAATGACAGCTATACCATTCATAGGAAGATGTGAAGAGATGGCAATGTTGAAAATCTGGAGAGAAAATATTAAAAATTCTCAAACTTACGAGCGAACATGGAACCTGTGCAATGCACGCTAGTAACACAGTCATTTTATGGAATTATTTCACCAAATTTTCAGCATAGGCATTTTGTGACCTCTGCTCATGAAGAGTGTCACAATGATTTTCTTAATCTTTCCTGAACATTGATTTCCCACAGTGACTGGGCCATTGTGCACCAGATGTGCAAAAACACATTTCAGGCAGAATGTGAAAAATGACAGCTGCACTGTTCGTAAGGAGGTGTGCAAAGAATGACAATGTTAATAATCTTGAGTGCAAATATTATAAATTCTCAAAGTTACGAGTGTGCATGGAAACTGCACAATGCACGCTCATAACACAGTCATTTCTTGGAATTTTTTAACCAAATTTGCAAAACAGGCTTTTTGGGAGCCCACCTCATGAACTGTGACACTGTCATTTCATTAATTGGTCCTGAAAGGTGATTCCATGCAGTGACCGCAAAATCACCTTTTGGACCGAATAACCAGATGACAGTGACTGAATTCATGAGGTGGGGTCCCAAGAACCCCATGTTGAAATTTTGGTGCCAGAATTCACAAACATGGCTGAGATATCCAGCTAAGTTGAAAAAACACCATTTATGCCATTATAAAGCTTACCGGCATTTCTTCAGTTCGCGGTTGGCTTTGAAGAGTGCAGACGTGTCACCGCTCCAGCAAAGATCATCGCAGCAAGCTCCGGAGGTAAGTATGGGGTGAAGGGTGTGGGAGGTGAGGTGCACAGAGGGTGGGTGTGGGTTGGGGGGCAACAGACACAACAAGGGACTGCTTTCTGTTTTCACAGGTTTCAAAAAAAGTTGTGAGACAGTTTTCTACTTACAGGGACAATGGGCATGCTGGGGTGGGCTCCCAGTGTGCCACCTGTGTATTTGTTGGGGGGGCTGGAACCAATAGGGATTAGCCACCCTGTCGGCACATACAATGTGTTTGGGGGGTGCATGAGCTGAGGGGGATTGGCCACCCCCCCTTGGCACACAACAAGTGGAGGAACATTATGCCAATGGGGATTGGACTCCCCCATCGGCAAATGAACTGGGGAGGGAGTATGCTGACAAAGGGATTGGGCACCCCCGTCAGCTTTCATAGGGACTGTGAGAGGCAGACAGTGACAGCTGCTGCCATGTTTATTGAAATGTGACACCAGACAAGGCAAGCTGCTAGTTGCTGCTGCAATCTGGTACTGCTCCAGCATCAGACTGTTCAGGAAAAACAGTTGATTCTCCAATGACGGGGCACTCCTTGATTGCAGCAACGAATTTCTTTCAGGTTGATGGCATGCTTCAAAACTACTGTCATCGACAGTGTGCTCCTCCATTGGTGCCACAGAGACTAGCCCCAAAAAGCACTGCCGGCATTGGCCACAACACCGCCGCACCACTGCACCTCCACACCCGTTACTTCAGCAAGCTGCTACAAAATGTTTCTTGCACATGCATGCAAGCAAACATAAAAAACACAAGTAACGGAATTTTAGCTTTTGTCAATAAATGAAATACCATTAAGGTCCCTATATACCAGGTTTAAATTAGAACTGTTTATAAGTAATAAATTATTTTATAAATAAAGAAGAGAAGGGTGTACCTCCCCCTTATGTAAATGCTGAACACGGTCTCTAGATGGTCTGAGGCATCTTATTCTCAAATGCCCAGTTTATAACAGAAAAAGAGATTGCTGGATGAGGGACTTGTTGACTGATATGTACATTCTACCTGAAGAAATGACTATAACTCTATGTACTCTTTATGAGTAAGCTATTTTTGCAGCAGTGTTGGGCTTTCTTTCTGAAATTCAAATATGGTCATGCCATGATTGATTGAAGGACTATCCCCCAAAATTCAACAATCCTGGAATCTGAATATGGCAATGTATTGATTCTTTAAATTCTAATGTCTCTTATGTTTGGTTTGTAAAAGCAACTAATTTTCAGCATTTTACAGCACCTAAAATAGGTACAGCTTCTAAAATAGAGACTAACTGTATTGCAAAGTGGGGTTGTAGCTAACCAGGCCAAACCCAGTTATAATGGGATTTCATAGCCAATACTCTTGACTATTTTTAAATTCTTATGATTACTTTCTTAGGAATAGCAACTGTATTTTTTCCTCAGAGCTTTTTCTAACTTCTCATGGCTCTTGGATTAGGCAAGTGTAACATGCTCAAAGTCCTTTTTTAAATGTCTAAAATTATTGAAATGATTGTGCTATAATTCACTGTAAGAATACCTTGCAATCGGGATAGGACTGTAACAATTTTATTAATAGAGCTTTCCTGATAACTCTCAATGTTTAACATGAAAAGTTAGGCAACGTGGTTGACTCAACTTTTTAATGTACTATGAGATGTTAATAATGCTGCTTATTTAAAATAAAAAGACAGCAGTTAAATGTAACAATTCATTTTATTGGGTAAATGTTAACATTTCTCCAGAGTTTTCGTCTTTTGTATAATACATACTGTCATGATGGCCTAAAGTCAAATGACTAAATAAAGAACTGAACTGAGCTGAAGTACTGGGGGAATTGATGCCTTTCACATCTAGGTCCCTGGTTCAAATCCGTCCCAGGTTGGTAGTGGCTAAAAACTATTATCACCTGAGGGTTTTTCAGTGATATATGTGAAACGAGTTGAAGTGGTTTCAGTCCAGTTCTCAGCAGACATGTACCCAGATCAGAAAACCACCATCACCACTGGAAATAACTGGCACCCTTGTTAGTAGTGTCATATGAGAAGCCAGGGACTGACTGGGTGAATGAGTGTGGAGTCTGGACTAGCCTCTCACCCACATGGTAGTTCCTCAATGACAGGGTTGAGGCACATATGTGGGACAGTGTGTAAGTAAGTAAATAAGTAAAGTAAGTGTTTATTTCTTGAGTGCCCAATCCCAGGGCCTCTGGGCACTTCACAAAAGTAGAGATTCACTGAAACAGACATAAAGAGAATAACGTATAGGTGCCAGTGCATTAGCGGCAAGTAATACCATTGAGCGGTTCTGGACACGTAGGAACCTTGAGAGTGAAGCTCGAGAGGTTCCCGTGTCCAGAACCTTGAGATGGTATCACTCACTGGTAATGCACTGGCACCTATATGTTATTTTTTTTAATATGTGTGTTTTGAATTTAAGGCCATTTGTTTTTTTATGGGCACCGGCGGTCGGCCGCTGCAGTGAAGGAGTCTTGTTTCTGGCCAACCACAGTACTGTGTTTCGACTCGCTCTTAGCCCCGTCCCTGCTCTCACTCATGTCGGAGTCTAAGAATTCTAGGTAGTCCTACCTCTTATCTCTTTTTGTAGCACCCGGAGGCTTCTTTGATTATTATCCGCTGATGGAAAAAAGAAAAGAATCATGGAGACACCAGGGGACATGCAGTGCAACCGCGCTAAGCGAGATGGGGAACAGCCATTTTTTTTTAGATGTTTTGCCCGGCTACACAGGAAAAGCAGCCAATCTGAAGGCATGCTAAGGATGATGTTGGGCTGAGATCTGCACCTGCGCTCTTGAATTTTGTTGATAATACCATCATTCAGGTCCTGAACAATACTATTACAGCACCCAAACGATACTATTATCACTTTTCAATTATACTATTACCAGTGGGAAAAGTAGTATTATCACTTTGTTTTCAGTGTATCACCATGATTTTTTTGTATACTTTAGTATACTATTAAATTCAAAATCCATATATTAAAAAATAGTAACATACAATAAACAAATATCAACAAAGCAATAAAAGCTCTAGGACTCTAGAAAACATCTCAGTAAAATAGCAGTGCTTCAGTAATAAATAACTTATAACTGACTTCCAAAAGCTCCTCTAAATAGATGAACCTTCAGACCCTAACTTAAAAACATCTACCGACACAGTGTCCTTTAGTGATCTTGAGAGTGAGTTCCAGAGGGCTGGGCCAGCCACCTCAAAATGTACAATCTCCCCGAGGTTTTCAACTGGGCCCATTGGAATCACTAGGAGACCATCGGTGGAGGAGCGGAGTGAGTGCACAGGGCGGTCAGGGGTCAAGAGGTCACCCAGATAGCTGGTGCCTGACCTATATAGGAGATTATTGGTGAGCAAGCCCACCTTGAAGGTGATTCTCCACCTCACCAGCAGCCAGTGCATGTTATGCAGGGGCGGGATTACATTGCAGGACCTCAGGAGGCCTGTCAGCAACCTGCCTGCTGCATTCTGCACTAGCTGCAGGTGATAGAGAATTCCCCCACTGACCCCAAAGTATAGAGCATTACAGTAGTTGAGTCTAGATGTCACAAAGGAGTGCACCAGTGAGGGATTAGGGCTTTAATCTGGGTGACATTCCTTAAGTGATAAAAACCATTCTGGATGACAGATGACTCCTGAGCCTCACATATCAATCCATCATCATGGATGACACCCAGATTTCTCACCCTAGTAGAAACAGCCAACGGGATAGGGCCCAGGAACAAGTCTGCTCCCAGCACAACAGCTGCCCCACCATGCCGGTGACCAGGCTTAATCACTAGTATCTCCATCTTGTCCAGGTTGAGTCTCAGCCAGTTAGATAATATCCAGTCTTGGATGTCATTCAGGCATTTATTCATCACCTCTACAGTGCCATATTTCCCAGGAGCAAAAGACATATACAGCTGGGTGTCGTCTGCATAGCAGTGGAAACCCAAGCTGTAATGTCTAATAATCTCACCCCAGGGAGGCATGAAAACTGTGAAGAGCATAGGTGACAGGGTCAAGCCCAGGGTAACTCCAGAGGGCAGGTGATTTGGGCAGAAGGAGAAATTCCCCATCACTCCCCATTGCATCCTGTCAATGAGAAAGGACTCAAACCAATTGATGACAATATCGGTGAGTCCACAAAGCTCCCCTAGGTGATCCTATAGCACTACATGGTCCGCAGTGTCAAATGCTGAGGAGAGATCGAGGAGAACAAGAAATTATGGATCTCCTCTATCTGTCACACTGAGGAGATCATTTTGCACCTTGACTAATGCTGTTTTGGTGCTATGCCTAAACCTAAATCCAGACTGGAATGGCTCATAGATGTCAAATACCGCAAGGTGCACCTCGAGCTGCAGTCACCACTTTCTCAACAACTTTCCCTAGGAACTGGAGGTTGGAGGTTGGTAGATAATTTGCCAAGATGTAAGGGTCGAGTGATGATCTCTTCAGGAGGCGCTTCACCAGCTCTTCTTTCAAGGCACTGGGAAAAAGTCCCTCTGCGAGCGAACACCGGATAATCTCAGCAAAAACTGGACCAACAGACTCAACACATCCCACAAAGACATGAGTCAGGCTCTGGTCCAGCTCACAACAAGTGGGCTGCAGCTTTCGAGATTACTTCAATGACCTTCACCATTCCCACTGGCCTAAATTCACCCCAGGCAAAAGGACCGCCTCTAGCAATACACAGCTCATTACTGCGGGGCTGTTTCCGCCCCCCCCCCCGGGGAGATCCCAGTCCTAATGGAGGACATTTTGTGAGAGAAGAACTGAGTGGACTACTCACACTGAGTGATTAAAACTGCTCTTTTTGGCTGCAGATGAAGGAGCCTGTCTATAGTCCGAAAGAGCAGAGCCAGTCTGTTCTTCCATGCAGCAATCTCCTCAAACAGGAATTCTGCCTTACTATGCTTGATTGCCCTTTGATATTCACCATAGTGAATTCTCAAAGTCAGTTTGTCCTCCTCAGACCGAGTTCTTCTTGAGAGCCCCATCAACCATGGGGATCTCAAGCAAGAAAACCTGGGTCGTATATGGATCAGTGTGACAGTGTTGGGCACCTTGGAGACAGCAATATTATAGACTGCCACTGCCTCGCCCACACCAGCCACACAAACAGCACTAATACCAGAAAAGTCTACTACCGCCAATAGTCCCTCTGTGGACAACCCCTTCAATGGGTGTTAGTGAACCATCTAAAATGGGGGGGGGAGCAACAGGGAAGGGGTACCAAATGAGAACTCCACTGTGCAATGATCAGACCAAGAGACTGGATTAGTCCTGATATCAGTGACCTCAAGTCCCAGTGAGAACACCAAGTCCAAGGCATGGCCATGGCTATGGGTGGCAGAGGTAACTACCTGTGCAAGACCCAGTGATATCATCATCTGGAGGAAGTTATAACCAAACTGTGAAAGTTTATCGTTGAGCCAGGCGTTGAAGTCACCCAGAATCAACCATCTGGGTGACTCTAACACTCTATCAGTGATGAAGTCCGCAATGTCCTGCAGGAATTCCACCTCTTGGCCCAGAGATCAGTACGTGAGGAGGGTCCTGCAACCTGCACCTGGATCCCCGTGCACAGCCACACATTGAAACAATGAAGTGGATCCCACTGGGTGCACAGAGCAGTTCAAGTCAAATCTAAAACAGATGGCCACGCCCCCACTCCCGCATTCCCTCATTGGGCAGTGCACTACAGAGAATCCAGCCAGGACCGATGCCTCCAGCACTGGACTTCCATCATCCCCCAGCCTGGTCTCCATGATGCAAGCTAGATCGACTGAGGAAATCAAGCCTGCAGTACAATCGCGGTCTTGTTCCTGATCAGTCTGGCATTGCATAGCACTGCCTGAAGGGGACCAGTGGATGCTGTTGGCCCACTAGTTACCTGCCCACTCAGTCTAGTGAGATCCTTAGGAATGGGCACCAGGCACATCTGACCTCTCTCCAGGGCCCATTTTACTTTAGGGTGCCTCATGGCCCTGACCACCGCAATATGTCTCACCCTTGCTATACCCCCAGAACTCCACCACCAGCCATCATGCCTCCTGTCAATCCCAACTACCCTGTGTGGATAAACAGAGGGCTTAATTTTCCATTACTGGAAATCCAGTACCTTTAATGGGCACTAAATTTCAAACACAGAAAAATATCTTTATTAAAAGACTTTGTTTATTCAGAATATTTAGACACTATAACAATCCAAGTGTTTTTATTGTCATTCTTTTTTATCAGCCTTTCCCCCTTCTACTTCTCTTCCTCCCCTACCCCAATGCTCATGTCCAATAGCTGTGTACTTCCTACAGCTGGGAGAGCAGGTTTTAAGCTGTTTTCAAAGCTGATGTCAATGCTTTTCTGAGGTCAACTGGCAAGGGGTCACAACTGTATATGGTCTGCACCCTCCCTGCTCTGGGAGGCAAGCACCTTGCCTCTGTGATTCACCCTGGCCCAGCCAGCTGTAGCATGGGATTCTGGTGCTCGCATCTGAACCCTTGTCTCCAAGCTGGCAGCATGCATCACTGTCATGCCAATGGGTCAGCTTGAGTCATGTGGTTTAGAAGAAGGCAGGTGGCAACTGGTCATTGCAAACTGTCAAAGTTTTAAGGTGTACTACATTTGTAAAATGGGTAAGAGAAATGCTGTACTTTGATTGGTGGAATCCAGTCACATGAGTGCAGTTATTGCAGTTTTACCACAAGCGTCAGGAAAAGTGTATTTTATTGACAGATTTTAAGAATGTTTGCATAATTTTCGTAATATGATAGCACACTTTGGAGTGTACAGTTATGCTTTACTAACTGAACTTTCCAGGTAGTTCAAGGCAATTGACTGCACCAGGCATCTCCCAACCTACCCAGAGCATGTGACTATGAAAGCAGAAAAGCACGCTCTCATCACATGTTACCACCTAATCTTATTGAAAATGTAAGCCTTTATTTTCTGAAAAACTGTTTTTCAAAACCGTTACATCCTGCCTTAGTAGTTCCATGTTTACAGGCATCTTAGTAAATAGTATTTCTGATTTATACATAAGGCAAATCCCATTTTAGAACTGTGGTGTAAGATGATGTTTATGTCCTTGTTAAAGGGGCACTGTCAACCTTTTTGCATCATATTTTTTCTAGCTGAAACCCACATTTTATATGATTACTTGTCTTCTCTAAAACTCATTGATTTTGCTGGTTGCTTTATTTACTTCCTTTCTTAGTAGAACTGAAATGCGTAGTGTAGTTATACCCAACCTTGAATCCTTGATCTACTCTTATTGTATTCTTCCTGAACATTAGGAACACCACCAAACACTGCAGCCACCTGTGATGCAATAGTTTCTTCTCCTCTCACTGCATTGCGTGACTAGACTGTGTTGGGGTGTTCCCAAGTCCAGAAAATATGCAGTGGGAGTTGATCAAAGACTGCAGAAAAACACATTTTGCATGGTAACACCAGTGGCACACCTGTGTGACCTAGACTTGTGATATAAGTCATCTGTTTGAGCATAGTAATTACCCTGCTGTTTTCTGACCACCCACAAGAACAATTGCTGGTGTTCAGGAAGGGGTTGTGGGTGACCTCCATTGAGCATAGCTAAATGGGATTACACTTTCAGTGCTTGAGCTGTGTAGGCAGGGAACCCCTTAGTGCCAGCCTTAACGACTGAGAATTGGGCTCCATATGTTATAGATTGACAAAACTTGTAAGAAACTTTTCCCCAAGCCTGATGTGCTGTACCGAAACAAATTCTGCCTTCTCCCAGCCTGTTAAAAGACCATCCTCACGATGATCTGGCTGTTGTTTAACTATGCAGATGTAGTCTGCAGCATTGCCCCAAAGTCTACACTTGTTAGGCTTGAGTCTTGACCCCTTTCTCATTCTTTCTGTCCCTTCACACACAATGATCCTTCTCTCACCCATCACTGCTCTCTCTCTGTGTAAAGGTCTGTTTCCCCACCCTAGAGGTCTGGCAGCTCTCACACTGTTCCTTGCCAAATGCTGGCTTGTCACAATTCTCACTTACTGAACCTCTCCTATCTCCTTAACTCTGCCATCCCATCATCCTACCCCCTCAGATCATCTGATGTTCATTCCTTTCATATCCCTCACTGTAAATCTGTAGCAGGCCAGTTTGCTTTCTCTATCTGCCTTCCAGCACTGTGGAACAACCTCCCTCTCCCTAACCATCTCTTATCATCCCTGCATTGTCTCAAACAATTCATACTTGCACACTTCTTGGAATCATGCAACTGTAGTTAGCCATGTTTCTCTTCTCTCTGAGTTGCAACCAACAATGCCTTGTTCACCCTGTCCATATTTACCCATTTTGCCTCTTCACCACTGAACAACTCAAAACTCAGTGTACTTAGTATTTGAATTTTACACCCACATGATTCTGCTACAAACATCTTGCCATGCTTGGCAGTGTCAGTGGCTCAGTAGGTAGCACACTCGCCTCTGAGGCTGGGAGATCAGAGGGCTGTGGGCTCAGTTCCCACATCTGGCACTTGGGTTAATATCCCAGTACTGAACTGTAGTGCAACATGAGAGGGTTGCTGCACTTCTGAGGTGCCGTCTTTCGGATGAGAGGTTAAACTGAGGTCCCATCTACCTGGATTGGTGGTAGTTCAGGTGGATGTTAAAGATCCCATTACACTTATCGAAAAGAGTAGGGGAAGTTTTTATTAAGGAAATCACACATAGAACAGAAATATTGAACAATTGCAGGATAACATAAATTGAACATAAAAGTAAACAAAGAAACCAATAGAACACACGCCAATATTTACATTAAGTAATTGGAAAATCATTGTCAGTTATCCAAGGTAAGTTCCGCCAGATGGCCAACAGATGAATCCATGTAAGAGTCCTAGATTCTGAAAAATAAGCTGCTTGTATGGACTTAAAAATGTTATTATAAAGTTCATAGTACAAAAGTTCCTTCTGTTGTAGAGTAAACATACAGTGAGAATGCCAAATAAACCATTTAACGATAGAAAAAATAACAAACAGTGAACTTCTATCCCAGGTAGACCAATTATTGGGATAAACACCATATAAAAGGGCTGGATAGGTGAGCTGCAAAAAAAAGGGTAGGCGAGACTTATCATAAAGAAATTTCCAAAAATCACAGATGTAGGAACAAGAAAAATATAAATGCAGCAGAGTTTCAGATTGAGCAATGCATCCTGGTCTGGAACAAATACATTCTTCCACCCTCTTATGTTTTTGATTAGCCTTGACATTCGGTCTCTCGTGACAATTTAACCAATGATGATCTCTAAATTTATAAGGGATACAAGGTTCAGTTAAAAAGGGAAGTAAGGCCTTATGGTGTAGGACAGGGCATTTGGGAAATACCTCCAAAACACCAAATTGCATCTCCAAAACAAAAGCGTATAACTGTTTTTTCGAGAGGGAAATCACATGACGACTGGTGATCCCCCAAGCCTTAAGTTTTACAAATACAGCACGTAAATACTTGGGAGATTGAACCCCCTTCCCGATACGAAGCAAAGTACCTAAATCCCATGCTGCAAACCAAGGAGAAATGGAGAAAACAAAAAGATCACACCAATATTTTTCAAGTGAATGAAACAAAGGTCTAAAATTAGCATACAAAAATTGACTGAAAAAAAACAAAACAGGATTAATCATATGCTGTCCTCCTTGTTTACGAGGTAAATATAATACATTTCTTTTAATAGGATTTAGGCGGCTACCCCAAAAGGACTGAAACAATAAACAATAAATTTTAACTTGCTTTGATTTAGGGAGAGGAAATACTGAGCTAAGGAATAAAAAAAGTGGCACCAAATAGGTTCGGATCATGTAAACTCTTTTACCATAGCTCATTTTTGTCCGGTTCCAAGTCTGAACCACACTAGAGCCAATCAACAATTTTTTATCCCAATTGTCCATGTCCACTTGAGGGGACCCAAATTCAATACCCAACATTTTCAAAGGACCCAAAGTACATGGAAGACCAGTGACTTGACCTTGAGGAGCCATTTGGCCACTCAAAGGTTTACCAACACATTTCAGAAAATTTAGACTAGTCCCTGAGATGGAACCATAATTTGTACAAACAGATAGGGCCTCAACACCAGAAGAAACATTCCCCACTAACAGGACTAAATCATCTGCATAGGCCAAAGCTCTATAGGGAATGGTAAAGGAAGACAACTTAATGGGGTCAATGTGAGAAGAGGACTGGAGAAGTCTCAATAAAGGATCAATACTAAAAATATATAATAGGGGGCTAATTGGACACCCTTGCTGTACCCCTGTCTTAATGGGAACATGAGGGCCCAAGAACCCATTAATACAGGGACGTACTGTTGCAGTATGATAGAGAGCTTGGGGCCAAGAGATAAATGTAACAGGGATACCATAATGCTGCAGTACATTCCATAAAAAAAATATGGGCTACCATATCAAATGCTTGACACTGGTCCAAAGAAAGAACAAAACCAGCAGCAGGGGAAATAGCATCATGAGCGAAAATATCACGTAATTAGATCAATTGGTCAGTGATCGAATTACCTGGTACAGTGCAAGACTGAGCGAGGGAAATCAAAAATTTAGCTACTGATAACAACCTTGCATTCAATAATTTGGAAAGGATCTTAAAATCTGTATTCAACAGACTAATAGGGCTCCAATTAGATAAATCTAACCTGTCACCTTTATCTTTAAAAAGAAAAACAAGATCCCCAGTAGACATTTCAAAAGGGACTGATTTAGTCCGTAAGATAGCATTATAAACCTCAGTGAGTTCCTCCAACAGTTCCCCTTTCAAAAAATGATACAAATCAGAAGAAAGCCCATCTAAACCCGGGGCTTTACCTTTAGACAGGGATTGGATTGCAGTAGCAACTTCCTGCAGGGAAAGGGGAGCTATTAAGCCTAGAAGATGTGATTGTGGGGCTTGGGGAACCTGAATTTTATGAAAAAAAGAAGAGAAATCAGAGTGTTGTACCAAAGGCACTGAAAAAAAGGAGGCCGCAAAATCCGAGACAATACGGATAATGTTCTGTTGATCCTCATGAACTTTACCTTGACCATCATAAATAGCCAAAATGGTCTTAGACCCGATCACTCTTTGACGATTCAGTATGGGATAAGTGTGAAAAAAAGGGCCATGAATTGCATGGTGCTGCCGGGACTCTACATCTGAAAATTGCGTTAGGTGATATTGTTTCATTTTCTGCTGAAAATGGGAAATCTGAGATGAGAAATTATGCGAAGTAAGTTGCGAAAGGGAAAATAAATGTTGAAGTTGTTTACGGTCATTTAAATAAGAAACGTAAGCATTTTCCCGAAAACGCCTACCCCGAGAAATGAGTAAGGAGCGAAGTTCAGATTTCGTGTCCAATCACCAAACAATGGGGTCCTCAAATAAAAGAAATAATGACTTCCTACAAGACAAAAAAACAGAAACTAACTGCAGGAGGTACGAATCCTGTAAAAGTTTAGAATTCAATTTCCGGGGGCCGGCCCATCGGTGCAGCGGTGGGATTTCCGCTTGCGATGCCGGCGACCTGGGTTCAGGAATGGACCCGAGTCGTTGGAGGGCTGGCCAGGGGAGAGGGATTGAGCGCCCCATGGACTGCCTCCCTCTCCAGGGAGGGTAGGGCAGCACCCGGAGTGCTGAGGACTCTCAGGGGAGGCTGGGAGCCCTCATGCTGCCGCCAGTATCAGGGGAGGAGGTGGGGACTGACGCTGGTGTCATTGCACGTCCCTGCCTCCGGGAGGAAAAAACCCAAGGGAAAAAGAAGGAGGGGAGGTCCTCCGTCTAGGTGAAGCCTCTCCGGGCTTCAATTCACCCCTGCTGCCGCACTCCCAACTAGTTACTGGTTCCACAGCACTGGAATTGGGGCACCAGTGCCATGGCCCCGACCTCCAGGGGGAAAGTCGGGGGGTGACCGGGAGGGGAGGCAAATAGGCAGGTGGTGGGAGCTCCGGTGGCTGTGACTAGGCAGATGGGAGACGGAGGACCCCCAGGAAAAAAGGAATTAAAAAAAAAAGAATTAAATTTCCAATATCCCAGACCTTTGGGGGGGCAGCGGGACCTAAAGAAATCTGTATTAGGTGATGGTCAGAGTAAGGAGTCAGATCAACAGAGACAGAGTGAAGAGGCAAAGCAGAAGACAAAAAGAAAAAATCAATACGTGTGGATAAAGAACCCTTAAAAAATGTACGTTCCCGTACTCCAGTATGAAACAAAACAGCATCTTTAAGATGTGCCTCATTTACAACTTTCTTCAGAGCCACCATGTCCCCCCAAAATTTTGTCATTTTGGAGGCAGAACCTCTATCAGCCAAACTTAAACCACAATTAAAATCCCCCCCCCCCAAATCACAAAATAAGCTATATGTAGAAAGGGACTAATTTGCTGAAAAAGAAGCGTGCGGTCAGCTTTAGCCTGAGGAGCATAAATATTAAATAAGTCTAAAAAAAACAGTATTCAAGAGAAAGTCCACAGGTAGAACCTGACCTGGACAAGATCCAACACTCTGACTATTGATGGTTTAATAAGATGAAAAAGGATACCCACCCCTGTACAATGTTCAAGGCCTACAGACCAATAGGAAAGTCCCGTAGTCCATTCCTTAGTGGAAAGCGAAATTTCAGGGATAGAGTGCAGTCTAGTATCTTGTAATAAGAATATACCTGGGGAAAATGACTGTAAAAAGGAGAACACTATATTCCATCTCAGGTTATTCTTAATGCTATTAACATTGGTAGTCAAAAGAAGAAAGGGAAGGAAAAGAGTCATGGGAAGTCAGAGGGAGAAAAAAGAAGCTCAACGCTTTTTTTTCCCGAGACTTTCCTTTGTGATGGGAGGGTTGGGTAAAGCCATCCCTGTCATCAGTCAAGAGAGACTCGGCAGTGACCTTCTGCATAATAGAATCAGCAGAAGAACAAACCGAATCAGTGTCAGACTGTTCAGTAGTTAAGAGAGCCGAAAATCTGTTAGAAACATCAGGAAAGGAGGTTTTGGACATTTTGGGGGTGGATAAAGGCCCCAGAGATCTCTTCCGAGTAGAGGATCTCCGGACACGAGGGTCTTCCAGAGAAGAAGGGGGGGGCATGGAGACAGACTGAGTTGCAAGATCTGTCACCACTAAAGAGACAGTGGAAGAATCAGGGAGAAGAACAGGAAGGACATCCAAGAGAAAAGAAGAGAGGGAAAGAGGCTCAGCCCCAGGACCTAGATCACCAGACCCAGAGGGTGGGGGGGAGAGGGTCAGGAATCGGGGCGATAGTTAAATTTACAGGAGAAACATTCAAGACTGGTTGTGAATTCAGTGGGTTAGCCACCTTCCTTTGGGCCAGTGAAATCAAAAGGTGCTGCTCGTCCCTGTCAGCAGAAAGGGATGACCGATGAGCAGCCTTAGGACAAGACATATAAACATGGCCTTCCACCCCACAGAGATTACATCTAACCAGGTTTGGACATTGTTTACTAAGATGACCAGTCATTTGACACAGAGAAAACTTTAGTTGATCACAAGCACTGCTAATGTGCCCAGAAAGGCCACATTTATAACAGGTCCGAGGTTGCCCCAGGTAAAACAAAACCCCCCTGTCTCTACCCAGAAAAAAACTATTGGGAAGATGACAAGGGGACCCATCCATAGTATGTAGTAGAACACAGATTTTCCAACCACCAGTCCAAATCCCCTCAGAATCAAAGATTGCTTCAGGATGACTGGACACAGTACATCTTTGTTTCAACCAATATGTCAAGTCAGTAACACTAACCCCTTCATTGCAGAACAGTACCGTAATGGTTTTATGGAAGGTTTGGTAAGTGCAATGACCTCAAAAGGGGCCCACAAGGAGGTAGACTTAACCTGTTGATAATGAGCCCAAAACTTTTCAAGACCACTATGCAATTTAAAACTGACATCAAATATGGATTCACTAGATACATGAATTAGAGCACACAATTCTGAAACCTGAAAATGCAAATTGTGTTTCAATAACTGACGACCCACATAAACCCGATCTGGAAAAACATCTAGTCCCCCTTTGTAGATAATACGAACTGCATTATGGCGTTTAGCAGAGGAGACAGGGGTAGAAAAAAAAGAAGCATAAGATTTGGAAGGGGCGACCAAAGGGGGCTGGAGAGCCTCTGTAGGGGAGCCTCTAGGAGCATTCCTTAGCTCTGGAGGAATAGATTTCGGAATATCTAAAAACACAGAATCATCACTAAGGGCAGCAGTTTCTTCATCGCCAGGCTGAGTACAAGAATCCACATTCCCTCCCAGTTGAAAATCAGGGTTAGTCGAAAAATCAAAGTCTGAGGAGAGGTGGAGTGGAGAATGTTGAGTAGCAGTCCCAGGGAGAGGAGAAACAGGATCCACAGTAATGGGAGTAGAACCAGGAGCCACAGTAATGGGAGTAGAACCAGGAAGAGGAAGAGGGAGAGGGGAATCAGGGTGAGGGACAGCAGAATCAAGTGCAGGCTGAAAAGAATCAGTTTGGAGGGGTTTAGAATCAGTACTTACAGGCTGTACCAAAGGGGGAGAGGCTGAAAGAAGGTGAACGCCAGGGATCTTGATCGGGGAGAGGCTAGAGATCCAGGAACCAGTTTCAGGGGAGCGCACCCAACCAGCCACTTGGAGTGAGTTTTTGACAGTCCAAGCATCTCCAGTAGGTACTGGGGTGTCTGCCCAACATAATTTACTAGGGCTCCCTTTTCTGACAACACGATCCGAACGAACAGAATCCTTGTCTGCTGAAAAAGAAAACACCGTAGCAGTCACTTGATCCTGACCAGCATGGTGAAAAACAACGTCGCTTGTAGTCGGCGTTTCACAGTGAGAGGTTTCCTCAGCAACCAACTGCGTTGCCACAACAGAGCGCTCCAAAACAGGAGCAAGGATAGTAGCATCCAGAGAATGAAACCGACAAAGAAGATTCCTTTTGAAGCCCAAAAACCATTGTTCCTCCAAGTGCAAGAGGCGATTCAACTCCGGGGAAGTAGAAACAGCACCAATTCTGTAGAATCTGAACCAGGCACTACCATGGCATCATTGCAAGGCAAGGCAGGCAAAACAGGAGAAGCGACCAAAGTCTGAAATGTTCCAGGCATCTCAGAGTGCAAAGAAACATCTGTGCTAGGTAATAATAAAGCTGAAGAGGAGACCTGTTCTTCAGACGGTAACACATCCTTCCTGCCCGACTGCAGCACATCAACTGAGACAGCCATCCTTCAATGGCTCAAAGGGTCCCCCTACTGGCAAACAGTAGGGGAATTTCCCCAGTGTCCTGGCCAAAGTTCCCTCATTCACTAAAAATACCATCAACAGCTTAATCTGGTTCAAGGTCGGTTGGCATTCATCTGTATCCCCCTCCCCTGGGTCGTGCCTGAAAATAGGCAGGATTTGTCTAGTGCACTTACCCAGTCAACAAAAACTAAATAAATAAATACACTGTGAAATGACTATTCTGATTCTGCAGAATTCCGTGGAATTTTTTCTGCAGAATTTTGCAAAATTTTATTTTGCTATAATTTTAAATGTTTGTGTCTAAATAACACCAAATTTGGAACTTGAGCAGCACAGTATGTCTTACAAATGTGTACCAAGAGTTCTAAATTAAAAAGAGGCAGAGTTATGGGTTGCCAAACATTTAATCAAAATTTAATTTTCAGTTATTTTGAGATCATTTTAAAATTTCTTCCCCAAATTTCTCCACAATATCAGGATTTAGAGAAGCACATAGAATGCATATATGCACCATGTTTTAAGTCTCAAGCTTTAATAGGAGATGAGTTATATTTTTCCAAAATTTGGATTTCTGTAATTTCAGTATAATGTTGATGGTATTCATTGAAATATTACAAAAATTACCAGGTATACAGGTTAGCACCACATTTGTATATGTCCATAGTTTCAGATTTAAATGGGACTGTGTTATAGCCGCCACACATTTTGCCAAAATTTAATTTTCGGTTAGTTACCTCTAATTTTAAAACTACAGTACATATCCAAATTTAACCAGAGTTGAAACTTTTAAACTACTATACCATACGGTCATTTTTGGAAAAGGTTTGTATTTTCAGCTTTAACTGGGATTAAATAAAAAGTAGCCAAACTTTCACTGCATTTAAAAATTTAATTTTGCAAGAATGTAAACTACAAATTTATAAACCCCTGAAACTTTAAAACTAGAGAATGCAATACCATTAAATTTGGCAGATTCATAGACCTTACAAGGGGACTGTGTGGGTCAATTTTAATGGTTGCTTGCTGTCAGAAACTGTACAATAACATCTCTACTTAAAGTCAAATCCCATGAGTATTTGTGAAAATTGCAGCATTTCATGAAACATTCCATAAAACAGGAATTGTCTAATTCATTCAGCTTTATCTGGGGATTCTAATTAAAGGATGGGGTATAAGAAGCAAGTAGTGCAGGGAGTCGCCAGGTTCAGGAGTTAGATGCACAATTTCACCAAGAAATGGACAGCTGACCTGGGTAGCACAACAGTAGTAGACCCCTAGGTTGGAGCAAGAAAGCACAGAGTGTCAACAATTACAACCTGCATGCAGGATATTTAAGGATCACATTTATGATCCACTGGGCCTGGTGTACATACAAGTCTAGGACTTAGAGGTACTCAAAATCATGTAGTAGGGAAGGCAATGTCTTGGGCAGCAGGAAGAAAGAATGCTGGCTATTCCAACAGGGTAGGTTGATAGGAAAGGGAGTAGGTGACTCATGTTTTAAGGAGGTTTGTCACTGTAAAGAACAAACAGGATATCAGTGGGATCAGTAGTTCCAGTGAGTCAATCTGGCTATGCCAAAAGAGAAGGGGAGGATAGTCACCCAGTGAGGAACAACAGGACTGCAAATAATGCAGCCCAGCTTATCAAATGAAGTAGTGATATGTGCATTGTTAATGTTAAATTCCACAAAAAAAAATTCTGGAGGCTTCGTCTACAGAATATGCTATCATAAATATGTGAGAAAATGTTACTAATCATTTTTTTTCTTATGCAAAATTAAAACTGCTTAACCAATTTATCCAGTTGTGTTAGACACCAGGATACTCAGACTATGGATATGCATGTCAAATGATAATGCTATGCATGCAAGAGCAGAGAAGTTACAAACATTTACATTTTTGATAGTTTTCTGAAAGTTTTGCAAATATTTACATAGCAACATTTTGAACCCAAATAACTTAAAAACCTCTTATCTAATTTCCTCCATATTTAGATCGTTCTATAAGCATTACAAAAAGGTTATCCATACTAATTTACACATGTCTAGCTCCAAAGGTGCCTGAGTTATATGTAGATGAAATTTGCTCATGAAATTTCCTGAAAAAAATAAAACAACAGACTTTGAGCACATATAATTTTGAGATAAAGCAACATATTGTCATGAAATCTTGCACATTGTTAGAACACCTATCATCAAGAAATCATGCCAAATTTAAGATCCCTGACCCAATAGATGGCTAAGGTATATGCAGATAAAAAATGTTCATGAAATTTCACACAAACAATAAAATGACAACATTTGAGCCCCTATAATTTTGAAATTGTTAGACCAAATTACATGCTATGTAGTACAATTATGGCCATTGTCGCAAAGACTATATATTCCAAACATCAGACATCTAGCTGGAACGGTTATTGAGTTATAAACAAATTACTAAATTGTTAAAGTCCCACTAAATGTTGATGAAATTCCATGGAATATTGTGGAATGTTGTAAAATTTCACTGAAATTTCATGGATTCCGAATTTTCCCATTCCTCACAGCTCTACTTTTTTTTCTTTTCCAGGCATTTTATTACTAATTATTCAGACATACAGTACTTCTGAAATGTTTGGTATGTTATACCTGCCCATTTCTACTGTTTTTCCTCCTTTGAATGGAGTCTCTTCATTTCATTACTGATACAATGGCTGAATTACTGTTTATACCACCATCAAATGAAACTCATTTGCAATATGGTGATTTCATATATTAATTTTTCTGTATGTTAAAACAATTAATTTCCTTGGTTGACCTTTTTTTCTCTTCATAAATTGTAAGAATTATTATTGTGATTTATTATATTAGTTAATAGATAATGTGTCAATTTTCAATTTATGATATGCAAATAAAGTATACAGATTTAATTGTTATTCCTTGCAAAACCAAATGGATGAACTATGGTTAATTATGGTTGAATGTATCAAACAATTGGGCCATTCATCCACCAGCCTCACATAAGAAAACCCAGGCTAGAGTACAGTGTTCAATTAATTTCTTTGGCATACTGCATAAGAAACAAAATAATTATAACATACATAGACAGATGAAAGTGGCACCCCATATACCAACATTTCGCTCAAAATGTGAGCCATGTCAAGTTCTGGTTGACCATGGTGTATCCAGAAGATTCAGAAATTGTATTGGGAAAGGCTATAACTCTTGGAGATGCTTGAAGAATTCCATAGAAATGCTGACCAAGAACATAAGTCAAATGGAATCAAAACAATGTATTAATAAATATGGTCTACTGGTAGTGTAAACCATATAGTTTGGAAATACTGTTGCACTTTGTTTATTCTTTGAGGTTGAGGAACGGATGAGGAAAATATGCAGGCATCAATAAAGTACTGTAAAGTCCTAGAATAAGACATGACATAAATTTAAAACAAGCATTAGTTAATGCAAATGATGTTTGATTGTATGTTTTTATAATGCAAGGTGGTCAGATCAACTGCGTCTTGTAGACCCATGGCACCTTTTAAATCCTTCAGCTAAAGACTATACATTTTATTCAGTGGCACATGGTGTGTATTCACGGCTGAATTTTGTCTTGGTTAGCCAACAGTTGCTACCACATACATTAGACACTAAGATACATGCTAGAGTCATACTTTATCTGATCACTCATCTATAGGATTATTGATGGATGTTAACCACGTCACCCTTCGAGCACACACTTGGTCTTTAGATACTTTACTTTTGAAAGATCAGGCTCTGAAAGATCACTTCAAGGCTTTCATACAACAATCAATCCAACTGAACCAGAATCCTATTTCAGCCATGGATACACTGTGTGCCGCACTAAAGAGTATTTGGAGGGGTGAATTGATTAGGTTGGCCCCTGTTCATAAAAAGAAACAAAAGGCGCAAGCTGAGGACTGGCTTCACCCGATATGTTGCTTAGAACAATGTTTGTCTGGGGCCTCCTCAGAGGCTGATAGGTTAGAACTGGCACAATTGCAATCCAAATATTTAGCTCAACTTCTAGAGAAGGTTGATAGAGCCTTCTCTCAAATTAAGGCCACTTGTATTGGGCAGGGGGAAAAGCAGGGAGACTTTTGGCCCTCCATCTGAAACAACAATGGGAGCCAAAATGGGTCTTGGCTTTGAGAGATCCAGTGACAGATTCCCTTACTAGTGAGGCTAAGAAGATGGCCTCCATTTTCAGGGGGTATTGTCAGAAGTCACATTCAGCTCCATCCTTAGATCTTTTGCAATTGGAAAACATGGAAGAGTTTTTGAATAGTGTTAATCTTCCTAAATTAACTAGTAAGTGACAGGACTTACAATATTGAAGGGCCTTATAACAGCACCCGAAGTGGAATAGGCCATTAATTCTCTCCCTGCCGACAATGCCTCAGGACCTGATGGGTTTTCTACTCTAGTCTATATGACCTATAAAACTGAATTGCTCCCCTTATTAACCTCCCACTTTAACTCATAGAGTTCTTCTCCAATAGCAGAGCAGTCATGGTTTGAAGCCAGAATAGTCCTCCTTCCAAAACCCAGTAAAGATCCAACCTTAGTAGAACATTAGTGCCCTATCTCGTTATTAAATACGGACATTAAAATATATGCTAAAATACTAGCTTCTCACTTAGCCAAGGTCTGGACAGTTCTGTTGGGTCCAGAACAGATGGGTTTTATGGCTAGCCACTGTGCAAGTGACCATTTCCATAAATTACTGTATTTTCTCTTTTCTGTGTGTCCAGGGACCAAGACATTGATGCAGTGGTGGTGTCCCTGGATGCAGAGAAAGCTTTTTATAGGGTGTCCTGACTCTATCTGTTTGAGATCCTTCACAGGTTTGGATTTCCCTTGGATTTTGTCAGCAGGATAAAAACATTGTACCAGTGCCCCTCTGTGAGAATTCAGTGTAATAACAAACTGCCTGATCTGTTCTGGCTGGCCAGTGGAATGTGGCAAGGGTGTCCCTTGTCTCCTTTTTTATTCAGTTTGTATATAGAGCAACTGACCCGCAGGATAAATCAAGCTGAGGAAGCAGCAGGTATTTCAATATTGGGGGAGACTACAAGTTATCTGCATTTGTGGATGATGTTTTACTACATCTGTCAAACTGGAAATCTCCTCTGAAAGCTATGCTGAATATTATAGATCAATTTAGCTCCTTTTCATGATACAGGTTAAATAGGTCTAAGACTGTGGTGTACCCACTTTCCCCATTGTGTGTTAAAAGGGAAGTACTAAATTTGGGGATGCAATGGGAGACTAAGTCCCCAATATTCCTGGGTATTATGATTTCGAAGGAAGTGTCCCAACTTAAATCATTAAACTTGGACCCCTTTGTGAAAAAATTAGAGGAGGATCTTACAAGGTGGCGACAGTTACCTCTGTCACTCTGGGGGGAGAGTAAATATCATTCAAATGGTGGTCTTACCAAGATTATTTTACCCTCTCAATATGATAAATATTTTTCTACCTAAGAGTTGTTTTCTTTATGTTGCAAGCCATTTTTTCCAACATTCTATGGCTTGGAAAGACCCTGAGGAGATCATATGCAAATCTATGAAGGTTGTGGGGTTCTGGGGGTTTACAACTTCCAGACATATATTATTAATACTTGGCAATTCATGGCACCAGACATTTGCAGTTGTTTTCAGATAGTCTACAAGCGGACTGTCTCCCAAGCTGGCTAATTATAGATCAGGCCCTAGCAGGCAAATACAAATTTTCTTTGGCTTCCTCGCTCAATACACAGAGATCTCTTACTTAAAGAGTTACAGGAGACCCCCCCTAGTATGGGATGTCAAGGCCTATGCTCAGTTTTGTAGGGAGTTCAACTTACTTTATATTAAATAATTGTCTCAACCATTATATAATAATTTAAAATTGTGTATTTCTGGTTTTCCAATACCCCCAGGTATGTGGATGGGCCATGCCATCAATGACCCAGGAGATGTCTGCTCGGGGGACAGACTTCTGTCTGTGGCAGAAATAATGGGGAAATTCTCTATTAATCCTCTGGATTATTTTAAGGTTGTTCAGATCAAGCACTGCATCTCTTGTTTTCTTGGAGATCCTCCTTGGAAAGCCTCGGTGGGTGATATTTTTGGCAAATTGAACCTGCTATCTCTCAAAAGCTGACCAATTGCCAACATTTATAAAGAGATCTACCACCTTGTGAGGGACAATTACTCGGCAGAGGCCTTTTACTGGAAAAACTCACTAAATATATCCCAACCCACTCTCTATTGGCAAATGGTTTGAGCTGACATATATAGATACATAAAACAAGATAGGTTAAGGCTAATTCAATTTAACATATTAAATAACTTATATTACACTCCAGACAGACTATATCGAATGGGCAAGCTATCCTCCACTATATGTGAGTCCTGTAACATGGAGGCAGGCACTTTAATGCACAAATTATGGTCCTGCCCTCAGATTGAATCATTTTGGCATTTGATTTTTGGGGAAATGTCTACTTTTTTGCTATATCCAAATATTTCATGTCAGAAGTCTGTCTCATGGGGGATTATTCAAGACTAGTACTTCCCTACATTGCTGCCTTACATTGCTAATCATCACTTTAATCATAATGCCAGTCCCTATGCCACACCAAAAAACCATTTGTGCCAAACACCAAGATCTGCCCCCTACCAATATTTTATGGCAACGTAGAACAGGGACTTCTCCCATATGGTCATGCCCTTACTCACAACAGACTGTGACAAGAGACCTTACATAAGTTCCCCTAACATAGTCGTCTTTAGTAATTATCTATGTTTTATCTGTATCAATCTCTGGCAATGTCTAACCATTAGCCACCACTAAAACAACCTACTCAAAATGGAGCAAGAAAAAATTACTTAGCAGACTAAGACAGTATCTTAAAAAAGTATTGCTCCTTCTTCTACTCAGCTCAGGAAACATTGAACTAAACCTAGGCCCACCCATTCTCCTGGACACCCCTGCAGACCTTCCTCAATACAAAGGCCTCAGCTTTCTTCATGTTAATGCTTGCAGTTTACTCAAGAAACTGGACCGAATATAGACCTGGGCTCTACATGCAACTCCTGATTTCTTCATGATAACTGAATCCTGGCCAACACCCTCGACCCCAGACAAATCCATCAACATTCCGGGATACAATACCTACCACTGTGATAGGCCAGCTAGAGGAGGAGGGGTCATAATTCACAGTATGCTAAGAGCAAATTTATAGTCATGGTTGTTGACTGTACCTCAAAACCTAAAGAGTTGAATGCTTGGCACTAAAATTATCCCCTACCAATGAAAAGTCACTCCTTATCGCAGCCTGCTACTGACCGCCGTCAGGTGGTATGATTCTCCTACCGCATCTCCAAAACCTAACCATTTCAGCTTACACAGAGTGCATCCTTCTGGGGGATCTCAATTTGAACTGGAATGATGGCAGTTCCAGGAAACTGAAGGATCTTTGTGATGCAGTTGGATTGGTACAAATGACATCCACAAACACCAGGCTGCATAGAAAATTTCCTGAGCATTGCTCCCTTTTTGACCTCATCCTAGTAAACAAGCCACATAACATTTCTCATGCCGGAGTATTCTTCAATGACATAAGTGACCATTGTGCCACAGCCTGTATTAGGCACCCTTCATAATTAAATTTGGCTGCCTTATTTAAATTGAAAAGAAGCATGAAAAGATTCCCCTAGAAGGAATTCCTGAAAGACCTAAGTAACATTAGATGGCAGAATTTCTACCTTGCCACCTCCCTTAGTGAGGCATTTAATATTTTCCATAGCCTTTTATTGGGAATAATCGACAAACATGCCCAGCTAAAACTGATTAGATCAAAAAAAAAGACCTCCTGGCTGGTTCTCTCCCATTTTGAAAAAAGCACCAAGGACAGCGACTATTGGTAGAAAACAGCGAGGAAAACTCACCTGGAGGCAGATTGGTTAGCATTCATCACCTTTAGAAACACCTGCACCAAACTAACTAGATCTGAAAAAGCCAGATATTTCCAAACAGAACTATAAGCCAACAAGAACAACTCAGCCAAATTCTGGAATATTCTCAGAGAGGTTGAAGGTTACCATGCCGACACGTCTCTTCCATTCAAAATTATATCCGCTGGACACACCTACACAACCAGAGTCAATATACTTAAGCAGTTTAATGAACACTTTGCCACTGCAGGGCTAGCTTTTGATGCCTCTCCTATCAGTAAAATCACCCTACCAGGTGACTCCACTGCTGACCCTAATGTTCATTCTAACACTAACCAACCCAATACTACTGCTTTAAGCTTCCATACAGTTACATTTAAACAAGTAGAGGACCTACTACTAACCCTGGACACCAAAAAGAGTGCAGGTGCAGACAATATTGATCCTTATTTCCTAAAGCTTGGCCATTCCTACTTGACCGCCCCTATTATCCACTTATTCAACACCTCGCTGAAACTTGGAGAACTCCCATTGACATGGAAAACTGCTCACATTCTGCCACTATTCAAATCAGGGGATCCGAGTGATCTGAATAATTATCGGCCCATATCTATACTACCCGTACTGTCAAAACTACTTGAAAAAATTGTAATGTCCAAATTAGAGAATACCTGGATTCGTATGACTTACTAAACCCTGTACAATCCAGCTTTAGAGCCAAACATAGCACTGTATCTGCTCTTGCAAAGGTTACCACAGACTGGCATATTGCCCTGGATTCTAAAAAGCATGTGTTTGCCCTTTTTCTTGATCTTAGTAAGGCCTTTGACACTGTGGATCACAACATCTTGCTTTCAACACTAAGTAATATCGGTCTTGATAGTCCTGCAACCAAATGGTTCTCAAATCACCTCACCAACAGGCTACAACAAGTCAAAGCTGCAGGTGATCTGTCTCCACAAATAACCCTTTTAAGAGGTGTTCCTCAAGGGTCCATACTGGACCCAATCCTATTTGCAATCTACATCAATAATCTGGACACTCATTTGCGTTCAGCCAATACTCATTTATTTGCAGATGACACTGTACTATATACCACAAATTCCTGCTTGAACTTGGCACATGAGAACTTACAGCAAGACTTCACTACCCTCCAACATAATCTCATCAAACACAAGCTTCTTCTAAACGCCAAAAAGACAAAAGTCATGATCCTCTCACCAAAAACAGGCCACGGACCAACACATATTCCCCAGATTCTAATGCTCCTTGATGAACCCCTTGAAACAGTTGAAACCTTTAAATACCTAGGATTCTGGCTGGATAATAAACTCAACTTCCTGAGCCACTTAAATGAAGTCTCAAAGAAATTAAGACAGCGGTTAAGATTATTATATCGGATTAAACATCTGCTTACCATAGAAGCTAGGAAAAGACTTGTACAGTCTACATTCCTGCCTATACTGGACTATGCTGACTTTCTTTACACTCATTGTCCCTTAATGGCGCTTAACAAACTAGACACTCTATACCACCGAGCCCTAAGATTTATCTTTAATCTACCCCTGCATACTCACCACTGCCTACTATACCAGGAATCGGGGTGGCCATCACTCTCAATCAGGAGGAAAAGAAATGCCCTACTTTGGATCTATAGAGTGCTCTCCAATAATCTACCTACATACATCTTGAGTCTATTCCAATGAGCCAAGGGTTCCTATGGCCTGAGACACTTCTCTTTAATTTGTTTCCAGATTCCTAGAGTAAAAACAACATATGGCTCGGCTGCAATCAATTTTTCACTCCCATCACTTTGGAATACCATACAAAGCTCATTAAAATTGTCCTCACTCCCAGGCCTTTTCACATTCAAAAATCGGCCAGTTTACTGAAGGAAACATGCAACTGTTTTAGACAACACTGAGCCATTAGCACCTGGCCCTATTAGCAACTGTTATAACAAATTTATTACCAAAAATCTTCTTTTTAGGGGACTCCAGCACTCCTGGTATACTTTTCTCCGACCCACCATACCCCACCCTCGTTCTTCTGCTTCCTCCCTATTGCCTTTCCTCTTCTGGTCTTCTACCATTGCATGGAAAAGTGACCAGGATTATTAGCTTTCTCTCCTTCTCCAGTAAATTATTATATGTATTGCACATCATCATACATTAGCAGGCCAGTGTTTGGAGCCTTATGATTCTACTTGTTCAAAGTCTACACTAGTGTTGAGTATACCTTACCTGTGAATATGCATTGTACTGTACTGTATTGTATTATTATTTTTGTACAATTGCCCAGGACCACCTTGAAAATGAGCTTGCTCAATGGTGACTTTTGCCTGGTAAAATAAAGTGATTGATTGATTCAGGAATCTCATCAAGAGAAGAAAGGGCCTGAATGGCTATAATTTCATCTGTCTCCAAACTTCTCATTTTATGACTCCGGAGAGGAGGCTGGGTGCCTTCCTTCTCTGAATGGTTTCATGAAATTTTGAATGCACTCAATGCTGAACAGATGGTAGCTTAGGCCAATGGTACCTGGTCCCAGTTTCAGGATTGCTGGTCCTCTCTTTATACACAACTCCAGAGTTAATATTGTTGGCTCCAAGTGTTCCTCCTTGGTACATAATATCCTAGTACCTGTCTAACAATTTTTTTTGGTTTTTCTTTTCCAGTCTGCTACTGTGTGTGGCTGATGGGTGCTTTGTATTGAGGTGCAGGGGTGGAATCAGGGGGGGAGTCTGGGAGGAATAGTAGGGGTGAGAATGGGTAAGCTTTATGGTGTGTTTTGTTAATCTTGTTTATGTGCTTGTTGTTATTTATTGTCTTGGTTGTATGATTTGTATGCATTAATGTATATAATCAATAAAGTTTATTCAATAGCAAAAAAATGCACGGTGGTGTGAACAAGAGCATGGAGATGATAGATTAAATGCAGGTGCTGAATTGTCCTTTATGCTGCAGAAGTAGCTGGACATGCAGGTACAGCTGTTTATTTAGTTATTTGGGCAGGTGAGAAGAAAGAGAGAGAGCTGCAGGGCAACCTGAGAGTGTGGCTCCTATAAAAATGTCCCCTTTTCTAAGGGGGGGGGGGGCAGGATGGTTCACCACCAAGCATAATAATTTATTGATTTTTTTATTTAGCTTTTGTTGACCAGGTAGGTACACTAGACAAATTACATGCCTATTTTCAGGAACGACCCGGGAGAGTACAATGAAGTTACAGGTACAAGCAGAGTACATAACAAAGAGTAGCACTAAGTACATTGAACTGAAAGAACAGGTTAACACAGATAGTCTACTGTAAGCAGTAATTGATAATATACATATATACAAAGAATAAATATACATATATACAAAGACTAAATAGTCTAGGTCATTCAATAGCAGGGACAGAGACCACAGTATACATGAGACCAGTAGCAGATCCATAGAAACCGTTAGCTCCTGAGTATGTAATTAAGCAGATCACGTGCAATCAAGTGAGAGTCCAGTACAGAGTCTATGTATTAAGGAGGCTTGGGACACTCGCATGCTGAGTCAGCTTCAGAGTAGCTCACAGGAGTACGGAGGTACTGGTGAGGAGAGAGTGAACATGGGCAGGAAGGGAGTTCCAAAGCCTGGGACCACTTGCAGCGAAGTCCCTATCCCCCATAAGGCTTCGGGTAAAGGGAACCTTGAGCACCCCAAGACCCTGAGACCTGAGGGAGTAGGAGGAAGGGTCCACAGGCCTGAGAAGCTGTGCCAACCCTGGAGAGGCGCCAGTTCTAATCACTTTACCCACAAAGCAGCCCAGCCCAAATTTCAAGTGATTCGCTGGGGAAAGCCAAGCAAGTTTATCATATAACTCACAGTGGTGAGTGAGGCAAGGAGCAGCCAGGGCAAAGTGACAAATACTACTGTAGGTTGTGTGCCACCGAGTGAGAAGTACCTTGGAGGTGCGGGAAAATTGGAATAGGCCATAGCTGAGCAAAGGGAACAGTATACCCCTGTCAAGTGCCAGCTGAGCAGCAGACGTCAGATTTTTCTTTGGCCTGTATACAAGACCCAGTTTGCAGTTTACAGTTCTGCAGACATTTAGGATGTGACTCCCTAGGTCCAGTTGAGGGTCAAGTGTCACCCCCTAGGTATTTGATGGAAGCTGTGGTTTGGAGGGGAGCACCATCCTCACCTCTGACACACAGAGGGACGGGGGAGGCCTTAATCTTGGCTGATGACCCAAACAACATGGCCTGAGTTTTATTCAGGTTGAGGACTAGCTTGTGCGATGTTACCCAGGACTGAATATTTTTAAAGTCCTCAGTCAGCTGAAGGTTGAGAGCCCCAGTGTCCCTAGAGTGTGCCAGGATGACCAGATCATCCTCATGTAGGGTGGCACTGCAGTTGGTTACAGTGGCTGGAAGACTGTTAACAAATGCAGAGCAGATAAGGGGTCCCAGGACAGAGCCCTGAGGGACACCAGAGGTCACCGGAGTAGGATCAGAGAGGACCTTGTTGAACTTGGTCAGCTGTACTCTGCCCTGAAGGTAGTTTGTAAGCCAACACAGGGCAGGAGGGGACAGACCAAGGGACCGCATCTGAGTGCAAAGTAATGCATAGTCCCCAAGGTCAAAGGCCTTAGATAGTTCAATGAATTTGGCTCCAGAGAGTTTACCCTGATCCATGGCCACTCTGATGCTAGATGAGACAGAGACAAGGGCTGTGGATGTGCTATACCCTTTTCTAAAGCCATGCTGAGTAGAGGACAGCAGCTCATGGGCCTGAATGTACTCTGTGAGCTGTACAGCCACTACTTTTTCTAGGAGTTTGCTAATAGCCGATAGGATGGCGATCGGTCGATAGTTATCCAGGACTTTGGGATTGCCCTGCTTTGGAACAGGAACAATCTTTGCCACCTTCCAAATGTCACGGATAACCCCAGCAGCAAGGGACAGGTTAATGATATGCACCACATATTTCCTCCATCACTTGAGGAGGCGGACTGAATTAGCACCAAGTGCAGCTCCTTTACAGATGCACTTTTTTTTCTCTCGGGGGGGGGCAAAACCACAGCTGTGTGTGACTTCTCTAAAGATGCACTCCTCTCCTTGGGGGGGGTGTGCTGCAATACCACTGAGCATTAGGCCTAATGCCACTCCTGGAATGGGGTGGAAATGGTCTGCTTTGGTGGCGGGCAATTGGTTGGGCACTAGCATTCCCCTCTGTCTTTCATTGGGGCTCCTTTGTGCCTCGATGCTGACTCCTCAATGTCTCTTGATAAGCTGTTCTACCAACTGCTGACCACATTGAAATTAATAGGGTCCATTCTTTCCAATGGACACTTCTGCTCAGTCCTCACAGTGGAGGGAGGAAGACGGACCACCAGGGAGCAGCACAAACAAAGAGGAAGGGGTGGACACAAGTTCATTTTCAGAGAAAAGAATCTGGAAGGAGCTTGCAGCTAATGAGGGGATAACGGTGGTTTGGGGGACACCGACTGTGAGACTGGGTACCTACTGCCAGTCATTCTGTGTGTAATGGGTGTTCAACAGTTGTTGAGGGGCATGGCAGATGGTGGTGCTGCTCCAGGTGATTGCGCCCCCCACAGACTCTGGTAGACAGTATTTCCTTTGGTCAATTTCTTTGTATCAAGAGAAATTGTACCAATATTGAAACATACCCAAAGGAATCAAGGATGCTGTCAATCAGATTCATGCAGAGGGACTACTCCACATATTCAATTCAGAATGCAAAGAAAGAAGCAGATGTAATACAAAGAGAACTGCTTCTATCTTCAAAGGAAAAAGTCAACACTGCACCAATAAATGTCATGATGGACTTTCTTAAAAGATCAAATGTGGTCAAAAAAAAAAATAAATCATCAAAAGCAATTGATCCATTTTACCTGATAATGAGGAATTAAGACCTCTAGTGGGAGCTACAGCCAGGGTAACTTTTAGCAGAAGGAAAAATCTAGCAGACTACTTGAAAAAGAGTCATTTTGTGGATCTCAAGAAAACTAACTCTGGTCAGAGCTAAATGGCTGCTAATGTATTAATCTGACAAGAGATATAGAATGAGGCCCGGATATTTAGACTGCGCCAGGCTGTGGTACAAGCCTGGGCGCAGCACAACTGGGCTGCGCAGGGATGTTGACAGGGTGATATTCAACAGAGATGCGCCGTGGCATAGCATCATTGAATATCACACCCTGGCCACCTGCAGTGCTCATGGCTCAGTGGCACTGCGCCAGCGCAAGTGGCCAGAGTGGAGAAGGGGGATGCGCTACCACAAGTTCCATTGCGCTAGGTGCAACAACCATGATATTCAAAAGTGCACGTGCAAATGGGGCCATAATGCATGCAAGGTGCAAATGGGGCCATTTACATGTCATTATGGCCCCATTTGCATGCAGGTGTGCTGATCCCTGGCGACTTGTGCCTGGCGCCCTGTCAGGCTGCAGCCATCAGGGACCGATGCCCCCTGCACAAGTGGCAACATGCACCAACGCCCGATCGTGGGCATATGAACATCATGTAAACATCCAATATCCCTGGTGGTCCAGTGGACCACTCGTAGCCCGATCGCGGGCATATGTTTTAATTTAAAAGTCCTATATCCCTGGTGGTCAAGTGAATAACTCGCAGCCCGATCGTGGGCGTCAGTAAAACATTAATGCCACAGCAACCCAACCCTGGTGGTCTAGCGGTATCCCCCCTCCCCACCTGCCCACTGAGCCCCACCACCCCGCCTCCCCCAGTCAGCGACAGGGCAGCAGCTCCCCACCTGCTTGCTGCCCCACCACCCGCTGACTGACACCATACAGTAGGGCTGTACGCCCATTCATCCACAGTGTGGGCCAATGGGCATGCAGCCTGTACCATACTACACAGTCCAGATATGTGAATGGATCCATTCACATATCTAGACTGTGTAGTACAGTATGAGCTGCACACCCATTGGCTCACGCTGTGGACCAATGGGTGTACAGCTCTACCATACGGTGTGAGTTGGCGGGGTGCCAAGTGGGTGGGGAGCTGCCGCCCACCACTGAAGGGGGGAGCGGGGCAGTGGGGTTCAGTCGACGGGTGGGGAGTGGGGTACCGATAGACCACCAGGATTGGGTTGCTGTGGCATTATGTTTTACTGACCCCCACGATCGGGCTGCGAGTGGTCCACTGAACCACCAGGGATATTGGACTTTTAAATTAATACATATGCCCACGATCGAGCTGCGAGCAGTCCACTGGACCACCAGGGATATTGGACTATCCTTTTACTATGTATGCCCACAATTGGGCATGGGGGGTGCCACCACGAGCAGCCGGAGCTTGGATGGCCACCCACAGGTGGCAGCTGCTGTGTTGCGCCCTGCAATATGGCAGCTCACCTGTGGGTGGCCAGCTGTTGTTCCTTTTGGTTTTGGATCACCTGTGTGCAGCGCAAGTAGGGGTTGCACATGCATTGACTCAGCACATCCCGGGCTGAATACTGAGATGTGCAGAGTATGCATGGGCACACACCACCCCCCCCACCTGCACCGCATACATTACTGATGCACTCTGGCGCATCATGATTTGTGCCAGGCTCGGTCCCCGTTTGAATATCGGGCCGGGGAGCATCAGTGGGTTGTGCATGGTGCAACAGTGTTGCTTCCTGTGCAACCTTTCTGCATATCCGGGCCTGAATATATAGATTGGATTTGATTGTAGTGAATAGTTACACACACACACACACACTCTTTTTATTATCCCCCACCTTACTTACCTTTTTTTTTCTTTCATCTGATTCTTCTAAGGGATTATGATTCATGTTTAAAGTACACGATAGTTTATGGATGGTTTGATTTTTGAATTAAAAATCATAAATAGCATAACTAGTTTTTTTTATCAAATATTAAAGTTTTATGTGCATTATTTGTTTTTGGGAAAACTACTATATACTGTTCTGAAATTAATATAAAAGGGAAGCAATAAAGCATTTTATTAAACAGGATCAGGGTCCCATTATTTGCAGCAAGGTTTGGAATGTAGAGACCAATATTAGCAGGGTCACACTATACCGGGACAGAGCAGTAAAACAACTCTGCATTGTAATTCAATGTGATCTGTTTTCTGCTGACTCAGGCTTATTGGCAGACTGAAGTTTTAGTAATACATATGCATCTACAGTACATTGTTTCAAGGATGGCAACCCTGAAAATATCAGCAGTGTTTAAATACTTACACAAGTTTTGGCCGAAAATATAAGCAGCCATTAAATACTTTTGAGACAGGCAATAACCAGGGCACTTTTGTGGACACAACTACTACTGCACTTTTATTTTCTGCAGAAAATGTGTGTCACTACTGTATACTTATGGGCTGCAGAACATTCCTTTAACAAACAATGGAAGTTGATTTATATATTTTTTTTCAATATCAACTGAACTACACTTTGTACTGCTAGTTCAACTCGTTTGAAGCTCAGCGTTTAACTGCAATCAATTGGACCTGAGAAAAATGGTGCTAATTGTCCTACTGCACTTAAACTCTGCGCTTCAAAGAAGTTGCATTTAACTTGTGTTTAGTATGGAGGGGGGGGGCTCTAATGCCAAACTGATTCAGCAGACTGCAGGTTCCATGCCCTAGGCTGTCATCAGTTAGCAAGTACAGTACCTTAATGTGAAGTAGCAGTGATCCTTGGCTATTTAAAAAAGGAATTCTCCCACACCTCAACAGTATTTGCATAATTTTGCAGTGTAGTTTCTAAAAATAACAACCTGCCATCTACAGCGCATCATAAATACAGCTCTGCTCAAGAAAGATGACGGTACCATATATGATGTGTAGAATAAAATGCTGCAATCCTTAGCATTTATGCACAGTAATATTCGTATTTGTTTGCATTAAATACTAATATCAACCTATGCCGTATTGTCTAAAATTAATAAGCAGTTATTGGCAACGAACCCTGATTATGTGTGTGGTTTGGTTTAGTACTGATGAAGTTACTGCATTGTGTAGCATTAAATGTTTTAATTCTTAGCACTTTTACATACTATTAGTAATGCTAGGCATTCTGCAGTAAATTTAAAATCAATGCATCAGTGTTGATGCATAGATTTTGTTTAACTACTGTCATAGATTATGGAAGATTTGAAAACAAAGTACAAATACTGTCCTGCACAATACAGATTGGTTCTTTACAGAGTAGAACATTTTAAACTGCACTATATTTTATGGATTTTTTTTAATTAAAAACATAAACAGCATACCTAGTTTTTTTGTTTGTTTGTTTTTGCTACCTAATATCAAACTTTTATGCGCATTATTTGTTTTTGGAAAAACAACTATACACTGTTCTGAAATTAATACAAATGGAAGCAATAAAAAATAGGAACATGCAATAACAATAAAATAAAAATAAAGCAAGTCCCAACTCCCTAGTGCTGCTCTGCTGCACACCCTGATTACTTTAGAGTTTGTGGACCAGAGAGGGGCTGCATCTGCAGTCAGCTCTTGGAGTGGGTTGGTCCTGGGATTCCAAGCAGAACGTATGCTGCTGCTGAAGCTTTAGGCTGATGCTGAGTATTACATGCCCCTGAATGTGTCTTTACATTAATTAAATATTCTAAGCTAAAGTACAATCTAGGAACATACATTCAGAAAGAGAAAGCAGGAAGACTGTTAGTTTTTCTCCACCAACTTACTGGTCATTACAACTTGGTCCCTTTTTCTATGCACACTTATCAGGCCATACAGAGCCTTTAGGATTTAAACAGATGCTTCCAAAAAACTGATTCTTTTTTAGCCACTTTTAAACTGTGCTGTTTCTTTTTCTTTCTTCTTTTTTTTAAATCACCAGCACCTTCAGTTGGGACAAAGAAAAGAGCATGAAGAAGAAAAAGAAACAGCGCAATTTAACATAGGTTAAAAAAGAATCAAACTATTGGAAGTACCTATTTAAATTCCAAAGGCTCTGTATGGCCAGATAAGTGAAATGCGGGTATTACACTAAGCATGACGCAGTGCAGCCGTAAAAATGACCTGCTGCTTGTTGATCCTCTGTATCGCTGAAGGACACCAAAACAGGAAAGGGAGACCAAGCTTTCTCTGAAATCCCCATTTACTTTCTTTAAAACCTTGCCACTTTTAAAAACAACCTACTGCTTGAGGGTATTCTTTATCACTGAATTACACTAAACTGTGAGAGAGAGAGAGAAAGAAAGAAAGAAAGAGAAGACTTCCTCTAAAATCCCAGCTTACTTTCTCTAAAATCCCTGCCACCTTTAAAATGTCTTGCTGCTTGCAGGTCCTCAATATGAGTGAAGGAGACTAAACTGGAAGAGACACGACTTTCTCTAAAATCCCTCATTACTTTCTCTAAAATCCCTACCACTTTTAAAATGTCCTTCTGCTTGTGGGTCCTCTAGCACTGAAGCACACTAAGCTGGCAGAGAGAGAGAGAGAGAGAGAGATGATTCTCTCTAAAATCCTAGCCAGACTTTCTCTAAAATCCCTGCCACTCTTAAAATGTCCTGCTGCTTGGAGGTCATCTATTACTGAAGCACACTAAAATGTGAGAGACACCTGACTTTCTCTAAAATCCCAACCACTTTTAAAATGTCCCATTGCTTGTAAGTTCTTTGTATCATTGAAGTCCATTACACCAGGAAGATAGACCTGGATGTGGAAAATTACTGTGATTCTGTCACATGGAGGGACCAATGAATCGCTGATCTATGAAAGAAAGTCCTGAATGCTGGAACAAGTGCATTACTGAAAATTACTCATGAGTCCTGTTGCACCAAAGGATGCTGAACAGGGATGCTGAACCGGGAAAGAAAGAATGCGTACAGTAAAACTTGTACTGAAAAAGACAGTGGCTCATGAACAAATTATGAGCTATTAGTGAACATTTCTTAACACATTGGAGCAAGTGAGTTACTGTGTAGCACCAATCAAGTTAGCCATGATGGAATAAAATATGTAAGATATTCATTCTTGTTTGTCCACACGGCTGCTTATAAAGACAAAGGAACACTACACCAATGTGAGCATTATAAGTGGGATATACTATGTTTTATATTTTGACAAGTAAAAATTAAATGCTGATCAAGTCTCACTTAATTTTTTCCTTTTCTCACCAATCTGAAAAGCAAAACAATAAAAGGGGATAAAGAGCATTACTACTTGTTTTCTTCTTCACTGTTTTTAACCCCTGCCATCATGGGTGATGCTGATGAAAAACTGTACAAGCTGCTGCTACTGCCCTTGCTGCTGCAGGGATCGGGTAATAAAGCCCAGCAGTGTGAGACAGCAGCATGAACACATTTCTGCATGAACAGTTCCAGTAGGAGACTTTTACCCAACCAATTGTTACCTTCTGTTCTCTGAAAATATCCAAATAATATGATATATTTGTAAAGACTTTACAGTTCTCTCACAGGGTATGTTACTTACACAGTTGCCCTTCAGTGAGTTGACCCCTGAACTGTATGGGACGAAGTCAGATTTCAGTTTTGCGCAAGGTATCTATATGTTCAATCAGATCTAAATAACCAATGTGGCTACATTATATCTTGCAGCAACAATAAAGTGACATGGTATCATTATAATTTATGTGTTGAATAATTGACCTGCTCCACAGTTATTAACAACATGACACATCATGGGAGTATCTCAGTCTTTCTTCCACATAAAGTAGGAAGTAAAACAGCAACAGAGTTTTGTAAAGCAAGCTGGCCTACAAGAAGCAATGATTAAAAAGGAGACCAGCATCACCAATAAAGAGGGACTCGGAATGATGAACCTCCACTGCAGAGGTTTATAAAAATACTCATGGAGAACGAACACTAAATGTTGAAATTCCTTCATATTTGTTGCTAAAAGCTGATGAAATTTATAACATGTTGACTACATTCTGTGGTCTGCCTGCATATCAAGATTTAAAAATAACATAATAATATATTTATTAAAATGCTTCAATCTGTAAATATACCTTTCGCCATTTTCAAGCAATGTAAAGTGATGCACAAATAAGTTTACAAAAGTTTTAATTTGATTGTCACGTAGTCTACAACCTCAGGATACCTTGGTATAGGCAGGGAGGGTCTTGGTGTGCAAGTGACAAGGGGGAAGAGAATTGAGTCGAGGGTCAGGAAACTAACAAATGAGCACAATTACAATTCTCAGCTGAATGGAAAATATGTGTATGAAAAAAATGCCCTCTGGATCAGTGGCTTATTTTGTTTAATTTAGTCTTCTGAATAGAGAATAGAGAGCATCTGAAGACTTTAAGTTACACAAAACAAGCTGTTGATCCAGATGTCATTTCTTGACTTTACTCTTCCAGGCATCTGGCTGCGGCTCCGAAGGAATGGGGGAAGGAGAGAGAAAGAGAGAGAGAGAGAGAGAGAGAGAGAGAGAAAGTAGTGTGGTGGGGGAGGGAAAAGAAGAGGATGCATTGTAGTGAATGGGAGGATACAGAGATAGTTTCAGGTTTCAATTTTACTCCCTCAAAACAACAAAAGTTGTGTTGCATTAGGAGTTCTGGTCACAGACCCTTTCTTCCAATAGCAATATGCCAGCATTGCATCATTACACAATGCAAATGCAATTTTGAAAGACTGGGTTGGCACATCTGTCATGGCTGCAGTATCTGTAAATTTGGTAATACAAGTAAATGTTTTCAACATTCAAACACAGGCAGACATTTAACCTGAAACAATATATTACGTGGAAAACCACATACAGTATGTGGTTTGTGGTGGGTGGTGCAGCTGTGGAAAGATATATGTGGGTCATCCCATATGCCTATCAAAAGACAGAATACATGAACATGTTCATGCTATAGTTAAGGGCAACTGAGAAAATGCACTAGACAATCATTTTAAAGATTTCCAAGATGCACCACCACAACACTCAAATTTAGGACATTAAAACATGTACTGCTACATTCAAGGGGTGGCAACAGGCTTCAGCAGACATTTTTCAATAACGAATGTTCACTTCTGGTATAGCTGTTGTACTGGGTCGTGTACATATTTTTACTATATATTTATCCAAGATAGAGCAGTACCAGCTGGAACATCTGCCATAACTAGACACATAGTGGATTCCCTGCAGGAGGAGGGCCTGAAACAACTGGTACAACAACCCACAAGAGACAGGGATATCCTAGATCTAGTACTGACTAACAGGGAAAGGATCTCAGATCTCCAGGTAGAAGGTCACCTGGGGGCCAGTGACCATCACACAGTATAGTTCAATTTGGCTACAAGAACTAAATCATCCCATTCCAAGGCAAAAATATGGGACTTCAGAGGATATGACCTTGATAAGATGGAAAACAGAGTTAAGCTAGCCCTGGCAACAAAAAAAAAAAAAAAATGCAGGTGAGGGGGTACTGGCAAAGTGGGAAAGCATTAAGGATGCAATACTTGACGCAACATCCCATTGTGTTAGAGAGAAAATGAAGTGCAAAAGAAGAAGAAAATCACTTTGGTTCTCAAGAACAGTAGCAGACTAGGTCAGAGCCAAAAGGCTGGCCTTCAGGAAATATAAGGGAATGCAGCGGGAAAAGATAGGGAGGCATACCAAACTTCCCTAATGGAAGCAGGGAAGGCAGTAAGGCAGGCAAAGCCCCAAACCAAGGAAACACTAGCATGAACAGTAAAAGAAGGTGACAAAACTTTCTATTGATACATTAGTGAAAGGATAAAGTTGAGCGGGGGTATTGCTAAGATCAAAGCGGATATCGAAGCGTGTGAGGAGGAGGACCATGTAAAAGCATCTATCCTAAATAGATACTTCTGCTCAGTATTTACTGAAGAGAAGATAGGGCAGAGCCCACAGATCAGCACCATAGACATAGGGGAGAGGGAGGTGTGAACTAGTCCCTTCACAAAAGAAAGGGTCCTACAAGAGCTCACTAAGCTCAAGAAGGACAAGGCAATGGGATCTGACGGCATACATCCCAGAGTACTAAAGGAACTAAGGGTGAAAGTAGCAGAGCCATTATCTGAACTGTTTAGTGAGTCTCTGAGCACAGGAGAGGCCCCAGAAGACTGGTGAAGGGCTCATGTGATCCTGCCCTACAAGAGTGGTAGCAGGGAGGAGGCAGAGAACTACAGACCAGTCAGTCTTACCTCAGTAGTGGGCAAGATAATGGATGTACTCCTTAAGGAAAGGACAGTGCAACACTTGGAATCCATAGGAACAAAGGATCCAAGACAGCATGGGTTTACAACAGGAAGGTCCTGTCAAACTAATTTCATAGATTTCTTTGACTGGGTAACCAGAGTGGTGGACCAAGGGGGAGCAATCCATGTTGCCTACTTTGACTTCAGCAAAGCTTTCGATGCTGTTTCACATAGAAGATTGATTAATAAGCTGGGTAGGCTCGGAATGGGTCAGAAGTTGGTCAACTGGGTGGAAAACTGGTTGAAGGGCAGAAAATAGAGAGTGGTGGTAAATGGTATATAGTCAGAAGAGATGCAAGTCACAAGTGGGGTACCTCAGGGATCAGTACTGGGGCCAGTCCCCTTCAATATCTTCATCAGTGACATTGCAGATGGACTGGAGGGTAAGGTTTGTCTGTTTTCAGATGGCACCAAGATCTGCAACAGAGAAGATGATCCAGATGGGGTGGGCAGAATGAGAAGTGATCTGGATAAACTGGCAAAATGGTTGGAAGAGTGGCAACTGGGGTTTAATACAAAGAAGTGCAAGATCATGCACATAGAGAAGAGAAACCCTGAAGCCACCTATAGGCTGAGGGAGGAGTTGCTGGCAGTCACGAGGGAAGAAAGAAACTTGGGCATCATCATCACAGATTACCTGAAATCATCCAAGCAGACCACTAAAGCAGTAGGTAAGGCTAGGGGGATGTTGGGGTGAATTAGTAGGGGTATCACAAGTCATAAGAGGGAGGTAATAATCCCTCTTTACAAGACACTGGTTAGGCCCCATCTGGCGTACTGTGTGCAGTACTGGAGACTGCACCTTCACAAGAACATTAACCAAATTGAGGCAGTCCAAAGAAGGGCAACCAAAATGGTGCAGGGACTGCATCAGAAAACATATGAGAACAGATTAATGGAGCTCAACATGTATACCCTAGAGCAAAGGAGAGAGAGAGAGATAGAGGCGATATGATCGAAACATTCAAACACCTTAAGGGCATTAACAAGGTAAAAGAGTCTAACATGTTTCAATATAAGAAAAATAGCAGATCAAGGGGACACAGCATGAGATTAGAGGGAGGCCGATTAAGGGGTAATGTGAGGAAGTACTTTTTCACAGAAAGGATGGTGGATGCATAGAATGGCCTACCTTAGGAAGTGGTGGATATGAATACAGTGCAGGGCCTCAAACAGGCTTGGGATAGGCATAAGGGAGCAATACAGATGAGTATGAATAGATAGACTATTGACAGAGCAAAGGCCGATGGCACATTCATAATGTAGAAAAAGGAAAGGGCAGACTTGATGGGCCTTGCTGTCCTTACCTGCCATCAACTTCTATGTTTCTATGTAGATTGGATGCAATATCTCATTTTCAGTGGTGTCCTGCTTTGACACATTGTTAGATTTTAATTAACCAGGGTAGGGTAGCTGAGAGTAGAGATGTTGTGAAATTTTATTTTGCAGGTGAAATTGCTGTGAAATCAGCAATTTCACCCAATGAAATATTTCACGAAATTGCAAAATTTTGCTAACAATTTCACCCGCATATGCCCCAGCCATAATTTATATTTCATCCCCCCCCCCCGGTGTCTACTGGTCCCCCCAGGTCAATCTCAGCCAAATTCAAGAACCCTCATCACCCCGTGTTATCCCTGCCCCAATCTTTAAACAAAAGACAATCCCTCCCTTGTCCCTGTTGTCTAGTGGACCCCTCCCCAGTCGATCACCAGCTGAATTGAAGTAAAGATTAGAACTGCCCCAGTCAACTGCAGTTATTTCCCCTCCCAGCCATGACCCCCCCAATCTTCAAAAATAAAAAATCCCTTCCTGTCCCTGATGTCTAGTGGACCCCACCTCCCCACCCTAAATCAAAGCTCACCCCATTACCCCCCAGTACCCCAAGCAGGCCACCAGCACAACACTCCACTCACTTCCATGGCTGACATATTTATCCCAAATTTTCAGCATAGCCTTTTTATGACCCCACCTCATGAACATGGGCAGAGAACATTTTCAACTCCTGCCTGAAAGGTGATTTCAGGCAGCAACCAAAAAATTACCTTTTTGGGACAGATTTGCCTAATTTCACAGCCATTGTTCATGAGGTGGTGTCCCAAAAAAGGCATGTTGAAAATTTGGGACAAAAATATTAAAAAATGACCAACTTATGCCACCAAGTTCAAAACCTCTTTGAAATAACTTTAACTGTATAACTGATTTCCTCAGTTCATGGTCCAGTGTTGAAGAGTGAAGACATGTCTGTGGTCCAAAGAGGATTATGGCGTTGGCCCCCCTGTGGGTAAGTAAGAGCTTGGGAGGGGTGTGGGGTGGTGGATGCTGAGTGGGAGAGTCAGGTGGAGGGACTAATGGTGGTCGTAGCAACAGACATTGATGGACCATTTTTTTTTTTACAGGGTATATTTAATAATAAAAACAAAACTACTAGAGATGGTTTTCTTTATTTCAGGAGGCAACACTAGGGGATTGGACACCCCCAGGGTCCGTGTTATGTTCATTAGGTGTGTGTGAGTGGTGGGTGCCGAGTGGGAGGGTTGGGTGGGGAAGAGTAGCTGTGCCAGAAGCAACAGACATCAGTGGAAGGTTTTCCTTGTTGCAGGATATTAAAAAAAACATGAGGGACAGTTTTCTTTATTTCAAGTGATGACACTGAGAATTGGGCACCCCCAGTGTCAGTGTTAGGTTTGTGGGTGGGGGGTGGGGGCTGGTTGCTGAATGGGAGGGTCAGGTGGGGGAACAGTAACAACAGACAGCAACAGACATTGTTGGATTGTTTTCCTTGTTACAGGGTTTAATTCAAACTTAGCATGCTAATCATGACAGATCAGCTCTGCTTGCTGAGCATCGTAGATCAAAGGAAAGAGTCAACCTATGATTGGGTCAGTGCTCTCCTTTGTCCTTCACAAAGTTTCTGCCCAGCAAGCTAGAACAGTGTAATGATCAGTCTGGTAGATGACTGGTGTGATGCAGACAAGACCCTTGCAGACCACTTATCATTGTACTGATAGTGTCACATCCCTCAAAAGCCACTCTCCTAACAAAATGTTTGCTGTGCATGCAAGCATGATGAATATAACAAGCATTTGTCAATGCTGAATGCTGTCTTGTTGGCATTGGCATTGGTAGTGCAGGAGTTAGAGACGCATAATAGGAATGGCAGTGAAGTATTGAACTGAAACCAATGCATCTTCACCCTGCAGAGACTGACAGGCGTCGGGGTGTGCTTTTGGGTCATCAGCTATAATACTGGTGCCATTCTACCTTGCCCTACCCTGCAGACACTGACAAGTGTCGTGGTGTGCTTTGGGATCATTGGGTCTTATACTTACACCATTCCATAAGGAAATACGCTGAGGTGGGCACAGTATAGGAGAATGGGGTGAACTTAGGGCTGAACACCCAAGGCAGACCTTGATGCCTGTCACTGGCTGCAGGGTGGGGTGGGGGGGTGGAATGGTGTGAGCATTACAGCCAATGATCTCAAGTCACACCCTGACACCTGTCAGTCTCTACAGGGTGGGAGTTACCTTTGAAACCCTAATGCCATAGGCGTTTGTTGGTATTTTCACTGCAAATTTTCAACATAGGTTTTTTGTGACCCCACCTCATGAAGAGCAGCACTATCAGTTTGTTAGCTGAAAGGTAGTTTTGCACAGCGGCTATGCCATTTGGCAACACAGGGACGAAAACACAGTTTGGGCAGGATGTGAAAAATGAGAACTGTATTGTTCATAAGGAGGTGTAAAAAAATTGCAACATTAAAAATCTGGAGTGAAAATATGCAAAAAATTGGTGAAGTCATGAGAATGCATTGAAACTGCGCAACACAAGTCCATGACCCAGTTATTTTGGGGGATGGTTTTTAACCACATTTTCAAAACAGGCATTTTGTGACCTCCCCTCATGAACAGTGGCACTGTGATTTTGTTAATTTGTCCCAAAAGTTGATTTCCCACAGCGATGACGCCATTGTGCACCATAGGTGCGAAAACACATTTTGAGCAGGATGTGAAAAATGACAGCTATACTGTTCAGAAGGAGGTATGAAAAAATGCCAGTGTTGAAAATCTGGGATGAAAATATTACAAATTTGCAGTTACAAGGGTGCGTGGAAACTGTGCAACGCACGCTTGTAACACAGTCAATTTATGGATGTTCATCACCAAATTTTCAACATAGGCATTTTAGGACCTCTGCTGATGAACAGTGCCACCGACATTTTCTCAAACTGTCCCAAAAACTGATTTCCCACAGCGACCACACTATTGTGCACCAGACGTGTGAAAACACATTTCAGTCAGGATATGTAAAATGACAGCTGTACTGTTCATAAGGAGGTGTGGAAAAATGGCAATTTGGAAAATCTGGAGTGAAAATATTACCAATTCCGAAGTTACGAGAAGTGTGTGAAAACTGCACAACGCAAGCTCATAAAACAGCCATTTTGGAGATTTTTTCCACCAAATTTGCAACATAGGCTTTTTGAGAGCCACCCTCATGAACAGTGGCACTGTTATTTTGTTAATCGGTCCCAAAAGGTGATTCCATGTAGTGACCACAAAATCACCTTTCTGGACAGAATAACGCAATGAGAGTGACTGAATTCATGAGGAGGAGTCCCAATAACCCCATGTTGAACATTTGGTGCCAAAATTCCCCAAAATGGGTGAGATATGCACCAAAGTTGAAAAAAATCCTATTTATGCCATTATACAGCTTACCGGTATTTCTTCACTTCGTGGTCAGCTTTGAAGAGTGCTGACGTGTTCCTGGTCCAGTGAAGATCGTCGCACCAGACTCCAAAAGTAAGCATGGGGTTGGGGTGAGGCGGCAGGGCGCGGGTTGGGGGAGGAGGCATGGAGACTGCGAGGGACCGTTTTGTTCTTTCTCAGGTTAAAAAACATTGTGGGATGGTTTTTATTTTCAGGGTTTGGCACACTAGGGTGGGCTCCCAGTGTGCAACCTAAGTGTTTTTAGGGGATGTTGCAGCCGATGGGGATTAGGCACCCCATTGGCACATACAAAGGGGGACAAGAGCCAGAGATTGGGCACCCCTCGCACACAACAAAAAGTGGGGTGGAATTATGCTAATGGGGAGTGGGCTCCCCATCAAAATACAGGTAAATGGGGAAAGGGGTTAAAGCTGATGGGGATTGGGCCCCTGTTGAAAAAGAAAGACTGTTGGGGTGCATGATGCTGAGGGCGATTGGGAAGCCCCTCAGCATATATTTTAAATGGGAGAGTGGTCATTATGCTGATGGGGAGTGGGCTCCCCCCATCAGCAAACGAAGTGGGTTGGGGTTGTGATGTGTTGTTTGTTGTATGTTGAAAACTCCAGTAAACTTTGAATGGAAAAAAAAAAGAAGTGGGTCGGGGCACTCTACAGGTGCTGACACCAGAATGGGCACATCAGGAGGGTGTGTAATTGTGCCACTGCATGACTGCATGATTGCAGCAGACCTTTTCTTAGATCTGGTGGCCACTTGATGTATGCCTGGTGTCAGCACCTGCAGCTGCCTCATTGGGATCACAGTGACTGCTCCTCCAAATCTGCTACTAGTGCAATATGCTGGCTGCACAAGTGCAAGCTAACATAAAAACAAGCATTTGTCAATGCCGAATGTTTGCTTGCTGGCATTGGCAGTGGTAGTGTAGAAGTTACACAGCTGCATAATAGGAATGGCAGTGAAGTATTGAACTGAAGCCAATCTCACCACCACCCTGCAGAGATTGACAGGCATTGGGGTGTGCATTTGGGTCATCAGGCATAACGGCCATGCCATTTCACCACACCCCACCCTGCAGACACTGACAAGTGTCACGGTGTTCTTGGGGTCTTTGGCCCTTATGCGCAACCCATTTCATTAGGAAATATGGTGAGATGGGTGCGATATAGAAGAATGGGGTGAAGTTTGGGTCGAAGAGTCCAAGGCATACCTGATGCCTCACTGACTGCAGGGTGTGGAATGGTATGAGCATCACAGGCAAGAATCCCAAGTCACACCCCTGATGCCTGTCATTCTCTACAGGGTTGGGCGTTATGGTTGGAAACCCTAATACCTCAGGCATTCATTGGTATTTTCACTCCAAATTTTCAACATTTTTTTGTGACCCCACCTCATGAACAGGGGGAATATCAGTTTGTTAGCCGAAAGCTGCTTATGCACAGTGACTACGGCATTTAGCACCACAGGTGCAAAAACATTCTGAGCAGGATGTAAAAAATGACAGCTGTACTGTTCATGGGGAGGTGTAAAAAATGGCAATGTTGCAAATCTGTAGTAAAAATATTAAAAAAAATGGTGAAGTCATGAGCGTACATAGAAACTGTGCAACGCACACACGTAATATAATTAGGTTGGGGATTTTTTACAGCAGATTGTCAACTCAGGAATTTTGGTGCCTCCGATCATGAACAGTGTCACTGTGATTTTCTTTATCTGTGCCGAACAATGATTTCCCACAGGACCACGCATCTCGCGCTGAAAGTGTGAAACACACTTCAGCCATGTTGTGAAAAATGACAGCTGTACTGTTCATAAGGAAGTGTGAAAAATGCCACTGGTGAAAATCTGGACTGAAAATATTACAAAGTCATGAACTAACGAGGGTGCATGGAAACTGTGCAATGCTCCACTCATAACACAGTCATTTTATGGACTTTTGTCACCAAATTTTCAACATAGTCATTTTAAGACCTCTGCTCATGAACAGTGTAACTGTGATTTTTAATCTGTCCTAAACATTGCTTTAGCACACCAACAGCACCATTGTAACGCTACATGTCGGAAACACCTTTTGGGCGATATATGAAAAATTGCAGCTGTACTGTTCATAAGGAAGTGTAATAAAATGGCAATGTTTAAATCTGGAGTGAAAATATTAAATTTGCAAACTTACGAGCATGCATAGGAACTGTGCAACGCACGCTCGTAAAACAGTCATTTTTAGGAATTTTTTCACCAAATTTTCAACATAGCCATTTTAAGACCTCTGCTCATGAACAGTGTCACTGTGATTTTCTTAATTTGTCCGTGCATTGATTTAGCACACTGACTGCGCTGTTAAAGCGCTACATGACCAGAAACACATTTGGGTGAGATGTGAAAAATGACAGCTGTACTACTCATAAGAAGGTGTGGTAAAATGGTAATGTTGAAAATCTGAATGAAAATATTGAAAATTCGCGAACTTCATTGTACGCATGAGGAACTGCACAACGACGTCAGAAACAATAATTTTGGAATTTTTTCACCAAATTTCAACATAGCCATTTTAAGACCTTTGCTCATGAACAGTGTCACTTTGATTTTCTTAATTTGTCCTGTACATTGATTTCACACACCGACTGCGCCATTGTGCGCTACATGGGCAGAAACACATTTTGGGTGAGATGTGAAAAATGACAGCTATACTGCACATAAGAAGGTGTGGTAAAATGGCAATGTTGAAAATCTGGAGTGAAAATATTGAAAATTCGTGAACTTACGAGCCTGCATAGGAACTGTGCAATGCACGCTCGTAAAACAGTAATTTTTTGGAATTTTGGCACCAAATTTTCAACATGGGGTTTTTGGGACCCCTTCTCATGAATGATGTCACTGTCATCATGTTATTCTGGCCCGAAGGGTGATTTCACGCAGTGACTGCACAGTGACTGCGAAATCACCCTTCGGGCCCGAATAACGCCATGACAGTGATATGCTTCATGAGAAGGGGTCCCAAAAACCCCATGTTGAAAATTTGGCACAAAAATTCCAAAAAATGCCTGAGATATGCAACAAAGTTGAAAACCCCCTATCTAGCCCATTATACAGCTTACCGGCATTTCCTCAGTTCGCGGTTGGCTTTGAAGAGTGCAGACGTGTTCCCGGTCCACTGAAGATCGTCGCGCCGAGGTCCAGAGGTAAGTATGGGGTGAGGGGGGTGTGGGAGGCAGGGTGCGCAGTGGGTGAGTGGGTGTGGTGTTGGGAGGGGCCAGGAGTACATGGGACCATTTTTCCTTTACATGTTAAAAAAAAAAAAAAGGATGACGCTGGACGTTTGCCACGCTGGGGTGGGCTCCCAGCATGGCACAAGGATGGTTGGGGGGGCTGTTCAGCTGACGGGGGATTGGGCACCCCCGTCGGCCTAAGCATCGATTGCCAAGCTGTGGTGGGCTCCCAGCGTGGCACTTAGTACTGGGGGGGTGAGGACACTGGAGCTGGCGGGGATTGGGCACCCCGTCAGCTATATCATTAGTTGCCATGCTGGGGTGGGCACCGGCGTGGCATTTAAACTTTGGGGGAGGCGGGGGCAGCACAGACCCGGCAGATTGGGTACCGTCGGCTATACAGTGTGCCTGTGTATGGGGCGGGCGGATACCTAGGTGGGCGTGTGTGTGGGGGGGTATGCATGAGCAGGTGATATATCTATATCACTGCTCACTCAAGCGTAGCTCCCCCTTTGAACTGTATGCCACTGCATTTTGGAGCTTGTCATAGACAGCTCCAGCATGCATTGGCTTACAGGGCCCGTGCCTGCCAACACACTGACTGAATTGGAGGAGGAGGTGACACACCTCCGAAATCTCCGATGATGGCACTATGTTTCTTGCACATGCGTGCAAGCAAACATAATGACTTCAGAGAGAAACAGCCTCAGTCCATACCCAAGACAGCATGTAACCAATTGGATTAAACACAGAATTAGACTTAAAGCCCTTTTCGTAAAAGTAAAAGTTAAAAAGTGTATATTATGCATTCTTGTTGTCATAGCTAGATTGCGCTCTTTCTTCAAATGTTCCTTTCTGATTGCTAGACACATTACTATGTGCATTATTCCTTCTGCTTCTTGTGTACACTACCAGATTGTTTATGTGTTATGTGATGGTTTTGACTCATCTGAATTAGTAGCAAGTGTTGTTACTTTATTTTTTTTATTTATTTACAGTTCGTCTTGTTTCAAACAGTCCATAATCCCTGGCATTTTACATGATTTTGTATTACTATACTATGGATATTTTAGCGTGACGTTATTCAGATAATGAGAAAAACTGAAAAAAAATATTTTTTTTGGTACCTTTGGCTGTCTTGCTGTGTTTAAAGGTTAGATGCAATAGGTAGTTATTCAACTAATGTAAAGAAATATAAAGTAAATATAATTATCATCTCACTCTCAACACTTTGAAAACGTTTTGCATTAATGCCCACAGTTGAAGGTAATTTTAAATCCTTTGATGGACAGGTTTTAGTTGCACAAATTTTATTGTACTTCTTGCACAAAGTACACCTTTATGGCGCAGTTTTATCAACTTGATGTGTAGTGTTTTAATATATTATATCTAGACAAAAAAAAAATTACCCCCCCCCAATTTGGTTTCTATTTTACTCTTTTTCTGGACGGAGTTTTTAGAAAAAAAAAATTTATTATTTTGACATAAGCAATTCAATATGCAGGCTTTATAAAATCAGTCAATCTTCAATGAAATTAAATGAAAAGTGATGAATAACTGCCTTGCACATGCCAGCCAGTTTTCTAGTTTCCTCTCCCCCCCCCCATGCTGTAATCTTTAATATTGAGTTTTCCTTTAGTGGCTGGAGGTCTCAAATGAACAAGATTATCTAAAATATAACTGAGCATGCTGTATTGATAAAAATCAGTTTAAATAAAAATTGCACAACATTTTTAAATTAATGCAAGGATGTGTAAGTATTCAGGGGTTACTTTACAACATAGCTAGATTTATTAGTGGGTGGAATTGCCAATATAATAATACAGTGTCTATATTTTAAAACCATTCATCATATAGTCTTACAGTGGACACAAACAAAATAATTGTGATTGATATCTTACTTAAAGCCCAAACCATGAAAACTATTACAGTATCAAACATGAACACTGTGCTGCCGTCTTCCAGATACTGCTCCAAATGCATGGAGTATGGCCAGCTTGTAGGAGGATTGGTGCCCTTGCTGCTGAGGTCACGGACCTTAGAGGCACATCTTAGGGTGGGGTGCCATGGTGACTGCAGCTTCACTCCCCCAAAGGCTTCCCAGGACCAGTGTAGGTGGTTCAACTGTGTTGTGATGGGCCAGGGGAAGGTACTCCAACTTGGAGAAGAAAATCTCAGGGAAAAGAAAAGGAACTTGTTTGCTTCATTGACAGAATCAATTCAGGCTAATGACCTCAAAGGGTAAACAGTTCTTAAATCCCCATGATAGGAGGCTGCTCCAGAGAAGTGTGTGCAGAAGGGAGTGTGATATGGCAGGAGAAAGAAAAGGATTATAGTACTGGAAAACTCTATAGTCAGAGGTATGGAGAGGCTAGTGGGTATTACTAGTTGAGATGAGAGAAAATTGCCTGCAGCTTGCTTGGGGCAACAATGAGCAGGGTGCTCCAATGTCTTGAGAAGTACATCAAGGTAGGGAATGGGAATCCAGACCTGATAATTCATTAATGCACCAATACACTGGTGGGCAGCATTATAGACAGGGTGATGGACAGCTTTCATGAACTAATCATGAAGATGAGGGTAGAAGCAGAGACGATAGCTTTCTCTGAGGCCTTATTGGTGCCGTGTGAAGGTGAGAATAGACAGTAGAGATTTTGGTACGTCAATACATACTGTAGCTAAAGAGCTGATGTGGAGAAGAGAAAGAGGCTGGGGGATTGGAGGATGTACCGGGTGGTGTGCTGTTTGTTTGTTAGGGATGGTAAATATCTGAGCAGGGATGCACTGGGGCAGATGTTAGATGTGAGAATTGCAAGTTTTTAAACTATAGCATGGGAGCAGCACCTACAGGTGGGTTTTAAATCACTCACACATACAAAGCCACAAAGACTCTGCTCCTACATACATAAATAATGTCTGCCCCTTGGGCAATGGCAGACTCGGAGTGAGGCTTAATGAGGGGACATATAAATACAGGGAGAGCATTGATGAGGCAGGGATAGCAGTTATAGAGGGAAGAACTAACTTAGCTTGGAAGCAGTTTTAAGCAATGCTAGAAGTCTCAGAAGCAAAATAGAGAACCTACAGACAGTGGTGGCTGAAGCCCAACAGGGTTAATAGCAGTCACTGAAACATGAGCAATGCAGAACCCTGACTTGGACCTCACTATTGCAGGATATGCCCTCTTCAGAAAGGACAGGGGGAAAGGCCGGGGAAATGGGACGGCATTTTACACTGAGACACTATAAAGTTTTGAAAGCCAAGGACCTGTAAGGGAAAGGAAGATATAAACAGTGGGTGTACAGCTTGTAGTTATGAATGGAAGGTATTTAAGAGTTAGAGTGGATTATAGACCACCAACCCAGTGCAAAGGGAAGGGGGAAGCAGGGTGTTAGGGGAGCATATCAAAAGGGCCACCACTCGAGGGAGTATGGTACTAATGAACAGTCTAAGCATTTTGATAAAACATTAAATTGCCCATTTTGTTTCACCATGGTCCTTGAGATCTGTTTCTATGATTAACAAGATTCTGTGGATGATTTTTTGTCGACACATTACTCTCACATGGTTTGTTCTGACAGTGTTTTGCATATGATAAACCATAGCTGTAAGGTGACTATGAGCAGAGAAATAATTTACATACTCATCTCACTTTATTGTGGCCCTTGTGGTCTTTGTGTGGTTTTAATTGACCTGTGAGTATTTAAATTTTCAACTTGTATGGCATAACGGCATGGTTTAAAAGTGTCCACAACAAACAAATTTTCAATACAATGCAATGTTGTTGCTGTTTAATTACTTCTAAATGCAGTTAATATCAATTACATTATATCAGTACTATGGAATTTGCAGTCATTGTGACTGACCGGTGCTTGTCTCTGCTGCAGCCATTTTAGTTGAAACAAACTGGTGCTTTGCAATTGCAAACTTAAATAGTTTTAAACTTTATATAGACAGTGTTAGATAGTGATCCATCTGACGAAGCAGAGCACTAATGTTTCTCTGCTTCAGAGACATGCAAAGCACTCTAATAAAGGGTCTTTGTGAGACAGAAATTCCTTACAGGCTCTGTACATGGACTATTACTGTCCTCACATCATGCGCTAACCATCTCCAAGAGCTTAGCCCAGCTCACTCAAAAGCATTTAATATGCTTATGACCCAGTTCATGACCTTATCAATCATTGTAACAGTAGAGAGAAAGAAGTTCTGGTCAGAGACAATATGGCTAATAGTGCACTAGCCTGGTAAGGGATATAGAATAATGGCTTAGTTGTAATTCACGTTTTGTATTTTTGTGATGAAAAAAAATTCCACATTTATAACACCTCAGTGAAAATGTTTCAGGCACAAATTCAACTACCCTCTGGAACTACCTGGAATGGGGAGGGGGAGTCAAGCAGCTGGCATGCAATGGTATATATTCCTACTCAGACTAGAGCATTGCATTACTGCTCTGCTATCCTCTGGGAATTACTTGAACTGGGGTGGGGGGTAAAGCAGCTGACATGCAATGATATATATTCCTACTCAATCTAGAGCACTGCATCACAGCTCTGCTGTGGTCAGCAGCTCATTGACTTTTTCCCTTAAAGGGGTTAAAACAGCAAAGTTCACCTTTTCCAGTTTTGGCCATCCCAGTCTAACACTAACAAGAAGTTTGCTTTCAGTGTTGGAAATGGAAATGATTCTCTGAGGGAACACATCATCTATTATCTAATACTGAACATATCTGACAGGGGTTTGGGATATGTTTCTTCAATATGCATTGCATTATTACACTTTGTGTAGTCAGTTTTATGCCTTTATGGTATGTATATTACATGGAAGCATTCTCTCCTCATTTTACTGTGGGAACTGAGTCAGACTTTTAATTTTTCTCCTGAAACTGAGTTCCCCTGGGTTCCCTCCCATTTACACAACTGTCTGCTTTAAGCTTTACTAAGCAGCTTTAAAGATGTGACACAGGGATGATATTTGGGTCTAGTGGTTAAATCACAAGCTTGAGACCCAGCACGTTCATGTTCAAATTCCACCAAAGCCACTTACTCACTGTTATCCCAATCCAGCTGCACTGGGTAAGTATAAGAACAAGGTAAATGAGATATCAGGACTGCATGGTGTTTTGCAACAGTTTAAACTGGGGTTTGCTCTATTCCTATTAAGATCCAACTGATGAAGTGCACTCTCCTAACAAAACAATTACACTTACTTTTTATCCCTTGCTCACCCCTTACCCACCACCACTGGTTTCTACAGAAGACGTTGTGCATAACAGTGTGGATCTGGTTGTCCATTCTAGTGGAGAAATGTGGTAGCTGTGTTAATCCAGTCTATGACGTACAAGAAAAAAATAAAAATTTGTTGCAGGTGATACCTTTTATTTGAGGAATAAAATTGTTTTTTAAACAAGTTTTCAAGAGATAAAAGTCAAAAAAAGGTATCATCCTTGTGTAACGTATGTGCTCTTTTTGTGTTTGCTTGCACGCAATTGCAAGAAACATAGTGCCATTATCCGAGTTTTTGGAGATGTGGCAGCCCTCTTCCAATTCAGGCAGTGTGTTTGCAGGCGTGGCTGCAGTTCTCTAATGCCTGCTGGAGCTGTCTATGACAGCTCCAAAATGCAGTGGAGTACAGTTGAAAGGGGGAGCTACGCTTCAGTGAGCAGCTATCAGATATCGCCTGCTCATGCGCGCCCCCCCACACACACACACACACACACAGGCATGCATACTGAGTGCTGCCCCCCCATGCACACACTGTATAGCTGACGGGGGGTGCCCAATCCCCCGTCAGCTGTGCTGTGCTCCCCACCCCCAAAAAGCCTTCCACATGCCATGCTGGGTGCCCACCCCAGCGTGGCAACTCAGTGTATAGCCAACGAGGGATCCACTGTCCTCCACCCCGAGGGTACAGGGTGCCACGCTGGGAGCCCACCCCAGCATGACAACAGATGCTATAGCCGACGGAGGTGCCCAATCCCCCATCAGCTCCACACCCCCCCAACCAGCTGTCCTTGTGTCATGCTGGGAGCCCACCCCAGCGTGGCAAATGTCCCGCGTCATCATTTAAACAAAAAAAAACCTGCAAATAAAAAACTGTCCCTTGGTGCTTTTCCTTCCCTCCCACAACCCGCACCCACCCACTGCGCACCCTGCCTTCCCACCCCCACCAGATACTTACCTCTGGACCTCGGTGCGACCATCTTCGGTGTACCGGGAACACGTCTGCACTCTTCAAACCCGACTGCGAACTGAGGAAATGCTGGTAAGCTGTACAATGGGATAGATAGGGTTTTTTCAACTTTGCTGCATATCTCAGGCATTTTTTGGAATTTTTGCACCAAATTTTCAACATGGGGTTTTTGGGACCCCTTCTCATGAATGCTGTCACTGTCATGGCGGTATTCGGGCACGAAGGATGATTTCGCAGTCACTGCGTGAAATGACCTTTCAGGACTGATTAATGAAATGACACTGCCAGTGTTCATAAGGTGGGCTCTCAAGAAGCCTATTTTGAAAATTTGGTGAAATAATTCTAAAAATTACTGTTTTATTGAGCATGTAAGCGTATAGCCCTACGCACGCTCGTAAGTTTGCGATTTTTCAATATTTTCACTCCAGATTTTCAACATTGCCATTTTACCACACGTTCTTATGAGCAGTATAGCTGTCATTTTTCACATCTTACCCAAAACTTGTTTCCGCCCATGTAGCGCACAATGGCACAGTCGGTGTGCGAAATCAATGTACGGGACACATTAAGAAAATCACAGTGACACTGTTCATGAACGGAGGTCTTAAAATGGCTATGTTGAAAATTTGGTGAACAAATCCCTAAAAATGACTGTTTTACGAGTGAGCATTGCGCAGTTGCCATGCACCCTCGTAAGTTCATGACTTTGTAATATTTTCAGTCCAGATTTTCACCAGTGGCATTTTTCCACACTTCCTTATGAACAGTACAGCTGTCATTTTTCACAACATGGCCAAAATGCGTTTTCACACTTTCAGCGCAGAGATGCGTGGTCACTGTGGGAAATCATTGTTCGGGACAGATAAAGAAAATCACAGTGACACTGTTCATGATTGGAGGTCCCAAAATGCCTGTGTTGACTATCTGCTGTAAAAAATCCCCAAACTGATTACATTACGGGTGTGCGTTGCACAGTTTCTATGCACACTTGTGACTGCACCAGTTTTTTCCTTATTTTTCTGCTTATTTTCAACATTGCCATTTTTTACACCTCCCCATGAACAGTACAGCTGTCACTTTTTATATCCTGTTCAGAATGTTTTTGCACCTGTGGTGCTAAATGCTGTAGTCACTGTGCATAAGCAGCTTTCGGCTAACAAACTGATATTGCCACTATTCATGAGGTGGGGTCACAAAAAAAAACATGTTGAAAATTTGGAGTAAAAATACCAACAAATGCCTGAGGTATTAGGGTTTCCAACCATAATGCCCAACCCTGTAGAGAATGACAGGCATCAGGGGTGTGACTTGGGATTCTTGCCTGTAATGCTCATACCATTCCACCCTGCAGCCAGTGAGAGGCATCGAGGGTATGCCTTGGACTCTTCAGCTCCAAAGTTCACCCCATTCTCCTATACCACACCCATCTCACTGTATTTCCTGATGGAATGGGGAGTGCGAATGGGCCAAAGACCCCAAAGGCACATTGACACTTGTCAGTGTCTGCAGGGTGGGGTGTGGTGAAATGGTGTGGCCGTTATGCCTGATGACCCAAAGGCACACCCCAATGCCTGTCACTCTCTGCAGGATGGTGGTGGGGTTGGCTTCAGTTCAATACCTCACTGCCATTCCTACTATGCAGCTCTGTAACTTCTACACTACCACTGCCAATGCCAGCAAGCAAACATTCGGCATTGACAAATGCTTGTTTTTCATCAGTTCTTATACAAAAGAGTGTAATTACTTGCATTATGGTTATGGACTGGTACAGTTCCTTGATGATAAGGATCACAATCCCATTTCACAGTCCTAACTGACCAACACTGGTTGTAAGTTGTAGTGCTCCTGTGATCAGATAGACAGCAAAGGAATCCAGAGCCGAGACTGCAGTTTACATTGCCACTCTCTGAATACCTACTAAATTAGAATCATCAACATAATGACTTACTGCCTGTCTCTTATGTTTCTCTGCCATTTGACTGTTCTCTCATTACAGCGCATACTATGGGAATAAAAACAAGCATTTGTCAATGCTGAATGTTTGCTTGCTGGCATTGGGATTGGTAGTGTAGGAGTTAGACAGCTGCATAATAGGAATGGCAGTGAAGTATTGAACTAAAGCCAACCCCGCCACCACCCTGCAGATACGGACAGGCATTGGGTTGTGTCTTTGGGTCATCAGGCATAATGACCACACCATTTCACCACACCCCACCCTGCAGACACTGACAAGTGTCATGGTGTGCCTTGGGATCTTTGGCCCTTATGCACACCCCATTCCTTTAGGAAGTACGGTGAGATGGGTGCGGTATAGGAGAATGGGGTGAACTTTGGGGCCAAAGAGTCCAAGGCATACCTCAATGCCTCTCAGTGACTGCAGGGTGTGGAATGGTATGAGCATCACAGGCAAGAATCCCAAGTCACACCCTTGATGCCTGTCATTCTCTATTGGGTCGGGCGTTATAGTTGAAAGCCTAATACCTCAGGCATTCGTTGGTATTTCACTCCAAATTTTCAACATGTTTGTTTTGTGACCCACCTCATGAACAGGGGAATATCAGTTTGTTAGCCGAAAGCTGCTTATGCACAGTGACTACGGCATTTAGCACCACAAGTGCAAAAATATTCCGAACAGGATGTGAAAAATGACAGCTGTACTCTTTCATGGGGAGGTGTAAAAAATGGCTATGTTGCAAATGTGTAGTAAAAATATTTAAAAAAATGGTGAGGTCACGAGCGTACATAGAAACTGTGCAATGCACACCCGTAATATAATTAGGTTGGGGATTTCTTACAGCAGATTGTCAACTCAGGCATTTTGGTGCCTCCGATCATGAACAGTGTCACTGTGATTTTCTTTATCTGTGCCGAACAATGATTTCCCACAGCGACCACGCATCTCTGCACTGAAAGTGTGAAAACACACTTCGGCCATGTTGTGAAAAATGGCAGCTGTACTGCTCATAAGGAAGTGTGGAAAAATGCCACTGGTGAAAATCTGGACTGAAAATATTACAAAGTCATGAACTAACGAGGGTGCATGGAAACTGTGCAATGCTCACTCGTAACACAGTCATTTTATGGACTTTTGTCACCAAATTTTCAACATAGCCATTTTAAGACCTCTGCTCATGAACAGTGTAACTGTGATTTTCTTAATCTGTCCTAAACATTGCTTTCGCACACCAACAGCACCATTGTGCGCTACATGTGCGAAAACACATTTTGGGTGACATATGAAAAATTGCAGCTGTACTGTTCATAAGGAAGTTTAATAAAATGGACATGTTGAAAATCTGGAGGAAAATATTAAATTTGGTAAACTTATTTAGCATTTTATAGAACTGTGCAACGATGCTCGTAAAAGTCATTTTAGAATTTTTCACCAAATTCTCAACATAGCCATTTTAAGACCTCTGCTCATGAACAGTGTCACTGTGATTGTCTTAATTTGTCCTGTACATTGATTTAGCACCGACTGCGCCATTGTGCGCTACATGGTGGAAACACATTTTGGGTGAGATGTGAAAATGACAGCTGTACTACTCATAAGAAGGTGTGGTACAATGGCGATGTTGAAAATCTGGGTGAAAATTTTGAAAATTTGCGAACTAAGGCGTCTTGTGAGGAACTGCATACTGCAGCTAGTAAAACAAGTCATTTTTTGAAATTTTTTTCACCAAATTCTCAACATAGCCATTTAAGACCTCTGCTCATGAACAGTGTCACTGTGATTTTCTTACTTTATTCCGTACATTGACCTACTCTCAACTGCGCTATTGTCGCTACATGGCCGAAACACATTTTGGGTGAGATGTGAAAAATGTCAGCTGTGCTACTCATGAAGGTGTGGTTAAATGGCAATGTTGAAAATCTGGAGTGAAAATATTAGGAAAATTCAGCCCTTCACGTCGCGTGGAACTGCGCAATGCGGCTAAATAAAACAGTCATTTTAGGACTTTTCAACAAATTTTCAGCATAGCCATTTTAAGACATCTACTCATGAACAGTGTCACTGTGATTTTCTTAATTTGTCAGCAGACATTGATTTCAAGATAACCGACCGCATTGTGCGCTTACATGGGTGGAAACACATTTGGGTGAGATGTGAAAAATGACAGCTGTACTGCTCATAAGAAGGTGTGGTAAAATGGCAATGTTGAAAATCTGGAGTGAAAATATTGAAAATTCGCGAACTTACGAGCCTGCGTAGGAACTGCGCAACGCACGCTCGAAAAACAGTCATTTTTGGGAATTGTGGCACCAAATTTTCAACATGGGGTTTTTGAGACCCCTTCTCATGATTGATGTCACTGTCATGGTGTTATTTGGATCTGAAGGGTGATTTCGCAGTCACTGCGCAAAATCACCCTCCGAACGGATAACGCCATGACAGTGAACATCAATCATGAGAAGGGTCCCAAAATCCATGTTGAAATTGTGCAAAATCAAAAATGCCTGAGATATGCAATAAAGTTGAAACTCCACTATCTAGCCCATTATACAGCTTACGGCATTTCCTCAGTTCGTGATCGCCTTTGAAGAGTGCAGGCGTGTTCCCGGTCCACGAAGATCATCACGCCAGGTCCGGAGGTAAGTATGGGGTGAGGGGTGAGGGAGGCTGGTGCAGTGAGTGGGTGCGGGTTGTGTGAGGGGGGGAGACTCACCGTGGGACCGTTTTTCTTCACAGGTGAAAAAAAAGCAGACGCCGTGGGAGCGTTGCCATGCTGGGGTGGGCTCTCAGCGTGGCACAAAATGATGGGCGGCCGTCAGCCGTTGAGATTATGCACCCCGTTGGCCTCTGAGTGCTTGCCACGCTGGGTGGGCTCCCAGCGTGGCACTCACTACTGGGTGGGGAGGACAGTGCAGCCGCCGGGCATTGGGCACCCCATCGGCTATATGATTGGTTGCCATGCTGGGGTGGGCACCAGGCGTGGCATTTTATAGCGTTGGGGAGGCGGAGGCATGGCACAGCCGGCGGGGATTGGGCACCCGTCGGCTATGTCTTTGATATTGATGTGGGAGCGCGCGCATGCCTGCGGGCATCTGTGGGGAGAGCTGCCGCGTGAGCAGCCTTATCTTATCGCTGCTCACTCAAGTGTAGCTCCCCTTTCAACTGTATGCCACTGCATTTTGGGGCGTGTCATAGACAGCTCCAAAATGCATTAACCAGAGAGCAGCCTGCCAGCATACTGACTGAATTGGAGGAGGAAGTGACACACCTCCGAAATCTCTGATGATGGCACTATGTTTCTTGCACATGCGTGCAAGCAAACATAAAAATCTGTTTCTGCTATGTCAGATCTACATTCTGGGTATTAAATAAGCCGAAAAACTGGATTAGCAGTTCTTTGGGTGGAAGAACTAATCAGCTGTGCAAATGCATAGCACTCAGCACAGAATGATTAGCAAAATTTAAAAAAATGATATTGTTCTTATTAATTTTGTCTATTGTGCCATGGACTTACTCAAATAATGGTTAGCAGTCTACTGTTGTGCATTTCTGGAAATAGTTAGCATGCCCTCCAATTGTGTGTCACATTTCACTATGCTACACAAGCTATTTGATACAATGATCAGTTAATAGAATTGTTTTTCAGTCACTGACACCCCTGCTGTGTTAACTATTGTGTAAATTTTTCTAGTTGCAGAGGTGACATAGAAGACAGAAAGAAGTGCCACAACCATAGAATCATGAATAAAGTAAATCTAGATGGAGTAAAGGAAGGGGGATGGGGTGGTGATGGGGGGAAGCACAGACACAGAAGAGCAGGGATCTCATGCATACCAATGAGGTGATGAAATATCACTGTGGAAGTAGAAGGTAATATACATCAGTTGTGGTTTCTCTCCGCCCTGTTCCCTCTCCTTTTGTTAGGAGTACATTGCAGATCTCATGCTATGCAGCCACAAGAATGGCTGAAGCTCTCAGCATCCCAAGCAGCATGATATCAAACAGACACCAAACTCCAAAAGAAATCTCCATCTTTGCATTTCTGAGGATCGCTATGCCCTGCCAGCAGCAAATCAGTCATTCAGAGTTCAGGTAAAGTTTACCTTTGATTATCTGGCAAAGCTTTCAGGCTTTTAGAGTGGACAGAATGCCTGCCAGATGATGCAGTCAAAGTCAAAGGACGGCTCCAATCACTGTTCCTTGATCTTAACCCTTTGATTACCAGAGACATGTGACATGTTGACATTAAGAAAATGATTATGCATGACAATTGCCAGCAGCTGAGTCTCTAAGCCAAAACAGGAATTTTATTTTTAAATTCTCGTACACAGAGCCTGAGCTTTGAAAAGAACTTTAGATTTGCATGTTTAAGTGAGCCATGTCACATTTGAATAGAACAGAACAGAACAGACTAGAATCTCTTTTTTTTATTATTACTTTTTATTCATTACAAATCGGGTTTACAACCTTTGAGTCAGAGACTCATTTACAAAGGCACCTCGTCGCGGGGGGGCCGACATCAAGACAGTTATTACAGCACAGATTAAAACAGAGGATAACATTACAGGTGCAGTAAAAGGAACATTTAACATAGATACACTTAAGTTACGTAATGTAGTAGTTTCTATGTTACTTAAGTTCCATAGTGTTACAAAATTGTGAGTTACACTCATGGATATAGTATGTCCTCACATAAGACAGCGGGTTACATCCCTGTTTGGACTTAGTAGGGAAGGAGTGGGTCTGGGGGAGGGAGAGGCTGCCCAGTAGACGTTGTTGAGCCAGGAGGCAAGGCGGGTGGGTACCACAGGTTATAACAGGGGGTTAGTTGCACCTACAACAGCGGCTATTAAATATATGGTTCCAAAGGGCTATTTTGAAGGAGCAAACTTTTGGCAAGTTGGAGATGCAGCTAGGGAGGGAGTTGAACCAGGTGGGGGCTCAGTGGAGGAAGGATCTCTGGGCAAGAGAGGTCTTGGTTCTGGGCACCTTGAAAGTGGCCTTAACAGAGCTATGGGTGGTGATGGATGATGATGACTGCTGTAGGGAGGAGGAGACCCCTGGGGGGGGAGAGTCCTAGCAGTGATTTCTTAGCGAGAAGGCAGGTCTGGTAGAGCAGTCACTCCTCAAAGTTGAGCAGATTGGTGGTAGTATAGAGAAGGCAGGTGTGTGTGCAGCTGGGGGCACCAGTCAGGAGCCTACAGGCTTTATTGATGGGAGTTGGACTTTGGAGAGGGCAGTGTTGTCAGCTGCAGTGTAGATGGGCAAGCCATAGTCCACGAGGGACAAGACAGAGGAGGAGGTGATGGCCAGCCTAAGGGCAACCTGAGGCAGGCAGTCCCTGTGCCGGTATAGCAGGCCAACCCAAGAGTTAATGGCAACTGACAGGGCATTACTGTGGGTGAGGAAGGAGAAGGCAGTATCGAACGTGATGCCTAGATACTTGTATGTGATCCTTTATTCTAGTGAGTGCAGAGTGCTGGGGATAATCAAGAGGGGGGTATTTTTAGCTTTATTTTGGTAGTGGGAGAAGAGCATTGATTTGGTTTTCTTTAGGTTAATGACCAGTCTGCATCGCCGAACCACCTTTCAGCTTGGTTGTAAGCTTGCTGGAGGGATAATTGAAGGGAGGTGGGATTGGGATGTGAGGCAATGAGGACTGCATCATCAGCGTAGAGGAGTATTTTACCAGTACATGAGCTGGGGATGGTGTTGAGGTAGAGACTAAAAAGTATTGGACCCAGGTTGGAGACCTGAGGGACCCCGGAGCAAATGGGAAGAGTGCTGGAGAGGGAGTCGCTGATCCTGACATGCTGGGATCTAGCAGAGAGATAGCTAGAGAACCAGAAAATGGGACCACCAGAGAAGCCAAGTTGGTGGAGAGAGTTGAGTAGAAGGGGATGACAGACAGTGTCAAAGGCCTTGGAGAGGTCAATGAACACTGCTCCTGCAAGGCTGCCAGGTCGAGAGCAGCATGCAGGTGTTGGGAGAATTCTAGGAGAGCCATGGTTGTACTGTGTCCTGGGTGGAAACCGTGCTGCTCTGGGCTCATAATGTCATACTTGTTTAGGTATTCAGAGAGCTGGATCAACACCACTTTTTCAAGGACTTTAGAGAGGGGGGGAGGATGGAGATTGGCCGGTAATTGTTGGGAGTGGGCCGGTCCCCACATTATGTATGGGTGTTATTTTAGCAGTTTTCCAAGCACTTGGGAACTGATCCTGGCATAAAGACTGGATTAGAAGGTCAGTCAGGGGGACTAGGACTTCGTCCAAGACCATACGGAGGATCCTGGAGTCGAGGGGGTCACTGCTAGGGTTATTGCTGCTTAAGGTGTTTAGCAGTTGTGGCCTGGCTTCTTGGGGGGATAGGGTACATAGGTAGAATTGTGGGTAATGCAGAACCAGAGGGAGAGAAGTGGGGATTGGGTCAAAGAAGCTGCTGGGGAGGACCGAGCTTAGGTCAGAGAAGGCAGTGTTAAGGCAATCGGCTAGAAGGAGTGGATCTGTGGTGAGGGTGCCATTGATGGAGAACTGAGATGGTGGGGGGAGCGGGACTTCCCATTTAGCTCTCTCATATTATCCCAGAAGGTCCGGGCTGAACCCCAAATGGAAGCGAGGGTGGTCTGGTAGTGCTCTGCCTTGGCCCGCCTAATGGCCCAAGTGCACTTATTTCATTCTGCATTGTAGGCCTGTCTATCAGACGCCTTTCCAGATTGTACAGCAATGTGCCAGAGATTATCTCTGTTTTTGAGTCTCTGGAGGAGGGATGGGGTGATCCATGGGGCATTGTATTTTTTGGAGCGGATCCTGGTGAGGGGGGCGAAAAGGTCACAAGCCTTACAGAAGGCATTTGTGAAGTGGCAAGAGCTGAGTCAATGTCAGGGGTGCGCTGGATAGGGAACCAGTCTAGCTGGGCTAGGTATTGTTTTAATTTTCTGAGGCCACCAGGGCGTAAACAGCGGTGTAGAGTGGCCTGGGACATTGGCTCCAGAGTGGAGGATGACCAGAGACAGATGACTGGGGAGTGATCGCTAAGAGAGTCAGGGAGGACAGTGACATCCTGGATTTTGTAGGGGCGGTTAGAAATAACAATATCTAGGAGAGTGCTGGTGCCAGTAGTGTGGTTGAATCTGGTGGGCTGGGTGCCTAACTGGGACATATCCAGGGCAGCGAAGCAGTCCCTTATATGGGAGGCAGTGGAGGCAAGCCAGTTAATATTGAGCTCACCTAGAATGACTTGCTCCACTTTGTGAGGGAGAGATGTGAGGTAGTCAATGAGGGACTGGACCACTTGGTTTTGATTCCTCAGGGGTACGTAGGAGACCGTGAGGAAGAGAGGGCCTCAGGCAGGGTTAGGTGTGATTTTTAAGGTGAAGGCTTGGGCTCCATAATCAAGTTTAGGAGCTGGGAGTGCCTGACCTATAAGGGAGTCCCGTATGAGTAGTACGCAACCACCACTGCGTTTGCCTACTCGGTCTTCACTGTAGATGGTAGATCCAGGGAGGGTGATAGCAGAGTCAGGGGTGGATAAACCAGGCAATAGAAGCACTCTGGGTAGGGGGGTTGACACCAGTCCATTCACAGAAGAAAGAGTCCTGAAAGAACTCCTAAAACTCAAGGTAGATAAAGCAATGGGGCCTGATGGGATTCACCCCAGAATCCTAAAAGAACTCAGTGAGGACCAACTGACACCACTGACCACGCTTTTTAACAAATCATGGCAGGATGGGGCGGTACCTGAGGACTGGAGGAGGGCAGATGTGATTCCTCTTCACAAAAGTGGGAGCAAGGCAGAAGCAGGAAACTACAGACCTGTAAGTTTGACCTCAGTGGTAGGGAAAATGGTGGAATCACTTCTGAAAGAAAGAACTGTTGAGTACCTAAAGGCCAGCGGGGCACAGGATCCAAAGCAGCATGAATTTACAGCAGGAAGGCCATGTCAGATGAATCTAATTGATTTCTTTGACTGGGTGACCAAAGTAATAGACCAGGGAGGGGCTGTGGATATGGCCTACCTAGACTTTAGCAAGGCATTTGACACAGTCCCACACAAAAGATTAATAATCAAGTTAGCCAGCCTGGGAGTGGGTCCCAGAGTGGTAGCCTGTGTAGCAAACTGGCTGTACAACAGGACACAGAAGGTAATAGTGAATGGAACACATTCCAAAGAAAGGGGGGGTTACTAGTGGAGTACTTCAGGGCTGAGTACTGGGTCCAGTCCTCTTTAACATCTTTATAGGTGACATTGCAGAGGGTCAGGAGGGAAAGGTATGCCTCTTTGCAGATGACACAAAGATCAGTAACAGAGTTGATACACAAGAGGGGGTAGAAAAGATGAGAAGGGACTTGGCAAGGTTGGAGGAATGGTTAGACATATGGCAACTTAGATTCAATGCAAAGAAGTGCAAAGTAATGCACCTGGGAAACAAAAACCCAGGAGAAGAGTACACAATAGCAGGGAGGTACTAACAACAACAAAAATGGAACGGGACCTGGGGGTGGTCATATCAGATGACCTAAAGGTGGGTAAGCAATGTGAAAAGTCAGTAAGGAGAGCCAGGGTGATACTGGGATGCATAGGAAGGGCATCACAAGTAGAAAAAGGGAAGTGGTTATCCCTCTATACAGACAGTTGGTGAGACCGCATCTGGAGTACTGTGTGCAGTTTTGGAGACCTCATCTACGCAAGGACATAGACAGGATGGAAGCAGTCCAGAGGAGGGCAACTAAAATGGTGCAGGGTCTGCAGCAGAACCCATATGAAGAGAGACTGAGAAAGCTTAATATGTATACTCTTGATGAAAGGAGGGATGGGGGGACATGATAGAAACGTTCAAGTACCTCAAGGGAATCAACAAAGTCCAGGAGGGTAGCATCTTTCAGAAAAAGAGATGTGTAAGAACAAGGGGGTACAATTTAAAGATAGAGGGGGGACCGCTCAGGGGTAATGTGAGGAAATTATTTTTCATGGAGAGAGTGGTGGATACATGGAACTGCCTTCCTGAGGAGGTCGTTGGGTCTAAAACAGTGGGGGAATTCAAACATGCATGGGACAGACACAAGGCAATTATAGTGGGGGGTTGCAGGAAGTAGGCTGTTGGTTAACTAGAATCTGCAGCTTATCCAGTAGGTAGGGAAATGGGCAGACTGGGTGGGCCAAGTGGTCCTTATCTGCCATCAAAGTCTATATTTCTATGATTTGGAGAGCCAAGTCTCTACCAGTGCAATTATGTCAGGTTGATGTTGAACGACCCAGCACTGGAAGGCAGCAGATTTCTTTAGGAGACTGCAAATGTTTAAGGATGCAAAGCAGAGGCCAGTTGCAGTACAGGGTTTAGAAGGGCTGGAAGCCATAGGTCCTGGGATTGGGTGTTCATTACCAGAGAATAACAATAGCAGTGTAATTATTCTGGTTAGTGGCCAGTGGCGATGGAGACCCTTGGGTTGACACCCAGCTGAGGATTTTACAATCAGGGTGCATGGGATAGATAAAGTGCGAAGGGTGAGAATGGCAGGGGAGATCTGAGTCCAGGTTGGGACTTGGAGGGTGGGGAGTAGGGGTGTTGGCAGGGTGGGGTGTTGGGGGTCACAGGTGTGTCGAGGGTGGGGGAAGGCTAAGTCACTGTGGGGTAGTCTGGGGATGAGGTGCCTAGTGTAGGGAAAGGTGCTCTGGTCGGTGTGAGATCTGTACCAAGAGGGTAAAGGAGAGCAGACATAGTAACAGAGTGTAGGTACCCATAGCAGCTGAGCAGTAAAGGAAGAGTGTCCAGGAGTAGTAGAGGGTAAGGAGATGTAAAGCAGCTTAGGCATGGTTGGGGGAAAATCACTTTAGTGGGCGAAGAGTATAAGCTGCAATTGGGAAAAATCAGTATCAATCAGTAGAAGAGGGAAGGGGCAAAGACTGAAGAATAGTGATAGACTGACCACACAACAAGTGAGATGAGACAGGAACTGTATTGTGGTGGATTGGATAAGTGTGCTTATAACTGGGCCCTCTAGTGGCTAAAAGATATAATCTGCTGATTGAAAACTCAGCAGAGGTCAAGGGTGCAGCCCACAGACTTACAGCTCTAAGAGAAGGGGCACAGGGCAGATAGCAAAATCACACTACCTTCATAACCTTTCTCAAACTTAAACCAACTCTTAAGAAATCTCTACATCAGACTAAACATTACTTAAAGTGAGAAATCAAGAACGTGTCAAGCAGAGGTCAGTCCTAGCATTAATTTCTTGGCAGCAGTTCCTAGAAGACTTCTGGATTGGTGCACATAGTGTGAGAAACACTGACACACAGGGGCAAGTGAGATTCCTCCAGGGGTAAATGCCAAAATTCAGAGTTCCAACCCGTACCTTGCTTGGAGGGTGAGCGTCGGGCAACTTCTCCTTAGTCTGCTTACCAAACTGCAGAATGCAGTTTGTTTGAGAGGAAACAGCCCTGAAAGTGCACAGTAGTCTCCTGGTGAGATAAGGTGAGAGGACAAAATTAAATAGCAGGCTTGGAGGAGATGACAGTCAGAAAACAAAAGAGAAATTAACAGTTTGGGAGGGGTTGAGAATTAAACAAAGATAGTTTAAGCAGAGAAGTCCCGAAGCAAGTTGGGGGTTGTGGAGGACACTGCGGTATGCTCAACAGGAGAGAGCAGTAGCCTCAATACAGTTGTGGAAGGGGCTCTAATTAACATTGGGGCACAGAGCTGAAAAAAAAAAAACAGGCAGGGAGGTTCTGAAGCAAGTTTTTTTTTGGGGGGGGTACTGCAGCAGCCTCAATGGGACACAGAGGTCAAGGGTGCAGCCCACAGACGTACAGCTCTGAGAGAAGGGGCACAGGGCAGATAGCAAAATCACACTACCTTAATAACCTGTCTCAAACTTAAACCAACTCTTAAGAACTCTCTACATCAGACCAAACATTACTTAAAGTGAGAAATCAAGAACATGTCAAGCAGAGGTCAGTCCTAGCATTAATGTCTTGGCAGCAGTTCCTAGAAGACTTCTGGATTGCTGCACATAGTGTAAGAAACACTGACAAACAGGGGCTCGTGAGATTCCTCCAGGGGTAGATGCCAGAATTCAGAGGTCCAACCCATACCTTGCTTGGATGGTGAGTGTCGGGCAACTTCTCCTTAGTCTGCTTACCAAACTGCAGAATACAGTTTGTTTGAGAGGAAACAGCCGGAAAGAGCAAAGTAGTCCCCTTGCTTGAAGGGTGAGTGTCAGGCAACTTCTCTTTAGTCAGATTACCAAATTGCAGAATCTGAATTTTTAAAACACATTGTATGCACACTATGCCCTAGAGCACTTTACAAATTAAGCAATAATGCCCGACAGAGTGTGTGTCGTGCTGGGATAACATCACACCTCAGGTGGTGAGGAATGCATCCAACAACTGAGCCGTGATGTTATCCCAAATGACACACACCCTGGAGGGCATTATTGCTATTATACAATGGTTCATTGTTATACAGAATAAAAAAAAATCATTTTAAAGATGTTTTTGTGTGGAAAAATATTTTTGTTTTTTAAGAGCAGATGAAACAATCAAGAAAGTGCTCCATAAATAAAAATGCTTATCTGCAGGTTCACAGTGAGGCTACATAGATACATAGACAGTGTCGGCAGATAAGGGCCTGTGGCCCACCTAGTCTGCCCATTTAAGTTTGTAACTTCAGTTTATGTTTTCCTAGAACTCTGTTGCCTCTTACCCCTGACCTCTAGAATTCCTTTATGTCTATCCCATGCATTCTTAAATCCCGTGATTGTTTCAGCCCCCACCACTTCCTCAGGCAGGGTGTTTCACTTGTCCACCACCCATTCTGTGAAGATAATTCTTCCTCACATTTCCTCTGAATCATCCTCCCTCCAACTTCATCCCATGCCCTCTAGTCCTGGAACATCTTTTTCTCTTAAAAATAGTGTATTCTTGCACCCTGTTCCTCCCTGTAAGATACTGGTATGTCTCTATCATGTCCCCTCTCTCCCTCCTCTCCTCCAGGGAGTACATATTCAGTTTCTACAACCTGTCCTCATAGGACTTGTGATGCAATCCGTGTACCATCTTTGTTGCCCTCCTCTGAACCTTCTCTACCCTGTCTATGTCTTTACGTAGGTAAGGTCTCCAGAACTGTACACTGTACTCCAGGTGGGGCCTCACTAGTGTCTTGTATAGTGGAATCATGACCTCCCTTTTCCTGCTGGTGATGCCCCTGCCTATGCATCCCAGCATCCTATTTGTTTTACCTGCTGCCTTATCATACTGTTTCCCTACCTTGAGGTCATCAGAGATGATAACCCCAAGATCCTTTCCTGCTTGGTGCATGCTATATCCTCACCCCCTAACTGATATATTGTGCCAGGGTTTTTGTACCCCATATGCATTATCTTGCACTTCTTTGCATTGAATTTCAACTGCCAAACCCCTGACCATTCTTCAAGTTTCTGCAGGTCCCTTCTCATTCTGTCTACACCCTCTGGTGTGTCCACTCTGTTACAGAGCTTTGTGTCATCAGCGAACAGTAAAATTCTGCCTTCTAGGTCCTGCACAATGTCACTGATGAAGATGTTGAATAGGACTGGTCCCAGCACTGATCCCTGTGGTACCCCACTTGTCACTCTTCCCTCTGTGGAGTGACAGCCATTTACCACCACCCTCTGTGTCCTGCCACCCAGCCAGTTACCCACCCACCACACTACTGTCCTGCCCACACCCATATTCCCTAGTTTGTGTAATAGTCTTCTATGTGGCACAGTGTCAAAGGGCTTGCTGAAATCCAGATAGGCCATGCCCACTGCCCTCCCCTGATCCACCTCCCTAGTCACCCAGTCAAAAAATTCAATGAGGTTGGTCTGACATGACCTCCCCCTAGTGAAACCATGCCGCCTTGGATCCTGCAGTCCATTGACAACCAGATGTTCCACCAATCTCTCCTTCAGTAGTGCCTCCATGATCTTCCCCACTACCGAGGTAAGGCTGACTGGTCTGTAGTTCCCCACTTCCTCTTTGTTCCCACTTTTGTATAAGGGGACTACATCTGCTGTCCTCCAGTCTTTGGGTACCTCCCCTGTTTCCAGTGATCGGCTAAATAGGATAGCCAGAGGTTCAGCCACCACCTCTCTGAGTTCTTTAAGGACCTTGAAGTGCATCCCATCTGGCCCCATTGCTTTATCAACTCTTATTACTTCCAGTTCCTTCAGGACCCTTTCTCGTGTAAAAGGACTTGTGTCCATTTCTGTACCATTCTCACCCCTTGTACTCCCTTCAGACCCATTACCCTCCTCTTCCTCAGTAAAGACTGAGCAGAAATACTATTCAGTATGTCAGCTTTACTGTTGTCATCCTCCACGTGGCCCCCATCCTCCCCCTTCAGTTTCAATATCCCTCCCTTTGCCTTTCTTTTTTCAGTTATGTACCTCTAAAAGGTTTTGTCCCCTCTACCCACTGATTTTGCAATGTGCTCTTCTGTCTGAGCTTTGGCTTCCCTTACTGACCTCCCTGCCTCCCTTTACTTCTCCTGGTACTTCTCCCTATCCCCTTCTGCCTGTGTCTTTTTGTATTGCCTGAATGCAATCTTTTTGGCTTTCACTTTCTTTGCTACCTCTTTGGAAAACCATAATGGCCTCCTCTTCCTTTTCCTCTTGCTAAACTGCTTAATGCATAATTTTGTTGCTCTTGAAATCCCCTTTTTAAATACTGCCCACTGTGCCACAACCCCTGATTCCTGCCCCATTCCCCTTGATGCCTCTTTCAAGTATCTCCCTATTTTCCCAATGTCTTCCCCCCTAAAATCCAGGATACGTGTTTTTGTGTGGTTTGGTTCTGCTCCTTCTGTGATTTCAAACCACAATGACTGGTGGTCACTGTTCCCCAGGTGCTCCCCCACTGTTACCCCCATCACACTGTCCCTGTTTGTGAGCACAAGGTCCAGTATTGCCTTCTGCCGAGTTGGTTCCATGACCAGTTGCTTGAGGAAGGCACCCTGAAGGGAGTCCAGGATAAATTTGCTCCTAGTTGATGCTGCTGCTGGGATGCTCCAGTCCACGTCTGGAATATTGAAGTTTCCAGCAGTACTACCTCACCCTTGTCTGCCATCCTTTGGATAGCTAGCATCAGCTCCCTATCTGTTTCTTTTTTTTTTTTTTTTTTTCTATTTTTGGCCTCCGCGCCTCTCGTCGACCATCGACTCTGGTCACGGACCCCTGGAGCCCCAACCACCGGATATTGCCGTCTCCCCTGGTCATCCCTGGCTTACCCCCCAGAGAGTGGGGCCATGGCTCCGACCCCAGATATCGGACCGCGGAACTGTGACTGGTTGGGAGAACGGCTCCGGTGGTCAATCGGGGCTTCCAAGGGCAGAGTGTCACCGAGACGCAAGGCGTGGGATTTTTGTCCCCCCCCCTTTAAGCAGGATGGGGATGTGCAATGACGGCCAGCATCCGCCCCATCCTGAAAGCTCTGTTATGCCCTGACGTGGAGCGTGCACCCAGCCTCCACTAGGTGCCATTCGTACGCCAGCTGCAGCCCCTGCTCTCCCCCCAAGGAAGGAGAGCCGCCCATGGGACTCTCAATCCTTCCCAACCCGGCCGGTCCTCCGATGACCCAGGTCCATTCCTGAACCCGGGTCGCCGGCGTCACAAGCAGAAATCCAACCGCTGCGCCGACGGACCAGCCTCCTATCTGTTTCTTCCTCCTGGGCTGGTGGTCTATAGACCACACCTGTGCAGATGGCTGGCCCCATTTTCCTTTCCAGCTTAACCCACAGTATCTCTCCCCCATTTTGTTCCTCTTGGATCTCTGTGGCCCTTATGTCATTTTTCACATACAGTGCCACTCCTCCTCCCTTCCTATCTGCCCGGTCTCTTCTGAATATGTTGTAGCCAGGAATGGCCATCTCCCAGTCATGGTTATCATTACACCAGGTTTCTGTGATGGCCACATTGTCCAGGTCTGACTGCATCATGACAGCCTCCAGATCTTCCATCTTGTTGCTAAGGCTCCTGGCATTGGCACACATGGCTTTCCATGATTTGACCTCCCTAGACTGTTTAGCTGTTCTACTCCAGCCCCTTCCCTGGTTGTCCTTTATCCCTGGTTCTCCTTGCTGTCTGCCATTCTGCTGATTTTTGCCCCTTTTCTGCCTATCCACTGCTTGGGCGCTAATCTCCATCTTTAGCACACTGCTTTGTTGAGATATCCACTCCTCCGGTTCACTGGTTCCACTGCTAGCTGTGGAGGTTGAGCAAGTAGGTACCGTCCTTGCTGGCCTGCCACCCCCCTTGGCTAGTTTAAATGCTTGTCAATGTAGCATTTAAAGTTATCATTGAGTGCTTGGATTTCCCTCCAGGATGGATGCAGGCCGTCAGGCTTGAACAAACCTCCATCCCTCCAGGTGGGTCCCCAGTCATCAATGAATCCAAACCCTTCCTCACAGCACCAGTTCTTCAACCATGAGTTAAAGTTCCTGGTGCATGCACCTCTATGCTCTCCCATGCCTCTCGTGGGTAGTACTTCTGAGAAGGTGACAGAAGTAGCTACTTGCTTGAGACCCCCTCCTCAATTTCCTGAACTCTTCCTGAACTTCCTTTGGCTCCCCATTTGCCAGGTCATTAGTACCTAGTGGATAATGACATCCAGCTCACCCTCCCATCTTGCCTTCCCAGCGATCCCCAGGATCTTCCTTCCATCCCTCCATGCCGTGGCACCTGGTAGGTATCTCACCTCCTAGGCTGAGACTAGAGCTGTGATAACATCACGGGTCCAGTCCCAGACTGACCAATCAGAGTCCAGGATTTTTTCTTGCCATTATATAATCAATAAATTTTACACTGGCAGTGCAAGGATTGTATGCAGGATGCATGCAATAGCCATTAAGTGCACTGATACCTCACACACAGCCATATTGCATTACTGGCGTGAAAATGAAAGAATAAGAAATCCGATTTAAGAGAAACGCTTAAACCTTCCTATTAGTTCAAAGCCTGTGAAATGTCATTTTTCTTTCAATCCAATGTTAAAATGTATAGTTAGACATGTAATCTGACAGGGTTCTGCGGGGAGCGGGCCACTTCAGATGTGATCATGCTGGACATTCATGTCATGTCACCACTTTCTGCTGTGTCAATGCTTAAAAGCAGAACAGTTCGCCAGTGTGGCCTCTTTCCACAAAATAGCAGAACACCATGTGAGAAGAGACTCCTTTCACCTTGGGTGAGTGAACTGCTGTACTGTCAGGAATTCACTTTGAAAAATTAAATGTTTAAGCTATAAAGCTTCTCTAGCATATATGGTAATTTAGCCATAGAAATGCTTAAGACATTTTCTTTTTACTTTGTTTTTCACATGCAATAGACGGTGATTATGCAAGACAATTAAACATTTTTATCAAGTGCTTGAAGCCTTTAAAAGGTATGCAGTCTGAATTCTCACTGTATTACAATATTTACGCATTAGAAATGGCTGAGTAAATATAAAAGTGAATAGATAAATTAATACATTACTTAGTAATTTTTTAAGGAAGAAAGTCATTACAGGTATTGAATACTGCAGGTATTAGAAGTGAATGTTGTAATATTTTTGTTAAAGTTCAAGTCCCAGTCGAGGCACTTACTTCTTTCTTTCTGCTGTTTGTATGTGTTCCATAAAATATGCACACTCCACTCATGTGATTGAATAAGTCTGAATTTACAAGTTGGTGATTTAAAAATGTTTTATCTTGTTGAATAGAAAATTTTCAAAGTGAGAACAATGTGCAAAAAGATTTAGTCACACCGGATTCATTAGTGTCACCTTTATAGGTGAGTGGGACTTCTCAGTTAGTATGTTGATTGGTCACCAGTCATTGGTTCACTTGGAGACACTGCGTTTTTGTAAAAAGTGTAAAGAAAAAGACTGAAATTGAAGTTTCTTATATTTTTCATAGTCCATGTCTGCCTTGTAAAAGTGTTTTCTCAACACAAAACTTGGGCAATATACATGTATCTGTTTATGTGTCCTTTTTTTCCCCCTCTTGGGCTATAGGCAGATCATAGAAACATAGAAAAATGAAGGCAGAAAAATACAAATGGTCCATCCAGTCTGCCTTTTAATTGTCATGGTGTATCTCCTGGGACCTATCCCGTTCCTTCAACTCATCCTTCCACCTCCCCTCACACACCAGGAAGGTTTCTATTATTCCTCTTACTCTGTTCCACCCGTGCTTGAAGCCTTCCACAGTTGTGGCTTCCATCACTTTGGCAGGCAGGCTGTTCCATGGCTCCACCACCCTTTCTGTAAAGTAATACTTTCTCAAGTCCCTTCTGAAGTTCCCACCTTTTAGTTTATATTTGTGCCTGCGTGTCAATGAGCTGGTGTTCCCGTTCAATAATTCTGTACAATTCACTTTATTAATACCTTTAAAAAACTTGAATGTCTCTGTCATATCACTGCTCTCCCTCCTAGCCTCCAGTGAGTACATGTTTAATACCCTTAGATATTTCTCATAGGATTCCCCCTGTAATCCCTGTATCATATTGGTAGCCCTATGCTGTATTGCTTCTAGTCTGTCCTTATCCTTTTTGAGATGAGGGCTGCAGAAAAGGGCACAGTACTCCAGATGTGGCCTCACCAAGGACCTAAAAAGGGCAATTATTACTTCTTTCTTTCTACTATCTATAACCCTTTCTATATACCCCAGCATTCAGCTCGGTTTGCTGTAGGCTTTGTTGCACTGGCTAGACTGCTTTAGAGTGTCACTGATAATGACTCCCAAGTCTCGCTTCTCTGTTGTCATATTAAGTTTAACCAACTAAGCCAGTATTCTATTCTGGGGTTCTTTTTCCCCAAGTGTATTACATTGCATTTTGTAGCACTACATTTCAGTTGCCACACATTTGACCATCTCTCTAGCCAGTGGAGGTCAGTTTGTATATCCTTAACTCCCTCTACACTATCCACCCTTCCACAAAGGTTAGTGTCATCAACGAAGAGGCCAACCTTACCCTGAATTCCTACAGTAATGTCACTAATAAACATATTAAATATTAACAAGCATTTGTCAATGCCGAATGTTGATTGCGGTGGTATGTTGAGCTCGCTCACTGCCCCTCTGTCACTCACTCAGTGTGTTTCTCCTGGTGCTGCAGGCTGCTGTTTTGTACTGGACTCCTGCCTGCATTGGCACCTTGTTCTGCCCACTAAGAATTCCGCAGCTGTCCTGACAGAGCTGCGTTGAGGTGGCTCACTCCCTCTCTCTCACTCACTCATTCTGTTTCTCCTGGTACTGCAGGCTGCCCTTTTGTACTGGGCTCCTGCCTCTGTTGGTGGATTTTTCTGCCCACAAAGAAATCTGCAGCAGTCCCAACACAGGTCTGTTGAGCCTGCTGAGTCCCCCTCTCTCACTCACTCATTCCGTTTCTCCTGGCGCTGCAGGCAGCCCTTTTGTACTGGGCTCCTGCCTGTGTTGGCACCTTTATCTGCCCACAAAGAAATCCACAGCTGTCCCGACAGAGCTCCGTTGAGGGTGCTCACTCCCCCTGTATCACTCACTCATTCTGTTTCTCCTGGTGCTGCAGCCTGCCCTTTCGTACTGGGCTCCTGGCTCTGTTGGAGCATTTTTCTGCCCACAAAGAAATCTGCATCAGTCCCGACAATGCTTCGTTGAGCTTGCTCAGTCCCCTTCTCTGACTCACTCATTTCATTTCTGGTGGCGTTGCAGGCTGCCCTTTTCTATTGGGCTCCTGCTTGTGTTGCAGCCATTTGCAGCAGTTACAGTACAGCTCCATTGAGCTCGCTCACTCCCCCTCTCTCACGCGCGCATTCTGGTTTTCCTGCACTGCAGGCTGCCATTTTGTACTGGGCCCCTGCGTGCATTGCTGCCTTTTTCTGCCCACAAACAAATCTGCAGCAGTCCCAACAGAGCTCCATTGAGCTCATTCACTCCCCCTCCCTCACTCACTCATTCTGTGTATCCTGCCACTGCAGGCTGCCCTTTTGTACTGGGCTCCTGCCTGCAGTGGTGGCTTGTTCTGGCCAGAAAGAAATCTGAAGCAGGCCCAACACAGCTCTATTGAGCTTGCTGACTCCCCCCCCTCTCTCACTCACTCATTCTGTTTCTGCCCACACTGCAAGCTGGCCTAGTGTACTGGGCTCCTGCCTGAAGTGCCGCATTTTCTGGCCACAAAGAAATCCGCAGCAGTCACAATAGAGCACCGTTGAGCTCTCTCACTACTGTTCTGTCACTCACTCATTCTGTTTCTCTTGGTGCTGCAGTCTGCGCTTGTGTACGGGGCTGCTGGCTGCAGTGGCACCTTTGTCTGTCCACAAATAAATCCGCAGCTGTACTGAAAAAGCTCCATTGAGGTTGCTCAGTCTCCCTCTGTCACGCACTCATTCTGTTTGTCCTAGCACTGCAAGCGGCCCTTTTGTATGGGGCTCCTGCCTGCATTGGCATCTTTTTCTGCCAACAAAGAAATCCACAGCAGTCCTGATAGAGCTCCATTGAGCTCACTCAGTCCTCCTGTCTCACTCACTTGTACTGTTTCTCACACCGCTGCAGGCTGGCCTTTTCTACTGGGCCCCTGCCTGCATTGATGCCTTTTTCTGCCCACAAAGAAATCTGCAGCAGTCCTGACAGCGCTCCGGTGAGTTTGTTCACTCCCCCTCCCTCACTCACTCTCTCGTTCTGTTTCTCCTACTGCTGCAGGTTGCCCTTTTGTACTGGCCTCTTGTGTTGGGGCCTTTTTCTGCCCACAAACAAATCCGGAGCAGTCCCGACAGAGCTCAGTTGAGCTCAGTCATTCCCCCCTCTCACTCGTTCCATCTTAATCTATCCCAAACACTGATGCCCCACAGTGACCGTACTATTCTCCACCAGGAGTGCAAAAACATATATTAGCCAGGATGTGAAAAATGACAGCTGTACTGTTCATAAGGAGGTGTGAAAGAATGCCACTGTTGAAAATGTGGCATGAAAATATTACAGATTTGCAAAGTTACAAGGGTGCATGGAAACAGTTGAATGCACGCTTGTAACACAGTCATGTTATGGAGTTTTGTCACCAAATTTCCAACATAGGGATTTTACGACCTCTGCTCATGAACAGTGCCACTGTCATTTTCTTTATCTGTCCCAAACACTGATTGCCCACAGCAACCGCGTTATTCTGTGACACAACTGTGAAATCACATTTCACTCAGGATGTGAAAAATGACAGCTGTACTGCTCATAAGGAGGTGTGTAAAATTGCCATAGCTGAAAATGTGGCATGACAATATTACGAATCTGCAAAGTTACAAGGTTGTATGGAAAGTGTGCAGTGCAACTCATTTGATGGGCTATTGTCACCAAATTTTCAACATAGGCATTTTAGGACCTCTGCTCATGAACAGTATCACTGTCATTTTATTACTCTGTCCCGGACAGTAATTTCCCACAGCGACCACTCTATTCTGCGCCGGAACTGCGAAAACACATTTCGGCCAGGATGGGAAAAATGACAGCTACACTGTTCATAAGTAGGTGTGGGTAAATGGCAATGTTGAAAATCTGGAGTGAAATATTATACATTCGCGAAGTTACGAGCGTGCATGCAAACTGAGCAACGCATGCGCATAACACAGTTATTTTATGGAGTATCGTTACCAACTTTTCAACATAGCCATTTGAGGACCTCTACTCATGAACAGTGTCACTGTCATTTTCTTAATCTGTCCCAAACACTGATTTCCAACAGCAAATGCGCTATTCTGCGCTGGAAGTGCGAAAACACATTTCCGCCAGAAAGTGATCAATGACAGCTGCACTGTTCACAAGGAGGTGTGACAAAATTCCAATGTTGAAAATCTGGCATCAAAATATTGCAAATTACTGATTCATGCGTCGCGAACAACTGCATGGCTGCGGCTAGATAAAACAGTCATTTTGGGATTTTCCGCAAATTTGCAACATAGGCTTTTTTGAGGTTCACCCTCATGAACACTGGCACTGCCGCTTTGTTAATCAGCCCCCAAAGGTGATTTTGAGCAGTGACTGCGAAAGCACCTTTCCGGGCCAATTAACGCCATGACAGTTCAAGCATTCATGAGGAGGGGTCCCAAAAACCCCATGTTGAAAATTTGGTGACAAAATTCCCAAAAATGCCCTGTTCATTACATTATACAACTTACCGTCATTTCCTCAGTTAGCGGTCGGCTTTGAAGTGTGCAGATGTGTTCGTTCCACCGAAGATCGTCGTGCCGGACTCCGGAGGTAAGTATGGCGTGAGAGGGGGTGTGGGGAGGCAGAGTGCACAGTGGGTGGGTGCAGGTGGTGGGTGGGCAGCATGAAGACTACGAGGGACCGTTTTCTGCTTTTCAGGGGGGAAAAAGCAAAAGACTTCTCAGGACAGTTTTGGCTTTTACAGGGGCATGTGGCACACTGGGGTGGGCTCCCAGCGTGTCACCAAAGGCTTTCTTTTGGGGGGCTAGCAATAGCTGATGGAGGATTGGGCACCCCCGATGGCACACAAAGGAGGGGGGAGTCATTATGCCGACAGGGATTGGGCACCCCATTGGCAGGAATAACAGCGTGTGGGGAGCACCGATGGCTTTCTGTTGGTGGGGGCAGCAATAGCCGACAGGGGGATTGGGCACCTGCCCTTGGCACACAAATGGGGGCTTTATTATGTCGACAGGGATTGGGCACCCCGTCGGCAGAAAATGAAAGTGCAGGGGGGGTGACAGAATGCCGATGGGGACTGGGCTCCCCTATTTTCAAAATGAACAGTGGGCACCGAAGCTGACGGGGATTGGGGCCCCTGTCAGCACTTAAACACTGTGGGGGAGGTTATATTGTTTGTGAACATGGCGGCAACCCACCGCCATGTTCACAAACAATATCAGGCTTGCTAGATTCGCCCTGCAATGATGGGTCACTCCCTCATTGCAGCGGATGGCTGATACTGCAATGACGAGGTGGCCCCTGATTGCAGCAGCTGATTTCTCACAAGCTGGTGTGAACGTTCCAAACTTGTGTCACCAGCAGCCTGCAACAGCATTGGGGGAAGTGGGACAAGCCTTTGCAGGCTGTGGGGGCATTGGCCACAACAGCGCCATGCCTCCACAGCCTGCTTCTCAGCAAGCTGTGCCATTATGTTTCTTGCGCTGCACGCAATCAACATAAAAAGGACAGGGTCCAGGATTGATCCCTGTGGTACTCCACTAGTGACTTCTCTCTCAGCTGATTTACCCCATTGACAACAACCCTCTGCTGCCTACCCTTAAGCCAGTTTCCCACCCATCTGCTACGTCACCTGCTGCTCCCAGATTTTCCATTTTCCTGAGTAAGCACCAATGAGGCATTGAGTCAAAGCCTTGCTGAAGTCAGAATATAACAGATCCACTGCATGATCCCTGTCTAGCTCCCATGTTGCCCAGTCAAAGAACACAATTAAACTGGTCTAGCAGGACCTCTCTGCCACAAACCTGTGCTGCTTACTATCATGCATAATAATTTTTTCAAGGTAGTCAATGAGATCCTGCTTGATTAAAGTGCCCATCAACTTTCCTACAATAGATGTGAGATTAACTGCCCTATAGTTCCTTGGCTGTTCCTTATCCCACTGGTTATGTATTGAAATCATGTCGGCCAACCTCCAGTCCCTAGGAACCACCCCCATATTCAGTAAGCTGTTGAATAGTTTTGTCAGAAGGTCAGCCAGTTCCTCTGCCAATTCCCTTAGCACTCTCAGATGTAAACCTGTCTGGATCTGGGGCCTCGTCTATCTTGAGGGCAGACAACCCTTTCCAAACCCTTTCTCTAGTGAATACTGGTGTTTCCATCTGTGCAATACCTCTAGTGGATGCTTTGATTACACTTTAAGGTAGGGGATCAATATCTTCTCTGGTGAAAACAGGGCAAAAGTATTAGTTTTGGATGACTGCCTTATTGCCATCCTCTTCTATTACCCTACCCCATCTAATAACCTAACTATTTCTCCTTACTTTGTTTCTTTCCTCTCTCTAATGCACCAGAAGAAGTGCTTCTCACCAGTTTTATGTGATAAAGGTGAGTCTCAAAGACAGCTTATCACATAGAGTGAGCAGACTTGAGCTCACAGTCAAAAGGGCAACAGATATTCTACTGACCATTGCAAATAGCGACGGTCGGTACAATACTTAAGTAAATCACACAGTAATCTTTTTTTTTATGCAGGGGGCTGCTACCCCTGTGCCCCCCCTTGTTGGGGGCTAGCCCCCCACACCTCCCAAACTTAAATAACCAACTCTGAAGGGGGTGCGTACCACGGGGCAAGTTACTGGTTTGTGAAAAAAAAAATGTCCTGCCTGTAGCTGGACCTGAACCCGGGTCTGTTTGCATCGTAAGCGGTGGTGTACACCACTATGCTATGCAAGCAACTCCGGTGGAAATTGGCCTCAAAGGATGCTATATCCTGCAGGAGTGAGTACAGCTCCTTGCTGTACTCGCTATACAGGATATAGCGAGGTATTGCACCACTCACTGTCTTGTAGAGTGCTATTATTGAGTTGCTCAAATGTGCAGCTCTCAATAATAAGCACTCTACATGGGTGCTACCCTTCTCACCAGAGTTGATCCCCACAGCAATCTGCAGCTCTGTGTTTGCTTTAGCCTCCCTAACAGCCCTCTTTGCCTCTCTATTTTTCTGAATGTATTCCTCCAATTCTTTTTTTCTCCTGTTTCTTCTTAAACCTACAGAAGGCCTTTCTTTTAGCTTTAACTGCTTCCCTTACCTTCACAGAGACCCATATACTGTAGGCCTTTCAAACTGATTTCTCTTAACTACTCTTCTCGCACAAACTTGAGTAGCTTCCTGGATGGCACCTTTTATTACTCCCTTATCTCTTCCACTCCATTTATAGCACCCATCCTGATTCATTTATCATGCACCAGCCTTCTCAGTTTTATGAAATGTGCCCTCTTAAAGTCCAGGACCTCCATTATTGAATGTGTTTTTTTGTTACCTAGGGTCAAATCAAACCAAACGGAATTATGGTCACTGTTTGTTAGTGGTTCTTCTAGTATTGTCTCCATTACTACTTCTGAATCAGTGAGAACCGCATCCAGGATGAATCCTTGACTGATAGATTTTTTTACCAGCTGGACAAGCAGACAGTCCTGTAAAACATCCACCATAGCTTGGCTTCTAGAACTCTTTGCTACTGGCACAATCTACATTTGGCAGGTTTAAATCCCCTGTTACCACCACGTCCCCTATTCCTATTCCTATTCTTTTTTTTAGTTCTTCTCCTAGCTCCAGGTCACCCCCTTCTCCTTGTGCTGGTGGTCTGTACATGAATCCCAGATGTAGCTTTCTACCCAATGATGCTGTGATCTGCACCCATAGTGACTCAGCCTCCTTCATCCCACAATTAATGTTCCTATCTTCCACTACATCAATACCTTCCCTGACATAAAGAGCTACCCCCCCACACACACACACCCACCTTCCCTTCTATTCCTTCTGAATAGTGAGTACTCTGGCAATGTGAAGTCACAATCATTGTTACTCATTGCACATGCTTTGGTAATGGCAACAAGGTCCACCTTAGTATCGTTACCATTGTCTGTAATTCGCTAATTTTGTTACCTAGGCTCCTACCATTGAAGCAGACTGCTTTCCAGCTACCCACTGAGCCCTTTTTTTTTTTACAAATTGAGAGTCTTCCTTTGGCCCTCCGTTGCCCTTTTTTTTCTATGCTACCTGCACTAAACTCTTGGAACCCCGTTTCTGTTTTTTTCTTGACCTGCTCCAGTTTCGTTCTGATCTACATGTTCTTATCATGTCTTTTTATTTCCATCCCCCAGATGTGGGGAAGTACTAGCAAGGTTTCCCATCCTCTTATCATCCATGATGATTCTGCTAGCCTTAGACTCCCCCACAGGCAATTTAAACATCCAATGTAGATGTCAAACCTTTGCCCTAGTGCACTAACCCCTTCTTTAGCCAAATGTAATCCATCCCCCCGAATAACCTCCTTTCCCAGAAGTCTCCCCAATCCCCAACAAAATGAAACCCTTTATCCTGACAACACCCATTCAGCCACCCATTAAACTGATCTGTTACCTTGTCGCTTATTCTGTACTCTTTCCCCATTCTACCCCCGCAGAGGACTTCTGAGAAGGCCAGGGAGGCACTGGCAGTGGTTACTGCCTTCTTCTGGGCTGCCAGATGGTCTGTGCCCCTCAATGTCTTCTCTCAACAAATGCTGACTGCTTTCTGGTCACTGATGTACTATCTACAGATGCTGGCTAGTCTGTGGGCTCTGATGTTCTCTACTGGATTGCCATCTTGTCAGTGCTCCATGATGTTTTCGCTTGGGCCATAGCCTAGTCTTTAGTATTGGATGTGTTCTGCTATGCTGCTGGTTATCTTGCAGCACCTGATTTCCTCTTTTGAACTGCTGTTTGGTCCTTGATGTCATCCCCTAAGCTTTTGATTTGCCTCCAGTTATTGATATGAACTACTGAAGTTAAGGAAGGTGTTATAGGTTCATAGGTTCATAGAAGTGTACGAGCAATGAAGGCATATGTAAGGATGCCCATTGTATGCTCACCACCCATATGTCCTATGGGTGGAAATCAAATTTTTTGTTTCCCATAAGTTTATCCAATCTTTGTTTAAAGGTATTTAAATTATCACTATTAACGACACTTACAGGTAAGTTATTCCACAAACCCACAACTGTGTGAAAAATAGACTCCTTCTAGTGGATATACATTTTTCTCCAATGAGTTTATAACCATGACTCCTAGTTGATTTGACATTGGAGGCAGTAGTAAGTCCAATTGTGGTTCTTAAATAATCATTTTTTAAGGTTTGATATACCAATATTAAGTCACCCCTTATTTGTCTGTATTTTATAGAAAATAGGTTAAGTTTTTTTAATCTATCTTCGTAACTACTACTATGTAAAGAGGATACTTTTTTAGTGAATTTACGCTGAACACCCTCAGCGAGTTTTAAACCCCTTATAGAAGTTAGTGCACAAAATTGAGAGCAGTATTCCAAGTGGGGACGTACCAGACTGATGTAGAGTGGCAATGCTGCTCTCTGTGAGCTACTGCTTAAATGTTTCTAAAACTTGCAGTAATACAGGCAATGTTAGAAAAATACAGGAAACATAGACATATAGATAATGACAGGCAGAAAAAATACAAATCCATCTAGTTTGCACTGATCCTACCATCTGCCACTCCAGCCTACCACTGAGAGGGCTTAGTCTGAGCCCCCTATAAGCAGCTTAGTTGGTTTCCTTGACTTACCCCCTGCAAACTCCTTTGCCCCCACTGGTATCAGACCCTTATATCTGTCCCACTCTACCTTTAATCCCTTCACAGTCTCAACCTCGACCACTCCCCTTAGCGAGCTATTCCGCCTGACCACCACCCTGTCCATGAAGAAATATTTCCTTGCAACTTTTCTGAACCAATCCTTGGTCAATATGTATTCATGCCCCCTCACACTAGCCCCTTCACTGCATTTGAATAGTTGCTGGTAGTCCACTCTGTTGATCTCCTTGAGGTATTTAAATGTTTCTATCATATTTCTTCTTTCTTCTCTAGCCTCAAGCAAGTACTGTACATGTTCAGCCTTATCAAACTTTCCTTGTGGGACCTTCCCTGCATGCCATGTATCTGTTTGGTAGTCCTGCTTCCCTGCACTGATTCAAGGTGATCTGTCTTTCTTAAGGTCTCTGTCTTTTTAATGATGAGTGTCGGTGGCTCAGCAGGTTGCACTCTCACATCTGAGGCTGGAAGATCTGAAGATTGTGGTTTCTGGTCACGTAACAGGAACTTCAAGTTCAAGTTCAAGTATTATTTTATGTATATGTATATCAAAAAAATTATTTATCACATACAGAAACATTTAGAATATGACATACAACCACCAGTCATTGTTACATCATGAACATCCTAAAATCAACTATAAATTCCATTTTAGTCTCTTAGCAATCTTCAGTGCAAAACTTGCAAGGGCAGAAATATGTTTAGTACTTTCACAATTTAGTATCAAAATCATCTTTTGATTATTATTCATTTGTTCTAAACCATTAAAATGCTCACCAATATACATAGTTCTTTCTTGTTCGAAAGCTTCACATTCACATAATAAATGTTTGCTAAACAATATAACTTTCTGACGCCCTGCACATACTGATGACTGAGCATTTCCTCTCCATAATTGCCAACTGTCAAGAATTCCAACTCTTAGTCTGGTTATCGCCTTACTTTGTTTTACCTGCTCACATTTAAGTAAATGTTTTTCTAATCCAAAATCTAATTTAACATATTTTAAAGGATCATTTAAATAATGATCTTTCATTCTAATAAAATCCATATTTTTTGATACATCCTCCATACGTTGTATGGCTTCCTTTACAAACCCTACCAGGTTATACCAAATACCATATATATAATTGTACTCCAACCCATTCCTATTTAATTCATGATTTAATACCCCCAGCCAGGTCCATTGTCTCTTCCTATCCCATGTCTTTGCTTCTTTCCAACATATTTTTATTAAATTTCTTTCTCGGCTATCACTATTTTTTGCCAATACATCAGAGCTCTCTTTATGGACTTAATATATATTGGACATATTCCAGTTTTCAATCTTACACCAGCCGCTGTTGTATATTTAGGTAGGCCCAAGCTATTTCTTAGGTAGTTGTTTTGTATCACTTCTAACTCTTTTAAATTATTATTATTATATGCTAATCCTCAAACTTCTACACCATATAACATTTGGGGCTCAACTTTTACTTTCAGACACCTTAATTGTGCCAAAAATGAATTACTAGCTATCGTAGTTGAAAAGTGCCTAATACCATTTAATACCTTCACTGACTTATTATAAACTTGTTCTCTTTGCCATTTACAACTTAGGCCACTACTGAAGGTAACTCCTAAAGAACAGAAGCTACTTACTTCTTCAATATTCAAATTCCCTATCTTCCACTGCTTCAAATTTCTAGCCTTACCTTTTTGAAATATCACTATCTTAGTCTTTGTTTGATTTATCATAAGATCATAAGATCTAATTTCTACCGACATGGCAATAGCCCGCTTTAAACCTATTTTTGTTTGTGAGAGAAGTATAGCGTTGTCTGTATATAACAGCAGCTGAATCACTTCCCCACAAATCCTTGGTGGAAATGTTTCCACATGTTTCAATTCTTCTACCCAAGTTTCAATGTACAGGTTAAATAAAGTGGGTGCTAAAATGCAACCCTGCTTCACCCCTACATTTATCTTAATAGGAGATGTCATATGTCCTTCTTTACTATATTTAATTGAAATCTCATTATCACTATGCAACAATTTAATCACCTCCAACAGTGTCTCATTCATACCTTTAGATTCCAGAAGTGCCCATAATATTTCTCGATTTATCAAATCAAAGGCTGCCTTGATGTCAACAAAAGCCGCATAAATACGTGTTTCTTTCAAAACTATATACTTTAAAAATATATGCCTTAATACAATAATCTGGTCTACAGTCAATCTACCTTTTCAAAAACCAGCTTGCACTTCTGACAGAATACCCCCGTCTCTATCCAAAAAATTACTCATGACAATATCAATCTAGAAATTATTTTTTGATTAACATTTAAAAGTGTAATTGGTCTACAGTTCTCTATATTCTCCATATGACCCTTTTTATATATAGGAATTAAAATTCCCTCTTGCCAACCCAAAGGCAGCTTCATATATTTAACAATATTCCTATAAAGGCTCAGAAGAATATCAGCCCACCAACTTGGGTCACCATGATACAATTCAGCATCCACATTATCAGTGCCTGCAGCTTTATTTTTCTTCTGTGCTTTTATTGCATTTATAATTTCTTCCTTTGTAAAATCTAATCAGGGACTGTCATTACCATTCTTCTTTATATGTTCAAAACTCTGAGTCCCTTTTCTAGAAAAGTGTCTCTCATAATAACTAGTCCAGTCCTCAGGTGGAATCACTGCTAGTATGTTATTTCTGGAACCTTTGATACACTGGGCAACTATCCTCCAGAATGTTGCCCCATCTTTTTGCTTTATAGAGTTTTGCAACATACTCCATAAATCTTCCTGATGGCATTTTTTCTTTTTTACAATCAGCTGTTTATATTCTGCTTTTAAATATTTAAGTGCTTTCCTGAACTCCATGTTATTATTTTTCACCATTTCTCTACCTACTTTTTGTATGAATCTCCTTTTTTGCATACATTCTCTATCGAACCATTCTTTCCCATTCACAATTTGATTTACACCCCTTCTTGGGGATTCCTAGCCAGCTTTTTCATGATCTTCTGTTCTATTGCTTGGTACTTTCCAAACATTACATTCAACTGGTCCCCAGTTATTACTTCTCCTAAGGCATCTCTTAAATCATTTATTCATCTGTATTTCAATATCTCCATTTCATCTGATGTAATGTAATTTCTTAATAATTCTTGACTTACTTTTTTGCCATAGTAAACTTTGGCAACTGTTTGGCAACTGACATCGGGGGATTGCTAGACCACCAGAGTAAATAGGGCATATGTGTAGGGGAGATCAGGAAGCGGATAGGGAGGGGGATCCACTAGCCCACCAGGGCAGTAAACATTTTACTGTAAGGGGACACAGAGATGGGATATTTCACCTGCAACAGCAGAATTTCACCCGTGAGGGGTGAAATTCTGCCATTTGCAGGCAAAATATTTCTGTATTCAGGTGGAATTTTCACATTTAGCTCCTGCAAAGAATTCCATGAAATACGCCCATCTCTAGTGGTAAAACTAAACACAATACATCTCATCTGTTCAGTTAATTATTAAGTGGTAATACGATCTATGGTACACAATCACATAGTTGATTTTAACATCTCATTGTTATGCCATTTCTCAACAGTTTTCCACAGTCATAGCTTTATCAGTCTAATAGCCACTTTCCATACAAGGTACAAAAAAGCAGATATTCCCACATACTTAGAGTATTTTCATTCAGTGAAATGGGGCTAGTTGGATGTGGTTGTTTAGACCAGATGGATGATTGAATGCAATTTAAATTGACAAAACAATTCCCTCTACAGCAATTTTCTGTCCATATTCCCACCACATACACTGTCCTTCAGTTGTTCTGTGGCCTTGAAATAGAAGCTATGATTGCTACCTATAGTTTCTGCATGTTGTGATAAGGTATTGACACCATTTTGTTTATGTATGCTCCTAAGATGTTCACTGATCCTTGCCATAAATCTCTTCTAGTTTTGCCAACCTAAAAAGTTGGACATGCCATGCATGTGGCTATATAGATCACATTCATCATGTTGCAAGATATAAAATCTCTGATTTTGAAAGTTGTGCCATCCACTGTAAGAGTGCACACTGGCCCAGTCAATAGGTGTGCACAAAAGAGGTAATTGCCACAACAATGAGTATCGCCCAGTAGATGCTAATGTGTCTGTTTTGTTCATTGGCCCATAATGGCTATGCACCAATTTATCTTTAAGGTTCTTACCCCCTTCTGTAAGTCATTTACAGTGTCTATTTAGTTACTTCTGGCAATTTATTTTCAGTGGACACGATGTGACAATTTAGTTCTGTGATATTGCTAACCTGATATACTTGGGAGAATGTAGTTATGAAATTCAGTGTATTTGTATTGAGTTGTCCACTTTGTTCTGTATTTCATGGTACCAACAGTGTTTCCCTATCTAGAGCGTCCAACCTCTCAGCCACTTGAGCAATGTTTTCTGCACAGCTCCTTCTGATAAATCTCCCCTGTAAATCAATGGCAAATTCCCTATATGCATCTCATTTGCTGAAAATGTATTTTACATGCATAAACTGACCTAGTGGTATGCTTTTGGTCACATGCAGTTGGCTGCTAGAATAATACAGTAATGGATTTTTGTCAGTTTCTTTGTGAATTAAATGTGTTGCTAGCTCACCTGAACAAGTGAAGGACATGGTACATGGCGGGAACATTGATAGAAGACTGCTGCAAAGGGAATCATTTTGTCAATTTAAATGGCATTCAAATCATCCACTGAGTCTAAATGACCACATCTAGCTAGCCTCATTTCTTTCAAAGAGGACCTTCCCTGATGGTCCAAAAAATTATTCATGCATTCATTTTATACAGTAATGTACCTCAAATGTTGTGTGCATGTGTTAGTTTTGTCAAAGGTTTACTCTTCTTTCAATATTTTGAATGGATTTTTAGCTCTGCTGCATTTGCTTGTGCTATTCAGCTGCTGGGCTGCTGGCTCCTGCTGATGTCATTGTAATAGTAGAAGTGAATCACACTGTGCTGCACGATGTTACAGCAGTTTCACTAGGGAAAACTTTCATAACTTGGTGTGCATACTACAGTAGTAGTGCCGAATCAGTCAAGGGATTTTTAAGGATTTTTAAAAACCCCTATTGAGAACTGTGAAAACTTTTGTTAGGGATTTGTTGTTGTTGTTGTTGTTTAATAGTGTGTTCACTGCTACCAGGTGAGGCAGGGGTCGATTTTAACATTATTTTACTAGCCCAAGACCTAGTGCAAATTAACAAGGGCTAGTGCAGCTTACTCTCTACTTGTCCATCTTGAACAGTGTAGGTTTTCCTTGGCTGAAAATGAAGTTAAAATGTCGATATAGTGGTAGTAGTAGTAGTCTATAGTCCTTATGCTACTCTCTCAGTATTCCAGATGACCTGGTGTGATAGACAGTTCATTAAGTGCTGCAGTTATCTGGTAATTCAAGGACAAAAGCATCAAAGGGAGCCATCATCAGCACCCCACTGTTACGCTATTCAGCTAGTGTCCAGGGTGTGATCAAGGGTAACTCCCAGTTTTCTTAATGTGTCTCTGTCTGACATTTTGCCCCACATTATTAACACCAGTGCCTCTCATTTCCCTACATGTTGTGTCTGTATCCAACATTTCAGTGACAAAATGCTGTGAGGTATACAGGGAGGCATTACTTAATGCAGGTTACAAAGGTATTAAACACAGATGAAAAAACTGACAGCAAGCTGTCTCGGTTTACAGCAACTCTCCCTAAATCACTGTGCTTTGCTACTGAGACATGAAATAAATCCACTTTATAAAATGAGATACAAGGCATTCATAAACCACTGGAGTTAGCATATTGCATTAATAATGGAGTGTCTTGGGGAAGGGGGAACAATGCTGAACATAGTATGTACATGAAGAGATGGAAGTTTTCCCTAGTGAAACCATTGCATCTTCATTGTACAGCACAATGTGATTCACTCCTTCTCCATACAGTGATGTCACCAGCACAGACAAGGGTGTGCAGCAACACCAGGCTTAGCGTAGAAGCTCTGGTGCATAACAGTTTTTAGCAGCTCAGAATGCAAAAACTAATTGCAGAGAACATTACAGAAATACAAAACATGAATCAATGCATGAAAGGGAATTTTATGCATGAATGTTAAAACAACTTGGGAAGGTCCTCTTTAATGAAAATACTCTAAGTATGTGGGAATATCTGCTTTTATGTACTTCATAAAGAAAGTGACTGTTAGAATGATAAAGCTATAACTGTTGAAAACTGTTGAGAAATTGCATCCTCCATAAAAAAATGTATTGTTATTGAGATGCTAAAATCATTATGTGATGGTTTGACATAGGTAGTATTACAACTTAATAATTAACTAAACAGATACAATTGTGTTTAGTTTTACCTTCACCCTCTCCTGCTGTGCTTCCCAATTGTACCTTTTTTGTTTATACAAAGTAGTGTACTGGAATCTTCTTAATATTTGCACTGTTTTTGCTGGTTTGAACATTCACTAATAGAGCACTTTAATAAGCAGTTCTGCACATAGCAATTATATTTGCACAATCCATAGAGCATTCTGCACACCTGTGGGATGGCCAAAAGCTGTGTTTATCTATTTATTTATTTATTGAAATAGTTTCACCAGGAAAGGCACACTGAGCAACAAGATGCTCGTCTCCCAGTGCAACCTGGGGGGAGGGGGTACAAGGGGGTTGGATAACATGCAGGTCATCAACTGAGCAAATAACAGAGGCAAGTAGCAGCATATGGATACAATTGCATTAAACGACAAGCAACAACGCATGGAGTACATTGGATATTGTATGGAGCATATAACAATTACTTGACATATAGCAGCAATACAAGGGAAAATTTAGCACACAGTAATATGCAGGTAGATGTGTGACATGCAACTACAGACAACAGCTGTGTTGTTTTACTATGTCATGCAACATGTAGTGATTGTTTGTGTGGGGGACATCTCCACTATATAGGATGCAGGAGACAGGAAGGGGAGAACATCAGTAGTTTGTGGGTGAGCCCCCATGAACTACAATTGCTTAGTTGTTACATTATTTTAGCTGCAGGTCATTGTAGCCTACTGAATCACCTGAAAACATTCACATACAAGAGTTCAGGAGGGATTTTAAATCTTTTTAAAGAGCTTTACTGTGCAGGGGAGTGTGGAGACCCCAGAAACACTTCCTGGTCACCGTCTGCATAAATACTCACCCCTGTGCAAACAGGGCATCCATAGAGCATTCTGAAGACCTGTGGGATGGCTGAAAGCTGTGTGACAGGCAACTACAGAAAATTGCTCTTTTGGTTTATTATATTGTGCAATACATAGCGATTGTGTGTCGGGGGGGACGTCTCCATTTGCAGGAAGCAGAAGACAGGAAGGGGAGCACACCAGCAGTTCATGGGTGAGCCCCCACAAACTACAACTGCTCAGTTCTTGAGTTATTTTAGCTGCAGGACATTGTAGCCTACAGAATCACCTGAAAACATCTCCACATAGGAGTTCAGGAGGGATTTTAAATCTTTTTAAAGAGCTTTACTGTGCAGGGGAGTGTGGTTACACCAGTGACACTTCCAGGCCACCATCTGCATAAATACTTACCCCTCTGCAAATGGGGAAAGCCGAGTGGGGCACGCTCATTGCTGCACATGAAGACACACACAGAGACAAAAGCATTCCACTTGTCAAGCATGTCTGGTGTGGATAGTGGGATAAGGCAAGGTATAGTATCCTTTTATGTAGGATTTATAAACCAAGAGTTCATCTCATTTAAAGGGTCACAAATCCACAGGGCACCTCATACAGAGTATTAACTTACTTATCTGTGAATGCAAAACCTGAAACAATTTTAAGAGCTTAGGGAAGGGGGTTTGAGTATAGGGTAAAGATTAGAGTCTGTCCTTCTACATCCTATTGCACTCACCTTGATATTTGTAAGAGGGCTGGGGAAGCTGGTTCCATAGGTTGGGGAGACAGTAGGAAAAGGCAGATTTGCCAGCTGATCAGGATGGTTTAGGGAGGGAGAAGGAGCGGGAGTCCCTAGAGTGCAGCGAGTAAGGAGAAAAGGCTGCAGGGTTTTTTTCTCAGCCAGATGGGGGGCAGTAGGTTGAACCAAATTTTGGAATAAAAGAAATGGAGATTTGGAGTAAGTCAGAGATGCTGCTAGAAATAAACTCATTTTATAGAAAACTCAAAGTACTGGAACAGAACCAGAATGAAATGGCCCTGAGGTTAAAATCCATTAACAATTCAACAGCTCCTGATCAACTACAACACAGCTTAAGCCCAGATCAGCAAGGTGTTGTTACTGAGTCTACCAATAAATTATTAGTACAACAAAATAAGCAGGCCCATCCCTCTCAGGTGGCTCATATAATTCATCCCATGAATGAAGGAACATCTGATATAACCAATGGAAAAAGGGACAGGGAGGATGTTGAGGTGAATGTTTGGACCCAGATTGGTCACTGGTGCAAAATACAGGAGTTATAAAGAAAGGTCAAAAAGCTCAACATTTTATTCTAACTACTTTCAATAGGTTCGACCCTATCTCCCCTCAGCTGGATCTTACTAATAAATCTGATCCAATACAAACTGAGACATTAATGAACAACAGTAATAACTTGGGTGCCACTATAATTAATGTCACGCTAGTAGATGTAACAGGCAACTAACATTTAATGAGATCAGAGGCAAATGACAACCAAGTAACTAGCTTACAAAAGAATGTCCAAAATATTACCACAACTAACGTCCCTCTTGTAGATCTTTTAGAAAGTGGTCCTAGCACTTCCAATATGGGCATTAATATATAAAAGGACAAGGAAAAGTGAATAATCAAAAACCAAGTCCCAAAGCCTACCCACCTCTTGTAGATATCCTAGCGAGTGGCCCAAGTACTGCTAATATGGATATTGAGATGCAACAACATATTGAAGCAATGATTATACAAGAATTTAGTACACAGCAAGTTTTCATTCTTGGGGACTCAATAATTAAACACATCACTAGAGCAGTGTGTAATTGGGATAAATCAAACAGAACTTGCTCAAGCTTTAGGGGGACCAAAGTATCAGATATAAAATCAATAACAGAGAACATTTTACAAAATTCTGGAGGCAACCCACTGGCGATAATCCATGCCGGGACTAATAACATGAATGACACCACAACTGAAGAAATTAAACAAGATTTTGTTGCTCTAAGTAATAGGCTTGTGAAACATGTTTTTCAGAAATCCTTCCCATCCCCAGAGCATCTAAAACCAAAGCTCAAAAGAGTAAAACTATTAATGAATGGCTTAGAAAATGATGCCTCAAACAAGACCTTACATTTATCATGCACTGGGAAAAATTTGTGAATGGGGATGAATTGTTCTCCTGGGATGGATTACATCTGAATAGGAGAGGTAGTAGTTTGTTGGGAAAGCAAATTAAAAGAAAACATAAAGTGTCATTTAAACTAACTGTCATGGGGGAGAGGGAAATGTTCCCACTTCTCTAAAGAAAGAACTTACCATATCAAACTCCAATCTCTGTAACATACTAACGATGAATGCTAGAAGCCTAAGTAACATAAAAATGGTGGAACCTGAAGCAAGGGCATTACAAGGTGAAGTAGGGATCACAGTTATTATAGAAACTTAGTGGAATGATTCAGTCCTTTGGATTAAAGAAATACTGAACTACAAGCTATATAGTAAAAACAGGATTGACACAATGGGTGGTGGAGTGTGTATATATGTAAGAAATTATATTCCCTCTTATGAACTTCTCAATTCCTCTGATGCTGCTGTACCTACAGAAAGTATATGGGTCAAGATACATATCAAGAGTAAATAAAAAATTATGCTAGGGAATTGTTATAGGCCACCATCTACTGATAAAATTTACAATGAAAACTTAATTAAGGAAATTTCCCAGGCATCCAACATGAAGAACATAGTCATCCTCAGTGATTGTAACCTACCAAACATAGATTGAGACACTATGAAAGGTGGTAATGACATCAAGAGATAAAATGTAATGGCAGTACTTCATCAAGGCTTAGACCAGCTAGTGAATAAACCTACTAGAGGCCAAAATATACTGGACCTGATAGACACAAATATTGAACAGGATATAACTAATGCAGAAATAATGGATCCACTGGGAAACAGTGACCATAATGCTGTTTCCTTTAAAATATTGGCATCTTATTGTAAAATATCATTCTTCCATCAAAAATTATAATAAAGCAAATGACAAGAGATTAAAAATGTCCTTCCAGATATAAATTTGGGGGGATGAGTTAAAAAACCTCAAAGTAGATCAAGCCTGGGACTTACTAAAGGAAATGATATTACAAATGGAAAATACTTATGTACTATCAAAACAAATATACAACAAGAAAGGTAAAATTCCACTTTGGTTAACTCCTAATATTAGAAAACAAATAAGAACTAAAGAAAAAGCATATAAAAAAGCTAAGAAGATACCATGCAAAGAAAATAATACATTATACAAATCAGAACTTAAGACACTGAAACAAATGACCAAAAGGGCCAAGTGTAATATTGAATTTAGATTAGCACATTCCAAAGAAAATAAAAAATAATTATTTTCATATATCAATAACAAGAATAGCAATTTCAGAACTATAGCCCTCTAGTACATGAAGGGAAAGTGCTTGAAGCAGATGAAGAATCTGCAAATCTCTTCAATGCATACTTTTGCTCAGTGTTTTCAAAACATATTACAAAACAATTCAGTACAGATGCTGTGCAGAACAAATTTCATATGCTGGAAGTAGATGTTTTACAAGCACTTGGTACTTTAAAAGCAAATACAGGTATGGATCCTGATGCTATCCATCTGTGTTTTCTAATAGAAATGTTCATCGTTTCTGGCACTACCACTCACTATTATGTTTAACAAATCATTAGATGAAGGGATTTTTCCATCAGAGTGACGTGAGGCCGTTGTGATTCCATTATTTAAAAAGGTAGCAAGGGTGGAGTGGAGAATTATAAGCCTATCAGTTTGTAAACTTATGGAAAGAATAATTAAAACATATTTACAGTTAGAAACACAGGCTCCAGGACTGTGTGATCTGACTCAACATGGATTTAAAAAGGGGTATTCCTGTATTACTAACCTAATATCCTCTTATAACCATGTTAGTCATAGTCTGGATCATGGTATTCCCTCAGATGTCATACTCCTAGATTACTAAAAAGCATTTGACTCTGTTCCCCGTCATAACCTAATAGACAAGTTATTTACTATGGGATATGCAGTTATTTTGATAAGATGGGTTGGAAATTGGTTATCCAACAGAACTCAGAGAGTGAGAATAAATGGTGTTCTATCAAACGCTGGAAATGTCACTAGTGGGGATCCACAGGGCTCGGTCCTGGGTCCCACCTTGTTTGGAATTTATATTAGCGACATGTGAGTAAGCAATGGTAATTCTCTTAGTAAATTTGCTGATGATACCAAACTTGGAGGAGAAGTAGATACTGAATCCAAGTTCACATCCCTTAAACATGATCTATGCCACATTGAAAGGTGGTAGGGTCACCACCTTTGGATGAGGTCAAAACTGGATCTGAAACCACACCCCAAACTCTGCCTCTGGCTCCACCCCTTTTTTATGACTGGCGAATACATCACTCCTCCTCCAAAGTCATTTGTAGTGTTGGAATAAATGTTACTAGTGATAGGAAATTATTTTTATACTGTTATTTATTTGATTTATTTATTCAGTCATTTATTTTTATTCTTTGGCAACCAGATTACCTCCCATAGGCCACATAGCCCATTTTACAGGAGTGACTCAGGAGCACAGGAAGGCTAAGTAACTTGCTTAGGGTCACACAGTATTTAAGTGGAGGTTGTGGGAATCAAACTCAGGTCTGCTGGATGTGCCAAGCTCAGCCACAGCTTATTGCTCAGCCCTCTGTTAAACACTCTCCCATTTTCCTTTCCATGTCAGCCATGTATTCTGATTCTTTGACCAATTTTTGATAAATTAATTACTGATGTTTGTGGTACCCTTAATACTGCACTGTGTTCCCCTTTACCTCAGCAGCTACTGCTGTTTCTTTTCATATTTCTAAGACATTCCACAATTTCAGATACACCATTCCATGCTGTTTATCTGAATGACCTGTCAAAGTGTAGCTAATATCATGGAATGTTTAGGTAGTACAAAAAAATTAGAGCAAATGTAGTGATAAAAGCAATAAAAGTTAGATTATTAATTTAACAAAAATGGGTCTAAAATTTACCATAATATAGAACAAACAAAAAGAAACACATGAGAGCACATAAAGGTGTAAAAGCGGTTTCCTGTCATAGCAGTAAAAGACCATACTTAAAATTCAGAGTGGAAGAGATTAGGTTAATTTACTGCTAAGGATCTTAATGGCCATACTTTACACCTCCCAGACAGACTGGTTTTACAAACAAAGGCAGGTCTGAATGACTGTGACAGCAGAACTTCTTTGTAGCCTGGACATGTAACCCAGCCAAAACAGTGAATGATTTGATACATCAGTTTTAAGAGTATATGAGCACGAAAAATGGCCCAAAAACTGGACTGCATGTAACCAAAACCGGATGACAGGATAAGGACCCTAAAAACCAGATTATCCGTTCAAAAATCGGATAGGTGGCACACTGGCAACCCTAAAGGGTGGGCACTTGAAAATGGCATGTCATTTAACTTATAAAAATGTATTGTTTTTCACTTTGGGAGAAAAAACCCAAAACATCATTTTTATTTAATTAATATTCAAATCCAGGCATATATAAAAGAGCGTGAGCTTGGTGTAACTGTTAATAACAAACTTACAGCATCTGATCAGAGCACTAAAATTTCAAGGGTAGCAAATAGTTTGGTCAAATGGGTTAGGTGTACCTTTGTGTGCAAAACTGAACAATGCCTGATACCTTTATATTGGTCCTATACTGTACAAGACCTTATCTGGACTGTGGTCACCTTTTTGGAGCCCCCATTTAAAGGGAGACATTAATTTACTGGAAAAGATTCTGAGGCGGGTGACATAAATGGTCCCTAGGTTATCAACTAGGGAATACCCTGTAAGATTAAATGAGACCGGATTGTATTCTTTACAGACTAGAAGACAGAAAGGAGATCTATTGTTGCTATATAAACTACATCAAACTGCAGAAGTAATGACTGAATGCGGACTGGAGTATTTTAATAGGAGTACTAATTTAGGAGGTCACAATAAACAGATGTTAGTCCCATGGGCAGACACCTACAAAAAAGACAGCTTCTTCACAATAAGAACAGTTAAGAAATGGAACAGATTACCATAAGAATTGGTTAATCTAAATAGTTTTACTGCCTTCAAAAGAGGTTTGGATAAACTAATTCAGTGAGAGCCAAATTCATGGTAAAATTACCCACAAAGTGTGGGGGACAATCGTGATGGTCTGCAGGCCTTCTTTTGTCCTTTCAAACTAAGTAAATCACACTGTCACTTTATTGAATTGTAGTACAGTGCCTTTAAATAAACAAGCATTTGTCAATGCCGAACGTTCGCTTGCAGGTGTTTGCAGTGGTGTTTGGCATGTATGGTGCTTTACCCTAATGCCCTGTGCGATTGCTGGTATTTGCACAATAAATTGTCAGCATGACCTTTTTGTTACCCCCATTGTGCGCTACATAGGCGGAAACAGGTTTTGGGCAGGATGTGAAAAATGACAGCTGTACTGCTCATAAGGAAGTGTGGTAAAATGGCAATGTTGAAAATCTGGAGTGGAAATATTTAAAATTTGCAAACCTAGGAGCGTGAGTGGGAACTGTGCAATGCACGCTGGTAAAACAGTGATTGTTAGGAATTTTTTCACCAAATTGTCAACATTGGCAGTTTAAAACCTCTGCTAATGAACAGTGACACTGTGATTTTCTTAATGTGTCCCATACACTGAGTTCGCACACCGACTGTGCCATTGTGCGCTACATGGGCGGAAACACATTTTGGGCAAGATGTGAAAAATGACAGCTGCAGTGCTCATAAGGAGGTGTGGTAAAATGGCAATGTTGAAAATCTGGAGTGAAAATATTGAAAATTCGCAAACTTACGAGCGTGCGTAGGAACTGCGCAAAGCAGACTCATAAAACAGTCATATTTAGGAATTTTTTCACCAAATTTTCAGCACAGCTATTTTAAGACCCCTGCTCATGATCAGTGTCACTGTGATTTTCTTAATGTGTCCCATACATTGAGTTCGCACACCGACTGCGCCATTGTGCACTACATGGGCAGAAACACATTTTGGCCAGGGTGTAAAAAATGACAGCTGTACTGCTCATGAGGAGGTGTGGTAAAATGGCAATGTTGAAAATCTGGAGTGCAAATATTGAAAATTCGCAAACATACGAGCGTGCTTAGGAACTGCGCAAGGCAAGCTCGTAAAACAGTCATTATGAGGAGGAATTTTTTCACCAAATTTTCAACATAGCCATTTTAAGACCTCTGCTCATGAATGGTGTCACTGTGATTTTCTTAATGTGTTCCATACATTGATTTCGCACACCGACTGCACCATTGTGCGCCACATGGGTGGAAACACATTTTGGGTGAGATGTGAAAAATGACAGCTGTACAACTCATAAGAAGGTATGATAAAATGGCAATGTTGAAAATCTGGAGTGAAAATATTGAAAATTTCTGAACTTACGAGCCTGCATAGGAACTGCGCAATGCACGCTTGTAAAACAGTCATTTTTTGGAATTTTTGCAGCAAATTTTCAACATGGGGACTAGACCCTTTTCATGAATGATGTCACTGTCATGGGTGTTACTCAAGGCGAAGGGTGATTTCGGCGCAGTGACTGCACAGTGCCTGCGTGAAATCACCCGCCGAACCTGAAAACACCATGACAGTGACATCATCATGAAAGTCTAAAACCGCAGGTGGTGCAAACTTCGGGCTGATATTAATAAGTTGAACCCCATCTAGCCCATTATACCGGCACGGCATTTCCTCAGTTTGCGGTCGCCTTTGAAGAGTGCAGGCGTGTTTCCGGTCCACCAAGATCATTGCACTGGAGTCCGGAGTAAGTATGGGTGTGGGGGTGTGGGAGGCTGAGTCGCAGTGGGTGGTGCGGGTTGTGGGTGGGGGTTGGGAGGCAGGCGAGAACAGTTTTTGTTTTACAGATTTGAAAAAAAGACAACGTGGGGCGTTTGCCACACTGGGGTGGGCTCCCAGCATGGCAGAAGATGGCTGGGGGCCGAGCGACGGGGTTGGGCACTGCAATGCGGCAAAACTCACGCTGAGGCGCCAGGAGCGGCCGAGTTGGACACCCGTCGGCAAAATAAAGCAAGCGTTTGCACGCTGGGGTGGGCTCCCAAGCGTGTCAGCAGAATAGCTTTGGGGCCGTGGGCAGCGGGGATTGGGCACCCCAGCCCGACAGCTCTAATGTTTTCACGCTGAGGTGGGCTCCCAGCGTGCACAGCTTTGGGGAAGGCGGCATGACGGAGCGTGCGCGGGGAGTGGCGGCGTGATGCGGGGGTGGCGCTCAGTATGGCAGTGGTGTTTTCTTTGAAGCAGAGGAACACCACTGTCATGCACAAAACTGCTACACCATTGGTGCAGAGACCCGCCGCCTGCTCAAGGGAGCAGTGCATTGAGGTGGGAGAGGCACACCTCTAAGTGTGCTACTCTCCCAAAACGTTCCTTGCGCATGCGCACAAGCGAACGTAAAAATTGCATTTAACCGATTGCTTTGTCAGGTGGCCTTGAGCCTCGAAAAAGTGTAAGTCTGTAGCACAAAATCATTCAGCCAGTTTGGGAGGAGTGTCAGAGCCACTGCTAAACTTTAAATAAAGTAATTATCCTGCAACACAGCACTGAGTGGTTTTTTTTTTCATAGTCTGCTACCTCTGGTTTAATTTAGCTGGTTTCTATCTGTATGCCCCCCCCCCGCCAAAAAAAAAACAAGACTGAATATAGGCAGAATTGACTGGCCCTCCTTAGCCAGTCAACAAAAACTGCATCAATTAAGCAGTAAGGCACGACAGGGTGTGTGTTATTGTGTAATAACGTCACTCCTGGGGTTGGTTGAAGCATGAGACAAAGCCGAGTGCTTCCACTATCCCAGGAGTGACGTTATTACACAATTACACACATCCCTGGAGTGCCTTATTGCTATTATACAATGGTTCATTTGTTAATAGTAATAAACAAGCTTTAAAATGTTTATTTTTTTAATGAGGTTTGTATTTTTTTCTGTGGAAAGCATATTTTGGAAGTAAGGAGAAAAAATAGTCAAGTAGGTGGGGCTGCTGCTTCATGATTCAGTTGTCCACTCCAGTGTTTCTATGGTACGTTGTGTTCTATGTCCCCCCACTAAACACAGACAGACAGAATTCTTAGTGACCAGGTAATTTAATTCAGCAGGTTTTGAACATGGTTTTACTGCTTGCTTTTTGTGGATCTGTGGGGGAACAAGTGAGCAATGAGGACCGAGAGAGCTCGCGCTTACTCTGGCATGACGGTAAAGAGAAGTAGAAAGTAAAAAGCTGTGTCTCCACATGCCACCTTTCCATATATAGGGACAGAATGTGAATATTGTGTTTTTGTTGTTCTTTTTTTGCTGTTTTGGGAGCGATCTATGCAACATGGTACGGGCACTTGAAGTGAACAGCTTCACTGATTCACGTGACCAGCAGTTACAGTCTGTGCAGCTCAGTGAAGCTGCTTGCTTCGGGGGAAAATTAAAAACAGAAGAAATGAAACCGGAGATGAAAATGTACATTTTTCTGGGCACTGTGTTGCTGTTTTGGCAATGATATATGACGTGGTTGGTGCATCTTGAAGTGAGTGGCCTTTACTGAATCAAGTGAGCGGCACTTACGGTCTGCGCGGCTCAGTGAAAGCAAGCGGTAGCAGAGCAGAACACCAGAAAAAAAAAAAAACAGGGCACGAGACTGTATGATTACTGTTTTGTTTCCTATAAGTGGCTCGTTAGTTTGGGGGGGCGGGGAGTGAAGATGAAAGGTTTAAAACTGTCATGTTTCCCTTGGCGCACATGAAGTGAGCAGTGATTCTTTTAATGGTTATGCTGTGACTTCGCTGCCTGTCCTTGATACAGTGATGTTATCGTGTAATAACATCACTGTGTCTGGGGCTCATTAGCAAATCAGTCTGCTAGATTATTTCTTGCCATTGTATAATAAATAAGGAGGACTCCAAACTGCACACAGTACCCTAGGCGCAGGCTTACAAGCAATCTGTAGAGGTGTAGGATCACCTCCTGTCTACTGATGAATCCTTTCCAGTGCAGCCCAGCATTAAAGAGCAGCTGACGCCTTCAGGAGAACTTTAACAAAATATAATATGTACACAAAGTTCAGCATGTAGTTCACATTAGTTCAGTATTTCTCCTCCCCATTATTTATTATTAAGGTCATTTGTATGAAAACAGGATCTTTGCTCTTGAAGATTTCATCTGGTCTTGTTGCTTTCTCCCCTACCTGAGCTAATAATGCACTCCTGGTGACATCACAGTTACTCCCATGGCAACAGATTGTGATGTGACAACAGAGGATTATGACTTGAAGCAGGGAATAACTTGTAGAGGCAGAAGAACTCTAAGGGACAACGGTCACATATTCATGCAAATTTCCTCATTAATTAACAAAGGGGATGAGAAATCTATAGAATATATATGGAATGCAAGCTGACTAGTACCTAAATGTCATGTTTCTCAATGATTTATTTGAGGCATCAGCAGCTCTTTAAATTGGCCTTGGCATATGCCTTACTGCATGAGGCTGATGGTTTGAGACTGTTACTAATGATTACTGCAAATATCCTTTCCTCTGTTGTTTTGCCCACTCTGACAATTCCTATTCAATACCCTGTGTTGGGGTTCATTTTGCCAATAAACATAACTCTGCATTTTTTGCATTTTTGCATTTCAATTGTCAAACCCTGAAACATTTTTCTGGCCTCTCTAGGTCCTTTCTCAATTTCCCAATCCCCTCCTGCATATCCAAACGCCATGTATCTTTATCAACTGTCAGTAAGATAATCTTACCCTGTATGCCTTCTTATATGTTGCAGATGAACATATTAGAGTATCAATCTAAGGATTAAACCTGTGGTATCCTTCTCAACCACTTCCTGACTCCTGAGTGAGCTTCTTTCACCACTTCCCTCTGGGTCATCCCCCAGCCAGTACAACCACCATTCCCAGATCCCTCAGCTTCTTTACGGGCCTCCTGTGTGTCACTAAGTCAATAGTCTGGCCGAATTGCAGGTAAAGGACATCCAAAGCCTGGTCTCCGTCCACTGCTTTTGACACTGAGTCAAAGAACTCCATGAGGTTCATCTGGCACAACCTTCCCTTAATAAAGCCATACTGTCTTTTATCTTGCAGGCCATTTACCTCAAGTAATTCCACTACCTGGTAAGACAGGAAAAGGTAAACTGAGGCCTTCTTTGCAGCACTATGCATTGAAGTCAGCCACTTAGAAGATACTATGTATGCTATATCCTTTGAATCCAAATAATTAATTCCAACAGATTTTGGGCTTTTCTGACTTAGTGTGCATCCTTTTCAGCCTACTGGCTTAAAGGTATGATGTACTGTATCATAAACAACCCAGGTTTATCTGAAATTACACAAAAGACATCTGTCATTGCACACTGTACCATACAATGAATCTTTCTAAAAGAGAAGATATCCTCCTTTCTAAAAGAGAAGATATCCTCCAGTCTTCAATATATGGTAGACCAGCTGGAACATAAAATGCCTGGATCCAGGTTAAGACCTGATTCCTATGCAGAACCAGTTATTCCTGTAAATAAGACTAAACTGGGAGAAAATCAAATTAGTTATTTTGGGCAATTGCTATGGAGTTTTCTGCTGCCCAGCTTGAGATCAATATGGCTGAGGTGTCCTTTCCTTAGGCTACAAAACATATTTAGTGTTGACTATAACTTCCTAGAATGAACCATTCTGTATATAATATTTGATTTCTGGAAACTTTTAATTATCATGCATAGTTAGTGAATTTTGATGCAATGTATATTTATTTATAAAGTGTTGTACTCTTTTGTGGCTATATATATGGTCCACCACTGTAACTGCCAATGGGCTGAAAAACCTTGCACTGGCATTATTTTGTATAATAACTAATGCACGGTTTTCAATACAGACAAAATGGTAAGCTGTATTTCTGCGAGAAAGCGTGTCCCTGAGCAGCCACAAGGAGAGTGTGAAGAGGAAAATACTGTAATGAGCCACTATCAAGTTATTACAAAATTTAATGGTTATTATGGTGTTTTATCCGCTGTGCATATCCAGTCATTATAGGGTATCACCAGTTATTATAAGTAAATAAAATGTGCTGATGAACTGATAAGTTGTATACAGCAGCAGTATTTTATAATCCCAACATAACATATTTCAAACCCTACATCAAGAAGAGAATACATTAGAGAACAGAAACACAGAGTTGGTTGACGTAGAACAAACAAATGGTGGCAGCAGGGTACTCGATACAGTATAACCCTGTTTATCTGAAAGTCAGTAGGACACAAACAACTTTTGGACAAACCGTGTTTCCGATAACCGGGGTTCACATGATGTGCCGTAGTACAGTCTGGCAATCTTGGCAAACTCTGCATCAAAATGCTTTATTGTTTACATATTTAAAAACATGATAAAATTAACACATAGAAACATAGAAGTTGATGGCAGAGAAGGACAGCAAGACCCATCTAGTCTGCCCAGTTTATCAATTTGCTCCCTCTGCCTCTACTAGGTCATCTGCCTCAGCTATGCCCACCTCATATGTATGCTTCCCTTGTGCCTATCCTATGCCCTCTTGAATCCCTCCATTGTACCTGCTCCTACTGCCTCCTGAGCAAGGTGTTCCATGCATCGACCACCCTCTCTGTAATAAAGAACTTTCTCACATTACCCCTTATGCAACCCCCCTTCAATTTCATGTCATGTCCTCTAGTTCTATTGTACTTTTTATATTGGAAGATGCTATCCCTGCCACCTTATTTATGCCCTTAAGATATCTGAAAGTCTCAATCATATCCTCCTTCTCCAGTCTCTGTTCCAATGTGTACATATTGAGGTCCCTAAGTCTAACTCCACATGCCTTGTCGTGCAGACCCTGCACCATCTTAGTTGCCCTCCTCTGCACTGTTTCCACTCCGTCAATATCCTTATGCAGGTGCGTCCTTCAGAACAGCACACAGTACTCTAGGTGAGGCCTAACCAGCATCTTGTACAGTGGGGTCACCACCTCCCTCCTACAGCTTGTAATACCCCTTCCCCTACACCCTAACATCCCACTAGCTCTCCCAACTGCTTTTGTGGTCTGTTTGGTGGATTTAAAGTCATCTGATATAATGATCCCCAAATCCCTCTCCTGCTTGGTGACCATCAACAACTTACCCCCCAACATGTAGCTCCCCCAGAGGTTCTCTTCCCCACGTGCATGATCTTGCACTTCTTCACATTAAACCTTAACTGCTACACCTCAGGCCATTTCTCCAGCTTTTCCAGGTCTCTTTTCATTCTATGTACGCCTCCTGGAGTATCTACTCTGTTGAAGATCTTGGTGTCATCTGCAAACAAGCATACTTTTCTCTCTAGCCCTTCTGCTATATCTGCTATGAAGACATTGAAGAGGAATGGTCCCAAGACTGACCTCTGTGGCACCCCAGTGGTGACTCTCATTTCTTCCGACCGTGTGCCATTTACCACCACCATCTTCCTTCTGTCCACTAACCAATTTCTGATCCAGTTCACCATGCTGTGCCCCACACCTCGACTCCTCAGCTTGCTTACTAGCCTTCTATGGGGGACTGTGTCAAAGGCCTTGCTGAAATCAAGATAGGCAATATCCACCGCCCCTCCCTGGTCCACCACCTTGGTCACTCAGTCAAAGAAATCTGCCAGATTTGTTTGACAGGACCTTCCTGCCATGAACCTCTGCTGTCTTGGATCCTGCATTCCAATGGATATCGGGTGATCCACAAAACATTTCTTAAGCAGTGTCAACATGATTTTCCCCACTATTGAGGTGAGACTCACTGGCCTGTAGAAGAGTCTTAACAGACAAGATGATGTATTTAAATAGCCTTGAAATAGTCTTTTTTCCTGTCTTTCTTTTTTCAAGTTACTTTGCCTTACTGCCTTACTGTGTAGCTGTCATAGCAGAAGGAACTGTAGTGGATCAGTCTCAGCCTAATGCTCCAGCCAGAGTAAACATCTATTGAAACTCTCCACTGCTTTGCTGTCAGTTGGGATGACCATGGCACATTCTACTTCGCCGTCCAAGTTGCTTTCACGCTCCTCATCAGGTAGATTTTAATTTTCACTGCCAATGATCTTGGAGTCTGTGAACTCCTGATGATTTGGGTCAGCAGCATCTGCATTCTCACACTAGGCTATGTCAAAATGCAGCTGTGTGGCAATCGTGTCGAGTGCTGTCACAGCTTCCATCATCTAGCTAGGTTGCTCGATTCTGGCTTGCTGAAGGTTTCCTTCTGAGTTCTTTGATAGGGTCAGTTTATCCTAGCACTTTGTGATAGTTTTCAGTCAGATATCATTCCAGCTTTTTGGCCAGCATGTATACAGCATCTTTGATGTAAGCGATTTTATGATATCACATAATACTGCCTGGTTGTTCTTCTCAGTAAGAACACTTGTAAGCAGCTTACTGCAATAAAGCCACTTCAAAGTGGCAAGTATGCCTTGATCCATAGGCTGGAGGGCATCAGCACTGTCGATTAGCAGGACAGCCCTTTGGCAAATCAACTAATCAATCAATCAGTCCATCAATCTTTATTTTACCAGGTGAGACACTGTTGAGAAAACTCATTTGCAAAGTGGTCCTGGGAAATGCCCTTGGCTTTGAAATTGCTTTTGACAGAAGGTACAAAATTAGAAAAGAACCAGTCACTGAAAATATCTGAATTCATTCAGGCACTGCATTGAGCCCTGAAAACATCTAAATTCATTCAGGCACTGCAATGTGCAGGTAAATCACAGGTAAAGTGAGTAGGGTCACATGCTTAAAGCACTGAAGATTCTGTGACTTACCAATCACCAACAGGGCAATTTATGTACCACTGGTGTTACTTCAGGCTAGAAATATCTGCCACTTGTCTTTTCTTGTGGGGGGGGGGTTGTACCCAGGGCATGGGTCTTAGAACCAGAAGTGAGGGTTTTCTCTGGGAGTAACCTCCAATAACTCCCCCTCTCATCTGGACTGCACAGTTGTTACATACGAACATACAAAACGCCAGCAGAAACAGGCCTTATGATCTATCGAGTCTGCTCAATTGTGCAGCTAGCCCCTCAACTGGCAGCTGCCCCACCCTTCCCACTTCATATTACCCCCCTTCACTCTGTTCCTACCCCTCTTAAAATTGCCCACCATCCTACTGGATACCATCTCCTCGGGCAGAGTATTCCACTTTTCTACCACCCATTTTGTAAAAAAATGCCTTCTGATTTCCCTCCTGAATCTTCCCTCCTCCAATCTCAGCTGATTCCCGCTCGTGTTCCACCCTCTTCTAATCTGGAAAATCCTTTATATATTGGTCTTGTTTATCCCTTTAAGTATTTAAAGGTTTCAATCACCACCCCCCCCATCCCTCCTCTCCTCCAGGGCACACATATTCAGCTCTCTCAGCCTGTCATCATAGGACCTTCCCTCCAATCCCTGGATCACCTTAGTTGCCCTACACTGTACCCCCTCCAACAATCTGATGTCCTTCTTCAGGATTGGGTGCCAGTACCACAGACAGAACTCCAGGTGCGGCCTGACCAGTGACCTGTACAAGGGAAGGATCACATCCCTATTTCTGGAGGAGAGTCCCCTTGCTATACACCCCAGCATCTTATTGGCTTTGGCTGCTGCCTTTCTGCACTGAGCTGAGTTGTTCATACTCCCCATTATAAGAACCCCTAGATCCTTTTCCTCCTCCTCTGTGCTTTCCAACTGTACCCCTCCCAACTGATAGCTTCTCCCCTAGTTCCTAGCTCTGCAGTGCAGTACCTTGCACTTCTTGGCATTGAACCCCAACTGCTATGTCTCTGACCACTCCTGTAGTTTGGTCAGGTTGTCCTGCAGCCCCCTCCCCCCTTCGATGTCATCTACCACAGCTCCCAGCTTCGTATCGTCTGTGAACAGACTGATCTTACTCCGGGTCCCATGTGAGATATCAGCTATGAATATCCCCAAACAGCACCAGTCCCAGTACCGATCCCTGTGGTACCCCGCTCATAACCTCCCTCAGTGATGAGAATCCCCCCCCATCACCCTTTGCTGCCTTCCCTTCAGCCAGTTGGTGATCCAGCTGACCATCTTTGTACCCACCCCTATATATTCCAACTTCCCCCCCCAGCCTCCCATGTGACATGGAATCAAAGGCCTTGCTGAAACCAAATACAGGACATCCACCTCATGGACCTTGTCCAGTTCCCTTGTCACCCAGTCATAGTACTCAATTAGGTTTGTTTGTCACAGTCTACCTGAGACAAACCCATGCTGATGACCATCTCGGAGTCCATTGCCCTCCAAAAAGGTCACCAGCCTCTCTTTTAGGAGGTATCCTGTGACATAGGTGACCGTGATTGGGCGCATACAAAAATGGTGACTCAATCGTGGCGCATGTCATCGGGACTACCTATCAGAGAGGTCAACCCCATGGGGGGGGTTCACACACATAGTGACAGGATGTCGGTACATGTATATGTGCATGGGGGGGGGAGCGAGCACGCTAACCGAGGCGTGGAATGGGAGGGAGGGTTTGTGAGGTGTGGTGCCACAATGGGCTGCCGAGCAGGCCCCGTGGCATAGTGGGTGGGTGGCAGGCTGGGATTCCGTGAGTGCTGGTTTCAGGTCCAGGCACATAAACATTTTGTTGCACCCTGCCCAAATTTTTTTTTGGTGGGGGTTTGCATGCCCCCTGACATGCAACCCCCCCTTGGAGTTGAAAATCCTTTAGTAGGGGGGTTTGGGAGGGTGCAGGGGGTGCAGCTCCCTGCATAAAACAAAAAAACCTAAGTCCCTGGCACCCTTTTGCTGTGCACCAGAGGGTACATCACCAAAATAGATTTTTGGCTATGTACAGTCACCCTAACGGCAATCGCCTTTTGATGGTTGCCGTTATGATGTAGAATCCTTTTAGGATTGTCTCCATGAGCTTTCCCACAATAGATGTGAGGCTCACTGGCTTGTAGTTGCCTGATTCATCCTTTGGACTGCTTTTGTGAATGGGCACCACATGTGCCATCCCCCAGTCTTGTGGTATGCATCCTGTGTCCAGGAAGGTATTGAACAGGTCAGCCAGTGGTCCTGCCAGGATCTCTGCTAGTTTCTTAAGTACCCTAGGGTGAATGCTGTCTGGTCCTGGTGCCTTGTCCACCCTCAGTGCCCTTAATCCTTCCAGAACCCTGTCCTCTGTAATCCCCGTATCAGTCACCCCCTCCACCCCTGCCCACTCCACCCCTCCCATGAGGTACCTGCCCCCTTTCTCCTTTGTGAACACAGAGCAGAAGTATTCATTTAGTGCCTCTGCCTGGTCCTCCCTCTTTCCACCCACCCCCGTCCTTCTTAATCCTCACAATCTGGTCCTTGCTTTTCCTTCTCTCTCTGATGTATCTGAAGAAGTCCTTTTCTCCCTCCTTAATACCCTGTGCCAGTCTCAGCTCTCTAGAAGCCTTGGCCACTCTGACTAGCCTGAGCACCTCCCTGGACTTTTTTGTATACTCATCCTTGCCGTCTCCCCCTCCTGAATTCTTGAGTCTCTTGAATGTTTTGCTTTTCTCTTGGCCCTCACCCCTTCCATGACTTCCCAAATCAACCAGCTGGGCTTCTTTGGCCTTCCCTTCTTACTTTGTGTCCTAGTACATGACTCAGTAGCCTTCTCCAGCCCTTTTTTAATAATATCCCATTTTTGGCTCACATCCATGTGTGGTTGAATTCCCACCAGATGTCTTCCCATAATTTCCCCCATCCTTTTAAAGTCCGTCCCCTTAAATTCAATCACTTTGGTGCCCATTACCTCCTGCTTCCCTCCCCATATTGAGCGTGAACCACACCAAGTGGTGGTTGCTCCTGGCTAGAGGATCCTCCACCCCCAGATCCCTTACAGCCTCCCTGTTTGATAGTACCAGGTCTAGAGTCTTTTTCAACCTGGTTGGCTCATGGATCAATTGCACCAGGAAGCTGTCCCGAAATGCCTCTAATATGACCTGCTCCTTTGCACTCATGGTGATTGGGGTGCTCCAATCCACCCCAAGGTAGGTTGAAGCCCCCCACCACCGTGTTCCCCTTCCTACAAACCCTTCTAATTTGCTCAGCTAACTCTCTGTCCAAGTCATCCATTTGAACTGGTGGCCTGTACACTATCCCCATCTTCAGTATCCTACTTTTCCAATCCTGAAACAGTATCCATAGGGTCACTGTCCTGTCCTGTCCTCCTCTCCCCCTCCCTTGTACGCCTTATTCCCTCTCGTACATAAACTGCTGTGCCCCCATCTTTTCCCCTTGGCCCTATCCTTCCTGAATATCCTATATCCTGGGATCATCATATCCCATTACTGGTACTGGGTGTCCCTCATTCCATGATGGCAGCGATGTCTACCCTCCCTACTGACAAGAGAGCCGGTAACACAGTTGATTTGTTATGTAGGCTTCTTACATTCATTGATACCACCCTCCAACCTGTTCCTCTCCCTACCCCTCCCTGATTTTCCCTCCTCATGCCACTCCCTTGATTCCCTCCCCAATAGCTTGGGGGTTGAGCTCGTTTGGCTCGCCCTCTCTGGGATCCCTGCCTACCGGCTGTCCACTTGCCACCCCCCCACCTAGTTTAAATCCACCTTTGTTACTATGTAGCCCTCTATCCTCTGCTTTTATACCCCCTTCCCCTTCCCACTCAGGTGTAGCCTGTTCCCTGCATATAGATCATTATTATCCCAGGTTCTGCCCCTGACCACTAACCCATACCTCTTGGCTTGACACCATTTCCCCAGCCAAGTGTTGAACTCCCCAATTCTTCCTTTCCTCACTGTACTCAAGCAAGGTACTGGGAGCACCTCTGAAAAGGCCACTGATTCCCCCAATCTCCCTGCACAGCCTACCCAGTTCTTCAAACCTTTCCCTCACTACCTCAACCATCTCCCCAGCCAGATTGTTTGTCCCCATGTGCACCACGAGATGCGGTTTCTTCCAACCCCTCTTTGCGCACTTAAGAATTCACTGCCCCACCCTGCCTGCCATAAACCCAGGTATGGGCTCCACCCACATGCGACTATGTCTTTCCCCCTTACTGCCCCTCCAGGTCCCTTTTAGTAGGGGATCCCCCAGCACTAGTACACCCCCTTCCTCCTTCTTCATCCCCACCTCCACCCTCTTACCTAGGTCTCTGTTTCTACAGTCTGCCACCTTTTTAACTCTACCCTTCTCCTCTGCAGTTCCCCAACCACTATCCTGCCCCCCTCCCCCCCTCACGGTCTCCCACTATCATCCCCATTCCTCCCATCCACCCTTGGTTCCCCCCCTTTGCTATGACCCATTCATGCTCCCTGCCATCATTGCTCCTCTCCCCCATACCCCTGCTCCCTTCATCTTCCCTTGCAGCTGTGTCACTCCCCCTTTACCTCTGCCACACTCCTCTGATGGATTTCTGTCTCTTTTGTATACCCCTCCATCCCCACTCCTGTTCCCTCCTGATGATCCTGCACCCCCTTCTTCTCCCCCAGTGTTGCCAGTACTGCAAATCTGTTACCTGCCCCCTCTGCACTGCTGTGCATTGCTTCCTTCCTCCCTCCTGACTTGCATCTTCCCTCCAATGCCAGGCCCCTTATTCACTTTGCTCTCACACCCTCTCCCCATCCCCTCCCTTGAACAGCTGTTCCTCCCATGCTGTGCCTTCATGTTACTCCCTGGAATACGCCCTCCTGCACCAGATTCCACTTCCCTCCCTCCATCCACTCCAACACTCTACCAAGTCTTGGCACTTCTTCCTCCAGAATCCTCCACCTGTAACAGATTGGACACCCCCAGCTTCCACAATATATTCATCCAGACCACCACCCCACAACCAGTGCAGCCCACTATTCTACCCATGTTGGCCCCCATAGCATTCTGCTGCCCCCTGTACCACCCACTGCTGTGCTGTCCCCTCCCACCCCCATTAGCACCCCTCTTCCCCCTAGCACTCTCCATTTTCCTACCTCACTGTTTATCTAACCCTCATTATACCCAATGGTTAATGCTACCCTTTACCCTCCTCTATTTCCTTAGACATTCAAATGTACTCCTTTCACCTCTTCAGTGGGCCCCCCTTCTGTTTCCTTACTATAGTGTTACAGTCCTAAGAACCCTCCTCCCTAATTGCCCCTTTCCACCCTCCAATCCACCCTCCCCTCTGAGTTTCCTCTGGTTGGCCAGCAGACAGTACAACTCCCTTCAGCTGCTAAAGTCTTCCCCCCAAATCCAGCCCAAGCAAATGCTACCAGTTACACTTAATGTGACTTTACCAATCTTTTCTATGTATAATCCAAAAACAGTACCTTTAAAGGTTGTAGTTCCAGCTGCAGTTGTATGTCCCCAGCTATAGCTCCAGCTTCACTCGTATGCCCACTTTCAGTTTCTGAAGCTCCACTCACTCCTGATGACTATTTCCCCTCCAAACTCCTCCCTTCCCTCTCCCTATTGGTTCAGCCCTTCTGGGAGGAGCCCAATAAGGACATTTAATAAGGAGGTGGTGTGGGGCAGGTGGGTGGGAGAAAATACAAGCAATTATAGCTCTTCCGAGACTGCTGGCCTAGCTGCTCAGCTTGGATTTATAGCCCGGACGCAATTTTGAAAAGTCCCACCCTGTGTCTCCTGCACTTCCTATTGGCTCCCGCCTGAAGCCACACAATTGGCCTGCTCCCCTTTGGCTGGGCTGAAAATGCCCATTACCTCTTCCTGCTGCTGATGCCTTCTGGCCACCGATCTGGCATTCAGTTGCTCCTCTCCTGCCCCCGATGTGGTGATACAGCCCTCAGCTCCCCTCTTCCAATTACAGCTCCTCCGAGACTGCTGGCCTAGTGGCTGGGCTTGATTTATAGCCCCGCTGCAACTTTGAAAAGTTCCACCCTGTGTCTCCTGCACTTCCTATTGGCTCCCACCTGGAGCCACACGATTGGCCTGCTCCCCTTTGGCCGGGCCGAGAACCCCTGTTACCTCTTACTGCCACTGATGCCTTCTGTCCACTGATCCAGCCTTCAGCTGCTCTTCTCCCGCCGCTGATATAATGATATGGCCCTCAGCACCCCTCTTCCAATTGCAGCTCCTCTGAGACTGCTGGCCTAGTGGCAGGGCTTGGATTTATAGCCCGGCCACAATTTTGAAAAGCCTTCTGGCCACCAAACTGGCCTTCAGCTGCTCCTCTCCCGCTGCTGATGTGATGATACTGCCCTCAGCTCTCTTCTTCCAATTACAGACTGCTGGCCTAGTGGCTGGGCTTGGATTTATTACCTGGCCACAATTTTGAAAAGTCCCACCCAGTGTCTCCTGCACTTCCTATTGGGTCCAGTCTGGAGCTGCATGATTGGCCCGCTCCACTTTGGCCAGGCCAAAAGCGCCCATTACCTCTTCCTGCCACCGATGTCTTCTGGCCACCGATCCTGCCTTCAGCTGCTCCTCTCCCACCACTGATGCAGTGATACAGCCCTCAGCTCCCTTCTTCCACCACTGATGCAGCACCCAAATTACCACTGGGCCCCTCCTCTGACCTCCGATGTGGCAAGTACCACCAGCAATTACAGCTCCTCTGAAACTCTCTTCCAACAGACCCTCTCTCTCCATGATTTCATGGAGCTTCTAGTGGAAAGAAACATTGCTCTCAATAGGTGATGACAGGTTCTCTCCGGTAAATGAAAGCTGCCAAATACCATGCCTATGCTTAAATCTGTTGAGCCATCCTTCACTTGCAACTAACAGCATGTCCTCACTCAGCAGCTGATGAAAATGGTGAGTCTTCTCTTTGTGGGTAGTGCCCAATATGGGGGTACCCTTGCTCCCGCCCTGTATAAACTACATGTAGACAGCCTTGTCCAGGGCTTCATCTCTACGTGTGTGCATAGTTTTGCAGTTTTCACCCTTAACCTCTGAATCCATGGAAGCAGCAAAATCGCATATCTTAATCTTTAGCCTTTCAAATGTCACACACAGTGGTGTTACGTATCTCAAAACTGCATGCCACATCCACAGACTTCTCACCTGACTCCAGACACTCCAAAACATGAAGTTTCCATGTTATGTCTTGCAGAGATCACTTCATTTTCACATTTTCAAATTCAGTTAAACACCAGCACAGCAGAGTAGTTAATATTAACACTCCATGCCCCTGTTAAAGGAGTCTTTTATTTAGATGCTTATTAGTTGTTAGCTGTTATCCATTATTAATGTGGTAGCTCTTTACCACTTGTTACTGCTGGCAGAGTGCTAATGAGTGTCAGGTTTCCAGTGATCACCATATGTAGGGAAGGGACAACACTCAATTTCGGATAACTGAGTTTTTCTGATTTTTGGGTTTGAATAAGCAGGGTCATACAGTAATCAGATACAGTATAATGATATTAACAGTGCATATTGTATCAATACGACACAAAAGACTGCACAGCCATGCTGCCCAGTGGCACTGAGGGTTGAGGTGTGGATGCCACACTTTGCACCACAATGGCGACCTGGGTTCAGGAAGGAGTCTGGGTCATCGGAGGTCAGCTGGGGGGTAGGAGCTGGCTTGAGCAGCTGCAAGGCAGCTGTCCTCTCCCAGGGAGGGATGTTGTTGCTCCCACCATGTGACTGCCACCAGGTTGAGGCCTGGGGGCAGTGTTGAACAGAGGGCGGCATGCAGGGAGGGGGTTGTGGGGAATGCAGCGTGCACACACCTCCACATCCATATGTGCATCCGCAACAGGGTGGGGAAAAAATGAAGCTGGAAGGCTCTGCGATTGTCCTGGCTGTGATCCCAGTGATTGGGATGCAGGCTGGGGATAGATGCAAGACCCCCAAGAGGGGTCAGAGCCTTGCCTGCCAGCTCCGAAGAACTGGGGAGTAAATACTTATATTAAAAAAAAAGACTGCATGGTGGCAGTCAAAAAGGTTGGTTCAGCACCAAAGTACATGCTTTGTGGGTTGTTTCTCTGTGGCTATTAAGTTTTTTCAGCTGTTATGTTCCTAAATATTCATTTATGTACAGTACTGCAACAGATAGTTTTTTCTCCACGCAAGATATTGTTGCCACTTAACAAATGAGGTATTCTGTAAAGCCACATATTTGATGGCATTTGTGCAAGGAAGTACACAGCAATAACAACTAATGAACATGTCTGGTATTGTACTGACTTTTTACAGACCAGCGTTAATTGTATCTATATGACTATCATAATGTGGCAGTTCACCTATCATTTGCACAACAAATGTCATATGCAAGTTTGCACATTTAAACTGTAGTCTTATGGTATTATGTATATCAAAATGTGCTGGTGCTGCTTTTACTTGTAAACTCCTTCACAGACCTGCAAAACAGGTTGGGGGGTGATTTGCACCAAACCTCTCTTGCTTTAAATCTGGCCCTTTAAGATCTCGTTGCACTGCATGCTATACTTGTTGGCTATCCCTCAAGGGGAGGGTTAACAAGTAAAACCTAAGCTCAATAAAGAGGGAGAGTGAATAAGAGGGAAAGGAGGTTTCATTTTCTGTTTTGGGGAGACAACCAGAGACTGAACTGCAAGAATATTTTTTGTAAAGCTGAATATAAGCTCTTTACTTTTTATCTGTTTTTGAAAGCAAAGCAGTTTCATTATAAACTGGTGTCCAGAGTGTTCAAATCCATTTGCGTCCTTGCCCAGATGCACCAAATCCCTGGGACTGTTTCACTTGGATAAAAGACGTGTTAGGGGGATTTGCTGCTACTTCATAGAATAGTTACAGACCCTTTTATGTGAAATAATCTAAACCTTACATTCAAAATGGAAAAAATACACACACACACACACACAATAGGGCATGATTATTAGCTTCAACAGAAACCATTCAAAACCTAGGCCAGTAAGTTTTGATATACACAGAGGACTGTGGGGGTGTGGAGCAATCTACCAACTGCATTGGTGGAATCGAGCACTTTTAATACTTTTAAATACAATGTAGACAAATGTATAGGGAGAATGAGATCAACAGTTACTACTGCTCAGATGGGAGTGGGGTGGGTCTCAAAGGCAGCTAATGCCTACTTCAGTACCTAAAACAGTAGTATGAACTGTAATATGTACTCTCTGGTCCATATTACCTGATGTCTTCTCCTGGGCCACTGATCATTTCTGGTCCCAGGTACCTTATCCTTAGATTAATTAATTAATTATTTGTATTTGTATATTCATAGGCTACAGTGCCTAGCAAGGGTTTGCACATGGTCGTAACCACATACCAACACTCACTGCTTGTCTTTTTGCAATCTGTTTATTTGGTACCCACTCATTTTTATTATTTTTCCCTATTGCAGGGGAAGGTATACACAGGTGAACAATGCAGGTAAGCTTTATTATATTCACCACGATAGAGCAGAAACATCCATGGTGCCAAAGCACAGAGATTATTTTACATACCAAGCATTCCTTTTTTTTAAAAAAATTATGGGTACTGTATTTCAATATATAAAATATTGACAGGGTACTTCCTTAATGTTCTCTCTATGTCTATACAACAGGCTAACACTTACAACAAAACTTTTTTTTTTATCAATTACAGGGTTACTTGGCAAACCAGTTAAAATCCTTAATTTAGATAAGGGAAGCACCAATAACAGTAATACAAATACACATGCAAAGAACTAAATTAGTACAGCCAGAGGTGGTAAAATAGATATAATCTTTTACTCAGAAAACAAATAAAACAAACTTTAACATTCGCATTACCCCAAACACTCAACAAGTAATACTATTGGACTATATTGTTATATAATTAGCAACCTACAATGTTATACCTAGACTACCTTGAAGCTTCTCAGTGACGAAAGTAAAGAATGAACACTTCAAAATTAAATCTGAAAGGTGGGATTTTAAGCAGTTTTAAAGCAAACAGAGCTATTTAATAAAATTGTAAGCCAGCATATATATGGTTTGACTATTAAACAGAATGCTTCTGTTGTAGTGAATAAACTAAGTACTGCTACTGAAGCAAAGCCATTTGAATAGTAAGTATCCAAAGTTCAATAAAAGAAAGAAAAAGTATTTAAAACTGAGTCCAACAGATAGTGATTCTACTAGTATTTTTGAAGCCAAATCATGTACAAGCATTTTTAACACAATAAACAGTTTTTACCCCATTATTTTATTTTATTTTTTTTATTTTATTAAACTCTAGGGCCCAGATATTCAAAAGGGTTGCGCATGGCGCAACAGTGTTGCACCATGCACAACCCACTGATGCGCCCCGGTGCGATATTTAAAAGGGAAAAGTGCACCTGCACAAATCCCAGTGCACCGAGGTGCATCAGTAATGTATGCAGGCACAGGTGGGGGGCATGCCCATGCATAAACACAAGGCCGATGTTCAGCCTGGGTCCATGCAGTTATGCAGGCATAAACCCCTGCCTGCCTGAAGAACGCCAAAAAAAACAGGAACAAGTCGGGGCCACCCACAGGTGAGCTGCCGCATTGCAGGCGCAACACGGCAGCTGCCACCTGTGGGCGGCCTGGACTATTCCGCTCCACCTGGTGGCGCCCCCCATGCCCCAGTCAGGGCTGAGTGTCCCAGAGCAGCCCGATCCAGGGCATAACCCGAGAAAAGTCCTCCCAGTAGCCCGATCACGGGCATAATGGTTATGGTCCTCCACCCCGAGTAGCCCGATCGCGGGCATCAGACCTCCCAAAGTCCAATATCCCTGGTGGTCCAGTGGACCGCGGTAACCCGATCATGGGGACATCCTCACCCCCATGTCGGAAGTACCTGGTGATCTAGTATTTACCACCCACAGAGCCCCCACCACCCCACTCCCCCGTCAGCCGGCGGCGGGTGGCAGCAACCCATCCGCCTGCCCTGCTGCCAGCTGACTGACAGCTGGGGCTGCACTCCCATTGGCTCATGCTCTGAACCAATGGGTGCAGCCTACCAGCTGTCAGTCGGCAAGCGATGAGGCGGCAGGCGGGTGGGGTCTGCCGCCCGCCGGCTGATGGAGGGAGTGGGGTGGTGGGCCCGTGGGTGGTGGGGGGCCACTAGATCACCAGGTATTCTCATGGGGTTGAGGATGCTGCCCGCGATCGGGCTACCACGGTCCACTGGACCACCAAGGATATTGGACTTTGGGAGGAGGAGGAGATCTGATGCCCGCGATCAGGCTACTTGGGGGTGGTGGGACCATAACCGTTATGCCCACAATCGGGCTGCTTGGGGACTATTCAGTTATGCCCACATTGGGCTAATGGGGGAATACTATTATGCCTGTGATCAGGCTATTGGGGGGGTTTACTATTATTCCTGCAATCGGGCTGCAGGGGGCGTCGGTCCCCGACAGCTGCTGCCTGGCAGGGCGCCAGGCTCAAGTCGTTGGGAATCGGCGCACCTGCATGCTAATGGCATGCAAATGGGGCCATAATTAGATGCAAATGGCCCCCCCTGCACCTTGCATAAACTATGGCCCCATTTGCATGTCACCCTTTGAATAGCGCAGGTGCTGTGCATGGCACAATGGAACTTGCACCACCGCATCTCAATGCTCACTCTGACCACTTGCACTGGCGCGGTTCCACTGCTGCTATCCACCCAGTGGGTGTGTGGCCAGGGGCGATATTCAAAGTTCGCCATAGCGCAACTCCATTGAATATCACCCTGGCCACACCCCTGTGCAACTATTTTGAGCGGCGCAGGGGCTTGCGCCACATAATTTCACAGTTTGAATATCTGGGCCTAGGATTACAAGTACCTTTGAGCAGGAACTGTTCAGTTACAAAGGTTCCACGTGAAAGGATGGGGGGAACATACATATAAAGGTTGGCAATGGTATACAATCATAACACATACAAAAGTTGGCAGTGTTTTACAGTTATAACACACTTTCGAAATAAAAGACATTACTAGAGAGCAACATAACAGGCAGGTAGATGAGGTAACAGAGTAAGAGATTTAAGAAGCAAACAGACTATAAGCGTGAGATTGGGGAGGACGGGGAAAGAAAGAAGTAGGCAGGCTGAGGGGCTGCTGTCAGAAGGAAGGAGGGAGTTTGTCTAGTACAGGGGAATTTGGCAGTGAGGTTTGAGAAGTGGTGTAGAGGTGTGAGGGGAAGGGGGAGGAGGGCGGAGGGAGGGAGAAGGAAACGGGTCACATAGAAAAGCAGGAGCCAGAGAGAATAATGCTCAAGTAGGAGACGGGTCACTGGTCTTGAGGAACTAGGTGGTGGTTGGAGCAGTCCTTTTAGGAGAAGCAGTCACATTGATTGGTAGAGGTGAGGAAAAGTCGGAGATTCCATTTAAAGGGTCCAAGCATAGCAGAGGAAAGTGCTTCTTTGTTGAGGGTATTGAACCACTGTGGAGCCCTGTGGGTGAAAGACTGCTGACCCATAGAGGTACGACATCTGGGAACCTGGGAAAGTTTGATATTGGGTACTATGTGTATGCTGATTACCACTGTAGGCAGTAAGGAGCATACCAACACCTGGAGACATGAGCCCAAGGAGAACCTTTTTGGTTAGCAGGCAGGTCTGGTATTGTATTCTGCTGAGGAATGATAGCCAGCAAGCCTGTGCGTAGAGGTCACAGGTGTGTGTTTGGTGGGCAGTGCCTGTTAAAAGCCTGCAGGCTTTGTTGAGTGAAACTGAGATCCTGTGGAGGGCAGTTGTAGAAGCAGAGCCATAGATGGCAAGACCGTAGTCAATGATCGAGGTGACAGAGCTGTAGATGGCCAGTCTAAGGGCATCCGCAGATATACAGTGCTTGTGCATGTGCAGCAGTCCAATCCATATTTTGGCAGCCTTGGCAACAGTGTCAATATGCCGAGTGTAAGACAGGGTACTGTCCAGCATGATACCAAGGTACTTGAACTCCGGGATATGTTCAAGTGAGTTCCCAGAGTGGTTCTTGATGGTAAGGGACAGAGATTTGTGCCTGCTCCGTGGGTTACAGAAGGTCATGACTTTGGTCTTACTGTAGTTCAGGACAAGTTTATGTGTGCTGAACCAATCTTCAACATGCATGAAGTCAAGCTGCAGCTGAGTTTAAAGGGTTTTAGTCAAGGTGGCTAGTGAACAGGACTGCATCATCTGCGTAGAGTAGTATTTTTTGCTGGTAGACACTAGGGAGTCTGTTGAGGAAGAGAGAGAAGAGTAATGGGCCCAGACTAGACCCCTGTGGGACTCCGGAGAGGACTGACTTTTCATCAGATAAGACACCTGCTATCCTGATAGGTTGGACCTGATTCCAGAGGTAGCTAGCAAACCATGGAAGGCCATCTTTGGACAGCCCAATGGAGGACAGTTGCCTGAGTAGTAGAGGGTGATTAAAGGTGTCGAAGGCCTTCATCAGCTCTATAAATACTCCCCCAGTTTCCTTGGTCGAGCTTGGCATGGATGAAACTTGTAAATTCCAGAAGAGCTGTGGTGGTGCTGTGCCCTTTTCTGAAGCCATGCTGTTCTGGGCATTGGACTTCATACTTATCCAGGAATTCAACTAATTGGTCCGAAACTATTCATTCCAATGCCTTAGAAAATGGGGGAGGAGTGAGATAGGTCTGTAGTTAGTGTGAAGAGAACAGTCACCACTTTTGTGCACCGGTGTGACAGTTGCCTGTTTCCAAAGTGAGGGAAATTGGCCCAGTCTTAGTGAGAGGTTGAAGAACTTTGTCAGGGGTTCAAGGATTTCATCCAGAACTTGAGCCATCTGTTTTAGGTCAAGGGAGTCTCCACTGTACCCAGATTTGTGGATGGCCTTGCGGATATAGTTACAGGCCACTTGTGGTGGAATCTCTTTGAAGAAGAACTGTGGAGCTGTGTGATCATGTTGGGGGGTCTTATGGGAGGTACTGGAGGAAGAGTCATCAAAGAAATTGGGAGGAAGGACACTGCAAAAGACTCCCACTTAGAGTCTAACTTTTGTATAGCTTTGAGAAGTGTGTTATAAAACTTACTGATGGCTTCAGATGAGTCAAGTTTCACATCATGTACTTTAGGTCTGACTGAGGTATCTTTAGGTGTAGTTTGTAAGTCAATTTCTTTAAAGGAAAACTACACCCTCATATCATTAAAATGTTATTTGTTTCCATGTAAACAGACAACTCCTTTCCTGTAGCTGTTAGGGCTATATGGGTTACCTTTAGTTTGTTTTCACTGCTCATGGTAGCCCCTGTGATTGCCCTGGGAGTCTCCATTTCATGGTTGTTAAAATCTCATTGTCCATGAGAACTGCATTAGCATATGAGAACATGATGTCAGATCACCCATTTATACCATGTATCTATATGCTGAAAGAACAAATACCTTACAAAAACTCTCTGGAAACTCAAACTGAATGAAGTTTAAAGGGAAAAAAAACTGCATTATAACTCAGATAGTTTGCAAAGCTCACTGAAGGTAAATGTGGTTTTTCACACCTTTTTGCAGCTTGTTTCTATTAAAGAGGGACTCTGGCCAAAAGTGCTACATTGCAGAATTAGAATAAGCATACCCCCAATAAATCTCATACCAAACATTAAGTATCTGTGTTACTTCAGTTTAAAGTTATGGGCTATTTTGTAACTCTAATTTCACTGCCTGTTTAAAAAAGCCAGTTTCAGTGAAGAGGTGCTGATGATGTCATCTCCTGAACTCACAGTCTAGCCCTCCCTGTCAGCAAGCTTATAGGACCTGTTTCTCCAGCATTAAAAGATCATTCTGCAATGGTTTTCACAAGTAAAATAGGCAGCACCATTCTAAAAACAGTGCTATAGAATCTATGTGTTTCAGGTTTTGTAACAAAGTTGTCACATTTGTATTTTAATGCCTTTTTGGTGTGATTCATTTCTCCAGAGTTGCAGGATGCTGAGTCATCATGCCTCTAGGCTGCTGATACCATGTGAAGTGTTACTCTACAGTGTCTGTTTGGAAGTTGTAATGCTACAAGTGTTGCAGTGTTGGTAACTGCATTGCTATTTGTCAGTATCTGCTTTACAATAAGTTTTAATAGGGGCCTTATATGTGTTCATTTCTACTTGGGGTGGAAGTGTTAGCCCTGGTAAAACAATCATTGTAATGTGGAGTACAATGCAGAAGAGCCTGAATATAGCTCAAGTAACAACATGTCAATGAGATAACAGAAAATGAGCTCTGCTCAACTGAGTATCCCATTCATTCATACTTTGATGATGAATAAAATATTGATTGATTGAGTGATTAAGCATTGAGCTGGCTACTGCATAGAAACTCTTAGTAGGGGTTCAAAACAGCACTATCTCTCACACCCCCATTTACAGGGTGATGGAATAATTGATTTAAAGTGCCATCCTGAGAAATCACCTCAATTGAATGATAGGTGTTAATGATCACAGCTTTTCACCACATCAGAGATATCTAGTCTGCAAATCTCACATTAGTGTGCTGTGACTTAGCATCCAGCAACCCCGGAGAAAAGGACCACAACAAAAATGCATCAAAAACAAACATATGAATTTGTCAACTTTGTTACAAAACCTGAAACACACATAGATTTTAAAGCAATGCTTATTGAATGGTGCTGCCTGTTTTACTGGAGAAAACCATTTGTACATAGTTTTTAGACTTTGGAGAAGCAGGTCCTGTAATCTTGCTGACAGGGAGGGCTAGACTGTGAGTTCAGGAGATGACATCATCAGCACCTCTTCACTGAAACTGACTTTTTTGAACAGGCAGAGAATATAGGGTTGTAAAACGATTCGTAACTTTTAAACAAAATAACTTAGGGATCTGAGTTTTGGCATGAGGATGATTGGGGCTATGTTGATCCATATTCTGAATTTATTGATGCCAGTAATTTGTGACCATAGTCCCTCTTTAAAACTACTTAAGCAGACAGGCATACTGGGGAATTTAAAGGGCGATTACGCATCATGTTCTCATATGCTAATGCAGCTCTCAGGGACAATGAGATTTCAACAACCACGAAATGGAGCCTTCCAGAACAGCAACAGGGCCTAGTATGAACTGTGAAAGCTGACTAAAGCATTTGCATAGATCCTTAACAGTTACATGAAGACAGCTGTCTACTGACATGGAAACAAATTACATTTAGAAGATATGAGGGTGTAGTTTTCCTTTAACAATGGGGCTGGGACTCTCAGGGTCAGCTACAGCTGATGGACTGGCTCTCCTAGGGCAACCCAAAGTTACAGAGCATAGTAAACAGTCCATGTACCCAGAATGCTCTTTTTTTATGGGTTCACCAAGTCAGGTGGTGAAAGGTAGATTATTGTGCACTTCTCCTTTCTCTCAAACAGCTTCTTATTCTCTTTTTTTCACAGCTTAACAAGGTTGAGTGTTGAAACATCCATTTAGAGAGTTTTCTGAAGATTTTAACTACATTCAGAATTTCAATATTCACACAGATAATTTAGCAGAACAAACTAACACATCACCTCCTGCTGTTGCCCATCTCCGTGCCAAACATTCACGACTGAGGTGCCACAGTTCATTTATAGATGTGCCTTTGGGGAGGGGGAGGGGAACAGTCCAGGATAACAATGCAGTCAATTGGTAATAAAGTAAAAAAGGCAACACAATAGCTGTAGTACCAATCCATTAAATTAATAATGACTATCAAGTCAGTATTTATTTATTGAATTCTGTTGACCCTGTAAGGCCACAGGGCCTAGAAGCCCCTTTTTCAGGGGCAACTGGTAAGCAATTGAAATTCAACCAGATTAAGCTGTTGGTGGTATTTTTAGTGAATGGGAGAAATTTGGCCCTGGACACCGGTGAAATTTCCCTACTCTTTTTCAATAAGTGCCATGGGATCTTTAGCATCCACTGAACTACCACCAATCCATGCAGATGGGACCTCGGTTTAACGTCTCATCCGAAAGACAGCACCTCAGAAGTGCAGCACCCCCCTCATGATGCACTACAGTGTCAGTATTGGGATAGTAACCCAAGTGCCAGATGTGGGAATTGAACCCACAGCCTTCTGATCTCCTGGCCTCAGAGGCGAGTGTGCTACCTACTGAGCCACGGGGGATTTAAATACTTTGCTTTCTGTTGGGGGGCACAATGCACCCCCCCACATAAAGATTCTCAACTCCAGGGGGCTGCATGTCGAGGGGTGCAAAAGCAAAATAAATACAAGTCCTGGGCTGGGCGCAACAAAAACGCAGTAGCTCCCGGACCCAGCAATGAACCCAGAACCCCGCGCACCACAAGTGGAGGCCAACTCCTGACACCATGATGCAGCTCAGCAGCTGACTATAGTGCCACCCCCTACATCCCCTCTGCCCCTCCCAGGCCACACTTGCTGTGCTCGCTCCCACCCTCCTGTGCACACACATATAGCAACATCCTGATGCTAGGGTCACCCACAACCCTACATCCAGTCACCCTTCCTGCCCCCTTGCCTTTTGGGCTTTTGCTAACATCGTGTTACCGTTTTGGACGGTGCCGACTTTCAGGTGCCAACCTCACGTGCTACCTGAGGAAAGAATTAGAGGGGATGAGAGTCATGGGAAAGGATGGGTGGCTGTCTCCATGAATGTGAGGAGCCTAGGTAATAAGATACCAGAGGTTCAAGCACTTCTGGCAGAAGGGTGGGGTGGGGTAGATATTGCCACCATCACTGAAATGTGGGCAAATCAGGATAGAGAATGGGACTCAATAATACCAGGCCTTAGGTTGTTTAGGAGGGATAGGGAAACTGGTAGGGGAGGAGGGGTGGCTGTCTACATAAGGGAAGGAATAGATTACCATAAGGAGGAAGGAGGTGAAGGGGATATGGAATCCCTGTGGATTACTTTATGTAAATCAAAAACCAAGAGGATTAAGCTAGTAGTTGTATATAGACCACCATCCCAGATGGAGGAGAAGGACAAGGAGTTAGTTAGTGTTATACAGCAGAATTGTAGAAGGGCAGCACAGTGGTGGCTGGAGACATCAACCTACTAGGGCAGATTGGACCACCATGTCATCTAAGAGCAGCAGGGAGCAGGTTATTCTGGATGCGTTTCAACATGTGTTCCTGTCTCAGCTCTTAAGGGATTCTATGAGATAGGGCAATATATTGGACCTTGTATTGTCAAATGGCGATCAAGTAAGGGAAGTGATGGTGAATGCTCCCATAGTGGAGAGTGATCATAGCACTGTATGGTTTGCACTTGAGTTAGACAGTCAGGAGGCAAATACAGCCACAAAGGTTATTGATTTTAAGAGGGCTGATTATAGTAGGACGGCAGTAGTACTAGGGAAGCATGTGGCTAGTATTAAACCTGACATGGATACCATAAACCAAGCTGGTGGACCAGGGAAGTACAGGTGAGAGTGAGGGAAAAAGGGGAGGCTTTTAAAAACTATAAGAGGATTGGTAAGGAAGCAGATAAGGAGGATTATATTAGTAGTTCCAGGGAGGTGACAAGGGTAATAAGGGCTGCCAAGGATGAGAAGGAAGTAAGTCTTGTGCAAGGGATTAGGCAGGGTGAAAGGTGGTTCTTGAAGTACATCAGAGAGAGAAGGAAGTGCCGGGAGCAGAACTCTAGAATTAAGACGGATGAGGGATGGGTAAACAAGGGGAATGAACAGGTAGAGGTATTTAATGAATATTTCTGTTCAGTTTTTACAAGGGAGAGGGGATTACATAGTTATCATGGGAAGAGAAGTGAGCAGAATGTTAAGGGAATCAAGGATGGTGGATGATGATATCAATAGGTAGAGGGTACTGGAGGGTCTAAGGGCTCTGAGAATGGATAAAGCACCAGGACCAGATGGGATACACCTGAGGGTTCTGAGAGAAGTTGTGGAGGTGTTGGTGGAGCCTCTGACAGACATTTTCAACAAGTCTATTTAATCAGATTGTGTGCCCCAGGACTGGAGGATGGCGCATTTGGTGCTCATCCACAAAGGAAGCTCTTAGGATGATCCAGGGAACTACAGGCTGGTTAGTCTCACATCAATTGTGGGTAAACTATTGGAGACTATCCTGAGGGAAAAAATAATAGTATTTCTGGAGAAGAATTTCCTCTTAGGTAACAGTCAACATGGGTTCACAACAGGGAAGGTCTTGTCAGATTAACCTTGTGGATTTTAATGACTGGGTGACTTTGGCTCTGGATGAGGGTAAAGCAGTAAATGTTCTGTACTTGGATTTCATCAAGACCTTCAACTCAGTGCCACAAAAGCGACTGACAGGCAAGCTGAGGGATCTGGGTGTTAGCGATAGGGTGGTCAGCTGGATTGGTAACTGGCTGAAAAAGAGGCAGCAGAGGGTGTGGTAAGGGCGGAATTATCAAAACCATGAGAGGTCATCAGTGGGGTCCCACAGGGCTCGGTGATGGGACCGATGTTATTCAACATCTATGTAGCTGATATGTCAGTTTGGGTTCATAAATGGATGAGTATGTTTGCTTATGATTCTAAACAGGGTGCAGTGGTGGATGGGGTGGATGGGGGGTGCTGCAGAGGGACCTAGAAACATTGGAGAGGTGGCCAGGTACCTGGCAGTTGGGCTTCAATGCTAAGAAGTGCAGGATTATGCACTTTGGGAACAGGAATCCTGAATTAGCTATAAAATGGGAGGTGTGCAGTTACTGGTATCCATTGAGGAGAGAGATCTGGATGTGCTAGTCACAGGCCATATGAATCTCTCTGCACAGTGTAGGAAAGTGGCAGCAAAGGCTAATAGGATGCTGGGGTGTATAGCAAGGGGAATATGGTAAAGAAGGATGATAAAACATTTTATAGGTATATTAGGGAGCAAAGAAAGATGAAGGCAGGGATACTGAGGCTGAATATAGAGGAAGATGGTTGGGCAGAGAGTGACAGTGAAAAAGTAGGGATACTGAACGAATACTTCTGCTCAGTATTCACAATGGAAAAGTGGGGGGAGAGACCTAATCCAGTCAATAAAAGCACTCAGGATAGGGGGTTGATAGTCCTTTCACAGAAGAAAGGGTTCTGAAAGCACTCTTAAAACTGAAGGTGGATAAAGCAATGGGGCCTGATGGGATTCACCCCAGAATTCTAAAAGAACTAAGGAAAGCACTAGTAACACCACTGACTACCCTTTTTAATAAATCATGGGAGGATGGTGTGGTACCCGAGCACTGGAGGAGGGCAGATGTGATTCCCCTTCACAAAAGTGGGAGCAAGGCAGAGGCAGGAAACTACAGGCCTGTCAGTTTGACCTCAGTGGTAGGGAAAATGATGGAATCACTTCTGAATGAAAGAATAGTTGAGTACCTAGAGGCCACTGGGGCAGAGGACCCAAGGCAGCATGGATTCACAGCAGGAAGGTCATGTCAGATGAATCTAATTGATTTCTTTGACTGGGTGATCAAAGTAGTAGACCAGGGAGGGGCTGTGGACATGGCCTACCTAGACTTTAGCAAGGCATTTGACACAGTCCCGCACAAAAGATTAAAAAACAAATTAGCCAGCCTGGGAGTGGGTCCCAGGGTGGTAGCCTGCGTAAAACACTGGCAGGACAACAGGACACAGCGGGTAATAGTAAATGGAGTCCACAGTGAAGAAAGGAGGGTTACTAGTGTGGTACTGCAGGGTTCAATACTGGGGACAGTTCTTTTTAATGTCTTTATAAGTGACATTGCGGAGGGACTGAAGGTATGTCTTTTGCAGTGACACAAAGATCTGCAACAGGTTGATATGCAAGGTGGGATGGAAAGGATGGAAAAGAACTTGGCAAGGTTGGAGGAATGGTCAAATGTATGGCAGCTTAGATTCAATGCAAAGAAGTGCAAAGTAATGCACCTGGGAAACAAAAACCCAGGGCAAGAGTACACAATGGGGGGTGTGATACTGACAACAACAAAAATGGAAAGGGACCTGGGGGTAGTCATATCAGATGACCTAAAGGTGGGCCAGCAATGTGAGAAGGCAGAAAGGAGGGCTGTGAGGATACTGGGATGCATAGGGAGAGGCATCACCAGTAGAAAACAGGAAGTTGTTGGCCCTCTGTACACACAGTTGGTAAGACCACATCTGGAGTACTGTGTACAGTTCTGGAGACCCCATCTCCACAAAGACATAGACAGGATGGAGGCTGTCCAGAGGAGGGCAACCAAAATGGTGCAGGGTCTGCACCAGAAGACATATGAAGACTAAGGAGCTTAGATGTATAGCCTCGAGGCAGGAGGAGAGGGGGGGGGACATGAGTAGAAACTTCAAATACCTCAAGGGAATCAACAAAGTCCAAGAGGCAACATCTTTCAAAAAAAGAGATGCAAGAACAAAGGGCACAACTTGAAGATGGGGGTGGCTCAGAGGTAATGTGAAGAAGTATTTCTTCACAGAGAGGGTTGTAGATGCATGGAACAGCCTTCCTGAGGAGGTCATAGAGTCAAAAACAGTGGGGGAATTTAAGAATGCATGGAACAGACATAAGGCAATTCTAGGTGGGGGTAGGAGGAAGTAGGCTGTTGGATAACTAGGATCTGCAGCTTATCCAGTAGGTAGGGAAATGGGCAGACTAGGTGGGCCAAGCGGTCCTTATCTGCCATCAAATTCTATGTTTCTTTGTTTCTATGAATCACCTCAAAGAGTGAGGATGTGATCCTACCACTGTACAGGGCATTGATATGGTTTCACTTGGAGTACTGCATGAAGTTCTGGCATCCATACTTAAAAAAGGACATCAGCTATTGGAGGGGGTGCAGAAGAGAGCAACCAAGATGTTGAGTGGGATGAGGGAAGAGCCCTACAAGGAGATGAGGCTACAGATGCTCAATATCTCTTGAGCACAGAAAGGACAGGGGGGATATGATCAAGACATTTAAATACTTGAAGGGCATTAATAGGGTAAGTCATTAGGGTCTGTTTAAAATTAGAAATAAATGAATTACAAGAGGGCATAGTCTAAAGTTGGAGGGGGGGAGTTCAGAAAGGAGATGAGGAGGCACTCTCTCACTGAGAGGGTGGTGACAGCATGGAATGTTCTGCCAGAGGAACTGGTTTTGAAGACATTAGTGGGGTGATTTAGGGGGGTGGGATAAACTTCAGGGCAATATCAAAATGGAGAAGGAGAAAGTGTAAAATAGTGGGATCAGTAGGTGGGGGAGGGAGGGAGGGAGGGGAAGGGAGGCAGCATCAGTGCACAGCACTGAGAGCTGCACACTCAAGCAGACTTGATAGGCCATTAAGCCTTTGTCTGCTGGCTTCATCGTAAGTTTGTAAGTTTGTATCTGAAAAAATTACCTTGTTTACTTCTGATGCAGGTTAACATATATGGTTTGTCTTCATGTACATCCATGGTTTTAAATTATCGTAATTCATGAATCTCCAAAGAAGGAAACCCCAAATTTTCTGTGATAAAAAAAAAATCAACATTCATTAATTATTCCTATGCATTAAAGTCACTGGTTTGCCTAGGCATGCACTGCAGACAAAGAGTACTGCCAAACCCCTTTACGAAAAAGCACAGGAAAAGACCTCACACCCGCAAACTGCAGCAAGTTAAAGTAAATGAGTTGTCACTCATCGATTGATATTTATAGAACGGCAGCAAGTGACCATCAAATACTGTGCTTTCCAAAAGTCCTGCGCTCACCACCACAGTAAAAGTGCTGCTCGCTTTTCGTCCACAAATAGTGCAAAAGTTTATTAAGGTGCCAGCATAATATACATCCTGACTAGTTTCGGACCAACAGTTTGCACTATTTGTGGACGAGAAGCGAGCAGTGTTTTTACTGTGGTGGCGAGTGCAGGACTTTTGGAAAGCACTTCCATTATTTTTGGCTGAGCACCCCAACCTGGTGCTGTGTTCTTTTTGGCTGGATTTGACCATTAAATACTTCCAGCTGTTCCATAATTCCCTGATCACCCATCCCAGTGTTTATGTATTTAGTTTTGCATAAGCATGACTCTCTTGTAATAGCAGTCAGTAATAGCACTAAATATTGTATAACATATGCTACTGTACCCTTCCTACACAACATGCACTGCCAGAAAACCTTACCTTTTGTATTATAATTGGTGAAGTGGTTATGTATCTCACCTGTCCAAGCACCAAAATACATTTTCTGGTTTTAAAAATGATTGTTGGTGTTAAAATATATCAAAAGTGCCTGCCATGCATTGAGATGCAGTTTGTGATTGTACTGTTGCTAGTATGGTCCAACTAAATTAGTGTTATGGAGAACAGTAATCCTCTACAGGCAACCGAGGATTTGCTTATGAAGGACACAGGAGTCATGGGATTTGTTTTATCCATGTGGTGTTCATGTGGAGTCTTTACTTATTGTATACTGTACTGTACTTCTTGTCTGTCACTCTTCCATCTTGGACAGGACCTGATTGTAAACCAGCATTAGGGTTACATAGTTCAATAACTGTTCAATAACTACTTCCATAATGATAATGTGTTTATAATGAGTAGTTAATGGGCCTTTAAAAATTCAATAATCGTTATGGAATCACTGCCCCATGAATTCCAAATGATCAGTTGTTTAAGACCAATGACTTCTGTCAAGGAAATTGCAGTAGTTGACTGTTTATGCTGCCTAGTGCACTAAGACCCAGTCCGTATTTCTACCTGCACTTAACTATTCACTCAGTGCAGTTACATGCATGGCCTTAGTATTCAGAAAATTACTGTATTTGGACTACTGAGTTTGCTGGGTAAGTAGTCTAAATACAGTGTTTACATGGCACTGGAATATATATATCACTTCTATTCTCAGTTTACATACTGTATAAGCTGCTGTATTCAGAATAAGCAGCAATTCAAAGCATGCTTAGTATCTTGCCTCGTGTTTAAGTGGTACCTGGAAGAATGTGTCAGAGGTCATGCACATGCTCAGTGCATTTAGGCTGGGTCATATTACAAATACTAAGCATTCTGCATATACAGTACATGACACAGCACTTCGCTAGTATTCTGAATACAAGTGGAACATCCTTGCTGTGTTTTTCTGAACACTTGTATTCAGAATATCTATTCAGTATTCAGAATACTGCTAGTTACATGGCTGGAATACTTTTTTTCTTTGAATTAAACACACTTTATTTATATATGATGATACAACACAACAATTCAAAACAGAATCAAATTCAGTAAGTGATATATACTGGAAGAAATTATTTACAGACAGGATTATAAGTCAGAGAAAATAATGACTACATACTACTTACACAAACCTATCTACCTCCCCTCCCTCCCCTCAGCCCCCCACCCTCTCCCCATTCTATCATAGGTTGTAAAACTGATCTCAACAATAAATAAAAATAAATCAAATTCTGGGGTGCACTTATTTCATGCCTCATGTGGCATATACGATAAGAGAGCCAGAGTGACTTTCAGCTAGTTAGAGTATAAGGTAAAGAGGTTGAGGTGCACGTGAAAACCGAAACAAAAAGATGGCTAGAATACTTGATAATAAGATCTGAACATCCACTTACATTTAAATACAATAACTGACAAGGCCCTGCCTGTTATCTTCTCACCTGTGACACATGCATGCACGTGTGCTTGTGACACAAGTTTTCTGATTTTCAGGCCACACCATGATCATTCTTGAACCAGTGTTTGCATAGCAACATATGTTTTTTGTGGGTTTGGGTCACGCTCTTATCTGACATTGGAAATTCTGTAACAGAACAAAATCTACAAGTCTATTACAAATAAAGATTCAAGTGCACATGCAAAAAAGAGAAACTGTAAACAAGCTGTTTGTATAAGCTGGGTCTTTCTCAGCAGTGTACAATATTTTATCCTTTGGCAGAAAACTGGCAGGAGTAAGTACAGTGACAAGTAACTCCAATCATTTTGAATACAGCAGGACCATAAAGTCTGTTTACATAAGGAAATGGAGATCTGCATATGACCTCCAGGCTGTGCCTACATTTCCTCATATAGCCAGAAAAGTGTTTTTTCCTGTGTGCAGTGGGGTCTTATTGTCTCATGTCAGTGAAATGTAAGGCTTTCCACTGTCAGTCTGTAGGCCCAGTTAATTGTATCCCTTAAAGCAGCAGTGCATCTAAATTAGCCCAGTTTGTTTTTCTTGCAATTTGACCCATTTCACTTTTTAATTGCATTGTGTTCTGTTTTAAAAATAATAGGAATATTATAAACTACTTTTAAAAATAAAAGCATACTGTATTTAACTAATATACCCCCCAAAATATGGTGACTGATCTTAACCGCATGATAGTCTCTAACGCTCATTTCTGTTACAGTTAGAAACCATGTACAAGGATTAGAGAATGTCAGATTACAGGTTCAGCACCATACAGTATTTTATACACATAAAATTGATAAAATACTTCTACTTTTTGAGATGAGCTTGCCACTGTATGGAAAATGTTTAAAGCCATTACAGATCATGGGAGCATCATGTGACATTACTGACCAATCACAGCACTTCTTTCAGTTGCATGTGAGATACTTTTATGTCCATAACAGCATCATATGTGCTGTGCCATACTAACAGGCTTCATACTACAGATGCTCATGCCACCCAGAAGGGCACAACTAATTAGAAACAAGCATTTGTCAATGCCGAATGTTGGCTTGCTGGCATTGGCATTGGTAGTGCAGGAGTTAGACAGATGCATCATAGGAATGGCAGTGAAGTATTGAACTGATGCCAACCCACCCCCACCCTGCAGAGAGTGACAAGCATTAGGGTGTCCCTTTGGGTGTTTGGTAGTGCAGTGCGGAAAACATGTCGGGCAGGATGTGAAAATGAGAGCTGTACAGTTCATAAGGAGGTGTAAAAATGCCAGTGTTGAAAATGTGGCATGTAACATACCAAATTCTTATGGGTTACTAGGGTGCGTGAAATATGCAATGCACACTTGCAACACTGCCATTTTAGGGCGTTCGCACCAAATTTTCAACATAGGCATTTTAGCACCTCTGCTCATGTACAGTGTCACTGTTATTCCTCAAAGGGTCCTAAGAAGTGATTTATAGCGACCACCTATTCTGCTGGCGCGGAAGTGAAAACACATTTTGGGCATGATATGTGAAATGACAACTGTACTGTTCATCAAGAGGTGTGGAAAAATGGCAATGGTGAAAATCCAGAGTGAAAATATCACAAATGCACGATGGTATGAGTGTGCGTGCAATCTGCCAATGCACGCTCATAACACAGTTATTTTATGGAGTATCATCACCTAATTTTCAACATTGGCATTTTAGGTCCTCTGCTCATGAACTGTGTCATTGTCATTTTCATAATCTGGCCCAAACACTGATTTCCCACAGCGACTGCGCTATTGTGCGCCGGAAGTG